>CM039508.1:42224645-43464645 GCA_022432975.1 Begonia masoniana
TATGAAGTATTTGTAATTGTTTTATGTAAGGATTCTGCATGAGCATCATAAGGTGTATTACCAGATTTAGAGTGGATTGAATTTCATCTTCTTCTTCGCTCTGGCCTCCATATCCCCCTTTGCTATGATAAACTGATCTTGGTGAAGGGTCCACCTGCAAATAGATTCTTCTTGGTGCAGTGCCCTGATTTGGGGGATTCTGAGAATTTATTGGTTGTTGAGGCTGACGTTTTCTGATAGTAATTCCTGACTGACCAACAAAATCACCAGTAGGCTTCTCACTGGTTAATCTTTCCATATTGCCACGCATACCATTGGCGGAATCAATGGATTGACCTAGAATCTCCATTTGAAGAATATTTTTGTTTTCAACATCTTCATCGAACCTCTGAGAAGTCCCCGTCTCTGGATTACACTAGTTAAAACGAAACAAGAACAAATCAACAGTTAAACTAACGTTTTAATACAAAAGGCTGCTAAGCATTCATATGGTAATGGCCAAAAACAAAGCTACCATCTTAATCATGGAATTTAAATTTTGAGATGATCTACATTATATTTTTCAGTTTCCTATTAAAATAAAATCCATAATATATAAATTATTATTTTAAAATATAAAATATTTTTGTGCATTGTATATGTTCTCATAAATCATTTAACCAATGACAACATCAGTATTTCATGCACAATGAAATAACTAAATTTATTTGGGAAACCTTAAGGAAAAAAACCAACGACAAATGAAAGAACTTCACTAATATTAAACCGAAATACAATTTAAAATTTTGTGACTCAAATATACTATGTATATCACCATGACTCCTAAGAAAACAAAATAATATATTTTTGTTTTGGCCAAAAATAAATGTACCACCTCAGACGTTTTTCAGACAAAAAGAACAATTTTTTTTTAAAGCAGCACAGAAATTTCTCGAATAATAGAGGAAAATTATTATTTACCTGAATCTGACCCACTTCATCACTGCAAGCGCTATTGTCATAGTTGTTGTAGAACTCATCCAACAACTCTGAAAGCACCATATCTTGTTCACTGGTACCATCTTGAAAATGTAAATTATCATCATTTTTGCCAAAGTCACTAGCAAAAGGTTCCAAGTAGGGATTAAAAATATTCGAATTTTCCCCAAGCAGTGGATACATCTACAATTAAAAAGAATATAGCAACATTACAAACATTAACAAAAAGGAATTAAATTTTAAGTAAGTAAAATAAGAAAGCTTCTTCTAACCTCTTCAATTCCATGATCCTCCAAATCAGAGAAAATGTGACTGTTGCAGTAACTCTCAGATAGATTATTACCATTAAGAATTCCACTATCTGATTGATCGGTTAACCACCTATTAATACCTTCCGATTGATTCAGAACCCTTAAACCAGACACTGCAGATTCTTGAACTAAATCTGATGATTCATCAGGAGATGACTTCGTTGTAGTAGGAGATAAGCCAGTCACTTCCACTTCGTCGTACTTGAGAGCAGTAGGCTTCTCATCAGTCTTGTGGAACAAACGACACAGCACATATGCCCCCTGTTTAGAACGAAAAGTTCAATTCAAAAAACAAACTGAGACATCACAAAATATAAAAAATTAAAATTAACAAACCATATATTGACAAAGTCTCTTCCTCACAGACCCCTGTACCCCAAATCTTGCTATCAATCAGTTGAAATAAAGAATCAGCATATGTTTATGATATGCCTAGCGAGGTTAATTACAACCATTCATCCATACAGGGAAATATGTGACACAACTGTAGAAATCATATTGTAAACGATTAGTACTCCAACAATCATGATTCAAAAAATTTATGGTTTAGTCTATCAACACAAGCAGGCATGGCTCCCCAAAGGACGAAATGATTACCCAAAACCCCCTCCTCTTCACTCTGATAAATGCCTTCAGAAAATGAGATAGAAGGAAGCAGAAAACGATGTGTTCTAATTAACAAAACAAGATAGCAAGAATCAAATAGGGAAGCAAGTGAGCTACAAAATCAAATCACAAAAAAAAAAGTGTGGAATACCTGGCCAGGAGCTGAACCATCAAGATCCTCTTCAGTTGCACGATACTCGTGCATAATCCAGCGGGTGCGTTGACCCTTGGGGGCCCGACCTCTGTAAAAAACCAAGGTTTTCTTCATCCCTATCTTCCTCAAAGTGGAACTGTTTTTGCGGGACTTGATGGTTCGATCTTTGCCAGTGGCTTTCCAATAGCCAGCCTCAGTTGCCCTGTTTGAACGATGCCCATTCGGGTACTTCCTATCTCGTGGGCAGAAGAAGAACCACTCAGGATCATCCGTCTTGATCACTGATTTCCCTGTTAAAAAAATTATCTTCATTTACATCCAACGGCGAAAAAAAACATGGAAATCCTACAACTGCTAGACATTCTTCTTCCAAATATTAAACCCTAATCATTAACATAAAGAACAGCACAAGTCAAACCATCAGATGCGCAGCGAAAGCAATGGAATTATTCATGGGAATAAAGAACAAGACGAATTGGCGAATCAAATATCATCAGAATTGGTCCCAACAATAAAGAAACAGAAAGAAGAAAACGAATCATTCGTAAAATATATTTTGACCCACAGACAAAAACCCCATTAGAGCTCAGGAAAAAAATACCAGGTAAATCCCAAGGCTCCCATTTGCAAACATCGATCTCCGGAATAACCTCGACATCAGAGTGACGGCAGTTGATCTTCAACCTCAAATAGTGATTCACAAGCTCCTCATCAGTAGGCCTAAATCTAAACCCTAGAGGAAGCGCTTCCATTGTCGCCGTAACCATTTCCTTCTTCCCCAAACACAAAAAAACCAAAAATCGCTCAAAAACCCACCAAACACTTCCCAATTTATGCTAATTCAAGGATTTCAACCAAAACGAACACGATCCAGATGGTCTAGAAGATTCCGTTAGCAACTGGTACAGCTGAGTCGCGTCCTCTGTGTCATCTTTTTCACTTTTCTCATTTTTTTTAACGGCATAGGAAGTGAGCCCCTTTCCTGGAAATTGCTAAAAGTACTACGCTAAGAAACCAAGCAAAACCGCGTGGACTCAGTGTGAACTCACCCATTTTCTCACAAATAAATTTTAATTATTAATCAAAATTATCATTTCAACTTTATATTGTACACTTGTTTTCAATTCGCCCCTAAAATAAATAAACCAGCAAATCAAACTCTGTATTTTGATTATGTTATCATTTTTAACCTTTCATCAACAATTTCATTAAACTCTCATTTAAAAAATTACCAAAAGATTTTAGATTCAGTTGCCATTTTTACCATATGTTCATTACTTAATGAAAAAATAATCCGAAAATTTTCGTGATTTTTTAACATATGTACAATTTATTGTAATTTTATTTTAATATTTTATAAACATATTATAATAAATCATACAAATTTTAGAAAATCACGAAAAAAATTTTATTATCTACCCATGATAGGTTAAACATGTTAAAAACTTTTCAAATAAATCAAATATCGTTTGGTATTTTTTAAAAAATTAATTTATAAAGTAAAGAAGAAACTGAGATTAATTTAAACAAATATCAAAAGATATTGGATTTATTTGAAACTTTTTTCACATGTTCACGACATTATGGGTAGATAATAAAAAAATTTTCGTAATTTTTTAAAACTTGTATGATTTATTCTAATATTTTTATAAAATATTAAAATAAAATTACAATAAGTTGTACATGTGTTAAAAAATAACGAAAATTTTTAGATTATCTTCGCATTAAGTAATAAACATGTAGTAAAAATTTCAACTGAATTTAACATCGTTTGGTAATTTTTTAAATGAGAATTTAATGAAATTGTTGATAGAAGGTCAAAAATGATAACAGAATCAAAGTACAGGATTTGGTTTGTCAGTTTTTTTAGTACATGGGCGAATTTAAAAAAAAATGTATAGTACAGGGTTCAAATCGATAATTACCCAAAAAATCATTACAATAATTGGAGAAATTTTTTTTTTTAAAAAAAAAAACCCTAATTTTTTAGGATATACACACAATCTTTCCTTTCAAATTTCGATGTATCATTAAGGGCACGCCAATATATCGAAAAGAACTATAGAACAACGAACTTTACGTGAAAAACTAGAATTTCTCTATTGCCTAAATATGCGCTTATAAAGTTTCTATTGACTTTATTCATATTGTGCGCCTTGTGAGCGCATTTGGATTTGTGAAGGCAATCATTCTAATGTTCCCCTAACTGAATCCAGGAATGAACTCGAGGGAACCGCAGTATGAGAAATGTCTGCGTCTCATCACAAAGTTTGTGGGTCAGAGGAGCGACAGATTTATCTAATTAAGGTATATTGTGTTAAACTTAAGATAATTTTTGTTTCAAAATAAATTTATGACAATATTTGCAAGTGCTATCTAATTCAAAAATTTTATCTTAATTTTCACTTAACAATTAAATTATACATGTTCATTAAATAACCATGCTAAATATTTCTAAAATTTTACGTTACTTAATTAAATTTAAAATAAAATATAATATAGATCCTAACTTTTGATAATTTATAGCATACTGCTTTGAATTATTTTAAACAAAATAGACCTCAACCTTTTATTTATCTGTAAATATATTTTTTGTCGTTGTTTAATATATTATGTTAACTCATTTCTAAACCTAATAGAAAATTATGTTTAGTTCTCTCATTGAATCTATTTTGCTATTAGATTCAATCTGAGAACGAAATGCATATTTTTCTAAACTAGGTTATAATTAGAGAAAAAGTTTCTCACGTACATTTTATACGATGGATTTTACAATTAAAAAAAAAAAGTTTGAATGTAGATTGCAAATAACCTTTAAGGTTTTCATATAAATTATACTCTACCCTTAAAGTAATTATGTTACATTAATTTATTTATCATTATATTTAACACATTTTATGATATATTACACTGTCTATAATTTGATATCTAAAAAAGTTTCACTAATTATCATGTCACGTTAAATGCACCAAAACTAAAGCAAGCCTTCTCTGCAATAAATAAATGAATTCCAAAAATTTTCGGTAAATCCAAAGAAGATTTCTTGTACGTTCATTACAAAATATTTATAGATTCCAATACACTCAATGCCAAATTGCTGCCGAGAAACATAAGCTAAAAAAACAAAATATGTGCTCCAACCACACCTTCGTAGCTCCAAATATCCGGATTCATTATAGTCTCTCCTATGATACTCTAACCGCCCTATGAATTGGTTATTCCTGAGTACATGGATTAATGTTTCAAATACTCTTTGATCATATAACTATTTTAATTTACAAAAATAAAAATCCAATTAAATGGCAGGAGGCATTTATCTCGCAGAAGGGACTCTCCTCACGGAAAGGCTTCAAGCCACCCCGGGAAAAATAGGGCTTGAAATCATATTGTCGCGCAACGAAGAATTTGTCAGAATTCTTCTTAGAGCTTGAAGTCCGATGGGTGATAAGAATTTCCGATGAGTCACGCGTTCAACATGTGCGATATTTGGCATAAACTCATATATATTTATTTTATTTGTAAGAAACTTGGATATTTATTATATTGTGCGTAATTTAAATATTTAAAAAAATTATTTATTCGACTATATATTATAATTAAAAGAGATAAATCATTATTAAATGATTATTTTATTTTATGTCGCCGAGACAAATATGTAAAAAGAGAGACCAAAAGCAATAAACAAAGGACAAGGTCGGCGGCTGTGTTAGGAGCACGATGATGATATTTGCCCAATTATATTGAGCCACGTAACCCTCGATTAATTTCTTTTTCTCCTTCCTACCTTAAATTGATGAGCATGTTTCACTTGATTTTTGTAACACCTTCTCATTTTCTTAGTCCTTGAAAATTAAAATTAGTTTTTTTTTTGTAGTATTAACCTATTGTGCTCGTAAATTAATCACTAATTAGTAGTGCTTCACACAAGAATAACTTGTGTTATTCAAATGAAAATAAAACAAGTGCATAGGAAGAACGTGACATGAAAGATCGACCTCATCGAACTCAAATTAGCAACGGTCTTTGGAGCTTGAAACTACATAATCGAAATTTATGAAATATTTATCGAGCTTACTTAATTTGAGTTGTTTTCTTGTCATTGTCATTGTCATTGTCAATTATTTATTACAAAGAGTTTTGAGATGATGGAGATTTTATTATCGTGTGTAATATATAAATATGAAAATGCGTTAATCACTTTCTAGAATTGTGACAGTCTACTGTGTGAAATCAATGAAGACCCAGTGTGAGAGTTCAGCTTATACCAGTGAGAGTGTACAATTTCACATAACTTAAGAGAGTGAAAATGCGTGGTTTATAAATAAAGTTTCTATCTCTATATAGTACAACATGTTTTGGACTAACTCCAAGAACAAATCTGTGCAGATTCAAACGCAAAACGAATAATATTTTACTGGAAGTACCGGAGGACGTTACAAGAATGCATTTCAAATGTCTCTCATTCCAAAATTATAATGACTCAACATCAAGATAATTTGTGAAGTACTACTTTAGAGCATATTACTACATAATCTCACTTCGTCCGATTATGATTGACGTAAACGGTTCAGAGGTATAATATCATCTTCAACTAGTCCAATTCTTTTTTTAAATGAAACCCAAGTGTAAAATTGTGCAGGCCCAAGTCCAAAACTAACAAGTATTACAGGTGTTTGGGCAGACATAGAGTTTATACCACATTGAAATAATATTTATTTAAGAAGCAAAATAAAAACATATATTATTTAACTATACTTAAACCTAAGAACTGATTACATCTTATAGCTTAAATGTTGTCTCATATATTGATGACCAAACAACATAATCGAAACATAGGTTGGGGCAAAAAATCATGCGCTAAGTTGAATCGCGGGGTGCATTGATGGCTTGCAGCTGCAGCTGCAGCTGCGCCTCCTTGTCCATGGCCTCTTGGCTTGCTTGCTCCATCTCCATCAAGCAAGTTTGCATCTCTTTGTTCTTCCCCCACAGAAGAATGTATAATCCCATGATCACAACTATTGACCCCAATAAACTGAACACAATGTAAATTACCCCACAATTAATAAAATTTATAGGTTTGTTAAGAATTTTAAAGATAAAGCGCAGTTAAACTTTGAATGGTTAGCAAAATCGTCGATGTCTCGATGAAATTTGTTTAATGTCGCACGTTTTTCGCTTGTAGTTGTCATTTTAAGTTATCCTGGTTAATTTGACTAACTCGATTTCTGACTTACACTCGATATTACAGTTGATTTCGAAAACTGAAAGACAGTCCATTTGAGATAGTGTTCGAAATCAAGTAAAACTAAGTGAGTCAAGAAAACTATTGTGGGTTGAATTGGCCATGGCAAGCGAAAAATATTAAATATTTGATAAATTTTATCAATATGATCAACTTTTTTTGCTAACTACATAAAGGACAATGACATTTTGTAATATATATATATATACAGAATATCAATTATCTCTTGTAAGGGTGGAATTTGTCTGATTCGGTTCCACCCACAATTAGAACCGAACCGATTAATATGGTTTCAAATTTTTTGAAATCAAGACCAAACCGATTGGCCTTCAAAACCACCCCGAAGCGAACCGATATATTGGCTTTGCTCGATTCGGTTTTGGTTCTAAGTTTTTTTCTGTTTAAACTTGGTTTTGTGTTGATTTTCTTTGGTTTTAATTCGGTTTTGATATAAAAATTTTAAAAATTATATAAATATATAAACGGTTCAATTTTGATCTATTTTGAAAGAAGGAACCGAGAACCGAACCAAAAATCTCGGTTCGGTTCCAAAATCAATTTTTCCAAAATTGAAATTGAATCCAACAGAGATTTTCAATTGGGTTTGGTTCGGTTTTCTGATTTAACCGAACTGATTTCCACCCCTAATCTCTTGGTTAGCTGGATAAATTGCACTCTCCTCAACTTTTAAATTTCATGGTAGAGTGCAAGTATTTGGCTTAAAATTAGAGGTGAATATACCTTCCAAGATGGAACTGTTCATGGAGGATGGGGATGTCGAACATGGCCGCCATTATCTGAACCAGAGGACTGAATGCCGAGGTGAAGACAGGACCCCTCTTGTTCACACACCATGACATTCCCACGAAGCACAATCCAGACCCTACCATACCCTGCATAGCATATTAGTCTGGGAATAATCCGAGTAAAATGATCAGAAATGGAGGATTATAGATTACTTACAGCGAAAAGGATGGTGGTGACTTCTAATCTTCCCCTGAGAGCCCATGCGGAGAGAGTGGTGCCGGTGGAGAAGCTCAAAACGGCGGACTGAATGGAGCCGAAGAAGGACATGAGGGCGGTGCTGGAGTACTGGAAGGGATATCTCCGGCCGATGTTGGATTGCAGGAGAAACCACGACGACCACAAAAGGGTTCCAATTACCAGCGCCACCGAGCCCAACATCCATCTCTCTGATTTTTTGGTGGCGTGATTCTGCGGCCTTACTTCCTCTGACTGCGCGCTGTCGAATAAAGGCGGCCCTACGTAAAGCGTCAGCATGGCGGCGCCGCATATGCACACCAACGTGCCTACTACTTTGGCCCTCCCGCCGCTGCTCTTTATGTTCACCTTCTCCAATCTGTGGAGGTTTTGACAAGAATTAGGACTACAAAAATTGTTAATTGCCATTGCCAAAACATATCCAAATGAAGGAGTGTCCTGAGATGTCGTAAGCTTGACTTCTCGTCTAGAACTCGAAAAGGGTGAAAACACGAGTTCGATCTTTAGGAAGAGTACTCATTATAGACGAATGTCGATCACGCAAGGTTCGAAATTTCTCTAATATCAATTGAACTGGCAATAGTTTAGGCTTTTATTCGTACCCTAATGGCAAGGCCATTACGAATGTGACGACCGGAACGATGTTCACAAACGCACAAGCGAATGTAGCCGAAGTGTATTCAATGCCTAGAAGGAAGCAATATTGAGTCAATGAAGCCCTGAAAAGAAGAACATTCTACAATCAACCCCACTTTCGTATCAACACAATTCAATCGAAGAAAATGCCAACAAATTCGAAACTCGCCCGACAATTGCGCTGAAGAAGAGGTAGCAAACGATCCAAAGGGTCAGTTTCTTTCTACTTTCCCTGCAAACAAGCTTGATGAAGTTCCATACTTAGCATGCAAAATCAAGTGTTAAGATCTTTGTACCTTTCCCGAAAGTAGGCGATTGGAGCTAAGAAAATCGTCGAAATCAAGAGTCGATACGTGATGAGAACCAAATGGTTAATCCCCCGGTCGAGAGTTTTTTTTAGAAGAATATTTACGACGGCGAAAGCAAAGTCGATCGCCACCATAACAGCAAAAGGCTTCCATCTGTCGAAGCTGTTGATTTCAGCCATGCAAAAGTGATGATCCCCTTGGAAAGGCAGAGCTAAGACGATCTTAAAAACACAGCAAGGAGAAGACCCCTAGCCTCTTGAGTATTATGGAGGTCTGTTTTTTTATTTAGGTCTAAATCGAAAGGTTCCAGAATAAGTGGTCACAAAGCAAGATGAAATTCTTTAAATCACATCACACCGCTTTAAGCAACCAACTTTGAAATATTGTTTACTAATTATTCCAATCTTTTTTGCTTTTCTTTTGACTGAAACTTTGTGTTTTCCAGTCTCATGCAGAGCGATGGTCAGTCGTCGAAGCCAGCCAATGGCCATGCCGAACTTCTGCCTCGGTCAGGATACGAGGCTTTTTCGGTTCGATTGAATCGGGGAGGTCATGGCAAATTGATGGGAATCTTCTTCTTTATGTCTTTTTCATCTTCTCCATCTCCTCATTTGCAGAAGAATCGAATACTCAGAGCTGTGAGACATGACGATTGTGTTTGTGTCTTTCTCGGATATTGGGACTGGCGGGCATGAAAGAACATTGCGTCAAATCTATCAAAAGCTCATCCACTGATGAGAGTTTTTTGGTAAAGCTTTGATCGTTCGTTTAGCCACTGTTCTTGAGTGACATTCCAAAAGAGATGCTCTTGAGCCATTGCATTAACTGTACAAATTTCATGCCAGACATTATAATTGTCTTTGATTCTGATTTTGTTTTTGTGATTATGGTTATTCCCACGTGCTCGCATAGTCCTATACGCATTCTTCTCGTGATCGTTTTAAATTACTCCGCGTGTTTGGATCGTTTAGTTTCTAAATAATCTATCATGCTAAAAACACGTGCATATAGATTAAAGCGAAAATTGTCGAAAAATGTGTATGATCTTCCCATTGGCTTCGATCTTCTCGAGCTCTCTAGAAATCTCGCTCGATGGTGCAGTGCAAACTTTTCGGATTTATTGAGATTAGTGGACCAAGAACACAACTCTAGTGGATGCCACTAGATGCACCATTTGGAGATATTGTGAGTTAATAATTTAATCCTCCTTTGTGAAGATTTAAACGTTTGATAGTACAAAAAAACCTCTTAACATTTCATGTTCTCGACGTTACTTACTCATGTAATTAAATTACTCAAGTAATTAACATGAATTGAAATAGATTTAAGTGTTGCAGAGGATTCCCTGGTTGATATCAACTGATGTTCTGTTGTATAGTTGGATTTATACAACTTTGACGATCATGGAATGGAAGAAACACAGTAACGTCTGGTTGATTAGATGGTCTGACCAATCATGGCGACCAGACTACTTATCTTTGACGCCACAAAGAACAATCAGAAATCCAAATAATCGTAGTTCGCCAAGTAATCGATTTGAGCCACCGAGAACGGCTGCTCGGAGGACGACCAATGGCCGTAGACTCCTCCGTTAATGTGGCCTACGCCGACATCCATCTGCCCACTACAATTACTCGACAGTTCTAAGGAAGAGTTGTTGTTGTTGTCCGTACTAGAGGAATCCATTAATGGCCATCCATATCTACCCAGAGCGTCGTGTTTAGTAATAGCTGGACATGGACGATGACCCATCTGATCAATTGCCCAATCTGCCTCGTAGGCGGCGCCAGTCGACACGGAGGGCTGCGCCGCTTGACTAGGCTGCTTATCGGCCACTGACATGGAAGAGCCGCGCTGCAGAGAGCGGAAGGTTAGAGAATTTTTTCGATGGAGTTTGACAGGCGGGTTTGCCGGTGAGATTGGTTGAGTTTGATGTCTTTCCGTCGAAGAGCTTGGCCTTGAGCGCGCCTATAAACCCTTCAGCTGCAGTCTCCTCAGCGCATACCTGCTCAAACGAGAAGGGCTCGGCGCTGCCACCGCCGTCGGTGGCGGGCAGTTCGAAGTTGGTGCGGGCGTTGGCGCCCCGCAAGGCACGGGCTGCATCGTCGTAGGCTCGAGCGGCATCATCAGCAGTGTCGAAGGTTCCGAGCCAGACCCTAACCTTCTGCGTAGAGTCTTTGATCTCTGCAACCCATCTTCCAGGACGGCCGTTGCCGGACACCTAGAAATCTTTGATGGCCTCTCGTCGATGCTTTCTTCCTGACCCGAATGACGTCAGTAGAAGCCCCCATAGTCGACCACAAGCTCCTTCTGCTAAATTCGACTAAATTATAGTACAAGGTTTAAGACACTGTTTTGCAGGCGCTGTTGTTTACATCGATTCGCCATTAAAAAAATTACAGATTGCAGAGACAAAAGCATCTGTTTCATCGCTCCAATCCACCGTTGAAAGAGTTCTCGTTTTTTCCCCTTTTGTCATCTTCGTTCCATCCAATCAAGCTGAAGATGGCGATGACGTTCAGTCTGGCCTGCAGGGCAGTGGGCCAGATCATATCGATAGATTCCTCCTAATGATCCCTATCATTCAAGATAATATTTTTCGACTACATCGTTTGGAGCTAGAGTTCATCTTTGGGTTCGACAGTTTTTAGTGGAAATCCATGGATCCGTACAATCTTCCATTACAACTTAGCTTATAGTTATACTACTTAATTTAGAGTGAACCCGACCCTACCTCGAGTCCGACCGTAGCCATTTTTCCGCAATCATTTATCTTGAGATGTGAATTTTGGTGGGAAGCAGGAACACCGCACTGCTTTCTCAGCTTCCACCATGATAAAGAAACGTAGCTCAAAAAGTCATCCTTCAAAACCTATGATATGATCTCGGAATTTAGCTTAACTTTCTTTAATTTATTTGCCTGAACTGTACCAAAAGTTTGGCAGTACACTCAAAAAGGTTACTTTTGGTGAAAACAAAGGAGATTTTGGTTACACTTAGCTCTCACGTAGCTATCATCAAAATATACCCAGTTTGGGGATTAGGTTCATCGCTTATTGTTGAATACCTTGAATTGTTGTTCTTAGTAGGTGGGAGCGGTCCGTTTGGTTTGGTTCCGCCTCAAAACCAGAATCATCATCCACGGTTCCATGGTTTTGAAACCAGAACCGGAGCAGTGGGATTCTGGCACCGGAGTCGAAACCTGAACCGACCGTATTTCACAATTCGGTGTAGAATCGGTTCCAAATTAAAATAAAAAAAATTATATTCATTTTTTATTGTGTGTGGGTTGGGTTTTGGAGTTTGGAGCCAATTTTTGGATATGAGCTTATTTTTTTTTTAGGTCAGATTTTAACTAAGTTTCGGGCCGAATTTTAGACCCACGATTTGATTTGGTTTTCACAAGTTTTTTATCTAAAAAATTGTGGACCGAACCGTGAACATCAGGTCTTGAGAATTTAGAACTGGAACCAGTTCCTTTGGTTGGCAAAATCGAACTGAACGATCCAATTTTGCTCACCCTAATTCTCAACCGTAAAATCTGCTTTCCTTGCTCAGATATTTTGGCACAGATCCTAAGATGAGATTGGTGGTAAATGTAACATAAGTCTCTTTATGCCAATCAGTAAACTTTTTTATTAAACAAAGTAGAAGCAGATGTTAAAAGAGGCAAAGTGCAACCTAAAACGATGACATATACGAAGACTTACTTACTTCAAGCTCTTTCTTCGTTTTCGCTGCATTCTTTCAAAGAATTGGCTATGTCTATCACAAATCTGTACTTCACATCCTTCTTTATAAGCCTCTCGAGAGCTTCGTTCGAGTACTGAATCGGAACCACTTCTATATTTGGATAGATTTCGTGAGCTGCACAGAAGTCGATCATCTCTTGGGTCACTTTTGTACCGCCAGCAATGCTGCCGGAAATTGTTCTCATGCCTGTAAGATTATTGATTCATTTCGTTAATCAATCGTTTTAGATCACCAACGAAAAATAGCTAAATATCTTCTTTTGTATCAAGAGTGGCTTAAGTACCTATACTGAGGCTTGCAGGGTGGAACTTGACTTCATTAGGAAAGCCCACAAGGACCATAACACCACCCTTCTTCAACAGAGACAAATACGGATCGAATGGATGATCACCCGATGCTGCATCGACTATGAAGTCGAGTGACTTATTCAGCGCCTACATAAAGAATACACAAACTTGATGGTTCAAAGTAGTAAATTAAGCAGAGAGAGAGAGAGAGAGAGAGAGAGAGAGAGAGAGCAAATGCTAAAAGAAAATATCGACCTTCATCTGTTCTATGTCAGATGAGACAACAAAATTATCGGCTCCAAGAAGGCTCAAAGCTTCGTCTTTCTTGGACGGGCTAGTGCTCAAAATTGTTACTTTCAAGCCAAAAGCCTTGCCAAATTTGACTGCCAAGTGGCCAAGACCACCGAGGCCAATTACGCCGAGAGATTTACCAGGTTGGTTCATTTTATGCCACATCATTGGAGCATATACAGTGATTCCAGCACAAAGTAGAGGAGCAGCTGAAGCCAATGGATAATTTTTGGGAATCTTGAAGCAGTACCTGACATTCAAGGCCTCGCAAATATGATCAAACTATTATACTTTATAGATTCGAATCATCACAAATTGTGCCATTCCAGATTAAATGTAGCGATGTTGACGCGTCAAGCAGACAAGAACCCGACACCATTTCAAGTAACACAAGATGTTTCCGTAGCGATATAACGATCGATCATAACTCTAGAATCGAAATTGGAGTATTTTAAGAAATCATTGTAAATAAGTATCATGCAATACTTGCCTCTCGTCGACAATTATATAGTTGGAATATCCTCCTTCGTAACTGTACCATCAGCATCAGCACCATTGAAAGTGAAAACAATTCCTTTGCTGCAATAAACTTCGTCCCCTTCATTGCATTGCTCGCATTCTTTGCATGAATTGACATAAGTACCCACCCCAACATGATCTCCTACTCGGAACCGACGAACGTTCGAACCAACCTCTTTCACGATTCCAGCTATCTCGTGTCTGGAACAAATCCAATCAAAAAAAATGTTTCTAATTGAGAAAAATCTACGATGGTCGTGACTACCAAAACTAACTCGCGTTAACTCACCCGGGCACAACAGGATACTTGGAATCCCCAAGTTCATTCCTGGTACATGCAACGTCGGCATAACAGACTCCACAATGGGTAATTGCTATTGAAACATCATCACACCCCACAGTCCTGAATAAGAATTCTAAACTAGTAAATGAATCTTTTAACCACCATACTTTTCGAAGTCAAGACATATTTATGGAGTTCAATGTCAAAAGGTAAATGCCAAGAACAAGCATTAGTCCCTCAATTTCTTCAAAAAAAATCGCAGATTAGGACTTGAAATTTGTCAGATGTTCGCATCTCGATTGATCGAGATGCGATTTCAGTACATTTCATTAAAATTTTCGACTTCTTCAAGATGAAAATCCGCTCAATTTTTCAACTTCCTAACCAAAACAATGCAAGATTTATAACTGTTTTATCCATGTATACAAAAGAGAGAGAGGGAAAGAGAGATACCTGCGGCTGAATTTATAAGGAGAAAGTACCCCAGATGGATCTCTAGCAGCCCAACCGAGACAATCCCCGTCTCTAGCTTCAGAAACCATCGTAACCTAAATTCAACCAGTCAGCAGAAATAATCTCAAAATTCTGCTCAAAAAGTGATGCAGAAATTCGAAAGCGTAAGAGGCATCAATAACACTGATTACAGAATTTCACGACACAAATATGCAGAAGAAAATGGCGCGAGAGAGTTACATCAAACCCAGGTAGACTCACTCCGTAATTTCAAAACGAAAAACATTCAGAAAAAAAAAAAGAATATTGAAATAAAAGAAAAGAACGAAATCAACTTCCGTTCTGCCATAGAAATGTTATCAAAACAACAAAAGCTTATTTAAGAACTTAACTGGTTTTGGATCGTCGAAGAGAAGACAAAAAACCAGACGAATGAGGATGGGTGGTTAACGAAGCGACGATTCTGGTTCTTATAAGCTCTCCTCTGAGCAGCTCCATCGATCTCACAGTGTAGGCAGTGACGTCCACGCCTTTTCTCTGCAGAAAAGTCTTCAGCCTTCAGGATGACCATTCGACATCTACCATCCTATCTTATTACATTAATGACATCCACTGTCAGTTGACACAGTCTATTTAAGAACTTAACTGGTTTTGGATCGTCGAAGAGAAGACAAAAAACCAGACGAATGAGGATGGGTGGTTAACGAAGCGACGATTCTGGTTCTTATAAGCTCTCCTCTGAGCAGCTCCATCGATCTCACAGTGTAGGCAGTGACGTCCACGCCTTTTCTCTGCAGAAAAGTCTTCAGCCTTCAGGATGACCATTCGACATCTACCATCCTATCTTATTACATTAATGACATCCACTGTCAGTTGACACAGTCTACTCTTGTTGACTCTGTCTTGTATACTTACACACGTGTCTCTTAATTTTCAAATTAAATTATTTTTGTTAACAAAATTTCTATTCAGTTGCATGATTTTTTAGATGGAATACATCATTTTAAATAATTTATTTATAAAATAAATATAAAAAATTACAATAAATCGTATAAATATTAAAAAATTACAAATTTTTTTCAAATTATCTTAATGATATGTTGAACTTGTGGTGAAAATTTTAAACAAATTAGATATCGTTTGATATGTTTTTTTACGTTATAAATTAAATTTTTCAAAATTTAATTTATAAAATGAAGAACAAAGAGTTGTTCTCCATGACCGGCCTCGTTCTCAAAGACCGGAGGACGGTTAGTCTGCCATGGGCTATTTTGTTAAGAAAAATATATTTAAGAACAATTTTATTAACGAAAATACTTTAAATTTTAGTTTGTTAATCTCTTCATATTTTCATTCTCAGTAGGGGTAGGCAGAACCGGCCCAAAACTGACGGACAGGACTGGACCCCGGTTCCGAGCCGGTTCTTGGGCGGTTCCAAGAGGGGTGGGAATCAGTTCTGGTTCTAAAATTTTTACTGTTCGGGCCAATAATGCAGAATCGATTCTGGTTCCAACGGTCCGGTCTGGTTCCAGTCCAGAATCGGCCCTGACCGGACCGTGCCCAACCCTAATTTTCAGTGTAAATTTAAATATTATCCACCTTTGAACAAATATAAACCGGACTTCACCTGTCCAGGTCGACAGGCTAGCCGGGCAGAACTCTGATAATGAGCTCTCAAGCCGGGCCCGGTCGACCGAATAGTTTACCCGTTCAGTCCCGTTCAACCAAGCTCCCGTCGAACCTCCCAATAATTATATTTGACTATTTGTTTCGACCAGTGACGTTGGTTTCTCCCCTCTCGACTCGTAGCCAACTGCGCTGCGCTGCACAGCCTAGCAGAAGTGGGCTTTCGCTCTGCCGTGAGTCGATCGGAGAGCCGAGAGGATGTCCATGGCGTCATCATCCTTAAGGGGGTCAGTGAGGTCGTGGAGGGCAGCTTTTCTTACTCTGAGAGACGAATCTCTCACTTCTTCATCGTCTTCGTCGATTCCTGGCCTCCTCAACTCTGTCATATTTTCACATTCCCCCCTCTTGATTTCTGTAGCTTCGGAGCTTCCTCCTCACGAGGTACTTTTCTCGATTAGCAAACATAGTGCTGGTTTCGTTTGCTGATTTCACATTTCCTCTGTTTATCTGCGGGATCAGGTTTCTTCCGATTTGTTGTTTCTATTGGAATTGGTCGTTGGCACTTCTCAAAGTTATCCAGATTATGTAGCTACCTTTACGCAAATATCAAAATTGGTAAATTTCTTATTCTCTGTTTTCGTTTAATATCACAACTTTCTTTTTCTAGATGTAGTTGCCTCATAATTTTCTCCTATTATAATTATTCATTTTTTTCCTCATAGATTCATGAAATTTCCCGTAAGATGTCTCTTGAGTTCGGTTCTTCTTCTTGGCCTGTGTTTCTTGACTGCTACGGTAATATACTTCATTTACTTCTCCAAGAAGATTATATTTTGGAAAATGTTGCTCCCTTCAGATGTATTTGGGAATCGTTGAATACTGTAAGGTTAGTACTTAATTCATTGCACTGCACTATCTACTCTGTTGGTCGTTTTGGTGTTACGGTAGTATCTCTTTGAAAACTGTGTTGGCATTCTATGTTATATTTAAGAGGCGTCATACCATTGTTATATTATATTATTTGAAATGAGGATGGTGCAGATTATTTATATTTTGTCCTATTTCTCCCTTATCTTTCATCTCGAATCTATGACTTTGAAAATCTTATGTTTATTTTTTTTCCTCTTTATGACTGTACTTTCTGTTGAATTTATGACTGTACTTTCTGTTGAATTCTATTATGCACTATCGATTTCCTTCTTTCAATTATCTTTGTCGTTTACTTTGAGCAGACATATTATTATTTCTAATCACGGTGGGAAAAGTCAGCCACAAGATTTTCTTCTGGTGAAGTTTTTTCTGGGAGTCATTACGGACATTCATTCTGCATTAGTTGTCTTTCTCAATTCCTCAGTTCGTGGTAATTGTGTTGTTGAAATTGGAAAGAGGCTTTCTGAATGTAGCACTCTATGGGAAGCTCAGATTGATGCATTTACTATGGTCAGCGAAATTATTTTAAGAGTTGGCTCATCCTTTCCTGCTGATCTCTGGAGATCAGTGATTGAGGTAGTTATACTTTGTGGGCCTTTTGATAATTTCCTTAATATACATTTGAGATAATTATTCTATTGTAGTCTTTATCAGGTTGTTAGAAAAGTGATGGATATCTTGGCATCCAAGAGCCTTATTGTGGAAGATAATGTTATGCCCAGGTATTTCCTTGACATTTCCCCTTCCCTGACCCCTCCCCTTGATGTAGAGAAAACTAGCAAATTCATAATTTATCATGGGGTCCTGTTTAGATCATTATTTATCATTTTTGGCTCCGCAGGTTTTATGTATCTCTTCTGCATTGTCTCCATTTGGTTTTGGCTGAAGTTAAATATTCACTATCTGACCATGTAAGACAACACAAATTTATCTGAAGATCTGATTTAATTGCATTACAAATATTTGGTTCTCATGATTTTGCTGTTGTTTTCAGGTATCTGCTTTCACAGCAACTTTACGAATGTTTCTTACCTATGGTCTTAGTTGTAAAATCCAAACTACTAGCCATGATGATCGTTGTGAACCGAAGCTTAGTTTATCTACTCCAAAGCCAAGTTTTGAAGTACCAAAAAAGATAAGTCATAGCCCCTATAGGCCTCCGCACTTACGTAAAAGGGAAAATTCTAACATGAAGATGGGAAATGATCGAAATGGGCGAACTCCTACAGATCAAGGGTCTTCTACTGTTGATTTTACATCTTCCGATTCTGATTACAGTGACAATGAGATGCATGTTAAAGATGGTGACAGCGCGCAGAGTGCAAAAGTTCGAGTAGCTGCTATTGTTTGCTTACAGGTATTCATTGAAATCCCACTAACCATTTTACTAGGTTTGCATTCATTTGGTAAAGGTTACTAGTTTGCATTCATTTGGTAAAGGTATGCAACATGGATTTTTTTTTGGAAAAATAGCGGAAATTTATTATTTTAAAGAAGGAATCCAGAAAGGAAGATAACAACTCAAAGCATTTCTGTGTAAACAGTATTTATGGAAAATTATTTAATGTTTTTTTTTAAAGAAAAGGCATAGCTCACTACATGGAAGCAGACTTCTTGTTTATGATTTTTTTGAAGTGTCATCTACGTTCCAAAATTTTGTTTCTTAATGTTGAATAATGACCTTTAGCGTGACTTGAAACTAGGACATGAATCTCCTTAATCATTTCTGTATTATTTTTTAAATATAATATTCTATAGAGTTATTGAGGTGTTTTTTATTTTAGATTGTTGTTTTTTTGTTAAATTTAGATGCTTAATTAGCCTCTTTGCAAGTTTTAACGATGTGAAATTTTGGTTTAACTTTGATGGGAAGGATCTTTGTCAAGCTGATCCAAGGACATTTACTACTCAGTGGACAATGCTGTTGCCAACTAGGGATGTGCTATTGCCTAGGTGATGCATCTCATTTCCTTCTGAACTTTTTTGACTGACTTATTGACTGGTCAGGTATCTTATTTCTTCTGCCCTCATCCTTTTCTTGCCTCATATCATGCACGATGTCATTAACAATTTTCAGGAAGGTCGAAGCAACTTTAATGACATGCTTACTATTTGATCCTTCATTCAAGGTATTTGACGTGCAATACTAAACAACCTGGTTATAATGGAGTGTGAAAAGATTAGGTGTCTGAATTTATTTACTATATAAATATATAAGGCAAGTGTTTAGTTTTCACAATACTAACGGAAATGGTATCGCAATAATTAATTTCCTAAGGTACTGCACTGATGTATGATTTAACCATTTACTGTTTTATATACTTTTACTCCTTTGCATGTTGTTCTATAAGCGCAGTAATTTTCTTTTGTGGTCCTAATATTCTGTGTAAAGTTCACGTGAGCATGCTAAATTGCTGGAGGGAATCTTTTTGTAATTAACTTCTGCTGGTCAGGGGTATAGAAAGCTCACACCAGAAGAGCTAGAGTTTCTAAGCTGTATTTTGATAGCGTTTTGAGATACATATTTTTGTATTCTTCCTTTTTGAAGAACTCCATCTTAAGCCTTCATAAATGCTTGATTTGACGTGTTCAGGTGAAGATTGCTTCTGCCTCAACTCTTGCTATTATGTTGGATGGAGTTACTTCAGTCCTTCAGATAGCAGAATACAAGGAGCCATCTAAATGCACATCCTTTACAGCACTCTCAATTTCCCTTGGACAAATACTAATGCAACTTCATTTGGGTACTTGATGCACTATTAAAGGGTTACTCTCTTGTGGTTCTTCATTTTATAAGAAAAAATTAGATTTTGAAGGATCTGTGACTTAAATTACTTATATTGAATGCAAGAAACACTGATATAAGAAGATGTTTCTTAACATAAAGAGTGTCATAGCTAGACAAGCTTTTGCATATCTTTTATAAAAATACAAGCTTTTGCTAGAAGAATTTTTTGATATCCTTTAGTTATTGCCCCATCTGACAAGAAGGTTTTTTTGATAAGAAAACTTTGTATTACAAACAAAAAGTTATAGGAACCTGGGGAAGGAGAACTCCATCTGAACAATATGACAAACAATTGCTTTCTAATTAGAAAGAACAATGTTAAAAGGATAACTTTTAAAATATTTAGAGTTATAAACTCATTTAACTATAAAAAAGTTAATCTTATCGCATAAATTATTATTTAGATGCTTATCCACAAAAATAATCTCATTTTAATGAAGCCAAGTAGTTCAAAAGATAACTAGAATTCTTAGTTTTTAAATTAGTTTCATTGTCTTTTTGTTTCTTTCCCCAGCAATAAAGATATTATTGATGAAGCTTCCAATATCAGAATAAACTGACAAGAAGGTTTTGATAAGGTCGTTGTATGTAAATCTTTTCGTAGTAAGCAACTGGTTATAAATGGAATGTAAGCTTTATTTTTCTTTATGTGGATCTCTATACTTGCAATGAGTTGTAGAAATGGCTCACTGGAAAGCTTGAGAAATGGGAACACTTTCTTGCTATATTTTTTTTTGAATAATAGTTTTTTGATGGAGTTCAACGCAATATTTTCTTCCATTTTTTGTGATTAAGACATTACCTGGTCCAATGTTCCGTGGTTTCGTCTTTATTGCGATTCACTACTGTTGTGCTTAGGTTTCATATTTTCCTTCGGGTCATTTTGCTTAGGTATTTTGCACTCAATCAAGTGTGAAACACATGGGAGATTGCTAACAAGCTTGTTTAAGATTCTCGTGCTTCTGATATCTTCTACTCCGTAAGTCCTTCTAGAGCTATCATCATTGTCAAATTTCCTTGTTTTATTCAAGCTGATGACTTTCTCTCCTGGGGCTTGCAAAAAACTCTGATGCCCGTTTCAGTGTGTTTATGTTTTGGTTGTGATCTCAATTGAGAATATGTTGATCTTTAGTTTACATTCAACATCCACCTACAGGTACTCAAGGATGCCTGGAGATTTACTACCTACAGTTGTTAAAACTCTACAAGCAAGACTCGTTGAAGGCTTTCCATGGAAAAGTGATCAGACTGCCCTTCTGGTTACTCCTACCAACTACATGTCCATCATTCCCTTTTCTTCATAAGTTAGTGCATAGTAATTAGTTTTCTTTCTTAACAGGCCGCTGCTATTAGTTGTTTGACTGTTGCTTTTTCTACCTCACCTTCCTCACCTCAAGTAAGAGAAGTACTCCTTGAAGAAATTTCTACAGGTTAGTTTAGATGACACTCGAATGTATACAGTTATATTATTTTTTTAAAAATTGACGATCTAGGTTAGGCCATTACATTGAACTACCATACTATTACTTACAAAGTAGTATCTAGGTTACAAAAGATTATAAGTCAAATATAACATGTTAATTCTCTTCCTCACTTATTGCAAGTTATTTTCACTTCAAGTTTCTCAACAATCTTATAAAGTCCCTTTTATTTGAATAATTACATTTTCTAAATGTTGCAACGTGTTGAATCAATTCTACTTTGATTAGTTACTTTCACAGTTGAGGTTAACTCTTTTTAGAAGAATGCTGAATTATTGTAGATCTCATTGTTCTGCCACTAAAAGTTGGTGTTTGACAATTTTATGACTGAAACACTATTTAGAATATACGTTCAAGTTTCTGTAATATTTCTTAAACTAATTTAAGCTGGCATTTGTAATATTTAGGTCTCAATGTGGATGACAGATCCGCAGTTCTTCCCACCTTACTTCATTTTTCGGAAGAGTCAACTAACTCGTCAATATGCTTTGAGGCACTCCAGGTATTGTTTGAAGAATCAAGAGATCTTAGAACTATTGTTGATTGTCATTGATGCACTTGATTAGTTCCATTTGATTCATGTAAGAGTTGGATAGTGAGTTTGGTGAGGATGAAGTTTGGTACGTGATTGAGGAGACGAATGGAAATAAGGCTTTAGGTCTAGATGGTTTTGATTTTTTATAAGCATTGCCAGAGTTTCGTGAAAGTTGAACTTTTATGGGCATGCTCAAGGCTTTTCACCATCTTGATGTTTGGGAAAGAGTCTGATGTGAGCAGCCTCCCCCTTCATTTTGATCTGTGTTTTGAGGGAGATTTTTGGTAAGCATCCAGTACATTTGTAAATGTGAAGGTCTAAAGTGAAGTGATTTTGTCACAGTGGCAGGTGATTAGATGATTGTCAAGCATATTGATTAGAAGCGAAGGGAGAAATAGGAGGAAAGGAGAAAGAGAAAAGTTAGGGAAATTTTCATTATAAACTTGTTTAGAAGTTAAATTCTTGGGGGGAGCTTGGCACTCGATAATGCTTTGTGAATTTGTAACTCGACTCTTAAAGCATATCCATATTCTTGAATAATTTTTGACGTGAAACAAATTTTATAAAAAATAGTGTGGAATGTACGTGAGAAAAGGAGAATAGGGAATTCTCTCTGTTAGGATTAGACGCCCTAATCCACCTGTAACGAACGATTACAGAAAACCGAAAAAGAAAAATTCGAGAAAATAATGCACACCGAATTTACGTGGAAATCCTAGAAAGGGAAAAAACCACGGGCAGAAGAGAGAATCACTAATATCAATTCGGTACAACGAGTTTTGCGACTCAAGCATCAATATATAGGGAAAACATAAAACCCTAATATTGATAATGGGCCCAACCCGGCCCACTAGAATTCGGGTCACACCAAATTGTAACAAACTCCACCTTGACACGAATTCCATAAGAGAGATCCAACGGGCTACTCGGCCCAATCCAAAGCGAATCCAGAACACTGAACTCTGACAATCTCCACCTTCAACGAAATTCCGGTGCAAGGAAACAAATCTGCAAAACTTCATTAAAAAAGCTCTTCTACCACAAAGGCCCCAGATGGGCTAACTTAGCATCCGATACCGTTCAAGTTTAAGCCCCGCTTAAACTTGAGAGACTTACTTGAGAAGAAATCACATCTCCTCCTCCATGGTATCACTGAACTATCAGAGTTGCTGCAACGAACTCCATGTGAACATGTCGAAGATTCCACATAGGAATCATTACCCTCGAACACATTTAATGCATAACTCACAGTTTCATCATATCGTCTCGAAGTTTTAACCTTCCGCATTGTTCTGCCTTTGACGATATCACTCTGATGTGAAACTGAACCTGATGACTGAACATCTGTAATAGGCTGACTCACCGGCTCTGATGTACCCTCAGATCCCAACCTAAACTTCACCCGAGAACCTGACTTTTTCCGAGTCTTCTCAACCTTTCTCTTGGAAGGTGAATTCACAAATTTTGCAGCCTTATTACCCATCATATTTACTGTGGAACCCGCGATCTTTGCATGCATCACATATAATAAGGAGTATTTTTCTCCTCTCGCCACAATCAATGAACCTCTGGTAAGCTTCCATTTTCCATCACGAAAGGTGTTGCCAAAACCTTCGTCGTCGAGCTTCCCAGTCGAGACCAAATTCTTGCGGAGATCCGAGATATGCTTCACACCTCTCAAAACCAAGGTGCTGCCAATGTTGGTCTCCAAACGTACATCTCCCATACCAATGGCTTTTGCAATGCCACCATTTTCCATCCTCACACTTCCAAAGTCACCCGAAGTGTAGGATGTAAAGAAATCTCTCCGCGAAGTGGTATGTATTGAAGCGCCACTATCGATCACCCAACTCGTATCTTGGCAATCAGAATTTACAACATCCTCGTTGTACACACTAAAGGACTCCTCGGTGGCTGTGTCTGCCTCCTCATCTGTGTCACCCTCTTCGAATATCTTTTCCTTTCCTTTGGCATTCAGATTCTCCCGAAGAAACTTGTGACAAAATCTCTTTATATGTCCTTTCTTGCCACGATGATAACACTCAAAGTTGGCGTGTTTTCCAGACTTCTTCTGACTTCGATTTCTATTGCCCGGACTTTTGCTTTGACTCTTGCCCCTATTTTCAACATTTAGAGCTGAACCATTCGATGTTTTACCAGAATCAATCTTACGAACCTCCTCGGCAAGAATACGATCCCTCACATCGGTGAATACCAGATTAGCACTTCCAACTGAGTTACTAACTGCAGCTCTCATAGGCTCCCAACTATTCGGTAGAGACGCCAACAAAATTAGGACACGAACCTCATCCTCAAAATCAATTTCCACCGATAGCAATTGATTCACAATAGTATTAAACTCATTCAGATGTGCTGCGACAGAAGTTCCATCAATCATCTTCAGATTGAACAATTTCTTCATCAGAAATACCTTATTATTCGCAGAGGGTTTCTCGTACATATCAGACAGAGTCTTCATCAAACTCGCGGTGGTCTTCTCCTTCGTCACGTTGTGAGCAACGCTTTTGGCTAGCGTCAATCGGACGACTCCCAAAACCTGTTTATCAAGGAGATTCCATTCACCGTCTTCCATCTTCTCTGGCTTCGCACTCAGAGGAAGATGAAAATCTTTCCCATACAAGTAATCTTCGATTTGCATTCTCCAGAATGCGAAATCTGTCCCATCGAATTTTTCAATACTAGGTCCTGTGCTATCCTCACCTGCCATCGTTATAAAAAACAATGCCCAAAAACTGATATTTCCTGATCAATTATTCGACCCCAATAATTAATCTCAAATATTCAGAATAAATTCCCAAAATATTCTGAACCAACAGAAAAAATCGCCCAACAAACAGATACTTTCCCGATTAATTATTCAACCCAATAATCAATCCAAGTATGCTAAAAAACCATATAATTTTATTTCCAAAAATATCTCAGCCTCAATAATTCAGAATACCAAAAAAATATTATCTGATATTCCACAGACAAACCAATGAAGCAAAATCCAGAGATTTCCAAATATTGAAATTCAACCAATTTCCAACTTTAATCTCTCCACTTTGATTTTCTTCACTGTTCAACAAGAAGATTTCTGCACAGCAATAACAAAGAAAAAACACACCTTTCTTTTCTGTGTTTTCCTTCACACGGCCCAAGGCAAATTCAAAAATCCAAAATCTTCTTCTTCTCCAATCTCCAATGCAGCACCTTTTCTTTTTTTTTTTTTTTCTTCTCTGTGGAAGAATGCTTCCTCCTTCACACAGTTCACAACCACTCAAAGCAGAAAAACAATTCTGCTTCGTTTCTTCTTCACGCAGATCAAAGCAAACACAAAAAGAAAATTCTTCTTCTCTCTATCAACCGAAGACAAAACTCCTCTTCTCTCTGTCGAACGGCGATGTGCGACGGTGCAAGTGGGCTGTCGAGATCGAGCGTGTCACGGGGCTCTGCGTACGATGGTTCTGCGTGCGGCGGCTGGCGACTCGTCGGACAGCGAACGAGTCGTGGTGGTCTGTTCTAGGCGAACGCCGGCGGCATGCAAGAACAGTTTTCCTTCGCTGCGGCGACCTTCTTCTCTGTCGCGCAAGGCTTCTCAGTTATCGCGGCGGTCGGCGGCGAGCTCGGGCTTCTCCTCTCTCCCTCTATTCTTTCTTTGTTCTTCGCGGAGAAGAACAGAACACAAAAGAAAATCCTCTTTTTTTTATTTCCCTCAATTTCCACCTTTCTGCTGTGGAAATTAGAAAAGAACAAATCTTTTCTATTTTCTCCTTTTGTTTTGATTCTATACGCTGAACACCAGAAAACCAAAAACAAAAACTTTTTCTTTTTTCTCCAAAGCTCAATTTCACTTACCGAAATTACAATCTTGAAATCGCTCGATACCTTCGAATATTCAAACCCTGAATTTCGAAAACCTTCAACCTCGAAGCTCTGATACCAGTTGTTAGGATTAGACGCTCAAATCCACCTGTAACGAACGATTATAGAAAACCGAAAAAGAAATAACGAGAAAATAATGGACACCGAATTTTACGTGGAAACCCTAGAAAGGGAAAAAACCACGGGCAGAGGAGAGAATCACTAATATCAATTCGGTACAATGAGTTTTGCGACTTAAGCATCAATATATAGAGAAAACATAAAACCCTAATATTGATAATGGGCGCAACCCGGCCCACTAGAATTCGGGTCACACCAAATTCTAACACTCCCCACTTAATAATTTCCATATTTGCTTGCTTTATTTCAATTATATTTAGTTGATTCTACTAAATTGTTATCCAAGCTATTCTAAAATGTTGTAATAATGTTATTCCTCCTCAAAATCTTCATTTTACATAATGTCTCAAATAAAATAGTAATTGAGAGTACATTACAATTTTATTCTATAATGTTACAGTGACGTATCATTTATTCATTGATAGTAAATTATGATAAATTACAAATAACTGAAATAGTAGATCAAGATGTTTCATCTAATGAGCAAAATGTAAGTGCATGTTAGAATGGAATATTAGAATGTAAAATTAGAGTATAAATAATCGTTCCCTAAATAAAGTTTATTATACCATGTTTGCTCTTAGTCACAAAATTCTAATCTTACTTAAAAAGAACATCTTTGCATTACTATAACCTATTATCCTTACAAGGGAACCTGAAATGTTGGATTGAAAGATTAAATTCGCATTTCAGGCTGTAGGTACTCTAATGCAAAAGTTTTTGGTTGACTTAAGATCAGCGGCCAAGAATTTTTATTTTTTTTTTTAAATATGAACTAAAATTTATTTATCATACAAGCAATGCTATTTACAATATTAAATTTGTCGCTATCAGAGGCTTTTCCAACAGGATAATTAGGATGAATATATGAAGTCTCCACATAATTAGGATGAATAGATGATTGATCTTGGACATAAGAAACTTCTCCTATAGTATTTTATTGGTTTTATTTTAGTGGACTCCATGTTGAAGATGACCTTGTGTTTTGCATCAGTCTTGATGAGGATGACACTACAACATTAATTTGTTTCAGGCTCTTAAAGCTGTGTCACATAATTATCCAAACATAATGCATGCTTGTTGGACACGACTGTCCTTGGTTGTTTACAACTTTGTAAATGGAGTTGCTCCTGAAGTATCTGTGAGACAGTGGAAAGCCCAAGATGGAAATACTGCTGGATTTACTGGGGAAAAAATCATCACAGCTGCTGTGAAGGTTAAGAATTCTTAATTCTTGGATAGTTTTTTTTACCACTCCATTAATGGTTATGTTTTTGCGTTAGGTAAGGTCTGCTCCTTGTGTGCAGAATTCTTACTGTGATATAATAGTACAGGACATTCATGTGCTTCTATTTTCACATAAATGTTGCTTGAAAAAATGAAAAAGAAATGCAAGCTTTGAAAGGTGGAGTTACTTATTATGAATAATTAGCAGAGAAAGATGCAAATCAGTTGAAATAACTATAATTATTACTACTTTATATGCTACTTGGGCTTGTCCTTGCTTCTTGACACCCATGTTGACAACATGACTTCACATACATATTAATTGAGTTCGTCATTTACTAGGATGGCATGGTTGCGACTATGAATTATGTCAATAATTATACAATATCCTAATAAAGCTAATAACTACTAAAGAAATATTAGTTATTTTCAGAAACTGTCCATTTTGGGTGTAGCTTTTTTTAACCCTATCCTTTGTTCATATTTTGCTTTTATTATTGACTTTTGGTTATGAAATAGAAACTGCCCCTATTCTGTACTTGACGAACCATTAGCACATTGAAAATCCTTAATGGGATCTTGGGAGTTATGTTAGGAGAAATTTCAGTGAGATAGAATTTCGAGGATTGTTGTCTTATGCGTCTGACATTCACTGGTTTTTATTTAAAAATCTATTGCTTTTTTTTTTTCAGTTTCCTTTATAGATATGATAATGAATTCTTTTTTTATGTCTGATTTATAGGTTTTGGATGAATGTTTGCGAGCAATCTCTGGATTCAAGGGGACTGAGGATCTTTTTGAGGAAAAAGTAGTAAATACTCCATTCACATCTGATTATGTAAGAATGAAGAAGATTTCATCGGCGCCATCACATGAACTAGAGAATCCAGAAAATACTACGGATGAACCAAATGCTTGTCAGTTTGGAATCATAGAATGGAGTGAGACAATTCAGAAACATATGCCTCATATTCTGTATCATACTTCCCCAATGGTTGGTCAAGTTCTTTCCCTATGGTTTTTTATTATTGATTTTAATATTGTATAATTTTTAAAGTACGTGGTATTAAGTTATTGGTGGGAAAAACAGAACTATCATGTGAATTACCTGGTAATAACTGTGTTTTATCCTTGTACATTACCTAATGTTCATGGGATGCTCAGTTTACTGATTCTATTTACTAAAATCCTTGTTTGGAAGGTAAGAGTTGCATCTCTTACATGCTTTGCGGGAATTACTTCACCAGTGTTCACTTCTCTCACTGAGAAGAAGCAAGACTACATTCTTTTGAGTTTGGTAAGCTATTATCTATATTGTGTTTGAATCTTTTTTCTTTTATATATTTCTGTTTTTTTTTTTGGCTAGTGAGATTGAACTTTTAATCAGTTACATCATTATGTTTGTTAGTTAGATTTTATGTTGATTCCATCATTTTTTTAGGTGAATGCTGCCGTCTCTGATGAGGTGCCTTCAGTTAGGTCAGCTGCTTGTCGAGCTATAGGAGTAATTTCAAGTTTTCCTCAAGTTTCTCACAGGTTAATATCGTCATTTTACTAAATATTCATATTGGGCATCTTTGCATATGGTCAGAAATTCACTGAATATTTTTAATATATAGTGCAGAGACTCTTGAGAAGTTTATCCATGCCGTTGAAATGAATACACGTGATTCTTTAGTTTCGGTAACTTTGGAGTTTTTTCTATATTTTTACTCTGTTTTGTGTTTTAGTTCATTTTTGTAGGGTTAATTTTCCACCTAACGAATGTTAAATGTATAATTTCTTTCAATGTTTAGGTACGAATTACTGCATCGTGGTCAGTAGCAAATATTTGTGACTCTGTCCGGTACTGTGATCGATGATTTTTCTTCAAGACAACCTACAGGTTTGCTTATAAGAGTGAATTTGAAGGTTTTTGGTCTATTTGGTAGTGCAAGTACTATTGGAATTCTGCTGTCCTTATTGCTCTGCATTTTGATAGGTTTAAATGCAACTTCAGATTCATTAACAGTATTGATTGAGTGTGCTTTACGACTGGTGAATGATGGAGACAAGGTAAATTTTTATCTTTGCGAGATTATTTAATAGTGCTACATTATAGTTTAATTGATTTCAGCATACCATATTGGTAAGAGCTCTTGTGCTCAAACACTTGCACCTTCCCTAATTGGTCTCTTATTTTTTCTTAGAAGAGATCTGTGCGTCCTCTACGCGTATTTATCACGATTCCTAGGAGAAATGAGTCTAAGATCCAAAACAAAATGTAAGAATAGGAGTTCAATTTTCATTGTATGTCATAAAACAGTGTCATATAAGACAAACTCTACTGTCATACAAAAAGATAAAGCAGTGAGTTCCTCTATTTATTTATCAAAAAGAAGACAAAAATAAGTCTCCTTATTTTGCCTATTCATCAATGGAAATGCCGCCATTGCTTCCTTGCTTAATGTATGTGGCATATGTGCGCTGAGAAACGTAATTGGTGGCTGCTAGCAGTGAATGCCAAATATGGGGCTGCAAACTTGTGTTAGTTCACCAGTTTGAGGAGGAGCTCTTCGAGATGTATTACTTGGAGAAGTTAGTATTTTTTAAGATTGTATCTCCTTCGACTTGGTGATGGTGAGAGTTTCTTTAAAAGATCATTGGAGCGATTGTAATTCCTTGGCAAAGAACTCCCTGTTTTTTTTTTTTTTTTATATGTTTGGTTGAGATATGAACACTTCTGCTGGCAAGGCGCTTGACCGTTTGAGTGATGTGATCAAATAAAATCATTCTTGCATTCATTCTTCTATAAGAGGAGAGATTGAATCCTTTTATGTGTTGCTGTTGCGTCGAGGGAAACTATTTTGCAAAATATACTAGAGGACAAAGGGCAGCGAGGGAATTAAGCTGTGAGCTGGGAAAATGAGTTATGCAGCGGGGTGATTTGGACGTGTCCATAGGACTAGAGTGATGATAGTAAGGGATAAAAGAAGAGGAGGGAGGTATTGTAAAGGTACTTCATTTTCTGCATTGTGTTTCTAGTAGGATTTTCCAAGCTGAGAGTTCTTCTGCTTGTGGGTAGTGTAGTTGATAGTGTTCAGGTAGATAGCTTGTAATAGAGGGCACCACATTACATGTTTCTTATGCCTATTAATGGTATCAAGTGGACTGAAGGCATCTTAGATTCCATTGCATGGAGTCCCAGCAAAAATGGTATGTTTACTGTAAAATCATTTTTCAATTTCTTAGACGAGGTTTGTGATCAGCCATCAATAAGGTGGATTTATTGGGTGTAGATGTTATGTATTATGTATTTACAAAAGTTATGAATTGGGCAGTTAGAATGATCATATTATGATTGTCATGTGACACTTCTTCAATTTATTATTAGGCAATTATGAGGATTTGAGTGAGAAGTTATCTAAAAGTTATGTCCTTCATGATGGTGGGAATTGAGTTTTTAAGATATGAAGAATTCTTAATTGGTGTCGAATTTCCTTGAAGGAAAGCGTGTTCTTTTTGATTGTGGTGTTTAATACCTCTCAGTTTGTTGGCTAGTCCTTAGTAGGGGTAGACTTGTAAGTTTTTCATTTTTCGCTTGGTTTGCTTGTTGCGAAACTTTTTTTTTTTGTGGTCATAATTTGAAGACGAAAGATTTTATTAGACGAGGCAAGGCTAAGGAAGATGTAATTACCTCATTCTTTCCTTCATTGTGAGATGACCATGAGCTTGGTTTTGGAAGTTACTTCGCATCCGTGGATGATGTCGTTTTTAGTCTAGAGTCTAATGTTGGCATGGGTTGGACTGCGAAGGGTGTATAAGTAAAACATTGACGCATCTTTCAGTGCATTTGGAATAGTAATAGACTGACCTATTATGAAGTCGCCATAGATATGGAATTCTTTTGCATTCTTTTTCCAATTCCATCTTTTTCATATGTAAAGGCTATAACAGCCGTTGCTTTGGGATGTTGTGCATCTTTTTGTAGCTTGTACACTATATATAGAACTTTAATATCAATATACATGTTTTAGTGATAAAAATAGAGCTGCTGAGTACACCATTTTTAGCTATCATTTGAAAATTCAAAATCCTGACTTCTCCTAGATTTCTCTTTAATCTCTAATTCTTCTCGTCCCATAACTTTGAACCCATTGACTTTCTTTTGAAACTCAGGTTAGATCAAAGTTCAGCTGTTGCATGCATATGAGCATTAGCTTAGGTGATTATGTTCAAAAGTACCTGGCTTTGTCCCTAGGGTGTTGCAAGTCCTCCAAGAGGAATAAGTTGCAAATAGCATCTTTTGTTTTTGTTAGCAGAGATGGAAAAATTTATCAAAGAGATTTAGCATGTACAAAAGTAGTAGAAGTAATTCGCTCAAAAACTTATAATGAAATAAAAACTGGTAACAAATAGCATCTTAATACAATGTACCTTCTTAAGGAATTTGGCACATCTTGTTGTGAATGAATTTCTCCACATTTCTTAGTTTATATTTGATTTGACGTGCATAACTCTAAAAGCAAACTAGGCTCTTCTATAGAAGTCCTATTATCTCTAATCTGAAAGACTCGGTTCAAATCTTTTTTCAAAGGGGTGGTTCTCTTTCCTTGAGAATGCCTTAGCCTTTTGAAGTCTCTCTCTCTCTCTCTAAACTTGCGTAATGTAATAGTAATTCTTGTTTCTAACTACTACAATTCCACTATTTTCTTACAATTAGATAAAAGCAAATGCTGTGAGAGCTCTCGGAAATCTTTCAAGATTTCTGAAATTTTTGAATCTACCTTTAGATGGCAATACAACTTTATATTCAACAACAGACAAGAATATTGAGGGGCTCTGGTCGTCAAGTTCATCAGATATTAGTCGAGGATATAGCTCAAGTTTACATCATCCATCTTTTTCAAATGATACGCTTGTATTTGCCGAAAATTGTGCAGGCATTTATTTCATGTGTCTCAAATGGGAATGTCAAGGTATTTATATCTGCCATTTAAATCTTTTGCAAGGGTTCTGTTAGTGTTTAATGTGTGTAGTTTGTTTGTTTGTTTCTAATGCTAAAATTTTCATATTTATATAATTTGCCTTTAACAGGTCCAGTGGAACGCTTGTCATGCACTGAGCAACTTGTTTCTAAATGAGACCTTGATTCTGAGAGACATGGATTGGTAACATTGCATATATTATTGAAATTTCATTTGTTCGATCCAATTTTTTTTGCTTGGATATTCCTATATATTTTGAGTATAAATTAGTAACTATGTTGATATAACATTAGAATTAGCATTTATTGACGTTGGAATATGGCATTAAATACTTGTTTGAGTTTCAGTTCTTAGGTTTCTTTAACGCATTATTTATTACTTAATCAAACTTATAGAGAAGTTTATTAGTCAGAGCTTTGCAAATTTGGTCAATTTGTTTTTTATGAAGAGTATTTAATAATGTTGTTTCTTATGCATAGTTAAATCAAAATTTAGTAAAACATGTGTTATGCTCAACGCCTTGGTAGTCTTCTGAGGCTTTTACTGTGATATACTACCATCCTAATTCTGTTTGTGACCAGAAATTTTTTGAAGCTTGTTTTGACAAACGTGTGCGCCACACACGGACACACTCACAAGGAGTTGTTTATAGTTAGCAAATCCAATTTGGACTTTGAACCGCTTACTAAATGTTTAATTCAAGCATGTCTCTCTAGTTTAAAGAACTTCAAAGGTTATGCACCACAATGCCAATAAAAAGAAAGAAAATTAAAAAGTATTGTGATGCAATCGATTCAGCAAAAAGTGGTTTATTTGGGAAGGTTTACAAAAGGAAGAAAGTTGTTAGTGGTGGAAGGAGTTAGTGGACGAGGTGATTTTCTGTTTTTCTGACATTCTGTTAGTGACTAGGAGAGAGAGAGACCTATGAGTTAGTTACGAGTGAATAAAAAGAGAGAAAGGCGAGACCAAAGCATGTATTGAATATTATGGTTGTTTGATAATAGAACCGAGTCTGTGGATTTCCAGATTTGTGGATTGTGTGTGTGCTTGTGCTGGTATTTGTGCTCTGTTTTGCAGGTAGCTTCCTGGAAATAGAGAGAAGGTGGTTGAAGAAGAAAGACAACCCATCATTTGGTATCAGAGACAGGTTGAGGTTTGCCATGGCTAAGCCATTTACCCGTGGTGATAAGATGGAAGAACAAGATAAGGAAATAGCTGAAATCAAGACTGACCTGGAGCGCCATTCTGGAGTTTTAGTCCGCATTGAAGAAGCTCTCAAGGTACTGACTGAGAAAACTGAAATGTTGTTCCTCCGGGCAGCACCTCCTACTCCGACGGAATCGGCAACAGAAAATCACCTCGTCCACTAACTCCTTCCACCACTAACAACTTTCTTCCTTTTGTAAACCTTCCCAAATAAACCACTTTTTGCTGAATCGATTGCATCATTACAGCACAAGCACACACACAATCCACAAATCTGGAAATCCACAGACTCGGTTCTATTATCAAACAACCATAATATTCAATACATGCTTTGGTCTCGCCTTTCTCTCTTTTTATTCACTCGTAACTAACTCATAGGTCTCTCTCTCTCCTAGTCACTAACAGAATGTCAGAAAAACAGAAAATCACCTCGTCCACTAACTCCTTCCACCACTAACAACTTTCTTCCTTTTGTAAACCTTCCCAAATAAACCACTTTTTGCTGAATCGATTGCATCATATTGCACCTTGAAGAGCCTTTATAAATTATTAATGCGTATAATACAATTATCATGGATTTTGAGCAGAAGGGGGACGCAGAAGGATAGGATGGTTCAGGAGTAGAAGAATATGGAACAAGGGGATTTCTGAACATAGGGGACATGATGTTTCGAAGCAGATGCGTTTAAAAGGAGGTAGGGAATTAGGTTCGAATTAAAGGGAGTGACGGGAAGGAGTTGGGATAAATTTCTGTGGAGGAAGAGGTGGGGTTTCTGAGGATAAGGGGATGCTTTCTTAGAATTGTTTTCTTGGATTTTTTTTCTTCAGAAAACTGCTTTTTTACCACATCTGTTCTAACAACTCCCAATCAGACGTAAATTTTATTTACTATCCCTTATTGGTAGACAGTAGGACATTGAAATTGAATTTCTTCTTTTTTCTCTCCTTTTCTACCTTTTTTTTTCATCTGAATTCTTGTTTTCTATAAATATATTTTGTGCACATTTTCTCTCTTCAGGGCTCCATCTGTTTTTAGAATCCTTCTACTTTTACTACGTAATTCCACCAATTTCAAGATTAGGATACAAGCTGCTGCTGCTTTAGCTGTGCCAGCATCAATAGTTGGTAGGTGGCATAGGGTTGTCCTCTATCCATTCAACTTTGAAACAATGAATCACTTGATCTGCTTTATTATCAATGCCAGAGATAACATCAGCATGAGCCTGTATTTGAAACATTTTTTTTGTATGTGTTTGTTCTGTCTGAAAGTATTTTCTTCATTCTACTCTTCATTGTATATTATTTGAAGAGGACGTATCATAGACTGATTGTGAAATTTCTTGTGTAGTGCTCTAATGCTTGTTTCCCCTTTTTCCTTATAAATCTTTCTCTAAAGTCGGTGAGAAACTTAATTACTTTCTTCTCTTGTTTTACCCAGATTATGGCAACTCATTCTCGGATGTTGTCAAAGGCCTTTTTCACGTAACTGAGAACCTCGTTTCAGACCACATTATTGCACCCTCGAGTTTCAAGTATAAGGTTTCTCTTGACAATCAGGCAAGCTTTGCAATCATTTGGATGAGAAAAAATTTGTCATAGTGTAGATTTTCACACAATATATAATCCTGTGAAATGTTTAAATGATATATCGAGTTATTATCACGTGAGAAAAACATTTATCTTGCAATTATAACACTTGCGTTCTTTCACAAGAAACAAAGTGCAGGAAAAAAAACAATTTACAAGAGAGGAAAAGGGAAAAACGATCATAAAAAAGTGCAAAGTGCTACATTTAGTTTACGTCAATGTCCTTAAGTTAGAGACAACCAATCTAAAAAACTCAGAACTATATGTCAATTTAGCAATAGTGATAATGTTGTCCCAAAGATTAATTTCTCGCAATTGTAACAATTATATAACACTGATAGGGACTCTGTAATCTTCAAATTAACTAGAACAATCACACAAACCAACTCAAATGTGGAGGAATTATAGAGCCTCCACTCTCTCCCTTTGCTGAGGTATTCGAGAGCCTCAGTCTGTCTCTCACTTTTCCCAATCTTTTCCTCCCTAACAAATCTTTCCCCACGTAGTAATATAGGCTCCTAACAGAATTGTTTAATATATCCCCTTTTACCCCTTAAACCCTAATGATATTTAAGATAATATCCCTCCCTTAATGACACTAAAAACATAACAATTAAAATAAATTTAATATTTCTAACAATACTGGCCGCCTAAAATTCCACCTTGTCCAACCTTGTCCTCAAGGTTGGATTAAAAATCTTAAATCCACAGCGGCGTGCAAATGCAGAGAGGGTCGAATTCGGGCTAGGCTCACTAGAAGATTTTGGCCCCCAAACTAGATTGGTGACTGGGCTGTTAAGCCCAGTTTGTGTGGGCTGGCCCCACTCTTCCCTGGACCCGGTCCAGTTGGTTGAAAGAGGGTAAATTTCTGAATCACCCTCGGAGCTTTTTCCTCTGTGTCTTGTTGTCCCTTGGCCGACACCTCCTCATCTTGGCAAACCAACACTCGCAGTTCGTTAGCCTTGCACCAATGGCCCGGAAAAAATCGTTCGTCGCAATGATAACACAGTCCCTTCTCCCTCCTCGTCATTAGCTCGGCGTCGGAAAGTCGCCGGAAGAGCATTGCTGGGCTAGAGGAGCTGTTCTGGACTGACTTCCCGCTTGAGCTGCGTACGCAGCTGAAGTGGATGCCAGGGACTGCGCTGGGCTCGTAGGAAGGGTTCGGACCGGTGCTGGTTGAGTGCTGCTAGGTCACTGGCCTGGGTCGTCGAATGTCCGATTGCTCCGGCTCCCCTTGACAGCTCGACAATCCTACAGATTCGTTTCTTCCCTGTTCGTCGTCGAGCTTCAGGTTTCTGGTATCCCTCTGCTTCGAATGTGCTGCATTTCAGGCTTCTGCTAGCAAGTCTAGCTTCACCGTGATCATCGCTATCATCCGCTTCATCTCTGACAGCCGACTAATATTTTCCTTGATGGAATCCAGCTTTTGCCGTAAGTCACTCCAAAGTATCGAATCATCATCCATGGCTTGCTTGCTTACTCCTTCCAGTATTTGTTTCTTTCCTTCCGTTCTCTCGGATCATGCTTCGATATCAATGATAGGGACTCTCTAATCTCCAAATTAACTAGAACAATCACACACAAACTAACACAAATGTGGAGGAATTATAGAGCCTTCACTCTCTCCCTTTGCTGAGGTATTAGAGAGCCTCAGCTTGTTTCCCACTTTTCCCAATATTTTCCTCCCTAACAAATCTTTCCCCACGTAGTAATATAGACTCCTAACAGAATTGTCTAATATATCTCCCTTTTACCCCTTAAATCCTAATGATATTTAAGATAATACCCCTCCCTTAATAACACTAAAAACAGAACAATTAAAATAAACTTAATATTCCTAACAAACACTTAAATTTTTTTATAAGAAACAAACAGTATCAAAAGAAACAATTTACAAGAGAAGAGAAAAGAAAAACTTTTTTCTTAAAAAAGTGCAAGAGCTACATTTAGTTTACTACAATGTTCTCAAGTTAGAGAGAACCAATCTAAAATGATAATTCTTAAAAAAATTAGAACTATATGCCACATTTAGCAATAGTGACATTGATATTGTCTCAAAGATCAGTTCTTGACTCTTTGTCTCCGGAAGAGAATAACATTTCAATAAAGCTAAATAACCAAAAAATTTTCAAAATAACTAATCTCAAGATTAATTTTTTCTTCTTAGACCTTTCTTCCCTACCGAAAATCTTAAGGAAGAAACTTTGAAAGGTGAATCCCCACTGTTCGATTGAAAAAAGAGAAAAAGTGAATAATGGATCTAATAAGCTCACAATTAATTATAAATGTGAGTATTAATTTATTAACGGGCCTTGTATAAAGGACAACAATATAGAGCTATAGCCAAGATCAATTTCTCGTATGGATTTGAAGCTCGTAGACAATTTTTCCTTTATGAGATTTAAGGAGAATACTTGAATTTTAGGTGGGAGTCTTTGTTCCAATCATGGTTATAAAAGAAGAAATTCTTGTGAGAACTAGAAGTCAACTGAAAGAAGAAAGATCTTTGAGGAAAATTTTTGTTGAAATATCATATAGCCACATGTAGATTGAAAAGCTCGGGTAACTCAGAGTTATTCATCTCTTCAGAGAGAAAGATGCCAAAGATTGTTGTGTGCTTCTCACTTGTGTTGAAAAGAGATGCGACACAGTAATTTTTATTATGTGAGAAATGATAAATACCTGGAAATGGGACTAATAAAGGAGTTTCCTCAATCCACCTATCTTCCCAAAACTCGTAACGCTTGCATTTGAAAAATCATAACTTAGACAAAACTATATGATGAGTTACTCAAATGGATAGATTTATCGTAGGAAATATGCATAACACACTAATAAATTTTATTAACCATATCTGTGGTGATAAAGGTTTCAATTTGTGGAAATACGGTAACTGGTTCCCTTTTACTAACAAGTAGTCACAATGTGAATGTTTTATTTAGAAAAGACAATAACAACATTAAGTGGTGCATACTGCAATGCAATCCATTTTAATGCTATATGATACTGTTTTCTGCGGCTAGTTTCCTATCTCCTTGGACTAGACAAAAATAACAATGTTTAAGATAACTATGAATCCCTGAATTCTTAATTGGATAAAGTAGTTATGTTGAGAATAAGATTAAAATTTTGACTTTTGTTACTATTTAAATTCTAAGACCAGAATTATCCATAGCATGTATATGATATATTTTAGGAGTTCATTTCGTTGTATGAAAATAACTATGAATCCCTGAATTTTTAATTGGATAAAGTAGTTACATTGAGAATAAGATTAAAATTTTGACTTTTGTTACTATTTAAATTCTAAGACCAGAATTATCCATAGCATGTATATGATATATTTTAGGAGTTCATTTCGTTGTATGAAAATATTTTTTTCATTTATCCGAGACCTGCGTTTATGTTCCGAACCAGAATAATTTATTAATTTTGGGCAATATTGTTGAATTTCGTAATGATTCATCAAGCTGTTTGTTACACTCGTGATAAAATAGTCTATTTTTTTTTTTTTTAAATTATAGCGTGCGTAATAAATTTTAAAGTGAATAGATAAGTATTGTGACAGAAGTGTAACGCATAAAAAAGTACACACCTGTTGAAATGCTCTTTTATTTAAATACTTTATGGGCGCACAATTCCATGCATTACAATGACGTGTTACAAAATTCAACTTTTTGTTTTTTTATTGTATGACAACTACTGTGGTTTTAAGTGTATCACGCATTACATGTTATTAGTCAAAACAACAAACTAACAAACTATAGCCTATTAACTCACACCCTTTCCTTGTACTAATTAGAAGCTTGTCCTCTTAGATCTCACAAACATATATATATATATTCTGAATTTATCTAACCAGTGCTTTTTTACCTGAAAATTGACCACGTAATGAAAAATAATCTCCCAATCTCTCAATTTCTTGTAACGCTGTTCAAAATAATATAATTTGTTTTTTTGATGGTATGCAGCAGATTTGGTAAGTATATTTTTTATAAGTAATGTATATTGAGAAGAATAAAAGATTTGGTTAGTATATCAATTCTTAATATGAAACTATTAGTGTCATGCATTTGCTTGTCATCCACAAATATTAATGGTGCTTGCTTGATGGTAGAAAGTTAAATTTTTTTTTGCCTATTTTACATGATGATTATTTTAGTTGATGCGTTTGAAGACCAGATAAAATGGTGGATTGAATTTTGGCACATTAAATGTTCTACCGCTTTCATAACCTTGACCTTCTTGATCTCATTTTCTTTTGTCATACAGGTAACTTTTACCATGTTGCACATTCTCAGCCTATCTTCAGCAGCTGAAGAACCCCTGAAAGATTTTCTCGTAAAAGTAAGAAGATTTTCTATCTTCTTGATAAACGTGGTTTTATTTATTATGCTCGTTACAATGTTGGGTAAGTTGCCAAACGAGAAGCCCTGGTCTGGTGTCTCAGCTTATGCAAAGCATTGATTACTACACTATCTATATCGCCCATGAAAATAAGTTTTTATTTTCTTGCTAACCCAGTCTTGTATCTAAGTTTTTATTGTTTGGTTTTTATTTTTTTCAAATTTCGTGCTTGTAGAAAGTTCCATTTCTTCTAGAGTGGTTTAAGGTAGTATGCTCGTACTTGGGAGAAACAACTGGTCAGGCCGAGTGCGAGAAATCCACTGAAAACCAGAAGAGAGAGATGATATCCAAAGCGCTCCGCTCATTAATCGAAGTGTATTGGAGCAAAAATGAGAATGCAATTGCTCGGAAATTCGAGAATTTGGGCAACAGCATTCGATAGATATGTTTGTCATAAAGCCATGAAGTCTTGCAAGATGCGGCATTACACAAGGGCTTTTCCAGGATTTGTTCAAGTTATTAGAAGTCAATTTGAGACCGGGACCGATTGATATGCAGTGTTATATGAGAGTATGTCATTGCTTGAGTTTATAAAAGCTTTTACTTTGTTGTAGATAAATGTTTATTATTGGAACGCTTAATTTAAAAAAACTGTAGTAAATTACACTAAATTACTCTTGAAAATTTTGGATAGCATGAAATCTAAATGCTTGAATTTGTTGGTTGATTCTGATAGGAGTTGGATAAATTATGATTATTGATCTTGCCTTTGCTTATGATTTGTATTAGAGATACTTGTATAATTAATTGTCTTTAATTTGGTGAGCAGAAACATGATTTGTGGCATTGAATTTTTTTCTTTGGAAGTTGGAAGAAATTCAGTAGACGAGGCTTATTTTTAATAGTAATTCATGTATTTTGTGCAATTTATTAAATATTGTCATAAAGTTTCACTAAAACCCGGCTTCCTATAAAGGAAGGCTATTTATTATTATTATTATTTTTCTTTTAATTTTAATATAATAATGATAGTTGGTCTACATTTTGACTTTTTTCATAATTGCCCTATTGCTGCTGCCTCGGACGGTGATTTTCAGTTCTTCCTTTTGGCCGATGCTACCTAGCCCCTAGGTTTCATCTTTCGTTTGGCTTTGCCATTCCTTTTGAGCAATTACCTTCTTAGTTTTTATTTAAGTTAGAGTTTTCATACCTCTACTTGTTTCTCTCTCTAGCTTCGTTGTCATTCTATCAATAGGTGTCATTTGTGCCATGTGTCTTATTTTTTTTATTATTTATGTTTTCGTTGCCGATATTTTTAGTTCTACTCTAGACCCTCAAAATAAACTCAAGTTTTTGTGTATATTAAGCTTGTCATTATGATTCACAAAAAAAAATTCAACTTGTAAAAATTAAAAATAAAAAGAAGGAAAAAATGTCGTCGTTTTGCTGACGACTGATGTGAATTCACATATATGCGATCTGTAATGTATTGTGCCATACATTATTTCGATCCACATATAGTACTTAGTCGTGTAATTTGCTATATCAATAATTTACTCTCTCTTACGATATCGTTGAAGTAGTGATTTTTTTCGACCATAAGAAGCACCCTTGTTCAACAACGCGCACTTGTATTGCACTTCCGATCGCCTAGTGATATTCAAATCGACAGGGGAAAATAGATTCACTAGGAAGTAAATTTTATAATAAAAATTGAAAAAAAAATGTATATCAATTATTCATATTTTTTAATTGCAAAAAATTATAGTAAAACATTATATATTGGATAAGTTGACCTAAATGAAAGAGTTGACTTGAAGTTTTTTTTAATAAATAAATATGGCTTGGCTCTTTAACTCAGCAGGTCAAGATCACTCACTTTAACTCTTTAGAGACAATTATTAACTAAAATCCGAAATATTGATTTAAAAACTCTCAAATGTTCATCTTGTAATCAAGAAGTATACTTTTGCATGAAGATGTCGCCAATGTTTAAGTTCATGATCTAAAATACTTAGGCCAAATCAGTATATAGAGTTTCAACTGAGGGACTGTCAACTGGGGGAGGCTTGACATCCACGCAGAAGATAGATCTCTAGTAGCTTCAACTGAGGGAGGCTTGATATCCACGCAGAAGATAGATTAAAATATTTATGCAGATTTTGGACAAACATAAAATAGGTTTAGAAAGCAGAAAGGTGGATAAGAGATAAAGGCAACTCCTGAGGGAGGCTTGATATCCACGCACGAGACAGATTTTATAAGGTTTAATGATCGATATTGGTGATAACCCTTTATTTTAATTATCAGTCTTTCGTTAATGTCATTTAACTTTAAGCCGTGCAAGGTCGATAGGAAATAGTCGAAGAAGATATAAAGAAAGTATGTATGACATGATGCATCTAAAATGGTTCCCAATCTGTGCTAATTGATTGCTGGTTTTTAAAGCATGTTTTGATCATGGAATAAACACATACTTCAAACGGAAAATTTGTCAACGATATTATGATATTGTAACATGAGTAATGCTAGGTTTATTTTTTAATTTTATATTTTAATATGATATTCTAACTATTTACAAGCCAACGACAAAAATCTTCCATTCAAAAAAAAAAAAAAAAAAAAAAAAATGGGGGGAAAAGCTTTTGTTTTGTCCACATGTAACTTCTCTTAGTATGGAAAAGGAGAACAAAAAAAAAGTGAGCAACTTTTATGCGAAAACAAAGCATCGTAAAAAGAGACGTTTGTCCCCCTGACCACATGGGATCTTACTTCAAAACCTCCTCCTTCGAGGTTTCCTCTTCAAAGTCACCAACTATAGAATTAGTGAATAACCCTTTCTCTTTAAAAAATTGATTCTTTCCTTATAGAATACCTCACTATTTTATAATGATATTTATTAAGAATTAATTTATCGTGTTATTAGGGTTGCTGTCAAATAAATCATGATTCTATTGAATGATTTAATTGTTCTTCACACTTAAATTTAAAAACTAATGTGCACTTTATTCTAGTTATTAGAATTATAAATAATAATTTTATATTTATATTTTTTACGCATTAATGTAACACTTATGTGTCATTCATTTATTGATTCTTGAAATATATTATTTTAAATGTTGTGAATCCAAATGCAATATATTTTGCTACATGAATATAAGATTATATAATATAGTAAATAAAATAGGTTCCGAATATGGAGTAAAATTTTAAAAAATGGCAGGTGAATACATTTGAGATGTAATTTTATCATATTCAAATCCTTCGAATTAAGGGGTCGAGATATAGAGAGAGAAAGAGGAGAGAGAGTAGACAACGAGAGGGAGGGAGAGAGAGAGAGAGACAGGTCAGAGGAGAGAGACTGGACAAAGAGCATGTGCCAATTGAAGAGAAATAGAATGGAGATGGTAAGAAATAGAAGTAGAGAGCAAAATAAGGCTGGTCATACTCCTACAAATCCTCATGCAGGACGTCTCTCTCTCTCTTCTTTCTCTCTCTTCGTCTTCTGTTTCTGTGTCTCCGGTCTCCAAGTTCTTAAAATCCATGAGCAGGGTACAATATAAGCAATCAAAATCTCAATTATCACAACCTTTTCTCAATCTCTCTCCATCAGAACAGTTCATCTCCTCTAAATTTGTAGCGAGGCTTCTTTTATAGTTCTTCAGTCGTCAGCACAAACCCATCGCCAGACCCTGAAATGGCGGAAGCCACGGCTGTTCATCTTCCATTCCAACCATTATTATTATAACCTTTTCAGCCCAACCTTTTTCTTCCTCGTTCCTTCCCCTCCTCTGAGAAGGTTTCCATGGTTGATTCTGATTATTTTCTTTCGCCGGCCGTCGCAGGCAAGCCTTAGCAGTTGTCCGATAACACTTTTTCTAAGGTTTGCTGCTTCTTTTTCTTTTTCTTTTTCAATCAACCTACTGGTCCACTGTTTGGTGGCTTTTTCTGTTGAATATTTAATAAAGTTTGAGGTAAATTTACCTTTTTTTGGTGTTTCATCCTTCGCCTTCAAGGAATGGTCATTCCGTCTGGTGGGTAGGCTTCAAAAACTAGATTTTTACCTGCGAGAATAAAGAATATCAATTTCTTTACATATAATTGCATTTTTCAAATCTCTTTAATCGTTTTTTTATCAGAATCGAAGAGATCAGAAGTAAGCATGGCCAAGGAGTACAGCGGATCTCCGAAGCATCAGCAGCTAGACTTCAAGAAGAAGCGCCTCACTTTGATCTTAGGCGTAAGCGGCCTCTGCATTTTCTTCTACGTGTTGGGTGCTTGGCAGGCCACATCCACCACCACCCCCACCCAATCGGACGTCTATTCTCGAGCCGCCTGCGATCAAAAATCGCAGAATAGCGGCAGCCAATCATCTTCCTCCTCATCCAACCCATTAGACTTTGGAAGTCATCACTCGGTCCAAATCAACGAATCCGTCTCGATTCAAAAGTTTCCTCCTTGCCAGATGTCCTATAGCGAGTACACTCCCTGCCAAGACCCGGTCAGGGGGAGGAAGTTCGACCGAAGCATGCTGAAATATCGAGAACGCCACTGCCCGAAAAAGGACGAGCTCCTCCTCTGCCTGATTCCGGCCCCACCAAAATACAAGTCGCCTTTCAAGTGGCCTCAGAGTCGGGATTATGCTTGGTACGATAACATCCCCCACAAAGAGCTTAGCATCGAAAAGGCTGTACAGAATTGGATTCAGGTTGAAGGTGATCGATTCCGATTCCCAGGTGGAGGCACCATGTTCCCCCGTGGAGCTGATTCCTATATTGATGATATTAATGAGCTGATTCCGCTCACAAGTGGAAGCATTCGAACTGCAATTGACACGGGTTGTGGAGTAAGTTAAATCACAACTTAAGTTAAATCACAACTTTCTTAGTCTTTTTATAAAGGCTAATGCTAGTTTTGTCATCTAAGTATATACTCCAATATTATGTGACGTTCATTAATTAGTGCAATCAAATATTTTATTTTAACTAAATCTAGAATTAGAAAGTAAATACAGCCCTGCTCTTTTTCACAAACTTGTATAACAAAATCTCTGATGTTTCGATGAAAAAAGGTAGCAAGCTGGGGAGCTTACCTGCTGAAGAGGAACATCCTTGCAATGTCGTTCGCCCCAAGAGATACACACGAAGCACAGGTCCAATTTGCTCTTGAGCGGGGGGTGCCCGCAATGATTGGAATCTTGGCTTCACAAAGGCTTCCTTACCCGGCCAGAGCTTTCGATATGGCTCACTGTTCTCGTTGCCTGATACCCTGGCAAAAGTCAGGTAAACCTTCCATTTCTAAGCCAATGGTTATGGCTGACAAAGGAAAACTCTACAATAACCACATATATGAATATAAACATGGAATTCCGACATGATTACGAGTTATTTTTTGCGACATTAGGAAAAAAATGAAAAATGTAAAATATATTGTCATTTTAAAGTGCATTTTCATAGCTGAGTAGAAAGGATTGTCACTGCTTCATATACTGTTTTGCAATTTACATCCTATTTTGAGAGTCTGAATAAGTGAAATTTACCTAAAAATTGCGTCTTGATTTCACAGATGGATTGTATTTGATCGAGATTGACAGAGTATTGAGGCCAGGTGGTTACTGGGTTCTGTCGGGGCCACCGATCCGATGGAAACACTACTGGAGAGGGTGGGAAAGAACCCAGGAGGACCTGAAAGAAGAGCAAGATTCAATCGAAGAAGTTGCCAATCGTTTGTGCTGGAAGAAGGTGGTGGAAAAGGATGATCTTGCAATATGGCAGAAGCCCCTCAACCATATTGAATGCATCAAGAGTAGGAAAGAACAGAAAACACCTCATATGTGCAAATCAGACAATCCAGATGCAGCTTGGTAATTCCTCAATTTTCTTCTGCAATTTCAAGAACTATCAATGGTTTCTACAATTTTTCAAACGGTACCAAGCAATGCTGTGGCCTGGAATTTCATCAAAAAATGATTCTGAGTATCTAATCTCCCTCTCCAATTCTTGAAATGGAAACTTTTTGGAGTCAATTAATCTCTCTTTCCTGATAAAAAGGTATAAAGAAATGGAGACATGCATTACCCCACTGCCGGAGGTGAGCAGCTCAGACGAAATTGCTGGAGGGCCGGTCGAGAAATGGCCGGACCGTGCCTTTGCTGTGCCTCCCAGAATCAGCAGCGGATCAATTCCAGGCATCACCGCTGATAAATTCCGAGAGGATAACGAAATCTGGAAAGACAGAGTAGCTCACTACAAAAAATTCATTCCACTTGCTCGAGGCAGGTACCGTAACGTGATGGATATGAACGCACACCTTGGGGGATTCGCCGCCGCAATGTTGAAATATCCGGTGTGGGTGATGAATGTGGTTCCGGCGAGTTCCGATCACGATACCCTAGGTTCGATATTCGAAAGAGGTCTAATCGGAACTTACCAGGACTGGTGCGAGGCTTTCTCGACGTATCCGAGGACTTACGATCTCATCCATGCTGGCGGCGTTTTCAGCATATATCAAGACAGGTACGAGCTCCATTTGAGATATGCTTGGAATTCCATCGATCCTCCATAACCTAACGAAACTGCTTCGAATTGCAGGTGCGACATCACCCACATTCTGCTAGAAATGGATAGAATACTACGACCAGAAGGAACCGCCATTTTCAGGGATACAGTGGACGTGTTAGTGAAGATTCAAAGCATCACAGAGGGAATGAGATGGAAGAGTCAGATCATGGACCATGAAAGTGGGCCTTTCAACCCTGAAAAAATACTCGTTGCAGTCAAAACTTACTGGACCGCAGACTCAACTCAACAAGAACCATAGTTTTATACCCTTCTTCCTCTTCTTCTTCCCCAAATGGATTTCTAATTTTGCAGAGGCAGAATCCAAAACCCACTTATTACCTTCAATTCTGAGGATGAACAAAGATTGAATTGGGCCCTCTCCATTTTTTCAGTCAAATTGTTGGCACTTGTGTCATATCATACGAGTAGTCTACTTTCTAATTTCAATTTCTCAAACCTTCTTTTTTAACTCAGACGAGGAGACTCGCCGACTTCCTCGATTTTCCGATCTGGGAAATTGAGTGGGACAGGATTAGATATGTCAAGACTTTGCTTCTCTTAGGTTGTCGGACAATCTTAATTCAATAGTGTTGTCTTTGTTTGACAGCAGTGTTGTTTGATGCATGTGTCACATTCTGTAGTAATTTCTGTTTTCTAGCTACAAATCATCACTGAAAATCTAAAGTCACGCCTATTTACTTATTAATAGTGTTACATTTACACTAATTTGATACGTAACGTAACAATTTTGTGTAATTTATTCATCGATCAATGTAATAATTCTTCCAACAAGTGATCGATACGTAACAGTTATAATATGACATGATATTAGAGTGTAAACCAAGCTTTTTACTTACAAATCTCTTCATAAAAGTGTCTCAAATCATACCCGATACAATCATCCAATTACATGTGCTAATTGGTTTAAAAATGCTTAGCCGCATAGGTTAATTATCGTTACAAAGGTCTTTATTGGATTTTTAAATTCTCTAACATTTATTGTAACTGAGAACTGTTGACCATCTTGGATTTTACAATAACAACTTGTTTGCTTTTGCAAATTAAATTACTGCATTTCTTCTCTGGTACTTGTTGTCGAGAAAGTGTATATGACATGTTATCCATTTGTAAGAGTGAGGTAATATTATCTTTATTTCAACTTTCCTTAAATCTCTTGAAGGTGAAAAAGTGTAGTGACACTGAGAAATCACACATTATAAAGTTGGACAGCTAACTCATTCATCAGAATAGTCATTGGAGTGGAAGGGTGTTTTAGGCATCTTTTTTGACCAGCTTGTGTTTAACTGCACATAACTTTCTTTCAATTTAGAGTATTGTTTTGAAATTTTGAAGGTTTCTTTCTCATTTACGAAGTGCTGAGCTGTTAGGGGTAGGCACGGGCTGGTTCGGTCCGGTCTAGTCCCGATTCCAGATCGTGTTTTCGGGATTTTTTCTCAATGACCAGAACCGGTCGTGGGAAGGACTGGGAGTGGACCAAAAATTTGGTCCGGTCCCAGTTCCTCCCAACCTATCTCCTTCTCTCTCTGTTTTCGAAATATGTTTCATTCTTTTCCACACAGCATTATCTGGAAATAGAGGAGAAATGACAAAATGTCTTTGGTTTTTTGTTCTAACCCACACGTGTCATTCCAATCTCGGGTCAACTATGCGAGAATGATAAGAGTCTATAAAGGCCCATATCCAAGATTCTACAGTTAAGGAGATGCGCAATACTGAATCAGTATTATAAGTGATTCTAATATAAACATTAAGCACTAAGAAAAATATTTATATTCATATAAATTATAGAGTAAATTATAAGTTAATCTCTAATCTCATGTGTACAACATATATCTTGAACTTTTATTTTTAACAAATTAGATATCAAATTTTTTATGACGAAAAAATATGTGATTGTCAAGATTTCTTAAATCTCTCGCAAGCACAACACAACAGGAGATGGTCTAATTATTTTACTCAAGGCCCCAACTTATTTGCTCTCTCACCCCTCAACCCCGTTGAGTTATAAACTTGATATTGTCGAGATTGGAGGGCGGCATTTCATAGAGGGTCGGACGATGAGTTTCCCACTTAAAATTTTGAATTCCAACAATTATGATACATTGCCTAGTTTCTTTTTAATTTAAGGAAATGGCCATTTGATAAATTTATTTTTTTATAAATATAAATATATAATATTAAGTAAAAATACAATTTTTCTTCCTCCATGGTTCTCTCTCCTCGAGTCCCCAACACCAAGGGGTGGTCAAAACCGACCGATGAAAAGGAACCGGACCGAAACCGGTGGATTCGATCCGGATCGGGTCGATTTCAACATTCAAATAACTGAATATCAATTCCATTTTTGGGAAACCGACTTTTGGGTCTTCATATTCCAATCCAAACTAACCAATAAATTTTGAGCTTCGAAAAGCCCACTATAAAGCCCCAGCCAATTAAAAATAACTGAACAAAATAATTTTTTCTATGTTAGTGTGAATAACTTATATTTTGAACGACGATGGATTTATTTATATACATCGATTGTTATAAAATAATCAAATTATTTTTCTTAGATATATTAGTAAAAATCAATTTTATAGAAAAAATAAAATTTTAAAATTTATTATTTTATATTTTGAGTAGAACCGGAACCAAACCAAAAGTTCGGTTCTAGACAGTTTCTACCATGTAAAATTATGGTTCCAATTCTAAAATTACTAGAACGCACGTATATTAGTTTGGTTCGGATCTACCATAGCACCGAGCTAAACCGATTCATGAACACTCCTATCGAGGCCACTCTCTTAAAGGTATCTTTTTCCATGTCATCATCTTCAAATCTGGTCTTCTTCTTTATATATATATATATTAATTTCAATTAAAAGTTTAAAAAAAAAGTGTAATTTTTTTTCAGGAAAATATGTAATGATAACAAAAAGATCTGGCTGATAAATTCTGGATCATAACCTACAATATATTCTTTAAGTCGTGATGCATTATGGGTCACGAAGATGCTAGAGTTGCGCCCCTACATTGTGGACTTAATTTCGCAAGACTTTCTCAGTATTTTTGATTTTTGTAATGAATTTTCATTCTTTGTCTATACTTTTTAGTCAATAAAAGTTCTTTCAAGTAAAATCTTGACTTTCGATTTTCGAAAGCAATAACAGATAAATATAAAGAAACTATTATTTATGTTAAAGTTCAAGTCAGCTGTGTATTAATATTAAGGTTTCATGTTTTTTTTTTTTTATATATTGATGTTTGAGTCGCAAAAGTCAATTGTACTTTATTTTTTATTACTGAATTGTGCATTATTTTTTTATTCGCGTAGCATAGTGAGAAGAGAACAAACTCTAAGAATCCATCCACTTATTACACCATTTTGCATTCATCATCAGCACAGTGTCGATAGAACATCATTATCCACTCGGGAATAATCATATGAACAAAGTATAGACTTTTTCTTCGTTCTTATTATTATTTTTCACAAATTTTTTTCCGACTTGTCACAACAAAAGCAAATAATTTTTTTTTCTCCACCGAGATTTTCTTCATGAATCGCCCCCCGGCCAGTGTTCTTCAAATCTACAGAATAGCTCTTCATTTTGCACTAGTAATAGGGTATCAACTCTCTCATTTCTTCTAAATTTTACTACACGATCTTTAGCTGATTTGACCATCTTGACTAGAGTCACAGATCGAAACAACTAATGAGCAGAAATGTTTGGTGAACCAGAGATGTTGGAGGAACAAGTTTTAAGGATCTAGTTTCTCTCTCCTTTTTAGTAAATGACAGTGGATTACACCTGTCTTACAGGTAATGTTTAAATCTCACTTCCACGATTTGATTTCCATAAAGCAAACCTTGTTTCTCTAAAATTTGCATGGCTTCTGACCGGACTTCTCCGGTTAATCTACCGGAGTATCTCACTCTAGAACCCACCCAAGAATGGAGAGACACGATACCTTCTCTACCCACTCAGAGATCTTGGCTTCATAGAGACATGCATCTGTACCAAGGATTTTGGTACCATTCCATGTTTATGGACGGAGTTTTAGGGTTTCAAAAATACTTTGAAGCTCAAGATTCCGACGTGCTCCTAGCGTCGTCCGTGAAATCCGGCACGACATGGATGAAGGCTTTGAGTTTTGCTCTCATGAATCGCCGGCGCTTTTCGAACATTCAAGAACATCCTCTACTGCGAAGCAATCCTCATTCTCTTGTTCCGACCATGGAGATGGAAGTTTATGGCAAAAAAAATGGTTTTGACATCTCTCTTCTCCAACTTCCCAAACTCTTTTCTACCCACATACCGTTCCTTTCGCTTCCAACTTCTCTGCGAGATTCAAACTGCAAGATTGTTTACATAGGTAATGTAATTTTTGTCAGAGTTCAATATGTAATCTTTTAATTTTTATAATTCTAAAACAGTAATTATTACGTAATACTTAGTTAAAATATCGTGAAACATAGCCGAATCCATGAATTCATCTTAAAATATAGTTCCTAAATCCCGTCTCTAATCTAGAACTAGTGGTTGTATCTTCTAGATTGGTTTTCCTCATCGAAAACCTAAACAGGAGAATAAGAGAATTTATACATATGCAATAACTGTAACTCTGGATATGTAATTTATTAGTCAAAATTTAGTTTGGGTCACTATCAAATATAAGTCTAGACAACCAATATCTATACATTAAAGTCTCGTAATTTATTAGAGGTCTAAGGTTAAGGTCCAATAACCTTCGACCACATTTGATCACTTTAATAGTTTAACTTTATAATAATCAATATGCAATAGTTACTAACTTATATCCAATATTTTTCACTTCATGTGCATTAAAAAACTACAAATCATTTACTAACAGGCCGGGATCCAAAAGATATTTTCGTTTCTCTCTGGCACTTTATGAACAATCTGAGACATGAGAGCATGGAGAAGATCTCACTCCAAGCAGCATTTGACATGTTCTGCAAGGGAGTGAGTGTCTATGGACCAGTGTGGGAGCATTTACTGAGTTATTGGAACGAGAGTTTGAAAAGACCTCAAAAAATCCTCTTCTTGAAGTTCGAAGAAATGAAAGAAAACCCTTTAGTTCATACGAGGAGACTTGCCGAGTTCTTGGGTGTCCCAATCTCGGACGAAGAACAGAAAAAAGGTGTGCTCGATGATATTCTCAAGCTATGCAGCTTCGAGAATTTGAGTCAATTAGAGGTGAATAAAATGGGGAAGATCCAGAGAGGGATGCAGAACAATGTCTTTTTCAGGACAGGAAAGGTCGGAGACTGGAAAAATTACCTAACCACCAAGATGGCCGACCAAATCGACAAGATAACAGAAGAGAAGTTGAGTGGCACAGGATTAAAACTGTAAGACTATGCTTATCTAAGGTTGAATAATATTAAGTCAATCATGTTGACTTTATTTGTCTTGATGTTTGATTGGTGGATGTGACACATTATGTAATAATTGCCATTTTGTTGCAAGAAATCATCGTTGATAATCGATTGCCATACCCTTTTACTTGTTTGTTTCTGAAACAGTGGTCCAAATCTTGCCCAATTGAGTTGGACAATTTAACCAAATGTCTGCATAATCGTCCATTACAATATCAAATAACTGAACTTATATTCAAGTTAACCTAAAAATAATGAGATTGAGTAAGAAGTTATAAAAACTGTAAATTGAAATGGGTAGAAGAGACCAAGTTTAAAAGCTATAATACAGATTTGAAGGAAATTGAGAAAATAGTTTTCTCTTGAATTTGAAGTTGATGTATGACATTAGTCACAAACCAAAAGGGGGTCGCGATGGAAACGGAGAATGACTCAATCCGTGAAGGGATCAAACCTTCGACTTTTAATAAAATTTATATTCTTGCAACGAAAGTCTTAGAAAAAGTCAAATATGAAACCTAGACTCAAGGTCTGAAAAACGTTAGGTTAAAATCACTAAATCAAGTCCAACAGTGAACATAAGATGGTATAAGTCTCAATCTATGCCAAACAAATAATACCGTGATATAAAAATAATCGTGCTCAATAAAATGAACTAAAGCTGAAGTAGTGTCTCCCGAAGGGAAATAAACTCGATAAAATGAACTAAAACTAAAAAATATGTTGAGCTCAATTCTGCGTGTGCTAATCCTAGTATCCCTTACTAACACCTGAAATGAAGAGTTAATTGATGTAAGTTGAGTGAATTCAATAGATATTATAAGTGCTACGTTCAATGCTTAAAAATAAAATATAAGATACACGCATCAAGAAAATTCATGTATCAAAAACTAGGGATAATAACATTATCTGCAAAAATAGGTTTTAATGAACTATCAGTAGGACGAAGTAAAAAAACAATCTACCATAATGAGGTAAGTAATAAAAATACTACTAGATCAATGTAAAATCATTTGTGAAAATGAAGCGACTCATGAACTCTAAACACATTATGTCATAGATATATAAAGAAATGTGATACTAAGTGATCACAACTTAAAACAACAACTTTGATCAGATTTAGAGTTTCGCATCTAAGAACACAACACACTCAGTTGTCTTATTACTCTATTTGCAAAACAAACAAACACATTATCCAAAAGTCGAATGTGTATATCAAAACAGTGGCCCTCACTGGGTCGATCAATTTTGGTGCACACAATTGGTAATATCATCAATGATAAATGATACATGCACAATATTAACGTGATATTTAAAAAATACATATAATAAAAACTAACATGTTGTAATCATAACATGTCATATAAATATGAGATATAACTAAAAATAAGTTTTAGAAAATTATGATATGCACAATTGAATATAATAATTAAAATCCCTCACTCGACTCATACCACCACCGTCAAAATCCAAATCTAGTTAATCCAATCCAACTATCACACTTTAGCACCTATTGTTGTACTTAAGCTAATATATTTCTAAGACTCTTAAAGCGTATGTTGGAATCCATATCCGGAGTAGGATCCAACTTAGAACATATAAAAATAATCCCTACCTAGAAAAGGCCTTGTGGTCGACCAAATCTCTAATCACGATTGACCCCAAGGTCAACAAATTAAGTACTAAATAAAATTAGAAAAGCAGTTTTCGAGAAAGAATAGAGCAGTTGACTTAAAAATTTCCAAAAATCTTGAGTCAAATAACACGTCGACCGGTCGAGTAAATTAACCTATCAAGTTTTTGTATAAATTTGATTTTCTCCAATTTCTCAACACTGATCAGTAGTAAACCCAAGTCAGATATTTATAAGGGAAATTACCAATTCCGACCACAAACTACGCGTGTTTTCTGTTTCCAACCACGAAATTTTTTTTTAATAATGCAAACCATAACGTATCGAAAACGTGACAAATATGACCACGCCGGATGGACGGACATGTATTGCGTCCGTCCAGACGTAATATTTGCCGAAACCTGGAAGGACGCAATAAAATAGCGTCCGTCCTCCTTTGTCGTTCAATAAGAAGCTGCCACGTATTCCGTTCGGACTCTGTATTTTCACCGTCTGTCCAGGCTAACTTACGAATTTTCCCGGACGGACGCGAAAATATAGCGTCCGTCCGGTGAATCGATTATAAGCGTTTTCCTAGGGCTCGGATAGAGCTCACAGTGCCGCAAATATCTCTCGACGCTTTGCAAAAATCTCGGATGATTTTCAACGGAAAAACGCATCAGGTAATATCTTACTTCTTTTGTATTGATTTAGTTTAATTTTTAACGTTAAGAACGCAAAATTCCGAGCCCTAGGTCAAAATCGGGAATTTTAGATTAACCAGACAGACTCTATTTGAGTCCGTCCGTCCTGTGGTGTAACGCCCCGAGTTTTCTGAACCCGATTCGCTACTCAAGATACTGAAGCGAACTATAAGATTTTTGAGAAAATTCTAAAACTTCACTCAATGGACAAAATTTGACATTTTACAAGGTATACATTGAAAATTTGCAGCGAAAAAATCATTTGAGCAGAACAGAGTTGAGCAAAACTATGAAACAACGTTTGAATAATCAACTATAATTTTAAGAAATAATTCAGCCAAAAGAAATGAAGGCTTAAGCGTGAAATACTTAAAGTTTGTAAAAAGTCAAACGCATCTTCCGCTGAACAAAGTCAGCGGTAGAGGCAGAAACAAAAACAGAAGGCTTCTACCGCCAAACAGTGCCAGCGGTAGAAGTAGGGACAAAAGACTCAGCGGTGGAAGCAGAGACAGAATCGACACGTCGACTTCACACGTCTTCTACTCACATCTGCCAACGATGCGTCGGCTGCACACATCTACCGATCACAAAACGACAAAATCGACTGCATAATTCTTCTGTTTAAAACGATAGAATTACTATCTACTTTTTCCATTCACAAAACAACAAATCTACTGCCTACATCATCCGATTACAATACGACAAATCTACTACCTACATCATCCGATTACAAAACGACAAAGCTACTAAAGACATATACCGAAGACATCTACCGATGACTTCTACTGAAGACATCTTCCGATGACTTCTACTGAAGACATCTTCCGATGACGTTAGTCGGATGACGTTAGTCGGATGATTCAATCCTCCAACATCTACCGGTGGACAAAACACCCAACATCCATCGGTGGACTTCACTCACCGATTGTTTAACTTGCAAATTTCACTCAAAACATTCAAAACAACCTGACCCTAAGTAACTTCTGAAATCCAACAAATAATCATTTGAAACCAACATTTGTATCCTTATCCAATAAAATCCTAAATTAACAATTTGTAACAAAACCAATTCAGAATTTCCATAACAGGAAAAACTCTAGTATTCTAAATCCTTCAGCTATTTCTATCATCAAAATCCTCTGCACTCCTTAACAGAACATCAGAAAATTAGACTCCACATACAAACAGTAGTTAAAAACCTGACTTCTACTGAAGACATCTTCCGATGACTTCTACTGAAGACATCTTCCGATGACTTCTACTGAAGACATCTTCCGATGACTTCTACTGAAGACATCTTCCGATGACTTCTACTGAAGACATCTTCCGATGACTTCTACTGAAGACATCTTCCGATGACTTCTACTGAAGACATCTTCCGATGACTTCTACTGAAGACATCTTCCGATGACTTCTACTGAAGACATCTTCCGATGACTTCTACTGAAGACATCTTCCGATGACTTCTACTGAAGACATCTTCCGATGACTTCTACTGAAGACATCTTCCGATGACTTCTACTGAAGACATCTTCCGATGACTTCTACTGAAGACATCTTCCGATGACTTCTACTGAAGACATCTTCCGATGACTTCTACTGAAGACATCTTCCGATGACTTCTACTGAAGACATCTTCCGATGACTTCTACTGAAGACATCTTCCGATGACTTCTACTGAAGACATCTTCCGATGACTTCTACTGAAGACATCTTCCGATGACTTCTACTGAAGACATCTTCCGATGACTTCTACTGAAGACATCTTCCGATGACTTCTACTGAAGACATCTTCCGATGACTTCTACTGAAGACATCTTCCGATGACTTCTACTGAAGACATCTTCCGATGACTTCTACTGAAGACATCTTCCGATGACTTCTACTGAAGACATCTTCCGATGACTTCTACTGAAGACATCTTCCGATGACTTCTACTGAAGACATCTTCCGATGACTTCTACTGAAGACATCTTCCGATGACTTCTACTGAAGACATCTTCCGATGACTTCTACTGAAGACATCTTCCGATGACTTCTACTGAAGACATCTTCCGATGACTTCTACTGAAGACATCTTCCGATGACTTCTACTGAAGACATCTTCCGATGACTTCTACTGAAGACATCTTCCGATGACTTCTACTGAAGACATCTTCCGATGACTTCTACTGAAGACATCTTCCGATGACTTCTACTGAAAACAACCGACCCTAAGTAACTTCTGAAATCCAACAAATAATCATTTGAAACCAACATTTGTATCCTTATCCAATAAAATCCTAAATTAACAATTTGTAACAAAACCAATTCAGAATTTCCATAACAGGAAAAACTCTAGTATTCTAAATCCTTCAGCTATTTCTATCATCAAAATCCTCTGCACTCCTTAACAGAACATCAGAAAATTAGACTCCACATACAAACAGTAGTTAAACCGCCTCATCAGAACACCCAACCGTGGCATAGACGTACGCCTTCAACTTCATCTATTCTTCAGTGCACTCGGGGAACTCACCTGTTACAGTCTCAGCACCTACATCACAAAACTCGTCTATTAGCCTAATACTAAGTAAGTAAAGCAGTAATGAAATGAAATGCTGAAACATAAATTCCTAAACATGCAGTTTCTACTTTCACATCTCAGTTGCATATGCATTCGTTTCTTGTCTGATCCCCCTGTGAAATTGGGAGTTGGATCACTTCTCCCAAAGTCATACATCTTCTCTCTTGATTAAGAGGTAGATTAGTTCCCTTAACAACTGTTCAGATCCCCCTGTGAAACTAGGAGTTGGATCACTTCTCCCAAAGTCATACATCCTTTCTCTCGATTAAGGGGCGGATTAGTTCCCTTAACAACTGTTACAGTCTGTTCATTCCTTACCATGCCATTTCATGTAAATTCATTTTCGCATACTTTTAAAATATGATGCATGACATACAAACACATTCAAGCATACATAATCCTACTGTTTTGTGATGTAGGCTCGAAGGCACACACATACTCTACTTACCTGGTCTTCTGGAGATTGTCTAGTTGTCAGCTACTTCGGGAGTCTGCTCACCTATAATCGTAAACAGAGCACCGCATTACTAAACTTCATTCTAACTATTTAGAAATCTTAGGGAAACTAGCTGGAAGTCCTGTTCGTCGAGTATTCTTGGTTCTTCCCAAAAAGCCGAAACTAACTCTCACTCACAGCATTCACGAACACTCCCCTACAATCTCTCTGTTATCTAATCACTAAAACAACAAGTAAAATGAAACAAAACTCACCTAGAATGGAGAAAATCAGAGAGGAAAATGTCGGAAGGAAGTCTGCTGAGCTAAGCTGAAAATCAAACGAAGGGAAATGGTAATAGGGTGGCGGCTACTGTGCATTAAACGCAGATCCTCTTCCCTTAAATAGGTTATCCACTTTATATCTCCATTTACCACTATGCCCTCGCCTAGTCACTCATTAGCCTAATCACTAATTTTCCCCAATTTCATCTATAAAACATTCACTACTAGTTGACAAAATAAGTTTGCTCAATGAAACCGGGTGCTACAATCTACCCTTCTTAAAAGAATTTTGTCCTCAAAATTCAATACCTGAATAATTCTTGATGTTGGTCCATCATGTCTTGCTGGCGCTCCCAAGTTGTCTCCTCTATGTTCTGGTTATGCCATAAGACTTTCATCAGTGGAACTTCTTTTGTTTGCACAACACTTTCACAGCAAGGTCTAAGATCCTTACTGGTTTCTCCTCATAAGTAAGGGTAGGATGAATTTCAATGTTCTGCTGTTCCACAACCTGAGTTGGATCCCGCATACACTTCTTCAACATGAAAACATGCAACACATTATGGATTCCTTCCATAGAGGCTGATAACTGCAGTTGATAGACTGTCTTCCCAATCCTTTTTAAGATTGAAAATGGTCCAATAAATCTGGGATTTAGCTTGCCTCTCTCACCAATCTCACAACTCCTTTGAATGGTGATACCTTAAGAAAAACTTCATCACTTACTTCAAACTCTAATTCTCTGCGTCTTCTGTCGGCATAGCTTTTCTATCGGCTTTGAGCTGTTAAGATCCTCTGTTGGATGAGGGCAATCTTTTCCACGGTCTGTTGCATAAAGTCAGGGCCAATCAAACGTGCTTCTCCAACTTCATCCCAATACAAGGGAGATCTGCATTTACGTCCATACAATGCTTCATACGGTGCCATTCCTATTGTTGCCTGAAAACTGTTATTATAAGAAAACTCCACCACTGATAAATATTTACTCCAATATCCTTGAAAATCTAATATGCATGCACAGAGCATATCTTCTAAGGTCTGAATAGTTCTCTTGGATTGTCCGTCTGTTTGAGGGTGAAAAGCTGTGCTAAAACTAAGCTGTGTTCCCATAGCCTTGTGCAAATTCTTCCAAAACTTAGATGTGAATCGAGAATCTCGGTCTGAAACTATGGTACCTGGAACTCCATGTAGCCTAACAATCTCTTTCACATACAATTCAGCAAGCTGATCCATCGAATATGTCATCCTCATTGGCAGAAAGTGGGCAGATTTGGTTAATTGATCAACTATCACCCAGATTGCATCATGTCCCTTTGCTGTTCTAGGCAATCCCACAATAAAGTCCATCGTTATTTGTTCCCATTTTCATTCAGAAACTGGTAAGGGTTGTAATGTTCCTGCAGGCCTCTGATGTTCAGCTTTAATCTGCTGGAAAATCAAGCACGATCCTACATACTCCGCCACACTCCTTTTCATACTTGGCCACCAATAATGTTGTCTGAGGTCCTTATATATCTTCGTACTTCCAGGGTGGACAGAAAATCTAGAAGAATGTGCTTCAGAAAGAATCTCATCTCGAAGTTCTTTAATGGCAGGAACAAACCACCTATTTCTAAACTTAAGGATCCCATCATTGGAATAATTGAAATCTGAATTATCAGTAGATTCTATGCTTAATCTGTACTTGTTGCACTCTACATCATTTATCTGAGCTTCTTTTATTCTTTCAAGAATGGTAGGTCTCAAGGATATGGCAGAAAGCATGGCTGACACACTATGCACTGCTTCTAGATTAAACCTTTGGAATTCAGACTCTAAGGCTAATGGTACGTCAAGAATCAAGGCTGAGGCTGAAGTTGTCACTCTACTCAAAGCATCTGCCACAACATTTGCTTTGCCGGGATGATATTTAATCTCAAAATCATAATCCTTTACAAATTCTAACCATCGATGTTGCCTCATATTTAATTCCTATGTGTGAAGATATATTTCAGACTTTTATGATCCGAGAATATTTCACAAGTTTGTCCATACAAGTAATGCTTCCAAATCTTAAGTGCGAATACCACTGCAGCTAATTCCAAGTCATGTGTAGGGTAATTCTTCTCATGAGTTTTCAACTGTCTAGAAGTATAGGCTATTACCTTTCCCTCTTGCATCAAGACACAGCCAAGTCCAATGTTGGACGCATCACAGTAAATGCTAAATTTACCATTCTCAACAGGAAGTGTTAATATTGGGGCATTGGTCAATTTCTTTTTCAAGGTCTAGAAACTGGATTCACACTCCTCTGTCCAAGCATACTTGATATCTTTTCTTGTTAACCGAGTGAGGGGTGTTGCAATCTTTAAAAATCCTTCAATAAATTTTCTGTAATATCCTGCTAACCCAAGGGAACTCTGAATATCTGCAGCACTCTTCAGTCGGGGCCACTCTTTGACTGCTTGAACCTTGGCTGGATCGACAGATATTCCATCACCCGATATCACATGACCAAAAAAGTGAACTCTGTCCAACCAAAACTCACACTTGAAAAACTTGGCATAAAGTTGGTGCTGTCTAAGTACTCCTAACACCAAACTCAAATGCTTTGCATGATCATCATTTGTACGTGAGTAGATTAAGATATCATCTATGAACACTATGACGAATTTATCTAAATAGTCGTGGAACACTCTATTCATAATGTCCATGAAGGCTGCCGGTGCATTTGTCAATCCAAAGGACATAACCAAAAACTCATAATGTCCATACTTTGTGCGAAAGGCATTTTTTGGGATATCTTCAGATTTAACTTTCAATTGATAGTAACCTGACCTTAGATCAATTTTAGAGAAGACTCTTGCACCATTAAGTTGGTCGAATAAATTGTCAATCCTTGGCGATGGATACTTGTTCTTGACAGTTAGCTTATTTAGTTCCCGATAATCAATGCACATCCGCATCGATCCATCCTTCTTTTTGACAAAAAGGACAAGGTGCACCCCATGGTGAAAAGCTAGGGCGTATGAACCCTTTCTCCAATAGATCCTCCAACTGTTTCTTTAATTCTTTAAGTTCTGTTGGTACTAGTCTATATGAATTTTTAGACAGAGGCTCGACACCGATGTAAACATCTACAACAAATTCAATTTCTCTATCTGGCAGCATGCCGGGAAGGTCATCCAAAAATACTTCTGGAAAGTCTTGGACGACTAAGACATTTTGAGGATTTGCTTTTCCTACAAGTTGTGTGTCTAAAACGCTAGCTAAGAAGCACAAGTACTCTCCACATGGAGAAGGTCTAGTGTTAATAGAAGTCATCACAGATATTTCCTTACTCTTTTTTGAAGCTTGAAAGGTATGTTTCAAGCCACTAGGGGGTGAAAACTAACTACTCCAGTCCTACAATCAATTGTGGCATAATGCTTGAACAACCAATTCATCCCTAGGATTACATCAAATCCCATTATATCCATGATAATGACATCAACAGGTAAATTCTTGTTTCCCACTATCACCACACTATTAAGCATCACTTGGCTAGAGTGCATGCATTCACCAGAGGGTAACGTGACATTAAACACATGTTTAGATGGCGAAGACTGTACATCTAACTTAACTGCAAACGTTGACGCTATAAAAGAATGTGTTGCACCAGAATCTATTAAAGTAAAAGCAGGTATAGAGTTGATCAATATAGTACCTGATACAACAGCAGGCTGTTCCTCACCCGACTTCATCATGGAGAATATCCTCGGTTTAATCATAGCAGGGCCACTCTTAGAAGCTGGGCAGTCTCTGCTAATATGGCCGACTTTGTTACAATTGTAGCATATGGTGATTCTAGGCTTTGGGCATTCTTTGATCGTGTGTCCAACCTTCTCACAGTTGAAACACTTCCCAAAACCAAATCTGCACTCGCCCAGGTGGTTCTTTAAACACTTAGGACACTGGGGACATTTCCTGGCATTCTGTATTTTTCCTTCTGTTCCTTGGCTATTCTGGCCTTCACTAGACCTCTTCATTCCTCTTTGTTGGTGTGGCCAGATAAACTTTTGTGGGACCTCCTTTGGTCCAGCACACTTCCTTTCAGCTTCTTCCACCTCCAGAGTAGTGGACACAATTTCGCTCAATGTCAAGCCTTTAATACCACAAAATTTAACTCCTCGGTAAATTTTCGGCTTCAGCCCATGCACAAATTTGAACACCTTATCCTCGTCCCTGTGAGCAAAATGTCCAGCAAACCTAGATAGGGACTCAAATTGCCTACTGTACTCGGCCACAGACCTTGTCTGCTTCAAGTTCAGAAACTCCAACTTCTTCGTGGTTTGGACAGTGCTGTTAAAATAATTTTCGTAGAAAATGTCCTTGAATTGTGACCAAGGCATCGCCAAAACATCAGTGGTGGTCTCTATTGTTTCCCACCAGAGTTGAGCATCACTAGCCAAATGAAATGTTGCCAACGTGACCTTGTCTCGTTCTCCAATGTTGGCGCACCTAAACATACTCTCAATCTTCCTAAGCCATCCTTCAGCAATAACTGGGTCAGATGACTGTCCATCAAACGTGGGTGGTCGTAGCCTCCTGAATCTATCTCCAGAATGTTCATTGCTAGAACTCGAGTTGGCACTTCCTTGTACCTCTCGGTTCAACAACACTCCTAACTGATTGGACTGCTGTCGCACTAAGTTTGTTTGCTGACACACCAGATCTGTCAACTGCCTAATTACGCTAGGATCTTCTTCACATCCCGGATTCAGTATCTCTCTTGGTACTCTTGGTTTTCCTGGTTGTCTAGACATCTTACTAGATTTCCTGCACAGGGTTAACTACTCTCATAAACATCTAATAACTAAGGCTAACATAAACACTTACAGTTGTTGGAGTACTCCCATGCAACGATCGGCGTTGATGAGTAATCTTTTGAACGGTTTAACTGAATGTCTCTGATACCATACTGTAACGCCCCGAGTTTTCTGAACCCGGTTCGCTACTCAAGATACTGAACCGAACTATAAGATTTTTGAGAAAATTCTAAAACTTCACTTAATGGACAAAATTTGACATTTTACAAGGTAAACATTGAAAATTTGCAACGGAAAAATCATTTGAGCAGAACAGAGTTGAGCAAAACTATGAAACAACGTTTGAATAATCAACTATAATTTTAAGAAATAATTCAGCCAAAAGAAATGAAGGCTTAAGCGTGAAATACTTAAAGTTCGTAAAAAGTCAAACGAATCTTCCTCTGAACAAAGTCAGCGGTAGAGGCAGAAACAGAAACAGAAGGCTTCTACCGCCAAACAGTGCCAGCGGTAGAAGTAGGGACAAAAGACTCAGCGGTGGAATCAGAGACAAAATCGACACGTCGACTTCACACGTCTTCTGCTCACATCTGCCGACTACGCGTCGGCTGCACACATCTACCGATCACAAATGACAAAATCGACTCCATAATTCTTCCGTTTAAAACGATAGAATTACTATCTACTTCTTCCATTCACAAAACGATAAATCTACGGCCTACATCATCCGATTACAAAAAGACAAATCTACTACCTACATCATCCAATTACAAAGCGACAAAGCTACTAAAGACATATACCGAAGACATCTACCGATGGCTTCTACTGAAGACATTTTTCGATGACTTCTACTGTAGACATCTTTCGATGACTTCTGCTGAAGACATCTTCTGATGACGTCAGTCAGATGATTCAATCCTCCAACATCTACCGGTGGAAAAAACACCCAACATTCATCGGTAGACTTCACTCATCGATGGTTTAACTTGCAAATTTCACTCAAAACATTCAAAACAACCTGACCCTAAGTAACTTCTGAAATCCAACAAATAATCATTTGAAACCAACATTTGTATCCTTATCCAATAAAATCCCAAATTAACAATTTGTAACAAAACCAATTCAGAATTTTCATAACAGGAAAAACTCAAGTATTCTAAATCCTTCAGCTATTTCTATCATCAAAATCCTCTGCACTTCCTCAACAGAACATCAGAAAATTAGACTTCACATACAGACAGTAGTTAAACCACCTCATCAGAACACCCAACCGTGGTATAGACGTACTCCTTCAACTTCATCTATTCTTTAGTGCACTCGGGGAACTCACCTGTTACAGTCTCAGCACCTACATCACAAAACTCATCTATTAGCCTAATGCTAAGTAAGTAAAGTAGTAATGAAATGAAAGGCTGAAACATATGTAACACCCGGAATTTCGAGATTTTGTAATTTCAGAATATAATAGCATTTTGTTATTTCATCAAATCAAGTCCATTTTGTGAAAAGATAGCGTTATTACAATCCTAATAGTTAATAAGTATTTTAAGAAAATTTCAAAAATTTTAGGAGTTTACCGCTAATTATACGAGAATTTCATTTCTCGTAAGATAAAGAATGTTTTAGTAAAAATAGTAAACGGGGTCCGAATTGCAAACAGACAGTTTTAAAAGAACTCTGGTAATGAGTTAGGGTCATTGGTAAATTAAGAAAATTTGGAGAAGCCAAATCGTTGGTTAATTAACGAAACGAAGGACGAAACAAATAGAAAAACAAAAGAAGGGCAAAATGGTAAATTGCCAAGTTAATTTAATTAAAACAAAAATTCTTCTCTTTTCTTCCTCACTTTCTTCTTCTTCTCCAGTAAGTCACGATCTTTCTTCTCTCCCTCCTTCGCCGGCGATTTCCTTCTCCTCACGGAGTTCTCCTCTCCTACGTCCGATCGAGCTCTCCAATCATCTCGATCCTTCACATTTCTTCCTCCTCTTGCAACCCTAAGTATGATTCTATGCTTTTGGAACGTTGTATTTCGATTTTCATGGAGTTTGACGGTTAGGGTTCGTTTAGGTTCCGTTAAAAACGTGATTTAGAGTTCGAAATTGATAGGTATTTATGTTTATGGATATAAAGAGGCGTATTGAAAGTTATTGGATGAAGTTAGATCGAATTGTGAGAAGTGTTAAAATTTAAGAAATTGGGGATTTTGGGGAAAGCTCGTAAATGGATGTTTCGTGGTATCGAGCGCGAATTGGTTGTTGAAACGCCTCAATTAGTTGAGTTATAGCTCTAGGAGAAATTCCTTAGTTAAGGATTTTGTTAGTTTGGGCATTAAATTGTTTAAGCTCGTTTTAACGACAATTTGGTGAAATTGCTTAGGTGAACAACGCTCGTGGACAGAGCTTGAGCTGCAACGGACACGAGGTAAGTTCTCGTGATCTTCTTTGGCCGATTCGCCTACACCATACGTCGAGGTCGTCTCGAGAAATTTTGGTGACGCTTTTGGTTTAAATTGTTTTGGTTGGGTAGTTAGATAGAATATGCTTTTAATAGCTTTTATTGTCTTGATGGTATGTATGTTGTTTGTTTACTTTAAGTACATAACTGTTCATGCATCACGGTTTTAAATTATGCATAGAAAATAAATTTCTGCACAATGTTTTAAAGAAAATGGCGATGCGGTCTGGAGAGGAGCTATTGATCTATTGTGTAGGCACAAAAGGGTCTGTCACAATACCGCATCTAATATGTACTCGATGCGGCCTGGAGAGGGGCTATTTATCTATTGTGTAGGCACAAATGGGTCTGTCACAATACCGCATCTAATATGTACTCATACAGTTATAGGTCATGCGAGATGGGGCTCAGGCTCGGCTGTACGTGTTGTAAGCGTGTACCCCCCTCCTCTAAGTGGAAAGGGTAGTCTGACCGCTGGATGTGCCATCTCCATTTAGGGGGATGAGATCTCGGTGACAACCAGAGTAAAGATAATGAAGATGATGCATGATTTACGAACTCATATGCACAACACGCATTGCATTTACGTAGAGCTTACTGAGATTTTTATCTCATAGTGTGTCTGTATGGTGTAGGTGACTTCGACATAGGTGAGGACGAAATCCCTCCACCTGAGGAGTGATGCAGTTGACGGAGGATGATTGTGGGAGTGTGCTGGCGCAGTCGAGGCGCATTTTGACCTGTGGGACTCATGGTTAGGTGTTTTGAGGATTTTTGGGAATTGTCGGGCTGATGGTTGTATAGAAGCATTTTAGGGTGTTTGGTTCTGATAGGTTTATATTTTGATATTTCGATGTTTTGGTAAACCTGTTTTTATAAAATGTTTTTTAAACTTTTATTGAAAGCTATATGGAAGTGTTTAGAGATGTTTTAGGTTGGGCAGGAATACGCTCGAGTTTTAGAGCTATCCACGCGGTTTGTTTTTTGTGGAAACGTGTTTTGTTTTAATTATGTCTCGAGTCGGTTTTGGGGTGGTGTTTGTGGAAGAAATAGGATATGTTTCAGGTTGATCCATTTGGTGGTTGAGGAAGTGAGTAAATGTTTTGAGGATTTATGGTGTTTCTGTAAATGTTAAGGAAGAAGCGAATTCTAGAGAGGAAGTTAAGCTCTCTGGAAATCTGTTAAGTAGTCGGGATTTTATAAGTTTATGGATGTCGTCCACGGTAGTAGTCCATTCTGTCTTCAGGAAATTTTATGAATTTGGTAAGTGTTCTGTGAAACATCGTCCACGATGCCTTCTGGCTTCGTCGTCCACGAAGCCTTCTGTCTTTATTGTCCACGGTCTCCATTGACCACAGACGCGAGCTTCGCCGTCCACAGAGCCTTCTGGCTTCGTCGTCCACGATGCCTTTTGGCTTCATCGTCCACAAAGCCTTCTGTCTTTATTGTCCACGGTCTCCATTGACCACAGACGCGGGCCTCGACGTCCACGATGCCTTCTGGCTTCGTCGTCCACGATGCCTTCAGTCTTAAAATGTCCACGAAGCCTCTGTCTTTTTAAATGTCCACGAAGCCTCTGTCTTTTTAAATGTCCACGAAGCCTCTGTCTTTTTAAATGTCCACGAAGCCTCTGTCTTTTTAAATGTCCACGAAGCCTCTGTCTTTTTAAATGTCCACGAAGCCTCTGTCTTTTTAAATGTCCACGAAGCCTCTGTCTTTTTAAATGTCCACGAAGCCTCTGTCTTTTTAAATGTCCACGAAGCCTCTGTCTTTTTAAATGTCCACGAAGCCTCTGTCTTTTTAAATGTCCACGAAGCCTCTGTCTTTTTAAATGTCCACGAAGCCTCTGTCTTTTTAAATGTCCACGAAGCCTCTGTCTTTTTAAATGTCCACGAAGCCTCTGTCTTTTTAAATGTCCACGAAGCCTCTGTCTTTTTAAATGTCCACGAAGCCTCTGTCTTTTTAAATGTCCACGAAGCCTCTGTCTTTTTAAATGTCCACGAAGCCTCTGTCTTTTTAAATGTCCACGAAGCCTCTGTCTTTTTAAATGTCCACGAAGCCTCTGTCTTTTTAAATGTCCACGAAGCCTCTGTCTTTTTAAATGTCCACGAAGCCTCTGTCTTTTTAAATGTCCACGAAGCCTCTGTCTTTTTAAATGTCCACGAAGCCTCTGTCTTTTTAAATGTCCACGAAGCCTCTGTCTTTTTAAATGTCCACGAAGCCTCTGTCTTTTTAAATGTCCACGAAGCCTCTGTCTTTTTAAATGTCCACGAAGCCTCTGTCTTTTTAAATGTCCACGAAGCCTCTGTCTTTTTAAATGTCCACGAAGCCTCTGTCTTTTTAAATGTCCACGAAGCCTCTGTCTTTTTAAATGTCCACGAAGCCTCTGTCTTTTTAAATGTCCACGAAGCCTCTGTCTTTTTAAATGTCCACGAAGCCTCTGTCTTTTTAAATGTCCACGAAGCCTCTGTCTTTTTAAATGTCCACGAAGCCTCTGTCTTTTTAAATGTCCACGAAGCCTCTGTCTTTTTAAATGTCCACGAAGCCTCTGTCTTTTTAAATGTCCACGAAGCCTCTGTCTTTTTAAATGTCCACGAAGCCTCTGTCTTTTTAAATGTCCACGAAGCCTCTGTCTTTTTAAATGTCCACGAAGCCTCTGTCTTTTTAAATGTCCACGAAGCCTCTGTCTTTTTAAATGTCCACGAAGCCTCTGTCTTTTTAAATGTCCACGAAGCCTCTGTCTTTTTAAATGTCCACGAAGCCTCTGTCTTTTTAAATGTCCACGAAGCCTCTGTCTTTTTAAATGTCCACGAAGCCTCTGTCTTTTTAAATGTCCACGAAGCCTCTGTCTTTTTAAATGTCCACGAAGCCTCTGTCTTTTTAAATGTCCACGAAGCCTCTGTCTTTTTAAATGTCCACGAAGCCTCTGTCTTTTTAAATGTCCACGAAGCCTCTGTCTTTTTAAATGTCCACGAAGCCTCTGTCTTTTTAAATGTCCACGAAGCCTCTGTCTTTTTAAATGTCCTACCATGCCATTTCATGTAAATTCATTTTCGCATACTTTCAAAATATGATGCATGACATACAAACATATTCAAGCATACATAATCCTACTATTTTGTGATGTAGGCCCGAAGACACACACATACTCTACTTACCTGGTCTCCTGGAGATTGTCTGGTTGTCAGCTACTTCGGGAGTCTGCTCACCTATAATCGTAAACAGAGCACCGCATTACTAAACTTCATTCTAAAGTATTTAGAAATCTTAGGGAAATTAGCTAGAAGTCCTGTTCGTCGAGCATTCTTGGTTCTCCCCAAAAAGCCGAAACTAACTCTCACTCACAGCATTCACAAAAACTCCCCTACAATCTCTCTGTTATCTAATCACTAAAACAACAAGTAAAATGAAACAAAACTCACCTAAAATGGAGAAAATCAGAGAGAAAAATGTCGAAAGGAAGTCTACTGAGCTGAGCTGAAAATCAAACGATGGGAAATGGTAATAAGGTGGCGGCTACTGTGCATTAAACGCAGATCCTCTTCCCTTAAATAGGTTATCCACTTTATATCTCCATTTACCACTATGCCCTCGCCTAGTCACTCATTAGCCTAATCACTAATTTCACCTAATTTCATCTATAAAACATTCACTACTAGTTGACAAAATAAGTTGGCTCAATGAAACCGGGTGCTACATGTGGATTCCAGGATTTAACCAGGACGGACGCGAAATTTTTGAGTCCGTCCAGGCTGGGCTGTGAAGGCAGATTTCAACCTTACTTTAATTTTCAAAATTATTGGAGTTATTGTGGCTAATCTTGGAACTTTCCAATTTGCAGACTTTCCTAAATTGGTAGATAAAATTGCTTATAAACGAAAGAAAGATTCGACGTCACAAGGTTGACCATCAAGCGGCCAACGATGTCACAGCCATCTCCACTGCCCTCACAGCCACCTTTAGCGCCACGGGCCTCACAGCCACGTCCACCAGCCCAACAGTCAGTTTCACAGGCTCCACATGCACCTCTAAGGGCCTCACAGTAACCTCCAAGCTCCTCACAGCCAGCTTCATCGGCCTCACAATCGAAGGACTTTCGCAATCAGCATTGTCGAGAGCAATATCAGCTGGATACAGTACACCGAAAGGTGTCGTTGACGAAGATGGTGGACTTTACAGGTTGAGTGAATTATTCTTACAAATTGTTTCTACAATATTTCGTTGAACTAAATCTCATTCATTTGTTATAAAAAATTTTCAGGGTGGGAGTCCTTAGAGATAAAGGAAATGTTTGACAGAATTGGACTACAAGGACTCTACACTATTCAGGGAGTCTGCTGCGTAAAAAATTGTTTGCCTATTCTATGCGAACATGAAATTTTCTGGAGGTCGGGAACCATAAAGACCTACATAATGGGTGAAGAGTATGAAGTGACGGCAGTGCTTGGCTTTCACATAGAAGAGGCAGAAAGATACTACCATGCCCAGAAAAAATGTCATGTGCTCGCAACAGCGGAGGGAACAGGGTTTATTAGACAGATTCATCGGAACGCTGATATTGTGGATTTCGTGAAGCCAGGAGCAAAAGATATAAGTGTGAAAGCTCGCGTCATCAACAACCTTCTAGCACACACCCTTTTGCCGCGCGTTGGAGATAGAGATCATGTTAGCTACATGTGTCTCTATGTCATGGAGAAATTGTATAGCGGCAACCTCTTCGACCCCGGCTTTGTGATTGTGAGTCACATGAGTGAGATCTCACGCACACGCAATAAGAACCTCGCGTATACTGTCTTGATTCAGAAGATTATTGAGCATTTTCAGATTCAGTTACCGCGAGGGGCACAGACTATATCACAGCGGCCTAAGGATGCATTCGGCAGGCTGCATTTGGTGAAGATGGGCCTGAAGGAGGTAGACGGAAGGTGGACGGAGTGGAATGATGTTCGGCCCCCTCTCCTGTGCTGCAACACCCTCGTCGAGGGCAACCCCCCCTCATATCGTGCCTTCCATGGATATGGATTCTATTAGGGCGCAGATAGAGTCTGTTCGAGTGGAGGTGCAGGCTGTTTGAGCAGAGGCGGCAACTGGTCGAGCAGAGATTATGGAGTACCTCGTAGGTATGATGGAGTACCAGAGAGAGACGAGACAGATCTTCCAGGATTGGATGGAGGCCCATGCCTTTGATCCCGACGATATTGGGAGAGATGATGATGCCGATGATGAGGTAGTCCTGCCAGGGGGTGGAGGTGGAGATGGAGATGACGAGGGTGTGCTGCCGGGGGCTGGAGATGACGACGTTGTCCAAGCTTAGATATATTTGAATCCATTTTTCTCATTATTAGTTACATTTCAACTAATTATAATCTAACTTTCTTTTATTACGTGCAGAGAGGGGACGAGAGGGGACAATAGAGGGCGATGCATAAAGATTTATTTTGATGCATTTGTTGTTAGTTTGATGTACATTAGTTAGATTTATTTTGATGCATTTGTTGTTAGTTTGATGTACATTGGTTAGATTTATTTTTGTTGGATGCAATTGATGTGAGCCAAAATACTGGAACTGTTTGGATATTCAAATATGCAAGTTGATACTAGCTGTGGGGGAGTCTAAAAACAAAGGAAACTCTGCCCAAATTTCTAATTTTTTTCTCACTTGAATTATTAAATACAATTTGCTGTACAAACTATAAGATACATCAAATATGCATAAAATAAAGATGATCCGCTTTCCACCATCTTGATGTCATCGTCTTCCATCATTATCTTGCATGACCGCTTTCCTGATTGCCTGTGGTAGATTCCTACGCGTATTGAGAGTTATATTAGAACATAGTAGCAATATTTTGTTTATGAGAATAATAGTAAAAATGTACCTGCGTCCCGCCAGCTGTTTGGAAACCCATAAATGTGTCACACGAAACAGAAGCACGTGAAGTGGATCCCCTCTCAGAACATGTACGATTGTTATGCCCCTGACGTCCACATTTATGACACGACATCGTAGATTTCTTCTTAGAAGTCAGAGCACATGGACCACGCAAAGAGGTAGAAGGCTCATCGACATCACGAATTCTTCTCTTCTTTGGCCTACCAGGTTGGGGCCTTCTCTAACCTGGAATGATTGGGGTCCTATTCTCTTATTCTGGCCACATTTGTTGCCCATTAATGGGACGAATGAAGTGCGAATACATCTCCAAATATGTGTTCTTATGATAATATATATGAACATAATCTTCAATCGGCTTTCTCATCAAATTAATGCATGCAACAGCGTGAACACAAGGGATTCCAGAAATCTCCCACACCCGACATGCGCACTCGCCTTCATTAAGGTCAACGACATATTGTTCGTTGCCGTTGCTAACCTGAAACAGTGCATAAACAAATTCAGTATGAACAAGTAGAACCAACTATGAAGGATATATCAGTATGAACAAGTTGAACAAACCTGAAACAGTGCATTTCCCGCTAACTCAGCACTCCAATTGTAAGCTGGCTCTTTCAGCCTTTCCAGCTTATTCCTAATCTTAGGACACATAACATCATCTACCTTGAGCATCTCCTCGTGTTTTTTGACAACGCGTGTCATCATGGTTTTTCGAATCATCTCAAACATTGTCAAAATTGGCATGTTCCGGGCCGACAAAAAAACTGAATAGAAAGACTCACATAAATTATTCAAGCTCAAGTCACGCTTGGGAATTGTCGAAAATGCATGACTGGCCCAAAATCTAGGTGGTGTTCGTCGAAGCCATGCATGGGCATTCTTATTGAACTCATAGACTTTCCTCATTGTTATCTCTAAATATTCCCTTGTGGTTGCCCTTGCAGTATTCCACATCACATCTTTATATGCTAGGCCCCAAAATTGTCCTTTGTAGTTTGCATACATATGCCTTTGGCAGAAACGGTGTTCGGCTAATCCAAATATCCGGTCCACAGCATTCAACAATCCCTGAAATTTTAACGAAAAACATTCTCAGATTAAAAAAATATAACTTCTGCCAATCCAAATAATAATAGTAATAACAATATATACCTTCTGTCGATCCGACACAAATGTCTATCCTCGGCCTTCGTCAATGCCTAAGTTGTTTCGCAATATCTCCAAAAACCACGTCCATGAGACTTGAGATTCTGACTCTACGTTGGCAACAACAATGAGATATATGCCATTGTTGCCATCAATACTCACGGTCGTGAGTAATTGGCCGGGGCAGGCTCCCTTTAGATGACATCCATCTAAACAGATAAGAGGTCTGCCCATATCCAACAAACCTGCTTTGGAAGCAACCATACACATGTACATTCTTTTAAACATCATCTTTTCCTTTCTATCCTCAACCACCATGTCACCATCTATTACTAGTGTGCTACCTGGATTTGATCTTAATATTTCAGCTCCGTAAGAACGAAGTATCTTCAGTTGTTATTCGTTCCTCCCGTAATTAACTTCTTTTGCTTGGGTTCTTCCTTTTCTCGCAAGGCTTGGTTTAATGTTAACTTTGTGTTCCTGCCTCATTGTCTCGATAATATCATGAATGGGTCAGTCAGGTTGACTTTTGAACCTATCTGAATAAGTTGTTGCCAACCACTTTGCCGTAGCGTGTCGATTATCCAATACCCTTACGCAATTGTGATCATTACAGTATGACTTTATTTGGAAGGTGGCCTCATTTTGCATGGCCGACGCATGCAAATGCCATTAACAATCTACTCCTCACATTTTGTCGTCAGTCTGTTCCTCCCACTTTTAACGATCTTGATATCATATCATTTTTTCAAATAATAGTCTCGTATTTCATTTCTAATGGCTTGCAAAGATATATATTGTCTACTCAGAGCAAAATCACCAGAATCTCTAGTCCTTGTTTGTCTGCTTTGCACCTCGTCATCCTCAGAATTGAATGGTTCTCGTAGCTCATCGTCTAAAGTTTTTGAAATTGAACACACTTGTATTTCTCCATCACCCTCTAAGTGATCAAATGCTTGAATATCACCGTATATGGGAGCGTCCTCCTCCATATACTAGTGTATGTTCACAGGCTCATTTACATCATCTAATTTCTCAGCCATTTACGACAATTATCTGTACAAATATCAAAATGTTATTCAAGTTAAACAATATCCTATAAATTGAATACACCAATAAATGAACAGATTTAGTTTCGGCAATAAATTGAAAAGGACAAAAAAATAACTGTGACAGCCCGAGAGCCGATCGGGGTTCGAGAGCCATCACACCGGACATTTTATAAAAACGTGGACTATATTTTTTTTGAACTTTACTTTTAAAACTTTAACAGAAAACAGAATCGAAGACAACAAACCTATTAATATTTCGGCTCTTAAAACTTTACGGAGAGAGAAAACTTTCTCTAGAAATGAAACTAGAAAATATATTAGAAGTCGGACTTCAGAAATAAATGGCAGGAATAAAACAAAAAACAGGAGGCAGGGAGAAATGGAAGCGGTAAATAGAAATAATTTGGAAGTGAAAACAGGAAGTCATAAAACAGAAATGGACGATTGAAACAGAAAGACAGAATACAGGGAGAACAGTAAGAACAGGATAATTTGGACGTTTTAGAAAAGAATTCATAATGGACGATAGACATGCAGGAGAAGACCTAAAAAAAAGAGAACAAAAATCTGTCGACTAACAGGGGGCCGTGGACGTTTAAATTTAAAGGCAGAAACAGTAGACAAACCGAAGCTGTGGACATTTAAAAGTCGATGACTGAAAACAGAAAATGACAAAAGTTCGTGGACGTTTGAAGTCAGAGGTAAAATGGACGCAGGAGTCCGTGGACGTTTACACTAAAAGACAGAAGCAGTGGACACAGAAGTCCGTGGACATTTGCACTAAAAGACAGAAGCAGTGGACACAGAAGTCCGTGGACATTTGCGCTAAAAGACAAAAAGCAGTAGACTTTTAGACTTAGCCGAATATGTGCAAACCCGAAGGACAGAAACTGAAAAGCAGAGTGGACGTTGAAAGGTAGAAGGCAGAATGGACGACTGTTTTGAAGAAGGCGTGGACGACTATCTTCAAAGGCAACTTGGACTTTTAAGAAAAGCAGAAGGCAGGATGGACGATAAAACAGAAGATAGGATGGACGACTATTTTAACAGAGGACGTGGACGACTGAGCCCAAAGGCAAAATGGACCATTATTTTGAAGGCATAATGGACGTGGACGACTGTTTTACAGAAGAGAATGACAACTGTTTTACTGAAGGCAGAAGTGACTGTGGACGACTAACATTTATCCAAAATAAAAGACAGAAACCGAAGGCAAAATAGACAACAGAAACTGGAGGCAGTATGGACGACAGAATTGAAAGACAACATTTAACATAAGAACTTATAAACAGAAGGCACAAAGACAGAAGGCATAAAACTCAAAACAGAGTCTGTACACGGTTATTAAATCTCAGAAGCTGTACAGAACTTGACATAAACTTCAAAATATACAACTGTTATAACAGAGGTTTTAAAAACATTTACACAGATCTTAAACATCCCAAAAAGCTGTACAGATATGACATACACTTTTAAAACACACCCCCAGGTCCAAACGCGTCTGACTGCCACAACCACCCCGCGAGAGCTCGAACCACCAACCACCTATTCGTTGGTCTGAGGCACAAAATCCTCATCCACGGGTTCAGTACCTACATCAGGGAGTTCAACTATGAGCCTAGAGCTCAGTAAGAACATATCAGAAATAAATGCAGTGATGCATATGCTATGCATGAACTTTTCGGAATACAGTGACATTACAGAACATTACTTTTATCTGTCAGAAAGTGGGGCTTATAGGAGAACAGACGTAATAGAAGTGCACTATCATGAACTAGTAACTCAGACAGAACACCAGTCTCCGTCCCACACTTAACCGGTACACTACAGTCAGATTTTCATTCTTTTTAACTTCAAAACTGTGCACAAAAAACATTTGCATGTCTTTCAGAGAAAACGTGTATGCATGAATGGTGCCTGAACTTAAACTGGCAGAGAACAGAAATAAGACAACAGACAACAAAAAATACAGACATCTTAGGACATAACCCTAACTTTTCTACCCAAAACAACCTCGACAGAACTGAAAACCTAGTACCTCCGTGATGTAGGGCCTTAAGGGCCGAATCTATGTATATGAACTTACCTGTTTTGCTGGAATGTAGCAAGCGTGAACACACAAGCACAGTGGTTCACGAACCTACAACAAGTAAAATCGGTCATAAACCCTAAACTTCTCAAAATCAGTAAATAGTGTAGTTAAACTTGTTAACTACCGACGAGAATTACCTTCACTGAAGAAAACAGAAGAATGCAGGAGAAACAAAGTGTGGAACTTTGTTTCAGTCGCCTGGAAGAGAGAAAACAGAGAGGAGCTTCACGTAAGAGTGAAGAGAAGAGAGGAAGAGGAGGAAGAAGACATAGCTTCTTCAACAAGCTGCCACTTGGCATTCATCCATTGGCTTCCTCCCACCAACCTTAATTCCATCCCAATTTACCCCTTCATCCATTTCTAACTAATGGTTTTGTTTACTTATTCATTAGTTTTGGTTAAACATTTGCATGTCTTTCAGAGAAAACGTGTATGCATGAATGGTGCCTGAACTTAAACTGGCAGATAACAGAAATAAGACAACAGACAACAGAAAATACAGACATCTCAGGACATAACCCTAACTTTTCTACCCAAAACAACCTCGACAGAACTGAAAAACCTAGTACCTCCGTGATGTAGGGCCTTGAGGGCCGAATCTATGTATATGAACTTACCTGTTTTGCTGGAACGTAGCAAGCGTGAACACACAAGCACAGTGGTTCACGAACCTACAACAAGTAAAATCGGGCATAAACCCTAAACTTCTCAAAATCAGTAAATAGTGTAGTTAAACTTGTTAACTACCGACGGGAATTACCTTCACTGAAGAAAACAGAAGAATGCAGGAGAAACAAAGTGTGGAACTTTGTTTCAGTCGCCTGGAAGAGAGAAAACAGAGAGGAGCTTCACGTAAGAGTGAAGAGAAGAGAGGAAGAGGAGGAAGAAGACATAGCTTCTTCAACAAGCTGCCACTTGGCATTCATCCATTGGCTTCCTCCCACCAACCTTAATTCATCCCAATTTACCCCTTCATCCATTTCTAACTAATGGTTTTGTTTACTTATTCATTAGTTTGGTTTTTAACTAAATGGATGTTTTGGTTACACCTTGGTTTAGTTTTCCACTAAACATTCCAACAATTTCACCAAAACATACATTATATAACCATAAACCTAATCCCGTTCGACAATTTGAGGGATAATTTCTCGGCCGAAAATGTCGGGTGTTACAATAACATTTTCAACCGATTTAGTTTCGACCGGACGGACTCCTTATTCGGCGTCCATCCGATTCGCATTAAATAAGGCTACTCGGACGGACGCCTTTTTCTGCGTCCTGTCCGATTAGCATTGAATAAGGATACTCGGACGGACGCTATATATGGAGTCCGTCTGATATGCTATCTTCTTTCCCATTTCAAATTAGGGCTCGAGAATATGGCGTTATTTATGTTAAAACTTGAAGTAAATGAATCAAAATTGATAAAGCAATTACCAGAAACGTTTTCTGGTCGTAAATCTATGAAAAATTTGCAAGATTCGCGATCAAAGTTGAATTTCGTCGCCTTCTCGCCGTTTTTTGTCGCCGGTGAAAAGTCCAAATTTCGCTTTTTCACTGCTTTTAAGATGATTTGTCCGTTCGGACGCTATAAATCACCGTCAGTCTGGGAAAATTTGTAAGTTAGCCCGGACAGACGGTGAAATACAGAGTCCGAACGGAATACGTGGCAGCTTCTTATTGAATGACAAAGGAGGACAGACGCTATTTTATTGCGTCTGTTTGGGTTTCGGCAAATATTACGTCTGGACGGACGCACTACATGTCCGTCCGTCCGGCGTGGTCATATTTATCACGTTTTCGATACATTATGGTTTGCATTGTTAAAAAAAATTCTTCGTGGTTGGAAACAGAGAACACGTGTAGTTTGTGGTCGAAATTGGTAATTTCCCTATTTATAATTCAGTTTCGTCCAAAAGTTTTGGATTCACAAATTTCAAATCAGAATCGAGTTTCTAAACCAAAAATCTAATTTTCAATGAATTTTTGAGGAAAAAAAGTTTTAAACCAACTCTCCCTTGAAGTCCTTTATTTCTTCTCATGATTTGGCCTCTCAAAATTGCTGATAGAACGTCGTCTCAACAAAATTTTGAGTCTGAACTGGAACGGTAAATTAGATTTCGAATTCTATAATTAAAATACAACGAAATAGTTCGAAATCAACTTACCTTTGATGTTCGTTGCCATTTATCACGCTTAGAACATTGATTAAACATGTTTCATGGAACTCTGAATCTAGATTGGGATTTTGAGGTTGAATTGTGAATTTTATCAAACTAAAAACATAATAGTTAAAATTTGGATATCCATTTAAGTCCTTTGACGTATAATATTATAGTGAATTAAGATATTCAATCTCTAGTTTGCACCATAGAAATCACCTCTGGTTCATTGTCCTCTCCAACGGCTACCACCATGTTGGTTTCCAACTGAGAAAATAGGTTAATGGAATAATTTCAACCCACCAATTACAAGCTCATTAAACATGACTTGGTTATGTTAGGGCAACCCCTCTACATATAAGAGTGGCAAGATAACCCTCCTTCGTTCATACGCATTTCAAAACTTTAAGCAAGGGAGAGAAGAGAGGCGTAGAAATTTTTTTTCGATAGAGGCAAATTTTTATTCATCAATTGATTTGGTGGGTCATTGTTCTTCTTTCCTTTGATTTGTTTGATGGTTATGTGTTATGGTTCCCAACCTTGCACTTTCACTTGGTAACACTTCACGTCGGTTAAAACTCTCCACAAGTCAGAACCCTCGACCGGGGAGCTTTAACATGGTGGGTCTTATACCCACAACAATAGATCACTTGGTTAAAGGATCTCTCCCCACACAGGAGAGATGTAGGGTTTGAGTCCCCCCATGATGAAATTATTGGAGATTGAGCCCTGTTGCTAGTAGTCCATGAGTGACTTTTACGTTATGGTTCCCCACCTCGTACTTCACTCAGTCGCACTTCACTCGGCCCTTTTGCCGGTTAGAACTTATAACCCTTGACCGGGGAGCCATAACATGGTGGGTCTCATATCCCTAGCAACAGGGTTCAATCTCCAATAATTTCACCAGGAGGGAATTAGAACTCTGCATCTCTCCTTTGTGGGGAGAGATCTTTTAACCAAGTGATACATTGTTGTGGGTATGAGACTTACCATGTTATGGCTCCCCGGTCGAGGGTTCTGACTAGTGGAGAGTTCTAACCAGCGAGAGGACCAAGTGAAGTGTCATTGAGTGAAATACAAGGTGGGGAACCATAACATTTCTGAGTTGATTAACAATGTTGTAGTGGTATGATAAATGTAGATTATTTTGGAGAAAGAAAGCAAATTTTGAAAGTGCAGAATTGAAGGAGGAATTTGAGCTCTTATTGGTAAGATTGAAGTTTTGCAATTTCTCTTCTGAATTGATTCTAGGTTTAGAATTTTGCTATGCTAAAATCTAAAATATTAATTGCGAATTCGTTGCAGAGAGGCAAGTTTGTTTTCAGTAGAAAGGTTTTTCCTTCTTGTGTTGACGGAGTTAGCAACAGTGAGGATATGCTTCATTGTAATTCAATTTATATAATTTTGTTGGATTTTGGAACTCTTTGATGGAAAGGATTGGAATTGAGAGTTCGAATTATGAATGTGTTTTGTGTTTATATTGTCCTTGTAATCTGTTAAATTTACGGGTTTGAGTTCCTAGGAAATAATGGCAAAATTTGGCAAAAATTTTGACAGTCGGCGACTTGGTAGCAAGCGACTAAATTGTGAGTGGTCGCGACTCGGATGAGCTGGTTGCGGCTCAGACCACTTGGGCTACAGCCTTGGTTGGTCTAGATTGAGCCCATGCCCTATTTTTAGGTCGAATTGGATTTTTCACCCAATCGTTGTCTAGCCATTTCATGGACTGTTTTGAACCTGAATTGAACCATTGACACAATCATTCTTGGGTTTGTTTAAAGCCTGAAAATTTAGGAGTCAAGGTATAGAATTTCAATTCTAATTTTGTGATATTGTTATGGATAAGGAACAAAACTTAGAAAACTTATTTAGACTTCCTCGTCGTTGGGTTTCATTGGATTTTTTTTTTAGCTTTGGATATTGTGAGGCCCGTTTTAAAGTAGGGAATCAATTTAATGTGTAACATTGCATGAATATTCAATTTTGAATCAATATGTTGTTTGTTGTTTACTAGAGTAATAAGACAGCTAAAGGTCATGTCCTTGTTTAGAGTCATTTTGGTTGTTGTGATCGCTTAGGTATTGCCACTATTTATACTTTTTTTATGCCTCTCATGTAGCCGAAGTACATAACAACAAAATTTTAGTATGGTTAGATCAAACGAGCGAAAAATAATGATAAGAACGAAAAAAATGTCTGGATCTTTGTTGATATCATTTCTCATTGTAACGTCTTCTCAGTACCCCTAATACAAAAATGTCTGCTTTAGGTCAGAGCTGGCACAATTTATTCTTAATGTTAGCTCAAAACACGTTGTACTAGCTATGTGTAACGACCCATATTCCCAGTAAGATATTGTCTGCTCTGGGGATTGGGCCGCAACCCAATATCCTCCCCTCATGGCTTTGTTTGGTGAGAACTTCCCAGAAGGTCACCCAACCTGGAATTGCTCTCGCCGAAGCACTTTTAACTTCGGAGTTCTTATGGGATCCGTTGTTAATTGTGCTCCAAAACGCGTCTTGTTATCTTGGGAGGGTCTCTTTACATATGTTTTATTTCCACATACTTCCCCAAGCGATGTGGGATTGTGACGACCCCCCTTTCTACGACCGAACCCTCCGGCACAACCCTCTGGGATCCACGAAGTTTTAACCCACCTCCGGCCCCAACCGGGCCGTAGCCTCTGAGGATCCGCGGAGCATGGGTGGTCCCACCACATACATGTCAAGTCGGCTCATCACACTATGAAGAGGAACTCTACTTATAAATTATTCATTTTTTACTCTCTTAAGCGATGTCAGATCGTGCACTCCCACTAGTATTGGCTAGACTCTTACACTAGGCTATCATAGTCTTTACATCGAGGACTATCCTTTTAGGGCTCGATGTCCTCGTCAACCACACTTTCGGTTAGGCAGAAGCTTTGATAACATTTGTAACGTCCCCCAATACTCACAGTATAAAATTGTCGACTTTGAGTCAGAGCCTGTATGATTTTATTTTTAGGGTTAGCCCAAAACTGGTTGTACTAGATTGAGATGAGAACTCTACTTATAAACTATGCATTTTTTACTCTCTCAAGCGATGTGAGATTATGCACCCCGACTAGTATGAGTTGGACCTTTACATGTGTTATCATAGCCTTCACATAATGGGTTGTCACACTTGTCGAGTAGATAATGACTTTCGTTGATGAAAAATGCAAATGGTGAGCGTGAACGCATCAAATTCTTATTGCTTTTGTTTGGATGTTCTCAAAAAATTGAAAATCAAGACTTCACATGAAAAAATTAACGAGTAAAAAATCATTAATATAGAAGAAAAATTTACTATTAAAATTGAAAGATAAAGAGAGCCAGGAGAATTAAGTCCATATTACGTGCTTAAAGTAAACTCTAGCCATTAAAGTTCAATCTTTAATTTGCCTAAATTAACTCAATTGATTTGCAAAGAATGTAAATAAAATCTAATTAAATTCTTAAATTAAATGCTAACACATTTACAATTGATTTCAAAAGTCAATAAAACCTCAAACATTTAAGTCAACAAATATGATCCTCAAATAGAATAACTATCACATTACTTGACATTTATTTTTAATGAAACTAAATTTCAATTATTTAAAATTTAGAGATCTTAATATAACTACAATTAATGAAATATGTTAATAACTTTAATTACTATTGTTTTCAACATAACATTGACTAATAAATCCTCCAAGTCATAATGTCTCAATCTAATTACTCAAACAACATATAACGATGAATTAATCTATAATTAATTTAAACATCACATATCAAATGAATCATAATTATTATGTTGATCTAAAATACTAATACTAACAAATAGTAAAATTCAATGACTAACCAAAATGATTAAATCTCTAAATAAGTTTTATTCCAAGTTCTCAACTTTTTGTTCTCATTACCAAAACTCTTGCACGGATATTTGACTATAACTGGAAAATCATCTGTCAACAACAAATCATTTTCAGTAAAATCATCTACCATTTTTAGTAAAACCATCTACCTACACACAAAGTTATACCCCTCAGGATGAACACTAAAAACCTAAGTATGTAACGTCCCCAAACCCGCCACGGCTCGATGCACTACTTTGCTCAACCATACCGCGTTTAAAATAATTTTTGATAAAATTTTTACTCGATTTTTAGGTTTTTTAAACCCTCAAAAATGGTTGGAAAACGTGCGTAATATACGTGTAAAACGTGTCAGAAAAGGTCGGGTTAAAACATTTTAGAAGTAGGAAAATTTAAAAAAAAATTAAGTTGGCACACCATGGGCGCTGCGCGCGCACCTCCCAGGCCCGCTGTGCACATCGCGTACGCAGCTGCGCACAGCACGGCATGAGGTGCCAATCAATCGGCACTGTGCACCGATTGATCGGCAACCTCTCGGGTTGCCGACCAAAATGGCATATAAAATGCAAAGAAAACTTTGATAAAACGATTGAGAACCGTATGCAAAACTCGTTTGAAATTTCATGGAAACCACTCAAATGATAATGAAAATTAAGAGGAAATAAGGGATAGACATTCTCAGTTTTAAAGGAAAAGAAGGGAAGGGCAGAATCTGGAAGACACAGGAGCCGATCGATCGCCTACTCCCTGGCCGATCGATCGCCCCCACAAAATTCTTCCGCCAATCGATCGCTCACATCATGAACGATCGATTGCCCCTCAAAACTATACAGCTGATCGATCGGCACTTCCTCTAGATATCCAAAACAGAATACACGAACCTGCCGATTGATCGCAACTCCTGCCGATCGATCGGCAACTCTTCTGGCCAAAAATAAATATCTGAAACAAAACTTCACCCAACCAAAAACATCATACAACTAACTTATTCCAATTTCTTCTAAATTCATCAATCAAAACTCATTTCAAACCGTTCAAACGAGAAGCTTAAATCCTCCAAATAATCCATCATTGAAAATCATACGAGAACAAAACGTTTAGGCCGTAGCGGAAGACAAAAATAAGTGAAAATCCCTTATTCATAAGTTCATCCTAAATCATAAAAGGAAAATCGTCATCCATCCTAATACTTATCATCATATGAAAATTTCTATGAAAACGTTTTCTACATAAACTTCCGAAATCATAAGTCTATACCAAAACTTGCTAGGAGCATCGCCCTCGGGTCAAATTGCCGCCCAGCCACAAAACTTTGCTATGAGCACCATCCAGCAACCTGACTTAGACTTCATCGTTAGGTTTGAGATCCTCACCTTCAAATTCGTCACCTATATCATAAGGTTTAAACTATAAGCCTAATACTTAGTAAGGAGTGCAACATATATATAAATGCTCATGAGTACATGCTTTACAAAATCATGTTCTTATTCATCATTTACTTGGCATGAATTAAGGGAGGACACGGGGAGAAAAGGCAAGGGAATCATAATCGTGGTCCCAACAGACAATAGTTTTAACGACCAGTCCGACCCACGTCAGCGGCTGGATCCGCGAACTAACCTGTGCAGTATCAACCTGGCCCTCACCAGCGGGAGGATCCGCGAGCCTTCCTGCCAGTTCGGCCCCCACCAGCAGGAGGATCCGCGAACCGTACAAAAATCTTGAGAACATAATCGTGGCCAATTCACCCCATTCCACACTTAATCATGCTTACATATGCATTTCATATTCTTATCATGATCATATAAAACGTGCACATGATGCATGGACATGAATTAACATAGGAAGGACATACTATAAGAATGAGCAACACATCATGTATCATAACATAGCACACGACAAGTCATAATCATCAAACAATCACCCAACAAACTCCCTTAGTATTCTTGTGATGTAGGGCTCTAATGGCCGGAAATCCTAACACACTCACATACCTGAGCTCCTTAGCAACGTCGTGTCTTCACCTTAATCTCTTTCACCTATGACATTTCATATACCGATGTTAAAATCAATCATAAGTAATCTAAGCTCAAAACTAGCAAAATCCTAACTAAGGAAATTTTCTAGAAATTCAACTAATCTCATTCGAGCATTTTATCAAACACTTGGTGTGCATAAATAAAACTAACATAACATTAATAATACTTACTCCTCCCAACCACCACAAATTCAATAACTCCACCAAATAATTCATCATAACTACTCCAATATCAATAAATGTATCATCAATGAGTATAAAACACAATACCATCAATTTCTAACCAAAACTCAATAAATCTCAATCCTAAATCCATAACTCTAATGAAATAATAACCCCTAAAATTGGAACTATCGTAACAAAGCACTCAAAGCTTATCTAGGGCTTTGAATGTTGAAGAGAATGGAGAAAATAACCGTGGCTTGGGGAAGAGATGAGTAGAGGATTGATTGAAGGAGAAGAAAATCATGGGAGGGAAGGAGATCGCCGCCAGGGAGAGAAGGCCGAGAGAATGGGAGGAAGAGAAAAGTAGTTTTAGGTTTTTAATTAATTTTTTTTGCTACAATTACTACAATGCCCTTCCTATTAAATTTTAGCCTAATTTCATCAATTAATCCTAAAATTTGATTCCTCCAAAATAAATAAAAATCTACCAAAAACTCCTAAAAATCTTCGGCGCTCCAATAAAATTTTCACGCGTAAAAATGGACTTAACTCACTATTTCTACGAATTAGAAACACTATACGACAAAACCGGAGATCTATAAATAAAATCCATGGCCCCAAAAATTCGGGTGTTACATCCACCTTGACCCTTCAGAGCAAGATCAGACAGCTCACATCCGGGCCCCGCCCATTGGATGGCCATACACGATCTCCTCCCTCATCGATCATAGAACCCTCTAATGCTTTCACTTGCACGTTAACGACGAGACATTCATACTCACGACACTTACGTATTTTCAACAACACGTCTCTTGTAGAGCCCTACAAAAGTGCTACCCTAGCACCCTACCATGATGCATGTTACACAATACTCAAGCACAAAACAAACCAAACAATAAACTCTACCGTTCCATGGTGTAGGCCTGAAGGCAAACGCACACACTCCACTACTTACCTGGATTCTTGCAACGCCCTTACTCACTTCGGTTACTCCAATAGCTCAACTCATTACCTTAGCATATTAAGGGGAAAAATCTCTTAATAAGCATCAAAGATAATTCTAAGAATACCTATTCTACTCCTAGCAATAACCCAAGCCAACATTCAACCTTAAACCAAAAAGTCCCAAATTTCACCCAATTACATTGACTAAGCTACAATCGGCTATAATTCACTCATTTTTCATTAGATTTCGACGATCCAACCCATTCCGTAAACCTCTACATGTCTACTTTTCATTGAATCAAACCATTTTACAAAACCCAACAACCTACTTGGTCAGATTATACAGAACAGAATTGACGACACTTTGAGCTAAATTCCCGATTTTCCAACTAAATCCCCTAAATCTCTAATCTATCCATATAACCGATCCATACCGCTCTATCTAAGGTTTAAACTTCCAAAATCACAAGAAAAATACAGCCAAGAACAAAAATTTTCAGAATCCCTCATTAGAGTTTTCCATACTCCACCAAAACTCAATAAAACCCCAACAAAACACCAAAAATCTCCATTTAGATGCATAAATTGCAAAACCCCACTGAAAGCTTACCTCAATCTTGGAGAAAATTGAAGAATGGAGGAAGGAAATGTGCATCCATGGCTGCCACAAAGAGGAAGGAGAAGAAGACCCAAAACTTGTCATTTTACCATTCACTTCCACTTTTTAAATCCTTCCACTTTTTCTTTTTAAAATTACCACTAAACTTTTGTAAATTAAAATCAAACCCCTTCACTACCATTCCTCCTCTCCTTCACATGGAAGGCTTGCTCCTTCCATAAATTTCCACTAACTTTCCTTTCCTTAAAGTTAAAACACACAATACTCTACCTAATCTTTTAAGAAAATCCACTACCATTTCCACTTCCTAGCTCCCTTATTTTAATAAACCCTAGGATCTATGTTAGGTTTCCACAACATATACTACTCCAAGAGCAACTCACGCTTAGGGAAAAATCCATGGTGTTACAGAGTATATATATTGATATGCCCACGGTCCCGATCCATCGAGCACAAGTCAAGGTATTTATTTATTTATTTTATCTATCTAATGGACTTGTGAGATATTGTAGGAAATTGGCTTCTCAAGGCTTGGAAAGAAATTAATGAAGAAGGAATTTATTTTCCTTTAATTCAAATTATGTAAACAAGCCTTGTATTTAATTTGTATATTTTAGGAAACTTTAATTTTGTTTAAAACTCATTAATTGGCAAACTTTAGCTTTTTAGAATGTATTTTTTTGTAATAGTCTTCAAAGAAAGGTGAACCAAAGGCTAAACCAAGTGAACCGAGGCCAAGAGAATGCCGAACCAAGGTTGAACCCGTTGAACCAAGGAGAACAAGGCTTGAACCGGACTGAACCAAGCAGAACCAAAGAAGAATCAAGCTGAACCAAGGAGCAAGAGTTGAACCGGCCTTAGAGAAGCATCACCAACAGACCGAACCGCCAGAAGCACCAACGGCTATTTTCCTAGCTGTTGCCCGAAGTTTCTGCTGAAGCTTTCTCCTCTCTTCCCGATTCTTCTTCTCCTCTTGTATTTAAGCTTCATTTCTCCTCTGTAATCGGTTAGCCAGTACATCAAATATTTGGAAATCGCAGAAGAGTTTTCTTCCATTTTTGAGTTCCCCCGATAGGTTCTCTGGTGCGTAGCCGACGTTCGTCGCCTGAAGGCTTCACCCGATTGCACCCCGAGCTTGTGGCTGCTAGGGGGTGTTCTTAGTCACTCTCTTCCTCTTTCGAGCAATGGAAGAAAGGGAGAAATGGGTGAACGCCATAGTTCCCACCGTCGATAACTCCTTCGCTGGCAACGAAGGATTTTTGTCACCCGAAAACGCCGAGTCGTTTCTGGGTTAGTTTTGGGCCTTCATTTCCCCTCCTCCACCATTTCCGCACCGTTCTGAGCAGCACCCACCTTCTCAAGCGTTCGGTAATGCTCTCTTTCCTCCTCGCCATTCTCTCTGTTTTACCCTGTTTTTTGTCTGCTTAGGGGTGTTCTTCGAGCACCGATCTGTTGTTGCATTTTAAGTCTTCCGTTTGCATGTTTCTCACCCATTTGCAGACCCTTAGCCTATCATATATGCTTTCTAAAATTTACATGTGCACCATAGCACAGAGCGCTCTAACGAAAGCGATAACGTTGAAACTCGCTCAAACTTACAATATTGCCCTCACAACTCGGTCTTGTGCTTCGATATATTTACCAGTCATGTCGTGTTGAAAGCACACCAAAAATAACTCGAACATGTATTAGAAACTACACATTAGAAACATTGGCTGGACATCAATACTAAATAATATCTTTCTTTGTTGCTTAAGAGTCTACTCCTTCCACCAGCAAAGGTTCATTATGTCCACCAAAAAACTTGGTTTTAATTCCATTCAAATGTTAATGGCAATATGCACCGAATGAAAACTAGCATAAATAAGGGTGAAGAAGGAGAAGCTTCGCCAAAGCCAAAACCACTAGCAAAAAACGACAATGAAACCACTTCCTAAATTAGTGGAGGAGGATGTTATTCATCAGTGAAATCCATACTTGAACTCTAAAATTGGATATGACGAGGACAAAGGGTGAGAGAGAAAACCAATAAGTGAATGACATGTGTTCCTATTAAAAAAACACGTATATCCATATCACACGTTTTTTTAACGACGACGTTCATTTCGCTCAGTGTAAAGTTCGAATATCATCTGATCTTACTCTTAAGCTCTAGGTAGAAAATATTGTTGAACACAAGTAAGAAAATACTACACGCACATTGTTGAATAAAAAAAATACTACAAAAGCCACTGACTTTCTCTCACGGATATTTGAGATGAGATACATAAATGAATTTTTCAAGCCTCTATTTATAGATGTTTGAAGGGAGCACATTCCTTATTTTAAGAAATGTGAACATGACTAAGAAAGAGTTCTGAAGAAGAAAAACTTCTTCTTTTTCTTCTTTTCATTTAATAGGTGGGTCATTCATTTAATAGGTTGTCGGCATTGAATATCAACACTCTCCCTCAATGTCGGCTATCATGTTGTTCTTCAAATTTTCTGACATTCAGACTTTTTGTGAACAAATTCGCAACTTGATTGGTTGTCTTCACATGACGCATCTCTATCTCTTCTTGTAAGACTTTTCCTCTAATGAAATGATAATGCACCTCCACATGCTTAGTCCTCGCATGCAATACCGGATTCTCCGCCAAACAGATTGCTGATTGATTATCGCAATAAAGTGGTATTGCATGATCAACTGGTTGGTGCAAATCTTCAATCAACTGAATTAGCCATGCACTCTCCTGAGCTGCCATGGCCGCCGCTCAGTACTTTGCTTCGGTAGTTGATAGTGACATTGTTGGTTGTCACTTGCTACACCAGGAAATTGTTCCACCTCCGAGTTTAAATACATATCCTGTCGTTGATCGACGCGTGTCATGATCTTCAGCATAATTTGCATCGCAATAGCCAGCCAACTTGCAATCGCCACCTCTTTTGTACAAAAGACCATAGTCAAATGTACCCTTGATATACCTCACAATTCGTCGAACCGCTTCTAAGTGAGACTTCGTTGGATTTTGCATGTACCGACTAAAAACACCAACTACAAAAGAAATGTCAGGTTGGGTTAGAGTTAGGTAAATTAGACTACCCACGAGCTGTCGATACATCATCGTATCCGCCAAATCTTTGCCTTCATATGCACACATCTTGGCATTGGCATCCATTGGTGTTGAAATTGGCTTGCACTCTTGCATACCAAACTTTTGTAACAAATCTATGGAGTATTTCTTTTGACATAGAAATAAACCATCACTTGTTCGATCGATTTCTAATCCGAGAAAATGTTTGAGCTCTCCAAGCTCTTTCATCTTGAAGCGAACAGACAAATTTTCCTTTGTTCGATGAATCTCTTCTTCGTCGTCTCCTGTGATGATCAAATCATCCACGTAAATCAACACCACTACTAGTTTTTCTTCTCTAGTTTTCACAAACAAGCTAGAATCTGCACGTGCCAACAAGTAACCACTTTTGCTCAGAAATTCGGCAATCTTGCTGTACCATGCTCTTGGCACTTGCTTCAACTCGTAGAGCCCCTTTCTCAACTTGCATACATAATCGGGACGAGTTCTGCTCTCGAACCCCCTTGGTTGGACCATATATATCTCTCGATCCAACTTTCCATGCAGGAAAGCATTTTTTACATCCATCTGCCAGAGTTTCCAGTCTTTGCTGGTTACAAGAGCTAGAAGAACTCGAACAGTTGTAATCTTCGCCACTGGACTAAACGTCTCATCATAGTCAAGTCCGTACTGCTGAGAGAAGCCACGAGCTACCAACCGAGCCTTGTATCGCTCAATCGATCCATCTGGACAAGTCTTGATCTTGTAGACCCATTTGCATGAAATTGGTTTTACTTCTCTTGGCTTTGGCACAAGCTCCCATGTTTGATTCTGGTCCAATGCTAGAATCTCTTCCTCAAGAGCTTTGACCCATTCAATTCTTTGAAAGGCTTTTTCAAATGTCTCCGGCTTTTTTGAACTCTCCACTCTTGTTACAGCTACATTGGCATATCTCGGATTCGGCATCCAAACTCTTGTTGACCTTCTAAGTTGTGATTGTGGACTTATTGCTCCTTGACTTGATTCCCCTTCTTCAACTGGTCTATGATAAATACCAGTTTGCCATGGATTCTCAGTCGTTGTGTGTTCATCATCATCTTCCACCTCTTCATGTGCTACTTGATCTTGTTGCACCTTTACAACTTGCTCCTCCATTAGTTGTAATTGATCTTCAAGAATTTTGGAATCTGATAATTCCTCTTCGTTAGAAGACCACCACGAAGATGCTTCATCAAACACCACATTTGTGATACAAAGCATCTACTACTCTTTGGATCATAACATTTCCATCCTTTTCTTTGATTGTCATATCTAATGAAGATACAACGAATCGCCTTCTTATCAAATTTGCTATGCAAATGATCTGGCACAAATACGTAACACACATAGCCGAAAACTCGGAAGTGACCAACTGCAGGTTTTGTATTCCACAGTCTCTCGAAGGGTGAAACAAATCCAAGCCTTGGTTGTGGAAGTCGTTTGATAACATAGGCTGCAATATTTATGCACTCAGCCCAAAATCTTCCTTGGACATTCTTTCCATGTAGCATACTCTGACAAATCTTTGCCAAATGTCGGTTCTTCCTTTCAGCTATGCCATTTTGTTGTGGCGTATTTGGATAACTCATTTGATGGCGGATTCGACACTGTCGCAAGTATCGAGAAAACTCGTTTGACATGTATTCTCCTCCATTATCCATGCGAAAGCATTGGATTTTCCTTCCAACTTCTCCTTTCACGACTTTTTTGAACTCCTTGAATTTTGAGAGCGTCTCGGATTTTTCTTTCATGAAGAAAACCCAAACATGTCTAGAGAAGTCATCAATGAATGTAACCATATATCGCATCTCACTAATAGATGGTTGTTTGACTCGCCCAAAGGCATCAGAGTGTACCAACTCCAGTGGCATCTTCGCCTTGAACTTTGATTCTTCATACGGTAATTGATGAGCTTTACCATATTGACAACCCGAACACACTGTGTCTTTTCTAACTTCTAGTTGAGGAAGACCCCGGAGCATCGATATCTTCATCATCACTTTGAACTTGTGATAACCAACGTGCCCTAACCTCACGTGCCACAGATCCGCCGTCTTATTCTTTCGAGTCTTATCTATATAAGTTGTCTCTGTTGTCATTATATAGATAGACTCCAGCTTTTGTCCTTCCATCGTTGGTGTACCTGAGATCTTCACATTTCGTACACCTTGACATCTTGGGGACCGAAGAAGATATAACGGCCATATGATGTCAACTGTGCCACCGATAGTAGGTTTTTCTTCATGCCGGGTACATGAAACACCTCTTGAAGCGGTACCTCGTTAGGAGCGTAACGAGACACAATGGTCGTTTTACCAATATGAGATATTGGTAACCTGAAGTTGTTGGTTGTTACCACCACACGACTCCCTTTATACTCCACCATCTCTTGCAGCTTTCCCTCATCACCGGTCATATGATTCGAACAACCGAAGTCGACGATCCAATCTTTATCATAGTCAATTCGCTCTGGTACTGTCACTGCAATGCCGATTCATCTTCTTCCACAACCAGAGATGTGACGGCATCCCAATCATCATCACTTGAATTTTCTGTTTTTGAGGTCGTTGTGTTTCCTTCGGCATTTCTTTTCTTGGACCAGCAATCTTTTGCCATGTGGCCCTTCTTCCCGCAATTGTGGCAGTTACCTTCAAACCTCTTGTTTTGCCTGGACGAATTACTTTGATTTTCATTCTTCTGAGCTCCCCCTGACCGAGGGTTCCCATGATGATATGCCTTGTCATCATTCTTCCATGATCCGTTGCCACCATTCCGTTTAGACCACTCTTTGTTCTTCTTGACAAAGAGTGTTTCTTCCTCACTCTTCGTGAGCTTCCATCGATCTCTTTGGCCATCACTTCTTGGTCAGATAGTAGATTTTCAAAATCCACTAATGACGGTTGAGTAGGCCACCCTTGTATGGCAGTAACAAAGCCACCGTACCTTGGGTTCAAACCATGAATGATGATTCTTCTCATTCTTGGTCCCTTGATTTTGGCTTCAGGATCCAGCTCAGAAATTTCCCGACACAAGGTCTTTACCTTGTGAAAGTACTGATTGATCGTCATATCACGCTGCTTGATAGATAACAACTCATTTTCGATGAGTTGTAATCTCATGTCATTTTTCCGTGAGAATAGTGCTTTGAAAGTGTCCCAAGCTGATTTCGGCGTTTCAGCTTACCTAATGTGCTCCAGCATTTCCTCATCTATTGTGCTCTTCATCGCGAACATGGTCTTTCCTGCCTTAATCCTCCACTTCCGGGCGTTATTTTCATCTGTTGAGACCGTGGTTTCATTACCACCAATGATGTCCCACAGATCCTAACCTTGCAAGTATGACTCCATGCACGTTGCCCATGTGTTATAATTTGTGTTAGTGAGTTTCTTGATACCTCCCACAACTTGAAAGTCACTCATTGTTTTGGCAGAACTCCGCGACTACTAAACAAATTTTTGACTCTAATCTTTTAGAATCTCTCACCACTTACAACGCAAAAACACTCTCCAAATAATCTCTAAAAAAATTTCTGATGTGGAAGATCAGTTAAAAACTGCAACCACAGAGCATACTAAATTTTAAAAAATTAGTCGGGCTCTGATTCCACTTTGTTGAACACAAGTAAGAAAATACTACACACACTTTGTTGAATAAAAAAAATACTACAAAAGCCACTCACTTTCTCTCATAGATATTTGAGATGAGATACATAAATGAATTTTTCAAGTCTCTATTTATAGATACTGAAAGGGAGCACATTCCTTATTTTAAGGAATGTGACATGACTAAGAAAGAGACGCCGTGTTCTGAAGAAGAAAAACTTCTTTTTTTTTCTTCTTTTCATTTAATAGGTGGGTCATTCATTTAATAGGTTGTCGGCATTGAATATCAACAAATGTACTTTACCTTAATTTAATCAAAACAATTCAAATCCAAGTTTTATAGATATTTGGTTAAATCTTAGTTGCTCAAACGGGGTATGTTTGAAGCATTCTTTCAACAACATATAAGTAAATGCCAAAAGGCAATTATTTCAGAGTCTGTTACATCAATCAAGCAAACATGGCGACAACAAATCAAGACAAGATAATTGATCTAAGATTATTATTCAACACCCTAAGAGAAGCAAAGTCTTCACAGTTTTAATCCTGTGCCTCTAAACTTCTCTGCAGTTATGCTGTCTATCTGGTCGGCCATCTTCTGTGTCAAGTAGTTTTTCCAATCTCCGACGTTCCCCGTCCTAAAAAAGATATTGTTTTGAATCCCTTTGTTTGACTTCCCGACCTTGTTCTCCCTTAATTGACTCAAATTTTCAAAGCTACATAGCCTGAGAATATCGTCGACCATGCCTTGTCTCTCTTCTTCGAGCGAGAACGGGAAACCCAAGAACTTGGCAAGTCTCCTCGTATGAATTACAGGGTTTTCTTTCATTTCTTCGAACTTCAAGAAGAGGATTTTGTTAGGCCTTTTCAAACTCTCGTTCCAGTAAGTCAGTACATGCTCCCACAGTGGTCCGAAGCCGCAGACTCCCTTGCAATACAAGTCAAATGATTCTTCCAGTGACAGTTTCTCCATGCTCTTGTGTCTCAGTTTGTTCGTGAAGTGCCAGAGAGAAACGAAAGTATCTTTCGGATCCCTACCTGTTAGCAAATGAATTTCAATTTTTTAAAATGTGTTGTAAATGAAACGAATCTTGCTGGTTATAATTTTAATTACATAGTAGGATCTTATATTTAATAATATTTCAATATTAGTTATAGCAAACATGTTAAAGTGATCAAATATGCTTCAAAGTTATTGGATTTTTTATACATCTAACAAAGTGCTGAGACTTTAATGTATAGATACCAATTGTTTAGATTCAAAGTTAATGTCGAGCCGAATTAAATCACAATTTACAAGTGATGTATTCAAGGTTATGATTTCTAGATCAAACCGTGCTTGTCATAATTGTCTTAATTTTGCATTAGATTAAAGAATACAGAAAGTGAAGTAATTCTCCGGAGAAAACTAATCTATAAAATCACAACCACCAAGTTCTAGATTCGAGACCGATTTCACTGTAGTGTAAGATGGTTTTAAGGATTTAAAGATGTTTCACGATCTAGATTCGTGAATATTACCTATTTATCTCTGACAAAAATAACATTACCGATGTAAATAATCTTGCAGTTCGAATCTTGAAGAGAGGCAGGAAGCGAGACAAATGGGATGTGGGTAGAAAAGAGTCTAGGAGATTGGAGAAGAGAAAGATCAACACCGTTTTGTTTTCCATAAACATCCATCTCCATGGTCAGAACAAGAGAATGAGGGTTACTTTGCAGCAAAGGATGTTCTTGAATGTTCAGAAAGCGCCGGCGATTCATAAGAGAAAAAAGCAAAGCCTTCATCCAGGTCGTGCCGGTTTTCATGGGCGAAGCAAGGAGCACGTCGGAATGTTGAGCTTCGAAGCGTTTCTGAAATGCTAAAACTCCGGCCATGTAATTGTTGTGGTACCAGAACCCTTGGTACAGATGCAGGTCTTTGTGAAGCCATGATTTATGAGACGGTAGAGAAGCTATTATGTCTCTGAATTCTTCGGTGGGTTCCTCCCTGAAATACTCCGGTAGATCAACCGGAGACGCCCGGTCGGAAGCCATCCAATTAAAGAAACAAGTTTCTTCTTTTATGGAACTGAGGTTTAAACGTTACATGTATGACACGTGTCCTTGCATGAAATAAAGAGAGAAAATAGATGTATGGTAATCCTTAAAACTTGTTCTTCGTTCTTGTTGAACCACAACATTTTGGCCCATTAATTGTTTCGATCTCTAGCTCTGCTCAAGATGGTCGAATCAGCTAAGATAGTAAAAGAGATTTTCTAATTTAGAGAAATAAGAGAGTTGTTTATACCTTTTTATTAAGCAAAAATGAAGAGCTATTTTATAAATTTGGAGAAAACCTGCTCGAGATTTTTTTTGTGGGAAAGCAGAGAATTGTCTTTTATGAATCAAAGGTTTTATGTGCAAGAGTTTTGAGTGGTCGTAATGACCTTAAAGGTATCGGGAAGCAAATTTAAGGATTTAAGATTTGCTTGGAACCGAAACTTCAGAGGAGAAACACTGTGTGCTACGTCGCCGGAGATTCTGTCTTTTGGACATGATCTGATGAAATGGTTTAGACGTTTCTAAGGTAAAAATGCAAAATTTATCAATTTTGAGAATGGAAATTATGTGATAAATTTTACATTGAAACCTAGAAACGTCTCTCCGTTTGTATCGTCATTATAAATATGTATGTCTATAACATAGTGTGTTTGTAGTCCATGAGTGACTTCATTTTATTGAGATTTTCGTGATGTATAGTAGGATCTATTTTATGTATGTACCGCATTATAGTGGAATTATTTTTAATGTTCGCCTTACCGTTTGTAAAAAAAAAAACCAATTTTATGAAAATGTTTTATTTGTGACATGATCCCTCATTTTTTAACTCTATTTGTTGAATATAAAATTTTCTCCTATTGAGTTAAGTCGATTAATTCCAAACGAGTTTCCATTTTCAGGTTTTAGTCAAGAAGATTATCTGTTGTTGGCGTAGGATTAAGCTTGGCGACACTTATTTTATTTCTTATTAATTCCATTTTCGTGACATTTTAGTGAGGCTAGACTATGTTTATACTTCTGGTAAAAACATTCCTTTAAAATTTCAATTTATTTTGGCACTTTTATTTTAGATATTATAATATCACTTTATCTTGATGTTGCTTTTTAGACAACATTTTTATCCCAATTGAATTGGGCCTGGCTCGTTCTTATTTAAGGTTTGCGTTGTATTAAATAGGATAACTAAGTAGAAGAGTCAGACGTTTCAATCCATTTTCAGGTCAGGTCGTTCCCTATTCTATTTGTGGTCCCTTTTGTGGTGTGACATAGACAATGATAGTTGATATCATTACATATTTGAGAAGACAATGTTGTTCGATTGAAATTAATATGATGAAGATATGAAAATGGTGAATGTAAGAGTATGGATTCCGTGCTTTTGTTCTCTTCGACCATGCTAGACAGTAGTTTCTCTTTCTTTATCTGTGATTGCTTTCGAAAAAATAAAGAAATAAAGGTTTCACGGAAAAAAAAAAATTAAAGGATAAAAAAATTATGGATAAAGAAAAAAAATTTACTATCAAAATCAAAATACAAATAGCAGTCTTGTCACGCCTCAAAGTAGGCTCGAGACAGAATGTGAAATGACCCGACCCAAAACGGATCGGACCGTCCGACCCTTAACTTTAATTTATTAATTTATAGCGGAAGACTTAAATTTTAGAATTTTAAAAGTCATGACCAAATAAAATGTCCAATAAGGACATTCAGATAATATGAAATGATAAAAAGTAAAATTCTGCGAAATTAAAATAAAATAAAAATAAAAAATTTTCTAGAGAGCAAACCTCAAACAAAATAGGTTTCTCAAAAGAAATTAAACTATTAAAGTAAAAGTTTTTAATTGTACTCGTGCACCCGAGACAATTGAGAATCACTTTGATTAAAGTCTTAAAAATGAAAGTCTTTGGGATGAGTCAACTAAACTAAGTTGAAAAATAGTTTTACATTTAGTTTTTATTTAGAAACGATGAGTGAACATGCTTTTTAATAAATCACTTTTGTACAATGCATAGCGGAAGAGTTTAATAAAACCAGATTTCATAGACCATCGTATCACTCTCTCCTAATGCCCCTAACAATATTATCTTTCCATTCATAGCTACTCACGCTTTTATTCTCACTCAAAATCTAGAATATTATCTTTCTATTCATAGCTACTCACACCTTTCGTACTCACTCAAAATTTAGAAGAGAGAGAGAGTTGTGGTAGTTGGTTTCCTCTCTTTTCAATGAGAAACTCAACCACTACTTTTATTATGTGAGAGGAGAGACCATATGGAGTGTCACCACTTTCTTTTTAGGCTCGTCAGTCATCCACTGCCATGAGGTGTCAAATTCCACGTTACCTTGTTGACAAAAAGATGAACATTTCGTGGCTCTTCGACTTTTTCGACTTTCGAAAAAGTTTAATTTAGTCCCCAACGTATGAGGTAAATAGTCATTTGGTCCCTAATATTTATTTTTGACCAATCAGACTCTATCGTATACACCGTTTGCAATTTAAACTCTTCTGTTAAATTTTTCGTTTAATTTGACACGTGCTCTACACGTGCGCTGCTAAAATCCTAAAATACCCTCGTTTCCTCCCGAAATCCCTAAAATAAAAGTTAAATTTGTCTGAAATTTCTACCGTAAATTCAAATTGAAATAATGAGAGATAGTTTAGTGTATATTTTTAAGGTGACTTTAACTTTTACTTTAGGGATTTTGGGAGGAAATAGAGGTATTTTGGGGTTTTAGCAGCGCACGTACAGAGCACGTGTCAAATTTAAGAGAAGATTTAACGGGAGGGTTTGAATTGCAAACCATGTATACGACAGAGACTGATTAAGTCAAAAATAAATGTTAAGGACCAAATGACGACTGACTCATACGTTGGGGGTTAAATTAAACTTTTCGCTATTTCTTTTCGTATAATAACGCTTGGATTTCAAGTGTATTACATGCCAAGTTTCAAACCTCTTTTATATTTCCATAAAGCAAAACCCTGTTTTTGTAAACCTTGAATGGCTTCCGATCAGACTTCTCCCGTCGACCTACCGGAGTATCTCCGAGAAGAACTCACTCAAGAATGCAGAGATGTAACAGCTTCTCTACCCTCTCACAGAGCATGGCTTCACAGAGAATTGCATCTCTACCAAGGATTCTGGTACCAGACTAGTTTAATCGCCGGAGTTGTAGCGTTTCAGAAATACTTCAAAGCTCAAGATTCCGATGTGCTGCTGGCTTCCTCCATGAAAACCGGCACGACCTGGATGAAGGCATTGATTTTTTCTATTATGAATCGCCGGCGCTTTCTGAACTTTGAAGATCATCCTTTACTGCACAACAACCCTCATTCTCTTGTTCTGAACATGGAGTTCCACGTCTATGGCAAAAAAGAGGGCGATGATCTCTCTCTTCTTCAATCTCCCAGAATACTCTCTACCCACACAGCATTCGTCTCACTTCCCACCTCTCTAAAAGATTCAAATTGCAAGATTGTTTACATAGGTATACGAGTCTTATCATATAATTGTTATTTTTAAAAATCTGAAATCATTTCCAAACAGGTAGGAATCCGAAAGACGTGTTCATTTCTCTCTGGCACTTCACGAACAAGCTGAAACACGAGAGCATGGAGAAGATCTCACTCGAAGCAGCATTTGACCTGTTTTGCAATGGACTCAGCCCTTGCGGACCAATCTGGGACCACTCACTGAGTTACTGGACTCAGAGTTTGAAAAGCCCTCACAAAATCCTCTTCTTGAAGTTCGAAGAAATGAAGGCAAACCCCGTAATCCATACGAGGAGATTAGCCGAGTTCTTGGGTTTCCCATTCTCCCCGGAAGAAGACAGACAAGGCATGGTCGATGATATTTTCAGGCTGTGTAGCTTTGAAAATTTAAGCCAATTAGAGGTGAATAAGAACGGGAAGCTACCGAGAGGGGTTGAAAACAACACCTTTTTCCGGTTAGGGAACGTCGGAGATTGGAAAAATTACCTGACGCCGGAGATGGCCGACAAGATTGACAGCATAACTGAAGAGAAGTTTAAGGGGACAGGATTAAAATTGTAAGACTTAGTTATTCTTAGTTTGAATAATCCCAAGTCAATCACGTTGACTTTATTTGGCATGATGTTTGATTGGTGGATGTACAATAATTCCCATTTGCCTGCAGCTTCAAACCATACCCAAGTTCACTGTAAATTTATATAAGACTTTGAATCTCAAAAGCTGTGAATAGATCTCACACTTGTATCATCAATTAAACACTTGTAATAATTGATCAGGCTGAAAGAAATATGTGCTGTAATAAAATAATTTTATATTCCGTGAATAAATTTATATTGATTAAATTTATGTTTTCATTTCAAATTATGCTCTATAAAATTCATTAGTTATTTATGCAAACTTTATACTAACATATATATATATATATATATTGTATACATGTGAGATAAAATATAAAGAGTAATAATCAAAATAAATTTGTGACTTATATTTGAAGTATGAAATCTTCAAATAATTAATAGTCATAAACATAGTTTATCTCATTAAGAATGTATAGTCATATTTTCCAATATATATATAATAACATAAGATAAATATGTTTTATATAATATAAAATTGTCGTGGATTTATGTAAAAGCGACCCAAACTTACATACATAGATGTCAAACTCTTAAGTTCCTTAATTGTATCGAAAATATGCATAATATCAATCAATACAGAAGAGCAGTTAGAGGTGTTTATGGTTTGATTTGATTCAGTTCAGTTTTATGATGAAAATATCCATAATATCAATCAATATAGAAGAACATTTAGGGTTGTTCATAGTTTTGAACCGAACAGGTAGAGATCGCTTCTGATAAATTTCGAAACAAAATCAGATTTTTTTGTCATGATCTTCCATTATTCTTAATTTCATTCCCTGGTTAGTAATAATAAAATTAACAATTAAACATAATTAACTATATTAAATGCTACTAAAATTTTTCAATTCATTCAAACTACAAATTGAGAACACCAATTCAGCCCACATCCATAGGGATTTTTTGAAGTCTTAATAATAATTCGGTTCGATTCGATTACTTAGTTTTTCAAATGTTAAACCGAAACGGAATCGAATTTTATCGTTTTTATAATTTCATAACTGAATCTCGATTCGGTGAACTTTGAAAACCGACCAAAACAAAACAAACCAAACAAATTAATTCGGTTTGTCTATTTTGGGTCGGTTTTAAACACCCCTAAGAACAGTTCAAGCAAATCGAAAGATAAAAACAAGCAGCTGGAAGCTGATGCATGAATGATGAAATTGAGCGAATAGAAAGAAAAATCAAATAGTTGGAAGCTAAAGCTGAACCGTGAATGATGAAACCAAGATTCAGACAGGATCTCAAGAAATCCCACGTTTAAAAAACATGTCTCAGTTGATTCAATCTACAACAAAAATCATGTCAGAACAAGCCCAATTTCATATTTAAACTTCACAAATACGATGTTTTCCATCACACAATCAACATAAATCTATAAATACCAAGGTCCTTGGTGAGCATCCTCTATACATCATAATGGGTCTAACAGATATATGATTCACTAACCTGCAGTTAAGGGTCATGATGCTTTGAACCTGCTTGAGGTAGTAATGTGAAAATCAGATAAACTTAGTTACTTATATCTTCAGATATTAATTAAGAAATATGACCTGCTTGAGGCCAGACTCTTTCTATTCAATCGCGATGAACTGATCGTGAGCTGCCACAAGTCGAATGATTTGTGTCCCCGCCAGACAAAGATGCAGCACAAAATGCCTTCCAAATAGGAACCAACATTTTTATAGGTGGATGTAATTCCTGAGAGCGAGTTACATGAGATTATGAGGAATTTACCAAAGCTCAAACATCTTCTTGCTGGAAAAATTCAGTACCTTGAAAACTAACATCAGTTCTGTTTCATCGCGAATGATTAACGACAAACACCAGTAGCAAGTGACAGGGCTTACACATTCTTGGAGCACTGGTTTCAAAATCTGGTCAATGGGAACAAAACGGTGGAGGACTTTCCCACTACACGAGGCAATAATAGTCTCATCAAAGTCAATGACATCTAATAAAATAAAAATAATGATCGTAGATATAAAATAACTGTAAGTTCACTCAAAATTAGGTGCAAAACATAGGTTTATTAAAAATTACGGATGTAATTCAACACAAAAATTATCTTCTTGATAACTGACATCTCCATATTTAAGTTCTAAGAAATAAACAAATTACCTCATGTAGTGACTTTCCAGTTGAACCCCAAAAGACGGCATAATGACAACGGACTCTACCAATGCAAGAACAGATGTATTTAGGCAACAATGATGTTCATATTTATATGCCATTAGTAATTACAGGTTTTGCAAAAGCACCCATCTTCCAGTAATATCACTTCTCACCTTTCACAATAGACTTCCGTCCTAACAACTTGGCAGCAAATGAGATTAAAAGAAAGCTCCAAAGAACCAGAATGATAAATTTATCCTGTACGTTAAGTATTAAAACCTCTCAATATTCATCACAGTCCTCGATCAAGTAAAATCTGCAAAAATATTGAATATGCTATGAAAATCCAAGTCAAAAAATTTTGCCAACAATAACTTTCGAGAAGATAAGATGGAAAGCTCACAAATAAAATTCATTCGATACAGCAAAACAAAGTCATCAAACGACCTTGTAAAATTTATCGATTTTGAGAATGGAAATCATGTGATAAATTTTACATTGAAACCTAGAAACGTCTCTCCGTTTGTGTCGTCATTATAAATATGTATATCTATAACATAGTGTGTTTGTAGTCCATGAGTGACTTCATTTTACTGGAATTTTTGTGATTTATAGTAGGATTTATTTTATGTATGTACCACATTATAGTGGATTGATTTTTAATGTTCGTCTTACTGTTTGTAAAAAAAAAAAAAAATTTATGAAAATGTTTTATTAGTGACATGATCCCTCGTTTTCTCAACTCTATTTATTGAATATAAAAACTATTGAGTTAAGTCGATTCATCCTAAACGAGTCTCTGTTTTCAAGTTTTAGTCAAGAAGATTATTTGTTGTCGGCGTAGGATTAAGCTTGATGACACCTATTTTATTTCTTATTAATTCATTTTTCGTGACATTTTAGTGAGGTAGGATTATGTTTATACTTCTGTTAAAAACATTCCTTTAAAATTTCAATTTATTTTGGAACTTTTATTTTAGATATTATAATATCGTTTTATCTTGATGTCGCTTGTTGGACAATATTTTTATCCCAATTGGATTGGGTCTGGCTCGTTCTTATTTAAGGTTTCCGTTGTATTAAATAGGGTAACTAAGTAGAAGAGTCAGACGTTTTGGTCCATTTTCAGGTCAGGTCGTTTCCCGTTCTGTTTATAGTCTCTTTTGGGGTGTGACATAGACAATGATAGTTGATATCATTACATATTTGAGTAGACAATGTTGTTCGATTGAAATTAATTTGATAAAGATATGAAAATGGTGAATGTAAGAGTATGGATTCGGTACTTTTGTTCTCTTCGACCATGCTAGACAGTGGTTTCTCTCTCTTTATTTGTGATTGCTTTCGAAAAAATAAAAAAAAATGAAAGTTTCACGTAAAAAAAAATTAAAGGATAAAAAATTATGGATAAAGAAAAAAAATTTACTATCAAAATCAAAATACAAAGAGAGTCTTATGAATCAAGTCCATTTTGTGGAGGTGTCAATATCAGCAGTCTTGTCACGCCTCAAAGTAGGTTTGAGACAGAATATGGAATGACCCGACCCAAAACGGATCGGACCGTCCGACCCTTAACTTTAATTTATTGATTTATAGTGGAAGACTTAAGTTTTAGAATTTTAAAAGTCACGACCAAATAAAATGTCCAATAGGGACACTAAGATAATATGAAATGATAAAGAGTAAAATTTTGTGAAATTAAAATAAAATAAAAATGAATATTTTTTCTAGAGCGCAAACCTAAAAAAAAATAGGTTTCTCAAAAGAAATTAAACTATTAAAGTAAAAGTCTTTAATTGTACTCGTGCGTCGACAACTGGGAATCAGTTTGATTAAGTCTTAAAAATGAAAGTCTTTGGGATGAGTCGACTAAACTAAGTTGAAATATAGTTTTACATTTAGTTTTTATTTAAAAACGATTAGTGAACATGCTTTTTAATAAATAAATAATAAAATAGATTTAAAGAAATGATACAGAAGAGTGAATGTAAATCAACCGCGTAATAAAAAATAGGTCAATCATAGCGGAAGAGTTTAATAAAACCAGATTTCATAGATTATCAATCATACTTCATATCACTCTCTCCTAATGCCCCTAACAATATTATCTTTCCATTCATAGCTACTCCACGCATTTTTTCTCACTCAAAATCTAGAATATTATCTTTCTATTCATAGCTACTCACACCTTCATACTCACTCAAATCTAGAAGGGAGAGAGAGAGAGAGTTGTGGTCCTGGGTTTCCTCTCTTTTCAATGAGAAACTCATTATTGTTAGGGTAAATTTCAAAATATCCCATGAAGTATGGGTATTTATCGAAAAAACTCTTAAACAAAAAGTTTTTGCAGTCAAAACTTCGAACTATCGAAAACTAAAAAAAAAAACCCCGGCAGAGAGCCGAATGCCCCCCGAATTGTAATTCGTGTGGCCGATTTAAAATCGCTGCCCCCCGCATTCCACGGGGAAGATGCGGGGGGCTCTAGCCCTCTCACACGTGCGCTGCACGCGAAATAATTTGGGGGGGCCACGCCACATCTTCGACTCGCCGCTTCACACGGGGTTTGAACGCGAAGGGACTAGATCTCCCTAGCACGTGCAATGCACATGAACCGACTTCGGGGGGCCGCAAATCTGACTCGGCCCCCCGTTTTTTGTAGAAAATTTAATGCGGGGGGCTAAATTTCCAACTCGGCCCCTGGATTTTTCTACGTTCTATATGCGGCGAGCCAAATTATTGACGCAGGGGGCCAATTATAATTAAGGGGCCGAATTTCAAACTCAGCCCCCGCGTTTTGCCCTAGTTCTAAATGAGGGGGGCCAAAATATTTACACGGGGGGCCGAATTGTCCTTTGTCTTTAAAAAACTCGGCCCCCTGTTCGCCCTCCGCATTCTAAAACTGAGAGGAGAAAGGGCGAAGTTTTTGATTTTTTCTTGAAAATCATCGAAGGTGCGTCCTCATTGTCGAAAATTGCAAAAATCGGAAGCCTCAGCATTGAGAACCCAAAATACACTGGCAAAAACCCTATTGCCGAAAATCCAAATCGCCTAAAATCGAACCTTCTAATCGCTGAAAATCTCAAACCCAACCCTTCTAAAAGCCAAAAATCTTAGAACCCGAGCCTTTCCTCCCAAATCCGAGGCCACTTTGTGAAATGGGCCCCAAAATTCCGTTCAACGTTCTCATCCCTAGACACAAGCTGGCCCAGGCCCAACAAACCGGGGACCACCATCAAACTGGGGACCACCATCAGGGGACCACCATCAAACTGGGGACCACCATCAAACTGGGGACCACCATCAAACTGGGGACCACCATCAAACTGGGGACCACCATCAAACTGGGGACCACCATCAAACTGGGGACCACCATCAAACTGGGGACCACCATCAAACTGGGGACCACCATCAAACTGGGGACCACCATCAAACTGGGGACCACCATCAAACTGGGGACCACCATCAAACTGGGGACCACCATCAAACTGGGGACCACCATCAAACTGGGGACCACCATCAAACTGGGGACCACCATCAAACTGGGGACCACCATCAAACTGGGGACCACCATCAAACTGGGGACCACCATCAAACTGGGGACCACCATCAAACTGGGGACCACCATCAAACTGGGGACCACCATCAAACTGGGGACCACCATCAAACTGGGGACCACCATCAAACTGGGGACCACCATCAAACTGGGGACCACCATCAAACTGGGGACCACCATCAAACTGGGGACCACCATCAAACTGGGGACCACCATCAAACTGGGGACCACCATCAAACTGGGGACCACCATCAAACTGGGGACCACCATCAAACTGGGGACCACCATCAAACTGGGGACCACCATCAAACTGGGGACCACCATCAAACTGGGGACCACCATCAAACTGGGGACCACCATCAAACTGGGGACCACCATCAAACTGGGGACCACCATCAAACTGGGGACCACCATCAAACTGGGGACCACCATCAAACTGGGGACCACCATCAAACTGGGGACCACCATCAAACTGGGGACCACCATCAAACTGGGGACCACCATCAAACTGGGGACCACCATCAAACTGGGGACCACCATCAAACTGGGGACCACCATCAAACTGGGGACCACCATCAAACTGGGGACCACCATCAAACTGGGGACCACCATCAAACTGGGGACCACCATCAAACTGGGGACCACCATCAAACTGGGGACCACCATCAAACTGGGGACCACCATCAAACTGGGGACCACCATCTTCATCACAAGGTCCTCTAGACGAAGTGCCGCGACTACCGCCTGGTTATTTCTCGATCGATTTTCGAAGCAAGGAGTGTAAAAAGATGTTCGATCGGGATATGTCAGTCCGACCAATTATTTATGGAAAGACTATCAACATCATTGGTTGAGAGTCTTTGCAGATCCAGGAAATGTTTGATAGAATTGGCTTGCAAGGTTTGTACAACGTAAGTAGAGACACCTGTGATCGAGTTGTTCACTTATTTTACGCGAACTTGACCACCACTGGGAGTGAGGGTTATATGAAGTCGTATGTATGTGGTAAGGATATTAGTTTTTTTGGAAGGCATGTGAACGAGTTGCTGGGATTTACTGACGAGAGGACTGTACAATACCATCACGCTTCTCGAGAGTGTGATTTTGCTCGAACACCAGAGGATTGTAATTTCTCAGATAGATTCACCGCAATTCAGACATTGAAATATTCGCCAAACAGAAATCGAAGAAGTTGAACGTAAAGCTCGGGTTGTTCACAACCTTATCAGCCACTCTCTACTGCCGAGGGATGGCCATAGAGATCTAGTCAACTGGATGGATCTCTATGTGATGGATAAGATGTATAGCGGCACACTTTTTGACCCTGGGTTCATGATATTATGGCACATGCACGAGATCGCACAAACACACAACAAAAATCTGCCGTATGGTACATTGATTTGGAAGCTCGTGCAGCGATCACAGGTTGAGTTGCCTGTGGGAGAGCATTTGAGAGCTCCCCGAGGCTTGGATGTATTTGACAGACTTCATCTATTTAGGATGGGTCTAGTCGAGGTCGCCGGGTGTTGGATGCTTAAGGGGGGAGCTCGGAGACGCTCCAGCTCAAGATGCTCCGATGGAGGAGGACTCCCCCACCACCGCGACGGCGCCGCCAATTGCCCCTCAGGTTGCCAGTAGCTGGGAAATGATGCAGCAGATGCAACAAATGCATCAAAAGCGGCAACAGATGCATCTGGAGTAGCGACAGATGCATCAGGAGCTGCAGCAGATACTTCGGCAAATAGAGCAGATGATTGAGTTCCTCATAGGCAGTGTCGAGGAGCTAACCGTGGTCCAGAAGAAGGTGGTTGAGTCACAGGACTATCTTAGTGAGTCCATTAGAGAGGTCACTAAGAAGATGGTGGATTGGATAACGAGCAGAGACGACGACGACAATGATATACCACCAGAGTAGTTTAGTTTATATTTTGCATTTCATTTGATGTACTTTTATTTCAGTGTGATGTACTTTATTTTTTATACTTTACTGGAACTATTTGGGTATATATATGTTATTTAAATTTGCAGGAACTATTTGAAGAAGCTATGGGGAAGTTATAAAACAAACGATACTCTGTCCAATTTTTCACTTTTTTTATTTTAAATAAATTAAAATAATTAATGAATTATAATTGTATGCAATTTAATTAATTTCAATAATATTATTAATGTATTCGAATAAATTAATGAGAAATGTATAAAATATAAAATAAATTAAATAATTAATTAATACATTCAAATTATTGTGTAGTAAAGAAATTAATCTATTAATGCATCCAAATTATCTTGTAGTAAATAAATTAATAAAGTAATGTATTCAAATTAATTTGTAGTAAATAAAATTTAATTAATATAATTACTTTATTCACGTTATTAACTAATTAATGTATTCAAATAAAATTATGAATTTCAATTAATTAATTTACAAAGTATAAAAAAAATTAATTAATTAATTACTTTATTCAAATTATTTATTGTATTTAAATTGTTATTTAAATAAATAATTAATATTTATTTAAACTAATTTAAACAATTATAATTTGAAAAAATATTTAAATTACATTAACATAGATGAAATCCAACACAAATTACAATAGTCAATTTTTTCTGCTCCTGCCTCGTCCGCGGGTCGTAGATTCCTGCACATAATGAAAACTACATTAAAAAAGAATGACAACGTGTTTATGAGCGAAATGTTTAGAACTGCACCTGTGTCCCCTCATTTGTGATGTAACTCATAAACGTGCTTTGGGAAACAACAGTGCCTGAACTGGATCCTCTGTGACAGCCCCCGACCCAATCGAGGGACGAGGAGCCATCACTCCGGGACATTTCAAAACGGGGACTATTTTTTTTTTTGACATCTATACTTTTAAAACCTTAACAAAGAGTATAAACCTTCTCTGGAAGTGAAACTGGAAGACACATTTAAAGCTGGATGACAATTAAAATCGGAATACAGAAAACAAAGAACTTTTATAAATTGGTGGCGAAAGAAAACAGGAAAAACAGGAATATTTAAATTTTTGAGTGTAAACCTTCTCTGGGAGTGAAGGCTGGAAGACAAGCGAATGACGTCAGACGAAAGATATAATTTTAAAGGCAGCGGCGGAAAATGTAAACAGTGGATAATGTGAATAAAACGAAAGTGAACAGTAGCAGCGATGGATGTGAATAAAACAAAAGTGAACAGTAAACAGCGGTGGATGTGAATAAGACAAAAGTGAACAGTAAACAGCGCTGGATGTGAATAAACAAAGGGAACGGTGGATGTGAATAAGACAAAAGTGAACAGTAAACAGCGGTGGATGTGAATAAGACAAAAGTGAACAGTAAACAGCGGTGGATGTGAATAAACAAAGGGAACAGTGGATGTGAATAAGACAAAAGTGAACAGTAAACAGCGGTGGATATGAATAAACAAAGGGAACGGTGGATGTGAATAAACAAAGGGAACGGTGGATGTGAATAAGACAAAAGTGAACAATAAACAGCGGTGGATGTGAATAAGACAAAAGTGAACAGTAAACAGCGGTGGATGTGGAGTTTAAAGACAAAACTGACAACTTTTAACAGGATTACATGGAAACAAAATACGTGAAAACAGGAGGCATAAAAACTTCAAGTTTCAGAAAACGATTCAAAATATGATTTTGGGCATATCAGGAAAACACGACAGAAATTTAAGGAAAATTGATTGCATGGATAACACTAAAATCAGAGATAATCCATGCACACCTTAAAAGAGAAAATATTCCAAACAATTCCAGAATACTTCAGAACATAAATTCAACTGTCAAATACAGAGGTTTAACACTCGAACATCAGAACCCATACATTATAAAATTTCCAACAGAGTTTTTAAACCAAAAACACAGAACCACAATAGAGGTTTAAAAACAAAATAGCAGAATCCCAGTAAAGTTTTACAGACTTGAACATTATTAAAAACTTAAACCTCGGGACAGAAATATGTCTGACTGCAGCAACCAACCCTCCTCCCCCTGAGCTCGATCCGCCAACTACATCAAATCATCATCTTGAGGCACAAAGTCCTCATCCACGGTTTCAGTACCTACTTCAGAGAGCTCACCTATGAGTCTAGAACTCAATAAGAACATATAAATGCAGTGATGCATACGCTATGCATGAACTTTTCAGAATACAGTGACATTACAGAACATTGTTTTTATCTGTCAGAGGGGTATAAGTGAGGCTTATAGGGGAACTGGCAAGTGCACGACAGGCACATAACAGATTTACAGAACAGAAATAGAACAGAACAGATAGAGCTGTACAGAACAGTAGGTCAGTCCCCGTCCCGCACTTAACCAATACATTACAGTCAGATTTTATCTTTCTTAACTTTAAAACCGTGCATAGAAAACTTTTACATGTCTTTTGGGAAAATCGTGTATGCATGAGTATTTACAGTATTTAAACATAAAACGGAAGACAACAGAAATAATACAACAGAACATAATGAGAGACACATATACTCAGAACTTAACTCTAACTTTCTCTACCCGAAACTGCCCGACATAAGAAATACCCAGTATCTCCGTGATGTAGGGCCTTAAGGGCCAACCTACGGATATGAACTTACCTGTTTGCTATAGAGTTGATGTTCTTGATCTTCTTGGTAATGCACGAACCTTCGCTGGGAAAACAGGAGAATCAGAGTCTTTTGGAAAGGTTGAAATCGCCTAGAGGAGAGAAAACAGAGGGGGAAATGGAAGGAAGCAGAGAAGAGAAAGTGAGGATTTCACGTAGGAGGTGAGAGAAAATAGCATTACTTCTTCAACAAGTTGCCAAGTGTCGATGGCTAATTGGTTCCTTCCCACCAACCTTAATTCTTACCTAAACAGCCCCTCCATTTGATTTTTAACTAAATTTCTATTTAGTTCTTCGAATCAGTTTTACAATCACACTCATTTAATTGAACACGTCGACAAATTCATTATAAATAGTCATTGTATTAATATCGGAGTAATTTCGCTTACATATCCGGGGAATAAATACATAGGCAAAATGCCGGGTGTTACATTCCATCCACCTTAACAGAAAATTTGTCCCCAAAATTTGCTTAAGCGAAGAGGTTCGGATATTGGGCCCTAACGTCTTGTTGTCTTTCCCATGTGGCTTCCTCCACGTTGTGATTGCACCATAAAATCTTAACCAGCGGAACCACTTTGTTGCGCAATACTTTGACTGAAGTGTCCAAAATCTGTATGGGCCTTTCTTCATATGTTAGTGTCGGCATGATATCAAAGTCCACCCGTTCCACGATCTGAGTTGGATCTCGCACACATTTCCTCAGCATCGAAACGTGGAAGACATTGTGAACTCCATCCATTAATACTGGCAGTTGTAGTCTATAGGCCATGCTTCCCACACGCTTTATGATGGGAAAAGGCCCAATGAACCATGAGCTGAGCTTTCCTTTCTTACCGAATCTCATTACGCCCTTGAAAGGCGACACCTTCAAGAATACTTCATCGCCCTCAGCAAACTCCAAGTCCCTTCTTCTATGGTCCGCATAACTCTTTTGTCGATTCTGAGCAATCTTTATTCATTGCTTTATTGCAGCAATCACTTCAGACATCTGTTGTAACAGCTCACGGCCTGATAAGCTTGGCTTCCCCAACTTCATCCTAACACAATGGGGATCTACACTTCCTGCCGTAGAGAGCTTCATATGGAGCCATGCCAATTGTAGCCTGGTAGCTATTGTTGTAAGCGAACTCCATAAGCGGTAGGTATCTACTCCAAGGAGCATGAAATTCCAGCACGCACGACCTTAACATATCCTCCAGTATTTGAATTGTTCTCTCGGATTGTCCATCCATCTGTGGATGAAACGCTGTGCTGAAATCCAACTTGGTGCCCAGGGAGCTTTGCAAGCTTTTCCAGAACCTCGATGTGAATCTAGGATCTCGGTCAGATACAATCGTCACTGGTACCCTATGCAGCTTGACAATCTCACTAATGTATAGTTCTGCATACTGGTCCATAGAGAATGTCGTCTTCACAAGTAGAAAATGGGCCGACTTTGTCAATCTGTCCACTATGACCCATATGCTATTGTGGCCTTTAGCTGTTCTTGGAAGGCCAACAACAAAGTCCATTGTGATGTTCTCCCATTTCTACTCGGGGATCGGGAGAGGCTGAAGTGTTCCACCTGGTCGTTGATGTTCAGCCTTGACTTGTTGACATATCATGCAAGACTCCACATATTTGGCCACTTCATTCTTCATATTCGGCCACCAGAAGTGAAGTTTCAAATCTTGATACATCTTCGTGCTTCCAAGATGCACAGAGAAAGGAGACGAGTGGGCTTCCGACAAGATGCGCTTCCGTAGCTTTTCGTCTTTCGGAACATATCATCTGTTTTTGAACTTCAGAACTCCATCTCCCGAATAACTGAAATCGGCAGAGCCCATTGGTATCTTGCTCACAATGTCAGCCACCTCCTTTGACATGGTCTTCTGGGCTTCTTTAATTCGGTCCAGGACGGTGGGCCGTAGTGTCAAGTCTGCTAGTATGGCCGATAGCCCAGAAACTATCTCCATATCGAACTTCTGTATCTCTGTCCTCAAAGGCATTGATACGGCCGACATAGCTGGCTGCATAGTAGCTAACATCCTGCTCAGTGCATCAGCTACCACATTAGCTTTACCAGGATGGTATTTGATCTCAACATCGTAATCTTTCACAAATTCTAACCACCATCTTTATCTCATGTTTAGCTATTTCTGGGTAAATATGTACTTCAGACTCTTGTGATCAGAAAACACCTCACATGATTGTCCGTACAAGTGGTGTCTCCATACTTTTAGCGCAAACATAACCACCGCTAACTCGAGGTCGTGTGTAGGGTAGTTTTTTTCATGGTTCTTCAATTGTCTGGATGCGTATGCTACCACTTTCCCTTCTTGCATTAATACACATCCCAAGCCAATCTTGGACGCATCACAGTATACGCTGAATTTTCCGTCTTCAACTGGCAATACTAACAGAGGAGCAACGGTTAATTTCTGCTTAAGTGTCTGAAAACTCACCTCACAAGCTTCAGACCACTTGAACTTGACGTCCTTCCTAAGCTGGTCATAGGCTTCGCTATTACAGAAAATCCCTTGATAAACTTTCTGTAATAACCAGCTAACCTGATAAAACTCCGTACCTCACTGGCATTTCTCGGCCTGGGCCAATCCTTCACAGCTTGAATCTTGGTCGGATCTACCGAAACTCCTTCTGCAGACACCACGTGGCCTAGGAAATTAATCCTGCTCAACCAGAATTCACACTTTGATAGTTTGACATATAATTGATGTTGTTTTAGAGTTGACAGCACAATAGCCAAGTGCTCTTTATGCTCCTCTTCATTCCGAGAATAAACCAGGATGTCGTCGATGAAGACGATTACGAATTTGTCCAAGAACTTCTGGAATATCCTATTCATCAAGTCCATAAATGCCACGGGGGCATTAGTCAACCCGAGCGACATCACCTAGAACTCGTAGTGTCCGTATCGAGTCCTGAAGGCGGCCTTTGGAATATCCTCAGGTCTGACCTTCAACTGGTAATAACCGGAGTGTAAGTCAATCTTTGAGAATACACGAGCTCCGTGCAGCTGGTCAAATAAATCATCGATCCTTGGCAACGGGTACTTATTTCTGATGGTCAACTTGTTCAGCTCTCGGTAATCAATGCACATCCGTATGGACCCATCCTTCTTCTTGACGAACAAAATGGGAGCACCCCACGGAGAGAAACTAGGGCACACAAAACCCTTGTCCACCAATTCCTTTAGCTGAGCTTTTAACTCCTTCAGCTTTATCGGCACCATACGGTACGGATTCTTCGATACCGGTTCAGCACCAGGATATACATCAATTTCAAACTCGATTTCACGATCAGGTGGCAATCCCGGTAAGTCATCTAAGAAGACCTCTGAGAAGTTTCGAACTACCGGAATATTCTGAAGTTCCACCTCACCTTGTTTTTGAACATCTACTACGTGGGCAAGAAATCCGATGCATCCTGACCTCATCAGCCGTTGAGCTTTCAGGAAAGATATAACAGGCATACAGTGTTTCTTCGGTACTGGCTGATAGAAGAATTCTACCTCATTCGGGCGTTTAAACGACACTAGCCCAGACCTACAGTTGATGGTGGCGTAATGTCTAAACAGCCAGTCCATCCCCAAAATAACATTGTATCGCATCATACCGATGACGATAAGGTTTGCATACAACTTCTGGTCTCCTACTGACACTATATCACCCTGTACAACCTGTTCGGAGTGCATAAACTCTCCGGACGGTAGCATAATACTGTAGAGCTGATCCTACGGCGTACCACGAAACTTCTGTCTAACTACGAAGTCCATTGCCACAAACGAATGACTGATCCACTTTCCCATCGTACAGAGGGATCAACAGAGAACGAATTTGAATACAACTGAGATGAGAAAGTAGAGACCGCATGTTTAGGGAAATTATTGCTTCATTGATCCATTTCATTCATCGCTCTACTTGCTTAGCATTAGGCTAATAGATGAGTTTTGTGATGTAGGTGAAGAAGTTACTGAAGGTATGTTTACCGACCAACATGAGGAATAGGCTGGTTGGAGGAGCATTTTCAGGCATCGGTTTGGTCATCTGTTGAGGCGGTTTAATCCATGGCTGCAGGTGTTGAGTTGGGAGTAACTAGTTCAGTATAGATGTTTCCTTTTCTGAAAATTTTATGACAGTAGTGTTTTTTTTTTTTTTTTTTTTTTTTTTTTTTTTTTTTTTTTTTTTTTTTTTTTTTTTTTTTTTTTTTTTTTTTTTTTTTTTTTTTTTTTTTTTTTTTTTTTTTTTTTTTTTTTTTTTTTTTTTTTTTTTTTTTTTTTTTTTTTTACTACGAAGTCCATTGCCACAAACGAATGTGTGGCCCCCGTGTCCCACAAGGTATAAGCAGGTGCATCACATATTGAAATTGTACCTATAATTGTTGTATGTTGAGCGGCATCATCAACATCCTCCATCATTGTAAAGACTCTAGGTACGGCCTGATTCGGTCTCGTGTCTGGCATCGGGCAATCCTGAACATGATGGCCTCCTTTGCCACATCGAAAACATTGGCCGGTAATAAGTCTGCATTCCCCTCTATGAATTTTCTGGCATCTCAGGCATGCTGGAAGTTGAGGGGCCCCCATTGGCCTCTTTCCCTTGTCTTGATAAGCGGGGGTCTCATTAGGTCTTTTGATACCTCTGTTTTGTTGCTGTTGAGGTTGTAAATTTTGGCCCCTTTGTTGTTGTTGTTGTTGTTGTTGTTGTTGTTGTTGTTGAGGGGCATCACAGGGAAACCTCTTCAACGAATCCCTCTGTCTTTGAGACTTTGTTTCTAAGGCTTCTAACTGGTAAGCCTTGGCCACCACCTTTGTAGCCCCCGGCTCTATTAAACCAAATTTAATTGCCAATTATAATATGTTAATTTTATGGAAGAATTGAGGGAGAAAGTGATTAGGTTAGTAAATAACTATGTAAGGACGAAAGGGTAATTAGAAATTTTATAAATGGATAACGTATTTAAGGGAGGGTTTAATGAGGTTTTGTAGCACCTGGTTCCATTAAACCCAATTTAATTTGTCAAATTAAGATGTGCAAATATGGATTAGGTTAATGAATGGATATGCAAGGGCATTATGGTAAATTAAAAACTTATTAGTGGATAACCTATTTAGAAAGAATCTATTGAGCTCAGCCGCCACTATTCATTCTTGCTCTCGGTTTTCAGCTCAAACCAGCAGACTTCCCAGGCGATTTCCTTCCCCGAGTCCGTTCGACGAGCTAGGTAAGTTTCTACCTCGATTTTTCTGACTTAGTAACTAAGGAAGATTGTATGGGGGAAGTGTTAGATATCTATTTTGGGAACTCATCAGGAAAGTGAGTAGATACGGGTTTAGCATAGAATCAGTAATGCTTGGCGATCAGAACTCCCAACTATTCCCTTAGGTTTTCTGAATGCCTTAGAATGAGGTTTAGTACAGGTTGACTTAATGTTCTATTTATGTTCTAGGTGAGAAAGATCCCGAAGAAGCTCCTAACCGAGCACTCGCCAAGAATCTAGGTAAGTAGAGTTTGTTTGTGCCTTCGGGCCTACATCACAAAACAGTAGGGTTTATGTATGTTTTGTATGTTTATTTTCCAGTTGTCATGCATCATGTTTTTGAAAGATTACGAAAATGAATTTACATGAAACACATGGTAAGTGTGAGCAGGATGATCAGAATAACTGTTAAGGGGGATTAATCCGCCCCTTAACTGAGAACAGAGGATTGAGGTTTTGGGAAAAGTGATCCACTTCCCAATCCTACAGGGGGATCAGACCAGTTAATTGTTAAGGGAATTAATCCGCCCCTTAATTGAGATCAGAGGATGTATGCTTTGGGGAATGACTGATCCACTTTCCCATCGTACAGAGGGATCAACAGAGAACGAATTTGAATACAACTGAGATGAGAAAGTAGAGACCGCATGTTTGGGGAAATTATTGCTTCATTGATCCATTTCATTCATCGCTCTACTTGCTTAGCATTAGGTTAATAGATGAGTTTTGTGATGTAGGTGAAGAAGTTACCGAAGGTATGTTTATCGACCAACATGAGGAATAGGCTGGTTGGAGGAGCATTTTCAGGCATCGGTTTGGTCATCTGTTGAGGCGGTTTAATCCATGGCTGCAGGTGTTGAGTTGGGAGTAACTAGTTCAGTATAGATGTTTCCTTTTTCTGAAAATTTTATGACAGTAGTGTTTTTTTTTTTAAAACTTTGAATACATTCTGAGAGTCTTGATATTAGTGTTTGTTGGGTTTGAAACATTGTTTTACTGAATTTGGGAAGGGCAGTGATTTGGTTTGTTTCTGGATGTTTAGTTTGTCGTTCTGCCTATCGGAAGGTGCCTTCAGTAAAGTCGTTGGATGAGAGAGAGAACATCCGGCTGACGTCATCGGCAGGTGCGAGTCCGCAAAATCTGTAGTTTTGTCTATCGGCAGATGGAAACTATTTTTTTTTTTTTTTTTTTTTTTTTTTTTTTTTTTTTTTTTTTTTTTTTTTTTTTTTTTTTTTTTTTTTTTTTTTTTTTTTTTTTTTTTTTTTTTTTTTTTTTTTTTTTTTTTTTTTTTTTTTTTTTTTTTTTTTTTTTTTTTTTTTTTTTTTTTTTTTTTTTTTTTTTTTTTTTTTTTTTTTTTTTTTTTTTTTTTTTTTTTTTTTTTTTTTTTTTTTTTTTTTTTTTTTTTTTTTTTTTTTTTTTTTTTTTTTTTTTTTTTTTTTTTTTTTTTTTTTTTTTTTTTTTTTTTTTTTTTTTTTTTTTTTTTTTTTTTTTTTTTTTTTTTTTTTTTTTTTTTTTTTTTTTTTTTTTTTTTTTTTTTTTTTTTTTTTTTTTTTTTTTTTTTTTTTTTTTTTTTTTTTTTTTTTTTTTTTTTTTTTTTTTTTTTTTTTTTTTTTTTTTTTTTTTTTTTTTTTTTTTTTTTTTTTTTTTTTTTTTTTTTTTTTTTTTTTTTTTTTTTGTTGGGTTTTGAAAACATTGTTTTTACTGAATTGGGAAGGGCAGAGTGATTTGGTTTGTTTCTGGATGTTTAGTTTTGTCGTTCTGCCTATCGGAAGGTGCCTTCAGTAAAGTCGTTGGATGAGAGGAGAGAACATCCGGCTGACGTCATCGGCAGGTGCGAGTCGCAAAATCTGTAGTTTTGTCTATCGGCAGATGGAAATCTATCGGTAGATGAAGTATGTTGACTCCATCGGCAGATGAAGTTATGTTGACTTCATCGGCAGATGTAGTGTGTATTTTAATCTCTATCGGAAGGAGTCATAATGTCGTTGTCGGTAGATGTCGCGAGTTTGTCTATCGGCAGATGGAAATCTATCGGTAGATGAAGTTATGTTGACTCCATCGGCAGATGAAGTTATGTTGACTTCATCGGCAGATGTAGTTGTGTTGGCTTGTCGGTAGATGGTGGTGCGTTGTTTGTACACGTCATCGGCAGAAACCTCCTAAATCCTATTTCTTTATTTCTGCTTCTTCGTTGACTTTGTCGTCGGCAGATGTGTTCGACTTCGGCAACTTCACGGGCATTCCACGTTTTTTTTTAAGCTTTATGTCTTTTAGCCAATTACTCTTAACACTTCCAACAGTCATTTTAAAATGTTTTCACAGGTCACTTAGCTTCATTGATGTCCAATTGATTTTCCGCTGCAAGTTTTAAAATATATTTAGTTTTAGAAAAAGTCAAATTTTGGCTGTCGAGTGAAATTTTAAATTTAGCATCAAGACGTCATGGTTCGGTTCAGCGTTATGAGTAGCAAACTGGGTTAAGATAACTCGGGGCATTACAAGTTGGTATCAGAGCCATTTGGTTAAACCGTTCAAAGAATTACTCAACAGTGCCGATCGTTGCACGGAAGTACTCCAACAACTGTAAGTGTTTATGTTAGTTTTAGTTATTAGATATTTATGAGAATAGTTAACCTTTTACAGGGATATAGTAAAATGTCTAGACGACAAGGTAGACCGAGAGTACAGAGGGGGACACCAAACCCGGAGAGTACTGAGAATTCTGGTGTGATCAGGCAGCTGACAGACTTGGTACGCCAGCAATCTGATATGATGCGCCAGCAGTCCGATCAGTTGGGACTGCTACTGAACCGAGAGGTACAAGGGAGTGCCAACTCGGGTTCCAGCAATGAACAGGCAGGAGAGAGGTTTAGGAGGTTGCGACCACCCACTTTTGATGGAAAGTCAGCTAATCCAATTGTGGCCGAGGAATGGTTGAAAAAGATAGAAAGCATGTTTAGGTGTGCAAATGTGGGAGAAGGAGAAAAGGTCCTTTTGGCAACCTTCCACCTTGCCGGTGATGCTCAACTTTGGTGGGAAACGATGGAGACCACCCATGATGTTATTACGATGACTTGGACGCAATTTAAGGAGCTTTTCTATGAGAAGTATTTTAACAGTACTGTACAGACCACAAAGAAGTTGGAGTTCATGAACTTGAAACAGACAGGGACCGTAGCTGAATACAGCAGACAGTTTGAATCCCTATCAAGGTTTGCCGGACACCTCGCACGCAGAGATGAGGATAAAGTGTTCCAATTTGTGCATGGGCTGAAACCTGAGATTTATAGAGGAGTCAAGTTCTCGGGTATAAAAGGATTGTCCTACAGTGAAGTAGTGTCCACGGCATTAGAAGTGGAAGAGGCGGAGATGAAGTGTGCTGGGTTTAGTGCGGCTCCACGAAAGTTCACCCAGCCACACCATCACAGGGGAACGAAGAGGCCCGGTGAGGGCCAGGGCAGTCAAGGGAAGGAGAAGAAGACACCAGATACTAGAAAGTTCCCTCAATGCCCAAAGTGTTTAAGATTTCACCCGGGAGAGTGTAGAATTAGCGCAGGGAAGTGTTTCAACTGTGAGGAGACCGGGCATCTGCTTAAGGATTGCCCAAAGCCCAGAGTCCTTCGCTGTTATAATTGTAATAAAGTTGGCCACATGAGTAGGGATTGTCCAGCTCTGAAGAATGGCCCTGTGAATGTTAAGCCAAGAATATTCTCCATGGTAGAATCGGGTGATGAAGATCAGCCTGCTGTTGTGTCAGGTACCATACTAGTCAATTTTATGCCTGCATTTACTTTAATAGATTCAGGTGCAACACATTCCTTCATAGCGTCTGCATTTGCTGATAAATTAGACGTTAAGTCTTCACTTTCTGAGCATATGTTTAATGTTGCTTTACCTTCTGGCGAACGCATGTGCTCTAGTCGTATGCTGCTTAATAGTGTAGTGACAGTAGAAGGTAAGAACCTACCTGCTGATCTCATTATTTTAGAGATCATGGGATTTGATGTAATCTTAGGAATGGATTGGTTGTTTAAGCACTATGCTACGATAGATTGTAGAACTGGCTTAGTTAGTTTTCAACCCCCTGGTGGTTTAAGACACACTTTCCAAGCCTCGAAGAAAGATAAGAGGATGTCTGTTTTAGCCGCTTTTAGTGCTAGATCTTCCTTATGCAGTGAGTATTCATGCTTTCTGGCCAGTGTTTTGGACACAAAACTGGTAGGAGAACCGAGTCTCCAAAAGTTTCCAATAGCTCAAGATTTCCCTGAAGTTTTCTTTGATGACCTGCCTGGTTTACCACCTGATAGGGAGATTGAATTTGTAGTAGATGTCTATCCTGGTGCTGAGCCAGTATCTAAGAATCCATACCGATTAGCACCAGCAGAACTCAAGGAGTTAAAGAAACAGTTAGAGGAACTGATGGAAAAAGGGTTCATACGACCGAGTTATTCGCCGTGGGGTGCACCAGTTCTCTTTGTCAAGAAAAAGGACGGATCAATGCGCATGTGCATTGACTACCGAGAATTAAATAAGTTAACCATCAAGAATAAGTACCCATTACCTAGGATCGATGATTTGTTTGACCAACTTCAAGGTGCACGAGTTTTCTCTAAGATTGACTTAAGATCGGGGTACTACCAATTGAAGGTTAAGTCTGAGGATATACCAAAGACTGCCTTTCGTACGAGATATGGACATTACGAATTTTTGGTTATGTCCTTTGGTTTGACAAATGCACCAGCAGCTTTCATGGATCTCATGAATAGAGTGTTTCACGAGTTTCTAGACAAGTTTGTCATTGTATTCATTGATGATATCTTGATTTATTCTAGAAATAAGGATGAGCATGCAACGCATTTGAGTTTGGTGTTAGGAGTACTCAGACAGCACCAGCTTTATGCTAAGTTTTCCAAGTGTGAGTTTTGGTTGGACAGAGTTCACTTTCTTGGTCACGTGATCTCTGGGGATGGAATATCTGTCGATCCAGCCAAAGTTCGTGCGGTTAAGGAATGGCCTCAACCGAAGAATGCTTCTGATATTAGGAGTTTCCTCGGGTTAGCAGGGTATTACAGGAAGTTTATTGAAGGATTCTCGAAGGTTGCGACACCCCTCACTCGTTTAACTAGGAAAAACATAGAGTATGCTTGGACTGAGGAGTGTGAGTCCAGCTTCCAAACCTTAAAGCAGAAATTGACCAATGCACCTATACTAACCCTTCCTGTTGAAAATGGTAAGTTTAGTATTTATTGTGATGCTTCCAAAATTGGACTTGGCTGTGTTTTGATGCAAGATGGTAAGGTCATAGCTTATGCTTCTAGGCAATTAAAGGTGCATGAGAAGAATTATCCTACGCATGACTTAGAATTAGCTGCGGTGGTTTTTGCATTAAAGATTTGGAGGCACTACTTGTATGGACAGACTTGTGAAATATTTTCGGATCATAAAAGTCTGAAGTATATTTTCACGCAGAAGGAATTAAACATGAGACAACGTAGATGGTTGGAGTTTGTTAAAGACTACGATTTTGAGATTAAATACCACCCTGGTAAGGCCAATGTGGTGGCTGATGCATTAAGTAGAGTAATACCGTCAGCCTCAGCTTTGATTCTGGATATGCCGGTGGCCTTAGAGACTGAATTTCATAAGTTTAACCTAGAAACTGTGTCCAATGTAGCAGCTATGCTTTCTGCCATCTCCTTGAAACCTACCATTCTAGAAAAGATAAAAGAAACCCAGGACATTGATGAGGAGTGTAAAAAGTTCAAGTCGAGCATGGATTCTACTGACAATTTGGACTTCAATTATACTGATGATGGAATACTTAAGTTCAGGAATAGATATTTTGTGCCAGCCAATAAAGAGCTTCGTGATGAAATCCTTTCTGAAGCTCACTCTTCTAGATTTTCCGTTCATCCTGGTAGTACAAAGATGTACAGAGACCTTAAGCAGACTTATTGGTGGCCAGGAATGAAGCGGAGCGTTGCTGAACATGTAGGACTATGTTTGATCTGCCAGCGGGTTAAGGCTGAACATCAGAGACCTGCAGGAATGTTGCAGCCATTACCACTCCCTGAATGGAAATGGGAGCAGATAACCATGGACTTTATTGTAGGATTACCCAGAACAGTAAAAGGACATGATGCAATCTGGGTGATAATCGATCGATTAACCAAATCAGCCCATTTCTTACCCATCAAGGTGACTTACTCTATGGATCAGTTAGCTGAATTGTATGTGCAGGAGGTTGTGCGACTACATGGAGTTCCAGTTACTATAGTTTCGGACCGAGACTCTAGATTCACATCCAAATTTTGGAAGAGTTTACATAAAGCCATGGGCACACAGCTAAACTTCAGTACAGCCTTTCACCCTCAAACAGATGGACAATCGGAAAGAACCATTCAAACATTAGAGGATATGCTTCGGGCATGTGTTTTGGATTTTCAAGGTTCTTGGAGCAAGTATCTGTCCTTGGTGGAGTTTTCTTATAATAACAGTTTTCAAGCAACAATAGGAATGGCACCGTATGAAGCTTTGTATGGACGAAGATGTAGATCTCCTTTGTACTGGGACGAAGTTGGTGAAGCACAGTTGCTTGGTCCTGACATTGTGCAGCAGACTATTGAGAAGGTTGCTCTCATCCGTCAGAGGATCTTAACAGCTCAAAGCCGACAGAAGAGCTATGCTGACAGAAGACGCAGAGAATTAGAGTTCGAAGTAGGCGATGAAGTTTTTCTTAAAGTATCACCATTCAAAGGAGTTGTGAGATTTGGAAAGAGAGGCAAACTGAATCCTAGATTTGTTGGTCCTTTCTCAATTCTGAAAAGGATTGGGAAGGCAGCCTATCAGTTACAGCTACCAGCTTCTATGGGAGGGATACATGACGTGTTCCATGTCTCTATGTTGAAGAAGTGTGTGCGGGATCCGTCCCAAGTTGTTGAACAGCAAAGCATTGAAATTCAACCTACACTTACCTACGAGGAGAAGCCGGTAAAGATTCTGGATTATGCAGTAAAGGTACTACGCAACAAAGAAGTGCCGCTGGTGAAAGTCTTGTGGCACAATCAGAACACAGAGGAGGCAACATGGGAGCGCCAACAAGACATAATGGACCAACATCCAGAACTGTTCAGGTACTGAATTTTGAGGACAAAATTCTTTTAAGGAGGGTAGACTGTAGCACCCGGTTCCATTAAACCCAATTTAATTTGTCAAATTAAGATGTGCAAATATGGATTAGGTTAATGAATGGATATGCAAGGGCATTATGGTAAATTAAAAACTTATTAGTGGATAACCTATTTAGAAAGAATCTATTGAGCTCAGCCGCCACTATTCATTCTTGCTCTCGGTTTTCAGCTCAAACCAGCAGACTTCCCAGGCGATTTCCTTCCCCGAGTCCGTTCGACGAGCTAGGTAAGTTTCTACCTCGATTTTTCTGACTTAGTAACTAAGGAAGATTGTATGGGGAAGTGTTAGATATGTATTTTGGGAACTCATCAGGAAAGTGAGTAGATACGGGTTTAGCATAGAATCAGTAATGCTTGGCGATCAGAACTCCCAACTATTCCCTTAGGTTTTCTGAATGCCTTAGAATGAGGTTTAGTACAGGTTGACTTAATGTTCTGTTTATGTTCTAGGTGAGAAAGATCCCGAAGAAGCTCCTAACCGAGCACTCGCCAAGAATCCAGGTAAGTAGAGTTTGTTTGTGCCTTCGGGCCTACATCACAAAACAGTAGGGTTTATGTATGTTTTGTATGTTTATTTTCCAGTTGTCATGCATCATGTTTTTGAAAGATTACGAAAATGAATTTACATGAAACGCATGGTAAGTGTGAGCAGGATGATCAGAACTAACTGTTAAGGGGGATTAATCTGCCCCTTAACTGAGAACAGAGGATTGAGGTTTTGGGAAAAGTGATCCACTTCCCCATCCTACAGGGGGATCAGACCAGTTAACTGTTAAGGGAATTAATCCGCCCCTTAATTGAGATCAGAGGATGTATGCTTTGGGGAATGACTGATCCACTTTCCCATCGTACAGAGGGATCAACAGAGAACGAATTTGAATACAACTGAGATGAGAAAGTAGAGACCGCATGTTTGGGGAAATTATTGCTTCATTGATCCATTTCATTCATCGCTCTACTTGCTTAGCATTAGGATAATAGATGAGTTTTGTGATGTAGGTGAAGAAGTTACTGAGGTATGTTTACCGACCAACATGAGGAATAGGCTGGTTGGAGGAGCATTTTTCAGGCATCGGTTTGGTCATCTGTTGAGGCGGTTAATCCATGGCTGCAGGTGTTGAGTTGGGAGTAACTAGGTCAGTATAGATGTTTCCTTTTTCTGAAAATTTTATGACAGTAGTGTTTTTTTTTTTTTTTTTTTTTTTTTTTTTTTTTTTTTTTTTTTTTTTTTTTTTTTTTTTTTTTTTTTTTTTTTTTTTTTTTTTTTTTTTTTTTTTTTTTTTTTTTTTTTTTTTTTTTTTTTTTTTTTTTTTTTTTTTTTTTTTTTTTTTTTTTTTTTTTTTTTTTTTTTTTTTTTTTTTTTTTTTTTTTTTTTTTTTTTTTTTTTTTTTTTTTTTTTTTTTTTTTTTTTTTTTTTTTTTTTTTTTTTTTTTTTTTTTTTTTTTTTTTTTTTTTTTTTTTTTTTTTTTTTTTTTTTTTTTTTTTTTTTTTTTTTTTTTTTTTTTTTTTTTTTTTTTTTTTTTTTTTTTTTTTTTTTTTTTTTTTTTTTTTTTTTTTTTTTTTTTTTTTTTTTTTTTTTTTTTTTTTTTTTTTTTTTTTTTTTTTTTTTTTTTTTTTTTTTTTTTTTTTTTTTTTTTTTTTTTTTTTTTTTTTTTTTTTTTTTTTTTTTTTTTTTTTTTTTTTTTTTTTTTTTTTTTTTTTTTTTTTTTTTTTTTTTTTTTTTTTTTTTTTTTTTTTTTTTTTTTTTTTTTTTTTTTTTTTTTTTTTTTTTTTTTTTTTTTTTTTTTTTTTTTTTTTTTTTTTTTTTTTTTTTTTTTTTTTTTTTTTTTTTTTTTTTTTTTTTTTTTTTTTTTTTTTTTTTTTTTTTTTTTTTTTTTTTTTTTTTTTTTTTTTTTTTTTTTTTTTTTTTTTTTTTTTTTTTTTTTTTTTTTTTTTTTTTTTTTTTTTTTTTTTTTTTTTTTTTTTTTTTTTTTTTTTTTTTTTTTTTTTTTTTTTTTTTTTTTTTTTTTTTTTTTTTTTTTTTTTTTTTTTTTTTTTTTTTTTTTTTTTTTTTTTTTTTTTTTTTTTTTTTTTTTTTTTTTTTTTTTTTTTTTTTTTTTTTTTTTTTTTTTTTTTTTTTTTTTTTTTTTTTTTTTTTTTTTTTTTTTTTTTTTTTTTTTTTTTTTTTTTTTTTTTTTTTTTTTTTTTTTTTTTTTTTTTTTTTTTTTTTTTTTTTTTTTTTTTTTTTTTTTTTTTTTTTTTTTTTACTGAATTTGGGAAGGGCAGTGATTTGGTTTGTTTCTGGATGTTTAGTTTTGTCGTTCTGCCTATCGGAAGGTGCCTTCAGTAAAGTCGTTGGATGAGAGAGAGAACATCCGGCTGACGTCATCGGCAGGTGCAAGTCGCAAAACCTGTAGTTTTGCTATCGGCAGATGGAAATCTATCGGTAGATGAAGTTATGTTGACTCCATCGGCAGATGAAGTTATGTTGACTCCATCGGCAGATGAAGTTATGTTGACTCCATCGGCAGATGAAGTTATGTTGACTCCATCGGCAGATGAAGTTATGTTGACTCCATCGGCAGATGAAGTTATGTTGACTCCATCGGCAGATGAAGTTATGTTGACTCCATCGGCAGATGAAGTTATGTTGACTCCATCGGCAGATGAAGTTATGTTGACTCCATCGGCAGATGAAGTTATGTTGACTCCATCGGCAGATGAAGTTATGTTGACTCCATCGGCAGATGAAGTTATGTTGACTCCATCGGCAGATGAAGTTATGTTGACTCCATCGGCAGATGAAGTTATGTTGACTCCATCGGCAGATGAAGTTATGTTGACTCCATCGGCAGATGAAGTTATGTTGACTCCATCGGCAGATGAAGTTATGTTGACTCCATCGGCAGATGAAGTTATGTTGACTCCATCGGCAGATGAAGTTATGTTGACTCCATCGGCAGATGAAGTTATGTTGACTCCATCGGCAGATGAAGTTATGTTGACTCCATCGGCAGATGAAGTTATGTTGACTCCATCGGCAGATGAAGTTATGTTGACTCCATCGGCAGATGAAGTTATGTTGACTCCATCGGCAGATGAAGTTATGTTGACTCCATCGGCAGATGAAGTTATGTTGACTCCATCGGCAGATGAAGTTATGTTGACTCCATCGGCAGATGAAGTTATGTTGACTCCATCGGCAGATGAAGTTATGTTGACTCCATCGGCAGATGAAGTTATGTTGACTCCATCGGCAGATGAAGTTATGTTGACTCCATCGGCAGATGAAGTTATGTTGACTCCATCGGCAGATGAAGTTATGTTGACTCCATCGGCAGATGAAGTTATGTTGACTCCATCGGCAGATGAAGTTATGTTGACTCCATCGGCAGATGAAGTTATGTTGACTCCATCGGCAGATGAAGTTATGTTGACTCCATCGGCAGATGAAGTTATGTTGACTCCATCGGCAGATGAAGTTATGTTGACTCCATCGGCAGATGAAGTTATGTTGACTCCATCGGCAGATGAAGTTATGTTGACTCCATCGGCAGATGAAGTTATGTTGACTCCATCGGCAGATGAAGTTATGTTGACTCCATCGGCAGATGAAGTTATGTTGACTCCATCGGCAGATGAAGTTATGTTGACTCCATCGGCAGATGAAGTTATGTTGACTCCATCGGCAGATGAAGTTATGTTGACTCCATCGGCAGATGAAGTTATGTTGACTCCATCGGCAGATGAAGTTATGTTGACTCCATCGGCAGATGAAGTTATGTTGACTCCATCGGCAGATGAAGTTATGTTGACTCCATCGGCAGATGAAGTTATGTTGACTCCATCGGCAGATGAAGTTATGTTGACTCCATCGGCAGATGAAGTTATGTTGACTCCATCGGCAGATGAAGTTATGTTGACTCCATCGGCAGATGAAGTTATGTTGACTCCATCGGCAGATGAAGTTATGTTGACTCCATCGGCAGATGAAGTTATGTTGACTCCATCGGCAGATGAAGTTATGTTGACTCCATCGGCAGATGAAGTTATGTTGACTCCATCGGCAGATGAAGTTATGTTGACTCCATCGGCAGATGAAGTTATGTTGACTCCATCGGCAGATGAAGTTATGTTGACTCCATCGGCAGATGAAGTTATGTTGACTCCATCGGCAGATGAAGTTATGTTGACTCCATCGGCAGATGAAGTTATGTTGACTCCATCGGCAGATGAAGTTATGTTGACTCCATCGGCAGATGAAGTTATGTTGACTCCATCGGCAGATGAAGTTATGTTGACTCCATCGGCAGATGAAGTTATGTTGACTCCATCGGCAGATGAAGTTATGTTGACTCCATCGGCAGATGAAGTTATGTTGACTCCATCGGCAGATGAAGTTATGTTGACTCCATCGGCAGATGAAGTTATGTTGACTCCATCGGCAGATGAAGTTATGTTGACTCCATCGGCAGATGAAGTTATGTTGACTCCATCGGCAGATGAAGTTATGTTGACTCCATCGGCAGATGAAGTTATGTTGACTCCATCGGCAGATGAAGTTATGTTGACTCCATCGGCAGATGAAGTTATGTTGACTCCATCGGCAGATGAAGTTATGTTGACTCCATCGGCAGATGAAGTTATGTTGACTCCATCGGCAGATGAAGTTATGTTGACTCCATCGGCAGATGAAGTTATGTTGACTCCATCGGCAGATGAAGTTATGTTGACTCCATCGGCAGATGAAGTTATGTTGACTCCATCGGCAGATGAAGTTATGTTGACTCCATCGGCAGATGAAGTTATGTTGACTCCATCGGCAGATGAAGTTATGTTGACTCCATCGGCAGATGAAGTTATGTTGACTCCATCGGCAGATGAAGTTATGTTGACTCCATCGGCAGATGAAGTTATGTTGACTCCATCGGCAGATGAAGTTATGTTGACTCCATCGGCAGATGAAGTTATGTTGACTCCATCGGCAGATGAAGTTATGTTGACTCCATCGGCAGATGAAGTTATGTTGACTCCATCGGCAGATGAAGTTATGTTGACTCCATCGGCAGATGAAGTTATGTTGACTCCATCGGCAGATGAAGTTATGTTGACTCCATCGGCAGATGAAGTTATGTTGACTCCATCGGCAGATGAAGTTATGTTGACTCCATCGGCAGATGAAGTTATGTTGACTCCATCGGCAGATGAAGTTATGTTGACTCCATCGGCAGATGAAGTTATGTTGACTCCATCGGCAGATGAAGTTATGTTGACTCCATCGGCAGATGAAGTTATGTTGACTCCATCGGAGATGAGAAAGTAGAGACCGCATGTTTAGGGAAATTATTGCTTCATTGATCCATTTCATTCATCGCTCTACTTGCTTAGCATTAGGCTAATAGATGAGTTTTGTGATGTAGGTGAAGAAGTTACTGAAGGTATGTTTACCGACCAACATGAGGAATAGGCTGGTTGGAGGAGCATTTTCAGGCATCGGTTTGGTCATCTGTTGAGGCGGTTTAATCCATGGCTGCAGGTGTTGAGTTGGGAGTAACTAGTTCAGTATAGATGTTTCCTTTTCTGAAAATTTTATGACAGTAGTGTTTTTTTTTTTTTTTTTTTTTTTTTTTTTTTTTTTTTTTTTTTTTTTTTTTTTTTTTTTTTTTTTTTTTTTTTTTTTTTTTTTTTTTTTTTTTTTTTTTTTTTTTTTTTTTTTTTTTTTTTTTTTTTTTTTTTTTTTTTTTTTTTTTTTTTTTTTTTTTTTTTTTTTTTTTTTTTTTTTTTTTTTTTTTTTTTTTTTTTTTTTTTTTTTTTTTTTTTTTTTTTTTTTTTTTTTTTTTTTTTTTTTTTTTTTTTTTTTTTTTTTTTTTTTTTTTTTTTTTTTTTTTTTTTTTTTTTTTTTTTTTTTTTTTTTTTTTTTTTTTTTTTTTTTTTTTTTTTTTTTTTTTTTTTTTTTTTTTTTTTTTTTTTTTTTTTTTTTTTTTTTTTTTTTTTTTTTTTTTTTTTTTTTTTTTTTTTTTTTTTTTTTTTTTTTTTTTTTTTTTTTTTTTTTTTTTTTTTTTTTTTTTTTTTTTTTTTTTTTTTTTTTTTTTTTTTTTTTTTTTTTTTTTTTTTTTTTTTTTTTTTTTTTTTTTTTTTTTTTTTTTTTTTTTTTTTTTTTTTTTTTTTTTTTTTTTTTTTTTTTTTTTTTTTTTTTTTTTTTTTTTTTTTTTTTTTTTTTTTTTTTTTTTTTTTTTTTTTTTTTTTTTTTTTTTTTTTTTTTTTTTTTTTTTTTTTTTTTTTTTTTTTTTTTTTTTTTTTTTTTTTTTTTTTTTTTTTTTTTTTTTTTTTTTTTTTTTTTTTTTTTTTTTTTTTTTTTTTTTTTTTTTTTTTTTTTTTTTTTTTTTTTTTTTTTTTTTTTTTTTTTTTTTTTTTTTTTTTTTTTTTTTTTTTTTTTTTTTTTTTTTTTTTTTTTTTTTTTTTTTTTTTTTTTTTTTTTTTTTTTTTTTTTTTTTTTTTTTTTTTTTTTTTTTTTTTTTTTTTTTTTTTTTTTTTTTTTTTTTTTTTTTTTTTTTTTTTTTTTTTTTTTTTTTTTTTTTTTTTTTTTTTTTTTTTTTTTTTTTTTTTTTTTTTTTTTTTTTTTTTTTTTTTTTTTTTTTTTTTTTTTTTTTTTTTTTTTTTTTTTTTTTTTTTTTTTTTTTTTTTTTTTTTTTTTTTTTTTTTTTTTTTTTTTTTTTTTTTTTTTTTTTTTTTTTTTTTTTTTTTTTTTTTTTTTTTTTTTTTTTTTTTTTTTTTTTTTTTTTTTTTTTTTTTTTTTTTTTTTTTTTTTTTTTTTTTTTTTTTTTTTTTTTTTTTTTTTTTTTTTTTTTTTTTTTGATGATTATTGAGATGTACTCTGTTTTCTACCGGTAGATGATGTCTATCGGTAGATGAAGTTATGTTGACTTCATCGGCAGATGAAGTTATGTTGACTTCATCGGCAGATGAAGTTATGTTGACTTCATCGGCAGATGAAGTTATGTTGACTTCATCGGCAGATGAAGTTATGTTGACTTCATCGGCAGATGAAGTTATGTTGACTTCATCGGCAGATGAAGTTATGTTGACTTCATCGGCAGATGAAGTTATGTTGACTTCATCGGCAGATGAAGTTATGTTGACTTCATCGGCAGATGAAGTTATGTTGACTTCATCGGCAGATGAAGTTATGTTGACTTCATCGGCAGATGAAGTTATGTTGACTTCATCGGCAGATGAAGTTATGTTGACTTCATCGGCAGATGAAGTTATGTTGACTTCATCGGCAGATGAAGTTATGTTGACTTCATCGGCAGATGAAGTTATGTTGACTTCATCGGCAGATGAAGTTATGTTGACTTCATCGGCAGATGAAGTTATGTTGACTTCATCGGCAGATGAAGTTATGTTGACTTCATCGGCAGATGAAGTTATGTTGACTTCATCGGCAGATGAAGTTATGTTGACTTCATCGGCAGATGAAGTTATGTTGACTTCATCGGCAGATGAAGTTATGTTGACTTCATCGGCAGATGAAGTTATGTTGACTTCATCGGCAGATGAAGTTATGTTGACTTCATCGGCAGATGAAGTTATGTTGACTTCATCGGCAGATGAAGTTATGTTGACTTCATCGGCAGATGAAGTTATGTTGACTTCATCGGCAGATGAAGTTATGTTGACTTCATCGGCAGATGAAGTTATGTTGACTTCATCGGCAGATGAAGTTATGTTGACTTCATCGGCAGATGAAGTTATGTTGACTTCATCGGCAGATGAAGTTATGTTGACTTCATCGGCAGATGAAGTTATGTTGACTTCATCGGCAGATGAAGTTATGTTGACTTCATCGGCAGATGAAGTTATGTTGACTTCATCGGCAGATGAAGTTATGTTGACTTCATCGGCAGATGAAGTTATGTTGACTTCATCGGCAGATGAAGTTATGTTGACTTCATCGGCAGATGAAGTTATGTTGACTTCATCGGCAGATGAAGTTATGTTGACTTCATCGGCAGATGAAGTTATGTTGACTTCATCGGCAGATGAAGTTATGTTGACTTCATCGGCAGATGAAGTTATGTTGACTTCATCGGCAGATGAAGTTATGTTGACTTCATCGGCAGATGAAGTTATGTTGACTTCATCGGCAGATGAAGTTATGTTGACTTCATCGGCAGATGAAGTTATGTTGACTTCATCGGCAGATGAAGTTATGTTGACTTCATCGGCAGATGAAGTTATGTTGACTTCATCGGCAGATGAAGTTATGTTGACTTCATCGGCAGATGAAGTTATGTTGACTTCATCGGCAGATGAAGTTATGTTGACTTCATCGGCAGATGAAGTTATGTTGACTTCATCGGCAGATGAAGTTATGTTGACTTCATCGGCAGATGAAGTTATGTTGACTTCATCGGCAGATGAAGTTATGTTGACTTCATCGGCAGATGAAGTTATGTTGACTTCATCGGCAGATGAAGTTATGTTGACTTCATCGGCAGATGAAGTTATGTTGACTTCATCGGCAGATGAAGTTATGTTGACTTCATCGGCAGATGAAGTTATGTTGACTTCATCGGCAGATGAAGTTATGTTGACTTCATCGGCAGATGAAGTTATGTTGACTTCATCGGCAGATGAAGTTATGTTGACTTCATCGGCAGATGAAGTTATGTTGACTTCATCGGCAGATGAGAACACCAGTTGGATGGAGTCCTCTGATCTGTTATTGCTGAAGGGTGGCTTAGGAAGATAGAGAGCATTTAGGTGCACCAGATAGAAGAAGGAGATAAGGTCACGTTAGCACATTTCACTTGGTGGCGAAGGACAACTCTGGTGGGAGCAATGGAGACCACCACCGACGTTTTAGCAATGCCTGGCCCGATTCAAAGACATTTTCTATGAGAAGTATTTCAACAGCACAGTCCAGACCGCGAAGAAGTTAGAATTTCTGAACCTGAACAGACCGGGTCTGTGGCCGAGTAATAGGCAGTTCGAGTCCCTGTCCAGGTTTGCTGGGCATTTTGCTCACAAGGACGAGGATAAGGTGTTTAAGTTTGTGCATGGTCTGAAGCCAGAAATTTACCGTCGGGTTAAATTCTGTGGAATCAAGGGCTTGACCTTCAGTGAGGTTTTGGGAAAAGTGATCCACTTCCCAATCCTACAGGGGGATCAGACCAGTAACTGTTAAGGGGGATTAATCCGCCCCTTAATTGAGATCAGAGGATGTATGCTTTGGGGAATGACTGATCCACTTTCCCATCGTACAGAGGGATCAACAGAGAACGAATTTGAATACAACTGAGATGAGAAAGTAGAGACCGCATGTTTAGGGAAATTATTGCTTCATTGATGTCCAATTGATTTTCCGCTGCAAGTTTTAAAATATATTTAGTTTTAGAAAAAGTCAAATTTTGGCTGTCGAGTGAAATTTTAAATTTAGCATCAAGACGTCATGGTTCGGTTCAGCGTTATGAGTAGCAAACCGGGTTCAGATAACTCGGGGCGTTACAAGTTGGTATCAGAGCCATTTGGTTTTTTTGCTTTTCTGTTGACTTTGTCGTCGGCAGATGTGTTCGACTTCGGCAACTTCACGGGCATTCCGCGTTTTTTTTTTTTTTTTTTTTTTTTTTTTTTTTTTTTTTTTTTTTTTTTTTTTTTTTTTTTTTTTTTTTTTTTTTTTTTTTTTTTTTTTTTTTTTTTTTTTTTTTTTTTTTTTTTTTTTTTTTTTTTTTTTTTTTTTTTTTTTTTTTTTTTTTTTTTTTTTTTTTTTTTTTTTTTTTTTTTTTTTTTTTTTTTTTTTTTTTTTTTTTTTTTTTTTTTTTTTTTTTTTTTTTTTTTTTTTTTTTTTTTTTTTTTTTTTTTTTTTTTTTTTTTTTTTTTTTTTTTTTTTTTTTTTTTTTTTTTTTTTTTTTTTTTTTTTTTTTTTTTTTTTTTTTTTTTTTTTTTTTTTTTTTTTTTTTTTTTTTTTTTTTTTTTTTTTTTTTTTTTTTTTTTTTTTTTTTTTTTTTTTTTTTTTTTTTTTTTTTTTTTTTTTTTTTTTTTTTTTTTTTTTTTTTTTTTTTTTTTTTTTTTTTTTTTTTTTTTTTTTTTTTTTTTTTTTTTTTTTTTTTTTTTTTTTTTTTTTTTTTTTTTTTTTTTTTTTTTTTTTTTTTTTTTTTTTTTTTTTTTTTTTTTTTTTTTTTTTTTTTTTTTTTTTTTTTTTTTTTTTTTTTTTTTTTTTTTTTTTTTTTTTTTTTTTTTTTTTTTTTTTTTTTTTTTTTTTTTTTTTTTTTTTTTTTTTTTTTTTTTTTTTTTTTTTTTTTTTTTTTTTTTTTTTTTTTTTTTTTTTTTTTTTTTTTTTTTTTTTTTTTTTTTTTTTTTTTTTTTTTTTTTTTTTTTTTTTTTTTTTTTTTTTTTTTTTTTTTTTTTTTTTTTTTTTTTTTTTTTTTTTTTTTTTTTTTTTTTTTTTTTTTTTTTTGTACTATATGATCAACTCTGTGCCTGCTTTTACTTTAATAGATTTGGTGCACACCTTCATTTATAGCATCTGCTTTTACTATTAAGTTAGATGACAGTTTACCCCTTCCATGCATGTGTTTAATGTCGCATTGCCTTCTGGTGAACGCAGCACTCTACCAAGGATGGGCTTGACAGGAAGTGTTAGTAGGAACTGAAAGCTACGCGAACCTTATAGTTATGGTATAATGGATTGGATGTAATCCTAGGAATGGATTGGTTGTTTAAACTCACGCCACAATAGATTGTAGGACCGGAATAGTTAGCTTCCAACCCCCTAGTAGTTTGAAACACACCTTTCAAGCCTGAAGGAAAAGTAAGGAAATGTCTGTGATGACTTCTATTGACCCAAGACCTTCCCTGTGTGGAGAGTATTGTGCTTCTAGCTAGCTTTTAGACACACAGTTTGTAGGAAAAGCAATCTCCAGAATGGCCTAATGGCCGACTTTCCCGACGTATCTTAAGATGACCTCTGGTTACCACCAGATAGAGAATTGAATTTGTCGGGATGTTTACCCCGAGCCGAGCCTGTGTCTAAGCTCATAAGACTAGCGCCTACAGAACTTAAGGAATTGAAGAAACAGTTGGAGGATTTATGGAGAAAGGATTCATACGCCAAGTTTTTCACCATGGGGTGCACCGGTCCATTTTTAAAAAAAAAAAAAAAAAAAAAAAAAAAAAAAAAAAAAAAAAAAAAAAAAAAAAAAAAAAAAAAAAAAAAAAAAAAAAAAAAAAAAAAAAAAAAAAAAAAAAAAAAAAAAAAAAAAAAAAAAAAAAAAAAAAAAAAAAAAAAAAAAAAAAAAAAAAAAAAAAAAAAAAAAAAAAAAAAAAAAAAAAAAAAAAAAAAAAAAAAAAAAAAAAAAAAAAAAAAAAAAAAAAAAAAAAAAAAAAAAAAAAAAAAAAAAAAAAAAAAAAAAAAAAAAAAAAAAAAAAAAAAAAAAAAAAAAAAAAAAAAAAAAAAAAAAAAAAAAAAAAAAAAAAAAAAAAAAAAAAAAAAAAAAAAAAAAAAAAAAAAAAAAAAAAAAAAAAAAAAAAAAAAAAAAAAAAAAAAAAAAAAAAAAAAAAAAAAAAAAAAAAAAAAAAAAAAAAAAAAAAAAAAAAAAAAAAAAAAAAAAAAAAAAAAAAAAAAAAAAAAAAAAAAAAAAAAAAAAAAAAAAAAAAAAAAAAAAAAAAAAAAAAAAAAAAAAAAAAAAAAAAAAAAAAAAAAAAAAAAAAAAAAAAAAAAAAAAAAAAAAAAAAAAAAAAAAAAAAAAAAAAAAAAAAAAAAAAAAAAAAAAAAAAAAAAAAAAAAAAAAAAAAAAAAAAAAAAAAAAAAAAAAAAAAAAAAAAAAAAAAAAAAAAAAAAAAAAAAAAAAAAAAAAAAAAAAAAAAAAAAAAAAAAAAAAAAAAAAAAAAAAAAAAAAAAAAAAAAAAAAAAAAAAAAAAAAAAAAAAAAAAAAAAAAAAAAAAAAAAAAAAAAAAAAAAAAAAAAAAAAAAAAAAAAAAAAAAAAAAAAAAAAAAAAAAAAAAAAAAAAAAAAAAAAAAAAAAAAAAAAAAAAAAAAAAAAAAAAAAAAAAAAAAAAAAAAAAAAAAAAAAAAAAAAAAAAAAAAAAAAAAAAAAAAAAAAAAAAAAAAAAAAAAAAAAAAAAAAAAAAAAAAAAAAAAAAAAAAAAAAAAAAAAAAAAAAAAAAAAAAAAAAAAAAAAAAAAAAAAAAAAAAAAAAAAAAAAAAAAAAAAAAAAAAAAAAAAAAAAAAAAAAAAAAAAAAAAAAAAAAAAAAAAAAAAAAAAAAAAAAAAAAAAAAAAAAAAAAAAAAAAAAAAAAAAAAAAAAAAAAAAAAAAAAAAAAAAAAAAAAAAAAAAAAAAAAAAAAAAAAAAAAAAAAAAAAAAAAAAAAAAAAAAAAAAAAAAAAAAAAAAAAAAAAAAAAAAAAAAAAAAAAAAAAAAAAAAAAAAAAAAAAAAAAAAAAAAAAAAAAAAAACCGACCTTTGCTCTATGTCTAGAAATACGGCCAAGAGCATGGCAAGGCATTGGAGTTTGGTGTTAGGAGCACTTAGAGCACCAGCTTTGCTAAGTTTTCCAAGTGTGAGTTTTGTTGGAAAGAGTTCACTTTCTTGGTCATGTGATCTCTGGAGATGGGATATCTGTTGACCAGCAAAAGTTTCAGCGGTTAAGGAATGGCCTCAACCGAAAGTGTGTACAGATATCAGGAGTTCTGGTCTGAGCAGGATTATTACAAAAGTTCATTGAAGGATTGCAAAGATGTACACCCCCACTAAGTTAACAAGGAAGAATGTGAAAGATATATGGAAGATGAATGCGAACATAGTTTCATGAACCTTGAAGCATAAACTAAACACAATGCTCGCAATGTAACCCTTCCGTGAAGATGGCAAGTTATCTATGTATTGTGATGCGTCCAAAATGGTCGGTTGGGTGTGAATGCTAGAATCGTAAAGTATAGCTTATTACTCTAGACAGTGAAAACAAATGAGAAGAGAACTACCCTACCCTACTTAGAATAGCTGCAGTCGTATTTGCCTTGAAGATTTGGAGGCATTACTTGTATGGGCAATTCTTGGTTAATATTTTCAATCATAAAGCCTGACTACATTTTCACACAGCGACTAACTGAGGGCCAACGACGATGTTGGAATTTGTAAGGACTATGATTTCAATGATTAAATATCATCCCGGCAAGCAAAGTTAGTGGAGGATGCCTTGAGTTAGAGTAACAACATAAACCCCAACTATGAATTTCAGTATGCATTAGCGTGGAGGCTGAATTACAAAAGTTTAATCTTGAAGCAGTATCAGTGTAACAGCTATACTTTAGCCATAACCTTTAAAACTACCATTCTAGAGAAAGAAGGAAGCTCAGGGAATGATGATGAGTTGTAACAAGTTACAAGTCAAGCATGAGTCTACAGACAAGCGGATTTTAAAACTATCTGCTAATGGAATCCTTACGTTTAGAAGTAGAGGTTTGTTTTGCCATAAGAACTTCGGGATGAGATTCTACGAAGCGCAGTCTTCTAGATTTTCTGTCCACCTGGGAGTTACAAAGAGGTACAAGGATCTTAAACAGCATTACTGTTGGCCAGGCATGAAAACATGTGGAGAATACGTTGGATCGTGTTTGTGTTCAACAGATTAAAAGCCGAGCATCGGAGACCCTCAGAGGAAACATTGAACCTTACCAGTTCTGAATGGAAAAATGGGAACAAATAACAATAGATTTGGTCGGTGGATACCTAGAACAGCTAAGGGACATGAGCAATTTTTGGGTTATAATCGACCGTCTAACCAAATCTGCTCATTTTCTGCCAATTAAGGTAACTTACTCAATGGATCAGCTGTTGAATGGTACTATCAGAGCTTGGCGATTGCATGTAGTTCCAAGTTCATAGTTTCAGACCGGACCCCAGATTTACATCTAAGTTTTGGAAGAGTTTGCACAAGACTATGGGAACAAACTTAGTTTTAGCACAGCCTTTCATCCTCAACTGATGGACAATCCGAGAGAACTATCCAAACGTTGGAGGATTCTTCGTGCATGTGTGCTGGAATTTCAAGGTTCTTGGAGTACGTTTAGTACCATGATGACTTCTCTATAATAACAGTTTTCAAGCAACAATAGGAATGGCACGTATGAGGCCTTGTATGGACGAAAATGCAGCATCTCCCTTATATTGGGATGAAGTTGGAGAAGCACAGTTGCTTGGTCCTGACATGGTGCAACAAACTGTGAAAAGGTGACCTCATCCGACAGAGAATTTTTGCAGCTCATAGTCGCAGAAGAGTTTATGCAGATTGCACAGGGCGTAGGAGATTGGCATTTATGATTGGTGATGAAGTTTTTCTTAAGTATCACCATTCAAAGGAGTTGTGAGATTTGGAAAGAGAGGCAAACTGAATCCTAGATTTTCTGTCCACCTGGGAGTACAAAGATGTACAGAGACCTTAAGCAGACTTATTGGTGGCCAGGAATGAAGCGGAGCGTTGCTGAACATGTTTTTTTTTTATTTTTTTTTTTTTTTTTTTTTTTTTTTTTTTTTTTTTTTTTTTTTTTTTTTTTTTTTTTTTTTTTTTTTTTTTTTTTTTTTTTTTTTTTTTTTTTTTTTTTTTTTTTTTTTTTTTTTTTTTTTTTTTTTTTTTTTTTTTTTTTTTTTTTTTTTTTTTTTTTTTTTTTTTTTTTTTTTTTTTTTTTTTTTTTTTTTTTTTTTTTTTTTTTTTTTTTTTTTTTTTTTTTTTTTTTTTTTTTTTTTTTTTTTTTTTTTTTTTTTTTTTTTTTTTTTTTTTTTTTTTTTTTTTTTTTTTTTTTTTTTTTTTTTTTTTTTTTTTTTTTTTTTTTTTTTTTTTTTTTTTTTTTTTTTTTTTTTTTTTTTTTTTTTTTTTTTTTTTTTTTTTTTTTTTTTTTTTTTTTTTTTTTTTTTTTTTTTTTTTTTTTTTTTTTTTTTTTTTTTTTTTTTTTTTTTTTTTTTTTTTTTTTTTTTTTTTTTTTTTTTTTTTTTTTTTTTTTTTTTTTTTTTTTTTTTTTTTTTTTTTTTTTTTTTTTTTTTTTTTTTTTTTTTTTTTTTTTTTTTTTTTTTTTTTTTTTTTTTTTTTTTTTTTTTTTTTTTTTTTTTTTTTTTTTTTTTTTTTTTTTTTTTTTTTTTTTTTTTTTTTTTTTTTTTTTTTTTTTTTTTTTTTTTTTTTTTTTTTTTTTTTTTTTTTTTTTTTTTTTTTTTTTTTTTTTTTTTTTTTTTTTTTTTTTTTTTTTTTTTTTTTTTTTTTTTTTTTTTTTTTTTTTTTTTTTTTTTTTTTTTTTTTTTTTTTTTTTTTTTTTTTTTTTTTTTTTTTTTTTTTTTTTTTTTTTTTTTTTTTTTTTTTTTTTTTTTTTTTTTTTTTTTTTTTTTTTTTTTTTTTTTTTTTTTTTTTTTTTTTTTTTTTTTTTTTTTTTTTTTTTTTTTTTTTTTTTTTTTTTTTTTTTTTTTTTTTTTTTTTTTTTTTTTTTTTTTTTTTTTTTTTTTTTTTTTTTTTTTTTTTTTTTTTTTTTTTTTTTTTTTTTTTTTTTTTTTTTTTTTTTTTTTTTTTTTTTTTTTTTTTTTTTTTTTTTTTTTTTTTTTTTTTTTTTTTTTTTTTTTTTTTTTTTTTTTTTTTTTTTTTTTTTTTTTTTTTTTTTTTTTTTTTTTTTTTTTTTTTTTTTTTTTTTTTTTTTTTTTTTTTTTTTTTTTTTTTTTTTTTTTTTTTTTTTTTTTTTTTTTTTTTTTTTTTTTTTTTTTTTTTTTTTTTTTTTTTTTTTTTTTTTTTTTTTTTTTTTTTTTTTTTTTTTTTTTTTTTTTTTTTTTTTTTTTTTTTTTTTTTTTTTTTTTTTTTTTTTTTTTTTTTTTTTTTTTTTTTTTTTTTTTTTTTTTTTTTTTTTTTTTTTTTTTTTTTTTTTTTTTTTTTTTTTTTTTTTTTTTTTTTTTTTTTTTTTTTTTTTTTTTTTTTTTTTTTTTTTTTTTTTTTTTTTTTTTTTTTTTTTTTTTTTTTTTTTTTTTTTTTTTTTTTTTTTTTTTTTTTTTTTTTTTTTTTTTTTTTTTTTTTTTTTTTTTTTTTTTTTTTTTTTTTTTTTTTTTTTTTTTTTTTTTTTTTTTTTTTTTTTTTTTTTTTTTTTTTTTTTTTTTTTTTTTTTTTTTTTTTTTTTTTTTTTTTTTTTTTTTTTTTTTTTTTTTTTTTTTTTTTTTTTTTTTTTTTTTTTTTTTTTTTTTTTTTTTTTTTTTTTTTTTTTTTTTTTTTTTTTTTTTTTTTTTTTTTTTTTTTTTTTTTTTTTTTTTTTTTTTTTTTTTTTTTTTTTTTTTTTTTTTTTTTTTTTTTTTTTTTTTTTTTTTTTTTTTTTTTTTTTTTTTTTTTTTTTTTTTTTTTTTTTTTTTTTTTTTTTTTTTTTTTTTTTTTTTTTTTTTTTTTTTTTTTTTTTTTTTTTTTTTTTTTTTTTTTTTTTTTTTTTTTTTTTTTTTTTTTTTTTTTTTTTTTTTTTTTTTTTTTTTTTAGTAAGGATCCATGAGGTGGCTTCATATCTCCAGCCTTAAGAATGTGTACGAGACCTTCTCAGATTGTGGAACAGCAGAGATTCGAAGTTCCAATACTCTGCATATGAAGAGAAACCTGTAAGGTTCTAGACTATGCAGTGAAGGTATGCGCAACAAAGAGGTTCCACTAGTGAAAGTCTTATGGCACACCAGAAGTAGAGGAGACAACTTGGAGCGCCAGCAAGACATATGGACCCTATGCGGAAGTTATTCAGGTACTAAATTTTGAGGACAACGTATTTAAGGAGGGTTTAATGAGGTTTAGCCGCCACTTTTCCCTCATTTTCCCTTCTCGTCTCAGCTATAAGCACAACGAGCTACAGACGATTTCCTCTCGACCATCATTCCCAAAACTAGGTGAGTTTCCATTTATTCTCGAGATTTTAGTGGCTAGATAGCAGAGCTAGTGTAATGCGCGTTTTGTTAATACTGCGCGGGTTGAGTTCGATTTAGTATTGAGCCGAGAGTGTATGATGATTAAAGATTTCAAACGAGCCCCTTAGGTTTTAGAACGATTAGGATAAGGTTAGTGGTGTCTAAGCGGATTTTGCTTATGACACAGGTGAGCAGGGGTGCCGAGTAGTTGAAAACCGAAATGGCGATTCAGGAGACAGGTAAGTACAGTGCTTGTGCTTGATACATCACAAAAACGGTAGATGGTGTTACTGGATGGTCTGTGTGGTGAGCATCATGTTTTAAAAGATACGAAAATGATTGAAGCCTGTTGGCATGGTAAGGATTGAACGTATTGAAACATTTAGTGAATCAGTTTTACTGTTAAGGGAGCTAATCCAACCCTTATGAGACAGCGGATATTTATACTTTGAGAGTTATCCAACTCCCAATTTCCCAAGGGGGTCTGAACAGAACTCAGCTTCACTGTTAAGGGAGCTAATCCAACCCTTAATGAGACAGCGGATATTTATACTTTGGGAGAGTTGATCCAACTCCCAATTTCACAGGGGGGTCTGACCAGAGAATCAGCTTCATGTTAGGAGCTAACCAACCTTATAAGAAGAGGATATTCTACTTTGGGAGAGTTGATCCAACTCCCAATTTCACAGGGGGATCTGAACGAAACAAGCAGACAACTTGAGAGTGAGAAAGTAGAAATTGCATGATGTTAGGATTTATGTTTCGGCATTCATTCTTTTCTTTCTATCATTGCTTTGCTTACTTAGCATTAGGCTAATAGATGAGTTTTGTGATGCGTGCATAATTACACAGTGAATCCTCTGAGTTATTGAGCGGATAGAATGGTTGGGCGCCCACTCCTGCCACGGACCTGGTGAACTGATGAGGCGATTTAACCGATGTCTGTTGGTGAGAAGGTTTAGTTGACAGGTGAAATTAGAAATGTTAAGTTCCCATAACAGTAGTGGTTTCAGTACTTTGAACACGTTTTGAGATTTTTGAATAACGGTGATCGGTGAGTTTTAAATGTTATTTTTACTGGATTGATTAATGTAGTGGTTGAGTTGTTTCTGAATGGTCTGGAAAAGTAAGTAAATTTCCTTTATATAATTAGTGTTGGTATTTATAGTGCGGGACTATTGAGATGTACTCTGTTTCTACCGGTAGATGATGTCTATCGGTAGATGAAGTTATGTTGACTTCATCGGCAGATGAAGTTATGTTGACTTCATCGGCAGATGAAGTTATGTTGACTTCATCGGCAGATGAAGTTATGTTGACTTCATCGGCAGATGAAGTTATGTTGACTTCATCGGCAGATGAAGTTATGTTGACTTCATCGGCAGATGAAGTTATGTTGACTTCATCGGCAGATGAAGTTATGTTGACTTCATCGGCAGATGAAGTTATGTTGACTTCATCGGCAGATGAAGTTATGTTGACTTCATCGGCAGATGAAGTTATGTTGACTTCATCGGCAGATGAAGTTATGTTGACTTCATCGGCAGATGAAGTTATGTTGACTTCATCGGCAGATGAAGTTATGTTGACTTCATCGGCAGATGAAGTTATGTTGACTTCATCGGCAGATGAAGTTATGTTGACTTCATCGGCAGATGAAGTTATGTTGACTTCATCGGCAGATGAAGTTATGTTGACTTCATCGGCAGATGAAGTTATGTTGACTTCATCGGCAGATGAAGTTATGTTGACTTCATCGGCAGATGAAGTTATGTTGACTTCATCGGCAGATGAAGTTATGTTGACTTCATCGGCAGATGAAGTTATGTTGACTTCATCGGCAGATGAAGTTATGTTGACTTCATCGGCAGATGAAGTTATGTTGACTTCATCGGCAGATGAAGTTATGTTGACTTCATCGGCAGATGAAGTTATGTTGACTTCATCGGCAGATGAAGTTATGTTGACTTCATCGGCAGATGAAGTTATGTTGACTTCATCGGCAGATGAAGTTATGTTGACTTCATCGGCAGATGAAGTTATGTTGACTTCATCGGCAGATGAAGTTATGTTGACTTCATCGGCAGATGAAGTTATGTTGACTTCATCGGCAGATGAAGTTATGTTGACTTCATCGGCAGATGAAGTTATGTTGACTTCATCGGCAGATGAAGTTATGTTGACTTCATCGGCAGATGAAGTTATGTTGACTTCATCGGCAGATGAAGTTATGTTGACTTCATCGGCAGATGAAGTTATGTTGACTTCATCGGCAGATGAAGTTATGTTGACTTCATCGGCAGATGAAGTTATGTTGACTTCATCGGCAGATGAAGTTATGTTGACTTCATCGGCAGATGAAGTTATGTTGACTTCATCGGCAGATGAAGTTATGTTGACTTCATCGGCAGATGAAGTTATGTTGACTTCATCGGCAGATGAAGTTATGTTGACTTCATCGGCAGATGAAGTTATGTTGACTTCATCGGCAGATGAAGTTATGTTGACTTCATCGGCAGATGAAGTTATGTTGACTTCATCGGCAGATGAAGTTATGTTGACTTCATCGGCAGATGAAGTTATGTTCTCTTGGTCGATTATTCCTAACTGCGCCCGATTATCCAAACACTTTTATGATTGTGGTTTAGCTTATTGTTTAAATGATTCCGCTGCAAGTTTTTTAAAAAAAAAAAAAAAAAAAAAAAAAAAAAAAAAAAAAAAAAAAAAAAAAAAAAAAAAAAAAAAAAAAAAAAAAAAAAAAAAAAAAAAAAAAAAAAAAAAAAAAAAAAAAAAAAAAAAAAAAAAAAAAAAAAAAAAAAAAAAAAAAAAAAAAAAAAAAAAAAAAAAAAAAAAAAAAAAAAAAAAAAAAAAAAAAAAAAAAAAAAAAAAAAAAAAAAAAAAAAAAAAAAAAAAAAAAAAAAAAAAAAAAAAAAAAAAAAAAAAAAAAAAAAAAAAAAAAAAAAAAAAAAAAAAAAAAAAAAAAAAAAAAAAAAAAAAAAAAAAAAAAAAAAAAAAAAAAAAAAAAAAAAAAAAAAAAAAAAAAAAAAAAAAAAAAAAAAAAAAAAAAAAAAAAAAAAAAAAAAAAAAAAAAAAAAAAAAAAAAAAAAAAAAAAAAAAAAAAAAAAAAAAAAAAAAAAAAAAAAAAAAAAAAAAAAAAAAAAAAAAAAAAAAAAAAAAAAAAAAAAAAAAAAAAAAAAAAAAAAAAAAAAAAAAAAAAAAAAAAAAAAAAAAAAAAAAAAAAAAAAAAAAAAAAAAAAAAAAAAAAAAAAAAAAAAAAAAAAAAAAAAAAAAAAAAAAAAAAAAAAAAAAAAAAAAAAAAAAAAAAAAAAAAAAAAAAAAAAAAAAAAAAAAAAAAAAAAAAAAAAAAAAAAAAAAAAAAAAAAAAAAAAAAAAAAAAAAAAAAAAAAAAAAAAAAAAAAAAAAAAAAAAAAAAAAAAAAAAAAAAAAAAAAAAAAAAAAAAAAAAAAAAAAAAAAAAAAAAAAAAAAAAAAAAAAAAAAAAAAAAAAAAAAAAAAAAAAAAAAAAAAAAAAAAAAAAAAAAAAAAAAAAAAAAAAAAAAAAAAAAAAAAAAAAAAAAAAAAAAAAAAAAAAAAAAAAAAAAAAAAAAAAAAAAAAAAAAAAAAAAAAAAAAAAAAAAAAAAAAAAAAAAAAAAAAAAAAAAAAAAAAAAAAAAAAAAAAAAAAAAAAAAAAAAAAAAAAAAAAAAAAAAAAAAAAAAAAAAAAAAAAAAAAAAAAAAAAAAAAAAAAAAAAAAAAAAAAAAAAAAAAAAAAAAAAAAAAAAAAAAAAAAAAAAAAAAAAAAAAAAAAAAAAAAAAAAAAAAAAAAAAAAAAAAAAAAAAAAAAAAAAAAAAAAAAAAAAAAAAAAAAAAAAAAAAAAAAAAAAAAAAAAAAAAAAAAAAAAAAAAAAAAAAAAAAAAAAAAAAAAAAAAAAAAAAAAAAAAAAAAAAAAAAAAAAAAAAAAAAAAAAAAAAAAAAAAAAAAAAAAAAAAAAAAAAAAAAAAAAAAAAAAAAAAAAAAAAAAAAAAAAAAAAAAAAAAAAAAAAAAAAAAAAAAAAAAAAAAAAAAAAAAAAAAAAAAAAAAAAAAAAAAAAAAAAAAAAAAAAAAAAAAAAAAAAAAAAAAAAAAAAAAAAAAAAAAAAAAAAAAAAAAAAAAAAAAAAAAAAAAAAAAAAAAAAAAAAAAAAAAAAAAAAAAAAAAAAAAAAAAAAAAAAAAAAAAAAAAAAAAAAAAAAAAAAAAAAAAAAAAAAAAAAAAAAAAAAAAAAAAAAAAAAAAAAAAAAAAAAAAAAAAAAAAAAAAAAAAAAAAAAAAAAAAAAAAAAAAAAAAAAAAAAAAAAAAAAAAAAAAAAAAAAAAAAAAAAAAAAAAAAAAAAAAAAAAAAAAAAAAAAAAAAAAAAAAAAAAAAAAAAAAAAAAAAAAAAAAAAAAAAAAAAAAAAAAAAAAAAAAAAAAAAAAAAAAAAAAAAAAAAAAAAAAAAAAAAAAAAAAAAAAAAAAAAAAAAAAAAAAAAAAAAAAAAAAAAAAAAAAAAAAAAAAAAAAAAAAAAAAAAAGACGGGGTACGAGGAGCCATCACTCCGGGACATTTCAAAACGGGGACTATTTTTTTTTTTTTTTTTTTTTTTTTTTTTTTTTTTTTTTTTTTTTTTTTTTTTTTTTTTTTTTTTTTTTTTTTTTTTTTTTTTTTTTTTTTTTTTTTTTTTTTTTTTTTTTTTTTTTTTTTTTTTTTTTTTTTTTTTTTTTTTTTTTTTTTTTTTTTTTTTTTTTTTTTTTTTTTTTTTTTTTTTTTTTTTTTTTTTTTTTTTTTTTTTTTTTTTTTTTTTTTTTTTTTTTTTTTTTTTTTTTTTTTTTTTTTTTTTTTTTTTTTTTTTTTTTTTTTTTTTTTTTTTTTTTTTTTTTTTTTTTTTTTTTTTTTTTTTTTTTTTTTTTTTTTTTTTTTTTTTTTTTTTTTTTTTTTTTTTTTTTTTTTTTTTTTTTTTTTTTTTTTTTTTTTTTTTTTTTTTTTTTTTTTTTTTTTTTTTTTTTTTTTTTTTTTTTTTTTTTTTTTTTTTTTTTTTTTTTTTTTTTTTTTTTTTTTTTTTTTTTTTTTTTTTTTTTTTTTTTTTTTTTTTTTTTTTTTTTTTTTTTTTTTTTTTTTTTTTTTTTTTTTTTTTTTTTTTTTTTTTTTTTTTTTTTTTTTTTTTTTTTTTTTTTTTTTTTTTTTTTTTTTTTTTTTTTTTTTTTTTTTTTTTTTTTTTTTTTTTTTTTTTTTTTTTTTTTTTTTTTTTTTTTTTTTTTTTTTTTTTTTTTTTTTTTTTTTTTTTTTTTTTTTTTTTTTTTTTTTTTTTTTTTTTTTTTTTTTTTTTTTTTTTTTTTTTTTTTTTTTTTTTTTTTTTTTTTTTTTTTTTTTTTTTTTTTTTTTTTTTTTTTTTTTTTTTTTTTTTTTTTTTTTTTTTTTTTTTTTTTTTTTTTTTTTTTTTTTTTTTTTTTTTTTTTTTTTTTTTTTTTTTTTTTTTTTTTTTTTTTTTTTTTTTTTTTTTTTTTTTTTTTTTTTTTTTTTTTTTTTTTTTTTTTTTTTTTTTTTTTTTTTTTTTTTTTTTTTTTTTTTTTTTTTTTTTTTTTTTTTTTTTTTTTTTTTTTTTTTTTTTTTTTTTTTTTTTTTTTTTTTTTTTTTTTTTTTTTTTTTTTTTTTTTTTTTTTTTTTTTTTTTTTTTTTTTTTTTTTTTTTTTTTTTTTTTTTTTTTTTTTTTTTTTTTTTTTTTTTTTTTTTTTTTTTTTTTTTTTTTTTTTTTTTTTTTTTTTTTTTTTTTTTTTTTTTTTTTTTTTTTTTTTTTTTTTTTTTTTTTTTTTTTTTTTTTTTTTTTTTTTTTTTTTTTTTTTTTTTTTTTTTTTTTTTTTTTTTTTTTTTTTTTTTTTTTTTTTTTTTTTTTTTTTTTTTTTTTTTTTTTTTTTTTTTTTTTTTTTTTTTTTTTTTTTTTTTTTTTTTTTTTTTTTTTTTTTTTTTTTTTTTTTTTTTTTTTTTTTTTTTTTTTTTTTTTTTTTTTTTTTTTTTTTTTTTTTTTTTTTTTTTTTTTTTTTTTTTTTTTTTTTTTTTTTTTTTTTTTTTTTTTTTTTTTTTTTTTTTTTTTTTTTTTTTTTTTTTTTTTTTTTTTTTTTTTTTTTTTTTTTTTTTTTTTTTTTTTTTTTTTTTTTTTTTTTTTTTTTTTTTTTTTTTTTTTTTTTTTTTTTTTTTTTTTTTTTTTTTTTTTTTTTTTTTTTTTTTTTTTTTTTTTTTTTTTTTTTTTTTTTTTTTTTTTTTTTTTTTTTTTTTTTTTTTTTTTTTTTTTTTTTTTTTTTTTTTTTTTTTTTTTTTTTTTTTTTTTTTTTTTTTTTTTTTTTTTTTTTTTTTTTTTTTTTTTTTTTTTTTTTTTTTTTTTTTTTTTTTTTTTTTTTTTTTTTTTTTTTTTTTTTTTTTTTTTTTTTTTTTTTTTTTTTTTTTTTTTTTTTTTTTTTTTTTTTTTTTTTTTTTTTTTTTTTTTTTTTTTTTTTTTTTTTTTTTTTTTTTTTAATAAGACAAAAGTGAACAGTAAACAGCGGTGGATGTGAATAAGACAAAAGTGAACAGTAAACAGCGGTGGATGTGAATAAGACAAAAGTGAACAGTAAACAGCGGTGGATGTGAATAAGACAAAAGTGAACAGTAAACAGCGGTGGATGTGAATAAGACAAAAGTGAACAGTAAACAGCGGTGGATGTGAATAAGACAAAAGTGAACAGTAAACAGCGGTGGATGTGAATAAGACAAAAGTGAACAGTAAACAGCGGTGGATGTGAATAAGACAAAAGTGAACAGTAAACAGCGGTGGATGTGAATAAGACAAAAGTGAACAGTAAACAGCGGTGGATGTGAATAAGACAAAAGTGAACAGTAAACAGCGGTGGATGTGAATAAGACAAAAGTGAACAGTAAACAGCGGTGGATGTGAATAAGACAAAAGTGAACAGTAAACAGCGGTGGATGTGAATAAGACAAAAGTGAACAGTAAACAGCGGTGGATGTGAATAAGACAAAAGTGAACAGTAAACAGCGGTGGATGTGAATAAGACAAAAGTGAACAGTAAACAGCGGTGGATGTGAATAAGACAAAAGTGAACAGTAAACAGCGGTGGATGTGAATAAGACAAAAGTGAACAGTAAACAGCGGTGGATGTGAATAAGACAAAAGTGAACAGTAAACAGCGGTGGATGTGAATAAGACAAAAGTGAACAGTAAACAGCGGTGGATGTGAATAAGACAAAAGTGAACAGTAAACAGCGGTGGATGTGAATAAGACAAAAGTGAACAGTAAACAGCGGTGGATGTGAATAAGACAAAAGTGAACAGTAAACAGCGGTGGATGTGAATAAGACAAAAGTGAACAGTAAACAGCGGTGGATGTGAATAAGACAAAAGTGAACAGTAAACAGCGGTGGATGTGAATAAGACAAAAGTGAACAGTAAACAGCGGTGGATGTGAATAAGACAAAAGTGAACAGTAAACAGCGGTGGATGTGAATAAGACAAAAGTGAACAGTAAACAGCGGTGGATGTGAATAAGACAAAAGTGAACAGTAAACAGCGGTGGATGTGAATAAGACAAAAGTGAACAGTAAACAGCGGTGGATGTGAATAAGACAAAAGTGAACAGTAAACAGCGGTGGATGTGAATAAGACAAAAGTGAACAGTAAACAGCGGTGGATGTGAATAAGACAAAAGTGAACAGTAAACAGCGGTGGATGTGAATAAGACAAAAGTGAACAGTAAACAGCGGTGGATGTGAATAAGACAAAAGTGAACAGTAAACAGCGGTGGATGTGAATAAGACAAAAGTGAACAGTAAACAGCGGTGGATGTGAATAAGACAAAAGTGAACAGTAAACAGCGGTGGATGTGAATAAGACAAAAGTGAACAGTAAACAGCGGTGGATGTGAATAAGACAAAAGTGAACAGTAAACAGCGGTGGATGTGAATAAGACAAAAGTGAACAGTAAACAGCGGTGGATGTGAATAAGACAAAAGTGAACAGTAAACAGCGGTGGATGTGAATAAGACAAAAGTGAACAGTAAACAGCGGTGGATGTGAATAAGACAAAAGTGAACAGTAAACAGCGGTGGATGTGAATAAGACAAAAGTGAACAGTAAACAGCGGTGGATGTGAATAAGACAAAAGTGAACAGTAAACAGCGGTGGATGTGAATAAGACAAAAGTGAACAGTAAACAGCGGTGGATGTGAATAAGACAAAAGTGAACAGTAAACAGCGGTGGATGTGAATAAGACAAAAGTGAACAGTAAACAGCGGTGGATGTGAATAAGACAAAAGTGAACAGTAAACAGCGGTGGATGTGAATAAGACAAAAGTGAACAGTAAACAGCGGTGGATGTGAATAAGACAAAAGTGAACAGTAAACAGCGGTGGATGTGAATAAGACAAAAGTGAACAGTAAACAGCGGTGGATGTGAATAAGACAGTATTTAATACACTAAAACAGCAGACAACAGAAATATACAACAGAACATAATGAGAGACAAAGTACTCGCACTTAACTCTACTTTCTCGAACCGATAAACGGCCAGACATAAGAAGACCCAGTATCTCAGGGATGTAGGGCAAACCTAAGGATATGAAATTACCTAGTTTGCTGTTAGAGTGATGTTCGGATGTCCGATAATACACAAACCTTCGCTGGGGAAACAGGAGAATGAGAGTCTTTTGGAAAGGTTGAATCGCCTGGAGGAGAGAAAACAGAGGGGTAATGGAAGGAAGCAGAGAGAGAAGTGAGGTTTTCATCGTTAGAGGGAGAGGAGAAAATAGCATGACTTTTCAACAAGTTGCCAGTGTCGATGGCCAATTGGTTCCTTCCCACCAACCTTAATTCTTACCTAAACAGCCCCTCCATTTGATTTTTAGCTAAATTTCTATTTAGTTCTTCTAATCGGTTTTTACAATCCATCATTAATTGAACACGTCGACAAATTCATTATAAATAGTCATTGTATTAATATCGGAGTAATTCCGCTAATAGCCGGGGAATAAATAATAGGCATAAATGCCGAGGTTTACATCGGTTCGGACAAGTGAAACTATTATGCTTGTACTACTGACAAATACCACATGACATCTTGAGTTCCGCTACTAGCTGCCAAACTTGACGGCTCATTGACATCTCACACACTTGTCTTTTTCAGCTACCAGGTTGGCGATATCTTTTAGGCGGGGAGAGTTCCCCACTACCTGGCGATCTGGCCACATTAATTGGCCGTTCACGGGTTGAAATAGATGACGACATTGCAGAAAAGTCTCAGGTGTGATAGTATGGGCCGTAAATTTGGTTGCACTCTTAAGAAAAATATACAGGAAATGGTATGGCACACGAATTCCAGTCAACGTTCCCCTTATGCATTGCCACACCACGTTTTCCTGTCGACCAAGAAGGGTTCGTGTCGTTGCTCACCTGAAATCGTGAACCTCCCCCAAGCGTAGAGCTCCAATTTTCAGCTGCATCTACTAGCTTCTCAAGCTTTCTATATATTTGGGACACAAGAGGGTCGTTAATTGGGCCATCTTCTCAAATTTTTTAACGATGCGAGTTACATCATGTATGTCGGATTGTCTCAAAATGGTTGAGGGATCGTTGTGTCCCTATGCAGGCATATAAGGCCTTGATGACTCGCACAAATTGTTTAAGCCAATATCACACTTAGGAATCTGAGAGAAGGATGACTAGCCCCAATACTAAGCACTTCTACTCGAGCCAATCAGTGGGAAGACGGGGGCTAGATCATGGTAATTTTTTCATTTCTTAATTGAAATGAGCTCTTTGGGTGCCCTAGTTGCCTTCCACATGGTTTCTCTATATGCTTTCATCCGAAACAGCCCTTTAAAGTTTGCGTACATGTGCCGGAGGCAGAAGCGGTGTTCGGCTTCCTTAAATTCCTCATCCACAGCATTCCTCAATCCCTGATATTAAAAACAAAACAAGTTAGTTACCACCACCTTAATTACACCACAACTAATTTAATTAAACAAACCATAATTTTGTCGATCCGAACAATCGTCCATCCGGCTCTATCTCCAGTGTACAGGTCTGCCTTCAAATGTTTCAAAAACCACGTCCATGTTTCTTTGGTCTCTTTTTTGACGTTGGCAATAGCAACGAGATATTCGCCATAGTTTTGTCCACTACTAAACGGCTGTGAGGATTATCGGGACACGAGCCCTTAAGGTGACAGTCATCCAAACAGATAATTGGGCGACCAAACTGCATCAAACCCACCTTGCAAGCGGCCAAGCATATATACACTCTTTGGGACACTAATGTGCTCCTCGTATCATAAGTATGCACTTCGAAAGTGCTCCTCAGATTTATTCAATGTATTTTTTCTTTGTACGACCATACTAACTTGTATTGTTCATCTCCCTTGTCTTCGTTAACTTTGAGAGCTAAGCTTCTTGCTCTTCTGGCAAGAATAGGTGTAATGTGAGTTCTATGATCCATCCTCACTGTCTCCACAATGGAAGATAGGTCCCACCTAGGGGGACTTTTAACCAAGTTCAGATAAAGGTCCACTCATTTTGCACTAACGTGTCTATTTTCAATTATCATTGCACAACTGTGAGTATTGATCAAAGACTTTATTTGATAGGTCTGCTCATCTTGCTTCTGCAAGGCATGCAAACGCCACTCACACCCTTCTGAACACTTGGCCTTCCATCGGCTCTTTTCACTTTTAGTGAATACTTTCCCTAATCCATGCTTTATAGAATAATCTTTTATTTCGTCTTTCAGATCTTTTATTAAAATATCATATTCTCTAGTCACAAAAAAATTCCATATGAATTTCTTCCCTTACTGAACGCTTTCAATCTCATCATCGTCCGAGATAACCATTGTTCGAAGTTGATCGGCAGAAGTTTAGATGTGAACACACAGAATGTGTTCATTTTCACTGCCCAACCCCGGAGCATTGCCCAATCGACTAGTTCAGCAGGTCCTCGGAGGCCCCGGACTGCACCAACCATCGCCCGGCCCAAACTCATGAACTTCTCCTTCCTGGCAAGAATTTTTATATGTCTTCCTCACCACTTGAACCCAGGACCTCAGGGCTTAAATACCATGGGCTACAAGTGGTAGTACCACTTGGGCTAGTAAGGAGAAGTTCATGAGTTTGGGCCGGGCCAATGGCGGTGCATCCGCGGGCTCCGAGCCTTGTTGAACCAAGTCGATGGCGGTGCGTCCGCTGGTTGGGCTATGGCGGGGGTCTTTACAAAAAAAGCACCTTTTTTGTAAGAGATCCCAGCCTCACACGGGCTCGGAGCCCGCGGACGCAAATCGACCATCGGCCGACCTTCAATCATGAACTTTCTTCTAGCAAGGAGTTTTCCCCAGTGATTCGACCCAGGCCTCCAGGACATTGCCAAAAGGTGCACTCTTTGGTACACTTGAGCTGCGCCGTTTTATAAAGACCCCCTGATGTGCCAAGCCGCGGCCGCAAATGCCATCAGCCCTACCCAATTATGACTCTCCTTACCAGGAAAAGAGTTCATGAAATTGGGCTGGGACGATGGTGGTGTGTCCGCGGGCTCCGAGCCCGCGGACGCACTGCCATCAGCCCTACCCAAACTTATGAACTTCTCCTTCCTAGCAAGGAGTTTTCCCCAGTGATTCGAACCCAGGCCTCCAGGCAACATATGCCAAAGGTTCACATCTTTGGTACCACTTGAGCTGCGCCTTTTTTATAAAGACCCCCTGATGTAGCCCAGCCCGCGGACGCACTGCCATCAGCCCTACCCAAACTTATGAACTTCTCCTTACCAGGAAAGAGAAGTTCATGAAATTGGGCTGGGCCGATGGTGGTGTGTCCGCGGGCTCCGAGCCCTGCTGAACCCAGTCAATGGCGGTGCGTTCGCGGGCTAGGCTACGGTAGGGGGTCTTTACATGAGCCATCATCACCATATGCAGGAGTCTCGTCCGAATACCATTTTATTTCGGCATCACTATCTACTTCCTCGTCTAATTCAAACCATTTATTTGGATCAGAATCCATCGTCCTTGCTAAAACAGAGACAATTCGTCTGCGCAAAGAAAAATTTTGTGAGAAATTTCAGAGAATAGATAGTTGAGCTCCTTAAATAATAACGGAGTTCGGCCCCCCGATATATAGATGCGGCCTTGCATCTTGTAAAATTATTAATGCGGAGGCAACGAATTGGATGCGACCCCCCGAGATCCCATCCACATATCAATTATTGATTTGTGGATGGGATATCGGGAGGCCATGAATCTGATATGGCACCTCATGGCCCATCCACAGATCAATTATTGATCTGTGGATAGGATATCGAGGGGCCGTGAATCTGATATGGCCCCCCGTGTCCCATCCACAGATCAATTATTGATTGTGGATATGGGGTGTGTGGGGGGGGGGGGGGGGGGGGGGGGGGGGGGGGGGGGGGGGGGGGGGGGGGGGGGGGGGGGGGGGGGGGGGGGGGGGGGGGGGGGGGGGGGGGGGGGGGGGGGGGGGGGGGGGGGGGGGGGGGGGGGGGGGGGGGGGGGGGGGGGGGGGGGGGGGGGGGGGGGGGGGGGGGGGGGGGGGGGGGGGGGGGGGGGGGGGGGGGGGGGGGGGGGGGGGGGGGGGGGGGGGGGGGGGGGGGGGGGGGGGGGGGGGGGGGGGGGGGGGGGGGGGGGGGGGGGGGGGGGGGGGGGGGGGGGGGGGGGGGGGGGGGGGGGGGGGGGGGGGGGGGGGGGGGGGGGGGGGGGGGGGGGGGGGGGGGGGGGGGGGGGGGGGGGGGGGGGGGGGGGGGGGGGGGGGGGGGGGGGGGGGGGGGGGGGGGGGGGGGGGGGGGGGGGGGGGGGGGGGGGGGGGGGGGGGGGGGGGGGGGGGGGGGGGGGGGGGGGGGGGGGGGGGGGGGGGGGGGGGGGGGGGGGGGGGGGGGGGGGGGGGGGGGGGGGGGGGGGGGGGGGGGGGGGGGGGGGGGGGGGGGGGGGGGGGGGGGGGGGGGGGGGGGGGGGGGGGGGGGGGGGGGGGGGGGGGGGGGGGGGGGGGGGGGGGGGGGGGGGGGGGGGGGGGGGGGGGGGGGGGGGGGGGGGGGGGGGGGGGGGGGGGGGGGGGGGGGGGGGGGGGGGGGGGGGGGGGGGGGGGGGGGGGGGGGGGGGGGGGGGGGGGGGGGGGGGGGGGGGGGGGGGGGGGGGGGGGGGGGGGGGGGGGGGGGGGGGGGGGGGGGGGGGGGGGGGGGGGGGGGGGGGGGGGGGGGGGGGGGGGGGGGGGGGGGGGGGGGGGGGGGGGGGGGGGGGGGGGGGGGGGGGGGGGGGGGGGGGGGGGGGGGGGGGGGGGGGGGGGGGGGGGGGGGGGGGGGGGGGGGGGGGGGGGGGGGGGGGGGGGGGGGGGGGGGGGGGGGGGGGGGGGGGGGGGGGGGGGGGGGGGGGGGGGGGGGGGGGGGGGGGGGGGGGGGGGGGGGGGGGGGGGGGGGGGGGGGGGGGGGGGGGGGGGGGGGGGGGGGGGGGGGGGGGGGGGGGGGGGGGGGGGGGGGGGGGGGGGGGGGGGGGGGGGGGGGGGGGGGGGGGGGGGGGGGGGGGGGGGGGGGCACACTAATCGGGTCCGAGTGTTTGAAATTGGCCCCTCGCATTAAATTTTCTACAAAAAACGGGGGGGCTGAGTCCTATTACGGCCCCCTGAGGTCGGTTCACGTGCATTGCACGTGTTAGGTGATCAAGTCCCTCCGCGTTCAAACCCCGTGTGATGGACGGGCCGAAGACGTAGCTGGGCCCTTCTAATTGTTTTTCGCGTGCAGCGCACGTGCCAGAAGGCAGAGCCCCTAGCATCTTCTCCGTGGAATGCGGGTGGCTGTGATTTTAAGTCCGCCCCCCGACATGCGGCTCTCCATCGTGGTTTTTTTTTTTTTTTTTTTTTTTTTTTTTTTTTTTTTTTTTTTTTTTTTTTTTTTTTTTTTTTTTTTTTTTTTTTTTTTTTTTTTTTTTTTTTTTTTTTTTTTTTTTTTTTTTTTTTTTTTTTTTTTTTTTTTTTTTTTTTTTTTTTTTTTTTTTTTTTTTTTTTTTTTTTTTTTTTTTTTTTTTTTTTTTTTTTTTTTTTTTTTTTTTTTTTTTTTTTTTTTTTTTTTTTTTTTTTTTTTTTTTTTTTTTTTTTTTTTTTTTTTTTTTTTTTTTTTTTTTTTTTTTTTTTTTTTTTTTTTTTTTTTTTTTTTTTTTTTTTTTTTTTTTTTTTTTTTTTTTTTTTTTTTTTTTTTTTTTTTTTTTTTTTTTTTTTTTTTTTTTTTTTTTTTTTTTTTTTTTTTTTTTTTTTTTTTTTTTTTTTTTTTTTTTTTTTTTTTTTTTTTTTTTTTTTTTTTTTTTTTTTTTTTTTTTTTTTTTTTTTTTTTTTTTTTTTTTTTTTTTTTTTTTTTTTTTTTTTTTTTTTTTTTTTTTTTTTTTTTTTTTTTTTTTTTTTTTTTTTTTTTTTTTTTTTTTTTTTTTTTTTTTTTTTTTTTTTTTTTTTTTTTTTTTTTTTTTTTTTTTTTTTTTTTTTTTTTTTTTTTTTTTTTTTTTTTTTTTTTTTTTTTTTTTTTTTTTTTTTTTTTTTTTTTTTTTTTTTTTTTTTTTTTTTTTTTTTTTTTTTTTTTTTTTTTTTTTTTTTTTTTTTTTTTTTTTTTTTTTTTTTTTTTTTTTTTTTTTTTTTTTTTTTTTTTTTTTTTTTTTTTTTTTTTTTTTTTTTTTTTTTTTTTTTTTTTTTTTTTTTTTTTTTTTTTTTTTTTTTTTTTTTTTTTTTTTTTTTTTTTTTTTTTTTTTTTTTTTTTTTTTTTTTTTTTTTTTTTTTTTTTTTTTTTTTTTTTTTTTTTTTTTTTTTTTTTTTTTTTTTTTTTTTTTTTTTTTTTTTTTTTTTTTTTTTTTTTTTTTTTTTTTTTTTTTTTTTTTTTTTTTTTTTTTTTTTTTTTTTTTTTTTTTTTTTTTTTTTTTTTTTTTTTTTTTTTTTTTTTTTTTTTTTTTTTTTTTTTTTTTTTTTTTTTTTTTTTTTTTTTTTTTTTTTTTTTTTTTTTTTTTTTTTTTTTTTTTTTTTTTTTTTTTTTTTTTTTTTTTTTTTTTTTTTTTTTTTTTTTTTTTTTTTTTTTTTTTTTTTTTTTTTTTTTTTTTTTTTTTTTTTTTTTTTTTTTTTTTTTTTTTTTTTTTTTTTTTTTTTTTTTTTTTTTTTTTTTTTTTTTTTTTTTTTTTTTTTTTTTTTTTTTTTTTTTTTTTTTTTTTTTTTTTTTTTTTTTTTTTTTTTTTTTTTTTTTTTTTTTTTTTTTTTTTTTTTTTTTTTTTTTTTTTTTTTTTTTTTTTTTTTTTTTTTTTTTTTTTTTTTTTTTTTTTTTTTTTTTTTTTTTTTTTTTTTTTTTTTTTTTTTTTTTTTTTTTTTTTTTTTTTTTTTTTTTTTTTTTTTTTTTTTTTTTTTTTTTTTTTTTTTTTTTTTTTTTTTTTTTTTTTTTTTTTTTTTTTTTTTTTTTTTTTTTTTTTTTTTTTTTTTTTTTTTTTTTTTTTTTTTTTTTTTTTTTTTTTTTTTTTTTTTTTTTTTTTTTTTTTTTTTTTTTTTTTTTTTTTTTTTTTTTTTTTTTTTTTTTTTTTTTTTTGTACAATAAGTCCCATTTTCCTGCAGCGTCAAGCATACAACTTCACTGTAAATTTATATTACACTTTGAATCTCAAAATGTGATGACCCGAATATGCACGTATGGGTACGATGGCTGCACGAAAATAGAACCGGATGGCGGTAGGGTCCAGCTTTTTCGCGGGCGAACCAGAAGGTGGACAGGTCGTAAAAAGGGGGTCGTCACAATCCCACATTGCTTGGGGAAGTATGTGGAAATGAAACATATCACCCTTCCAACATAGCAAGACGCGTTTTGGAGCACAATTGACAATGGATCCCATAAGAACTCCGAAGTTAAAAGTGCTTCGGCGAGAGTAGTACCAGGTTGGGTGACCTTCCGGGAAGTTCTCACCAAACAAATCCGTGAGGGGAGGATATTGTGCTACGGCCCAATCCCCAGAGCGGACAATATCTTGCTTGGAAACGGGATCATTACAAATGATATCAGAGCCTGTACCACCCCCAAGTGGCCAACAAGGACATTGGGCCCCCGAGGGGGGGGGGGGGGGGGGGGGGGGGGGGGGGGGGGGGGGGGGGGGGGGGGGGGGGGGGGGGGGGGGGGGGGGGGGGGGGGGGGGGGGGGGGGGGGGGGGGGGGGGGGGGGGGGGGGGGGGGGGGGGGGGGGGGGGGGGGGGGGGGGGGGGGGGGGGGGGGGGGGGGGGGGGGGGGGGGGGGGGGGGGGGGGGGGGGGGGGGGGGGGGGGGGGGGGGGGGGGGGGGGGGGGGGGGGGGGGGGGGGGGGGGGGGGGGGGGGGGGGGGGGGGGGGGGGGGGGGGGGGGGGGGGGGGGGGGGGGGGGGGGGGGGGGGGGGGGGGGGGGGGGGGGGGGGGGGGGGGGGGGGGGGGGGGGGGGGGGGGGGGGGGGGGGGGGGGGGGGGGGGGGGGGGGGGGGGGGGGGGGGGGGGGGGGGGGGGGGGGGGGGGGGGGGGGGGGGGGGGGGGGGGGGGGGGGGGGGGGGGGGGGGGGGGGGGGGGGGGGGGGGGGGGGGGGGGGGGGGGGGGGGGGGGGGGGGGGGGGGGGGGGGGGGGGGGGGGGGGGGGGGGGGGGGGGGGGGGGGGGGGGGGGGGGGGGGGGGGGGGGGGGGGGGGGGGGGGGGGGGGGGGGGGGGGGGGGGGGGGGGGGGGGGGGGGGGGGGGGGGGGGGGGGGGGGGGGGGGGGGGGGGGGGGGGGGGGGGGGGGGGGGGGGGGGGGGGGGGGGGGGGGGGGGGGGGGGGGGGGGGGGGGGGGGGGGGGGGGGGGGGGGGGGGGGGGGGGGGGGGGGGGGGGGGGGGGGGGGGGGGGGGGGGGGGGGGGGGGGGGGGGGGGGGGGGGGGGGGGGGGGGGGGGGGGGGGGGGGGGGGGGGGGGGGGGGGGGGGGGGGGGGGGGGGGGGGGGGGGGGGGGGGGGGGGGGGGGGGGGGGGGGGGGGGGGGGGGGGGGGGGGGGGGGGGGGGGGGGGGGGGGGGGGGGGGGGGGGGGGGGGGGGGGGGGGGGGGGGGGGGGGGGGGGGGGGGGGGGGGGGGGGGGGGGGGGGGGGGGGGGGGGGGGGGGGGGGGGGGGGGGGGGGGGGGGGGGGGGGGGGGGGGGGGGGGGGGGGGGGGGGGGGGGGGGGGGGGGGGGGGGGGGGGGGGGGGGGGGGGGGGGGGGGGGGGGGGGGGGGGGGGGGGGGGGGGGGGGGGGGGGGGGGGGGGGGGGGGGGGGGGGGGGGGGGGGGGGGGGGGGGGGGGGGGGGGGGGGGGGGGGGGGGGGGGGGGGGGGGGGGGGGGGGGGGGGGGGGGGGGGGGGGGGGGGGGGGGGGGGGGGGGGGGGGGGGGGGGGGGGGGGGGGGGGGGGGGGGGGGGGGGGGGGGGGGGGGGGGGGGGGGGGGGGGGGGGGGGGGGGGGGGGGGGGGGGGGGGGGGGGGGGGGGGGGGGGGGGGGGGGGGGGGGGGGGGGGGGGGGGGGGGGGGGGGGGGGGGGGGGGGGGGGGGGGGGGGGGGGGGGGGGGGGGGGGGGGGGGGGGGGGGGGGGGGGGGGGGGGGGGGGGGGGGGGGGCGAATATTCACGTATGGGTACGATGGCTGCAACGCACCGGAACCCGGATGGCGGTACGTCAGTGCGGGCGAACTAGAAGATGACAGGTTGTAAAAAGGGGGTCGTCACAATCCCACATCACTTGGGGAAGTATGTGGAAATGAAACATATGTAAAGAGACCCTTCCAACATAGCAAGATGCGTTTTGGAGCACAATTGACAACGGATCCCATAAGAACTCCGCAGTTAAAATTGTTTCGGCGAGAGTAGTACCAGGTTGGATGACCTTCTGGGAAATTCTCGCCAAACAAAGTCGTGAGGGGAGGATATTGTGCTACGGCCCAATCCCCAGAGCGGACAATATCTTGCTGGGAAACGGGGTCGTTACACAAAAGCTGTGAATAGATCTCACAGTTATATCATCAATTAAACACTTGTAATAATTGATCAGGCTGAAAGAAATATGTGCTGTAATAAAATAATTTTATATTCCGTGAATAAAATATATTGATTAATATTATGTTTGCATTTCAAATTATGCTCTATAAAATTCTTGTTATTTATGCAAACTTTATACTAACATATATATATATATATATATATATATATATATATATATATATATATATATATATATATATATATATATATATATATATATATATATATATATATATATATATATATATATATATATATATATATATATATATATATATATATATATATATATATATATATATATATATATATATATATATATATATATATATATATATATATATATATATATATATATATATATATATATATATATATATATATATATATATATATATATATATATATATATATATATATATATATATATATATATATATATATATATATATATATATATATATATATATATATATATATATATATATATATATATATATATATATATATATATATATATATATATATATATATATATATATATATATATATATATATATATATATATATATATATATATATATATATATATATATATATATATATATATATATATATATATATATATATATATATATATATATATATATATATATATATATATATATATATATATATATATATATATATATATATATATATATATATATATATATATATATATATATATATATATATATATATATATATATATATATATATATATATATATATATATATATATATATATATATATATATATATATATATATATATATATATATATATATATATATATATATATATATATATATATATATATATATATATATATATATATATATATATATATATATATATATATATATATATATATATATATATATATATATATATATATATATATATATATATATATATATATATATATATATATATATATATATATATATATATATATATATATATATATATATATATATATATATATATATATATATATATATATATATATATATATATATATATATATATATATATATATATATATATATATATATATATATATATATATATATATATATATATATATATATATATATATATATATATATATATATATATATATATATATATATATATATATATATATATATATATATATATATATATATATATATATATATATATATATATATATATATATATATATATATATATATATATATATATATATATATATATATATATATATATATATATATATATATATATATATATATATATATATATATATATATATATATATATATATATATATATATATATATAAGACTAATAATCAAATAAATTTTTGACTTATATTTGAAGTATGGAATCTTCAATTAATTAATAGTCATAAACATAGTTTATCTCGTTAAGAATGTATAGTCATATCCCCTATAATAACATAAGATAAATATATTTTATAAAATATAATAGCCGTCATAAATTTTTGTAAAAGCGACTCAAACTTACATACATGAATTAAGGTTTGAAATCGATAGGTTTAGCGTGATTACGTTTCTAATGGATGTATTGATGGTTATTGGACATAATTAGTCGGTTTGTTGATGAATATTAGAGTTTTTGGTTGTTGGAGAACTTAGAAACTCCATTAATGGAGGTTAGGAATTCACGAGCGCGAATTGCTCGATAAATACCTCAACGAGTTAAATTGGAGATTTAGGAGAAGTTCCCTTAGATAGGAGTTTCGCTAGTCTTCCAAATTCGATGTTCTAGGCCTGATTTTAATGATAAATTCTATGAATTGGTTTATGTAACGTCCCGAATTTAAAATCCCCAATTTGATTTCCCCAATTTGAAACCGTAATTTCAGAACCCTAAAAATTTTCCCCAAATCATTTTATCAACTTAAATTCGAGCGTTAAAACCCTAATTCTCTAGTATTTTTAAATTCTCTTTAAATAAATACTAAACATTAATTGCGCGGAAGTTTATAATAACATAATTAAATTAGTCATCATTGAAATAAAAATAGAATTAATAATTCATAAAACTTGTAAAATCCAACAAAAGTTATTCAAAGTTTTCATGAAATATCTTTGAAAATTTAACATACGAATTGACATCATTTCCTTTTAAAAAATTTTCATTCTTCTGTATACTCGTTTGTCTCTGGAGGGTTCTCGATCATAGTCATTTCTTCCTCAGATAACAATTCACCTACATCACAATTTACAAAACTGTGAGAAATAATCTCAGTAAGTGAGAATACGTGCAGTTGCAAAACATGTACTTTTATCGAATCCTGTTAACTGTTACATACTTGTTGGAACTCAATCCTGAACCATCTTTTCAGACTTGGCCATCATGGCTTCATCATCTTTTACTTTTACTTTTAACGTTCAAGCTCACCATCTCAATGTGGCTTTTGCTATCACGTAATTGCCGTCAATTCCATCATTTTCATATACATGCAAATGCCCTACAACTTTTATCTTTTAAATTATTCAATAACAATGCCTAAATATGAGTGCTCACATATCAAATCGTGTAATAAAACAATTATACGAAAATAATATAAATTTATTGTAATGTAGAGCCGTAGCCAAAACATTAAAAAACTTGTACTTTCACTTACCTGGATTCCGAGCGAGTAAGGTTATTGAGATTTTCTGAAATTCCAAATAATTTCCTGCCGAAAAAATCGTAGATCGGTTCAGGCTGAAATTTGGGTCGGGTCGGTTCGGGTTCGGGTCGGTTCGGATGAACAGTGCCGGTCGTGAACAGTGCTCGGTTTGGTTTGGTTTTACTGTTCTAGTCCAGTTTGGTTCGGCTGGAAAGATTCGGTTCGGTTCAGTTTTTTTAAAAAAATAAAACCCTTCTTCTCTGTTCTTCTTCTTCTTCGCGAGGGAGAACAAAGAGCAGAGAGGGATTGAGAGAGAGAGGCTGAGAGAGAGAGCCGGAGCGAGAGGGGTGGTTTTTCGGCCAAGGAAGCTTTGCGTCGGAGGTTCACCGACAGAGCTCAGTCGCGTAGAGAAAATTTTTGCCAAGAACTTCAGCCAAGGTTCTGAATGGCGATTTCCAGCGAGGTAAGCTCCGATTTTAGGTGTAAGTTTCCCCCTTCCCGACCTACCCAATTTATAGGGTTAGAACTTCCAATTTTTCACGTTTCTCCCACTGCCGATAGTCAAATTTCGTCAGCCAATTTAGGGTTTGTCAAAATTTTTGGGCTGGAAGGAAGTTCTTCCTTTTTTTTATTCAAAATTGGTTGCTGCATGTTTTTGATGTGTAACAATGTACCCCCTTAAAGAAATTTTGTCCTCGAAATTTAAAGAATCACCTAAAAAGTTCAGGATAGATCTTTTTCATTTCTTCTTCTTTTTCCCAGGTTGCCTCCTCCACGTTTTGATTCTTCCATAAAACTCTTACAAGTGAGATCTTCTTATTTCGTAACTTCTTTTCTTCTGATTCTAGAATTTGTATCGGTCTCTCTTCGTATGATAAGTTCGGGTTGAGCACAATTTCTTCAGAACTTATTGGTAAAACATGCGAGGGATTTGAAACATATTTCCTCAGCATAGATATGTGAAACACGTTGTGAACGTGCTTGAGTGACTCAGACAAATTTAGTTTGTAAGCAACTTCTCCAATTCTTGTTGTAATTGTAAATGGGCCTATAAATCTCGGGCTCAACTTTTCTTTCTTCCCAAAACGCATCACACCTTTCATTGGCGAGACTTTCAAGAACATTTGATCTCCTGCTATAAACTCCAACTTTCTTCTTCTTCAATCAGCGTAGCTTTTCTGTCTACTCTGGCCATAAGAATTCTTTTCCTGATTAGTGCAACAATCTCCGCAGTCTGTCTGAAATATCTGGCCCAACAAGTAAGCCTTCACCTACTTCATCCCAATGCAGTGGTGATCTACATTTTTGACCATATAAAGCTTCATAAGGTGCCATTCCAATTGAAGCTTGGTAACTATTGTTATAAGAAAACTCTACCAGTGGTAAATTTTTATGCCAATTTTCTTGAAAATCAATAGCGCAAGCTCTTAACATGTCTTCCAGGGTCTGAATCGTTCTTTACGATTGTCCATCTGTTTGAGGATGAAAAGCTGTACTAAAGTTCAACTTAGTACCCATGGCTTTTTGCATACTCTTCCAAAATTTGGAAGTAAAACGGGTATCTCGATCAGACACGATAGAAATAGGAGTGCCATAAAGTCTGATAATCTCCTGAACATAAAGTTGTGCATACTGATCCATAGTATATGTAGTTCTTATAGGGAGAAAATGGGCCGATTTAGTCAATCGATCAACTATAACCCAAATAGAGTCATAATTTTTAATTGATCTTGGAAGTCCAACAACGAAATCCATCGTGATATGTTCCCATTTCCACTGGGGTACAAATAACGGTTGTAAAATACCAGTAGGTCTTTGATGTTCTGCTTTGACTTGTTGACATGTAAGGCATCTTTCAACAAATTTGGCCACGTCCAATTTCAATCCTCGCCATCAATAATGTTGCTTCAAATCTTGATACATTTTAGTTGCACCAGGATGTACCGAGTATGGAGTTGAGTGTGCTTCCTCCAATATAGCTCTCTTTAATTCAACATCATCTAGTATACACCATCTCTTTTTGAACTGGATAATCCCACCATCAGATATGGAAAATTCAGAAACTCTTCCAGCCTCCAATTCTTCTTTCACCTTACAAATAAATGCACCGCCGCGTTGATTATCCTTTATTTGCTCAAGCAAACTTGGCTGAAGCGTCATAGCAGACAATCTCTCTATTAGCCCAAACGGTACAACTTCGATGTTAGATTTCTGCATCTCCTTAGTTAGCTGTTCTGGAATCAGCCGCAACGAAGAAACTTGAGACAATGCTCTTCTAGTCAATGCATCAGCTACAACATTAGCCTTACCAGGATGGTAAATAATCTCGCAGTCATAGTCTTTTACCAATTCCAACCATCTGCGTTGTCTCATATTTAGATCCTTTTGAGTTAGAAAGTACTTTAGACTTTTATTGTCGGTATAGATTTCACATCTTTCTCCATAAAGATAGTGCCTCCAAATCTTTAATGCATGAACCACCGCTGCAAGCTTCAAATCATGAGTTGGGTAGTTTTTCTCGTGTTCTTTCAACTGTCTCGAGGCATAAGATACCACTTTTCCTTCTTGCATGAGAACACATCCTAGTTCATACTTTGAAGCATCACTATACACCACAAATTTTTCTGATCCAGATGGTATAGTAAGTATAGGTGTCGAGATCAGTCTTTTCTTTAGTTCCTAAAATCTTCATTCGCATTCTTCAGTCCATAAATATTTGACACCTTTCTTGGTTAACTTCGTAAGCGGGTTGGATAAACTTGAGAATCCTTCTACGAATCTTCGATAATATCCCACAAGAACAAGAAAACTCCTTATCTCAGCCGCGTTCTTTGGTTGAGGATATTTACTAACCGCTTCTATCTTCACTGGATCTACTACTACACCCTTCTTTGAAATAATGTGTGCCAGAAAAGTGACACTCTCCATCCAAAATTCACACTTGGAGAATTTTTCATATAATTTCTCGTGTCTCAAAATTGATAAAACAATTCGCAGGTGCCTCTCATGATCTTCCTTACTCTTCGAATAAATAAGAATATCGTCGATGAAAACAATTACAAATTCATCTAAGAATTTCTTAAATATTCGATTCATTAAAACCATAATGGCGGCCAGAGCATTACTCAATCCAAAAGGCATAACTCGAAACTCATAGTGGCCGTATCTTGTTCGAAATGCAGTCTTGGATACATCATCATCTTTGATTCTTAGCTGATGGTAGTCGGATCTAAGATCTATTTTTGAAAAGATTCCAGTACCTTTTAATTGATCAAACAAGTCGTCGATTCTTGGAAGTGGGTATTTATTTTTGATAGTGACTTTATTCAATTCCCGATAATCGATACACATCCTCATAGATCCATCCTTCTTCTTCACGAATAATACGGGGGCTCCCCATGGCGAAAAGCTTGGTCAAATAAATCTTTTTTCTAGCAATTTGTCTAGTTGAACTTTCAATTTCCTTTAATTCAATTGGTGCCATTCTGTATGGAGCTTTAGGGATGGGTGTCGTTCCAGGTAGAATATCAATGCTGAATTCTACGTCTCTAGTTGGTGGCAAACTTGTTAAATCATCTGGAAAGACATCTGGATATTCATGAACTATCATCAATTTATCCAAGGTCATTACTTCCTCGGTTTGAGTGCACACAACACTCGCAAAGAATGAAAAACATCCGGAATTCAATAATCTCTGTGCTCGCAAAGATGATATAACGGGAGTTCTCGAACTCTTTTTATCGCCATGGAATAAGAATGGTTCCGTTTCAGGCACTTGAAATCTTACGATCTTCTTGCGACAATCAATAGTTGCATAGTGTCTGGTTAGCCAATCCATGCCGAGAATTATGACGTAATCATGCATAGCCAAAATAGCTAGGTCTGCTTCCAATTCTCTATTTCCAATACGAACTTTGCATTCTCGAATAATAGAGTCGGCGGTCATTACTGCACCTGACGGTGTAGCTACTCCCAACTTATGTTCTAAAGGTTCTATTTCCTTATTTAATTTCTTTGAATGAATAAGAGATATAAAAGAATGGGTTGCACCAGAATCAATTAATATAAAGGAAGGTACTTCAGAAATTAGAAGCACACCTGTTATGACATCTGCATTCTTTTCAGCTTCTTCCTTGGTAATAGTGAAAACTCGAGCGACTACTGATGGTTGATTCTGGCTATTTTTGGGGCAGTCCTTGATAAAATGTCCACATTGACCACATTTAAAACAGGTATTGGCCTGAATGCGACACTCTCCAGAATATGGTTTCTTGCAGGAGGGACATAAAGGCATGTTCATCGTCATGGGTTCCCTTTTAGCGTACTTGGAAGGTCCTTCTGCCGGTGCATTGGTCATTGGTCGTTTAGTTTCATTTTGTTGTTGCAGAATTTTATTTTTGGCAGTCTGAGTTGCATGACTGTACCTTCGTCTAACTCTTAAGCTCTATTGATTTCTCTTTCTCCTTGCTCTGCACATAATGCTTTCTCCACCACAAATGCGAATGGAGAGTTCTTGGAGGTGATAAGACGAATATCATTTTGTATTTCCACCCTTAGTCCTTGAATAAATCGTTTTACTTTCATGGTCTCGCTACCAGCTATATGAGGAGCATAGCGAGATAGTTGTTCAAATTTGTGTAAATAATCGATTACACTTCCTGTTTGCTTCAAAGCCATGAATTCCTCTGTTTTTGCATCCATCATCTAGTCTGTAAAATACTTTTCATAGAAAAGTTCTTGAAATTTCTCACATGTCATGGTGGCGACTGAATGTATCACATTTATAGAATCCCACCAGTAGCGTGCTTCCATTCGGAACATAGAAGACACGCAATTAACTTTCTCTTCATCAGAAATTTTGGCATGCTAAAAAATTTCAATAATAGTTCTTATCCAATTATCTGCTGCTGCCATATCTGCCAAATTTCCATTAAAAATTAGAGGGTCCAATTTTCGAAATCTATTGAAGTCAACGTCTGTATGTTGAGGTCTATTAGGAATATGAGTTTGCGCATTAATTGCTTGGGTTGCTGCCGTTGTTGCTTGAGCTGCCGCATTAGCTGTAATGCCCCCGAACCCGCTCTGGCTCAGTGCGCTACTTTGCTAACGAATCCCACGTTTAAAACGTAATTTAAAATAATTTTCGTAAAAATTTCGACTCAATTTTGGGTTTTCCGAACCCTCGAAAAATATTGTAAAACGTTCCCAAAAATAAGTTTAAAATGCCTTGGAAAATGTCGGGTTAAAATAATTTGGAAATAGGAAAATTTAAATTCTTTTTTTTTTTTCACGTGGCGATCGATCGCCGCAAAGTGGCGATCGATCGCCACACGTTCTGTTTTTTTTTTTTCAGCCCAAGAACGCCCAAAACATCAAATTTGACTTTTCTCCACTTTTCCTCATTTTTCTCCAACTAAAACACCTCCAAAAATCCCAAAATTTTTACCACACCATCCCAACACCCTTGACTCGATGTCCCATAAAAATCTTGGAAAACCGACTTAAAACGACTAACAAAAAAAATAGAGAATTTAAACACGACGTTATTTATTTAAAAACCAAAAACCGACAATATAACGGCTAAAAGTTTATAATCCAAAATCCTGAAAAACAAACACATTTAAAACCAAATTTCAAACCCAATTCACACCATTATAAATCCACAACTATTTACACCAAACAACTTTCACAAAATCAACCACCAACTCTCACAATCTCAAATACCAACCAAAATCTCACAAAACCAATCAACAACATCAAATTCTAAACAAACCAACAACTATCAATGCTAACCCAAACTAACTACAATCTCAAAATCTCCAATACAAACCACACCCCGAGAACTGGGTCGAGGCGCCCTGACAAATGGTCTGCACTGGCAAGCTCCGTGGATCTCCGACTGCTCCTAGTCCTGATCCTCACTATCGAGCTCACCTGAGAATGCTCCATCACCTACACCACAGAATACACACACACGTAAGCTTACACTTAACAAGTAGGGATAACAAATGCAACTAAACAAAATGCAACTTCTACACTCTCGACTGGTTTCAATTACACTATCCTTTTGTTAATCTATACCCGTGCATCTCTCATAGAGACAGTCACACGGTTAAATTCTTGCCCAAATTTTCACCGAGTGATGGCGCCAAGTCCTCGACTAGGCCAGCCCCTCCTCTCAATAATGCGGAATATAAAAGAGACAAAGTGTTTACGGGAGAACCCTCCCAACCCTCCTTGATTTCCGAAAACAAGAACTAGAAAACAATTTCTCTCCAAGGCACACCACAATGCTCAAGACACTCAAACTCGAAGTTGATGTCTTTGGCTTGGTTGCTCATGGCTTATTTATACACAAATGGCCAAGGCCATGTACATGAATCCTCATAAGTGCAAGCACTAACATAAATAAGCACTAACATAAATGAGAGCACTAACATAAATGAAGCACTAACATGTCTTTATGCATCATGAGAAATGGGGCGTAACAGAGACCCTCTCGAGGTGCTCCACGAGCACTACTCCCCAGCAAAACAGCTCTATTCAATATCACGGCTCCTCATAGAGATCCTTCCGAGGTGCTCCACGAGCACTACTCCCCGGCAAGGCAGCCCTACTCGGTATCACTATCACAACATAACTCTTGTAGAGACCCTCCCGAGGTGCTCCACGAGCACTACTCCCCGGCGAGGCAACTCTACTTGCTAACACTGCCTAGTGCAATGCATCCCTTGTAGGGACCCTCCCGAGGTGCTCCACGAGCACTACTCCCTGGCGAAGCAACCCTACTCGGGATCACGATGCATTCCTCACTACATCTTTACATTAGTGCTCATAAATGAAGCACTAACATAAATGAAGCACTAACATAAATGAAGCACTAACATAAATGAAGCACTAACATAAATGAAGCACTAACATAAATGAAGCACTAACATAAATGAAGCACTAACATAAATGAAGCACTAACATAAATGAAGCACTAACATAAATGAAGCACTAACATAAATGAAGCACTAACATAAATGAAGCACTAACATAAATGAAGCACTAACATAAATGAAGCACTAACATAAATGAAGCACTAACATAAATGAAGCACTAACATAAATGAAGCACTAACATAAATGAAGCACTAACATAAATGAAGCACTAACATAAATGAAGCACTAACATAAATGAAGCACTAACATAAATGAAGCACTAACATAAATGAAGCACTAACATAAATGAAGCACTAACATAAATGAAGCACTAACATAAATGAAGCACTAACATAAATGAAGCACTAACATAAATGAAGCACTAACATAAATGAAGCACTAACATAAATGAAGCACCATCATAAATGACCTTTTTCCTTCTCGCGTGGGCCTGCCCCATCGGCCCAATGCCAAATGTGGGCTGCGCCACTCCAAGTGATCCAGCCCGCGTGCCTCAAGTGTCCACCAACACTTAGAATATTTTAGCACGCCTTGAGGAGTTTGCCAAGCTCCTCCTTCATCGGGCCCTTGGCCCGTGTCTTTATGCATCATGAGAAATGGGGCGTAACAGAGACCCTCTCGAGGTGCTCCACGAGCACTACTCCCCAGCAAAACAGCTCTATTCAATATCACGGCTCCTCATAGAGATCCTTCCGAGGTGCTCCACGAGCACTACTCCCCGGCAAGGCAGCCCTACTCGGTATCACTATCACAACATAACTCTTGTAGAGACCCTCCCGAGGTGCTCCACGAGCACTACTCCCCGGCGAGGCAACTCTACTTGCTAACACTGCCTAGTGCAATGCATCCCTTGTAGGGACCCTCCCGAGGTGCTCCACGAGCACTACTCCCTGGCGAAGCAACCCTACTCGGGATCACGATGCATTCCTCACTACATCTTTACATTTAGTGCTCATACTTCAAGCACGTGTTCACAACTCAATTCTCGTGCTTTAAGCTATAATGCAGGTCAACCAATGCACACCATCAAATAAAACACAACAATCAAACAACAACCAAACAAACATTCCTACCGTTCAGTGGTGTAGGCCCGAAGGCAGCAAAACACACAATCCTCTACTTACCTGACTGCTCGGCTTTCAATTGTTCACTTCGTCCAATAATTCACTCGCTCGATCACGTAAAATAACAAAAACTCAACTTAATAAGTCACCAATAAACTCTAAAGGATTCTTAAACCTAAAACTAACCAACACCTAAACACATTTCACTCTCAAAACACAAAACCCGATTTTTACACAATTTTGACCATCCAACTTCAAACGGTCATAACTTCCTCATTTTTCAACAGATTTTGACGCGCCACCCCAATTCAGAAACCTCTACACGTCTACTATCCATTGAAATACTCAAATCAACCAAACAAACACATTAGCCAACCAAAAAACCAGAGGACAAAATCCGGTACACTTTTGCATAAAAACCAGTTTTGTGTAAATCAATTCCAATCCATAATCTATCCACTCAATTAACTTAAACTAACATATCCAAGGCTTTAATCATCAAAAGAGGAAGCAAAATAACCAAGGGAGTGTAAAATTCGGAATCTCCAAATTAGGGTTTTCAAAACCTCATTAAACTCACTAAAAAAACTCACAAACTTCATCCAAAGGTATAAAAACCAAAACCCATAAAGCTTTACCTTAAAATGCCTTGAGAAATTGAAGAAAATAGAGGGAGAGGTGTCGGCTATGGAGGAAGGGCTAACGTGAGAAAATGAAGGAGAAAGAAGGAAGAATTGCCATTTAAACCAAACTTTCCTTTCACTTTTAATTTTACTCCTCTAAAGTGTTTAAAATTGCAAAACCACCCTCCCCCCCTTTCTCTTTTAATTCCAACGCCAAACACTCATTAAACCACCACTTTTCATTAACGTTTTCCAAGTTTTTATATCCTAACTTACAAATTTCCTATTGGTTGTTGACTTTTCAACTCTCTTTATGTTAAATTGTCAAACTCATTTTGTTTTCTCTTCTCATCCATTACACTTCAATGCATAACATCAAACTTGTATAATTTAAATCTTATACTTAGCATAATCTAGGCTACTCACGTAATAGAAAATTTCCGGGTGTTACAATCCACCCTCCTTACAAAAATTTTGTCCTCAAAATTTGTGGCCTCGTTATTCCCTAACTTATTGACTCCAACGCTAACCTCTTAACTTCTGGGTTGTTGCGCTAACTCTCAATTACCCTAAATCATTAATCGGTTGGTAATGACAATCCCTATAACTCCAAAGTTTTAAATTACCCTTATATGCATTTCCATCGTATGCCAAGCTCTCAACATTTAAATTTATCAACTAATCACTCAAAGTATTATCTGTTCTCCAATTTATGTCCATTACACTCAATTTGTCCAACTTCCATTTACATCCATCACCAAACACTCTCAACTAATAAATCTAAATTAACTCTTTCCTAACTTTACACTCAACACCCTAAATGGTTTGTACACACTTTACGTCAACCTCAAAATTTCAAATTGAAACTTCCATAATCCCCCTTCTTAGTTCCCTCGTATAATCTCCTTGTCTTATTCAATATATCTAATACATTCCAATCTCCTAACTTATTTCTTTCCTCTGTCCATTCAAAATCTACAATCTAATCATCCTTCTAGCTTAAGTCTCTCCACTTCTATGATCTAATCTTTTGATCTCTTACCTGTTACTTTTCTTCTCTACTATACCACGGCATCTAGGTTTCTAAATTATTTCACACCATAGGTTTTTGGCTCTTCCTAGATCAAATAACCCCAAAAGCTCGGTATGCCTACTCTTGGTTGAAAAACTTTAATTTTCCTATAACTTGTGGGTTGACATTTTCTATAATAGTACTCCAATCCTTAAGACTCAACTATGTCTCTAACCTAAGTATCACATTATATTACAATTAGTCCCACATATACATACCCTTTGGCTCGATCATGGCAAAGATCCTAGGCGTCGCTCTTCTCTAATGCAGGGCAGTCTTTGGCTATATGTCCAGGTTTATTACAATTGAAGCACCAGGTTACCCTTGGCTTTGGACAATCCCTGAAAAGGTGGCCAGATTCGAAGCAGTTGAAACATTTACCTTCATATTGACCACACTCCCCATGATGAGCTTTTATACATTTAGGACATGGCAAGTATTTTCCCCGTGTTGATTGTGGCTTCTTTCCTCCCCGCTGGTCATTTAAATTTTCACCCAGTCTTTTATTTCCTAAAGATTGTGAAGAAGACCCATCACCGCTCATCTGAGTTGTAATCTCCTTGAACATTCTTTTCGGGGTCTCAGAAGATCTAGTTAATTTCTCAGCAGCTTCCTCAACCTCTAATGCCTTCGCAACCACTTCAGTAAATGATATTCCCGAAATCCCGAAGGTCTTCACCAACATATAAATTTTGGGCTTCAAGCCCTGCACGAACTGAAAGATCTTATCTTCTTCCCGACTGACCATGTGGCTGGCAAACCTAGACAACAGTTCAAATTGTTGAATATAATCTCCCACTGATCTCGTTTGCTTAAGTGCCATAAATTCCATCCTCTTTGCAGCCTGGGCCGTTTGGTTGTAGTATTTGTCAAAGAACATGTCTTTAAAGTCTTGCCAGGTTAAGCCCTGAGGACCGATGGTACCCTCCACCGACTCTCACCAACTTTGAGCATTATTGGTCAGATGAAAGTAGCACACTTCACTTTGTTTACTTCTTCAACCTCGGCAACTTTAAACATATTCTCTATGGTATGAATCTACCTATCTGCAGCTGTGGGATCTGTTAATCGGCCTTCCAATGCTGGAGGGTTCAGTCTTCGAAATCTATCCCCACTAGAACCGGCCCCAATACTACCCTTGTCCTCCCTGCCCGATCAAAGATCCAAACAACTCTGCTTGCTTTGTAACCAAGTCAGCAAGCTGCTTGACTGCCTCTTCAAGCAGATTTCTAGGTGGTTCGGGCTCGTTTCGGGGTCGACCTGGTAATCTGGGGTTCTGCATCTTAAATTAATCCTGTAGACAAAATTTAAAATAAGCTAACTTAGATACAAAACTAACTAGAGAACAGAATTACTTACAGTCGGTGAAGTACGTTGCAGGACGGTCGGCATTGTCGGGTAATTCTTTGAACGATTCGACTACTAAAGCTCTGATACCAACTTGTAACGCCCCCAAACCCGCTCTGACTCGGTGCGCTACTTTGCTAACCAATCTCACGTTTAAAACGTAATTTAAAATAATTTTCGTAAAACTTTCGACTGAATTTTGGATTTTTCGAACCCTCGAAAAATATTGTAAAACGTTCCCAAAATACGTTTAAAATGCCTTGGAAAATGTCGGGTTAAAATAATTTGGAAATAGGAAAATTTAAATTTTTTTTTTTGTGGCGATCGATCGCCATACGTTCTGTTTTTTTTTTTTTCAGCCCAAGAACGCACAAAACATCAAATTTGACTTTTCTCCACTTTTCCTCATTTTTCTCAAACTAAAACACCTCCAAAAATCCCAAAATTTTTACCACACCATCCCAACACCCTTGACTCGACGTCCCGTAAAAATCTTGGAAAACTGACTTAAAACGACTAACAAAAAAAATAGAGAATTTAAACACGAAGTTATTTATTTAAAAACAAAAAACCGACAATATAACGGCTAAAAGTTTATAATCCAAAATCCTGAAAAACAAACACATTTAAAACAAAATTTCAAACCCAATTCACACCATTATAAATCCACAACTATTTACACCAAACAACTTTCACCAAATCAACCACCAACTCTCACAACCTCAACTACCAACCAAAATCTCACAAAACCGATCAACGACATCAAATTCTAAACAAACCAACAACTATCAATTCTAACCCAAACTAACTACAATCTCAAAATCTCCAATACAAACCACACCCCGAGAACTGGGTCGAAGCGCCCCGACAAATGACCTGCACCGGTGAGCTCCGTGGATCTCCGACTGCTCCTAGTCCTGATCCTCACTATCGAGCTCACCTGAGAATGCTCCGTCACCTGCACCACAGAACACAAACACACACGTAAGCTTACGCTTAGCAAGTAGGGATAACAAATGCAACTAAACAAAATGCAACTTCTACACTCTCGACTGGTTTCAATTACATTATCCTTTTATTAATCTATACCCGTGCATCTCTCATAGAGACCCTCCTGAGGTGCTCCACGAGCACTACTCCTGGCGAAGCAGCTCTATTCAATATCACGGCTCCTTATAGAGATCCTTCCGAGGTGCTCCATGAGCATTACTCACCAGCAAGGCAGCCCTACTTGGTATCACTATCACAACACAACTCTTGTAGAGACCCTCCCGAGGTGCTCCACGAGCACTACTCCCCGGCGAGGCAACTTTACTTGCTAACACTGCCTAGTGCAATGCATCCCTTGCAGGGACCCTCCCGAGGTGCTCCACGAGCACTACTCCCCGGCGAAGCAACCCTACTCGGGATCACGATGCATTCCTCACTACCTCTTTACATTTAATACTCACACTTCAAACACATGCTCACAACTCAATTCTCGTGGCTCTAACTATAATGCAGGTCAACCAATGCACAACATCAAATAAAACACAACAATCAAACAACAACAAAACAAACATTCCTACCATTCAGTGGTGTAGGCCCGAAGGCAACAAAACACACAATCCTCTACTTACCTGACTGCTCGGCTTTCAATTGTTCACTTCGTCCAATAATTCACTCGCTCGATCACCTAAAATAACGAAAACTCAACTTAATAAGTCATCCAATAAACTCTAAAGGATTCTTAAACCTAAAACTAACCAACACCTAAACACATTTCACTCTCAAAACACAAAACCCGATTTTTACACAATTTTGACCGTCCAACTTCAAACGGTCATAACTTCTTCGTTTTTCAACAGATTTCGACGCACCACCCCAGTTCGGAAACCTCTACACGTCTACTATCCATTGAAATACTCAAATCAACCAAACAAACACATTAGCCAACCCGTACTTCAGAGGACAAAATCAGGTACACTTTTGCATAAAAACCGGTTTTGTGTAAATCAATTCCAATCCATAATCTAACCACTCAATTAACTTAAACTAACATATCCAAGGCTTTAATCATCAAAAGAGGAAGAAAAATAACCAAGGGAGTGTAAAATTCGGAATCTCCAAATTAGGGTTTTCAAAACCTCATTAAACTCACTTAAAACTCACTAAAAACACTCACAAACTTCATCCAAAGTTATAAAAACCAAAACCCATAAAGCTTTACCTTAAAATGCCTTGAGAAATTGAAGAAAATAGAGGGAGAGGCGTCGGCTATGGAGGAAGGGCTAACGTGAGAAAATGAAGGAGAAAGAAGGAAGAATTGCCATTTAAACCAAACTTTCCTTTCACTTTTAATTTTCCTCCTCCAAAGTGTTTAAAATTGCAAAACCACCCTCCCCCCTTTCTCTTTTAATTCCAACGCCAAACACTCATTAAACCACCACTTTTCATTAACGTTTTCCAAGTTTTTATTTCCTAACTTACAAATTTCCTATTGGCTGTTGACTTTTCAACTCTCTTTATGTTGATTTGTCAATTTCATTTTGTTTTCTCTTCTCATCCATTACACTTCAATGCATAACATCAAACTTGTATAATTTAAATGTAACACCCGGGAAATTCTTACAACGCGCGTAGCCATAGATAGGTTATGTTAAGTAGTAAATTAGAATGAAAATGTGGAAGAGGAATTTGAGAGAAAATAAAATGATAAGGTAATTGTTTAATAAATAGTTGTTTTAATTAATTTAAAAGAAAAGTGAATAAATTTGGTGAAACTAATTGATTAATTAATTGGTGTTCGGATATTCTAAATGGGGAACTTAAGCTGGGTACGGGGTGAAGGTCAATTTACAAAAATTTATAATTTAAGGACGAGATTTAACGGAATTTTTGGAAGGGCAAAAGGGTAATGTAATTGTATTTAATGTTGTTATTATTATTATTATTATTATTATTATTATTATTATTATTATTATTATTATTATTATTATTATTATATTAAAAAATAATAAAACAAACGACAGAATGGTTTTCAAACCATTCTGTCGTTCGAGTCGTGCGAGGGGCAAGGGAGAGACGGGGGAGAGACGAGGGACGAGGGACGAGGGACGAGCGACGAGCGACGATCGGCGACGGGTTCACCGTCGATTTCTGAGGTTTTTCGGTGCAGGCAATTGTCGGGGCGTCTTGACCATGGTCTTCGGAAAGACGTGGGTAGTGAACATGTATAATTTACATTTATTTTGGTGGTTTGTAGAGTTGTCTTTTTGGTTGATGTTGTTTTTAGAGTTATTGCATAGCTAATTGTATTTGGTGTATATAGTCATAGTCAAGGGTGATGTGTCTCCCTGTACTGTGGACTTTCTTTATTTAAGGATGTTAGTATTTTAGTTTCCCTCTTTACTGCTATTTGGTGATTTCGTATGCTGGATTGGTTGGGATTGGATTGTATGCAGGTATTTAGCATTTTGGAGGCGCCACTTTCAGGCGTTACTTCGCCGAAATTTTTGGGAAGGATGCCGTGGTGCTTAAAGGTTAGAATTAAGGAAAATTAGTGAGTCTAGACAGCTAGGTATGACTTAAAAGAGTTTTAGGAGATTTAGTTTTAAATCCTGCGGTGTCAATTTTATTTTAAATGAGGTTTTAACGTGGAATTGATTAGCAAAGTGGCGCACCGAGCCAGGGTGGGTTCGGGGGCGTTACAAGATGGTATCAGAGCATAAATGGTCAAGTCGTTTAAAGGATTACCCGACAATGCCGGCCGCCATGCAACATGCTTCACCGACTGTAAGTATTTCTTTAATTTTAGATAGTTTATCTTTAAGATTAGATTGTTTAACCCCTGTTTGTTTTGGAACTGTAATAGATTAGAACATTCCGAGAGTACCAAGACAACTTTGGTGGATCCCTTAAGCTAATTCATAGACATGTGTGTTGACATAGTGTACTGATAGTTCGAATAGCTAGGAATTTATTGGAAGTGCGAAATTAACAAAGTAACATTAGATAGAAGTAGGATTGAGCATAGATAGATTAGAGAATCTTAGGATGGGACTTAACCTTATGAGAAAAGAGGTATGATCTACCCGAATTAAGTGTTAATGTTAGCCTGAGTATAAGTGATAGTCGTTAGAAAAAGTGTGAGTTGTGTCCTAGTATTAAATGGGTGGGTGAGGACACAGTGGGTTGAATGCAGGATGAGATAAACCTTAGAATGAGAAATTGTAATGATGATACACATAGATAGACTTGGGGCATAGTTAGTAAATCCTTGGGAGCACTAGGACGTACTAGGATACGATGAACCGAGTAGAAGTTTGAAAATTTATTGGGAGACACCTTAGACCTTCGTCATGGCATTAATATGTTTATGAATTGTTAAGGGGATTTTGAGAATTTGAGATACTAATTGGTATTCGGTGAGAGGAAGATTCTAATAAACTTTATGCAAGAAAAACCAAGAGGGGAGCCTAGCCTAAGTTAAGTGGAGTTAACAATGATAGGGACTAAGAGGTATAGTTAGTTAGTATGACCCAAACTAGAGTCATAGAAAGGTGAAATGCTCGAGAGTAGAATTATGGAGAGTATGAGTCAAGTCGTGAATGTGGCAATGAGGAGTAGTTGTGGAGTGAATGATGAGCCATAGAAAGGTACTCAATTTCGGGGATTAAAAGTTAGAGATTTCCTTAGAGCTAGGAAACCAATAAATATTGAGGTATTAAAGGATCAAAGAAGATGCTAGGTGATATTCATTATGAAAAATGGTTGGACCTTAGGGTATAGGTACTATCTTAAGGGATTACTCATTCGAGGGTGAACGTGAATGCGTAAAAGTTTTCAACCGGCATTGTATAGGAGAATTTAGGCGTGACTAGAAGGAGTGGACGTGCTGTGTTTTGGTGTTATTCGACCTAGGATTTGGGAGCCGAAAGTATATAGGTTTGGAATAATTTGGAATAACTTCGAAACTTAGATGTCTTGAGTAGGTAGAGAAAAGTCTAACTTCGAGGGTTCGACTCGTATGTAACGAAGTCGAAACTACTGATGTGGTAAATAGATTAGGCAAGAGTTGATAAGCCTAAGAGTTAGCGAACTTAAGCGTGAGATATGAATATGAACTCGAGTATTAGTAGAGGTTGGGAAATGTAAGCTAGAAGAACGATGAAATTAAAATTCTAGATTCGAGACGGACATATGAGAGATATTAGTTAACTAAGAGAGAGAATTAGGATATGAGAGTTAGCTATCTTATGAAGTTGAAGAACTTAGAGGGAACTTAGAGGATATTGAGAATTAAAGTGTAAAAGTTTGAAAGTATAGGTGATGAGTGATTAAGCGAAAGTTACTAAAATGTAGAAGAGTACATAGTTATGAAAGTTAGACTAAGTTATGCGTTTGAGCTTTGTTAGTGGGTGAAGAGTGAGAAGTGAGGTAAGTGAGGAGATTAGTAAATTCTAATGGAGGATATTGGATAGGAAGGACACGGAGATTATATGATGGAATTTAGAATAGGGTTAATTCAGGAGAAGCATGAGAGTTTTAATTTGAAATTTTGGGGATATTGATTTTTTTGGGAGTGTGTAGTTATGACTGGAATAGAAGTGAGATAAATTTAGTATAGTGAAGGATGTTAGTCGAGGTAACAAGGTGGAGGATGAGATAGTAACTTAGAAGGGAAGTTTGAACTGAAAACTTAGGGTACAAAGTTTATTCACTAAGTTTTTTTTAGTGTTATGTAGTTGAGGAAGGTTGAGAGTTGAAATTAAAGTGGTGGTACACCGTTTAGAATATTGGGTGAATAGTGAGAACGAATTAGTTTAGACTTAAGAATTTGAAAGTGTTTGGTGATGACTATAGTCAAAGTTGGACAAATCGTACACCAATTCATTTTATACTTTGAAGGAATAGGGGGTAGATTGATTTAGATAGTGAGAGTTTGGAGTACGTAGATGAAGTTAGAATGATAAATGAGGTGTCGTGATGGTTTGAGGTAATTAGATGAGAAATGATGTAACAATATGGTAACATAGAGGGAATTTAAAATTTGAGGTTTAGAGTAAGATATATATATTGTTGAGTTCTTGATGTTACAAGCATTGGGGTAGCTTTGGAAATTTGAGGTTGTAATGTAAGGTTTGATGAACATTAGATTAGAAAATTAAGTGACTAAGTGAACTGAGCATGAGGAAAAGCTAGAGTTGAGAGCCAAGTTGGAGAGATTAATAGTCTAAGTGATGAATGCTCAAATTAAAGTCTACGGATATATGAGTAGGTGAGCTATGGAGGGCATAGCTAGGCAATTTAAAACTTTGGAGATGTAAAGAATTTTCAGTGTTTGATAGATGACTAAGATTGTAGTATAGTCTAGATTTCAGTGGCAAATCAAAAGTTATGGAGGGTAGATTAGAATAAGTTAGTGAAGAATATTAAGGCACGTCAAATTTTGAGGACAAAATTTTTGTAAGGAGGGTGGATTGTAACACCCGGAAAATTCTTACAACGCGCGTAGCCTTAGATAGGTTATGTTAAGTAGTAAATTAGAATGAAAATGTGGAAGAGGAATTTGAGAGAAAATAAAATGATAAGGTAATTGTTTAATAAATAGTTGTTTTAATTAATTTAAAAGAAAAGTGAATAAATTTGGTTAAACTAATTGATTAATTAATTGGTGTTCTGATATTCTAAATGGAGAACTTAAGCTGGGTACGGGGTGAAGGTCAATTTACGAAAATTTATAATTTAAGGACGAGATTTAACGGAATTTTTGGAAGGGCAAAAGCGTAATGTAATTGTATTTAATGTTATTATTATTATTATTATTATTAAAAAATAATAATAAAACAAACGACAGAATAGTTTTCAAACCATTCTGTCGTTCGAGTCATGCGAGGGGCAGGGGAGAGACGGGGGAGAGACGAGGGACGAGCGACGATCGGCGACGGGTTCACCGCCGATTTCTAAGGTTTTCCGGTGCAAGCAATTGTCGGGGCGTCTTGACCATGGTCTTCGGAAAGACATGGGTGGAACAGTATTTTTGGGGTCATGTATAATTTACATTTATTTTGGTGGTTTGTAGAGTTGTCTTTTTGGTTGATGTTGTTTTTAGAGTTATTGCATAGCTAATTGTATTTGGTGTATATAGTCATAGTTAAGGGTGATGTGTCGCCCTGTACTGTGGACTTTCTTTATTTAAGGATGTTAGTATTTTAGTTTCCCTCTTTACTGCTATTTGGTGATTTCGTATGCTGGATTGGTTGGGATTGGATTGTATGCAGGTATTTAGCATTTTGGAGGCGCCACTTTCAGGCGTTACTTTGCCAAAATTTTCGGGAAGGATGCCGTGGTGCTTAAAGGTTAGGATTAAGGAAAATTAGTAAGTCTATGCAGTTCGGTATGACTTAAAAGTGTTTCGGGAGATTTAGTTTGAAATCCTACGGTGTCAATTTTATTTTAAATGAGGTTTTAACGTGGAATTGGTTAGCAAAGTGGCGCACCGAGCCAGGGTGGGTTCGGGGGCGTTACATTAAATCTTATACTTAGCATAATCTAGGCTACTCACGTAATAGGAAATTTTCGGGTGTTACATTAGCTGCTTGCGCCAGTTGCTCCATCATTTCCATCATTCAATCAAGTACCACATCCCTACCATTACAATTTCCATTTCCATTTCCTCTACGATTGGCCATAGTCTACATCACGAAGACTTTAATTTAAGAAATCTATCTTTATATACTTGGAAATGTACTATAAAATTATCTAACATACTTTTATCAAAATATAACTTTTACTACAAACTTACTTGCTGATTGACAATCTTCCAGGTGCACATGAGCATACAGATCATTTTACAGAATCGTTTTAAAAACTTTGTCTCTGATACCAAACTGTAACGCCCCGAATTTAAAATCTCCAATTTGATTTCCCCAATTTGAAACCCTAATTTCAGAACCCTAAAATTTTTCCCCAAATCATTTTATCAAATAAATTCAAGCGTTAAAACCCTAATTCTGTAGTATTTTTAAATTCTCTTTAAATAAATACTAAACATTAATTGCGCGGAAGTTTAAAATAACATAATTAAATGAGTCATCATTGAAATAAAAATAGAATTAATAATTCATAAAACTTGTAAAATCCAATAAAACTTATTCAAAGTTTTCATGAAATATCTTTGAAAATTTAACATACGAATTGACATCATTTCCTTTTAAAAACTTTTCATTTATCTGTATACTCATTTTTCTCTGGAGGGTTCTCGATCATAGCCATTTCTTCCTCAGATAAAAATTCACTTACATCACAATTTACAAAACTGTGAGAAATAATCTCAGTAAGTGAGAATATGTGCAGTTGCAAAATATGTACTTTTACCGAATCCTGTTAACTATTACATACTGGTTGGAACTCAATCCTGAACCATCTTTTAAGACTTGGCCATCATGGCTTCGTCATCTTTTACTTTTACTTTTATTTTTAGTTTTAACGTTGAAGCTCACCATCTCAATGTGGCTTTTACTATCACGTAATTGTCGTCAATTCCATCATTTTCATATACATGCAAATGTCCTACATCTTTTAAATTATTCTATAACAATGCCTAAATATGAGTGCTCACATATCAAATCGTGTAATAAAACAATTATACGAAAATAATATATATTTATTGTGATGTAGAGCCGTAGCCAAAACATTGGAAAACTTGTACTTTCACTTACCTGGATTCCGAGCGAATAAGGTTATTGGGATTTTCTGAAATTCCAAATAATTTCTTGCAGGGAAAAATCATAGATCGGTTCGGGCTGAAATTTGAGTCAGGGTCAAAATTCGGGTCGATTCGGGTCCAGGTCGGTTCGGATGAACAGTGCCGGTCGTGAACAGTGCACGGTTTGGTTTGGTTTTACTGTTCTGGTCTAGTTTGGTTCAGGCTGGAAAGAACCGGTTCGGTTCAAGCTGTTTAAAAATTGGTTCAGTTTTTTTAAAAAAAATAAAACCCTTCTTCTCTGTTCTTCTTCTTCTTCGCGAGGGAGAACAGAGAGCAGAGAGGGATTGAGAGGGGTGGTTTTCGGCCAAGGAAGCTTCGCGTCAGAGGTTCACCGACGGAGCTAAGTTGCGCAGAGAAAATTTTCGCTGAGGGGAAGGTTTTTCACTGAGAAGTTCAGCCGAGGTTGGGAATGGCGATTTCCGGCGAGGTAAGCTCCGATTTTAGGTGTGAGTTTCCCCCTTCCCGAGCTACCCAATTTATAGGGTTAGAACTTCCAATTTTTCACGTTTCTCCCATTGTCGATAGTCAAATTTTGTCGGCCAATTTAGGGTTTGTCAAAATTTTTGGGCTGGAAGGAAGTTCTTCCTTCTTTTTATTCAAAATTGGTTGCTGCACGTTTTTGATGTGTTACAGTTTAGGTGAACAACGCTTGTAGACAGGGTTTAGTGTGCTACGGACGCGAGGTAAGTCTTCGTACTTTGTTTGGCCGATTTTGCCTACACCAAGAGTTATGACGTTATTAAGGATATTGGTGACTTTCGTAGTTGTAGAGTAAGTGGTTGGGTAGTTTATGAGTATAGGTCGTGGTGTGTTTTCTAAGATTTATTGTTTGTTTTTTATGTTAATTATAAATTGTGCGATATGAACTGTACATGTATCACGCTATTTTAAAATAGCATGAAAATGTGTTTCTACATGCGTTTTATGAAAAGAACTGAATTAATGAAAAGAAATAAATGCACGTAATCCCGATCACGACGGAGTGGGGTTTCGACATGGCTATCCAGTAAGCGAAGCATGTTTTCCTCCCTGTAGATTGAAAGGGCTGTCTAACCGCCAGACGTGCCCTCTCCATCTGGTGAGAGTAGACCTCGGTGACATCCCGCTTTGTAACTAAAAGATTCAAATGAGTGCATGATTTTTATGAATGACATATACACAGCATGCATTTGCATTTACATAGATTTACTGAGCCTTTAGCTCATAGAATGTCTCTGTGGTGTAGGTGACTTTGATATAGATGATGATGACATTCCTCCACCCGACGCATGAGCTGGTTGAAGAAGGGTCTCCGTGGGAGTGTGCTGGCGTAGTCGGTGCGACTTTTGACCCGTGGAGAGACAACGTATCGGTATTTTGGGTTAGAGATGGGTAGAAATTGTATAGATAGTGTATTTTGATGGATTAGCCTAGAAATTTATGATGAAATGGATTAATTTGTGAAGTTTAAGTGATAGTTTTATTTTGAAATGTTACTGGAACTGCTTGGTGATTTAAGTTTTTATAGGGAACTTGTCAGTTTTTAAACGGATCCACGCATTTCGTTTTTATGAAATTTCAATACGTTTTCTAATGGTTCCGAGTAGTTTTGGGTGATTGATGAAGTGGGAAATTGTATGAGGATAATAAGTATTTATGTTGAATTTGTATTTAGGAGTTGGATGATGAAGGGAATTTGTGAAGTGTGTGTGCGTGATGTGCATGGAATTGGAGAAAAGAAGGAAAGAGAGGAAGGATGGCAAGATCTCTGGATTTCAATCCAGAGAGGTTGTTGATTGATCGCCAGGGAAGGCGATCGATCGACCCTCTTTGGCTACGCTCTGGAAGAAATTCCAAAGCGTGTGCCGATCGATCGCCTGGTGAGGGCGATCGATCGGCTGAGCGTAATCGCCAAGGGGCGATCGATCGCCTGACATATAAACGCCACAGCCGTTCGATCGGCTGAAATGGCCGATTGATCGGCTACATGTTTTTCAGGCGAAATGCCCCTTTTGCCCCGTGGTTCGCCTGTCGAATGCTTGCTTCCTTTACGTGTCCATGTTAATGTGTTTTCTTTAACTATTCTTCAAACGATTTCAACGACTTGGATTTTTGATTTTAGAGGTTTAGAAGTTAAAATTTTATGAGTGTTAAAATTTTATGAGTTTTACGGGAAATTAAGGTATAGGATTAGGAGATTTTACACAAGAGGTCCGTTGAGGAGGCCAACTTATCATATTTTTTCACTATTTGAGTCTTTTTCTGTGGAGACCCAGCCCGCGGATGCACCACCATCGACTGTTGGATCCCACTCATGACCTTTTTCATTCCCGGGGTAGAAGTTTTTGTCTTCCCAGTGGTTTGAACCCTGGCTTCCAGGGTTTATGACCAAGAGTTTCCCATCACTAGTACCACTTGAACTACTGGAGGCTAGGGTTCAAATCACTGGGAAGGCAAAAACTCCTACCCCAAGGATAGAGACAGTCATGAGTGGGACCCAACGGTCGATGGCGGTGTGTCCGCGGGCTAGGTCTCCACAGAAAAAGGGTTCTACTCATGACCTTCTCCATCCCCGGGGTAAGAGTTTTTGCCTTCCCAGTGATCTGAACACTGGCCTCCAGGGCTTATGATCAAGAGTTCCCCATCACTGTTACCACTTGAGTTAGTTAGATCAAGTGGTACCAGTGATTGGGCACTCTTGGTCATAAACCCTGGAGGACAGGGTTCAAATCACTGGGAAAGCAAAAACTCATACTCTAGGGATGGAGAAGGTCATGAGTGGTACCCAACGGTCGATGGCGGTGCATCCGCAGGCTGGGTCGATGGCGGTGCGTTCGCGGGCTAGTTCTCCACATTCGGTTTACACATATTGTGGCCTTTGTCGCTCGGCCATTGTTTCCGATCATTTTTCTGACCAAAGTGCAAACAAATAATACTAGTATACTCATAATCAAGTTCTCTTTCATTTGATACCAATTTTGTCAATCGAAACTTAATTCAATACCAGTGTATTTGATTATTTTTTACACTTGTTCCACTTGTGGTTCTTGACACTATTTTTTATAATCAGTTTTAGCAAATGATTTTAGCTCAAGTGTGCTCACTTTTATAAAACACTATATATAACAATTGAATCCTTGTTGAATTATTCAAATCATGCCTATGGCATCCCCTTACAAATCATAGTGAGGGAGATCTTCAACAGCCGACGCAAGATTGAGTTCAACTGCATCTATTTTAGTTACTTTATTCTCTTTGAGAGTATTTGACTTTAGTTGGTGAGATTCTTAATACGTTACTCTAGCAAATTTTTGTTTTTGGTTTTTATATTATTATATTGTGCTCATGTTACTATTGGACCTTTATTTCAGCTAAACGTTTGAGCCCTAGTTGTTATTGCATTTTGATTGTCTTTTGGTGCAATATTATTAACTGCCATCGAGGGTTGAACGGTTCGATCTTTCCATGGCCCGTATCATTTTTCGTTACATCGTGGGCTCTTTTCAGGTCATGACAATTCCTCAACGATTGAAGGCCAAAGTATTAAGGTACATTTTTACATTATATAATATTTAAGTTGTATTTAGTGTTTGGGTTATAATTCATCCAAACAGAAAATAGAAAAGAAAATGCGACGATTAAACACAGGGGTATCAGAAATATAAAATTTTTACTAGAAATTAACTTCATTTTTTAGACGGAATTCCATGTTTATTAGAAAAAAATTGAATTACTTTACTGTATTCCATTGCATTCTGGGGATGGATTCTTACTTGCCACATTCCAGGGGGAGGATTATTATAATTACAGTAATCTAAAACCATATAATTCTGCCTCACAAATTTCAAATCTTTTTGCTGTTTCTCGAATAAAATCCAGAATGATTCCATGTTCCATGGGTATGCAGAAGAATAGCAGTCTGAAGAACTGGACTCGTTTACGTATGGGCAACCATAGATCTCGAAATCTCTGTACTGCGCGCTGAAGGATTGGCCAGTCCAGTCCACTGTCGGCTTGCTCGACGCCCAGCCGGCCACCCATGTCGTCGCTTCAATCTGCATGGGGTCTGTGAGGAACATGTCTGCGTAGGCTCCTATGTTCTCTAGAACTCTTACGGGCTTGAAATCAACAAATAATCTGAAAATTTAAGAGAGGGAGAGGTTGATCTTGTAAAGACTTTCTTGTATGAACAAGTGGTATAATTTCAACAGTTAAGATAATAAAAATTTAGCAGGTTTGCTTAAATAAGATTAACGTCAGAGGTGTTGAGAAAATAAAAAGTTTTGACATTAAACTTTATTTATGGCATTTAAGTTGTGTGTGGCTTTTGGTTGTATAACCGATAGTATTTAATTTGGGAGTTTGGGTTTAGGAGTTATGAGCATTTGATGATATTTAAGTTTCTTAACAATTAGTATTCCCTAGTTGTTTCTTTTGTAAGCCTATAAAAGCATGTTTAGTTGAATGAATAAACACATCTTCTCCAACCTTTGTCCTTTACATTTTTTCTTTTGCTAACAAAGTGGTATCAGAGCGTACAAAAAAAAAGAGTGGATAATGGCCAACGGTGGGGGAATGGGTCCGCTTCAACTACCGATGCTTACCAAGCTCAACTATGACAATTGAAGCATCAAGATGAAGGCGTTACTAGGAGCACAAGACTTGTGGGAAATCGTGGAAAACGGTTTCCAAGAGCCGGAAGTAGGAGCCGATCAAGCGCAAAAAGATGCGTTAAAGGAGACAAGAAGGCCCTCTATATCTTGTACCAATCGGTGGACGAAGACACGTTTGAGACCATCGCCAATGCTGTGACATCAAAGGCGGCATGGGACAAGCTCCAATCGACTCATAGAGGAGCCGATAGTGTGAAAAAGGTACGGTTGCAAACTCTATGTGGCGAGTTTGAATCATTACAAATGAAGGAGACGGAGGTGATAGCGAAATATCACACAAAAGTAATGGTCATTGCCAACCAATTGAGATAGAATCCGATGTTCGTGTCATGGAGAAGGTTCTACGGAGCCTAAATACAAAGTTTGAGATCATCGCCACGACATCGAGGAGACAAAGGATCTTGAGAACATCTTGATTGAACAATTCATAGGCTCGTTGCAAGCCTATGAGGAGAAAAAGAAAAGGAAGATTGAGCAAAAGGAGACCGTAGAACAACTTCTCCAACTCAAACTCAAGGAAGAGAACAATCGTGGACGTGGAAGAGGTCGAGTCGAGGTCGTGGTGGAAGAGAAGAAGCCAACACTGACATTTCTCAAAACTCTCAAGGAAGAGGAGGCCGAGGTCGTGGAAGATGTGGTGGAAGGTCCGGGAGAGATAAATCTCAGGTAAAATGTTATAATTGTAATAAATATGGACATTATGCGAATGAGTGTTACTCGGAACCGACTGACTGAAAGCAAAAGGACCGGTCAACCGTTGGCACTTCCAACGCCAATCAAGGGGAGTCCAATTATGCGGAGGAAGACGGGACCTTATTCATGGCTTCAAAAGGAGAAGAAGAGAGTCAAGATAGCAAGTGGTATCTTGACACGGGAGCCTCAAATTACATGTGTGGGAACCGCGAGATGTTTGTGGAATTGAATGAGATGGCGAAAGGCAATATTGCTTTTGGGGACAATTCTTTGGCCGCCATCAAAGGAATAGGTAAAATTCTCATTCACTCAAAAAATGGAGAAAATCGATATATCACAAATGTTTGTTACATTCCTAATGTAAAAAACAATATATTGAGTGTAGGACAATTATTAGAGAGAGGTTTTGAAATTCAAATGAAAAATAATTGTTTGTATTTGAGAGATAATCATGAGAGACTTGTCGCCAAAGTCTCCATGACCAAAAATCGAATGTTTCCTTTGAATGTTTGTAATGATGTTCCGAAATGCTTGAAGACGTGTTATGAGGATCTCTCTTGGCTATGGCATCTACGGTACGGACACCTCTATTTTGGAAGTCTAGAAGACTTATCGAAGAAGAAGATGGTACGGGGTTTACCGCATATTCACAATCCAAACCAAGTGTGTGAAGGGTGCTTACTCGAAAAACATCATCGAAGTAGTTTTCTAAAGGAGTCTATGACAAGAGCTAAGAAGCCTCTAGAACTCATCCATGCCGATGTATGTGGAATGATCAAACTGGAGTCTCATGGTAGAAGTAAATACTTCATTATCTTTATTGATGATTTTTCTAAAAAAACATGGGTCTATTTTTTGAAGGAAAAATCAGAAGTATTTGCAATCTTCAAGAGATTTAAAGTACGTGTGGAGAATGAAAACAACCTTACGATCAAGGCCATGAGAACCGATCGAGGTGGTGAATTCACATCAAATGAGTTCAAACAGTTTTGTGATGAAAAAGGCATCCTGACGTCCCTTAACGGTGCCAAGGACACCGCAACAAAATGGCGTGGCAGAGAGGAAGAATCGGACAATTTTGAACATGGCAAGAAGTATGCTGAAGACTAAGAAGATGCCGAGGGAATTTTGGGCGGAGGCCGTAGCTTGTGTAGTCTATTTGACAAACCGATCACCAACCAAAAGTGTGCTTGACAAGACGCCTCAAAAAGCATGGAGCGGAAGAAAGCCCAGAATTAGTCACTTCAAGGTGTTTGGGAGTATTGCATATGCTCATGTGTCAGAAGAAAAAAGGACCAAACTCAATGATCGAAGCGAGAAGCTTATCTTCATTGGCTATGACGCAAGTTCAAAGGGTTATCGCCTCTACAATCCTTTGACTGGGAAGGTAAATATTAGTCGTGATGTTGTTTTTGATGAGGAAGCCTCTTGAGATTGGAAGACACAAGAGGAGGAGTATGATTTCCTTCCATACTTAGAAGGAGACGACAAAGATGAGCCAACTAGGGATGAAATGGGTGAAGTTTTGCCCATTCCAGCGTCACTCCGGTCGACCGTTTCGTCGTCATCTGAAGGCTTAGCGCCAGGCAATGCATCATCCATCAGATCAGAGGCATTTTCTAGCGATTCGGAGAACGAAATTGGCCCAAGAGGAACCCGAAGTCTACAAGAACTTAATGAGGTAAATGAAAATCAAAATGACATAGTACTCTATTGTCTTCTTGGTGATTGTGATCCCATTAGTTTCCAAGAAGCAATTGCAAACAAAAAATGGAAGGATGCAATGGATGAAGAGATTCAAGCGATAGAAAAAAACAACACATGGGAGTTGACCAATCTTCCAAAAGGGCATAAACCGATTGGAGTAAAGTGGATATACGAGACAAAGAGAAAGGCCAATGGTGATGCTGAGAGGCACAAGGCGAGACTAGTGGTGAAAGGGTATAGTCAACAACGCGGTATCAACTATGATGAGGTATTTGCCCCCGTTGTTCGCCTTGAAACTATTCGTTTGATTATTGCTTTGGCAGCCCATAATCATTAGAAGATACATCAAATGGATGTCAAATCGACATTCTTGAACGGAATTCTTGAGGAGGAGGTCTATGTGGAGTAGCCCTTGGGTTATGAAGTCAAGGGTGAAGAAGACAAAGTGCTTAAATTAAAGAAAGCTCTTTACGGTTTGAAGCAAGCACCGAGAGCATGGAATTCAAAGATTGACAAGTACTTTCAAGAGAAGAAGTATATGAAGTGTCCTAATGAGCATGTCCTCCATCAAAATTCAAGGTGAAAGCATACTAATCATTTGTTTATATGTTGATGATTTAGTATTCACCGGAAACAATCCTAGCATGTTTGATGAATTCAAAAGGGAGATGGCAAAGGAGTTTGAAATGACAGATATTGGTCTCATGAGTTACTATCTTGGGATCGAGGTCAAACAAGGTGAAGATGAGATTTTTATATCCCAAGAGGGCTATGCTAAAGAAGTGCTCAAAAAGTTCAACATGGATCATGCTAATCCAGTTGAAACACCGATGGAATGTGGAGTCAAAATCACCAAGCAAGATAGAGGAGAGAAGGTAGATTCTACATATTTCAAAAGCTTGGTTAGAAGTTTGAGATACTGGACATGCACAAGACCGGATATTCTTTATTCGGCTGGAATCATTAGTCGATTTATGGGGGAGCCGACAACAACGCATTGCAAAATGGCAAAGCGGATACTTCGCTACATCAAAGGGACGATTGAGTATGACATTTCTTATGTCTCTTCTAGCAATTTTGATATTGTTGGTTATTGTGATAGTGATTGGAATGGTGACTTGGATGATCGGAAGAGCACTACGGAGTTTGTGTTTTTTATTGGTGAAACGGCATTCACATGGATGTCAAAAAAGCAACCCATAGTCACATTATCAACATGTGAGGCGGAATACATCACGGCAACTTCATGTGAATGTCATGCAATTTGGCTAAGAAACCTAGTAAAGGAATTGAAGTATCAAATGGAAGGTCCAATGGAGATTTTTGTTGACAATAAATCGGCCATTGCCTTAGCTAAAAATCCAGTGTTTCATAGGAGAAGCAAGCACATCGATACCCGATATCACTACATTCGGGATTGCGTTATGAATAAAGAAGTGGAACACAAATATGTCAAGTCACAAGATCAAGCGGCAGATATTTTCACAAAGCCCCTCAAGTTAAAGACTTTCATCAAAATGAGGAGTTTGCTCGGTGTGACAAATCAAGTTTAAGGGGGTTGTTGAAAAAATAAAAAGTTTTAATATTAAACTTTATTTATGGCATTTAAGTTGTGTGTGGCTTTTGGTTGTATAACCGATAGTGTTTAATTTGGGAGTTTGGTTTAAGAGTTATGAGCATTTGATGATATTTAAGTTTCTTAACAATTAGTATTCTCTAGTTGTTTCTTTTGTAAGCCTATAAAAGCATGTTTAGTTGAATGAATAAACACATCTTCTCCAACCTTTGTCCTTTACATTTTTTCTTTTGCTAACAAGAGGTACTCTCTTATTTCATTCGTATTAAATATCTATTGGTGCAATTATGTAATAAATTATAAAATTACACATTAATTACATCAATAATTAAAATGTCAGTGCGATTTTTAAGATACTAAAATAAAGAGTGTACGTAACATTATTCTTAAAATCATCAACCTTGATAAAAAGTATAAGTATTTTTACAAAATTTAGTTGTTTGAAAAACATAAGAGCAAAATTAAATTTAATAAAATAAAATATAAATTAAAAAAAGGTTAAAAAATAAGATACATAAAGCTGGTAGTAATTAAAAGAAAAGAATATTCATAGTTTAAAAAAGATATATAAAGCTATTACTTAGGATGAGGTACAAATTAAATTTTAAACTTTGGGGTATGTTAAACTTAAACCCTAACTTTGATTTTAAACAAAATGAATATCAAACTGTGAGATTTGTTCAATTTAAATTATGAATTTTGTTTTGAACAAATTGAATCTCAAACTTTGTATTGTCAATAAATTAAACATTGCTCGATTTTGCTCCGATCGTAATTAAACTGAACTGATATTATAATATTTATTTTTTTAATTTAGTTTAAAAGTAATAAAAAATGAACGACCAATTCGGCACAAACAAAGCCTAAAAAACTAAAATGACTCAAAGCAGAATCCAAACTGAACAACTATAAAACTGTAACACCCAGTTCTATCGAACCAGCACTTTTATTATTAGTAGGGTTATTGAATGATTAGACTAGACAAGGGTATTAGAGTAAATTACATTTTTAAAAGTGGATAACGTATTTAAGGAAAGAGGGATTGGGTTTAATGCACTGTAGCCGCCACCATTTCATACTTTTCTCTTCGGGTTTTCAGCTCAAGCAGCCGAGCTCTCTAGTCGATTTTCCTCGCCCGATTCTCCTTCGACTTAGGTAAGTTTTCCTCATTTCTCTTATGATATAGTGGTTAAATACCTAAAGGAGTACAATGTGAGGATTTTGAGGATGCTGAAATTGAGCGTAGATTCGGGTTTTAGTGATAAAGGGGGAATGCTCGGGTAGTAGAGTTTCTAACTGGATTCCTCGAACCTCTGTTTGATTCTTGGTGAGGTTTAGTGAAGTTTTGATTTATATTCTGTTATGAACTTAGGTGAGCAGATTTCCGAAGTAGCTAGCGACCAGATAATTTCCAGAAGCCAGGTAAGTAAAGTATGCATGTGCCTTCGGGCCTACATCACAAAACAGTAGGGTTATGTATCTTGTGAATGATTTTGTATGTCATGCATCATGTTTTCCATGTAATGATGGTAAGACATGAACTGAATGTGACAGAAAAACTATTAAGGGAACTAATCCACCCCTTAACTTATGAAGGGATTTATAACATTGGGAGGATTGATCCCACTCCCAAGGGAACAGGGGGATCAGATCAGCTATTAAAGGAATTCATCCGCCCCTTAATCGAGTAGAGGATGTATAACATTGGGAAAATTGATCCACTTCCTAAGGGAACCGAGGGATCAGATCAGCTATTAAGGGAATTCATCTGCCCCTTAATCGAGTAGAGGATGTATAACATTGAGAAAATTGATCCACTTCCTAAGGGAACCGAGGGATCAGATCAGCTTATGAATGAATGTGAATGCAACTGAGATGAGAAAGTAGAAATGGAATGTTTAGGAATTTATGTTTCAGCATTTCATTTCATTACTGCTTTACTTACTTAGCATTAGGCTAATAGATGAGTTTTGTGATGTAGGTGTTGAGGATACTGCAGGTGAATTCTCTGAGTTGGTTGAGGACTAGGCAGGTTGGAGGGGTGCAATCACGCATCGATCTGGCATCTGATGGGGCGGTTTAACTGGTGTCAGTGGTTGTGAAGGTTTAGTGGACAATGATTTCAATTTGAGTATGTTAAACTTTCTGATGATAGAAGTTGTTTTGATGTTTTCAAAAAGTACTTTGAGACTTTTCTGATAATAGTATTCCGTTGGTTTTTAACACTGGATCATACTGGATTTGAGTAATGCAATGATTTGAATTGTTTTTGAATGGTTGTGGTGAAATAAGTAAATTCTTTTCTGTACTTAGAGTTGTGCTTGCATAGCAAGAAATAGTTGAAATGTCGCTCTGTTCTCTATCGGAAGATGTCTTCAGAAAAGCCATCGGATGATGTAGGTTTAATTATATCGGAAGATGTCTTCAGAAAAGCCATCGGATGATGTAGGTTTAATTCTATCGGAAGATGTCTTCAGAAAAGCCATCGGATGATGTAGGTTTAATTCTATCGGAAGATGTAGATTTTGCTTTACTGGTATGAGTGAGTATTATGCTTTGTCGTTTAGTGATCGGTATATGCAGTTTATTCTATCGGATCTATCGGAAGATGTCTTCAGAAAAGCCATCGGATGATGTAGGTTTAATTCTATCGGAAGATGTCTTCAGAAAAGCCATCGGATGATGTAGGTTTAATTCTATCGGAAGATGTCTTCAGAAAAGCCATCGGATGATGTAGGTTTAATTCTATCGGAAGATGTCTTCAGAAAAGCCATCGGATGATGTAGGTTTAATTCTATCGGAAGATGTCTTCAGAAAAGCCATCGGATGATGTAGGTTTAATTCTATCGGAAGATGTCTTCAGAAAAGCCATCGGATGATGTAGGTTTAATTCTATCGGAAGATGTCTTCAGAAAAGCCATCGGATGATGTAGGTTTAATTCTATCGGAAGATGTCTTCAGAAAAGCCATCGGATGATGTAGGTTTAATTCTATCGGAAGATGTCTTCAGAAAAGCCATCGGATGATGTAGGTTTAATTCTATCGGAAGATGTCTTCAGAAAAGCCATCGGATGATGTAGGTTTAATTCTATCGGAAGTCGTTTTGCGATCGGTTGATGTTGGATAATTGATTTATCTGGCTGACGTCATCGGCAGATGCAGTCCACCGAGAGATGTCTTTTGTTTCCAACTCTTCTGGTCCACGTCATCGGTAGAAGCCTTCTATTTGCTGTTTCTGCTTCTTCTGTTGACTTTATCCATCGGCAGATGCGTTTGACTTCTGCGACTTCCCAAGTATTTCACGATTTAAACCTCTATTTCTTTTTAGCCGATTATTTCTTACATTTCAAACAATGTTCATAGTTTTGTTTAACTCTGTTGTTGTCCAAATGATTTCCGCTGCCAGTTTTAAATGTTTTGAGATTTTAGCTTATGTCAAACGTTGAATGTTGAGCAAAGTAAAAAAAAATAATAATACAGTTGAGATTTCTTAGTCATGTACGAACTTTTGTGTAACGAACCGGGTTCAAATAACTCGGGGCGTTACAGTGTGGTATCAGAGACATTCAGTTAAACCGTTCAAAAGATTACTCATCAGTGCCAATCGTTGCATGGAAGTACTCCAACAACTGTAAGTGTTTATCTTAACCTTAGCTATTAGATATTTAAGAGTGTAATTAACCTTGTACAGGAATATAGCAAATGTCTAGACGACCAGGAAGACCAAGATTACCAAGAGAGATACCAAGTCCGAGGCGGGAGGAGGACTCTAGTGTAATTAGGCAGCTGACAGAATTGATGCGTCAGCAAACTGATATAGTGCATCAACAGTCTGATCAATTAGGAGTGCTGTTGAGCCGGGAGACACAAGGAAGTGCCAACTCGGGTTCTAGCAGTGAACATTCTGGAGATAGATTCCGGAGACTAAGACCACCCACGTTTGATGGACAGTCATCTGATCCAGTTATTGCTGAAGGATGACTTAGAAAGATTGAAAGTATGTTTAGGTGTGCCAACATAGGAGAAGGAGACAAGGTCACGTTGGCAACATTTCATTTAGCTGGTGTGGCTCAACTCTAGTGGGAAACAATAGAGACCACCACAGATGTTTTAGTGATGCCCTGGTTACAATTCAAGGACCTTTTCTATAGGGAAGTATTTTAACAGCACTGTCCAGACCACGAAGAAGTTGGAGTTTTTGAACTTGAAGCAGACAGGGTCTGTGGCTGATTACAGTAGGCAATTTGAGTCCCTGTCCAGGTTTGCTGGACCTTTTGCTCATAAGGACGAGGATAAGGTGTTCAAATTTGTGCATGGACTGAAGCTAGAGATTTACCGAGGAGTCAAATTCTGTGGCATTAAAGGCTTGACATTTAGTGAAGTTGTGTCCACTGCTTTGGAAGTGGAAGAAGCTGAAAAGAAGTGTGCTGGACCAAAGGAGGTTCCACAAAAGTTTATCCAGCCACACCATCAGAGGGGAATGAAGAGGCCTATTGAGGGCCAAAGTGGCCAAGAATCTAGAAAAAAGGTACCGATACCCAGAAGTTCTCTCAGTGCCCGAAATGTTCAAAGAATCACTCGGAGGAGTGTAGATTTGGAACGGGTAAGTGCTTCAACTGTGAAGAGGTTGGACACTTGTACAAGGATTGTCCAAAGCCCCGGGTCATTCGATGTTTCCATTGCAACAAGGTTGGCCATGTCAACAGAGACTGCCCAGCTTTGAAGGGTGGCCCTGTCAAGATTAAGCCAAGAATATTCTCCATGATGGAGTCAAGTGATGAGGACCAGCCTGCTGTAGTGTCAGGTACAATACTGATTAACTATATACCTGCTTTTACTTTGATAGATTCGGGTGCAACACATTCTTTTATAGCCTCTGCATTTGTTGATAAGTTAGATGTACGGTTTACTTCTTTTGAACATGTGTTCAAAGTTTCCTTACCCTCTGGTGAACGCATGCACTCTAACCAAATGATGCCTGATAGTGTTGTATTAGTAGGAAACATGAATTTGCCTGCCGATCTCATTGTTATGGACATAATGGGATTTGATGTAATCCTAGGAATGGATTGGTTATTTAAACATTATGCCACAATAGATTGTAGGACTGGAGTTGTTAGTTTTCAACCCCCTGGTGGTTTAAACCATACCTTCTAAGCTCTAAAGAAGAGTAAGGAAATTACTGTGATGACTTCTGTCGATTTTAGACCCTCCCCATGCAAAGAATATCTGTGCTTTTTGGCCAATGTCTTAAACACACAACTAGTAGAGAAATCAAGCCCCGAAAATGTTTTAGTTGTCCAAGATTTTCCTGAAGTATTTCTAGATGACCTTCCTAGCTTGCCACCAGATAGGAAAATTGAATTTGTGGTAGATGTTTACCCCGGCGCCGAGCCTGTGTCTAAAAATCCATATAGACTAGCACCAACAGAACTTAAAGAATTAAAGAAACAGTTGGAGGATTTGTTGGAGAAAGGGTTCATACGCCCTAGCTTTTCACCGTGGGGTGCACCTATCCTTTTTGTCAAAAAGAAAGATGGATCAATGCGTATGTGCATTGATTATAGAGAATTGAATAAGTTAACTGTCAAGAACAAGTACCCTTTGCCGAGGATCGATGACTTATTTGACCAGCTTAAGGGTGCAAGAGTTTTCTCTAAGATTGACCTTAGATCCGGTTATTACCAGCTGAAGGTTAAATCTGAAGATATCCTAAAGACTGCCTTTCGCACAAGGTATGGACATTATGAGTTTTTGGTTATGTCTTTTGGTTTGACAAATGCACCAGCAGCCTTCATGGATCTTATGAATAGGGTGTTTCACGAGTATTTGGACAAGTTTGTCATTGTATTCATTGATGACATTCTAATCTGTTCTAGAACTAAGGATGAGCGTGCAAGGCATTTGGGTTTGGTGTTAGGATTACTAAGGCAGCACCAACTGTATGCTAAGTTTTCCAAGTGTGAGTTTTGGTTGGACAGAGTTCACTTTCTTGGTCACGTGATTTCTGGAGATGGAATATCTGTCGATCCAGCCAAGGTTCAAGCAGTCAATGAGTGGCCCCAACCAAGGAATGCTACTGATATTCGAAGTTTCCTTAGATTAGCAGGATATTATAAAAAAATTATTGAGGGATTTTCAAAGATTGCAACACCCCTTACTAGGTTAACAAGGAAAAATGTGAAGTATATGTGGACTGAAGAATGTGAACGTAGCTTTCAGACCTTGAAACAGAAACTGACCAATGCTCCAATCTTAACCCTTCCAGTTGAAGATGGTAAATTTAGTATTTATTGTGATGCTTCCAAAATTGGACTAGGTTGTGTGTTGATGCAAGATGGAAAGGTTATAGCTTATGCTTCTAGGCAGTTAAAAGTACATGAAAAGAATTACCCTACACATGACTTAGAATTAGCTGCTGTGGTCTTCGCATTAAAGATTTGGAGGCACTATCTGTATGGACAAACTTGTGAGATATTTTCGGATCATAAAAGTCTGAAATACATTTTCACGCAAAAGGAACTGAATATGAGGCAACGTAGGTGGTTAGAGTTTGTCAAAGATTATGATTTTGAGATTAAGTACCACCCTGGCAAGGCGAATGTAGTGGCTGATGCTTTGAGTAGAGTGACTCCTTCGGTCTCTACATTGACTCTAGACATACCGATAGCTTTAGAGACAGAATTCCAAAAATTCAACCTGGAAGCTGTGTCTAGTATGACAGCCATGCTTTCGGCCATATCTTTGAGGCCTACTATTTTGGAGAGAATAAAGGAAGTTCAAATGAATGACACTGAATGCAATAAGTATAAGTTGTGCATGGATTCTACTGACAAGTCGGATTTCAACTGTTCAGTTGATGGAATTCTCAAGTTTCGAAATAGATGGTTTGTTCCAGCTAATACTGAACTTAGAAAGGGAATCCTATCTGAGGCACATTCTTCTAGACTCTCTGTTCATCCCGGAAGTACGAAAATATACAGAGATCTCAAGCAACATTATTGGTGGCCAGGTATGAAAAGAAGTGTGGCGGAGTATGTGGAGTCCTATCTAATCTGCCAGCAAGTCAAAGCTGAACATCAGAGGCCTGCTGGAACATTACAACCCTTACCAGTTCCCGAATGGAAATGGGAACAAATAACGATGGATTTTGTTATAGGATTACCTAGAACAGCAAAGGGTCACGATGCAATTTGGGTAATAGTTGATCGTTTAACCAAATCTGCTCACTTTCTGCCAATGAAGATAACATACTCGATGGATCAACTGGCTGAGTTGTATGTGCACGAAGTCGTTAGACTGCATGGAGTTCCAAGCATTATAGTTTCAGACCGAGACTCTAGATTTACATCTAAGTTTTGGAAAAGTTTGCACAAGGCTATGGGAACACAACTTAGTTTTAGCACAGCTTTCCACCCTCAAACAGATGGACAATCCGAAAGAACCATTCAAACATTAGAGGATATGCTCCGTGCATGTGTCTTAGACTTTCAAGGTTCATGGAGCAAATACTTGTCCTTGATTGAATTTTCTTATAACAACAGTTTTCAGGCAACAATAGGCATGGCACCATACGAGGCATTGTATGGACGAAAGTGCAGATCTCCATTGTATTGGGATGAAGTTGGAGAAGCACAATTGATTGGTCCTGACATCGTACAGCAAACAGTGGAGAAAATTGCTCTTATACGACAAAGAATCTTGACAGCTCAAAGCCGGCAGAAAAGCTATGCAGACAAAAGGAGAAGAGAACTGGAATTTGAAGTAGGTAATGAAGTTTTCCTTAAGGTGTCACCTTTCAAAGGAGTGGTGAGATTTGGAAAGAGAGGAAAGTTGAACCCCAGATTTATTGGACCATTCACTATTCTGAAGAGAGTTGGGAGAGCAGCTGTAACACCCAAGTTTTTCGAGTTTCCGCTCCAAGGGTATTTTCATAAATAAGTAAATTAGGTCCGTTTTGTGAGCGGGAGGTTTTATTAGGACCCTAGGAATTTATGGGGATTTTTAGAAGAATAAGTAAATTTTTAGAAATCCAAATCGATAGTGTAACGTCGAGTTACGGTTTTTCGCCTATAGTGTTTTAAGTCGTAAAAATAGTAAATTAAGTTCGTTTTACGAACGGAGAGTTTTGCTAGAACCCTAGAAATAAGTTGGAATATTTGGAGGAATAAGCGAATTTCGAAGAAACTAAATCGAGAGACAAAACATCGAGTTAAACTAAAGGATTGAGGGAAGGGCGTTTGTGTAATTTAAAATGTAAATTGTGTTAAATTAAATAAAACCCTCCCCCTCCCCTCTCTGTTTCTCCATCTCCAGACAACGAAAAAGGGGGGTTTTCCCCCTCTCCCTCGTGCGATCTCCTCTCCCACGGTGTCTCCCTGTCGACCAATCACTCCACCTCTTTCGTCGACATTCTTCTCCGATTTCCTTCAACAATCAAACCCTAGGTAAGCTTAAAGTATTATACCCATTAGTTTGACGTTTTTCTGGATGGATTTTGATTAGGGTATTTTCGATTTAGGGTTGAGAAATCGTAGGTTTTGTTAGAAATCGATAGTTTGATGATATTATTGCCCATCGATGTTACTCTTGTTGTTATTTAGGTAGATTGAATGGATTATTGGTGTTTGGATGATTGTTAGGTTAATTTTGGGGTTGTTGGAGTTTGAATAAAAGCTATTAATGGAGTTTTTAAGTTGGTAAGCACAACGTGCTCGATGAAATGCCCGAATGGAGAAAATAAAGTTTTAGGAAAGAATTTCCTTAGTTAGGAGCTTGGTTTAAGTTTGGGACTCGGTTATTTAGGATCGATTTTAATGCCCTTATTTGTGAAATGCTTTAGGTGGAGACGACTTTTCGGACGGTGCACGGCTTGCTACGGACGCCAGGTAAGTGGGTGTTAGGTTTCCGGCTCTTAAGGCCCTACATCGTGCCAACGTTAGGCTTTTGTTGTTTTGATGATGATTTTCTGATTGTGGGGTTTAATGAGTCGGGTAGCCTAGGATGTCAGTTATTGCTTGTTAGTTTCCTTGTGAGTAATGTATGTTCATGTACGTTGTGAATTGTTTGGTGATATGTTTTGATGATATGTTATACGTGGATTCCTCATGCATCATGTTTTCTCAAATGTCATAAGAAACGTTCCATGCATGATGTATGTAAAAGAAAGGTAACGATTAAGTGTGGGTTGGGACAGTATGGCCAGAACAACAAAACCAATGTCACTTCCATGCGATGGAACATGAATACGGCCGAAAGGATTATGTACATGCACTTGGCCTACTCCCTGGCACATCCCTACCTTAATCCATGTCAACAAAATGAAAAAGAATAAGAACAAGTAAATGAACATGTTTTATGAAAAGAATCATGCATTCATGCATATGTCATGTATAGTACATTCCCTTACTAAGCATTAGGCTTAATGTTTATGTTGTATGATGTAGGTGACAGGTGTGAAGGTGAGAGTTTCTCTCGATGACAAAGAATAGGTGGTCGATGGGTGGTGCTCATGGCGACGGGGTGTGTTTTGGCAAGGTTCAATGGCTGTGGGTATGCTCCGAGCTATTTTGGGTAATTAATGTGAAATTGTTTTGATGTTAGAAATGTGAGGGATTTTAAGATATGTGGAGAAGTTTGATATTTTTGGATTTGTTTAGTGGATGTAGGCTCGGAGTTGTGTCGTTTTGAATGATTTAGTGACGTGTTTGTTTTGGAGATGTTTTTAAGGAAATTCCACTTTTATTGTTGATGTTGTCTTGAGGTTTTGGTTGGGTAATATTTAATGATTTTAAGCATTTAGATGTATAGGGATTGGCTTGGTTTTAGAGCGATCCACGTGGTTTGATTTTATAGGATTTAAATACGATTTAGGTGTGTTTTGTTTAGCTCAATCTAAATTTATGAATTTATGAGTTTGAGGATATTGAGTTATGTAGGAATGTGTTGTGAAATGGTGGGTGAGGTGTTGGTGAAGATTTTGGAGAAGTGGTGAAGGGGTATGTGATGGGGGAAAAGAAAAAGAGGAGGTAGCGCTCTGGAATTCCAGGTCCAGAGCGCTTGCCGATCGATCGCCCCTGGGGTGGCGATCGATCGGTGGTTGGATGGTTAAGGCAACGCTCTGGAATCAAATTTCCAGAGTGGTTGCCGAGCGATCGCCTGTTAGGCGATCGCTGGGCAATCATGTGGGGCGAACAATTGCCCAAATTGGGCGATCGATCGCCCCTCGTTCTTACTTTGCTGGCGAGCGATCGCCAGCAAGGAAGGCGACTGATCGCCCCTCCCTATGAGGGGCACTTTGACAATTTTGCCCTTTTAATTGTTTCTTAGTTTAATTTATTGATTATTTGAGTGATTTTAAGGGATTTCAATAATCTGAGACTTCGATTTAGTGGTTTAGAAGTCGAAACATTACGAGTGATATAAAAAGAAAAATTTTACGTGAGCTATTTGAGGATTTAAGTTAAGATTACGTTATGGTCTTTGCGTGGCGGCCCTGGCCGGGTCGGGGTCGTTACAGCAGCCTATCAGTTGCAGCTATCGGTATATATGGATGGGATACACAGTGTGTTCCATGTTTCTATGTTGAAGAAATGCATAAGGAATCCATATCAAATCGTGGAACAACAAGACCTTGAGATTCATCCTACCCTTGCCTATGAAGAGAAACCAGTAAAGATCTTAGATTATGCAGTGAAGGTATTGCGCAACAAAGAGGTTCCACTAGTGAAAGTCTTGTGGCACAACCAGAATATTGAGGAAACAACTTGGGAACGCCAGCAAGACATGATGGACCAACATCCAGAGTTATTCAGGTACTGAATTTTGAGGACAAAATTCTTTTAAGGAGGGTAGATTGTAACACCCGGTTCTATCAAACCAGCTCTTTTATTAGTCATTAAATTAAGTAGGGTTATTGAATAATTAGACTAGACAAGGGCATTAGAGTAAATTATATTTTTAAAAGTGGATAACTTATTTAAGGAAAGAGGGATTGGGTTTAATGCAATGTAGCCGCCACCATTTCATGCTTTTCTCTTCGGGTTTTCAGCTCAAGCAGCCGAGCTCTCTAGGCGATTTTCCTCGCCCGATTCTCCTTCGACTTAGGTAAGTTTTCCTCATTTCTCTTATGATATAGTGGTTAAATACCTAATGGAGTACAATGTGAGGATTTTGAGGATGCTGAGATTGAGCGTAGATTCGGGTTTTAGTGATAAAGGGGGAATGCTCGGGTAGTAGAGTTTCTAACTGGATTCCTCGAATCTCTGTTTGATTCTTGGTGAGGTTTAGTGAAGTTTTGATTTATATTCTGTTATGAACTTAGGTGAGCAGATTTTCGAAGTAGCTAGCGACCAGACAATTTCTAGAAGCCAGGTAAGTAAAGTATGCATGTGCCTTCGGGCCTACATCACAAAACAGTAGGGTTATGTATCTTGTGAATGATTTTGTATGTCATGCATCATGTTTTTTTGAAAGATTACGAAAATGAATTTCCATGTAAGGATGGTAAGACATGAACTGAATGTGACAGAAAAACTATTAAGGGAACTAATCCATCCATTAACTTATGAAGGGATTTATAACATTGGGAGGATTGATCCCACTCCCAAGGGAACAGGGGGATCAGATCAGCTATTAAGGGAATTCATCCGCCCCTTAATCGAGTAGAGGATGTATAACATTGGGAAAATTGATCCACTTCCTAAGGGAACCGAGGGATCAGATCAGCTATTAAGGGAATTCATCCGCCCCTTAATCGAGTAGAGGATGTATAACATTGAGAAAATTGATCCACTTCCTAAGGGAACCGAGGGATCAGATCAGCTTATGAATGAATGTGAATGCAACTGAGATGAGAAAGTAGAAATGGCATGTTTAGGAATTTATGTTTCAGCATTTCATTTCATTACTACTTTACTTACTTAGCATTAGTAAAAACAACAAAGGAGTAGTAGAGGCAAATGGAGAGGCAGAAGCAAGAGCAAGGATAGATCCACCGATGGCAGGAAACCTTTATATAAATGTCATCACTGTGGAATAGAGGGTCATATGAAGAAGAATTGCTACAAATGGCTAGAGGAGCAAGGCCAGAGTATTTCCCAGTTAAAGAACAAGGGTGGAGAAACGCTAGTCTTTATTCCTGGAGATGTAGCGTTCTATTCAACCCATAATGAGACATGCCTTCACGTCTCAAGAGAAGACACAGAATGGGTGGTAGATACTGTAGTGTCCTACCACGTGACTCCGCACAAGGACTACTTCACAACATATAAAATCGGTAACTTTGGAGCAGTGAAGGTGGGAAACTCCAGTTCCTCTGGGATTCTAGGAATTCGTGATATCCAGATTAAGACAAGTGTTGGGAGTACAATCACTTTGAAGGATGTCCAAAATGTGCCAGATCTTCGACTCAATCTTCTTTCTGGAATAGCCATTGACAAACAGGGCTACGATAATCATTTCAGCAACGGCACATGGAAGATGTCAAAGGGCGCTCTGATAGTTGCTCTAGGACATATTGGTGGCACGCTGTACAAGACTCATGTGAAGATATGTACAGATAGCCTCAACGTAGCAGAGAAGGAAGGTTGTCAAAATTTGTGGCACCAGAGACTCGGCCACATAAGTGAGAAAGGGTTGTCTACCCTAATAAAGAAGGAGCTTATCACTGTTGAAAAAAATGTTGCGCTAGATCCTTGCAATCATTTTCTACTTGGCAAGCAGCACAGAGTCTCATTTAATTCCTCTTCCACAAGAAGATCAGAGTTACTCAGTCTGGTACACTCTGACGTTTAAAGTCCCTTGGAGGTGAATCACTAGGCAGAAACAAATATTTTTTGATATTCATTGATGATGCTTCTCGAAAGGTGTTTATTTTCTGAAGACGAAGGACCAGGTGTTTGAATACTTCAAAATGTTTCATGTCACGGTAGAACGTGAAACTGGGAAGAAGTTGAAGTGTCTCCGGTCAGATAATGGAGGCGAATACACTTCCAAGGTGTTCGATGCGTATTGCAAAACATACGGCATTTGACATGAGAAGACTGGTCCCTCGCACCCCTCAGCACAACGGTGTAGCTGAAAGAATGAACCGGACAATCATGGAACGTGTTCGGAGTATGCTCAGTATGGCTAAGCTGCCTAAGCCATTCTGGGGAGAAGCAGTCAGAGCCGCTTGTTACCTAATCAACAGATCACCATCAGTACCATTGAATTTTGAAGTTCCGGAGAAACTGTGGTCTGGAAAGAATCCATCATACTCTCACTTAAGAGTATTTGGATGTTTAGCATACGTACATGTATCCAAAGAGCTCAGACAGAAACTCGATGCAAGGACCACTCCATGCATTTTCATTGGCTATGGAGATGAAGAATTCGAATATAGATTATGGGATCCAAAGGAGAAAAAGGTGATCAGAAGTAGGGACGTTGTGTTCCATGAAAGCCAGACAATAGAAGACATTGAAAAGCCCACAATGTCTTAGGAGTCAAATGTTGGTGGTCAAGACTCAGGTGCAACACTAAAACCGTTCGAGAGAGACGCTGACATAGTGCCAGAAGACATGCCAGAAGCAGAAGATGAGGAAGAAGGGGTTGTTGAGCAGGGGGAGCCACAACCCGCTCCGCCAGATGTTCCAGAACCATCACAAGGCCCAGATGATAGTGAATCTCCTCAGACTATTCTAGAAGTTCGTAGGTATGAACGAGGACGGATTCCATCTAGAAGATATATAGAATCCGAGTACCTTTTGCTTACTGAAGATGGAGCACCAGAGAGTTTTCAAGAAGCAGTATCTCATAAGAATAGAGAAAAATGGCTGTTAGCAATGAAGGATGAAATGGAATCTCTACAGAAGAATCATACTTATGAGATCGTAGAACTTCCAAAAGGGAAGAAAGCACTTAGAAACAAATGGGTGTTCAAGCTGAAGAAAGATGGCTGCGGAAAAGTGGTGAAATACAAAGCACGATTGGTAGTCAAAGGATTCCAACAAAAGAAGGGAATTGACTTTGATGAAATTTTTTCACCAGTAGTCAAGATGACGTTAATTCGAGTTATACTTGGCTTGGTAGCAAGTATGAACTTGGAGCTTGAACAGATGGACGTGAAGACAGCTTTTGTAACACCCGAAAAATTTCGATCAACTTGGTAGAAAATATTAGAACTAACCTTAAACTCTCCTAATAGTAGGGCTACATACGTTATCGAAATTTTTCGGGTATTACAATCCACCCTCCTTATAAAAATTTTGTCCTCAAAATTTGCGTACCTTAGGTATTCCTCAACTTAAATACTCCACCCTCCTAACTTTTGGTTACCATTCATACTAACTCTCAACCACGCTACAACTGTAACCATTTAACAGAAGATAATACTTTCATATATCTTCACAGTTTTAACTTTTCTAACTATACATTGCATAGCTCAAATATGCATACATTTAATGACAACTCAAGTACTCATCATTTATACCCTCAAACTTCTCTATCCAAATTTTAACTCTAACTTTTTGTCTAGCTCAGTTCCTCTAATTCCTCATTCACGTAAACTAAAAATCTATTGAGTAGACTTCCTATCCTAAGTCCTCAATTTAGAATTCCACACCATTTACTATGCCATTTCAAACTTCCTTCCACCTCTTGCAACTATTTACCTCAAAACATCACAACATTTCATTAATCAATCAAACACCATCCTCGTACTCCAGGCTCTCACGTCTTAAATCTATTCCCCCTCTAAGTTTCTATCATATCTTGCACCTATTTACCTCGAACCATTACGACAACTCAAAATACTAACTGAGTTCTCATAATTACCTTTACTACATTCAATTTATCTCATTCCTACTTCAATTAACACCATACACTCTTAAAGTCTCAAAGTCTTGGATTTGGTGTATACCTACTTTGACTCTAACCATACCTACTAATCAGCACTTTCATAAATCCATATTCCCCAAAATCTTTCTTCTCACAATTCTTAACTCTAGGTTACCTTTCTATGGTTCTTTAATGAGGATTTCTTTATCCATTTACTCCAAACTAATCCTCAAAGCTATATTCACTTTTCTAATCACATCCACTATACTCCTGATCTAATAGCACTCAAGTCCTCATTCACCTCCTAAGCTTAAGTTTATCCACTCCTAAACTTAACGACTCTGGCTGAAGCTATTTATAACATCAACGGTTTAGACCTCGTTACATACAAGTCGAACCGTCAAAACTTTCTAACAAAAATTCCTAACCTTCCTCATCTCTATATGATACTATTCCCAATCTCGTTCCAAATTTTCTTAGCACCTACAATTTTTTCAACGTTTATACAATATCTAACTTCTAACTTCACTCTGTTTTCTCTCCAAAACTTACTAACTAATCTATTCTCGTTTGCTCTTCCAACTCGGGTATTATCTTAAATTCCTTTACAACACATCACTCTATAACCTTTTTGTTTACAAGCTTATCATAACAAATTTAACAACCAAACTTCCAATCCCCAACATATTACCTTTATTTGATGTAGGACAAACTTTGGCCGTATGTCCGGGCTCGCCGCACTTGAAAAAGTGAGTAACTTTGGGCTTTGGACAGTCTCGGAAAAGATGGCCAGTTTCAAAACAGTTGTAGCATTTATCCGCATACTGTCTACACTCACCTAGATGAGCTTGCAAACACTTAGGACATGACAAATATCTTCCTCGTGGTTTCTTTCCTTCTCTTTGGTCATTTACTATTTCACCCGGCCTTTTGGTCCCTTGAAGCCGTGAAGAAGATCCATCACTGCCCATCTGACCTGTAATCTCTTTAATTTTGTTTCTGGGAGTTTCAACTGGTTTAACTACTTTGTCCGCGGCCTCTTCCACCTCAAGAGCCTTAGCTACAACTTTCTCATAAGATACTCCATCAATCCCAAAGGTTTTCACCAACACATAAATTTTTGGCTTTAAACCCTGCACAAATTGAAATGTCGTTTCTTCCTCCCTGCTGATGGGACAATGATTCAAACTGCTGAATGTAATCTCCTACTTATCCGGTTTGTTTTAACGCCATAAATTCCATTTTCTTTGCAGCTTGGACTGTCCGGTTATAGCATTTGTCGAAGAACATCTCCTTAAACCCTTCCCAAGTCAGACCCTGAACCTCTGTGGTAGCCTTCACCGTTTCCCACCAGCTTTGGGCGCTGTTAGATAAGTGAAAAGTAATAAATGAAATAAATGAATGAAAAAGTGGGGATTAAAGGTTCATTTCACGTTGGAGATTGGAAGAGGAAAGGAGAGGTTGATTTACAATTTTAAAGAAATTAGTGGTGGAAATTTAAAAGAGAATGAAATTTTGGTTAAAAAGGTGTTATTTCTTTGTTTTCCCCTTCATCTCCATCGAAGCTTTCCCTTCCTCCATAGCTACTTTTCTCTCCTTCTTCTCATCAAGGATTTAAGAGTTTTTGAGGTAAAATTAAGTGGGTTTTTAATTGTATACAAATTAGGGTTAGTTTGTGATGTTTTTAAGGTAGTTTTATTAGTTTTGGTTAGGGTTTTCCAAACCCTAACCATGGAGTCCAAAAATTGAGTTTAAGTGTTAGTTTTCCTTCCAAATTTGATGGTTTCATTGTTGAATGGATTGGTTTAGGTTATTTTTTAGGGAAGATTTGAGTTTTAGGACAAGTTGGGAAAAAACCGATTTTAGCAAATGTGTACCCAGTTTTGTTGATGTAATTCGGTTCGGCCAATGGATAGTAGACATGTAGAGGTTTTTGAATTGGGGTGGCACGTCGAAATCCGTTGAAAAACGAGAAAATTATGGCTGTTTAAAGTTGGACGTTGAAAATAGTTAGAAAAATTGGATGTGAGTGTTTAGGTTGAAAAGTTAGTGTTAGTTCGGTTTAGTTGATTTCCTTAGAATCCCTTAGTGTGTTACTAAGTTAATCTTCCTTATTATTTGTTAGGTAATCGCTAATCTTCCTTATTATTTGATAGGTAATCGCACGAGTAAGTTAGCGTCACGTAGTGACAGCACGTTTCTGGAGCCATCCGGTAAGTAGTGGATGCGTGTGTTTTTCCTTCGGGCTTACACCATGGAACGGTAGGAAATTGTTTGTTTGTTTGTATGGTTGCTTTGTATTGTATTTTGTTTGTGTGATTGCTTTGTCTTGTATTTGGTTTGTGTGCGAAGTAACGAACCGAGCCAGGGCGGGTTCGGGGGCGTTACAGCTTTTCTTCACGGAGATCTAAAAGAAGAAATCTATATGGAGCAGCTAGAAGGTTTTGAGGTTTCAGGTGATAACCTCGTTTGCAAGCTTAAGAAAAGCTTGTACGGTCTGAAGCAAGCACCAAGACAGTGGTACAAAAAGTTTGACTCGTGCATGGTGAGGCAAGGCTACAAGAAAACTGCTGCAGATGAGTGTGTTTACATTCAGAGATTTTCAGACGGGAGTTTTGTTGCACTTCTACTTTATGTAGATGATATTATGATCGTAGGAAAAGATGCAACGAATATTAGTCAGCTGAAGAATGAACTCTCTAAGTCTTTTGAAATGAAGGACTTGGGACCAGCTCAATAGATTTTGGGAATGCAGATTGTTCGAGACAGAAACAACCGACGGTTATGGTTATCTCAGGAGAAGTACATTGAACGAGTGCTCGAGAGGTTCAACATGAACAATGTCAAACCAGTCAGCATTCCACTTGCCAATCATTTCAAGTTGAGCAAGAGTGCATGCCCTTCATCCAAGGAAGAGATCGGGAAAATGTTCTCAGTACCATATTCTTCAACAGTTGGAAGTCTGATGTATGCAATGGTGTGTACAAGACCAGATATTGCTCGTGCAGTAGGAATGGTAAGTCGTTTCTCTCTAACCCTGGGAAGGAGCATTGAGAAGCAGTAAAATGGATTCTAAGGTACCTAAAGGGTACTACTAAAATATGTCTCTGTTACGGGGGAGCTGATCCAATCTTGGAGGGCTATACAGATGTAGATATGGCCGGAGATATTGATAGTAGAAAATCTACTTCAGGATTTACCTATACTTTCGCAGGGGGAGCTATCTCATGGCAGTCAAGACTACAGAAGTGCGTTGCTTTATCCACAATAGAAGCAGAATATATTGCTGCCGCTGAAGCTGGAAAAGAAATGTTATGGCTAAAGCGATATCTCCAAGAACTTGGAATCAAGCAGAAAGACTACAAGGTACATTGTGACAGTCAAAGTGCTCTCAATTTGAGCAAGAACTCCATATACCATTCTCGTACGAAGCATATTGATATTCGATATCATTGGATACGCGAAGTTATGGATCGACAATTATTGAGACTAGTTAAGATTCATACGAAGGAGAATCCAGCAGATATGTTGACAAAGATGGTAACTCGAGAGAAGTTGGAGCTATGCAGAAACATAGCTGGAATGCTTGTTTCGGATATGGCTGGAGGGGGAGAATTGAAGAACTCAATTTGATTTTTTCCAGCCACAGCCTCTATCTAGAAGTTCAACGGTTGGTGACAGCATGCTGCGGCAAAGTTCAATTTGACTTTTTTTTCTTATTTTTCAAGAAAGGTGTGCTGAAGCCTCTCTATAAATAGAGGCTTCAGCATACGGTTTCAATCATCCTCCAAAACTCAAATTCCCAAGTAGAGGAAGAGTAGAGAGAGAGGGAGAGGTTTGAGAGTTTTTTTTTTGTTCATTTAGAAATTGAATTAGATTTTTATCACAAATACATCCTGTGATACCCAACATGATGGTCTACCTTCAACTTCTCTGATATATTTTTTGTTTTCAAGTCATCTATTGCGAGCTATATAATCTGATCATTTCGATCATTCTTCGCTACTGCGCATCACTGTTGTAACACCCAGATTTACGGGATTTTGTAATTACAAAATATAATGGCATTTTGTTATTATGTCAAATCAAGTCCATTTTGTAAAAAGAAAGCGTTATTATGATCCTAATGCTTTATAAGAATTTTAAGAAAATTTTGAGAATTTTAGGAGTTTAACCCTAATTTTAACGAGAATTACGTTTATCGTAATATAAATGATACTTTAGTAAAAATAGTAAACGGAGTCCAAATTGCGAACGGACAGTTTTAATGGAACCCTGGTAATAAGTTGAAGTTATTGGCGAAGTAAAAAAATTTGGGGAAACCGAATCGTCGGTTAATTAACGAAACAAAGGACGAAACAAATTGAAAATCGAAGGAAGGGCAAAATGGTAATTTGCAAAGTAAAATTTTAATTAAAAACAAATCTCTTCTTCTTCCTTCACCATTTTCACGCAGCCCTTTGCGATTTTTCCCCCGCCCTGCGATATTCCTTTCTCCCTCACGGTTCTCTCCTCTCCAACGACGATCCGTCCTCCATTCTTCGTGTTTTCTCCTCCTCTCGCAACCTTAGGTATGAATCTATGGTTTTAGAGTGTTATATTTCGGTTTTCACGAAGTTTAACGGTTAGGGTTTTGTGAAAAATGTGATTTAGGGTTTGAAATTTATGGATTTGTCGTAGTTGTGAATATGATGAACGTATTGAGCGTTATTGGATGAAATTAATCGGTTTAGGACGAATGTTAGAGATTTGACAAATTTTCGAGTTTTGGAGAAAAACTCGTTAATGGTAATTTTGAGGTATCGAGCGTTAGTTGCTCGATAAAATGCCTCATTGAGCTAAGTTAGAATTTTAGGAGAATTTACTTAGTTAAGGTTTTGTTAAGTTTGGACATTTAACGGTTGAATCTCGTGTTAATGTTAATTGTTGTGTTTTGCCTTAGACAAACAACGCTCGTGGACGGAGCTCGAAGTTCAGCGCGCACAAGGTAAGTTCTCGTGACTTACTTGGCCGAGAGGCCTACACCGTATGTCGATGTCGCGTCGAGGATCTTTGGAGAATCGTTTGTTAAATGTTTAGGATGGGTAGTTAGGATCAATTCTTTTATAGGATATGCTTTTAATTGCTTTTATTGTCTTGATGGTACTTAATATGTTTGTTTACTTTATGTCTGTAACTGTTCATGCACCACGTATTTCAAAATCGCATGAAAACGGATTTCTGCACGTGTTTAAGAAAATGAAACTAATGAACGAAATGAAATTATGTAATCTGTTATCTGGTTACGCGAGGTGGGGCTCAGGCACGGCTGTTTACGGATGTGAGCGTGTATCCTCCCCCCCCCCCCCCCCCGTTAGGTGAAGAGGGTAGTCCGACTGCGAGATGTGTCCTCTCCATCTAATAGGCTGAGATCTCGGTGACATTCTGTCTGCGACGTAATGAAAAGAAAATGTTTCATGATTTCTGAAACTCATACGCATAGCATGCATTGCATTTACGAAACTTGCTGAGCCTTTAGCTCATAGTGTGTCTGTATGGTGTAGGTGATATCGAAGTAGGTGAGGACGACGTTCCTCCACCCAATGTACAGGATGGTTGAAGAAGAACGGTTGCGATGGTGTGCATGGGCAGTCAACGCGTATTTTGACCCGTGGGGGTAACGGTTAGGTATTTTGAGGATTTTTTGGGCAAATTGGGTCGATTGTGGATTATTGTATAGTTAGAAATATTTTAGGATGTTTAGTTCTGAATAGTGGATAGGTTTATGTTTTGAGTTTTTAAACATTTTGGAAATGTATTTTGTAACTGCTTGGTAACCTATGTTATAGGGATATGTTCGGTTTTTAAACACATCCATGCAGTTGGTTTTCGTGAAAACGTATTTCGTGTTAAATGCGTCTCGAGTTGGTTTTGAACAAGAATATAGAGATGAATGAGTATCGAGTGGTTTGATGTTGAAATGTATGGTTGCGGTGTACATTGAAATTGTGTTTAGGAATTAGTTAAGTTGTGTTTAAAATTGTAGGGTTATGCAGGAAGAGAAGGAAAGAAAGAGAAAAGAAAAGGAAAAGAATGAGACGTCCTCTGGAAAAAAATTCCAGAGGACTTGGCGATCGATCGCCTGTTTTGGGCAATCGATCGCCCCTCTTTGGTCGCGCCGAGATCTGTGATCGCCTGGTGAGGCGATCGCTGGCAAAACCAGCGATCGATGATGGGCGATCGATCTCCCCTTCATTTTAAGGGGCCATTGCCCATTCTGCCCCTGTTTTTGTCGGTTTCCACTGCTTCAATTGTTTTTAAGTTTTTATTATGTTTTCTTTTAATTGTTTTAAAGTTTTATTAAATGGTTTTCAAAATAGATTCGAACGTCGTTGACAATTTCTATTCCGATTTCAATTTCGACTTCACAAGTTTTAATTCCGCTTAAATGCAATTAAAGTCTATTAGGATAAAAAAAAATAATACAGGAAAATTAGGAATAGTGTAAGGGTCGCTACAACTGTTCCGAGTCTGGACAGTTATGCCTTTACGTGACAAAAAATTAAGCACAGATCTCCCGACAAATGTGTTTTTATGAAGATCAAATTTGTGTTTTCACCCTTGTCGTAGTAGATACATGTTAATTCACACGATTTATGGAGAGAGAGAGAGAATAAAGAACCAGAATGTTCATCTATGGAAAGCTGAATTTGTGTATCTTGATCCGAAAGGAGAGTGTGATCTTCTCCATATAAAATCTTGAAGTTCTGCTCGAAAGGAGCACCAGAACTTGCCGGAGACCAAATCGAAGCAAGCAAAAGAGGGCAAAGGCAAATCAGACATGAACCCATATCAAAATACAGTGATGATGTTCTTAACTGCTTGCTGTAGAATATATGTAATTTATAAGTCTTTTGTTCTTTATATGGGTATTAAATCTGATTTTCTTCAAAGATTTAACCATCCCTTTTTTGATGTTATATTAAGCACATCAAATCCAAGGAAAAACAAACAAAAAGTGAAAAACATGTTAGTAGTCAACACCCCATAGGGGACTTGTGAGTAGCCCAAGTGGTACCACCACTTGTAGCCCATGGTACTTAAGCCTGGAGGTCCTGGGTTCGAGTGGTGGGGAAGACATATAAAAATCTTTGCCAGGAAGGAGAAGTTCAAGAGTTTGGGTCGGGCCAATGGCGGTGCATCTGCGGGCTCCGAGCCTTGCTGAACCAAGTCGATGGCGGTGCGTCCACAGGCTGGGCTATGGCAGGGTCTTTACAAAAAAGGCGTCTTTTTTGTAAGGACCCCCAGCACTCACAGCTGGGCTCGGAGCCCAAGGACGCACCGCCATCGGCCCGACCCTCACTCATGAACTTCTCTTTCCTGGCAAGGAGTTTTATGCCTCCCCAGTGATTCGAACCCAGGCCTCCAGGCAACATATGCCAAAGGTTCACATCACTGGTACCACTTGAGCTGCACCTTTTTTGTAAAGACCCCCTGCCGTAGCCCAGCCCACGGATGCACCGCCAACGGCCCGGCCCAAACTCATGAACTTCTCCTTACCAGGAAGGAGAAGTTCATGAGTTTGGGCCATGCCGATGGCGGTGCGTCTGCGGGCTCCGAGCCCTGCTGAACCCAATCGATGGCGGTGCGTCCACGGACTGGGCTACGGCAGGTGGTCTTTACATGAGCCATCATCACCATATGTAAGAGTCTCGTCCGAATACATTTCATTTCGGCATCACTATCTACTTCTTCGTCTAATTCAAACCATTTATTTGGATCAGAATCCATCGTCCTTGCTAAAACAGAGAAAATTCGTCTGCGCAAAGAAAAATTTTGTGAGAAATTTCAGAGATTTCAGAGAATAGATGGCTGAGCTCCTTAAATAATAAAGGAGTTCAGTCCCCCGATATATAGACGCGACCCCGCATCTTGTAAAATTATTAATGCGGGGGGCCACGAATTGGATACGACCCCCCGATATCCCATCCACATATTAATTATTGATTTGTGGATGGGATATCGGGGGGTCATGAATCTGATATGGCCCCCCGCGTCCCATCCACAGATCAATTATTGATCTGTGGATGGGATATCGAGGGGCCGTGAATCTGATATGGCCCCCCACGTCCCATCCACATATCAATTATTGATGTGTGGATAGGAGTTCGGGGGGGTCGTGAATCTCATGTTGTCCCCCGCATTCTCATCTACAGATCAATTATTGATATTTTGATAGACTTTCGGGGGGCCGAGTGAGAATTGCGGCCCCACGCACTAAATCGGGGGCCGAGTTGGAAATTTGGCCCCTCGCATTAAATTTTCTACAAAAAACAGAGGGCTGAGTTAGATTTACGGCCCCCCGAGGTCGGTTCATGTGCATTGCACGTGCTAGGGTGATCAAGTCCCTCCGCGTTCAAACCTCATGTAATGCAGCGGGCCGAAGACTTAGCGTGGGCCCCCGAATTGTTTCGCGTGCAGCGTACGTGTCAGAAGGCCAGAGCCCCCAGCATCTTCTCCGTGGAATACGGGGGGCTGCGATTTTAAGTTGGCCCCCCGAATTACAATACGGGGGGGTATGCAGCTCTCTGTCGTGGTTTTTTTTTTTTACAGTTTTTGATAGTTTGAGATTTTGATTGCGAGAATTTTTTGTTTAATAGTTTTTTCGATAAATACCTATAATTTAAGGAGTATTTTGGAATTTACGAATGCCAGAGGAGAGACCATGTGAGGTGTCACCTCTTTCTTTTTAGGCTCGTCTGTAACGACCCCGTTCCCAGCAAGATATTGTCCGCTCCGGGGATCGGGCCGCAGCCCAATATCCTCCCCTCACGGCTTTGTTTGGCGAGAGCACTTCCCGGAAGGTCACCCAACCTGGAATTACTCTCGCCGGAGTACGCTTAACTTCGGAGTTCTTATGGGATCCGTTGTCAATTGTGCTCCAAAACGCGTCTTACTATGTTGGGAGGGTCTCTTTACATATGTTTCATTTCCACATACTTCCCCAAGCGCTGTGGGATTGTGACGACCCCCTCTTTACGACCTGTCACCTTCCGGCTCGCCCGCGCGGACGTACCGCCATCCGGGTTCCGGTTCGTGCAGCCATCGTACCAGTACAGATTCGGGACTTACAGATTCGGGTCATCACATCGTCAGTCATCCACTGCCATGAGGTGTCAAATTCCACTTTACCTTGTTGACAAAAAGATAACATTTCGTGGCTCTTCAACTTTCGAAATTCATATCTTTTACCCTTATATTTCTTTTCATATAATGACGCTTGGATTACAAGTGTATTACATGCCAAGTTTCAAACCTTTCTATATTTCCATAAAGCAAAACCCTGTTTTTGTAAACCTTGCATGGCTTCCGATCAGACTTCTCCCGTTGACCTACCAGAGTATCTCAGAGAAGAACTCACTCAAGAATGCAGAGACATAACAGCTTCTCTACCCTCTCACAGAGCATGGCTTCACAGAGAATTGCATCTCTACCAAGGATTCTGGTACCAGACTAGTTTAATCGCCGGAGTCGTACCGTTTCAGAAATAATTCAAAGCTCAAGATTCCGATGTGCTGCTGGCTTCCTCCATGAAAACCGGCACGACCTGGATAAAGGCATTGATTTTTTCTATTATGAATCGCCGGCGATTTCTGAACTTTGAAGATCATCCTTTACTGCACAACAACCCTCATTCTCTTGTTCTGAACATGGAGTTCCACGTCTATAGCAAAAAAGAGGGCGATGATCTCTCTCTGCTTCAATCTCCCAGAATATTCTCTACCCACACAGCATTCGTCTCACTTCCCACCTCTCTAAAAGATTCAAATTGCAAGATTGTTTACATAGGTATACGAGTCTTATCATATAATTGTTATTTTAAAAAATCTGAAATCATTTCCAAACAGGTAGGAATCCGAAAGACGCGTTCATTTCTCTCTGGCACTTCATGAACAAGCTGAAACACAAGAGCATGGAGAAGATCTCACTTGAAGAAGCATTTGACATGTTTTGCAATGGACTCAGCCCTTGCGGACCAATCTGGGACCACTCACTGAGTTACTGGACCCAGAGTTTGAAAAGCCCTTACAAAATCCTCTTCTTGAAGTTCGAAGAAATGAAGGCAAACCCCGTAATCCATACGAGGAGATTAGTCGAGTTCTTGGGTTTCCCATTCTCGCCGCAAGAAAACAGACAAGGCATGTGTCACGACCAGGGAGGGGGCCGTGCAGTAATGCCAGGCTAAACGATCAACCTCGAGGAGGTCCACCGTCTAGCCTAAGGCTGAGTGCGGAAGTTTTTACAATGATCCAAGACTCCTCAATGTAACCACACAAACTGCTCGACAGATATCAGTAACTCCACTTTTGTCGCCCAATGGAGTGTTCAGAAAGAAAGGAACCTCCATCTTTTCGATGGGTAACCTCAACGCTTCAACACAAATAGTAGAAATAAAATAGTGCAATGCTCCAGTGGGTTGAGAAGAAGTAACACCGAAGGGTCTATCCTCTGCTCGATGCTGGGGAGTATGAAACTGTGTCTGCTGAAAAGGGAGTCGAGGCTGTCCCCGATTCTGACCTGGTGGAAAAAATGACCCAGTAGATACAAGAGGAAAGAATGAAGGTCGTGGCTACTGCCCCTATGGCTGGATAAGTGGGCAGTTCCTCATGACATGACTTGACTGGCCACAAGTAAAGCAGGTGTAAGGGGAGTATCTGACACGCCAGATGAGCCCCCACTAGAAACAAAAGAGCAGCTCGCACGAAAATTCTGGTTTGACCTGCCGCTGGTTCCTCTTGGTCATCTTCCTCCTGGAAGATCGGTTGTCTGACCCATGTTGGAAGGCACCACCGCCCGAGTTGCACATATTCTCTATACGCAAGGCGGCCTCATACGCTCCAAGCAAAGAATCATAAGGGTTGACCGCTACAATCTGCCTTATGTTGAAGTTCAACCCCTGAACAAACTTAATAGCCTGTGCCTCCAAGTCAACTACACTAGAATAAGGCACCATCTAGATAAAGCGGTTGTAATAATCAGTCACTGACATAGACCCTTGGACAAGCTCATGGTACGCCCTGGTCATGATACCCCTGTACTCTCTGCTGCTAAACTGACCTCAGAACAAAGAGATAAACTCGCTCCACCTCATAATGTCGACGTTATGCTGACTGCGGATCGCGTTCCACCAACACCTAGTTGCCTCCCTCAGAAAATAAGCAGCTAGCGTAACCCGGAACTCCACTGGTATCTAGAGATTCTCGAAGTTGAGCTCCATCACCTCGAGCCAATTCTCTGCCTCTGCCGTATCAGTACCGCCAACAAAAATAGGAGGATTGAGTTGGTTAAACTCCCAGAAATGAACCCCCTAGAGGTCGTCTGAGTAAGGGTTGGATCAGGTATCGGGTCAGGGGTGCTCACAGGAGCTTGCTCAGTGGTAGTACCCAAAATCGGAGGTGGATTTGGGGCCGAAGGTGGATTTGGAGCCGAAGGTGGATTCGGGGGTGTGGCTCACCAGCCTCCACTAAAGCAGCAATCGAGTTAAGGTCATGCTCTGGGTTCGAAGGAACTCTCTTTCGTGGCAGCATCTTGACACTTCTAGACACACAAGATTGCACTACATTAGCATTTTACTAAGGCTTTATTAATCCACGTATTCTACCAACTGCTCATAATTGTTCTCAAACATTTGTCACTAAGAGGATTAAGGAACCTTGTGCTCTGATACCAATAAATTTCTTTCACGACCCAGGAGGGGACCGGGCAGAAACGCCTGGTTCAACGATCAACCTCGGGGAGGTCCACCGTCTAGCCTAAGGCTGAGTGCGGAAGTTTTAGCAATGATTCAAGACTCCTCAATGTAACAAATATGAGAAACGAGCAATAATAGAAATACTGGAAAAATAAAGATAATTACAAACCCAAATATGAAGCAGTATCCAGAATATATTCTTACATTTCACGAAATGCCGAAAAAGAAATAAAGACGACTCCTAATCGATTGGTGCCGATCCAACTCACTTCTGCTTCCTTCTTCCTTTACCTGTGGAGAGGGGAGTCGTTGGGGTGAGTGACAAACTCAGTATGGGATGTTATACCTACCACTCATGTTATAATGCATACCAGTTATAAAATCAATGAATAAGTATTAAATCTCAAAACCAGTTCTATGTTATTAAATCTCTTCTCATTTTTAGATAGATCAATCGGGCTAACTTTTAAAATAAAGTAAGTGTATACAAACTATGCCCTCATTATCCATACTATACTACATAGTCAAGTGCACAGTGAAAAAGGAGCCCACACAAGGGTTCTCCGAAACACACCACACAGAAAGGCCGCAATAACATTAGGCAAGATCTCATGGGGAGAAGAGATATAGTCAACCACCAGGAGGATCACGGTCTGCATACCCTGGGCCTCATGGATCACACGGAAGCTCACCAAGAGGGGATCAACGATCACTCTCGATCGGTCGGCATACCCTGGGCCTCGTGATCACACAGTAGCTCACCAAGAGGGAATCAACGATCACTCTACCTTGGGCCCTCGGGGACACTGCCCAAGGGACTTATCATACAGGGGGTAACAACGAACAAACACTGGCCAGGTCGGGTAATAGGGCTAGCATAGCTCAGAGCCCATTCCTCCATTCGCGGGGAGTACCGCGCAGGACTAGCATAGCTCCAAGTCCTTTCCTCCTATTATCAAGGGGAGTACCCTATCCAAACAAGTGTGAGGAGTAACACAGCAACCCTCAAACACGATTGCACTGGGAAAAATCCCTTGATACTCTTAGCTGGGCGCCGCTAAGAGTGCCAAACGATTTCCTCTAGAATCAGCTCCAAATGGCAATAAAGAAAACTATGCAATGTATCAGAAAACCAGTCCACAATAAAACACAACAGCATAGTATAATGATCAATCTCAACTCAAACCCGTCGGCAAGGCAAGAAAAAATGACAGTAGGCAGTCAAATAAAGTCAAAAATAGACATGCCTATCTAATGCAGTATGCACATGTTTTTAAAATAACCGACATCAATATCTGTGGTAATTCACCAAAATAATATATATGCATGTCAAGTAGGTATATCGCAGAAAGTATAATAACTCATACCACCGAAGTAAGTCCTCCTAACTTCAGTGGTCTGTATCTCCTCAGGAATCGTCTCACGGTCTGCAAAATCCTCCGAATCTAGAAGTCGAACAAGGAAGGAAACCCATTAAGAGCCAATTGGGTTGATAAACGGTATAAACTGCGAACCGGGACGAAAACAGGCCCAAACGGCTCGAGTTGACTTTTGGTCAGAGTCAAAGGTTGTTCAAAGTCAACTATTGACTTTGACTGACCGGTTTGGGTCGGAACCAGTTCTGGTCAGACCAATTCAGATCAGTCCAAGTCGGGTTGAATCGGCCTGACCAAATTTCGTCTGGTCTGGTCAACGGACCCAGCCCAAGTCGAGCTGACTCGGCCCACAGGGATCGGATCGAACTTGACCCAAACTGAGCTGGGCCTGACCCGGCCCAAACAAAACTCGGCTCACAGGCTCAAGTTGACTCGCCCGGCGACGGCAGAACGCCGGCGAGTTTTTCACTGTCAGGAAACGCATTTTTTTGACCGTTTCTTCGCCTTAAAACTCTCCCCAATGCATTCATCACCTTTATTCCGGCCGAATCGTGCTAAAAACACCAACAACGGGCCTCCAAATTTCAGATCTAAGATTTTCTATAAATCGAACACTTCAAACACAAAATCGAGCGAACGAAAGCCTACCTCCGAAAAAGTCTTTCACTAAGGTTACTCTACTCTTCGAGACGAAAGTTTGATACCAAAATTTCGCCGAACGAAGAGGGCTCCAGAGTCGGATCTCCTATCCTTGCGCAGCGGCATCTTTCCCCTCTCTCTCTCTGTGTGTTTTCTTTTGACAGAATGAAAACAATAGGGTTTTCTTTGAAAACCTTATTGTTTTAATTATTTATTTTATTTAATGTTTTATTTTGTTATTTTATTTTAATTCAATTTTATTTTAAAACTAGTTTTTTTTTTCAATTCTTACCGAATAATTTCCTTCGACAAATTCAAACGTTCCTCTCCCGTGAATTTAATCCACTTAAATTGTGCTAACGTCAACGTCTAATTTTTAATTTAATTACGTAATTCTTACGTACATACCACACGTGACCAAAAACTCGTACCTCGCACGTTTCTAAAAGATTGAGCGTTCGGGCATAAATTCCCACTTAAAATTCACGAAAAATTTATTCAGAAATTTTCATTCACTAAAATTTGGCAGATTTTACATCTCTTCACCCTTTTTGTGAATTTCGTCCTCGAAATTCGCCTCAACTACTAATCATAAAACAAATAAAGGTATTTCTTCGCCATCTTGGACTCCAGCTCCCAAGTAGTCTCCCTCTCTGTGTGGTTCCTCCATAACACCCTAATGTATGGAACCTCTCAACGACATAGCAACTGAAGCTCACATCCCAAAATCTGCTCTGGCTCCTCATCATACGTCGTGTCAACCTGCACGAGCCCCTCACCCCACGAAACATTGTGAGACGGATCTAGAATGTACTTCCTTAGTTGAGATATGTGGAATACGTCGTGTACGTGTCCCAATTGAGGCGGCAAATACAACCTGTAAGCAACCACTCTAATTCTCTCAGTAATCTGAAATGACCCAACATATCTCGGGGCTAACTTCCCTTTCACCCCAAACCAGCTGACACCACGGGTAGAATGAACCTTCAGAAAAACAAAGTCCCCAACATCAAACTCCACCTCACGTCTTTCAAGGTCGGCATAGCTTTGCTACCTGCTATGCACAATCTTTAGTCTCTTGCGAATCTAGTGGATCTTCTCAGTAGTCTCTCGGATGATATCAGGCATAAGCGAAAGTCGTTCCTCCTTTTCTGCCCTGCACAAAGGAGAATGACATGGCCGGCCATACAATGTCTCAAATGGAGAGACTCCAATACTAGTCTGGAAGCTGTTATTGTACACAAACTCCACCAATGACAAGTGTTTGATCCAACTGTTACCAAAATCCAGAACACAAGACCTCAACATGTCCTCTAATATCTGAATAGTCCTCTCTGACTGCCCATCTGTCTAGTGGTGATGTGCAGTGCTGAACTTAGTCTTAGTACCAAGCTTCTTCTGTAATCCTCTCCACAACTCCGAAGTGAAGCGAGGATCACGATCAGACAAGATGCTCAAAGGTACCCCATGAAAACGAACAATGTGCTACACATATAATCGACTGAGTTTGGCAACTGAGAAATTCATCTAAACGGGAATGAAATGTGCCGACTTCGTCAGCCGATCCACAATAACCCAGATAGCATTCAGACGTTGAGGAGTCATAGGAAGATGAGTAAAGAAGTCCATGGTGACTTCCTCCCACTTCCACTCTGGAATAGGCAATGGTTGGACCAACCTTGCTGGCCGTTGGTGTTCAGCTTTGACTCGCTGGCATGTCATACACCGAGCCACAAACTCGGCTACCTCTCTCTTCATGCCAACCTACCAACACTGACGCTTCAAATCCTGATACATCTTTGTACTGCCCGGATGAATAGCAAAAATGGACCTGTGAGCCTCATCCAGAATGGCCTGTCTCAAATCGACGAGGTTGGGATTTGCTACCTTACCATGGTAGAACAGATCACCATCGGTGTTCACTAACCAACCTTCAAGTTGTTCCCCATTCTGAAGTTGTCCCACTTTCGCTACAAGCTCCTTATCGTTGCTGTAGTTGCTTCACCCTAGTAAGCATCGAAGGTGTAGCCACTACATGGTAGATATAAGTCATGCTCTTAGAATCATGATATTGAAACTCGAAATCTCTGATGGTTACTGATCTCTTCCACTCATCCCGAATCAAACAAGCTATGGAAGCACGAGGATATCGGCTCAATGCATCAGCAACAGCATTAGCCTTGCCGGGATGATACTCCACGCTAAAATCATAATCCTTCAAATACTTCATCCATTTGCGCTGCCTCAAGTTGAGCTCTTTCTGAGTGAATAAGTACTTCAGACTCTTATGATCGGAGAAAACCTGGAAGCTGACTCCATATAAATAACTCCTCCACATCTTCAAAGCGAAGACAATAGAGGCGAGCTCTAAGTCGTGGGTAGGATAGTTCCGCTTATGGGGCTTCAACTGTCGAGAAGCATACGCTACTACTTTGCCTTCCTGCATAAGAACACACCCTAGGCCAACACCTGAAGCATCTGTATAGACTGCATAAGGAACGTCCCCATCGGGAATTGTCAAGATCGGAACACTGGTCAATCTCTGCTTCAACTCCTCAAATGCATTCTGACAATCACCATCCCAAACAACTGCACATCCTTGCGACTGAGTTTTGTAAGTGGCGTAGCAATGGAAGAGAAATTCTCCACAAACTGCCGATAATATCCTGTCAGGCCGAGGAAGCTGTGAATCTCAGAAACGTTCTTGAGTGGTTGCCAATCGACTAAGGCCTCAATCTTCGCAGGGTCTACAGAAATACCCTCTCACGAAACCACATGACCCAAGAATTTTACCTCAGTCCGCCAAAAATCACACTTACTTCGCTTGGCATACAGTCGGTGCTCCGTCAGAGTCTGCAGGACAATACGGAGGTGCTCACTATGTTCACAATGTGTCTTCGAATAAATTAGGACGTCATCAATAAAGATTACCACGAACTGATCTAAATATGGTCAGAAGATCTGGTTCATAAGATCCATAAACACAGCTGAGGCATTAGTCAGCCCGAACGGTAGCACTAAGAACTCAAAGTGCCCATATCGGGTTCGAAAAGCAGTTTTGGGTATATCTGTCTCGCGAATCTTCGCCAGATGAAATCCTATCCTCAAATTAATCTTCGAGAAATACCGTGAACCTCCGAGCTGACTAAAAAGATCATCAATACACGGTAGTGACTACTTATTCTTCACAGTAACCCTGTTCAGCCTCCGATAATCGACAGATAACCTCAACGATCCATCTGACTTTTTGGCAAATAAGATGGGAGAGCCCCATGGCGACATACTCTTCCTAATAAACCCTCTGCTTTGCAAATCATCTAACTGCTTACATAGTTCCACCAACTCAATGGGTGTCATTTTATACGCGGGAATAGAAACAGAGTGACTCCCAGAATGAGATCGATGCAAAACTCTATCTCTCGGTCTAGAGGTAAACTCTGTAGATCCTCGGGAACGACATCATCATACTCCTTGACGACTGAAACATCACTCTCTTAATGTCGAGGTCCATCGACCAAAACCCTCCATACCATTCTGGTCTGCTCCTGCCTCCCAAGCAGACTCTAAAGAGTGAGTTCACAATTCCCGAACAAGGACCTCTTTTATAAGCAACTACTCTTCCAGTTTTTGAGGTAAGAGTGACCCGCCTCATATGAAAATCAATCAGAGCCTTATACTTTATCAGCCAATCGTAAACAAGAATGACGTCAAACTGACTCATGGGAAGAATAATAAGATCGGCTGAAAATTTGTAGTCGTCGATAACCACACAGACTGCTCGATAGATATCAGTAACTCCGCTTCTGTCGCCCAGCGGAGTGTTCAGAAAAAAAAAGAACTCCATCTTTTCGATGGGTAACCTCAACGCTTCAACACAAATAGTAGAAATAAAAGAGTGCGATGCCCCAGTATCAAACAACACTCGTGCAAAAATGTGGAAGATAAGAATTGTACCGTCAACAACTGCCGGCTGATCAGGCACTGGATAATATTCAGCGTGGTCCACAGCATAAGATTGGCCGGAAACTCCCTTGCCCTTATAATCGCGACCACGGTCGCCTCCCCGGGAAGTAGATCCTCGAAATCCTCCTATCCTCTGCTGTTGTTGGGGAGGTGGACTCATAACAAAAGACTGCCCGTTAGGTCGAGAAGGAGTAACACCGAAGGGCCTATCCTCTGCTAGACGCTGGGGAGACTGAAACTGTGCCTACTGGGAAGGGGTTGTGATGACCCAGATGTGTAGGTATGAGTACGACTATAGGACAAATCTCGGGTTGCGGGATGGATTACGAACTCGAGTGTAGGCGAATCCCGGGTCATAAAGAGGGAGTTGTCACAATCTCACATCGCTTGGGGAAGTATATGGAAATGAAACATATGTAAGGAAACCCTCCCAAGATAATAAGACGCGTTTTGGAGTACAATTGGCAATGGATCCCATAAGAACTCCGAAGTTAAAAGTGCTTCAGCGAGAGTAGTACCAGATTGGGTGACCGACTGGGTAGTCCTCGCCAAACAAAGTCGTGAGGAGAGGATATTGGGTAACGGCCTAATCTGCAGAGCGGATAATATCTTACTGGGAAAATGGGTCATTACAAATGGTATCAGAGCTTGTACCCAACCAAAAATGTGGTCAACAGGGACGTTGGGCCTCCGAGGGGGGGGTGATTGTGATGACCCGGATGTATAGGTATGAGTACGACTGCGGGGCAAACCTCAGGTTTTAGGGTGGATTCCTAACTCGAGTGTAGGCGAATCCTGGGTCGTAAAGAGAAGGTTGTCACAATCCCACATCGCTTGAGGAAGTATGTGAAAATGAAACATATATTAGGAAATCCTCCCAGGATAATAAGACGCGTTTTAGAGCACAATTGGCAATGGATCCCATAAAAACTCCAAAGTTAAAAGTGCTTCGATCAGAGTAGTACCAGGTTGGGTGACCGACTAAGAAGTCCTCACCAAACAAAGCCGTGCGAGGAGGATATTGGGTTACGGCACAATCCCTAGAGCGGACAATATCTTACTGAGAAAAGGGGTCGTTACAGGGGTCGAGGCTGTCCCCGGTTCTGACCTGGCGGATAAAATGACCCAGTAGATGCAGGAGGAAAGAATGAAGGTCGTGGATGCTGCCCCTGTGGCTGGCTAAGCGGGCAGTTCCTCATGACAAGACCCGCCATGCCACAAGTAAAGCAGGTGTAAGGGGAGTATCTGACACCCCCATATGAGCTCCCACTAGAAAAAGAAGAGCGGCTCGCACTGAAATTCTGGTCTGACCCCTGCCACTGGTTCCTCTTGGTCATCTTCCTCCCAGAAGGTCGGTTGTCTGACCCATGCTGGATGGTACCACCGCTCGAGTTGCACATCCTCTCTATATGAAAGGCAGCCTCATACGCTACAAGCAAAGAATCATAAGGGTGGACAGTTACAATCCGCCTTATGTTGAAGTTCAGCCTCTGAACGAACTTAATAGCTTGTGCCTCCAAGTCAACTACACCAGAATAAGCACCAGTTGGATAAAACGGTTGTGTTGTGAAAATTATTTCGCAAGTGTACGAGTCGCAACAAGTAATACAGTGATAAATAGAGTGTCGAACCCACAAGGACTTGAAATTTATTAATCTTAATTCTAAATTGAACACACGTTAATGGTTTCAAGAATTGAAATTAAATTAAACAACCAAAACACTTAAAATAAACTAATGGAAAATATCGAAACAGATAAAATGAGATTAAATCTAATTAATCAAAGCCTAGGTACTACGATTTCACCAAGACAACATTTATTTCATTCCTTCATAATTATATTCATAAATATTCTTCCGATATTGATGATCGATTTCGCTAAATTCTATTACAATCTCTCTCGAGTATTGTTTAGTTTATCAAATTAATGGGTTATCACTTCTCAGTCTTAAATCTTAACATTAATCAAATATATTTAAATTGAGAAATCACAATGATCACATCAATACCATAACTATCTCTAGCCTATGCATATTTATGACATTAATTCCATTGCTCGGGTGTTCATCACCTCTCAGTCTCAAAACACCCCAAAAATCAAGTAAAAATTGGCCAGAAATTTACAAGCTTCAAGAACGAGAATTAAATACATCAACAATATTGGAAGAAATACTTATAGAAAATAATTAAACAAGAAACAGAAAATAAACATCGTCTGGCTACATCGTAGCCCTAGAAGAAAATTTTAGTTCATGCTAGAAGAAAAAGAAACAACAATAATAAAGATGTTCATAAGTAATTATCGAAGGAGAAGAGAAAAAACTATGTGGATATCCAAGTGAGTTCCCAGCTTTCGTCGTCAATTTTGAAGTGTGAATTCTGTCCTCCTTCTCTAAATAATCTCCTCTGCCTCTCTTCCGTCTCTAATCTCTTCGTTCCTCTCTTGTTTTAGATCTGGCTTCCTCTTTTCTCATCAGATCAACGGCTGAGATTCAACAAATTTAAATTTCCAAATTTGTTTAAAGACTTTTCAGCGGTAGTTGATCGATCGCCAGAAATGGCCAATCGATCGCTACTTTTCTGCTTCCCATTAAATCTTCATCTGATCGATCGCCTAAGATGGCCGATCGATCGGCTACTTGTTCGCTTCTTGAAATTCCTTCGCTTCAGCCGATCGATCGCCACATTTAGCCGATCGATCGACGACTTCTCTGTTTATTTGCTCCCAATTTTCTTGTTTCTTTTCAGCCGATCGATCGCCCAAAATGGCCGATCGATCGGTGACTTCTCTGTCTCGTGCAAAAATTCTTCTCTTCAGCCGATTGATCGCCTGATGAGTGTCGATCGATCGGCTACTTCTCTGTTTTCTCCAACTTTGCTTTTTCTTCCTTTCGTCCTTCTTCCATTCGTTGTATTCTAGCTTTTCTTCTTCTTGGGCTTCTTCTCATCCTGTTTTATGTAATTTGTCTGCACACTTACACAAAATACATCAAATTCCTTCAAACACTTGAGAAAAACTTACAAATCAAGTATAAAAGAGTACTAATAAGTGTGTAAAATACACACTTATCACACCCCTAAACGTGAATGAAAGCTTGTCCTCATGCAAACAAAATGTAGCTCAGTTAAAATGAGGATACACTCTTAATCACATTTAAAATGCTCAACATAATATAATGGTAAAACAATCTTAATCAAGGTTTTTGGTAATTCATCTCAGCTTGAAAAATTCATACTAAAACCACCAAGTTTAACACTTTGCAAAATAAATAACTCATATTAGCGCATTGACAATAGTTTACATAGAAATCTTTCGTGTGTGTGTTGTTCATTCTTATTTTCTCCTAATTGTTGGTTCAACTAATGTAGCTACAGGGAAGGACAGCATTCTCATTTCACTCGGGATCACTTCATTCACTCTAATCATTCACCAGCTTTGCCTACTATCTAACTAATAGCAATTATCAATTAACCAAAATAAAAGTCGATAGTTCTTTAAAAACATGTAATGTGAGGCGAGGTTAAAAATGGTGATAATTTTATAGATACAAATGAGTAATCAGAGAACACCCCATTCTTCTTTATTTCTCCCACTGAATATATTCTTCTCAGTATTCGCTCACTCATTGAACTTGTTCAAGCTTGCCTTTGATCTCTCACCCCCAAACTTACTTTATCTAATATCATTCAGATAAACTTCTTTGTCATCATTACAGAGTAGACAAAATACAACAATCTTGAAAATAAAACTACACTGTCGACCTTGCCTTTTTTTTTTCAACTCAGACTAATAATAACAAAACATTGCAGAAATAAATTAACAGATGACAAAGAAGTTTGTATTCATCCTCACCACTACATTCTTCTACTCTTCTTCAATTATATCACTAAACCCCGTGCTCTTTAGATAAGGCAGAAAAATATATGCGGGTAGAGTAAAATATGTACGATTGAACGGTAAATAATAGGCTCAAAAAGGTGACTATGGGTGTCATTAAATGACACAAAATGGTAAGCTAAGAAGGCTCAAACAGTTCAATGATGGCCTAAGTCATTTCTTATTTGTAAACAACTTCAAATTGCATTCTTGAATATTGGGCAAAACTAAGAAGAATTTTCCTCACAATGTCCTCGTTATCAATGCATTTGACTGGAGTTACACTCCCTTATTGTGTTTATTCTCGTTCACTCCCTTACAGTGTTTGGGTTTTACTCTCAGTAGAATACACAAATATATCACCAACAAATAGGTTCAAACAAGAATAAAACGTGTTCAGATTGTTTTGAAGATAACTATGTAAGCTCTAATCAATGCGAACTAAGACAAATCAATCTTTTACTTAGTATTTCTCAAGTAGTCAAAGCATGAATTTATTCCCATTCAAATCATCATCGACACCTCAACCAAGATTTCAGAATGCATAACCAAACAACATATAAGCATATAGAAAGTAAGCTGAAAGCTATCCACCCCCAAACTTGAAATAAAAGCATTGTCCTCAATGAATTGAAAATAAAAAGTAAAAGATAAGGAGCGTACCTCACGAGGAGCTGGGCCTGTCATCTCCCTCCTCCTCTTGTGGAGGGTTATACGGCCGAAGTAAATGCTCAAGATAATAAGAAAACGGTGGACTCGATTGTGTCGAGTAGCCCTGGTGAGCATTGAAAGCTTCTAGGTAATGAGCCGTAAATTGAGCATGCTCCAGCTAGTGTGATTGGATGTCCGTCAGTCGCTGCTCCATTTGGGATTGTTGGGACATTAACGTTTCCATCATGCGCCCAAGATAATCCATTGTGTAAGAACGCGGAGGAATGGCTGAAGAGGATGATGCACCTAAGACTGGTGGTGTAGTGGAAGTACTTTCATAACGCTGCCTTGAGCGAGCCTAAATGCGTGCATCTCTTGCTACGGCGATGTCAATTTGTGCTCCGGTTAAACATCGAGAATTTTTAATAAGCCGTTGGCGAGGCATAGGCACAGGCTGAGGAGGAATTGGCGAATTGGCGTCCGTCTCTTCGAAGCCTAGCCCATTGCGGCGAGGGCGCCCATAAGGCCAATTCGCTATTCTTTCAATATTCAACGAGCTGTACACCTTCTGCTGGATCCATGGCTCATCTGTGGAACTCATAGGGACATTGGCTGCCGCGCATAGGTGGGTGATCAGCACTGGATGGATATGGCCAGCTGTGGACCTTTGACGACATGCTAGAATGTTACGGTTGATAAGCTGCCCGATATTGATAGATCGCCCGTGAGAATGCAATAGAGCAACACCACCCGCTCTTTGGACAATTCGGATTTCTGAGATGTGGGCATTAAGTTTCCCCGAATGCATTTGCACCATGCTTGAGCATAGCGATTGAGGCAGCTCGATATTATGTATAATGGTTGAGTGGGGTTGTGCGTAGAATAAATCCATGTTGAGCCCCGGTGGCCCATCTCACGTAAAATAAACTTGTAGTCAGGCCCGACATCCATCATAGCTTGAAAGTCATCAGGTACTGCATTATCTAGACCAAGATGGGCGTTGATAGCCTCGGATGAGAAATTGATGAGCTTGCTCCGAACTCTGACTAGCCCATCATTGTTAGCTACTTTGAGATTGGCATAAAACTCTCGAACGACATTCACGTTCGCATCACCCCCTAACACGGCAATTGACTCCCACTTCCGTTGATGGAGCACGGCTAAAATGTCGCCATCGACCACTGTAGGCTGGAATTGAATTTCACAGATAATACCCTTGTCTTTGGTCATAAACTCCTTAAAATAGTTGGTTGCGATCGGGCTGAGGAATGAGTGCTGGATGGGGCTGAATGATCCTAGACTTGTCGCGGCTCTTGATCGTTTAGGTGAGATATTGGAATAGCACTCGATGTATATAACCTGTTACTGCACACACGAAGCAAACACATCCAACCTAGCATACACACGCATGACAGTTAAGCACAGGAGAGAAGCAGATAATAAGTGTGGAGTAAACACAATGCATAATTGAAAGGTCCACTTGACTCAGGCATTTAATCAAACACCTGGTGGGCATGCAGAATAAGTGGTAAACCACAACTGGACTTGAACCTTACTCGCGCTCAAAATGAAACAAAAACAAAAATCACTGGCACATTGACGATCACAATATGAAGAAGGGTAACATATGCCAAAGACTATCAAAGTATGACCAAAACTAGAGCAGGGCAGATAAAATGCTAAAATTCGAAACCTGTCAAGTGAGAGAAGTTTACCTTTTGTCTTGAGAGAGCTCGGTGTTGTGTCGCAGAAGAAGGCGAAAGAGAATAAGGTTGGTGGGCACCGATTGATCGCAGGTGAGACAGAGAGAAAAAGGTAGGGTTTTAACAGCGAAAAAGGGGTAAGTGAGAGACGCAATCGATCGCCAAATGAGCCGATCGATCGGCAACTTCTCTGTTTCAGAGAAGCTCGAAATTTTTTTTTTTTATTGTTAACTTAAAACACCAAAAATTGTTAAACTATCTACATAATAAAACTAATCATATCAAAATGAAATTGTTAAAGGAGAACTTAAAACAAAAACAACAAAAAATTTAAAACTAAACTAAACTTAGAAATTTAACCAAAATATAAACAGAGCAAATCAATACTAAAAAATAATGATAATGGGTTACCTCCCACCAAGTGCTTGTTTTAACATCATCAGCTTGATACTGTGCTGCTTCACATTTTGTTTAGAAGGAGAACGGACTTTGCACTGTCGAATGTACCGCCCCAATATGGTTTCAACCTTTGACCGTTAACCTTGAAAGTAGATTGATCTTCACCTTGAATTTCAACGGCGCCATGAGGAAACACTTGAATTACTGTGAATGGTCCTGACCATCATGATTTGAGTTTTCCAGGGAATAACCGAAGGTGAGAATTAAATAATAAGACTTACTGGCCTGGTGCAAATTCTTTTGGCACAATATGTTTATCATGCCACGCCTTCGTCTTTTCTTTATAAATTCTGAAATTTTCATAAGCTTCTCGTCTAAATTCATCCAGCTTGTTCAATTGTAATATTCTCGCTTCGCCTGCTGCTTGTGACTCCATGTTTATTTTTTTAATAGCCCATAAAGCTCGATGCTCTAATTCCACCGAAAGATGGCATGCTTTACCAAAAACCAAACGATATGGTAACATACCTAATGGTATTTTGAATGCTGTTCGATATGCCCAAAGAGAATCATCTAGCTTTCGGGATCAATCTTTACGAGAAAAACTTATCGTCTTTTCTAAAATTTGCTTAATTTCTCTATTTGAATTCTCGATTTGACCATTAGATTGTGGATGATACCAGAGAGCTTTGCTATGTTTTACACCATATTTCAACAATAAGGCTTCAAATTGCTTATTACAAAAATGCGTACCTTCGTAACTGATAATAGCCCTGAGGAGTACCAAATCGTGTGAAAATATTTGTACGAAGAAAATTGAGCACCATTTTACCGTCATTGGTTGGGGTAGCAGATGCCTTCACCCATTTTGACACATAATCGACTGCTAGGAGAATATATTTATGATTGAAATAAGTAGGAAACGGACCCATGAAATCGATCCCCCAAACATCAAATAATTCAATTTCAAGAACATTGATCAATGGCATCTCATCTCGGCGTGAAATATTGCCAGTACGTTGACAGCGATCACATGACATAGCAAATAAATGAGCATCTTTGAAAAGGGTAAGCCAAAAAAAACCACATTGTAATACCTTGGCGGCCGTTTGTTTGCCGGAATAGATCGCCTTATGACCTGATCCGCACAGTGCTTGTAAAGAAAGGGATCATCCCAAAAATATCTTTTAACATCAGCAAAAAATTTCTTTCTTTTATAAGCCGAAGGCTCTATGGGTAGAACACCGCTAGCCAGAAAATTTACGAAATCTGCGTACCATGGAGTATTGTCGACGCTAAAGAGTTGTTCATCCAGAAAGGTATCAACAATTGGTATTTTATCCTCTTGCACATGTTCTTGAGGTTGTAGTCTTGACAGGTGATCTGCCACTAGATTTTTTGTGCCCTTCTTATCTCTTATTTCCAGATCAAACTCTTGGAGTAATAAAACCCAACGAATGAGGCGCAACTTTGCATCTTTTTTAACCATAAGGTATTTAATAACTGAATGATCAATGAAAACTATTACCTTATTGCCGATAAGATAAGGACGAAATTTGTCGAATGCGAATACAACTGTAAGTAGTTCTTTTTCTATTGTAGCATAATTCAACTGGGCTTCATTAAGGACTCGGCTTGCATAGTAAATAGTACGGAAGGTCTTATCTTTGTGTTGCCCTAACACTGCTCCACTTGCAAAATCACTAGCATCACTCATAATTTCGAATGGATGATTCCAGTCTGGTGCTACTACAATGGGTGCTGAAGTAAGCTTTTATTTCAATAAATTAAAAGCATTTAAACATTCAGTATCAAACTTAAACTCCACACTCTTTTCCAGTAGGTTACATAACGGTTTGGTGATCTTGCCGAAGTCTTGGATGAATCGACGATAAAATCCGGCGTGCCCCAAAAAACTCCTCACACCTTTAACTGAGATAGGTGGTGGTAACTTCTCAATCGTATCAATCTTGGCACGATCCACTTCTATCCCTTTGGATGATACCCAATGGCCTAATACAATACCTTCACGTACCATGAAATGACATTTTTTCCAATTTAATACCAAATTTGTCTCGGCACAACGTTGAAGCACCAGATTCAGATTCTCTAGACAACGATCAAAAGAAGACCCAAAAACAGAAAAATCATCCATGAATACCTCAATAATGCATTCGACCATGTTAGAAAATATTGCTATCATGCATCGTTGAAAAGTGGTAGGAGCGTTACAAAGACCAAAGGGCATCCGTCGAAATGCCAAGGTGCCATAAGGGCAGGTAAATGTGGTTTTCTCTTGGTCTTCAGGGGCTATGGCTATTTGATTATACCCGGAATATCCATCAAGAAAATAATAAAATTCATGCCCTAAGAGTCTGTCAAGCATCTGATCAATGAACGGAAGCGGGAAATGATCTTTTCTTGTAGCCTTGTTTAATTTCCTGTAATCCATACATATGCGCCAACCGGTGACCGTGCGAGTTAGAATGAGCTCATTATTTTCGTTTTGCACAATTGTCATTCCTCTTTTCTTTAGTACAACTTGTATAGGACTAACCCATGAACTATCAGAAATTAGGTATATCACACCCGCATCTAACCACTTTAAGATTTTTTTGCGTACTACTTCTTTCATGGTGGGATTGAGACGTCGTTGGTGTTCTACTGATGGTTTGTGATCCTCCTCCACAAGGATTTTATGCATACAAAATGACGAGTTTATCCCCTTTAAATCTACCAAAGTCTAACCAATTGTCGATTTGAATTTTCGAAGAACTCGGAGTAACTTATCTTCTTCTTCTTTAGATAGGTCAGCGGAAATAATTACTGGTAAATAAGATGAGGCTTGTAAATATGCGTATTTTAAATGTGTAGGCAATGTCTTCAATTCTAATACAGGTGGTTACTCAATGGATGGCAATGTGCGTGACGGGCCTTCCCCTAAATTTTCATAATATTTCCTCTTATTTTGCTCATAAGAATCCATCCACATCGCATAACCACGTATTTTCTTGTCTTCTTCCAGAGAATAATTCTGCTCAAGCATACATGCTTCTAGACGGTTGTCTGGTTGAAGTGCAACTTAATCTGCCGCGGACTCAGTAACTTCCAGGCGAAAAACATCATTGTTATATCCTGGATATTTCATGGCTTTGAATACATTAAATGTGACTTCTTCATCCTGAACTCTCAAGTTCAACTCACCTTTTTATACATCAATAAGAGCACGACCTGTAGCAAGGAATGGTCTGCCCAAAATAATTGGCACATCTCTATCTTCTTCCATATTAAGCACAATAAAATCAGTAGGGAATATGAATTTATCGACCTTGAAAAGCACGTCTTCAATGATTCCCCTCGGGTGCTTAATAGACCGATCGGTCATGAGTAATGTAACCCTTGTCGGCTTTGCTTCGCCTAGACCGATTTTCTGAAATATAGATAGAGGCATTAAATTGATGCTTGCCCCCAAGTTGCACAGTGCCCTGGCAAATACAGAATTTCTAATCTCACAAGATACAGTAAAACTTCCCAGATTTTTTAATTTTTTAGGGAGCTTCCTCTGAATAATGGCACTGCATTCTTCTGTAAGAGCTACAATACCACACTCCTCTATTTTGCGCTTGTGGGAAAGAATATCTTTCATAAATTTGGCATAACTCGGCATTTGTTCCAACGGGTTGGCAAATGGAATATTAATGTGGAGTTTCTTGAAGACATTAAGGAATTGAGAAATTATTTATCAAACTTCACATTTTTCAATCTTTGTGGAAACGGCACCGGAGGTGATTGATGAGATGGTGATGACTTTTGAACTTCACCTGCATTGGACTCCTCATTAACAACTTTTGGCATATTTTTCTCTTTTTGCACTGGTTCGATTACTGTTCCCTTTCGAGTGGTGATTGCATTACAATGATCTTTTGGATTCACCTCTGTGTTACTTGGTAGTGAGCCTTGAGGTCTTCCATTAATGACGCTTGCGAATTAACCAAGTTGATTTTCAAGACTTTGAATTTGGGCAGATTGATTTTGCATCGCAGTACGAGTTTCGATCATAAACTACATAAGGGCTGTTTCGAGATCATTTTTCTTTTCAACTTGTTGAGACGGACCGGGTTAAGCTGCTTGAGGTGGCTGCATAGCATTTTGAGAATTTTTCCATGAAAATTTTGGGTGTTGTCGCCATCCTGGATTATAAGTATTGGAGTTGGGATTACCTTGATGATTAAAATTACTCATATAGTTAGCTTGCTCTGCGAGTTCGTTCGACATGGAATTTCCCTCTTGACATTCTTCACTCAAATGTGGCCCTTGACACCATTAACAGTTAACTTTCGATGTTTTCCCAACACTCGCTGCCATATGAAACTCCTGTAGTTGCTTAGTTAATGAAGCAACTTGTAGAGTTAAAGCTTTCATAGCCTCGAGTTGTGGAGTACCCGTTGTGCGCTTCATTATTGATCGCTCCACTGGACATTGGTCATTGTTAAGATTTAATTCTTCTAATAGATCATAAGCGACTTCTTCAGTTTTTCTCATTAAAGCACCACCTGCAGCTGCATTGACTAGAGTTTTAGTAGAGGCCGACAATCCCACATAGAAAGTTTGAATATGCATCAACTTCAGTAGGCCATGGTTTGGACACTTTCTTAACATATCTTTGAAGCGTGCCCATGCCTCATATAATGTTTCCCCATCGAATTGACTGAAGTTGATTATATCGTTGCGAAGCTTAGCGATCTTCTAGAAAGGAAAGAACTTGGAAAGAAATTTCTGGCAAAACTCTTCCCAAGTATTAATAGAATTAGCTGGAGAGTTAAGCCAGTTCTTTGCACGATCCCGTAAGGAGAATGGAAATAGGCGTAACCTCAATGCATCATCCCCCACATTGTGAAATCTGAAAGTATCGCATACTTCTAAAAAATTTGCAATATGATCTTTGGGGTCTTCAGAAGGTAAACTACTAAACTGAGATTGTTGAATCATGTGCAAGGTGCCCGGCTTAATTTCAAAATTAGCAGCGATGGTCGATTTTCGAATAGCTGAATGCACTCCGGATACAGTAGGTATAACATAATCTAGTAAGGTCCGGTTGTCATTATTGTCTTCCCCGTTATCTCCCATGATGGCACGCGTTGTTTGAATAATTTCTCTTCTCTCTTTACGATGTTGTCGACACGTACGCTCGATCTCAAGATTAAGCGGGAGAAGATTAGTGTTTCCTTCTTTACGCATGCACCTGAAAATAAAGAAATAAAATAAATAGAATTCAAAATAAAACTAAAAATAATTAATTCGATATTAATAAGAAAGTCCCCAGCAACGATGCCAAAAACTTGTTGTGAAAATTATTTCGCAAGTACACGAGTCGCAACAAGTAATACAGTGATAAATAGAATGTCGAACCCACAAGGCCTTGTTAATTAATAATCGAATTTATTAGTCTTAATTCTAAATTGAACACACGTTTTATGGTTTCAAGAATTGAAATTAAATTAAACAACCAAAATACTTAAAATAAACTAATGGAAAATATCGAAACAGATAAAATGAGATTAAATCTAATTAATAAAAGCCTAGGTGTCGATCGATCGGCTACTTCTCTGTTTTCTCCAACTTCGCTTTTTCTTCCTTTCGTCCTTCTTCCATTTGTTGTATTCTAGCTTTTCTTGTAATGACCCATTTTCCCAGTAAGATGTTGTTCGTTCTGGGGACTGAGCCGTAGCGCAATATCCTCCCCTCACGGCTTTGTTTGGCGAGGACTTCTCAGTCGGTCACCCAACCCGGTACTACTCTTGCCGAAACACTTTTAACTTTGGAGTTCTTATGGGATCCGTTGCCAATTGTGCTCCAAACGCGTCTTACTATCTTGAGAGGGTCTTTTTACATATGTTTCATTTCCATATACTACTCAAGCGATGTGGGATTGTGATGACCCCTCTTTACGACCCGTCACCTTCCAATTCATTCGCGGGGATGTACCGTCATCCGGGTTCAGGTTCGTGCAGCCATCGTACACATACATACACATCCGGGTCCTTCTTGAGTTTCTTCCCATCCTGTTTTATGTAATTTGTCTGCACACTTACACAAAATACATCAAATTCCTTCAAACACTTGAGAAAAACTTATCAAATCAAGTATTAAAAGAGTACTAATAAGTGTGTAAAATACACACTTATCAGGTTGTAATAATCAGTCACTGACATGGACCCTTGGACAAGCTCATTGTACGCCCTGGTCATGATACCCATGTACTCTCTGCTGCTAAACTGACCTCGGAACAAAGAGATAAACTTGCTCCACCTCATAATGTCGATGTTATTCTGACTGTGGATTGCGTACCACCAACGCCTAGTTGCCTCCCTCATAAAATAAGCAGCTAGTGTAACCCTGGACTCCACTGGTGTCTGGAGAGTCTCAAAGTTGAGCTTCATCACCTCGAGCCAGTTCTCTGCCTCTGCCGTATCAGTACCACCAACAAAAATAGGAGGATTGAGTTGGTTATACTCCCAGAAATGAACCCCCTGGAGGTCGTCTAAGTAAGGGTTGGATCGAGTATCGGATCAGGGGTGCTCACCGGAGCCTGCTCAGTGGTAGTAGCCAAAATCGGTGGTGGATTCGGGGCCAAAGGTGGATTCAGGGTGCGGCTCACCAAGTTTCACACAGCCTCCACTAAAGCAGCAATCGAGTTAGAGTCATGCTCTATGTTCGAAGGAACTCTCTTTCGTGGCACAACCGCCTTAGCCATATGAGTGAGAAGGGCTTAATGATTCTAGCCAAGAAGAACCTGTTATCAGGTATAAAAGGAAGCTCTCTAAAACAGTGTGTTCACTGCTTGGCTGGTAAGCAGACTCGAGTAGCCTTCAAAAGTATTCCTCACTCGCGGAAACCAGGTATACTCAACATGGTGTACTCCGATGTGTGCGGCCCTATGAAGACAAGAACACTTGGAGGTGCGTTGTACTTTGTAACTTTTATCGACAATCATTCAAGGAAGATTTGGGTGTATACGTTGAAGATAAAAGATCAAGTGATAGACGTCTTCAAGCAGTTTCATGCTCGTGTGGAAAGAGAAACAGGTGAAAAACTCAAGTGCATCAGGACAGACAATGGAGGTGAGTATTGTGATCCTTTTGATGAGTACTGTAGATAGCAGGGTATTCGGCATCAAAAGACACCTCCGAAGACTCCTCAGCTGAACAGATTAGCTGAGAGGATGAACAGGACACTCGTTGAGAGGGTGAGATGTTTGCTTTCCCAGTCACAGTTGCTGAGGTCCTTCTGGGGTGAAGCCTTGAGTACAATGGTTCATGTGTTGAACCTCACGCCGAGTGTTCCACTGAACTTTGAAGTTCCAGATAAGATGTGGTCTGGAAAAGAAGTTTCTTATAGCCATCTGCGCACCTTTGGGTGCAAGGCCTTTGTTCACATTCCAAAAGACGAGCAGTCGAAGCTGGATGTGAAGATGAGGCCGTGTGTTTATCGGGTATGGTCTTGATGAGTTTGGCTACAGGTTCTACGATCTGGTGCAGAAAAAACTAATCAGAAGCAGAGATGCAGTATTTGTAGAAGACCAAGGCATCAAAGACATCGATAAGGCGGAAGAGGCAGATAGGTGCAATGATGAATTGATCGATTTGGATCAAATTTCTAAACCTACAGTACATTATGATCAAGGGGGAGCAGAACCAAAACATGATACCGGTCCTGCCAATGACGAAGTCCCCACTACTGATAATGTTGAACCAACTCAACAAGTTGAAGAAGAGGTTCAAGAATTGCCAGAAGAACCTCCGTTGAGAAGATCCACTGGAGAGCGACGTCCTTCGACGAGATACACTTCAGATGAGTATGTGATGCTCACAGATAGCAGAGAGCCAGAAACGTACCAAGAGGCAACTTTTGTTGATAAGAAGAAAGAGTGGCTGAATGCCATGGAGGAGGAAATGCAATCTCTTCACGAGAATCACACTTATGACTTGGTGAAGTTACCCCAAGGAAAGAAAGCTCTCAAGAATAAATGGCTCTACAAGTTGAAGACCGAAAGTGCAAGCTCACAGCCAAGGTACAAGGCTCGGTTAGTTATGAAGGGGTACGGTCAGAAGAAAGGAATCGACTTTGAAGAAATATTCTCACCGGTGGTGAAAATGTCCTCGATCCGAGTTGATCTTGGTTTAGCGACACTCTTGAACTTGGAGATCGAGCAACTTGATGTGAAAACTGCATTTCTTCATGGTGACTTGGAGGAAGAAATTTACATGGAGCAGCCCGAGGGATTCAAAGTCGGAGGGAAAGAACAACTTGTGTGCAAGTTGAAAAAGAGCTTGTATGGCCTCAAACAAGCTCCACGCCAGTGGTACAAGAAGTTTGACTCTTTCATGGTGAGTCAAGGGTACAGTCGAACATCGTCAGACTATTGTGTGTTCATCAAGAGGTATTCCGATGATGATTTTGTCATTCTCCTCTTGTATGTTGATGATATGTTAATCATAGGCCGTGACACTAGCAAGATTGCTAAGTTGAAGGGAGAATTGATCAAGTCTTTTGCTATGAAAGACTTGGGTGCGGCAAAGAAGATACTCGGTATGAAGATCTCTCGAGATAGGAAAAATGGAAAACTGTGGTTATCTCAGGAAGACTACATCGAGAAAGTACTTGAAAAGTTCAACATGAGCAAGGCCAAAGCTATGTGTTCTCCGCTTGCAGGTCACTTGAAGCTCACTTCAGATGTAACACCCGACATTCTCAGTCAGGTGATTTTCTTAACGGAATTAACGGTCACCTTTTTATTTGACCTTTTATTTAATAATTATATGCCAAAGCTTATTGGATTTCTATTGTAGTGGCAGAATTGTAATTAAGGAGGAACTTATTTGGTATAAGTAGAAAATGAAAACTTTTAAACCTCACAAAAACCCTACTGTAGCCGACATTCTCTCTCAGCGATTCCCATCCTCCCAGAACTCTCTCTCTCTCGCAGTAGGTAGCCTTCCTCATCAACAACCGATTCTCCTTCGTTCTCGCCGATACTCAGCTTACCAGGTAAGACTTAATGAATGTAGTTACTGGTAGATACTTTGAGCTCTATTTTCGGTTAGAACCCGAGGTTTCAGATTCTTTAATGGCAGAGTAATAATAGGACCATTTCTAATATGCGTTTAGTAAAGGCATTTCCGAGTTGATTCTGGACATTTAGATAGCTGTATGCGATTAGTTACTGGGTTGAACCTGGTTATTTAGATTGTAGAAATTTAATCCACGCACACAAGGTGCTCGGCAGAAGAATATAGAAATACAAGTAGGTTAAGCATTAGGATGATTTTTGGTTAGCACTATTAGGATTTTATTTTTAACTTGGTAATGTGAAATGATTTAGGTGAAGAAGATTCGAAAAGAGTATTCCATTTGCAAAGGACATCAGGTAAGTGAATGTATTAAGACTTCCGGCCACTAGGGCCCTACATCTAAGAGTACTAAATTAGTTATGTGCTTGATGTTTGTTTTAAGTTAGTGAGGTGGTTGTACTTGGATGATTTACAGATGTTTGAGAGCTATATAATGTGATGTTCTGTTGAGTCTATGAAATCAACTGTCTAGAATGATAATTTCCATAGCATGATGATTAAGAGCATTCATATCATGCATCATGATTTATTTCTCAAGCATATGAAAATGATTTATGAGCATGTTTTTCCCCATGAACAAGATATGAGAATGAATATGAAACTTATGCAACCAGATTAAGTGAGGGTTGGGGGCGGTTTGGCGTATGTCACTGTCCAAAGAGAAGGACCATGAATACGGATCGAAAGGGACTATGTACACTTGCACTGTCATCCCCCCTTTACGGCACAAATCCTCCCTTAATCCATATGATGAAAGTGATGAACAAGAACACGAATAAGAACAAGAAAAGAGCATGAAACGAACATGATCATGATTTTCTTGTAACTATGCATTCACATATACATGTTAGTATTGCATTCCTTACTAAGCATTAGGTTTATAGTTTAAACCTTATGATGTAGGTGACGAGATATCAGGTGAGGAGTTCAAAGCTAATGAAGATGTCTAAGTCTGGTTGTTGGAAGGCGATCAGGGTGCAATTCTGTGGCTGGATGGCGATTGAGACCCCTGGTTAATGCTCTATGATTTTGTTATGATTAAGAATATGGTAGTTTAAGCAGGATGAGTTTATTTTTATAACATTGAGTTTTGAAATTGTCTGGTTGACTACTGAGTCTGGGAATGGTTATAAGGATTATTAAATGATCTGTTGTTAAGTCTTCCGCTATATGTATTCTGGATGAGTCTCTGATTTTCATTTATAAGAGTGATTAGTCAATGAATTAGAAGTCTGTGCATATCTATGTCCACCGATAGCTGTACTCTATCGGATGATGTTAGGAATTTGCATCCACCGATAGATGTTCTCTATCGGAAGATGTATGAGTTTGCATCAACCGATGGATATCCTCTATCGGAAGATGTATGAGCTTGCATCCACCGATAGATGTTCTCTATCGGAAGATGCCTTAAAAGAGCACATGGATTGCACATGTCTATCGGTAGATGCTGTGTATCTCAATTACCGGATGATGTAAGTGTTGTGTTGTCGTCTAGTGACCGGTAGATGTTTTACCATCGGTCGATGTGAGTCTATGACTCTATCGGCAGATGCAATTTAAAAGATGTTTAGAAACAGATGTGTCGCGTAGCGGGCACGTGACCATCGATCGATGTGAGTCTATGACTCTATCGGCAGATACAATTTAAGAGATGTTTAGAAACAGATGTGTCGCATGGTGGGCACGTGACCATCGGTCGATGTGAGTCTATGACTCTATTGGTAGATGCAGTTTAGGAGATGTTTGCGAAGAAAAAAATATATAACACTAATAATGAACAAGGTGCATGAAGTAAGAACCGATTGATTAAGAGGTTAAGTTATAAATTACGTGGCGACTCCAACTGGAGTTGTTACATCAGAGCAATGTCCTACAAGTGAGAAAGACAGAGCCGACATGAGTCGAGTTCCTTATGCATCTGCAGTTGGCAGTTTGATGTATGCAACGGTTTGCACTCGACCCGATATTGCCCATTCAGTTGGAGTAGTCAGCCGATTCCTCTCCAATCCTGGCAAAGAACACTGGGAAGCAGTGAAATGGATATTCAGATATCTCAGAGGCACTTCCAGATTGTGTTTGTGTTTCGGTGGCAGTGATCCTTTGCTAGTTGGGTACACCGATTCAGATATGGCTGGTAACGTTGATTCCAGGAGGTCCATTTCAGGATTCTTGCTGATTTTTGCAGGAGGAGCCGTGTCTTGGCAATCCAAGCTGCAAGATTGTGTTGCACTATCCACCACAGAAGCCGAGTACATTGCAATCACTGAGGGTTGCAAGGAGGCTTTATGGATGAAGAGATTTCTTGAGGAATTGGGTCTGCACCAAGAGAAGTATATTATGTTCAGTGATAGTCAAAGTGCTATCCATCTCTCTCGGTCGATGTGAGTCTATGACTCTATCGGCAGATACAATTTAAGAGATGTTTAGAAACAGATGTGTCGCATGGTGGGCACGTGACCATCGGTCGATGTGAGTCTATGACTCTATCGGCAGATACAATTTAAGAGATGTTTAGAAACAGATGTGTCGCATGGTGGGCACGTGACCATCGGTCGATGTGAGTCTATGACTCTATCGGCAGATACAATTTAAGAGATGTTTAGAAACAGATGTGTCGCATGGTGGGCACGTGACCATCGGTCGATGTGAGTCTATGACTCTATCGGCAGATACAATTTAAGAGATGTTTAGAAACAGATGTGTCGCATGGTGGGCACGTGACCATCGGTCGATGTGAGTCTATGACTCTATCGGCAGATACAATTTAAGAGATGTTTAGAAACAGATGTGTCGCATGGTGGGCACGTGACCATCGGTCGATGTGAGTCTATGACTCTATCGGCAGATACAATTTAAGAGATGTTTAGAAACAGACTTCCAGCATCGAAGAGAACTTTTCAGCAGAGTGAAGAAAGAGAGAAAATAAGAGAGTATTATTTTTGTGGGAGAGAAAAGAAAGTGAGAGAAAAATAGGTGTGGTGCTTTTGTGCACATTGAGAGTTCTAAGAGTGGTTATTTCCCTTAGTGAATATTTTTGTGGATATTCAATATCTAGAAAAATATTGTAAATCCTATTTTTCATAGTGAGATCTTTCTAGACTCGGTCCCCGTGGTTTTTTCCCGATTTTGGTTTCCACGTAAAATTTTTGGTGTTGGTTTTACTCATTATTTCTCTTACTTTTTGGCCGTTGTAATCTTACGGCATGGGAAAATATTCCTGATATTTTTCAGATCGTTTACGCTATCATTTCTCGTTCCCGACAAATCGGTCGTTATTTTCCCAACCATTGCTACTCACACCTTCATGCTCATCCACTACTTTTATTATGTGAGACGACAGACCATGTGAGGGGTCACCACTCTTTTTTTAGGCTCGTCAGTCATCCACTGCCATGAGGTGTCAAATTCCACGTTACCTTGTTGACAAAAAAGATGAACATTTCGTGGGTCTTCAACTTTCGAAATTCATATCTTTTACCCTTATATTTCATTTCATATAATGACGCTTGGATTGCAAGTGTATTACATAAAGCAAAACCCTGTTTTGCATCACATGCCAAGTTTCAAACCTCTTCTATATTTCCATAAAACAAAACCCTGTTTTTGTAAACCTTGCATGGCTTCCGATCAGACTTCTCCCGTTGATCTACCGGAGTATCTCCAATGCAGAGACATAACAGCTTCTCTACCCTCTCACAGAGGATGGCTTCGCAGAGAATTGCATCTCTACCAAGGATTCTGGTACCAGACTAGTTTCATCGCCGGAGTTGTAGCGTTTCAGAAATACTTCAAAGCTCAAGATTCCGATGTGCTGCTGGCTTCCTCCATGAAAACCGGCACGACCTGGATGAAGGCATTGATTTTTTCTATTATGAATCGCCGGCGCTTTCTGAACTTTGAAGATCATCCTTTACTGCACAACAACCCTCATTCTCTTGTTCTGAACATGGAGTTCCACGTCTATGGCAAAAAAGAGGGCGATGATCTCTCTCTTCTTCAATCTCCCAGAATATTCTCTACCCACATAGCATTCGTCTCCCTTCCCACCTCTCTAAAAGATTCAAATTGCAAGATTGTTTACATAGGTATACGAGTCTTATCCTCTAATTGTTATTTTTAAAAATCTGAAATCATTTCCAAACAGGTAGGAATCCGAAAGACGCGTTCATTTCTCTCTGGCACTTCATGAACAAGCTGAAACACGAGAGCATGGAGAAGATCTCACTCGAAGCAGCATTTGACATGTTTTGCAATGGACTCAGCCCTTGCGGACCAATCTGGGACCACTCACTGAGTTACTGGACTCAGAGTTTGAAAAGCCCTCACAAAATCCTCTTCTTGAAGTTCGAAGAAATGAAGGCAAACCCCGTAATCCATACGAGGAGATTAGCCGAGTTCTTGGGTTTCCCATTCTCGCCGGAAGAAGACAGACAAGGCAAGGTCGATGATATTCTCAGGCTGTGTAGCTTTGAAAATTTAAGCCAATTAGGGGTGAATAAGAACGGGAAGCTACCGAGAGGGGTTGAAAACAACATCTTTTTCCGGCTAGGGAACATCGGAGATTGGAAAAATTATCTGACGCCGGAGATGGCCGACAAGATTGACAGCATAACTGAAGAGAAGTTTAAGGGGACAGGATTAAAATTGTAAGACTTAGTTATTCTTAGTTTGAATAATCCCAAGTCAATCACGTTGACTTGATTTGGCATGATGTTTGATTGGTGGATGTACAATAATTCCCATTTTCCCGCAGCTTCAAACCATACCCAACTTCACTGTAAATTTATATTAGACTTTGAATCTCAATCGGTGAGATAAAATATAAAGAGTAATAACTAAAATAAATTTATAACTTATATTTAAAATATGAAGTTTTTAAATAATTAATAGTCGTAAATATAATTTATCTTATTAAGAATGTATAATCATATCCCGATTAAATATATAATAACATAAGATAAATATATTTTATATAATATAAAAATCATCGTGGATTTCTGTAAAAGCTATTCAAACTTACATACACGAAGAGCAATTATAAGTGTTTATGGTTTGGTTAGGTTTCGATTTTATGATGAAAATATCCATAATATCAATCAATATAGAATAACATTTAGGGTTGTTCATAGTTCTGATCGATTTTGTGATGAAACTGAACCGAACAGATAGATATCACTTCTGATAAATTTCAAAACAAAATCAGATTTTTTTGTCATGATATTGTTAATCAAATTTTTCAATTCATTCAAACTAGAAATGGATGACACCAATTTAGGCCCACATCCAAATAGATTTTTCAAAGTCTTAATAATAATTCGGTTCGATTCGATTACTCAGTTTTTCGAATGTTAAACCGAAACAGAATCAAATTTTATCATTTTTCGAATTTCAAAATTGAATCTCGATTCGGTGAACTTTGAAAACCAACCAAAACCGAAACAAACCGAACAAATTAATTCGATTTGTCTATTTCGAGTCGGTTTTGAACACCCCTAAGAACAGTTCAAGCAAATCGAAAGATAAAAACAAACATCTAGAAGCTGATGCATGAATGATGAAACCGAGCGAATCCAAAAAAAAAATCAAACGGTTGGAAGCTAAAGTTGAACCGTGAATGATGAAACCGAGATTTAGACAGGATTTCAAGAAATCCCACGTTTAAAAAACATGTCTAAGTTGATTCAATCTACAACAAAAATAATCATGTCAGAACAAGCCCAATTTCATATTTAAACTTCACAAATACGATGTTTTCCATCACACAATCAACATAAATCTATAAATGCCAAGGTCCTTGGTGAACATCCTCTATACATCATAATGGGTCTAACAGATATATGATTCACTAACCTGCAGTTAAGGGTCATGATGTTTTGAACCTGCTTGAGGTAGTAATGTGAAAATCAGATAAACTTAGTTAGATATTAGTTAAGAAATATGACCTGCTTGAGGCCAGACTCTTTTCTATTCAATCGCGATGAACTGATCGTGAGCTGCCACAAGGCGAATGATTCGTGTCCTCGCCAGACAAAGATGCAGCACACAATGCCTTCCAAATTGGAACCAACATTTTTATAGGTGGGTGTAATTCCTGAGAGCGAGTTTCATGAGATTATGAGGAATTTACCAAAGCTCAAACATGTTCTTGCTGGAAAAATACAGTACCTTGAAAACTAACATCAGTTCTGTTTCATCGCGAATGATTAACGACAAACACCAGTAGCAAGTGACAGGGCTTACACATTCTTGGAGAAGTGGCTTCAAAATCTGGTCAATGGGAACAAAACGGTGGAGGACTTTCCCACTACATGGGGCAATAATAGTCTCATCAACGTCAATGACATCTAATAAAATAAAATAATGATCGTAGATATAAAATAACTGTGCAAAACATAGGTTTATTAAAAAATTTGGGATGTAATTCAACACAAAAATTATCTTCTTGATAACTGACATCTCCATATTTAACTTCTAAGAAATAAACAAATTACCTCATGTAGTGACTTTCCAGTTGAACCCCAAAAGACGGCATAATGACAACAGACTCTACCAATGCAAGAACAGATGTATTTAGGCAACAATGAAGTTCATATTTATATGCCATCAGTAATTACAGGTTTTGCAAAAGCACCCATCTTCCAGTAATCTCACTTCTCACCTTTCACAATAGACTTCCGTCTTAACAACTTGGCAGCAAATGAGATTAAAAGAAAGCTCCAAAGAACCAGAATGATAAATTTATCCTGTACGTTAAGTATTAAAACCTCTCAAAATTCATCACAGTCCTCGATCAAGTAAAATCTGCAAAAATATTGAATATGCTAAGAAAATCCAAGTCAAAAACTTCTGCCAACAATAACTTTCGAGAAGATAAGATGGAAAGCTCATAAATAAAACTCATTCGATACAGCAAAACAAAGTCATCAAACGACCTTGTACACAGGAATTAAAATGACTCTTAGTAGATTTGTTATCAAATAAATGTAGTAAAAAAACAATGTTACGTAGGCCATAAAAGGAATAGAGTCATGATGATCAACCTAAAATAAAATTACCTTGAGTTGCAAAAGACAAAAGGCATTAGCCAAAGCAGCAGCAAGAAAGATGCATGAAATGGAAGTGTCTACCCAATTCTTTCCTCCAAGGACAATTACATGATGAGAGTCGACAGCTTCAGCAGGCCATTGGTTGTCATGAAAGTATCCATATTTCCAGTTTTTCACAGTAAATTCAACCATACTAACTACTTAACCAAAAGGACTCAAACTCTTATTTCAATTTTCATCCTGCATGCAGAATATGAGAATTTATTTTGTCTGTCCTTTCAACGGAAAATATCATTAGTGATTATTATACGGAATGTACAAGTGACAACAATAACAGCCTTGGAAATGCTGTGATTATACCATTGGTTGCTTCTTTTATAATTTACATTCTAGAATTTATCTTTCAATTGATGAAAAAAAAAAACATTCATATTCATTTGTTATGAACAAATGTTAGCCTAGTAAAACAGTTAAGATAACACTTCTGTAACATTTAGAATTTCAAAATTTTAAATTCAAATTGAAATCCCCAAATCAATTCAAAAATCAAAACCTAATCTACGATTTGAATCCAAAAATCCCTAAGATTCACATTGATATCGATTCTAATCAGCAATTGGATAAACTTAGTTTGAAAATCGTCTAAATTCAGATGAACATTGGATTTACACCACCCTAACCACTAACAAACAGATAACATCTCTGGAAATCCGATTGGGGATCGGATTTACCAGCTATAAATCCGTTTGAGCTCGGATTTTGGGTGAAGTTGGTTCAGAATCCCTCCCCTATAAATAGAGGCTTCGGTGGAGGAGGAAACTCACACCGCAGCTCTCTATCCCTATCGAGTTTTCTGAAAAGCCAGAAAAAAAGTCTTACCTCTTCAGTCACCGGCGACGTGCTGAGGAAGCAGTCGAGCCTCCTCCGACGCGACAATATTCCCTCGGCTGAGCTTCACTTTGTAGCAGAGGAGTTCCTTCCGAGCGAACGAACTCTCTATAACGGCGTAAGTTTCTTCTTCCTCTCGATTTGTCTCTCGGTCTCACTGTCTCTCTCTTCCCCGATCTCTCTCGCCCTAATCTCTCTCAGACTCTCTTTCACCCGGTTCACAGCTCTGGAGAAACGATAAGAAGAAGACGCGAAGGAGAGGAAGAATTGGTTCATTTAAATGTCCAGACCGAACCGGGTTCTGCTAAATGCTCTAACCAAACCGGTCCAGCATTTCAAAATATGAACCAGACCACCTGTTGACCTGACCCGACCCAAAATTGACCCGACCTGTACTGTTCACGACCCGACCCGACCCGACACTATTCACGACCCGACTGGTACTATTCACCCGAACCAAATTTCTACCAAAATCAAATCGGACCGATCGAAGATTTATTCGGTAAGAAATTTCTGCCGAAAATTCTTTTGAAGTTGGAATAATTTAAGTGGGATTTTAATACTAATATTCGAATTAGGCAGGAAAAATTTTGAAACCGTTTGATTCAATCCAAATCGATCCATCCGATCTGATCCGACCTGATAACACAACGTAAAGAATTTCTGCTCAAATTACTTTAAAATTAGATTTATTAAGTAGGATTTTAATACTAAAGATTTATTTGAGCATGATATTATTTTAAAATTTTTGGAATATCCCGATAAACACTAATTGCTCAGAATTCAAGTAAATATAAATACAATATTTTGGCTACGGCCCTACATCATATGATAAATATTATTTTCTTTATTATTGTTTTAATTTATCATACGTTTTCGATGGTTGAGCACATATATTAGAGCATCGACATAGAAATAATTAAAAAATAAAATGAATAGGATATTTGCATCTGTATGAAAAAGTAAAAGAAAATTGACGGATTCTACGTGATAGCAAAAGTCTAAACGACAGTGAGATTGTAAGTTTGAACGTTAAAAGTAAAAGTAAAAGATGACGATGTCTGAACGACAATTAGATGACTAAGTCTTAAAAGAAGGTTAAATTTTTCAACCAGTATACAACTGTTAATAGGATTTAGTAAAAGTAAAAGTAAAAGTTTTACAATTTGCACGTATTTCTAGTTACTGAGTTTTCTCATAGTTTTTAACTTATGATGTAAGTGAATTTCTATATGAAGAAAAACTGGCTGCGATTGAGAACCCTTCAGTGACAAGCAAGCATACAGATGAAGAACATATTGTTGATTTCGAGAAAAATAAATTAAATTAGTATGCTTTTAAAATAATATTTAATGTTTTATTTGAAATTTAAAATTTTGAAATAATTATGTTGAATTTTATCATTAAATAAAGTCTCATAAATTGTTTTAATTATATAATGATTTCAAAATTTTGACAAATTTATTATCAAACTTCGGCGAAATTAAAGTTTTAAATAATATTTTAATTATGATTTAACGCTCGATTTCAAATCAATTTGAGAAAAATTCTAGAATTTTCAAAATTAGGGTTTTAAATTGAAAATTTTTAAATGGAGACGTTACAACTTCTCCATCAAATATGAATGCTACACGAAAATGTGAGTCTCCTCTTAAAAGGGATTCAATATATAATTCAATATATGAATCACTTATGCTCAACCTATTCACATTAGGCTTACCGCTTACAGCATATGATATAACAAAATGACAGTACAATCCACTTGAAGAAAAGGATCACCACCGTCATTAGTATTATACATCAAACAATTTGAAATTCGTTATTCAATAAAACCGGCGAGAATCAAATAATAAACAAAAAAATAATAATAGTTTTAGTTTAATAAACTTTTCCAAGCTCACCCCCACAATTTTTATAGCACTGTACATAAATAATTTCAAGCAAAAAAACCCCAACTATCATCAAAATATAACCCATAAATTCTCTATCTAAATATATGTACTTCAATCGTTCACATCCTTGTAAGAATTCCTTAGAAAATCCTATACTTGTCTCCTTTTGTTCTTGCAAAGAAAACCAGAAAATTGTAAAGCATAAAGGTAAAGTTAACAACTAAAATTTTCAAGAATAGAAAACACTCCTCAACGTTAATATCTTATGTATAGAACAAACCTTTTGTTCCACCTCTTGATCACAACAAAGAAGTGCCAGTAATTTTCCCACTAATAAAGGCCAAGATAGAAGACATGCTTTTAATTACAAAAGCTTTCTCTATGTTGCCAACTTGTACTAAAGAATGCCTCCAGTGTCATAATTCTACTATAACGAAATTCATAAATAAGAATTTTTCATCACCAATTTGGAAAATAAAACAAAACCAGACAGACTACAGCAACTATAAATGCTCATAGCTACTGAAAATGCAGCACAAAAGACAATGCATGCAAATATATAAACCTGCCAATGGGGTCGTGGAGATTGTCAAACCGAAGCATTGGATTAAGTTTCATGTCACTAATTTAACAAACTCTTGACCCTTAATGTGCCTATCTTCTTCCTCCCTTCTTAGTTAGATTTTTAGGAACCCAAATTAAAAACTTTCAAAACAATTTCGACCTATCATCAACAGCAATCCTTCAACTTTATTCCAACGTTAAATTGAGAGAAGATCAATCTGTGCAAGGAATCAAACCATAAACTTCAAATTGAACTAGACATGCATTGTATTATATCGATTAAGATGAAGATAACTTGAGCAAATTGGAAAATCATCATCTAAAAAGAAATTAACAACGAATTCTTACTCAAATTTCAGCAAAGCTGTCACGACCCAAAGGGAACTCGAGACAGAACGAGAAACAACCCGACCCGAAAACCAGACCGAAATGTCCGACCCTTAAAACTTAGTTTTAATAAATTAGACAACGGAAGACTTTTAAGTCCAATAGTGACATTTGAGAAAATACAGTGATACAATTCTAAAAATAAATAAACGTGCCACACAAAAATTAAATAAATAAAAGGTTTACAATTTCAACAAAGTCCAACCTCTCGAATACAATAAATTTCTAGACAGAATTTGTATACTAGAAAATCTGCACGTCAAGCTTTACTCCGAAGTCGACAACTGAAAATTTTCTAAGTTACTTTCCTGAAATGGATGTCATTGGGATGAGTTGACTAAACTCAATAGGAATATATTTATTATTTCAGTTCTCGTGTTTAATTTAACAATTTAATAACAATTAAAAAAATCACATGAAATGGAGTCACTCACGGTCTCTGTCACACTCCTAAATTACCGGAGGCGGGAGCGCCTTGTCAATGAGTCAAGATAGCTTATTTGAACGAGGTAAAACAAGTCACTATGCGAGTGTAGTGATCGGCATGGATGAGGAGCCGTGCTAAGAGCTTGGGCAAGATATCAAGCTAATGGTTGCAAGGCAAGGCAAACGGGGCGATATGGGGCGCCCAAGGCAAGTTGGCCACACCACGAGTCCTAGACGTGGGGCAAGGTGGTGCGACAAGATCAACAAAGTCGTGTGTGGTAATGTCAAGTCAACCATGGTGCATAAAGACACGGGCCAAGGGCCCAAGGAAGGAGGGGCGAGGCATCCTCCTTAGGCGTGCTAAAATATTCTAAGTGTTGATGGGCACTCGAAGCACGCGTGCTGGATCACTTGGAGTGGGGCAGTCCAAATCTGGGCGCTAGCCCAGGCGCATATGGCGCTGGGCCGAGCGCTGGGCCAATGGGGCAGGCCCATGCGGGAAAGCAAAATGGCATTTATGTTAGTGCTTCATTTATGTTAGTGCTTCATTTATGTTAGTGCTATCTAGTGCCTATCATTTAGTTAGTGCTCTCATTCATGCTAGTGCTCTCAGAGCATTCATGTACCATTTGTGTATAAATAGGGCCATGAGCAACCAAGCCAAGACACCAACCTCGAGTGGGAGAGTGTCTTGAGCATTGTGGTGAGCCGTGGAGATTTTTGTGCCTAGTTCTCGTATTTGGAATACAAGAAGGGTTGGGATCGAGTTTCCCGTACTTGTGGTGTTATTTTATTCTCTTTCATCTCGCGTGTTTTCATTCGATCTTGATCCATTCATTTGTAGTGAGTTGGCTGAGCCAAGTGCGAGTGCTTGGTTGCCATCACAGGGTGGAAAATTTTGGGAGCAAAGTTTGACACCGTGCTTCATTTATGTTAGTGCTTCATTTATGTTAGTGCTTCATTTATGTTAGTGCTTCATTTATGTTAGTGCTTCATTTATGTTAGTGCTTCATTTATGTTAGTGCTTCATTTATGTTAGTGCTTCATTTATGTTAGTGCTTCATTTATGTTAGTGCTTCATTTATGTTAGTGCTTCATTTATGTTAGTGCTCTCATTTATGTTAGTGCTTCATTTATGTTAGTGCTTCATTTATGTTAGTGCTCTCATTTATGTTAGTGCTTCATTTATGTTAGTGCTTCATTTATGTTAGTGCTTCATTTATGTTAGTGCTTCATTTATGTTAGTGCTTCATTTATGTTAGTGCTTCATTTATGTTAGTGCTTCATTTATGTTAGTGCTTCATTTATGTTAGTGCTTCATTTATGTTAGTGCTTCATTTATGTTAGTGCTTCATTTATGTTAGTGCTTCATTTATGTTAGTGCTTCATTTATGTTAGTGCTTCATTTATGTTAGTGCTTCATTTATGTTAGTGCTTCATTTATGTTAGTGCTTCATTTATGTTAGTGCTTCATTTATGTTAGTGCTTCATTTATGTTAGTGCTTCATTTATGTTAGTGCTTCATTTATGTTAGTGCTTCATTTATGTTAGTGCTTCATTTATGTTAGTGCTTCATTTATGTTAGTGCTTCATTTATGTTAGTGCTTCATTTATGTTAGTGCTCTCATTTATGTTAGTGCTTCATTTATGTTAGTGCTTCATTTATGTTAGTGCTTCATTTATGTTAGTGCTTCATTTATGTTAGTGCTTCATTTATGTTAGTGCTTCATTTATGTTAGTGCTTCATTTATGTTAGTGCTTCATTTATGTTAGTGCTTCATTTATGTTAGTGCTTCATTTATGTTAGTGCTTCATTTATGTTAGTGCTTCATTTATGTTAGTGCTTCATTTATGTTAGTGCTTCATTTATGTTAGTGCTTCATTTATGTTAGTGCTTCATTTATGTTAGTGCTTCATTTATGAGCAACCAAGCCAAGACACCAACCTCGAGTGGGAGAGTGTCTTGAGCATTGTGGTGAGCCGTGGAGATTTTTGTGCCTAGTTCTCGTATTGGAATACAAGAAGGGTTGGGATCGAGTTTCCCGTACTTGTGGTGTTATTTTATTCTCTTTCATCTCGCGTGTTTTCATTCGATCTTGATCCATTCATTTGTAGTGAGTTGGCTGAGCCAAGTGCGAGTGCTTGGTTGCCATCACAGGGTGGAAAATTTTGGGAGCAAAGTTTGACCCGTGACAATTTGGTATCAGAGCGAGGTTTTTCGTGGAGCAAGAGCGTTTGGAGCAAGATTGGTAAAAAGACGAGGATGAACGATTTAAAGGAGAGGGTGCTTCGGTTGGAAAATGTGGTGGGCGAGTCTCATGAGGGGGCGGAGAGCTTATTCACGTTTGTCGGGCATCATGTCGTGTTAGTCGAGGAACTCACAACCCAACTTGCTGGTATGTCGGCCATTATGGAGGAACGTTATACTAGCATCACGAAGGATTTTGGTGCTTTGATGGAATCGGTAAAGGAGAGCCTTGACGAGTTTCATGAAGCGATGACATGGGCAAAGACAGAGGTTAACTTGATCAAGAGAGCGATGGATAGTCCCAATGAGCGTGGGAGTACTCATTGGATCAAGGTGCCTGAACCCAAATCTTTTGATGGTGTCCGATCGGCCAAAGAAGTTGAGAACTTTCTTTGGGATATGGAGCAGTATTTTCGTGCAAGTCATGTGCCGGAAGAAGACAAGGTGTCGGTTACCAGTATGTATCTAAATGGAGACGCAAAGCTTTGGTGGAGGACGCGAGTGTCCGAGGACCACATTGCAGGGAGGCCACAAATCGAGTCATGGGAGGTGCTTCGAAGGGAACTAAAGGATCAATTCCTACCTTGCAACACAGGGTGGTTGGCAAGGCAATCCCTCAAGAACCTAAGACACACTACAACCATTAGAGCCTATGTGTCCGAGTTCTCATCTTTAATGTTGGATATCCAAGGTATGTCGGAGGAAGACAAACTGTTTAACTTCGTTTCGGGGCTACAACCATGGGCACAAACCGAGATGCGTAGGCATGGAGTTACGGAGGTATCTTCTGCCATGGCTGCCGCCGAAAGATTGGTAGACATTGTGGGATCATCCAAGGGAAGAGGGCCCGAAAACAAAGAGGAGAAGGCACATAATGGCAAACCGAGCAAACCTTTTGAGGGCAAGGCGGTGGTGGAAGCAAACACATCAAAGAGAGGTGATGTGGTGAGGAAGGGTCTTATGGGGGGATGCTTCATTTGCGAGGGACCACACCGTGCGAGAGATTGCCCTACCAAACAAAGGTTGAATGCCCTTTTTGAGAAAAAGGAAAGTGAGGAGCAAGTGAAAGACGCTTACGAGGGAGATGGGAGCATGGTGCGTTGTTCTCCTCTCCAATCCATTGAGAACTAATTTGGTGCAACACCCCGTCGACGCAGCCTGAGCGAGTCAGATTTGCTGCAGCACTTAGACTCGGCATCGACGAAGGGGCCAATTAGGCGTGCATGGAGAAGGGTGCACGAGCGAGGGACAACTTTCGGAAATGTACTTAGAGAAGTATTCAGGAAGCTGTTATGAGTGATGTCGACGAGGACGTCGAATCAATTAAGTGGGGGAGGATTGTCACACCCCTAAATTACCGGAGGCGGGAGCGCCGTGTCAATGAGTCAAGATAGCTTATTTGACCGAGGTAAAACAAGTCACTATGCGAGTGTAGTGATCGGCATGGATGAGGAGCCGTGCTAAGAGCTTGGGCGAGATATCAAGCTAATGGTTGCAAGGCAAGGCAAACGGGGCGATATGGGGCGCCCAAGGCAAGTTGGCCACACCACGAGTCCTAGACGTGGGGCAAGGTGGTGCGACAAGATCAACAAAGTCGTGTGTGGCAATGTCAAGTCAACCATGGTGCATAAAGACACGGGCAAAGGGCCCAAGGAAGGAGGGGCAAGGCATCCTCCTTAGGCGTGCTAAAATATTCTAAGTGTTGGTGGGCACTCGAAGCACGCGGGCTGGATCACTTGGAGTGGGGCAGTCCAAATCTGGGCGCTAGCCCAGGCGCATATGGCGCTGGGCCGAGCGCTGGGCCAATGGGGCAGGCCCACGCGGGAAAGAAAAATAGCATTTATGTTAGTGCTTCATTTATGTTAGTGCTTCATTTATGTTAGTGCTATCATTCATGTTAGTGCTCTCATTTATGTTAGTGCTCTCATTCATGCTAGTGCTCTCATTTATGTTAGTGCTTGCACTTATGAGCATTCATGTACCATTTGTGTATAAATAGGGCCATGAGCAACCAAGCCAAGACACCAACCTCGAGTGGGAGAGTGTCTTGAGCATTATGGTGAGCCGTGGAGATTTTTGTGCCTAATTCTCGTATTTGGAATACAAGAAGAGTTGGGATCGAGTTTCCCGTACTTGTGGTGTTATTTTATTCTCTTTCATCTCGCGTGTTTTCATTCGATCTTGATCCATTCATTTGTAGTGAGTTGGCTGAGCCAAGTGCGAGTGCTTGGTTGCCATCACGGGGTGGAAAATTTTGGGAGCAAAGTTTGACCCGTGACAGTCTCCGTGCATATCATGTCTTATCCAATGCAATGAAAACAGCGATACCAAACAATCGCTAACGCCATATAAAACACCTTGATTAGGTTTAGGGTTTTGCGTTCAGGAACACGGCACAGTTAGCTATCTCACTACTAGTTAAAATCAGTTTTTCATGACATTGAATATAAACGTGTATAAAGAAAACGCATGCATTACATTTAAACCTTTACAAGGGATTTCCAGTAATTATTTTATAAAATAAAATAATTAATTGAACGAACAAAAATAAATCTCAACCTCAAAGTGGGTTTACCACCGTCCAAAACCCAATAAATCCAACTCTAATGTCCAATGGTTCAAAAATTTAATTTAACAAATTGGTACCGAGCCAAAAATAATTGCGTTAAAATTTTACCCTTTAAGTTCCCAATTTATCCTCCTTAAAATAATCCAATTTTTAATTGGGTAATTTTCTCCATTAAAATTACCAATTTTCATTCTAAAAAAAAATAACCCATAATTTTATTTTATTAGTGTAAAAAACAAAATTTTGGGCCAAAACATCTAAAACTGGAGCTCAACTGAAGCTGGACCGCGGCCCAAAAGTCATGGACCGTCGCCCATCCAAAGGCCCAACAGAAGGTTCTTTTCCTTTTTAAACAGCGGCCCATCAGTTTAAACTTTGAGCTGAACCACGGTCCAAGAAGGCCTAGACCGCGGCCCAGCTAGGAGTTGCGCAGAACTTCAAGGAGTCGCCTCCTTCACAGAGTCATCGGACTCCATAAAGTCCGGCGAATCTAAAATCCAAACTCAACTACACCAACGTCATAATCTTAGAACTAATCCACAACAAAATCCCAATTTCCATACAGTTACAAGGTAAACACAGGTCAAAAATCGAGTTCTTTTACCTTCAAGCCGACGAGTTTTTGTTACTCGTGAACACCCGTCAACGATTCCAGAACCTGACGTCACCCTCAATCGAAGTCGTTCAGAATAACAGTCTCAATTCCAGATTGATTTCCTTCCACATACCACAAACCTTTTCTCAAAAAAATCCATAATTTCCGATAGTAAATCTTAACAAGGTTAAGGGCGTTCACTTACCAATATCAAATCGATCTAACCTAAGCTTTGGCGGCTCTTCCTCCGAACCCACACCGAAAGCGCCCCACTTTCCAATCCTAAAAGAGAAGAGAGAGAAAGCGCTAAGAATTTGCCGAAGAACCTAGACACAGTAAGGAAGAAATTGAGTTACCGACATTTGATGAATCCTGTCGTTGAACGAAATTTTCTTCCACGGGGAGGAAAGACAGTGAGAGGGGAGAGAGAGAGCGTGGAACGTAGATTCAAAATTTCTTATTAGTTTTCATTGGGTTCCCAGAACCAAAAAATTGAAAAAGAAAAAGTGTTACTAATTTTCCGGCTAGCCCGCCAAAGCAGATCCAGTAAACTAAAAACAGTTTTTTGTTTTCACTCACACGAAAGTCTCCCCAGAATCCAAAGCTGCAGTAGCTCAGCACGACAAAAATGACAGCTCATAATTCACATCGGGAGAATGAGAATATGAATTAACGCTTCTCAGAAAAGAACTAAATAGCGAGTTCATAGATTTATTAGGTTTTGAAGATCGAGGAGGAGGCGTTGCCTGGTTTGATCCGAGTATACATGATTTGTATTATTTTCGTAATAAATTCATATCAATTCCGGCAGGAATTTATATCAGATAAGAACCTAATTTAGATAAACAGACCGATGCATAATTGTCGGCAGGGCCCAGGTATTCTTACTTGGCAAAGCTAATGAAATTGCCCTCTTGACGCTGAGAGTGGAGTCGGATCTCCGATTCCGGTCAAAAGTTCTACTTCCAATTTTTTATAATCACAACATTCTAGAAAGGTTAAAATTCAAAATACTCTTGAAATATGGGTATTTATTGAAAAAATCTTCAAACAAAAAATCTTCACAATCAAAACCTTCAACTGTCACAGGAGTAGTTTACTCCGACGACGACGATATACCATCGGAGTAGTTTACTTTATATTTTATATTTCATTTGATGTGCTTTTATTTCAGTGTGATGTACTTTATTTTTCGTAATTTACTGGAACTGTTTGAGTATATATATGTTATTTGAATTTACAAAAATTATTTGAAGATAGCTATGGGAGAGTCATAAAACAAACGAAATTTTGCTCAATTTTCTATTTGTTTTTGTTTTAAATAAAATAAAACACACAAGTATTTGTTCATTTTCATCTGAGTCATCATCACCATATGCATGAGCCTCGTCCAAATAACAATTCATTTCGACATCACTATCTACTTTCTTGTCTAATTCAAACGATCTATTTGGATCAAAATACATCGTACTTGCTAAAACAGAGAACATTTGCCCGCGCAAAGAAAAAATTGATGAGAAATTTAAGAGATTTTGAAAAGCCGAGGGCAGAGCTCCTTAGATAATAAAGGAGTTTGGCCCCCTGATTGAGGACTACGGCCGCTCGCGTCGCGAAAATTTATTAACTCGGGAGGCTGCGAATATAAATCGGCCCTCTGCGTTCCCATCCAAAGATCAATTATTGATCTTTGGATGGGATATCAGGGGGCTGCAAATTTGATAGGCCCCCCGCGTTCCCATCCACAAATCAATAATTGATCGGTGAATGAGAGTTCGGGGGGCTGCGAATCTGATGTGGCCCCCCGCGTCCAATTCACAGATCAATGATTAATCCGTGGATATGAGTTCGGGGGGCCGAGAATCCGATTCGCCGCTCCTAGCATTCCCATTGATAGATTACCATGTTGACTTAACTTATGTTTAAGTCTAACGATGTTTTTGATGATGTGTTTTCAATTGTGTGTAATTTGATTAAGTTAATTATATGAGATTAATAAATTGATTAATAAGTTAAATATTGTCCTCCATATATATGTACCTAAATCTTCAGTGGAAATGCCCTTTGAAAAGCGTATTTTAGTTGTTTAACAAATCTGTTAAGTGTTCAGGGTATGATAGCAAAACATAGCAGAAAATGATAAAAAGACCACATCCACTGCTGGCATTCAAAGGCCACCTCCACCGCCAGCTAAACGACAAAATCTACATCCACCGCTGGCATTCTAAGGCTGTATCCACCGCTAGCAGGAAATGATAAAATAGTGTACATCCACCGCTGGCATTCAAAGTTTACATCCACCGCTAGCTAAACGACAAAGTATACATCTGCCGATGGCAGAGTCTTCCGAAGACATCCATCGATAGCTAAACGATAAGGTCTCCCAAAGTTTACATCCACCGATAGCTAAACGACAAAGTCTTACAAAGTTCAACATCCACCGATGGATTCTCAAAGACAACATCCACCGCTGATTTTTCAAAGGCGAAGTCATCCGGTGCACAGTAACTTCTGAAGACATCCACCGTTAGAGTTTCAAATTCAACATAAACCGCTGGTCTCCAAAGGCAAAGTCATCCGGTGAATAGTATCCATTGCCAGAAATTTAAATAAACCCCGAAGCAACAGTGTTTGTTGTCCAGAGCCTTAACTCCAGACCATTAATGGCCGACGAACGAAAGCGACTTCAGAACGCAACGGCTAGCCATCTAAGTATGGATGTTTCTCCAACGGCTATATTTCTATTTTCAGACGAGAAGTATTCCAGATCTGAAGCCGATTTCAAACAGAGTATATATTGAAGAAAGAAACTCGGGAAAACAATTTTTGCTGAAATTAATCCTCGAACCCTAACGAGCGATATTATTGCAATACTCTGCGTTTTCTGTACATCTCTCTATTCCTGAACTTGAGATCTATCTTGAGAGAGTGTAGCCTTGTGCTAAATTCATTATTCTGTAAAAGTGTAAAGGCAGTGGATTGTCGCCCGTGAAGAGCAATCCTGTTGTTGTAAAAGGCAGAAGATCGATGCCCGTGAAGTGTGATCTGTAATTCTTTGAGGAGAAGGAAAGAATCTTCAAGGGAGAAACCTTGAAGCATAGATGTAGACAGGTTTTGGCCGAAGCACGTAAAAACTCTGGTGTTATTTTTTCTCTCTCTTTTTACTTTTATTGTTTGTGTGTTAGCTGTAAATCGAGTAATTGCATACCAGAGAGAAAGCAATTAGATTAAGAAAACAAAATTAAAAAGTCTAATTCACCCCCTTCTTATACAATATTGATCCCACATACCAATTGATATGTGGACAATAACGCGAGGGGCCGAGTGAGATTTGCGGCCCCCCGCTAGAACTCGGGGCGCAGAGTTTGAAATTACGACTCCCCACATTAAATTTTCTATGAAACACGAGAATCGAGTTTGTTTTGCGGCCCCCCCGAATTGGATTCACATGCATTGCACGTGCTAGGGGGGTCCAATCCCCCCGCATTGAACCCGTAGAATCTGGCGAGTTGAATACGTGGCGGGGCCCCTGCAATAAATTTCTATGAAATGCGAGGGGCCAAATTAGATTTGCGGCCCTCCAAATTTTATGCACGTGCATTGGACGTGCTTGGGTGGTCCAATCCCCCAACGTTGAACCCGTATAATGAAGCGCGCCGAATACGTGGCGCGACCCGCCACATGTCCCTGTGCAGCACACGTGCGAGAGGGCCAGAGACCCCCGCGGCGGGGGGCCGTAAGTGTTACGCAACCCCCCGCGTTTCTTTGTATATTTTCATGCGGGGGACCGTAATTTTTTTTGCAGCCCCCTGATATCCCATCCAAAGATCAATAATTGATCTGTGGATGGGAACGCAGAGGGCCGATTTATATTCGCGGCCCCCCAAGTTAATAAATTTCCCCGACGCGGGCGGCCGCGGTTCTCAATCAGGGGGCCAAACTCCTTTATTATCTAAGGAGCTCTGCCCTCGGCTTTTCAAAATCTTTTAAATTTGGCACCAATTTTTTTTTTGCGCAGGCAAATTTTCTCTATTTTAGCAAGGACGATGGATTCTGATCCAAATAGATCGTTTGAATTAAACAAAAAAGTAGATAGTGATGTCAAAATGAATTGTTATTCGGACGAGACTCATGCATATGGTGATGATGACTCAGATGAAAAAAAACAAATATTTGTGTGTTTTATTTTATTTAAAACAAAATAAATAGAAAATTGAGCAAAATTTCGTTTGTTTTATGACTCTCCCATAGCTATCTTCAAATAATTTTTGTAAATTCAAATAACATATATATACTCAAACAGTTCTAGTAAATTGCAAAAAATAAAGTATATCACACTGAAATAAAAGCACATCAAATGAAATATAAAATATAAAGTAAACTACTTCGATGGTATATCGTCGTCGTCAGAGTAAACTACTCCGGTGACAGTTGAAGGTTTTGACTGTGAAGATTTTTTGTATGAAGATTTTTTCAATAAATACCCATGTTTCAATAAGTATTTTGAATTTTAACCTTTCTAGAATGTTGTGATTATAAAAAATTGGAAGTAGAACTTTTGACCGGAATCGGAGATCCGACTCCACTCTCAGCGTCAAGAGGGCAATTTCATTAGCTTTGCCAAGTAAGAATACCTGGGCCCTGCCGACAATTATGCATCGGTCTGTTTATCTAAATTAGGTTCTTATCTGATATAAATTCCTGCCGGAATTGATATGAATTTATTACGAAAATAATACAAATCATGTATACTCGGATCAAACCAGGCAACGCCTCCTCCTCGATCTTCAAAACCTAATAAATCTATGAACTCGCTATTTAGTTCTTTTCTGAGAAGCGTTAATTCATATTCTCATTCTCCCGATGTGAATTATGAGCTGTCATTTTTGTCGTGCTGAGCTACTGCAGCTTTGGATTCTGGGGAGACTTTCGTGTGAGTGAAAACAAAAATCTGTTTTTAGTTTACTGGATCTGCTTGGGCGGGCTAGCCGGAAAATTAGTAACACTTTTTCTTTTTCAATTTTTTGGTTCTGGGAACCCAATGAAAACTAACCAGAAATTTTGAATCTACGTCCGACGCTCATTTCATAAGACTTCTCCTTCCCCCCTCCATCGCACGCACGCTCTCACTCCCTCTCACTGTCTTTCCTCCCTGTGGAAGAAAATTTCGTTCAATGACAGAGGATTCATCATATCTCGGTAAGTCAATTTCTTCCTTGCCGTGTCTACGTTCTTCGGCAAATCCTTAGCGCCTTCTCTCTCTTCTGTGTTAGGATAGGAAAGTGGGGCGTCTTCAGTGTGGGTTCGGAGGAAGAGCCGCCAAAGCTAGGTTAGATCGATTTGAAATTGGCAAGTGAATGCCCTTAACCCTGTAAAGACTTACTATCGAAAATTATGGATTTTTTTGAGAAAAGATTTGCTGTATGTGGGAGGAAATCAATCTTGAATTGAGAGTGTTATTCTGAACTACTTCGATTGAGGGTGACGTCGGGTTCTGGAATCGTTGATGGGTGTTCGTGAGTGTTATTCTGAACTACTTCGATTGACGTCGGGTTCTGGAATCGTTGATGGGTGTTCGTGAGTAACAAAAACTCGTCGGCATGAAGGTAAAAGAACTCTATTGGGCTTTGGACAGTGGTAGGCCTACTTTGAGGTAGAGATTTATTCTCGTTCGTTCTTTTTAATTAATTATTTTTTTTAATTGAAAATTCCTTGTAAAGGTTTAAATGTAACGCATACATTTTCTCTATGCACATTTATATTCCATGTCATGAAAATCTGATTTTAATTAATAATGAGACAGCTGACTGTGCTGTGTTCCTGAGCACAAAATCATAAACATGTTCACGGTGTTTTATATGACGTTGGCGATTGTTTGGTATCGTTGTTTTCATTGCATTGCATAAAACATGATATGTACGAAGACTGTGAGTGGCTCCATTTCATTTGATTTTTTTTAATTGTTATTAAATTGTTAAATTAAACATGAGAACTTAAATAAGAAATATATTTCTATTGAATTTAGTCGACTCACCCCAACGACATCCATTCCAGGAATTAACTTAGAAGATTGTCAGTTGTCGACTCCGGAGTAAACTCAACGTGCTTATTTTCTGTTATATTAATTCTCCTTAGAAATTTATTGTATCCAAGATGTTATACTTTGTTGAAATTATAAACATTTTATTTATTTAATTTTTGTGTGACACGTTTATTTATTTTTGGACATGTATCACTGCATTATCTCATATTGCACCTAAAATTTAGTTATTTTGGTTTGAGCCCTGATTTATAACTATAATAAAAGTCTTCCGCTGTCTAATTTATTAAAACTAAATTTAAAGGTCAGACGGTTCAGTCTGATTTTTGGGTCAGGTTGTTCCTCCTTTTGCCTCGGGTTCCCTTTGGGTCGTAACACTGTAGCTTGAAGCTTTGCTGAAATTTGAGTAAGAATTCGTTGTTAATTTCGTTTTAGATGATGATTTTCCAATTTGCTCAAGTTATCTTCATCTTAATCGATATAATACAATGCATGTCTAGTTAAATTTGAAGTTTATGGTTTGATTCCTTGCACAGATTGACCTTCTCTCAATTTAACGTCATAATAAAGTTGACGGATTGCTGTTGATGATAGGTCGAAATTGTTTTGGAAGTTTTTAATTTGGGTTCCTAAAAATCTAACTAAGAAGGGAGGAAGAAGATAGGCACATTAAGGGTCAAGAATTTGTTAAATTAGTGACCTGAAACTTAATCCAATGCTTCGGTTTGACAATCTCCACGACCCCATTGGCAAGTTTATATATTTGCATGAATTGTCTTTTGTGCTGCATTTTCAGTAGCTATGAGCTTTTATAGTTGCTGTAGTCTGTCTGGTTATGTTTTATTTTCCAAATTGGTGATGAAAAATTTTTATTTATGAATTTCGTTACAGTAGAATTATGACGTTGGAGGCATTCTTTAGTACAAGTAGGCTGTAACACCCGGCATTTTTGCCATGTAGATATTCCTTAAATTATTCAACGGGATTAATGGGAATAATCTTGCAAGGTTTGTTTTTATTAATTTGCTAATGTTTCCAGTTGAATATGTATGATTCATGAAACCAAATGGTGAAACTAAATAGCAAATTAGTTAAAGACCAATGGAAGGGTAAAATAGAGAGAAATTAAGGTTGGTGGGAAATAGCCAATGGATGAATGCCATCTGGCAACTTGTTGAAGAAGCCATGTCTTCTTCCTTCCCTCCTGTTCTTCTCTTCATTATGGCGTGAAACTCCCCCCTGTTTTCTCTCTTCCAGTCGACGAACAACCATCGAAGTTACTTCGATCTCCTCGGCTCCTTTCTGTTTTCCCGCTGAGGTAAATGTCTGGTTGAATGCTAACGAATTTGGACAAGTTTAATGCGAGTTTTTCACTGAGATTTAGGGTTATTATTTTAGTGAAAACTCACTGTTTTTGGATGAAAACACGTTGGTGTGTTTTCTAAAGTGTTGAAACGTGTTTGCTGCATTTCCTACGAGATATTAGTTAGCATTTGTAGCGTGTTTGAATTCTGTACATCCATTTACAGATCCGAGCTTTCCAGGGGCGTTCGAGCACACTGCATTGCTGCAAACAGGTAAGTTCATGCATCTACGTTGGCCCTTAAGGCCCTACAACTCGGAGGTACTAGGTCTGGTTCGGGTAGATAGGTTTTAGGTTATGTTTTAAGTTAAACGTGTTTCCGTTATATTCTGTTTCCTGTTGTATTCATTCTGTCATCTGTGAACGTTAAGTTTAAGCATCGCACTTATTCATGCATACACGTTTTCCTGTAAAATCATGCAAATGTTTTCAGCACTGGTTTTGAAGTAAGTAAGATAAAATCCTGTAAAGAAAATGTATGGTTAAGTGTGGACGAGGACTGGCATCCTGTCAAGTACTCCTGTTATGTCCTGAAAGTGGCATGTACATCCTGTTGCGCCAGCTCCTCCTTCCACTTATACCTTCCTGTCCAGTGAAACGTAATGTAATGTAATGTTCATGTATTTGAAAATGTTCATGCATAGCATATGCACACTGCATTTCATGTTCTTACTGAGCTCTAGGCTCATAGATGAACTCCCTGTTGTAGGTACGGATCCCGTGGATGAGGACTTGGTGCCTCAGGCCGATGTGTAGGTTGCAGTTGGCGGATCGAGCTCATTGGGAATGGTTGCTGCAGTCAGATAAATTCTGTGTAGAGGTTTAAGTCCTTGAAGTAAAGTTCATATTTGTAAACTCTTCTGGATGTTTGTGGTTTCTGTTTGAAAACTTTGTTGTAGTCTTGTGTTTTGTTTGAAAGTTTTGTTGGAAATTTTGAAATGTACAAGTCCTGTTGTTGATGTATTTAAAACCTCCGTATTTGACAGATTGTATCCATATATTTTAAATGTTTTGAAAACATTCTGGAACTGCTTGAGTTCTCCATTTTTCAGGCCATGCATGGATAGTCTCGAAATTTAGAGCTAACCATGCAGTTTGTTTTCCTTAGAAATCTGTAAATTTTGAATCGGGTTTGAAGGTTTGAAGCCTTATACCTTCTGTTTTAAAGATTCCTGTTGAAATGTCCTCCTGTTAAAAAGTGGTCCAATTCTGTCTTTAAAATCAAGTCCTCCGCCTAGTGTAAATATGTCTTCCGGTTGACGTCAGCATAAGTCTTCCGCCCAGTTTATTCAGAGTTTCTGTTTTTGTCTTCCGGTTGGCGTCATCCATTCTTCCGGCTGACGTCATCGTCTCATCCGATTCTTTCTGCTGCATATATCTGCCGATGACGTCATCACATCTTCCGATGACATCATCACACATCCGATCCAGCTTTACTCAGCATCTACCGGTGACGTCATTCATCTACCGGCTGACGTCATCACCTTCTGCCGATTTGGTTTAAAGTCTGTTTATTGCATGTTTCTTCCGATGACGTCATCACATCTTCCGATGACGTCATCACCTCATCCGGTGTGAGCTGCTGTTTTTATCTTCCGGTTGACGTCATCTTCTCTTCCGGCTGACGTCATCTGTTTTGTTTTATTCAATCTACCGACGATCTTTTAAACTGAGTCTTCCGCCAGCCCTACGTTATGTTTTTTCTGTTTTTACCTGTTTATTTTGTTTAATTATTTTCTTCGCCCCGTCTCTTCTCTTATATTGTCCATTACTGAAACCTGTTTCGCTTCCAACTCCAGAGAACTCTCTCTCTGTCACGTGTTAAAGTTTGTAAATGTTATGTTCCCTGTTTAAAAGAAGAAGGGTTGTCCCCGTTTTCTGCAAATGTCCCGGAGTGACGGCTTCGATCCCGGACCCCGATCGGGTTTCGGTTCCGGGCTGTCACATAGGCAATATAGAGAAAGCTTTTGTAATTAAAAGCATGTCTTCTATCTTGGCCTTTATTAGTGGGATAATTACTTGCACTTCTTTGTTGTGATCAAAGAGGTGGAACAAAGGTTGGTTCTATACATAATATATTAAAGTTGAGGAGTGTTTTTCTATTCTTGAAAATTTTAGTTGTTAACTTTACCTTTATGCTTTACAATTTTCTGGTTTTCTCTGCAAGAACAAAAGGAGATAAGTATAGAATTTTCTAAGGAATTCTTACAAGGATGTGAACGATTGAAGTACATATATGTAGATAGAGAATTTATGGGTTATTTTAAGAACTAAAGTGGTCTTACTCTAGAAGTAGTCTATTATTTAAGCTTGTGAATTTTGATGATATTTGAGGTTTTTTTGCTTGAAATTATTTATGTACACTGCTATAAAAATTGTGGGGGTGAGCTTGGAAAAGTTTATTAAACTAAAACTATTTTTTTGTTTATTATTTGATTCTTCCTGGTTTTATTGAATAACAAATTTCAAATTATTTCAATGTATAATACTAATGATGGTGGTGATCCTTTTCTTAAAGTGGATTGTACTGTCATTTTGCTGTAAGCCTAATGTGAATAGGTTGAACTTTAAGTAAGTCCCTTTTAAGAGGAGACTCACATTTTCATGTAGCATTCATATCTGGAGAAGTGTTATCTTAGCTGTTTGACTAGGCTAACATTTGTTCATAACAAATGAATATAAAATGTTTTTCTTTCATCAATTGAAAGATAAATTCTAGAATGTAAATTATAAAAGAAGCAACCAATGGTATAATCACAGCATTTCCAAGGCTGTTATTGTTGTCACTTGTACATTCCGTATAATAACCACTAATGATATTTTCCGTTGAAAGGACAGACGAAATAAATTCTCACATTTTGCATGCAGGATGAAAAGTGAAATAAGAGTTTGAGTCCTTTTGGTTAAGTAGTTAGTATGGTTGAATTTATTGTGAAAAACTGGAAATATGGATACTTTCATGACAACAAATGGCCTGCTGAAGCTGTCGACTCTCATCATGTAATTGTCCTTGGAGGAAAGAATTGGGTTGACACTTCCATTTCGTGCATCTTTGTTGCTGCTGCTTTGGCTAATGCCCTTTGTCTTTCGCTACTCAAGGTAATTTTATTTTAGGTTGATCATCATGACTCTATTCCTTTTATGGCCTACTTAACATTGTTTTTTTACTACATTTATTTGATAACAAATCTACCAAGAGTCATTTTAATTCCCATGTACAAGGTCGTTTGATGACTTTGTTTTGCTGTATCGAATGATTTTTATTTGTGAGCTTTCCATCTTAACTTCTCGAAAGTTATTGTTGGCAAAATTTTTTGACTTGGATTTTCTTAGCATATTCAATATTTTTGCAGATTTTACTTGATCGAGGACTGTGATGAATTTTGAGAGGTTTTAATACTTAACGTACAGGATAAATTTATCATTCTGGTTCTTTGGAGCTTTCTTTTTATCTCATTTGCTGCCAAGTTGTTAAGATGGAAGTCTATTGTGAAAGGTGAGAAGTGAGATTACTGGAAGATGGGTGCTTTTGCAAAACCTGTAATTACTAATGGCATATAAATATGAACATCATTGTTGCCTAAATACATTTGTTCTTGCATTGGTAGAGTCCGTTGTCATTATGCCGTCTTTTGGGGTTCAACTGGAAAGTCACTACATGAGGTAATTTGTTTATTTCTTAGAAGTTAAATATGGAGATGTCATTTTTAATAAACCTATGTTTTGCACCTAATTTTGAGTGAACTTACAGTTATTTTATATCTACGATCATTATTTTATTTTATAGATGTCATTGACATTGCTGAGACTATTATTGCCCAATGTAGTGGGAAATTCCTCCACCGTTTTGTTCCCATTGACCAGATTTTGAAACCAGTGCTCCAAGAATGTGTAAGCCCTGTCACTTGCTACTAGTGTTTGTCGTTAATAATTCGCGATGAAACAGAATTGATGTTAGTTTTCAAGGTACTGTATTTTTTCCAGCAAGAACATGTTTGAGCTTTGGTAAATTCCTCATAATCTCATGTAACTCGCTCTTAGGAATTACATCCACCTATAAAAATGTTAGTTCTTATTTGGAAGGCATTGTGTGCTGCATCTTTGTTTGGCAGGGACGCGAATCATTTGACTTGTGGCAGCTCACGATCAGTTCATCGTGATTGAATAGAAAAGAGTCTGGCCTCAAGCAGGTCATATTTCTTAATTGATATCTGAAGATGAGTAACTAAGTTTATCTGATTTTCACGTTACTACCTCAAGCAGGTTCAAAGCTTCATGACCCTTAACCGCAGGTTAGTGAATCATATATCTGTTAGATCTATTATAGATTTATGTTGATTATGTGATGGAAAACATGGTATTTGTGACGTTTAAATATGAAATTGGGCTTGTTCTGACCTGCTTTTTGTTGTAGATTGAATCAACTTAGACATGTTTTTTAAACGAGGGATTTCATGAGATCCTGTCTGAATCTTGGTTTCATCATTCACCATTCAGCTTAGCTTCCAACTGTTTGATTTTTCTTTCGATTCTTGGTTTTATCATTCATGCATGAGCTTCCAACTGTTTGTTTTATCTTTCTATTTGCTTGAACTGTTCTTAGGCGTGTTCGAAACAGTCTCGAAATAGACAAATCGATCTAATCTGTTCGGTTTTTTTCGATTCTCCTCCATTAGCGGGGAGAACTGCATATTCATCCTATTATAAGGGGGAGAACCCTATCCAAACAAGTGTAGGGAGTGCCACAGCAACCCACAAACACGGGTGCAACTGAAAAAAAATTCCATGATACTCTTAGCCTAGGGGTCCCGCTAAGAGTGTCAGACGGTTATCTCCAATATCAACTCCAAATGGCACAGCAGAAATATCAATGCATGAATAAAACCAATGCATGAATGAAACTCATCTGCATGCCAATATGATAAATCTCATGAAATATCTCAAATCGAGCCAGTCGGCCAGGGCAAGTAAAACATGGCATTTAAAATTCACTAGACTATATGAATCAGTCAAAAAGTATACATGCCTCAATAATGCACAATGATCATGCCAATAAAAATTCTGACGTCAATAATGGAAGTATCCCACTAAAAATAATATACGTGCATGTCAGGCTAGGTATAACGTAATAAGTATAATAACCCTTACCCTTGTGGCGAGTCATCCTATCCTCGGTCACCCGTTGTTCCTCGAGAATTGCTTCGAACTCAACAAAATCCTCTGAATTTGAGCAAAACAAGCCCAAACAGCTTGAGTTGACTTTTGATCTAGTCAATGGTCAAAGTCAACCCTTGCCTTCGACCAGTCAACGGTCAGAGCCGATTCGGTCAAACCGATCGGTTTGGACCGATTCGGTCAGGCTGGACCTAAACTGGTCTGGTCAAATCGGTTCGGTTGACCCAGAGCCAAACTGGTCGAGTCGAACCGATTTGGCCCGTATCAGGCTGGGTTGACCCGGCCTTATGGGCTCGGGTCAGACTCGGCCCGATGGGCTCATATTGAACCCAGCCCAACATGGCCCGTATCAGGCTGGGTTGACCCGGCCTTATGGGCCCGGCCTGGCCCAAACCCGGGTCGGGCTTGACCTGCCTCAACCCAAGCCCAGTTCAGCCTTGGGCTCATGTTGAACCCAGCCCAACATGGCCTCAGGTCGGACCCAGCTCGACATGGCCTCGGGTCGGACCCAGTAAGCCTCAATTGGGTCCTGGTCGAACCCGACCAAGATGAACTATTGGATCTGGGCCCGGCCTGGCCCAAACCCGGGTCGGGCTTGACCTGCCTCAACCCAAGCCCAGTTAGGCCTTGGGCCCGAGTCGACTCGGCCGAGTGTCTGAGTTGACTCAACCCACTGCCGAGTGGACTCGGCTGTCGATGATCAAGCGCCAAAACCCAATTTTTCCGGCCTTTTTTCGTAAAAAATCGTTTCCAACATGTTTCTTACCTCCTTTCTGGTCTATTCCTGCCAAAAACACCAAAGCAACGACCTTAAATATCAGATCGACGGATTTCCAAAAAATCGAAACTACTCTAGCAAAAATCGAGGGTTAGAGAGTTTATCTTTAAAAACGTCCTTCGCCAACGTTGATCTACTCTTTGAGACGAACGTTTTGACACTAGGATCGGGCTGAACGGTGGTTGTTCCGGCGTCGGCGATTCTCCCCTCGTGGTCGTATCTCTCTCTCTTTCTCTCGGGTGTTTCAGCTGACAGAAGAAAACGATAAGATTTCCTTTGAAAACCTTATCATTTTAAAATTTAATTTTTTATATTTTTATTTATTATTTTATTTTATTTTAATTTATATTAATCAAATCCATTTAACATTTGGTTTCTCGATTTCAATTCTTGTCGAATAATTCCCTTTGGTAAATTCTGTCGTTTTTCTTCCTTAAATTTAATTCACTTGAAACACACAAACGTCAACTTACAATTTTCATTAATTTCATTAAATTCTCCGTACAGGTCATAAGTGACCAAAAATTTGTACGTTACCACTTTTTGAAAATTAGCTAAATCGGACTCAAATTTACATTTAAAAATTTATGAAAAATTTATTCAAAAATTTATCTTTATTAAATTTTGGCAGATTTTACACTCATGTTCTCCGTTAATATATATAGAAACAACGCAGTTTTCTTCCAAAACTCGATTTTCTCTCGTCCAACCCTTAGACCCGTGCATTTTGCTGCCAAAATCACCAGATCCAATCGTTTTTCACCAAAATCTAAAAAAAATAATTTAATTTTTTATATTTTTATTTATTATTTTATTTATTTAATTTATATTAATCAAATCCATTTAACATTTGGTTTCTCGATTTCAATTCTTGTCGAATAATTCCCTTTGGTAAATTCTGTCGTTTTTCTTCCTTAAATTTAATTCACTTGAAACACACAAACGTCAACTTACAATTTTCATTAATTTCATTAAATTCTCCGTACAGGTCATAAGTGACCAAAAATTTGTACGTTACCACTTTTGAAAATTAGCTAAATCGGACTAAATTTACATTTAAAAATTTACGAAAATTTATTCAAAAATTTATCTTTATTAAATTTTGGCAGATTTTACACTCATGTTCTCCGTTAATATATATAGAAACGACGCAGTTTTCTTCCGAAAACTCGATTTTCTCTCGTCCAAACCCTTAGACCCGTGCATTTTGCTGCCAAAATCACCAGATCCAATCGTTTTTCACCAAAATCTAAAAAAAAAAACCTTAGAAACTAGCTGAAAATCCCAAAATCGAGCCAAACCGAGCTAAAAATAGCAAAAAATCGAGGGTATTTCGTAAAAATCAGAAAATTTGGAGTTTTTTCAATCTGAAAATCCCCAAATTTGCAAATCCCCAAATCTGAAAATCCCAAAACACCAGAAAATAAAAAAAAAAATTCCTCAAACCCAAAAATGGCCTCCAAAAATATTTATCGGTTGAAAGCCTCCCCAGATAGTACAAGGTTGGCCATCAAACCGGGCGCCGGATGAAGTGCCGCAACCGGCTCCTAGTTATTTATCCATGGAATTTCGTAATCAGGGGTTTTAAGAGCAGTTCGAGCGGGATATGGGAATCCGCTCGATTATTTATGGGGAGACTGCCAACTTTAGCAGTTGGGAGTCTTTAGAGATCAAAGAGATGTTTGACGATATCTTCTTGCACGGGGTGTATAACATAAAGGGCGACAGCTGCGACACAGTTGTTCGTCTGTTTTATGCAAACTTGCTTGGTACCAGGAGGTCTAGGTGCTTGAAGACGTACTTATTCGGTACAAAAATTATCGTCACTCCAGCTGTTATCAACGAATTGCTGGGATTTGCGAACGAGGAGGCGAAAAGATATTATCACATTTCCCATAAGTGTGATTTTTCAAGAACAGCAGAAGGACTAGAGTTCCTTAGGCAAATCCACCGCAACTCAAGGATTGCAGGGTTCGTGAAGCTGAGATCGAAAGCTCTTAATGTCAAAGCGCAAGTGGTACACAACTTGATCAGCCACACCATCCTGCCGAGGGATGGTCATAGAGATCTCGTCAACTGGATGAATTTATACGTCATGGAAAAGCTCTACAATGGCACGCTGTTCGACCCAAGATGTATGATTATAGGTCACATGCTTGAGGTCGGGCGAACTAGGTATAAGAATTTGTCATTTGGGATTTTGATTTGGAAGATCGTCCAGCGATTTCAGCTTCAGGTGCCTAGTGGAGAGCATATGAGATCACACAAAGCTGTCGATCTATTTGACAGGATCCATTTGATTCGGATGGGCCTAGTCAAAGTCGATGGGTCTTGGATGGTCAAGGGAGATCCTGGAGCCTCCACATCTCAGGATGTTCCGATGGAAGACGCCCCTGCCACCAAGGACACCCCTGCACCGTCATTTGCCCCTCAGGTTCATACTAGCTAGGACATGATGCGGCAGATGCCGCAGATGTATGAGATGCAACAGCAGATGTATCAGGTGCAACTGCAGCGATCAGAGGTATCAGATGCAGAGCAGATGGAGCAGTAGAGGGAGCATAGGATGGAGTACCTAATAGGCAGGGTGAACTCGGTCGCTGCGAGCCAGGACTATGTCAGTGAGTCCCTTAGAGAGCTCACTTAGAGGCTGACAGGTTGGAGGGCGGACGACGACAATGATGTCTCACCAGATTAGGATAGTTTAGATTTTGTATTTCATTTGATGTATTGTACTTGTCGTCTGTAAATTTGATGTACTTTAATTTTATGTCTTGATGTATAGTATTTGTAATGGAATCTGGCTATTGAGTTTATATTTGTGATTTGAATTTGCAGGAATGTGTGAAAATAACTATAGAAGAGTCATAAAACAAAAGAAATTCTTTTTATTTTTTCAAAAAATATTTTTTTTAAATAAACTAAAATTGACTCATATGACACATAATGACATGTATAACTATGAAATCCACTCTAATTGATGCATATGACCATCACACTGTAGGAACATGATTGTCTAGAGGGGGGTGAATTAGAATTTTTAAGAATTAATTTCTTAACCTAATTGTTTTCTCTCTTGGATGCAATTTCTAATTTTGTAACAAACAAATCAAACAATCAAAAGAAAGAGATAGAGAGAAATTGACACGGTAGTTTTTAACATGGTTCGGCCAAACTTGCCTACATCCACGCTCCAAGGCTCCCCCTTGAAGATTCTTTTCTTCTCCTCTTGAGAAAACTAGATCGAACTTCGAGGGCGTCGATCTACTGCCTTTTACGAATCTGGATTGCTCTCACGGGCGACAATTCACTGTCTTTACACTTTAACAGAATGGATAAATTTTTCAGCACTGACTACACTCTCACAAATATCAAATCTCAAGTTAAAATCTAGAGAGGTGTAGGAAATTTTCAGAGTATTCCAAGGCTTTTTGTGTATAAGGGTTCAGAGAGAATTTCGGCAAAAAGTCGTACTCCTGAGCTTTGTTCTTCTATTTATACTCTGTCTATAATCGGCATCTCATCTAGAAAACTCCTCGTCTACGTTTGGAAATATGGCCGTCGGAGAAACATTCGTACAACGACAGCTAGCCGTTGATGTCTGGAGTCGCTATCGCTCGCAGCCATTAATGGTCTGGAGTTAAGATACTGGACGAGTATCAATGTTGCTTCACGGTCTTTTAAATATCTGGCGCTAAGTCTTTGGACGAGTAAGTATAGACGACTGTGTCTGTTTTGACTTTGGACGATTGCGTCTGTATTAGTGTGGACAACTGCATCTTTCATTAGCGTGGACGACAGCGTCTATCATTAGCGTAGACGACTGCGTCTTTCCTTTGACCGTGGACGACTACGTCTTTCCTTTAATTGTGGTCGACTGCGTCTTTCTTTGTGCGTGGACAACTGCAACAGTCTCTTAACTGTGGACGACTGCGTCTTCCTTGTGAGTTTGGACGACTGCATCTGTTATCAACTTTGGACGATTGATTTCCTTTTACTGAAATCACCTGACTTTCACGTGATACTTTGGATGATGACAAATATATATTATGATTTCCACAGACTTTCATTGTGTAAAGGCATAAATGCAATGAGTGATAATGGGAAAGAATAATCAATAAAGGAATATCCGCTGAGTGGTGGAAGATCTTAGATGAACTACCCAAGACAGAGAAAGGACTGGAAAGAGACAACAGAAGAACTAATGGAGACATTCCTAGAATTGGCGAGCATAGAAATTTCTTGCAAAACGAAACAGATGCTCATCATCATCCTCAGCAGCCGGTGCCTCAGCTGGAACAAGGGTAACAAAAGAAACATGAGGAACGAGATCGCCATCATTTGTATCGCCTGCATCCCCTACATCCACTGCACCCACTGCAACTGCCACATCTTCCATTGGTACATCAGCAGGAGGCGTTGGCTCATCGACAGGCTCAATCATGACAAGATCATCAGAACCAGCAGCATCATCAGCTGGCGCATCGACAGTCTCAAGCATGACAAGAGCAACAGAAACAACATTAGCAGCTGGAACAATGACAATATCGGGAAGAGGAGTAGCTGGCTGATCAACAAATGGTGCAGACACTGGCTCACCCTCACACAGAGCCACCTCTTCAGCAGCACCAGACACAACAGCTGGAGCATCATCCAAATGATCAGCACGGGAAGGGGCAGCTGAAGCAGTTGAATCAGGTGACTCGTCACCACATTCCAAATCCTCATCCCCATGAAGACACACACCATCACTCTTAATCAGAAGGTTTCGGAGATCACTAAACTAAGTGATGACTCGGGCAGATTCGCGCTGCAATTGAGTGGAGACTAGATTTGAATGGAATCTAACCGAAGAAATGACATCATCAATGACTTTACTATGCTCGAGTTCAGCTTGATCAATGCGATTGTTGACATTAGCAATAGCTGAACTTTGGTTTGATTCTATGAGATCAATGCGTTTGAGCAATGCTTGATTTGCAGCCGCGAGATTGTCAAGTTGTGAAAGGACAAGGGCTTCAAATTGAGTATGGTGGGAGAGATACAGGGATTGAAAAGATTCAAGACCGGTCCCGAGACTGGCAATGCTTGCCCTTAGCTCATCCTGCAAATCCTCAGAAATAGTATCCCTCACTCGAGAAGGAATATGGGCAGATGAGGAAGGGATCTGAGGTGGAAGGGGAGCAGAAGGAGGACTTGTGGACGTGGAAGAGGAGAAACAGCTTGGACTGTATGAAGTTCAGGATCACTCACAGACTCTGGAATGTGAGTTTGCTCATGAGTGACCTCCTCTGGAACTTGAAGAAGAAGAACAACAAGTGGAAGAGGTGCCAGGGCAGAAATAAGTGTGTCATCTTGAGCACTGTCTGCCTCTTCTTCCTCTTCATCGGCAAGAATTAAGCGCCTAGAGAGACCACCTCGGCCACCTTTTTCAACCAGTACACCTGCATCATTTCTTGTTATTCCCATTCTAGACAGGGTGGAGGTCGAAAAATAGTTGGATTTCTTCAAAGATAAAGGCTGGTCAGACTCTGGAATTCGGACTCCAAACCGTCGAAAAATCTTCATAAGGAGAAGATTGTAGGGCAGAGACTTGGATGCGTTGCTTATGACTTGAAGCATCCGATTTAAGATAATGTAGTCTACATGAAATGGTTCTCCTATGAAGAACTGATCAAGACTAAAGAGGTCCATGCCACTAACATGATCTTTGTGACCATCTACAGGCATGATATTGTAGTGAATCATCTGGTGGAAGACACATACCCTGAAGTTCAAATCCTTGTTTTTTAACTTAAAAGGAGAATTGTTAGGATCCTTGGCAATTAATCTTACTAACTCCTTCCCTGCGGGCTTCGCAAGAAAGGTAGGAGTCTTTGCTGCCTCAAAGAACCTCCGGGATCCATCCAAAAAATCACAATTGAGAATATTATGAATCAAGCCCTGAGAGAGCTCAATATGTCTTCCATAGACATAGCTTCTGAGAATAAGAGGTCGAGTTGAATATTCCAGGTTGGCGTAGAACATCCTAATGGGAGTTGCAAAATAGAAGGATTCTAAATCGAACAGTCTCATTAATCCCATCCTAAGTAAGGATTCTTCAAAATCCAAACCAGGTAAATCTCTAAAGATTGCACACCTAGATCGTATAATAGGCTTGAATTCAAAACTTTGATAATACCTATTAAATGCCTCTTGATTGAGGAACTCATGATTCGGCCATTGAAGAGGAGGAGGAACGACGACAGATTGGGAATTTGTCGGATAAGAAGTCTTCTGTTTCTTCTTCGAGAAGACGTGGGGAGCGCTAGAGGAAGATGCCATTGAACAAGGTAAAGATTTCCGAGCACAAATGGAGTTGAAGGATTCGTAATCGGCGTCGACGAACAGAGGCGGAAAGGAATCGCTAGACGATCGACAGAGCGCGAGAAGAGTTAGAAGTGATTTCAAAAATTAGGGCTACTGAATCAGTGCGAAGGGTTTTATAGACCAGATTGTGAACGTCTATTGTCAACGTCCATTGTGACAACGTCCATTGTCACGTTCATTGTCAACGTCCATTCTTATTAACCTTTGTCAACGTCCATAGGACAACGTCCATTGACAGGAAAGCAAGTTGGTCAAAATCTCTAATAGAGAAGAAAAAGAACCTTAATTTTTCTCAATCCTAATTAGACCTAACCTTATTCTTATATTATTTAAGGTCTTTTCATCCAAAGGATTGGTAAAGATATCTGCTAATTGATCTACAAAATTGACAAATTCTAAAGAAATATCCCCTTTCTGAACATGATCTCTAATGAAATGATATCTAACCTCAATGTGTTTTGTTATAGAATGTTGTATGGGATTCTTGAAAATATTGATGGCACTGGTGTTATTACACCGAATGAAAATCCTATCATAGAAAAGATTATAATCCTCCAAGGTCAGCTTCATCCACAAGCATTTGTGCACAACAACTGCCAGCAGCAATATATTCACTTTCAGCTGTTGAAAGTGCAATAGAATTTTGTTTCTTGAAGTACCAGGAAACAAGTGACTCACCAAGGAATTGACAAGTCCCACTTATGCTTTTCCTATCTACTAGACTCCCAGCATAATCAGAATCTGAATATCCTATTAGATCAAAAGAAGTACCCTTCGAGTACCATAAACCTAAGTCATATGTCCCACTTAAATATTTGAAAATCCTTTTGACAGCAGTTAAGTGAGATTCCTTAGGGGAAACTTGAAATCTAGCACATAAGCACACACTAAATATGATATCTGGCCTGCTAGCCGTTAGGTACAATAGAGAACCAATCATACCTCTATACTTCTTAATATCCACACTTATCTCATTTTCATCTTTGTCCAATTTTGTAGTTGTGCTCATGGGAGTTCTAGAGGACTTAGAGGACTCTAATCCAAATTTTTTTAAGAGGTCTTTAATGTATTTTTCTTGACAGAAGAAAATATCATCGGATTTTTGGCTAATTTGAAATCCTAAGAAGAATTTTAACTCCCTCATCATACTCATTTCAAACTCACTTTGCATATCAGAGGCAAACTCATCACAAAGTGAAACATTTGTAGACCCGAATATGATATCATCAGCATAGATTTGAACTAGGATAATATCTTTGTCCTTTTGCATGGTCAAAAGGGTTGAATCGGTATTACCTTTTTTGAACTTCCTTTCCTCAAGGAAATTCTTCAACCTATCATACCACGCTCTAGGAGTCTGCTTAAGTTCGTAGAGAGCCTTCTTAAGCTTATAGACATGGTCAGGTTTGTCATAGACTTCAAATCTTAAGGGTTGTTCTACATAAACTTCTTCTAAGATATAGCAATTTAAAAAAGCACTCTTAACGTCCATTTGAAAGAGTGTGAAGTTTTTCTAGCAAGCATAGGCTAAGAGCATCCTAATAGATTCTAGTCTAGTTACTGGTGCAAAGGTTTCCTCAAAATCTATTCCTTCTTCTTTGTTGTAACCTTTGGTAACTAACCTAGCTTTATTCCTGATAACAATCTCATTTTCATTCATCTTGTTCTTAAATATCCACTTGGTTCCAATAATAGGATGGTCATCTGGTTTTGGAACAAGTTCCCAAACGTTGTTCCTTTCGAATTGGTTTAATTCATCTTGCATAGCAACTATCCAGTGTTCATCCAATTCGGCTTCTTCAAATTTCTTAGGCTCTATTTGACATATTTCCAATCTCTAGGAAGAGCAGCATCTTCATCCTTGATTGGTACAAGTTCTAGAGAATTTGAAGAAGGTTTAAGGGACTTTTCTCCTTGAGTGATTTCAGCAGGTTTGTCTAAGGAGAGAGAATTCAGTTGCTTTTTTAAAGTGTCATCGTCATCCACATTGATTGTGGGTTGAGGGCTCTTATCAAAATTGACATGCACGGATTCTTCAATCACTAGTGTTCTTTTGTTGAACACCATTATGCTTTACTTGTTAGGGAATAACCAAGAAAAATTCCAAGATCAGATTTGGAATCGAATTTTCCTAAGTTGTCCTTGGTGTTTAGAATAAAACATTTACAACCAAAAGCTCTAAAGTATTTGACAGTAGGAATTTTTCCATTCCAAAGCTCATAAGGAGTTTTTTCAAGAATAGGTGTTATGGAGACACGGTTTAACACATAACAAGCTGTGGAGACAGCTTCAGCGCAGAAATACTTAGGAATGGAATTTTCGTTGAGCATGGTCCGAGCTAGCTCTTGAAGGGACCTATTGTTTCTCTCAACAACACCATTTTGTTAAGGGGTTCTAGGGGAAGAGAAATTGTGCTCAATTCCATATTTGAGACATAATAGTTTAAATTTTTCATTCTCAAATTGTAACGCCCCCGAACTCGCCCCGGCTCAGTGCGCTACTTTGCTAACCAATCCCACGTTTAAAGCAAACTCAACCCGTGTTTAAAACGACATTTAAAATAATTTTCAACAATTTTTACGACTCGTTTTCGGGTTTTTCGAATCCTCGAAAAATATTGTAAAACCTTCCCAAAATACGTTTAAAATGCATTGGAAAATGTCGGGTTAAAATAATTTGGAAATAGGAAAATTCAATTTTTTTTTTTTTTTTTTTTCAAGTGGCGATCGATCGCCACCCATTCTGGAAAATCTACTTTCAAGTGGCGATCAATCGCCCCAAAGTGGCGACCGATCGCCACTCGTTCTGTTTTTCAGCCCAAAAACGCCCAAAAACACCAAATTTGACTTTTTCCCACTTTTCCTCATTTTTCTCCAACTTAAACACCTCCAAAAATCCCAAAATTTTTACCACAACATCCCGACACGCTTAACTCGACGTCCCTTAAAAATCTTGGAAAACCGACTTAAAACAACTAACGAAAAAAATAGAGAACGTAAACCCGACGTTATTTATTTTAAAACCAAAATGGACGGCGTAACGCCTAAAATTCGATAAACCAAAACCTGAAACCAACCCAGAAAACATATAGTTTAAAAGTCCAAAGACGTACAAACACTATCAACAACCCTAACGACTCACAAACCTTCAAAATAACCACGAAAACATTTACAATACAACTTACCAAAACTTTCCACATTATTCTAACTTTTCTCAAACAAAACCTTTATAAAATATTACAAAACTATCTACAACAAAATATTCACCTCCCACACTACCCGAGGAAGAAGACAGTGGCCAAGACGCTTCGACAATAGATTGCACCGGCGTACCCCGTACCCCACCGACTGCTCCAAATCCTAGCTCACTTGCTTAGTTCACCTGTATCTACGCTGTTACCTACACCATAGAACACGAACACGTACACACACGTAAGCTTACGCTTAGCAAGTAGGGAATAAACAACTATATAAACATGCACACACGACTCTCACACAACTCTAACACACATCCGAGACTAACTCCCAAAATGGCACTACTCAATTCCCTAACACACATCCGAGTCTCGCTCCCAAGATGCATGTCCATCTGAGTCTCGCTCCCAAGATGCGTATCCATCCGAGTTTCGCTCCCAAGATGGCTCTACCCTCAGAGTCTCGCTCCCAAGAGGGCACTACCCAATCACATCTGAGTCTCGCTCCCAAGATGCGTATCCATCCGAGTCTCGCTCCCAAGATGGCCCTAACCCTCCGAGTCTCGCTCCCTAGAGGGCACTACCCAATCACATCTAAGTCTCGCTCCCAAGATGTGTATCCATCCGAGTCTCGCTCCCAAGATGGCCCTAACCCTCCGAGTCTCACTCCCAAGAGGGCACTACCCAATCACATCTAAGTCTCGCTCCCAAGATGCTACTCCATCCGAGTCTCGCTCCCAGGATGGCATTACGCTATTACCCTTACCTTTCAAGCTCACAGCACCCCCTGTTTACATTTCAAACTTACCGCCACACAAACCAAATACAAGACAAAGCATCCACACAACAAAATACAAGACAAAGCATCCACACAACAAAATACAATACAAAGCAACCATTCAAACAACAACCAATTTCCTACCGTTCCATGGTGTAGGCCCGAAGGCAACAAACACACGTCCACTACTTACCTCCTGACGTCTCGGTAGTTGATGTCTCACCTTCACCTGTCAAATCACTCGTTCAATAACCTAACAAATATAGAAAATTTACTTAGTAACAACCTAAGGGATTCTAAAGAAATCAACTAAAGCAAACTAATATTACTTTGCAACCTAAAGCCCCCAAACCCGATTTTTCTCTAACTATTTTCAACGTCCAACTTCGAACGGCCATAACTTACTCGATTTTCAACGGATTTCGACGTGCCACCCCAACTCGGAAACCTCTACACGTCTACTATCCATTGAAACACTCAAATTAACCAAACAACCAACTTGGCCGAACCAAAATCCCAGAAAACAGAATCGGCCATCTATTGTAAAAACACCTGATTTTTCCAAACTTTAATCTAACCACTCAACCAACCTAACCAATTCATCCAACAACTAAACTATCAAATTTGGAAAGAAAAAAAGACTTTGAACCCCAATTTTCGGACTCCATGGTTAGGGTTTTCCAAACCCTAACCAATTCCATCAAAACCACCCTAAAACCACCATAAACTAACCCTAACTTGCATACAACTTAAAACCCCAACAAAACTTACCTTAAACCTTTAAAAACCTTGAAGGATTGGAGGTTGAGAAACCCTCAAATGGCAGCCAAGGAAATCGTGGAGAGCAAAGGAAGAAGATGAAGACAACTTACCCATTTTTACCTTTTTAACTAAAAGTTTCTTTCACTTTTTATTTTTGCCCCATAAGTGTTTATTTTTGCACCCAAACCCATCCCTTTTCTCCTTTGAATTCTAACGTAAAATGCATCCCTAAACCACCTTTTCTTTCATTTATTTCATTACAAAATTCCTATTGGTTGTTAAGTCTTTTGACTTTTCAACGCACTTTTATTTTTGAATGTTCAACCCTCTTTCTTCTCTACTTTTAATCCCTTCTAATCCCTTCAACAATAAAACAATAAATTCTCATACCTTTCTAACCTAGGCTAACTCTCATTCTACGTCGAACCTAGGCTACTCTCGTAATAGAAATTTTTCGGGTGTTACACAAATTCTCCACCATGATCACTATGAATAGTAACAATGAGGAGCTTTTTTTCATTTTGAACTCTTTTTCTAAAGCTAGAGAAAAGTATCAAATGTTTCATCCTTAGACTTTAGAAAGAATACCCAAGTGAACCTAGAGAAATCATCAACTATGACATATGCATAGAATTTTCTTCCTAGACTGGCTACATTAGAAGGACTGAAGAGGTCCACGTGAAGAAATTGTAAGGGCTTGGAGGTAGAAATTGCATTCTTTGATGTAAAAGAACTTTTGATCTGCTTGCCCATTTGACAAGTTTCACAGACTTTATCCTTCTCAAAGGATATTTTTGGAATCTCTCTACCTAATTATCCTTAGTAATCTTAGCTAAGGTATCTATACCTACGTGACCTAGTCTTCTATGTCAAGTCCAACTATCAACCAACAGATTCACAGCAAGGCATTTTTCATTAATATGCTCAAAGTTATCTAAATCAATAATATAAACATTCTCTTTTCTATACCATTTGAACAGAATTTTTTTATTCAGACTATCTTTAATCACACAAGCATCAGATTTAAATGATACTTTATATCCCTTATCACATAGCTGACTGATGCTTAACAGATTGCGCTTTAACCCTTCTACTAATAAAACATTTTTAATGATGAGGTTAAAGTTGTTACCTATGTTACCGATGCCAACAATCTTACCCTTTTGGTTTCCACCAAAAGTGACAATTTCTTTCTTCTTGTTGACAGCAAATTTGGTTGAGTGTCCCGTCATATGCCTCGAGCAACCACTGTCGAGATACCATTGATTCTTCCTGGGAGAGCAATCAACCTGCAAAATAGAAATCAGGTGTTCTTCTTAGGTACTCAAATCTTTTGGGTCCTAGTGTTAATTTTGGTTCATTTGGGAACCCACTGTAGTTTACTACTTGATTTCTTACTAAATTTCAAAGGACATTCATATGATTTATGTTCTATCTCATTACAAGCATGGCATGCAGTTGATTTAACAAAGAAATTCTTATATGCTTTCTTTTTATTAAACTTTTCATATCCTAGGCCTACTTTATCAAATGTTACCCTCTGACTACCTAACAGCATGTTCAAATTCTTACTACCGTTAGTGAATTTCATAACAATATTATTCAGATTCTCATTTTTACTTATGAGATCCTTAGTTTTCATTTCCCGTAAACTAATCTCTTTAGCATGCTTTTCAATTAAGTCCACATTTGCCTTTTTCAATAGGTTGTATTTAGACTTAAGCATGCCGTATTGTTTGACTAAATCATTGAAGGCACCAATTAAATTACCTTCATCATCATCATTATCGCTAGAAGAATGACTAACCTCATCCTCCTTGGCCATGAAGCACAGGTTGGCGACTTCCTCATCTTCTGAAGAAGTGTCGCTTTCACTGTCATCCCAAGTGGCTTTCATTTTCGTTTTCTTAAATTTCTTGGGGCCTTTCTTTGCTTGAGGACATTCAGCCTTGATATGTCATGGCTTCCCGCATTCAAAACATGTAATTTCCTTATCCTTTTGAGGCTTTTCTCCTCTAGAGAATTTCCTCCCTTGCATCCTCTTTCTCTAGAGGAATTTGCTGACTCTTCTAGTGATGAGAGCTATGTCCTCATCAACATCTTCTTCCTCGGATTCTTCATGTTTGCTTGAAGAAGCTTTGAGTGCTATGTCCTTTCTTTTGGAGATCTCCTTGTCCTTGAGATCTTCCTTTTCATTGGCTCTCATTGTTATTTCATGCGTCATGAGAGAGTCAATGAGCTCTTCAAGCTTCATTGCTTTGAGATCTTTTGCCTCCTGGATGGCTGTCACCTTGGGTTGTCAGGCTCTTGGTAAGCACCGAAGAATCTTTCTCACAATTTCTTCACCTGAATATGTCTTACCAAGAACTTTCAAACCATTAGTTATGTTAGTAAAACGAGTAAACATAGAGGAGATAGTCTCATCCTTCTCCATTGAAAATAGTTCATACTCGTGTACAAGCATACTCAGTTTATTCTCTTTAACCTGGTTGGTTCCCTCATGTGTAATTTCTAGTAAGTGCCATATTTCTTGAGTACTATCACAACCTTATACTCTATTAAATTCATCTCTATTCAGTGCACAGTATAGTGTATTTATTGCTTTAGCATTTAGACTCAAATTTTTCTTGTCTGATTTGGTTAGTTCATTAGCTAATTTTGTGATACTAACCCCATCTTCAGTTTTCATGGTTTTAAAAGGACCATTTTCTATGATGTTCCATAATTCATAGTCCATAGCTAGAACGAATATTCTCATTCTTGCCTTCCAGTAAACATAATCACTGCCATCAAACAATGGTGGCCTGGAGATGGACTGGCCCTCTATGTGTGAGGCGTTTGTGTTGAATGCCATTGTAAATATATAAATATCATAGAATAAAATAAACTTAGACAATGTTTAACTTTGCTCTGATACCAATTGTAGGAACGTGATTGTCTAAGAGTGGGGGGGGGGGGGGGTTAATTAAACTTTTTAGAATTAATTTCTTAACCTAATTGTTTTCTCTCTTGGATGCAATTTCTAATTTTGTAACAAACAAATCAAGCAATCAAGAGAAAGAGATAGAGAGAAATTTACACCGTAGTTTTTAACGTGGTTCGACCAAACTTGCCTACATCCACGCTTCAAGGCTCCCCCTTGAAGATTCTTTTCTTCTCCTCTTGAGAAAACTAGATCGAACTTCGATGGGCGTCGATCTACTGCCTGTTACGAATCTGGATTGCTCTTCACGGGCGACAATCCACTGCCTTTACACTTTAACAGAATGGATAAATTTTTCAGCACTGACTACACTCTCACAAATATCAAATCTCAAGTTAAAATCTAGAGAGGTGTAGGAAATTTTAAGAGTATTCCAAGGTTTTTTGCGTATAAGGGTTCAGAGAGAATTTCGACAAAAAGTCGTTCTCCTGAGCTTTGTTCTTCTATTTATACTCTATCTATAATTGGTATCTCATCTAGAAAACTCCTCGTCTGCGTTTGGAAATATGGCCGTTGGAGAAACATCCGTACGACGACAGCTAGCCGTTGATGTCTGGAGTCGCTATCGCTCGCAGCCATTAATGGTCTGGAGTTAAGACACTGGACGAGTATCACTGTTGCTTCGCGGTCTTTTAAATATCTGGTGTAACACCCGACTTTACGGGATTTGATTTTTATTCCAATATAAATGACATTTTATAAATATGTCAAATTAAGTCTGTTTTGCGAACGAAAAGTTTTAATGAAGCCGTAATAATAAGTTAGAATTTTGTGAGAAATATGAAAATTTGGAAAAACGAATCGTTAGTTAAATAACGAAATAACTAACGAAACAAATAGAAAACAAATGAAGGGGTAATTTGGTAATTTAACAAACTAATTTTAGTTAAAATTGGAAATCCTCTTTTCTTCTTCCTCACTTCACGCGAGTTTCCATCTCTCTCTCCCTCTTGGCGATTTTCTCTTCTCCCTCACGTGCGTTCCTTCTCCGGTGATCAAAGCTTGCTCTCCGGCGCCTCGAGTCTTCACGTTTCTCCTTCGTCTTCACTCCCTAGGTAAGGCTCTAAGTTTTTGGAATGATAGACTTCGATTTCTAGGGTTTAAAACGATTAGAGTTCGTTTAGGGTTTCGTTAGATTTTGTTGAAAATAGTTGGGTTTTATTAGAAAACATTAGATAGGGTTGTAAATTACAATTATTGAGCGTTATTTGATGAAATGTTGGGTGTATTCGAGGTTTAAGTTAAAAATCCGGGTTTAGAGCTTTGAGAAATCCCCATTAATGGAGTTTTGTTATGAATGAGCATAAGTTGCTCGACAAAATACCTCAACGAGGAGTTTTAGAGTTTAGGAGATTTTCTTTAGCTAGGAGTTTGTAATTTTCAAAGCTTGATAGTTTAGAATCAGTTTAAATGACAAATGTTGTGTGTTGCCTAGGTAAACAACGCTCGTGGACGGAGCTCTGTGTGCAACGGACGCGAGGTAAGTCTTCGTGATTTGTTTGGCCGTCTTGGCCTACACCATAAGAATCTTGTTGATCGAGAAAATTGGAGATGTTTGTGTGTTTCGGGTAATTAGAACGAGTAGTTAGTTTTAGTTACGATTAGATTGTTAGTTGTTTTGTTTGTTGTTTGTAAGTTTCTGTTCGTTTCTATTTCGTTCATAGCATGATAATTGTTCACGCATCATTGTTTTCGAACGGCATGAAAATGAGTTTCTATGCATATTTTCATGAAAAAGAAAACGATAACGAAAAGGTAATGAATGTAATGATGGTCACGTCGGTGGCGGTGGTTCAGACATGGCTGTCGGATGAAGCATGTCTTCCCCCCGGTTAGATACGAGGGGCTATCCAATCGCTGGATGTGCCGCTCCTATCTAGCGAGAGAGAAGCCCCAGTGACGTAAATGAAATGAATAGCGAAAAGGTAGGAAGCATGATTTATGAACTGTACATGCATAGCATTAGCATTCACGGGCATTCACTTAGATTTACTGAGCCTCTAGCTCACGTGTTTAATTCTATGGTGTAGGTGATTTTGAGACAGGTGAGGAAGACGTCCCTCCGCCTGAAGTATGAACATGTTGAGGGAGGATGGCCCGTGAGAGTGTGCTGGTAGTCGGGGCGTTATTTCGACCCGTGGGGACGTAGGTAATGTTTTGGGATTTGATGGATATAGAATAGGAGAAATGTATAGTTGACATTTTAAGATATTTGGATCTGGATAGATATTGTATAGGGGTTTTGGTTAAATGGATAGAATTTTGTATAGTTTTCGATGTTTTCAAACAGTGGGAAATGTCAAACTTTTAAACGGAACCATGCGGTTCGTTTTTATGAAATTTGATTATGCTTAAAAATGATTTGTGTCGGTTTTGAGTGATTGGAATTGAGTGTGGGTTATGAAATGTTAGAAGTGAATGATAAAGAGAATGAATTTGTGTATGTGAGTTAGGCGTGAGAAGAGTGAAAGAAAAGGGAAAAGAAGGAAGGAGAGAAAAGAGAAGCATGCCCTCTGGAATTCGGATTCCAGAGGGCGTGGCGATCGATCTCCTGAGGAGGAGATCGATCGCCACAAGTGGTCGCCGCTCTCTGGATTTTCCAGAGAGCGTGGCGATTGATCGCCCAAAATGGGGCGATCAATCACCAGGCCATCGATCGCGAGGTGATCGATGGCCATGAAGTGGGGCGATTACGATCGCCCCCTCATATGCAGCGATCGCCAAAGGGCGATCGCTCGCCATGATCGATCGCCGAAGGGCGATCGATCGCCTGTTTTGGGCGATCGATCGCCCCTCACTTTTGGGACAAACGTCTCCTTTTTGTCCCTGCCGATGGTTTCTATTTAATTTAATTGTTTTAAATTATTATTTTAAGTTTTATTTAATTGATTAAGTTTAGTTAAACGGTTATGTTTCTTTTAATTGGTTTTAAATTAGATATGATTAAGTTTTTTTAACGATTTAGCCTTTGATTTAAATTTCGCTTGATTGTATAAAGTTTATTAAGGATAAAAAAAATATATATGTAATAACTCGGTAAAAATTAGGATACGGGTAAGGGATGTTACATCTGGCGCTAAGTCTTTGGACGAGTAAGTATGGACGACTGTGTCTGTTTTGACTTTGGACGACTGCGTCTGTCATTAGTGTGGACGACTGCGTCTTTCATTAGCGTGTACGACAACATCTGTCATTAGCGTGGACGACTGCGTCTTTCTTTTGACCGTGGACGACTGCGTCTTTCCTTTGACTGTGGACGAATGCGTCTTTTTCTTTGTGGACGACTGCGACAGTCTCTTAACTGTGGACGACTGAGTCTGCCTTGTGAGTTTGGACGACTGCATCTGTTATCAACTTTGGACGATTGATTTCCTTTACTAAAATCACCTGACTTTCACGTGCTTTTGACGATTGATTTCCACAGACTGTTAACACTTAGCCAAAATATGTTAGAAAACATAATACCTTTTTCAAAGGGCATTTCCAGATAAATACGTTTTATATTATACTCCAATTATGCTGTAATTCAAATTAAACATCAGTTCACCAATTTCATGTTAATCATAATCATCTAGATTAAAACATAATGTAACACCCGGTTCTATCGAACTAATTATCTATTTTTTTTAATTAATAGTACACTTTAAATGACAATAATAAAAGTAGGGTTAGTGGATGACTAGGCAATGACATAAGAGTAATTGGAAATTAAAAGTAGATAACGTATTTAAGGAAAGAGGTTTGGGTTTAATGCACTGTAGCTGTAACGCCCCGAGTTTTCTGAACCCGGTCGGTTACACATAACTTCCATCATAACTAAGAAACTTTGGACCAAAACATTTAAATCAGTTTTACTCAAAATTTTTACATTTTCTAAAACTTCAAAACATTTAGAACTTGCAGCAAAAATCGTTTAAGCAAAAATAGAATTGAATAAAGCTTTAGAAACGATGTTTGAATAATCGGTTGGGATATTAAGAAATAATCAGCCAAAGGAGATAAAGGTTTAAATCGTGAAATACTTAAAAGGTTACAGAAGTCAAACGTATCTGCCGCCGAGCGAAGTCAACGGAGGAGACTGAAACAGAAAACAGAAGGCTTCTTCCGATGACAAAACGACAAAACCTCGGCTACATCATCCGGTGACAAGACGACAAAAGACTTTCTATTTCTTCCGATGGATTTAACACACGACATCCACCGGTCACTAAACGACAAAAGACTTTCTACATCTTCCGATGGATTTAACACACGACATCCACCGGTTACTAAACGACAAAAGACTTTCTACATCTTCCGATGGATTTAACACACGACATCCACTGGTCACTAAACGACAAAAGACTTTCTACATCTTCCGATGGATTTAACACACGACATCCACCGGTCACTAAACGACAAAAGACTTTCTACATCTTCCGATGACGTCAGCCAGATGAATTCTTTCATCCGATCGACTTTGTTCTACAAGGAAACTTAATTACTTTCCTAAAACTATCCAGAACCAACTCAAACTCCTACATTACTCAAGATCCAATAAAATCAATATTAAAACCAACAGCGTACTTTTATCGGAAAGCCTCAAGAAAATGTATTAAAAAACATTAAAATCACTTCTGTCATTAGAAAACTCAACATACTTAAATCAAACCATAGTTCACCAAATCATCACTTCCTCAGACACCAGTTAATCCGCCTCATCAGTATGCCAGATCGAGACAGAGAAGTGCTCCTCCAACTCCATCTATTCTTCAGTAAACTCAGGGAATTCACCTGTAGAATCCTCAACACCTACATCACAAAACTCATCTATTAGCCTAAGGCTAAGCAAGTAAAGCAATAATGAAATGATATGCTGAAATATAAATCCTGAATATGCAGTTTCTACTTTCTCATCTCAGTTGCACATCGTTTTATTTACTGATCTGATCCCTTGGTTCCCTTGGGAGTGGGATCAATTCTCCCAATGTTATACATCCTCTTCATCAGTTAAGGGGTGGATGAATTCCCTTAATAGCTATTCTGATCCCTCAGTTCCCTTGGGAGTGGGATCAATTCTCCCAATGCTATAAATCCTCTTCATCGATTAAGGGGTGGATTAGTTCCCTTAACAGTCAATTCATTTCAGTCTGTACTTGCCTTTCCATAACATTACATGTAAACTCATTTTCGTGTTCTTTTAAAAACATGATGCATGACATACATAAAATACTAAAACATGCATAAACCTACTATTTTGTGATGTAGGTCCGAAGGCACACACAATACTTCACTTACCTGGATTTCTGGTGGGTACTCGGTTAAGAGTTGCTTCGAAATTGCTCACCTAGAATCATAAATAAAGCATTAAATCGATCCTTACTAACCCTCATTCTAAAGCATTTATAAAACCTAAGTGGACAGTTGGGAGTTCTATTCGCTGAGCATTCCCAAATTTTACACTAAACCTGAATCTACTCTCATTCATGGCAATTCGCAAAAATACGTATCTACAATCTCCACTCAATCACCCTTAGTCACTAAATCAGTAAGAAATCAAGGTAGAACTCACCTAGATTGGAAAAAGGAATCGGGCAGGAAGTCGCCTGGGAAGCTCTGCTAAGTTGAGCTGAAAACCGAGAGTGAGAATAAACAGTGGCGGCTACACCTCAATAAATTCTCTTAATATAGGTTATCCACTATAATTTACAATTACCAAGATGCCCTTACTTTTTTCTTTATTGACCTAATCAGTGATTCCTCCCAATATCATCAATAAAACATTCACTACAAGTTAGTAAAATAAATAGTTCAATGAAACCGGGTGTTACAGTAGCTGCCACTATTCCCTATTTTTTTTCTTTTGGTCTTTAGCTCAAGCAGCAGAGCTCTCTAGGCGATTCTTCTACTCGAATATTCTCCAAACTAGGTGAGCCCTATTTCGAATTCTTGCTTTACTGGTAGCTATCGATGATTGGAGAGAGTATAAATGTGAGTTTTGTGAATGCAGTATGGGTAAGCTAGTTCGAATTTTGTGGTAAATCGAGAATGTACTATGGACTAAGCTTCCAAACTAGTTTCCCCTAGATTTCTGGATGGATTAGAATGAGGCTTAGTAGAAATCTGATTAATATTCTGTTTATGACTTAGGTGAACAAAACTTCTGAAGTGGTTTGAAACCGAGCATTTCCAAGAGAGCCAGGTAAGTGAAGTATGCTTGTGCCTTCGGGCCTACATCACAAAACAGCAGGATTATGTTTGCTTGAATGTGTTTGTATGTCATGCATCATATTTTGAAAGTATACGAAAACGAATTTACATGAAATGACATGGTAAGGAATGAACAGACTGGAGAGTTGTTAAGGGAACTAATCCGCCCTTTAATCGAAAGAGATGATGTATGACTTTGGGAGAGGTGATCCAACTCCCAATTTCACAGGAGGATCTGGACAGTTGTTAAGGGAACTAATCCAACCCTTAATCGAGAAAGAGGATGTATGACTTTGGGAGAAATGATCCAACTCCCAATTTCACAGGGGGATCAGATCTGAAACGAATGCATAAGCAACTGAGATGAGAAAGTAGAAATTACACGTTTAGGAACTTATGTTTCAGTATTTCATTTTATTACTACTTTACTTACTTAGCATTAGGCTAATAGATGAATTTTGTGATGTAGGTCAAGAAGTGACAGCAGGTGTGTTCTCTGAGTTTGCTGAGAGCTAGGCAGGTTGGAGGGGTGCATTCATGCATTGATCTGGCAACTGATTGGGGCGGTTTAACTGATGTCAGTAGGTGTTGTTGACTTAAATAGTGTTTAAGTCTAAATATGTTTTTGATGATGTTTTTAGAATGTCAATGTCAAGTATGTAATTTGATTATGTTTATTGAATGAGAATCTTGAATTATGCTTAAGAAATTAATCGTTTGGAAATGCCCTTGGAAATGGTATTTTAGTAGTCTAACAATCGGGTTAAATGTACAGGACCAAATAGTTTAAACAGGGCGAAAAATTGATAAACAAAGGGTACATCCACCGATCGCGAAATGACATAGAAGAGTTCCTTCTGCCGATCGCAAAACGACAAAGAGTGAAGTCGTTCAAGGATTGCATCTGCCGATTGCTAAACGACAAAAGGTGAAGTCGTTTTAAGGCTACTCCTGCCGATGGTGTTTTAATGTTGCATCTGTCGATGAAGTTTCAAGCGTTGAAGTGTTGCATCATCCGATGGCGTTTCAAGCTGCATCTGCCGATGAAGTTTCAAGCTGCATCTGTCAATGAAGTTTCAAGCTGCATCTGCCGATGAAGTTTCAAGCTGCATCTGCCTATGAATTTTCAAGCTGCATCTGCCGATGAATTTTCAAGCTGCATCTGCCGATAGCATTCCAAGCTGCATCTGCCGATAGCATTTCAAGATGCTCATGCCGATGGCGCTTGAAGATGATCATGCCGATAGCATTTCATGTTGTTTCTGCCTATGAATTTTCAAGATGCATCTGCCGATGGTTTTTCAGTATGCATCCACCGATGACGTTCTGATTTTTTAAAGCTGCTTCCACCGGTGATCTTCTGCCAAATTTGAATATAACCGCGAAGCTACAGTGACGTCGTTTTCAGCATTAACTCTAGAACTTTAATGGCGACGACGATTAGCAACTACAGACGGCAACAACTACCTGATCTAGTACGGATGCTTCCTAACGGTAACATTTTCCATTTGAAGAAAGGAGCATTCAATTCTGTGAAGCAGAAATAAGACAGAGTATTTAAGCCGAGGTTAGAGCACGAAGATCCAACTTTTGCGAATTTTATTCTTGAGCCCTAATCTGCAAAATCTATCGTACTCTGTATTTCTACTACACCTCTTGATATTAACTGGAGATTTAAATCTTGTGAGAGTGTAGTTTGAGCTTACAATTTACGAACTCAAAAATTCTGTATAAGGCAGTGGATTGACGCCCATGAAGTTCAATCCTGAATTGTAAAGGCAGTTGATCGGAGCCCGGAATTCCGATCTGTTTTTCTCACTGAGGAGAAGGTTAAGAATCTTCAAGGGGGAGCCTTGGAGCGTGGATGTAGGCAAGGTTTAGCCGAACCACGTTAAATATCCTGGTGTTAATTTCTCTCTCTCACTCTATTTTATATGTTTGTTTGCTGTTAGCATTTAAGCTCAAATCACGAGAGAAATTATCTAGATTATTAAATTAAGTTTTAAAAAGTCTAATTCACCCCCCTCTTAGACAAATCTCGATCCTACAGATGTGTGATGCGTAGTCTTCAAGGGTTCCGTTTATGTAGAGAATGTCAGTCATGGTAGTTTGTTGTTCCTTCCTTAGTCACATGTAGATGAAGTTTCAAGCTGCATCTGCCGATGAAGTTTCAAGCTGCATCTGCCGATGAAGTTTCAAGCTGCATCTGCCGATGAAGTTTCAAGCTGCATCTGCCGATGAAGTTTCAAGCTGCATCTGCCGATGAAGTTTCAAGCTGCATCTGCCGATGAAGTTTCAAGCTGCATCTGCCGATGAAGTTTCAAGCTGCATCTGCCGATGAAGTTTCAAGCTGCATCTGCCGATGAAGTTTCAAGCTGCATCTGCCGATGAAGTTTCAAGCTGCATCTGCCGATGAAGTTTCAAGCTGCATCTGCCGATGAAGTTTCAAGCTGCATCTGCCGATGAAGTTTCAAGCTGCATCTGCCGATGAAGTTTCAAGCTGCATCTGCCGATGAAGTTTCAAGCTGCATCTGCCGATGAAGTTTCAAGCTGCATCTGCCGATGAATTTTCAAGCTGCATCTGCCGATGAATTTTCAAGCTGCATCTGCCGATAGCATTTCAAGCTGCATCTGCCGATGAAGTTTCAAGCTGCATCTGCCGATGAAGTTTCAAGCTGCATCTGCCGATGAAGTTTCAAGCTGCATCTGCCGATGAAGTTTCAAGCTGCATCTGCCGATGAAGTTTCAAGCTGCATCTGCCGATGAAGTTTCAAGCTGCATCTGCCGATGAAGTTTCAAGCTGCATCTGCCGATGAAGTTTCAAGCTGCATCTGCCGATGAAGTTTCAAGCTGCATCTGCCGATGAAGTTTCAAGCTGCATCTGCCGATGAAGTTTCAAGCTGCATCTGCCGATGAAGTTTCAAGCTGCATCTGCCGATGAAGTTTCAAGCTGCATCTGCCGATGAAGTTTCAAGCTGCATCTGCCGATGAAGTTTCAAGCTGCATCTGCCGATGAAGTTTCAAGCTGCATCTGCCGATGAAGTTTCAAGCTGCATCTGCCGATGAAGTTTCAAGCTGCATCTGCCGATGAAGTTTCAAGCTGCATCTGCCGATGAAGTTTCAAGCTGCATCTGCCATATTTATGAATTGTGCTTTTGAGTGTGAGAACATGATTTGGTATAGTCGTAGTCTACTATCCGGATTTCGAAATTTGTGGATTTATATTGTTTTGAAGGATTTCAGTGAAATGCTCAAGTTCTTAGTAGTCAGAGTTATTCATTGTTTAGAGTGTAAATGCTTAATAAGTTGCTATGCTGAGTTGTTGTTTCTGTTGTCTGTCGGAAGACGTTGTCTATCGGTGTGAGTTAGATGAATGAATCATCCGTCTTACGTCATCGGTAGGTGTGTATAATAAGTTTGTCGTTTTGTGATCGGTGTGAGTTAGATGAACGAATCATCCTGCTTACGTCATCGGTAGATGTGTATAATAAGTTTTGTCGTTTTGTAATCGGTGTGAGTTAGATGAATGAATCATCCGGCTTACGTCATCGGTAGGTGTGTATAATAAGTTTGTCGTTTTGTGATCGGTCTGAGTTAGATGAACGAATCATCCGGCTTACGTCATCGGTAGATGTGTATAATAAGTTTTGTCGTTTTGTGATCGGTGGAAGCCTTTAGTTTATGTTTCTCCCCCTTTCGTTTACTTTGTTTAGCGGCAGATGCGTTTGACTCTTACGATTTTCAAGCTTTCACGCTTAAGCCTTGGTTTTTGTTGGCCGAAATAAATTCTTAATATTTAACTAATATTCCTAAATATTGTTTTACAGCCCTGTTTAATACCTGTTTTGCTCAAACGATTTTTCGCTGCAAGTTTTAAGATTTGAGGTTTCCGTAAACATCAGACCTTGACCTTCAAGTGAAATTTTAAAATTTGTCCAAAATTTCTTATTTATGCACTGGTTTGCGAGTAGCAAACCGGGTTCAGAAAACTCTGGTCGTTACACATAATCATCAAAAATACAGTTATTTAAACGCATTTAAGCTAACACACACAACCTCACAAGTTTTTGGGTTTTCACTGGTAAGGTTGTAGGACCCTACACAATTCTTCCACGCAAAGTTTAGAGATTTTCAACCCAATGAGGACACATAGTTAATCTTCCAATCATTTTCATAGTCATACTTATCGCACACGAAGAGAGAAGTTCAGTCCAATGGGTTTTTATGTTACCACGACTTCCAACTTCATCCTTCCTAAATGCATGCTTTAAAAACAGTTATAAAACAATGTTATGCATGTTTAAATTAATTCAACTCAACTCACCCATGCAATTGATATTTTAAATCAATGCGTTCATTTCAATATAAAACGTAGTTTTCAAAATATTATGTTTATTAATTCAATATAAATCGAATTTGAACAACATTTCAATAAATACCGTAACGCGTTTTTTTTCACAATTCAATATTAAATTTTCATAAAAACAAAATCCGTTATTCACTTCAATCTACCCAATCGTAACCAAATCATCAAAATATCTAACCTATCGAGAATCCAAGCGGAAATGAAATCTATCTCCACCTAGTAATACATTAAAGCATAAATTAACTAATTTAACCGATAGATTTACTTACCGAAATGTCAGTTCCTTCACTTTAACTGAAAATCTCCTCCGAATTTATCAATTTTCCCACCAAATTAACCCTCTCACCAAGATGAACATGTTATCCTTGAGGATCAACTCTAAATGCCAAGTTTTTCATCTTTTTTCTTCTCTCTTTTCTTCTCTCATTCTCTGGTTCTTCTTCCTCTCTCTTTCTTTCTCTCTGATTTCCTTTCTCTTTACGTATAACCACATATCAATGCCACATATCACCTTGGTAATAGTGATTTAATGGTTAATTACCATTAAATCAAACTTATCCTAGAAAAAAGACCATTTTGCCCTTCTCTTTTTGAGTATTTATCAAAATACCTTGATTAATAAATCTTTAATCATACTTAATTTAAATCTAACCCAATTAAATTAGTTTTAATCTAATTTATTTATTTAATTAATCAAAATTATTAATCTAAAATTGTATTATTTTATTTTATTTTATTCAAATCGTTATATTTTCATTTTTTAATTTATCTCTTCTTCAATACATTTTTTTCTAATCTTATATTACATATCCATTTTGTATAAATATACACAAGTACATTTTTTTTTTCCATAAAATGTAATTAAAATTCTGAACCGTTACAGTGATAAAAGTTTGAACCATTACATCCCCCAATGTTCACAGTATAAAATTGTCGACTTTGAGTCGGAGCCCGCACGATTTTATTTTTGGAGTTAGCCCAAAACTAGTTGTACTAGATTGAGAGGAGAACTCTACTTATAAATTATGTATTTTTCACTCTCTCAAACGATATGAGATTATGCACCCCGACTAGTATGAGCTGCACCATCATATAGGCTATCATAGCCTTCACATGGCTGGTTATCACACTCTTCGAGTAGATAATCACTTTCGTTGATGAAGAATGCAAATGGTGAGCGTAAACACGTCAAAAGCTTATTGCTTTTGTTTGAATGTTCTCAAAAAATTGAAAATCAATACTTCACGTGGAAAAATTAACGGGTAAAAAATCATTAATATAGAAGAGAAATTTACTATTAAAATTGAAAGATAAAGAGAGCCAGGAGAATTAAGTCCATAATACGTGCTCAAAGGAAACTCTACCCATTAAAGTTCAATCTTTAATTTACCTAAAATTAACTTTGATTTTCAAATAATGTAAATAAAATCTAATTAAATTCTTAAATCAAATGCTAACACATTTACAATTGATTTCAAAATTCAATAAAACATCAAACATTTAAGTCAACAAACATGATCCTCAAATAACATAACTATCACATTAGTTGACATTTATTTTTAATGAAACTAAATTTCAATTGTTTAAAATTTAGAGATCTTAATATGACTACAGTTAATGAAATATGTTAATAACTTTAATTGCTAGTGTTTTCAACTTAACATTGACCAATAAATCCTCCAAGTCATAATGTCTCAAACAACATTAACGATGAATTAATCTAAACATCACATATCAAGTGAATCATAATTATTATGTTGATCTCAAATACTAATAATAACAAATAGTAAAATTCAATGACTAACCATAATGATTAAATCTCTAAATAAATTTTATTCCAAATTCTCAACTTTCTGTTCTCATTACCAAAACTTTTGCACGGATGTTCGACTATAATTGGAAAATCATCTATCAACAACAAATCATTTTCAGTACAACCATTTACCTACACACAAAGTTATACCCCTCAAGATAAAAATAAAAAAACTGAGTATATATATGCTTTTTAAAATTTACATGTGCACCATAGTTCAAAGCGGTCTAACAAAAGCGATAACGTTGAAACTTGCTCAAACTTACAATATTGCCCTCACAACTCGGTTTTGTGCTTCGATATATTTACCAGTCATGTCTTGTTGAAAGCACACCAAAAATAACTCGAACATGTATTAGAAACTCTAAAAAAATAATAAAGTTCCTGATTGAAAGTACTCAATTCCTTGATATAAAATAGACACATTAGAAACATTGGTTTCAACAGCAGAAGAAAAATAAACTTGGGTAAAAATTGACGGGAGGGTTTGAATTGCAAATGTTTTATACGATAGGGTTTGATTGGGTAAAAAATAAACGTTAGGGGCCAATTGACCACTGACCTCATACGTTGGGGGCTAAATTGAACTTTTTCCTGATTTTAAATACATAGTAGGATTTTATATTCAATAATATTTCAATATTAGTTATAGCAAACATGTTAAAGTGATCAAATATGCTTCAAAGTTATTGGATTTTTTATACGTCTAACAAAGTGCTGAGACTTTAATGTATAGATACTAATTGTTTAGATTCAAAGTTAATGTCGAGCCGAATTAAATCGCAATTTACAAGTGATGTATTCAAGGTTATGATTTCTAGATCAAACCGTGCTTATCATTATTCTCTTAATTTTGCATTAGATTAAAGAATACAGAAAGGGAAGTAATTCTCCGGAGAAAACAAATCTATAAAATCACAACCACCAAGTTCTAGATTCGAGACAGATTTTGTTGAGAATTAAACTAAAAAAAAGCAGTTTTTGAAACGAAAATTTGAGGGTCCTAATGGCATTCATTTCTAACGTGTAACCTATGGATTTAAAGCCCTTGAAGTCTACTTTCCAACGGTTTAAGTTTCAGGTCATTTGAGAGTTTCTTAGAAGAAGTTATGACATTGAAGAGTCAAGAATAAATATTAGGAATAAATGTGATGTTTTATAGTCTTTAATTATGTTGTTATGAATGTAAAGAGTCAAGCATGACTCTATAAATAGTGCAATATGTTTGAATGAAAAATAGAGAGAAGTAAAATAAAAACTTCATTTGTGAAGATCACTTCTTCGTTTCCATTTTTTCTTCCTCTCCAAAAATAAACAATATTCGAGTATCAAATTGGTATCAGAGCATGGCAAACTATAGGAGCACATCGTTGGGACAAATGTCGCTGCCACGACTCACCAAGACAAACTACGACAATTGGAGTATTCAAATGCGTGCATTGCTTGGCGCACAAGACGCATGGGAAGTTGTCGAAACCGGTTTCATGGAGGTGGAAGCTATTGATTCTTTGACGGCGAATCAATTAAAAGCGTTGAAAGAAATGCGAGTGAAGGACAAGACCGCTCTCTACCTTTTGTTTCAAGCAGTAGATGAGTCGGGTTTTGAGAAGATTGCTAGTGCATCAACTTCGAAGGAAGCATGGAATACCTTGCAAAAGGTGTTCAAGGGTGCCGACCGAGTTAAACAAGTGCGGCTTCAAACACTTCGAGGCGAATTGGAAGCCATGAAGATGAAAGAGTCAGAAGACATATCAACTTATATCACACATGTGCAAACGGTGGTGAATCAACTCAAACGCCATGGAGAAACCCTCACGGATGCAAGGGTCGTGGAGAAAATTCTTCAGTCATTGACTGAGAATTTTGAGAATGTTGTATGCGCAATCGAGGAGTCGAAGGATTTGGAAGAGATGACTATCGATGAACTCGCGGGCTCTATTGAAGCACATGAACAAAGGAAGAAGAAAAAGACGCAAGAAGTCTTAGAGGAGGCCTTACAAACAAAGGCGACTATCAAGGAGGATAAAGCAATGTACGCGCAACACAACCGAGGAAGAGGATGATGTCGTGGTGGTCATGGTTTTGGTCGCGGCCGAGGTCGTGGTCGCGGAAATAATCATGAAGAGAAGGGCGAGATCAGCCAATAAAATTGGCGTGGACGAGGACACGGTCGTGGAAGAGGTGGCCGGGCAAATCGTTCAAATATTGAGTGTTACAACTGCGGTAAGTATGGACACTACGCAAAGGAGTGCTACTCTGAGAAGAAGGTGGAAGAAAACGCGAATCTAGTCGCGGAAGATGAAACAGAAGACGACGGCGTTCTCATGATGACCCAAAAAGGTTCCACTTCAGATAGCGACACGGTATGGTATCTCAGCACTGGTGCTAGCAATCATATGTGTGGACACAAACATCTGTTTGTTGATATGCAAGAGATAAAAGACGGACATGTGTCTTTTGGAGATGCTTTGAAAGTCCAAGTCAAAGGCCAAGGAAAAATATGTTTTTCCAAAAAGGATGGAAAGGAAGGAACAATGGAAGATGTTTAGTATGTGCCCGACTTGAATAGTAACATTCTCAACATGGGTCAATTATTGGAGAAGGGATGTTCGGTCTTCATGAAAGACTGGATGTTGCACTTGAAGGACAAAGATGGTCGCTTGCTCGCACACGTGGAGATGGCAAAGAATCGAATGTTCAAACTCAATTTAAAAAACGTGCAAGAAAGATGTTTACAAGTAAATATGGAGGACAAAGCATGGTTATGGCATTTACGGTTTGGACACTTAAATTACGGCGGCCTAAAAGAGTTAGCAAAGAAGGAAATTGTCCATGGGCTACCTGACATGGACTACACCAAGAAATTTTGCGAGGGATGCGTACTCGGCAAACAAGCAAGGAGTACATTTCAAAAGAAGGCAGAATATCGTGCAAGGAAATCTCTCGAGTTGGTACACACCGACATATGCGGCCCAATCACACCGAAATCTCTTAGTTAGAAGAGGTATTTCATTACTTTCATTGATGATTACACAAGAAAAACTTGGGTTTATTTCTTGAAGAAAAAATCAGAAGCATTTGAAATATTCAAGAAATTTAAGGTGCTAGTGGAGAAGATGACCGGTTTTTACATCAAAGCTTTATGGTCTGATAGAGGCGGAGAGTACATGTCAACCACCTTCACAAGCTATTGCGAGGAACAAGGAATCAAAAGATTCTTGACCGCACCTTACTCTCCTCAACAAAATGGTGTGGCCGAAAGAAAGAATCGAACAATTCTCAATATGGTTCGATCGATGTTGAAGAGCGGTGCAATGTGCTGTATATGTTCAAAATCGATGCCCACATACGATATTGGCGAATCAAACACCGCAAGAAGCTTGGAGTGGCCATAAACCAACTGTATCACATTTTAAGGTGTTTGGTAGTGTAGCTTACGCACATATACCGGACCAAAGAAGAACCAAACTTGATGATAAAAGCAAGAGGTATGTGTTCATCGGGTATGACGAGAAGGCGAAGGCTTTCAAGCTGTTTAACCCAACTGACAAAAAGGTTGTGGTTAGCCGAGATGTACATGTGAATGAAGAAATGACATGGGATTGGAAGAACAACCAAAAGGAGGTAACACAAGATAAAGAAAAAGGAGGACCATCAATCGCTGCACCAATAATCACACCGTCAATCTCTCAAGCATCCGACGACGAAGAACAACCGAGACAACCAAGAATGCGGAGTCTACAAGATTTATACGACTCAACAAGTGAAGTGCATTTGGTTTGTTTATTAGCAGACACGGAGAATATTTCTTTTGAAGAGGCTGTGAATGATAAGAGGTGGAAAGCCGCGATGGATGAAGTGTAACGCCCCGAGTTTTCTGAACCCGGTTTATTACTCATAAACTCAAAAATCTCTGAGCAAATTTAAAACTTCATTCGAAAGTCAAATTTGAACGTTTACTAAAAACATGAAAACTTGCAGTGGAAAAAAAAAATCTTTGAGCAAAGCAAAGTTAAGCAAAACTGTAAAATAGTGTTTTGGATAATCAATTAAAATATTAAGGAAGTGATTCAGCCGGAAGGGATGGAGGCTTAGACGTGGAATGTTTAAAGTTTTAAAAAGTCAAACACATCATCCGCTGAACAAAGTCAACGAGAAGAGCAGAAACAAACCGAAAGCTTCCACCGATGACGTCAGTCGGATGAATCAATTATCTAACCTCAACCGATCGCAAAACGACAAGTTTTGCTTCTCGCATCTACCAATGACGTCAACCGGGTGATTCATTCGCCCAGCCTCTGCCGACCACAAGACGACAAATCTTTTACCTTCGTCTTCCGATAGAACGAGCTACATATACCGATCATTAAACAACAAAACTTCTACCACATCATCCGATAGGTTTAACACTCGACATCACCCGATCACAAAACGACAAATTTTCTACTTATATCTTCCGATGGCTTCCACTGAAGACATCATCCGATGACTTTACTGAATGCATCATCCGATAGATTTTATCATCCGATGGATTTAAAACAGCTTGTACAGATAGAAAACTAACATCTTTTACCGATGAATAAAACTCACATATTCGACCGATAGACGAATTCCACATCCTCTACCGGTAGAAAACAGAGCAACGCTCCAACTTATCATGTTCTATAAAAGAACAACTCAACTAAAATAAAAGACTTGTTTTCTTCACTAAAACCATTCAGAAACAACTCAAATCCTTACATTACTCAAAACCCAGTGAGAACCAATGTTAAAACCAACAGAATATCATTATCAGAAAAATCTCAAATTGTATTCAAAACATCAAAACTACTACTGTCATAAGAACTCTCAACATACTTAAACTGAACCATGGTTCATCGAACCTTCACGACTACTGACACCAGTTAAACCGCCTCATCAACTGCCAGATTGTTACATAGATGCACTCCTCCAACCAGTCTAGTCCTCGGCAAACTCAGTAAACACACCTGCTGTCACTTATTCACCTACATCACGAAACTCATCTATTAGCCTAATGCTAAGTAAGTAAAGCAGTAATGAAATGAAACGCAGAAATATGAATTCCTAAACATGCAATTTCTACTTTCTCATCTCAGTTATTCATGCATCGTTTCTGTTCAGATCCCCCTGTGAAATTGGGAGTTGGATCAACTCTCCCAAAGTATAAATATCCACTGACTCATTAAGGGGCAGATTAATTCCCTTAACAGTAAATCTGATTCACATGGCTATTTCAGATCCCTCTGTTCGATGAGAAGCGGATTAAATTTCCTAAAGTCTAAATATCCACTGTCTCATTAAGGGGCAGATTATTTCCCTTAACAGTAAATCTGATTCACATAGCTGTTTCATAATGTTCATTCCTTACCATGCCAACATGCATTCAAATTCATTTTCGTAAAATTTTGAAATATGATGCATAACATACAGACACATTCAAGTAAACATAATTCTAATGTTTCGTGATGTAGGCCCGAAGGCACAAGTAAACTTCACTTACCTGGCTCCTGGAAATTGCCTGATTGCCAGTTAATTCAGAAATCGGCTCACCTAGGTTCATAACAGAACATCAATCAAACCTTCACTGAATTTCACCAAGAATCAAACAAAAGTTTGAGGAATCCAGTTAGAAACTCTACTCCCCGAGCATTCCCATATATCACTAAAACCCGAACCTACGCTCAATCTCAGCATCCTCAAAATCCTCACATTGTACCCCCTCAGGTATCTAACCGCTATATCATAAGAGAAATGAGGAAAAACTTACCTAGGTTGAAGGAGAATCGGACAAGGAAAATCGCCTAGAGAGCTCGGCTACTTGAGCTGAAAACCCGAAGAGGAAAAGTATGAAATGGTGGCAGCTACAGTGCATTAAACCCAACCCTCTTTCCTTAAATACGTTATCCACTTTTGAAAATTATAATTTACTCTAATGCCCTTGTCTAGTCATTCAATAACCCTACTTTAATTTATTGCCTAATAAAGTGTATACCATTAATAATAAAAGAGAGCTGGTTCGATAGAACCGGGTGCTACATGAAGAAATAAAGGCAATCGAAAAAAAATGAAACATGGGACTTGGTGGAGTTGCCGGAAGGATGTCAACCCATAGGAGTAAAATGGGTGTATAAGAAAAAGATGAATGCCAAAGAAGAGATTGAAAGACACAAAGCACGCCTAGTTGCGAAAGGTTATATACAAAAGGAGGGGATCGACTATGATGAAATTTTTGCTCCAGTTGCAAGATTGGAGACGATTCGACTTCTTATATCTCAAGCGGTGCAATTTGAGTGGCCAGTCTATCAAATGGACGTGAAGTCTGCATTTCTAAACAGAGTACTTGAAGAAGAAGTCTATATTGAACAACCTCCTGGATTCATGAAAGCCGGAAAGGAGAACAAAGTCTTGAAATTAAAGAAGGCATTATATGGGCTAAAGCAAGCACCTCGAGCATGGAACACCCGAATTGACACCCACTTCAAGAAGAATGGATTCATACAATGTCCCTATGAACATGCGTTGTACGTGAAGAAAGAAGAAGAGAACTTGTTGTTTGTTGCTCTTTACGTTGATGATCTTATCTTCATGGGGAAAAATGAGAAAATGATAGAAGATTTCAAAGAAACCATGATGCGAGAGTTTGAAATGACGGACTTGGGATTGATGAAGTATTTTCTTGGTCTTGAGATTAGACAAGAAAAATCTGGAACTTTTGTGTCACAAGAAGCATATGCGAAGGATATTTTGAAGAAGAGCAAGATGGAAAATTACAATCCGGTAGCAACACCGATGGAGCTCGGTACAAAACTCTCTAGGTTTGAGGGAGGAGATCGAGTAAACGCAAGTGACTACCGTAGTTTGGTTGGGAGTCTACGATATCTCACATGCACAAGGCCGGACATTGCATATAGTGTCGGCATAGTGAGCTGATACATGGAGGATCCAAAACACTCACACCTAAAAGCTGTCAAGAGAATTCTTTGATACATTCGAGGAACGGAGTCACTTGGATTACTCTATACAAAGACAGACGAATACAAGTTGATTGATTACTCCGACAGTGATTGGTGCAGAGATGTAGATGATCGGAAAAGTACAGCGGGATTTGTATTTTATATGGGGAACACGACATTCACATGGCTCTCGAAGAAACAACCAATCGTGACTTTGTCAACATGCGAGGCGGAGTATGTGGCAGCATTTTGGTGTGTTCGCCACGCAATTTGGTTAAGAAATTTGCTACATGAATTGAATCTCCAGCAACATGAGGCAACTGAAATACGAGTTGACAACAAATCAGCAATTGAGTTGGCAAAAAATCCTGTTCACCATGAAAGGAGTAAGCATATAGATGTTCGTTTCCATTTTATTAGGGAACATGTGAAAAAAGGAGAAGTGCAAATGAGTCATGTTGCGAGTCGTGATCAAGTTGCAGACATGTTTACAAAGCCGCTTCCAAGAGTTCTATTTGAAAACTTGAAGGAGATGATCGGAATGAAAGATCGAAAAGGTTTGAGTTTAAGGGAGGAATTTGTTGAGAATTAAACTCAAAAAAAGCAGTTTTTAAAACGAAAATTTGAGGGTCCTAATGGCATTCATTTCTAACGTGTAACCTATAGATTTAAAGCCCTTGAAGTCTACTTTCCAACGGTTTAAGTTTCAGGTCAATGAGAGTTTCTTAGAAGAAGTTATGACATTGAAGAGTCAAGAATAAATATTAGGAATAAATGTGATGTTTTATAGTCTTTAATTATGTTTTATGTTATGAATGTAAAGAGTCAAGTATGTCTCTATAAATAGTGCAATATGTTTGAATGAAAAATAGAGAGAAGTAAAATAAAACTTCATTTGTGAAGCTCACTTCTTGGTGTCCATTTTTTCTTCCTCTCCAAAAATAAACAATATTCGAGTATCAGATTTCACTGTAGTGTAAGATGGTTTTAAGGATTTAAAGATGTTTCACGATCTAGATTCGTGAATATTACCTATTTATCTCTAACAAAAATAACATTACCGATGTAAATAATCTTGCAGTTCGAATCTTGTAGAGAGCCAGGAAGTGAGACAAATGGCATATGGGTAGAAAAGGGTCTAGGAGTTGGAGAAGAGAGAGATCAACACCGTTTTGTTTTCCATAAACATCCATCTCCATGGTCAAAACAAGAGAATGAGGGTTACTTTGCAGCAAAGGATGTTCTTGAATGTTCAGAAAGCGCCGGCGATTCATAAGAGCAAAAAGCAAAGCCTTCATCCAGGTCGTGCCGGTTTTCATGGGCGAAGCTAGGAGCACATCAGAATGTTGAGTTTCGAAGCGTTTCTGAAATGCTAAAACTCTGGCCATGTAATTGTTGTGGTACCAGAACCCTTGGTACAGATGCAAGTCTTTGTGAAGCCATGATTTATGAGAGGGTAGAGAAGCTATTATGTCTCTGAATTCTTTGGTGGGTTCCTCCCTGAGATACTCCGGCTGATCAACCGGAGACGCCCGGACGGAAGCCATCCAATTAAAGGAACAAGTTTCTTCTTTTATGGAAGTGAGGTTTAAACGTTATGTATGCCACGTGTCCTTGCATGAAATAAAGAGAGAAAATAGATGTATGGTAATCCTTAAAACTTGTTCTTCCTTCTTGTTCTACCACAACATTTTGGCCCATTAATTGTTTCGATCTCTAGCTCTGCTCAAGATGGTCGAATCAGCTAAGATAGTAAAAGAGGTTTTCAAATTTAGAAGAAATAAGAGAGTTTATACCTTGTTATTAAGCAAAAATGAAGAGCTATTTTATAAATTTGGAGACAACCTGCTCGAGATTGCTTTTGTGGGAAAGCAGAGAATTGTCTTTTATGAATCAAAGGTTTTATGTGCAAGAGTTAAGAGTGTTGGTAATGAACTTAAAAGGTATTGGGAAGCAAATTTAAGGATTTAAGATTTGCTTGGAACCCAAACTTCAGAGGAGAAAACTTCCTCTTTGATCCGACGAAATGGTTTAGACGTTTCTAAGGTAAAAATGTAAAATTTATCAATTTTGAGAATGGAAATCTTGTGATAAATTTAACATTGAAACCTAGAAACGTCTCTCCGTTTGTATCGTCATTATAAATGTGTATGTCTATAACATAGTGTGTTTGTAATCCATGAGTGACTTCATTTTACTTGGATTTTTGTTATTTATAGTAGGATCTATTTTATCTATGTACCACATTATAGTGGAATGATTTTTAATGTTCATCTTACTGTTTGTAAAAAAAAACAAATTTTATGAAAATGTTTTATTCGTGGCATGATCCCTTATTTTCTCAACTCTATTTGTTGAATATAAAATTTTCTCCTATTGAGTTAAGTCTATTCAATCCAAACGAGTCTCTGTTTTCAAGTTTTAGTCAAAAAAAATTTCTGTTGTCGGCGTAGGATTAAGCTTGAAGACACTTATTTTATTTCTTATTAATTCCTTTTTTGTGACATTTTAGTTTTGTGACATTTTAGTGAGGCTGGACTATGTTTATACTTGTGTTAAAAACATTCCTTTAAAATTTCAATTTATTTTGGCACTTTTATTTTAGATATTATTATATCACTTTATCTTGATGTTGATTGTTAGACAACATTTTTATCTCAATTGGATTGGCCTGACTCGTTCTTATTCAAAGTTTTCGTTGTATTAAATAGGGTAACTAAGTAGAAGAGTCAGACGTTTCAATCCATTTTCAGGTCAGGTCGTTCTTCGTTCTGTTTATGGTCCATTTTGGATGTGACATAGACAATCATAGTTGATATCATTACATATTTGAGTAGACAACGTTGTTCGATTGAAATTAATTTGATGAAGATATGAAAATGGTGAATGTAAGAGTATGGATTCTGAGCTTTTGTTCTCTTCGGCCATGCTAGACAATGGTTTTTCTCTCTTTATTTGTGATTGCTTTCGAAAAAATAAAAAAAATGAAGGTTTCACGTAAAAAAAAAAAAAATTAAAGGATAAAAAATTTTGGATAAAGAAGAAAAATTTACTATGAAAATCAAAATACAAATAAAGTCTAATGAATCAAGTCCACTTTGTGGGGGTGCCAATATCAGCAGTCTTGTCACGCCTCAAAGTTGGTTTGAGACAGAATGTGGAATGACCCAACCCAAAATAGATCGGACCGTCCGACCTTTAACTTTAATTTATTGATTTATAGCGGAAGTGTAACGCCCCAATTTAAAAATTTCCAATTTGAAACCCTAATTTTTGTAAACCCTAGAATTTTTCAAAATTGATTTGAAATCAAGCGCTAAATCATAATTTGAAAATTTAAATATTAATTGAAAATTTTAATTTCGCGGAAGCTTTGTAATAAATTTGTCAAAATCTTGAAACCATTCCATAATTAAAACAATTTATGAAACTTTAAATAATAATAAAGTTCAACATAATAATTCAAGTCTTAAACTGAAATAAAACATTAATATCGTTTGAAAATTTAAGCATACTAATTTAAATCTTTTTCTTCGAATTCAACAATATTTTCTTCATTTGTATGCTCGCTTGCCAATGGAGGGTTCTCAATCGTAGCTATTTCTTCCTCAGACAAAAATTCACCTACATCACAAGTTAAAAACTATGAGAAATCTCAGTAAGTAAAAATACGTGCAAGTTGCAAAACTTTTACTTTTACCGAATCTTGTTAACAGTTACATACTGGTTGAAAGTCAACCTTCTTTTAAGACTTAGTCATCTTTGGCTTCGTCCTCTTTTACTTTTACTTTTAAGACTTAGCCAGTGACTTCGTCATCTTTTACTTTTACTTTTAATGATCAAACTCTTACTATCACGTATATGACATCAATTCCCTTTTACTTTTTCATACACATGCAAATGTCTTATTCATTTTATCTTTTAAATATTTCTATGTCGATACTCTAATATATGTGTTCAACCATCGAAAACGTATGATAAATTAAAACAATAATAAAGAAAGTAATATCTATCATGTGATGTAGGGCCGTAGCCAAAATATTGTAAAACGTTGTATTTACACTTACGTGGATTCCGAGCAATAAGTGTATATCGGGATGTTCCAAAATTCAAAAATAATATCCTGCTTAAATAAAATCTTTGGTATTAAAATCCTACTTAATAAATCCAATTTCAAAGTAATTTGAGTAGAAATTCCTTACGTTGTATTCTTAGGTCGGATCAGATCGGTTGGGTCGATTTGGATTGATTCGGATAGTTCCAAAATTTTTCTTGCCTAATTCGAATATCAACATTAAAATCCCACTTAAATTATTCCAACTTCAAAAAAATTTGGGTAGAAATTTTTTACCAGTTAAATCTTCGATCGGTCCGGTTTGATTTCGGATGGAAATTTGGTTCGTATCTGGTTCAATTCGGGTCGAATGAACAGTGCCGGTTCGGTTCGAGTCGGATGAATAGTGCCAGTTTGGTTCAGTTTGGGCTTAAATGAACCGGTTTGGTTCGGGTTTACTATTCTGGTCCGGTTCAGTCTAATAGTTTGATTCAGAATTAAATTTCTGAACCAACTATTCATTCTTCTTCTTCGTGAGGGCAGAGAGTAGAGAGAGATTGAGAGGCCGAGGGAGCACCGAACATCGAGCGAGGCCGGAGAAAGTGTTCGGCCGAGGAGGATTTTTCACCGGAGGGGTTCGGCCGTGCGGGATTTCGCCGGAGAGGAATTCGCTAGAGGAACGCTCGGCCGAGGGTTTTTCACCAAAAACTTCGGTGGTCAGAGGTAGTTTCTCTGATTTTTAGAACCTTGAATGTTTTTGGTGTGTGATTTCTCTTCACTGATCTACTCTATTTATAGAATAGAACTTTCACCTTAATTTGCCAAAGTTGTTGGTTTCCCACCTAATTTTCCCAACCATTTTTTTTTCGGTGCTTCAATGCTTCTCATCCAATTTTTCGATTCTTTAATTCAGGTAGTTACAATCTACCCTCCTTAAAAGAAATTTCGTCCTCGAAATTTGATTGATTACCTTAAAAGTTTAGGATAGATTCTTCTAATTTCTTCTTCTTATTCTATAGTTCACTTTCTTCTTATTCCAGAATTTGAATTGGTCTCTCTTCATAAGATAAGTCAGGATTTATTAAGAAGTCTAGAGATCTCATAGGTAAGATATGTGAGGAATATGAAAGATGCTTCTTCAACATTGATACATGAAATACGTTGTGTACATGTTTGAATGAATCCGACAATTTCAACTGATATGCGACTTCTCCTACTCTTCTGGAGATTTCAAATGGGCCTATAAATCTTTGGCTTAATTTTACTTTCTTTCCAAAACGCATCACGCCTCTCATTGGCGAGATTTTCAAAAAAACTTGGTCCCCCACTGCAAACTCTAACTTTTTTCTTCTCCGATCTGCATAGCTTTTTTGTCTACTATGGGCCGTAAGAATTCTCTTCCTGATTAGCGCAACAATCTCCGCAGTCTGTCTCAAAATATTCGGCCCAACAAGTATTACTTCACCCACTTTATCCCAATGCACTGGTAATCTACACTTTTTGTGTGACGGCCCTAACACTTTACCTAATTTTCCCGTAACTATTTTTTTTTATACTTAAAACTTTAAACCTAATGTTCGAGTAGAAATAAAACTTTTAATGTCGGAGTCAGAATCGGAATTAAAATCGATGGAGTCTATGTTTATAAACTATTTAAAACCAAACTTAAAACAATTATAAAACAAATTTAAAACAATTATAAAACAATTTAAAAAACTACATAATAGTAGGTGGAGGGCAAAAAGGGACGGTTGTCCCTAGAATGAGGGCGATCGATCGCCCATTTCGGGCGATCGATCGCCATATGTAAAAACAAGAGGGGCGAACGTTCGCCCCTCAAAACGGTGAACGATCGCCTCGCGATCGTTCTCCAGGCGATCACTTGGTGACCGATCGCCCCTCTTGGCGATCGGTCGCCAACCCCTCTGCTTCTCCCTTTTCTTTTCCTCTCCTTCCCTCCATTCACACATTACTCTTAACACAAAACTTCACAATTCAACAACACAAATTCTATATAACTCTCAATCATACATTTCAACATTAACTCACTCATAATCCCCTCTGTTTCTCCCTTCGTCAATCCCCCGATAAACAACTCAAAACACATTTAACACGAAATACCTTTTTATGAAAATAAATTTGCGTGGATAGCTCTAAAACTCGAGCATAACCACGCATGACCTAAAACGTCTCCAAACATTTCTATAAAATCAAAATAAGACTTTAACAAAACGTTTTATAAAACATCAATCCATTATTCAGATCCAAACAACCTAAAATGTATCTTACTATACAATTAACTTATCTAATCCACCGTTAACCCGAAATATCCCCAAAAACCCTCAAAATACATACATACTTCCCCCACAGGTCAGGTTAAGCATCGATTGCGCCAGCACACCACCGCGAGCCATCCTCCGTCAACTGCATCACTCCTCGGGTGGAGGGATCTCGTCCTCACCTAAGTCAAGGTCACCTACACCATACAGACAATCTATGAGATAAAAATCTCAGCAAGTTTCGTAAATGCAAATGCATGCTGTGCATATGACCATAAACATACATCGATTCATATTAGATGTGGTATTGTGACAGACCCGTAATCGATCCAAACAATAGATCAATAGCCCCCTTTCAGGCCACATCGCCATTTTCTTTAAAATATAGTGCGGAAATTCATTTTCATGCTCTTTTAAAATACGTAATGCGTGAACAATTTATAACATAATTTAAACATGCATCATATGTACCATCAAGACAATAAAACTAATTAAAGACATAACCTATAAAACAACTAAACCTAACTACCCAACCAAAGCAATTTAAACAAACACGTCACCAAAACTCCTTGAGACGACATCAACGTAAGGTGTAGGCCAATCGGCCAGAGTAAGTCACGAGAACTTACCTCGTGCTCGTTGCAATCCAAGCTCCGTCCACGAGGTTTGTTCACCTAAGGCAATTTCACAATATTGTCATTAAAACGAGTTTAAACTATTAAACGTCCAAATTTAACGAAACCTTAACTAGAGAAATTCCTTAAAGCCCTAATTTGATTCCTTGAAACATTTCTATCGAGCATTCAACGCTCGATACCTCAAAATTTCCATTAACGAGTTTTTCCGAAAAACTCAAAAATTCTCAAACTTTAACATTTCTCACAAACTAACTTAACTTTGTCCAATAACGTTCAATACGTCCATTACATCCACAATTAAGGTAAACCTATCAATTTCAAACCCTAAATCGCGTTTTTAACGAAACCCTAAACGAACCCTAATCGTTTAAACTTCGTAAAAAATGAAATAAACTTTCCTAAAACCTTAGAATCATACCTAGGGTTGCGAGAGGAGGAAGAAACGTGAATGATCGAGACGATCGGAGAGCTCGATCGTCGGAAATGGAGGAATCGCCGTGAGGAACCGTCGAAGGAGGGAGAGAGATCGCAGGGAGAAAAAGGTGAAGCCGTGAAGAAGAAGAAGAATTGTGATATTTTATAATATTGACTTGGCAAATTACTATTTTGCCCTTCCTTTGATTTTCTATTTGTTTCGTCCTTCGTTTCGTTAATTGTCTAACGATTCGGCTTCTCCAAATTTCCTTAATTCGCCAATAAATCCGACTTATTACTAGGGTTCAATTAAAACTGTCTGTTAGTAATTCGGATCTCGTTTACTATTTTTACCAAAGTATCCTTTATATTACAATAAACGTAATTCTCGTAAAATTAGCGTTAGACTTCTAAAATTCCCGAAATTTTTTTCTTAAAATCCTTATAAATCATTAAGATCATAATAACGCTTTCTTTTCACGAAACCGACTTAATCTAACATATTTACAAAAATGCTATTTATATTAAAATATAAATATTCCGTACAGTCGGGTATTACATTCTGCCATATAAAGCTTCATAAGGTGTCATCCCAATCGAACCTTGATAACTGTTATTGTAAGCGAACTCTACCAATGACAGATTTTTACTCCAATTTTCTTGGAGGTCAATAGCACAGGCCCGTAACATATCTTCCAGGGTTTGAATCGTTCTTTCTGATTGTTCATCTGTTTGAGGGTGGAAAGCTGTACTGAAGTTCAACTGAGTACCCATAGCTTTTTGCATACTCCTCCAAAATTTAGAGGTAAAGTGTGTATCTCGATCAGACATAATAGAAATGGGCGTGGCATGAAGTCTGACAATCTCTTGAACATAGAGCCGAGCATACTGATCCATAGCATATGTGGTCTTTACAGGAAGAAAATGGGCTGACTTGGTCAATTGATCGACTATAACTCAAATAGAGTTGTGACCATTAACTGTTTTAGGAAGTCCCACCACATAATCCATAGTGATATGCTCCCACTTCCACTGAGGCATCATGAGTGGTTGCAAGGTACCAGCAGGTCGTTGATGCTCTGCTTTAACTTGTTGCCAAGTGAGGCACTTCTCCACAAATTTGGCTACATCCACTTTCAATCCACGCCACCAATAATGCTGCTTCAAATCTCGATATATTTTGGCTGAACCAGGGTGTACCGAGTAAGGGGTTGAGTGTGCTTCCTCCAATATAGCCTTCTTCAATTCAGCATCATCTAGTATACATCATCTCTTTTTGAACTGGATAATCCCACTATCAGATATGAAAAATTCAGAAACTTTTCCCGCCTCCAGATCACTTTTTACTTTGCAAATATAAGCATCTCCCCGTTGTTTATCATTTATTTGCTCAAGCAAACTTAGCTGAAGCGTTATAGTAGACAATCTCTCTAGTAGCCCAAACTGTACAACTTCGATATTAGATTTCTACATCTCCTCAGTTAACTGCCTTGGAATCATCCGCAACGAAGAAATTTGAGATGGTGCTCTTCTACTCAAAGCATCAGCTACGACATTAGCTTTGCCAGGATGGTAATAAATTCGCAGTCATAGTCCTTTACTAGCTCCAACCATCTGAGTTGTCTCATGTTTAGATCCTTCTGAGTTAGGAAATATTTCAAACTCTTGTGATCCGTATAAATCTCGCACATTTCTCCATAAAGATAATGCCTCCAAATTTTTAAAGCGTGAACTACCGCTGCAAGCTCCAACCATAAGTCGGGTAGTTCTTCTCGTGTTCCTTCAACTGTCTCGAGGCAAGGCTACCACTTTTCCTTCTTGCATGAGGACACATCTCAATCCATACTTTGAAACATCACTATACACCACATATTTTCCTGATCCAGATGGTATAGTAAGTATGGGTGCCGAGATCAATCTTTTCTTTAGTTCCTGGAAACTTTGTTTGCACTTTTCATTCCATAAATACTTGGCACTTTTCTTTGTTAGTTGGTGAGCGGGTTGGATAATGTTGAAAAACCTTCTACGAATCCTTGATAATATCCCGCAAGACCAAGAAAACTTCTTATCTCAGCTGCGTTCTTTGGTTGAGGCCATCTACTAACAGCTTCAATCTTTGATGGGTCCACTGCTACATCATCCTTTGAAATAATGTGACCAAGAAAAGCTACATTCTCCATCCAAAATTCACACTTGGAGAACTTTACATATAACTTCTCTCGTCTCAACGTTGATAAAATAATCCTCTAAGTGTTCTTCATGCTCCTTTTTGCTCTTTGAGTAGATAAGAATGTCGTCAATAAAGATTATCACAAAATCATCCAAAAAGGTCTTGAGAGTTTGATTCATCATATCCATAAATGCGGCTGGTGCATTACTTAATCCAAACGGCATGACTCGGAATTCAAAGTGGCCATATCTGGTACGAAATGCCGTCTTGAACACGTCGTCCTCCTTAATTCTCAGCTGATGATATCCAGACCTTAGATCAACTTTCGAGAAAACTTCCGCTCCCTTCAACTGATCAAATAAGTCATCGATTCTCGGCAGTGGATACTTGTTCTTGATAATAACTTTTTTGAGCTCCCGATAGTCAATACACATCCTCATCGATCCATCCTTTTTCTTCACAAATAAAATTGGAGCTCCCTAGGGTGAGAAACTCGGTTCGATAAATCTTTTCTCCAGCAAATCGTCAAGTTGAGTTTTTAACTCCTTTAATTCACTTGGCGTCATTCTATAAGGAGCTTTAGAGATCGGCGCCGTTCCAGGTAGCAGCTCAATGCTGAATTACACATCTCTCGCAGGTAGTAACATTGTGAGGTCATCGGGAAAGACATCAGAAAATTCATTAACTATTGGCACCATATCCAATGTCGTGGCTCCGTCAGGTTCAGTACACATAACACTGGCTAGAAATCCAATGCATCCAGAATTTAATAGGCTCCGAGCTCGCAAGGCTGATATTACTGGAACTCTTGAACTTTTAGAATTCCCATAGAAGAAAAATGGCTTTGCTCCAGGCAATTGAAGCTTTACCATTTTCCTTTGATAATTAATAGTTGCATAGTATTTAGTAAGCCAATTCATCCTCATGATGACGTCGTAATCGTGCATCGCTAGAATAATTAAATCCACCTCCAATTGATTATCCTCAATGCACACATTGCACTTTCTAATAATAGAATTGGAAAATATAACTTTGCCCGAACACTCTAGCAGTCGTCCTGGTCTGCTCCCCAACATTCTTTGGGCAGTTATTAATATAGTGTCCAGGTTGTTCGCATTTAAAACAAGTGTTAGCTTGAATACGACACACTCCAAAATATGGCTTCTTGCATGAGGGACATAAAGGTGCATTCGTTGTTGTAGTTTCCCTCTTCACAAACTTAGAAGGTCCTCTAGAAGGTTTACTAGTCATAGGTCGATTAAATCCAGCAGATTGTTGTTGTGGAACTTTATTTCGTGTAGCTTGAGTCGCATGGCTATATCTCCTTCGCAATTCCTGGACCTTGATGACATCTTTCTCTCATTGCTCTGCAGACAGTGCTTTCTCCACCATAAATACGAACGAAGAGTTCTTGGAGGTAATGAGACGGATGTCCTTGAGTATCTCTGCCCTTAATCCTTAGATAATCTTTTTTACCTTCATAGCCTCGTTACCAGCAATATGAGGAACATAGCGAAATAATTGTTCAAATTTGTGCAGATAATCCATCACACTTCTGGTCTGCTTGAGAGCCATAAATTCTTCAGCCTTCTCATCCATCATTGAATCCGTAAAGTATTTCTCGTTGAATAGCTCCAGAAATTTCACCCATGTCATGGTGGTGACTGAATGCATCGCCTTCACGGAATCCCACCAATAACGTGCCTCCATCCGAAACATAGAAGATGCACAAAGAACTTTTTCTTCCTTAGAAATTTTGGCAAGCTCAAAAATTTTATCAATGGTCCTGATCCAATCATCCGCTGCTGCCATATCTGCCAAATTGCCAAAAAAATTTGGAGGGTTCAGACGTTGAAATCGATCAAAATCTATATCCGCATGTCGAGGCCTATCTGGAACTTGGGCCTGCATATTCATTGATTGAGCCGCGGCAGTGGCTGCTTGAGCTACCGCATTAGCTGCTTGCGACAGTTGTTCATTTTGCCTAGCCTGCAACTCGATCATGTCCATCATCCAATCGAGTATAGAGATGTTAAACGAGCGAGTCGAGCCGAGCCGAGCCGAGCTGAGCTGAGAAAGTTTCGACTCACCGAGCCCGCCGAGCCTAACGAGCTTTCTAAGCCTAACGAGCTGATCAAAAAAAATTTCAACCCGAGCCGGCTCGCGAGCCACGAGCCTAAAGAGCCGAGCCGAGCCGGCCCAACGAGAGTAATGAGCCAAGCTTAACGAGCCAAACTTACATAAATAAAAATACTAAACACCAAAACAAAATTAAGTACACACTAGTAATTTGTGTACAAGAACTTCCAACTCACAAAATATAAAGAAAATTATCAATTTTTAAAACTTAGAATTCTCATAGACATTTCATCAAACAAGTGGTGTGCATAGTTATAAAAATTCACTCACACTTGTTTTTGTATCCCAAACAAACCTCAACAATCAAAATCAAACAATGCATACCAAATTCGACAACAGTATGTAAAAAAATTTCATTTCAATATAAAGTAAATTTTAAATAATATTAAATTATCAAATTGGGTTGGATGGCTAGGCAACGCTTTAATAGTCTCCCAAATCAAACTATTAAATCAATCTTAAAAATTGAATATTTTATTTTATTCAATATCTAAAACGTTTGAAGAAGACCAACAGGCGATGGTGATGGCGAGGCGATGCATTCTCTGTGGGTCAGTGGGTGAAGACTGAAGAATGACGAACGATAGCTGGGCATGCGGCAACGGAGTGTAAACAGAGGTTCGGATCTGTCAGCGATCTCTTCTTTACAGTCGGAGAAAGCAGATCGGCGAACAGTGCGAGGTAGAGACTCTGAGGTTCAGCGATCTGTGAACGAAAGACGACTGTCTTCACTGGAGAAGGCTAAGACGCGATTGGTCAGCACCTTCTGCGCAGAAGAACGGCAACGGTCTCTTCTCCCTTCGTCGACGGTCGGGCCGTGGGTGAGGCAGGGCTGGGGGAAGGGGAGGGGCGGGCTGGCTCGCCGAGATAACAAGTCGACCTGTTGGCCCGGTTCCTGGCAGGCTCGCGAGCCAAAATTTTGGGCTCAGCTCAACCTGCCTAACGGGACCAAGCCACCTCGGCCCGCTACAGTAGCGGGCCGAGCGAGCAGGCTGGCGAGCCAGCCCGACCATTTAACATCTCTAATCGAGTATAGCATCCCGATCATTTCTATTTTCTCTATGATTGGCCATAGTCTACATCACAATGATTTCATTTTCAGAAAATCTATATTATATACTTATTTTTAAAATGTACTATAATATTCCTAACATACTTTTATCAAAATATAAATTTTTAATACAGACTTTGCTGATTGACAATCTTCCAGGTGCACGTGAGCATACAGAGTAGTCTACAGAATCGTCTTATAAACCTTGGTGCTCTGATACCATGTTGTAACACCACAATTTAAAAATCCCCAATTTGAAACCCTAATTTTTGAAAACCCTAGAATTTTTCCCAAATTGATTTGAAATCTAACGCTAAATCATAATTTGAAAATTTAAATATTAATTTAAAACTTTAATTTAGCGGAAACTTTGTAATAAATTTGTCAAAATCTTGAAACAATAAATTTATCAAAATCTTGAAACAATAAATTTATCAAAATCTTGAAACAATAAATTTATCAAAATCTTGAAACAATAAATTTATCAAAATCTTGAAACAATAAATTTATCAAAATCTTGAAACAATAAATTTATCAAAATCTTGAAACAATAAATTTATCAAAATCTTGAAACAATAAATTTATCAAAATCTTGAAACAATAAATTTATCAAAATCTTGAAACAATAAATTTATCAAAATCTTGAAACAATAAATTTATCAAAATCTTGAAACAATAAATTTATCAAAATCTTGAAACAATAAATTTATCAAAATCTTGAAACAATAAATTTATCAAAATCTTGAAACAATAAATTTATCAAAATCTTGAAACAATAAATTTATCAAAATCTTGAAACAATAAATTTATCAAAATCTTGAAACAATAAATTTATCAAAATCTTGAAACAATAAATTTATCAAAATCTTGAAACAATAAATTTATCAAAATCTTGAAACCATTGCATAATTAAAACAATTTATGAAACTTTAAATAATACATAATAATTTAAGTCTTAAACTGAAATAAAACATTAATATCGTTTGAAAATTTAAGCTGTAACACCTAGGAATTTCCTGTAACGCACGTATGCCTTAGAGTAGACGGTTAGAGTAGTTTAATGTTAAGTAATGAGGGTTTGTAAGTTTGATGCAAGGAAATACAAGGAGAAGAGAAAATGAGATAGTTGAAAAGTCAAAAAGTTATGTTGAAAATTCAAAGGTAATTGTAACCAATAGGAATTAAATGAAAATAAATAAAAGTAAAAGTGGTTTGAATGGTGGAAGATTCATGTTGGTTAAGTATAAAGAGGGAGGAGTGGGTTATTTTATAAAAATAGGAATTTTGGTGGTGGTTTTACAAAATAGAAAAAATTTAGTTATAAAATTTGTAAAATGGTGGAAAGAAATACCATTTTCTCTTTTCCTTTCCTCCTCTTCCACGCATGCCCTAGAAGCTCCTCCATTGCTGAAACTTTCAAGCTTCATTTATGGAAAATTAACAAGGATTAAGGTGAGCTTTTGAATGGGTTTTAGGCTCTATGCATTTAAGTGTTGGTTTTTAGTGTTTTTAGGTTGTTTTTGGGAAATTTGGTTAGGGTTTGGAAAACCCTAATGAAGGAATCCGATTTTTCTCTTCCAAATTGCTAGTTTCTTCCTAAATTAGTGTTTTAAATGTTAGATAAGTTTAGGCGTTATGCTACTCGTTTTGGTTTTAAAACAAATAACGTCGGGTTCCCGTTCTCTATTTTTCTCGTTATCTGTTTTAAGTCTGTTTTCTAAGATTTTTATGAGACATGGAGTCGGGGGTGTCGGAATTGTGTGGTAAAAATTTTAGAATTGTTGGAGGTGTTTGACTCGAAGAAAAATGAAGAAAAGTGGAAAAATGTTGAAAAATGGCAGTTTTTGGTTGAAGGAACCCGAGAGGGCCCGATCGATCGGGCATGGGAGCGCGATCGATCGAGGCGGGGGCGCTGCTAAGCGCTCGGCGCTCTTCTGTGCGCGCGCGCAGCGCGCAGCGGCCCAGCGCGCGGGCGCGCTGCTAATGGGGAGGGGGGCGCGCGGCGCCCAGTACCTCAAATTTTCATTGTTTTTTTTATTTATTTTAAACGTATTTTGGGCACGCTTTCTAACAAATTTTAAGGGTTTGAAAAACCTGAAAACCGAGTCGAATAATTTACGAAAATTATTTTAAACGTCGTTTTAAACACTGGTTAAGTTAGCATAGTAGCGCTCTGAGCTAGGGCGGGTTCGGGGTCGTTACATAAGCATACTAATTTAAATCTTTTTCTTCGAATTCAACAATATTTTCTTCAATCACAGCTATTTCTTCCTCAGGTAAAAATTCACCTACATCACAAGTTAAAAACTATGAGAAATCTCAGTAAGTAGAAATACGTGCAAGTTGCAAAACTTTTACTTTTACCGAATCCTTTTAACAGTTATATACTGGTTGAAAGTCAACCTTCTTTTAAGACTTAGTCATCTCTGGATTCGTCCTCTTTTACTTTTACTTTTAAGACTTAGCCAGTGGCTTCGTCATTTTTTACTTTTACCTTTAATGTTCAAGCTCTTGCTATCACGTATATGTCGTCAATTCCCTTTTACTTTTTCATACACATGCAAATGTCCTATTCATTTTATCTTTTAAATATTTCTATGTCGATACTCTAATATATGTGCTCAACCATCGAAAACGTGTGATAAATTAAAACAATAATAAAGAAAGTAATATCTATCATGTGATGCAGGGTCGTAGCCAAAATGTTGTAAAACGTTGTATTTACACTTACATGGATTCCGAGCAATAAGGGTATATCGGGATATTTCAAAATTCCAAAATAATATCATGCTTAAATAAAATCTTTGGTATTAAAATCCTACTTAATAAATCCAATTTCAAAGTAATTTGAGTAGAAATTCTTTACGTTGTATTCTTAAGTCGGATCGGATCGGTTAGGTCGATTTGGATTAATTCGGACAGTTTTAAAATTTTTTCTGCCTAATTCGAATATCAACATTAAAATTTCACTTAAATTATTCCAACTTCAGAAGAATTTGAGCAGAAATTTCTTACCGGTTAAATCTTTGATCGGTCCGGTTTGATTCGGTAGAAATTTGGTTCGTATCTTGTTCGGTTCGGTTCAGGTCGGATGAACAGTGCCTGTTCGGTTCGAGCCGGATGAACAGTGCCGGTTTGGTTCGATTTAGGCTTAAATGAACCAGTTTGGTTCGGGTTTACTATTCTTGTCCCGTTCACTAATTTGGTCCAATTCAGTCTAATAGTTTGGTTCAGAATTAAATTTCTGAACCAACTATTCCTTCTTCTTCTTCGTGAGGGCAGAGAGCAGAGAGAGAGGCCGAGGGAGCACCGAACATCGAGCGAGGCCGGAGAAAGTGTTCGGTCGAGGAGGGTTTTTCGTCGAAGGGGTTCGGCCATGCGGGTTTTCACCGGAGAGGAGTTCACTGGAGGAACGCTCGACCGAGGGTTTTTCACCGAAAACCTCGGTGGTCAGAGGTAGTTTCTCTAATTTTTAGAACCTTGAATGTTTTTGGTGTGTGATTTCTCTTCACCGATCTACTCTATTTATACAGTAGACCTTTCACTTTAATTTGCCAAAGTTGTTGGTTTCTCATCTCTTGTATCATTTCTTTTAATCATTTTTATTATTTGTTTATTAAAAAGCATGTTCACTCATTGTTTCTAAATAAAAACTAAATGTAAAACTATTTTTTAACTTAGTTTAATCAATTCATCCAAAAGATTTTCATGACTTTATAGTATCTTTATAATATCTTTCACTTTAATTTGCCAAAGTTGTTGGTTTCCCACCTAATTTTGCTTCCTGTAACAGAATTAAAGAATCGAAAAATTGGATGAGAAGCAATGAAGCAACGAATAAAAAATGATTACTCCAACAACCATGCATGGGCCCCATTTATTTCATCCCTGCAACTCCATTACTCCAACAACAAGCTTTGACCATTTCTCTGAAGGGCAAATAAATTAATGGAAGATGATAGCAATAATAATCTAAATAAAACAACCACCATTAAAAAAAGAAGGATCATCAGCAACCAGCTGAGAACATAATTGAATTCACCTAATCAAACATATAGCCACGAGGATTAAACTAATAAAATATGTACGAAATGCCGACATATTTTGTGATAAGGTGTATAAATATATACAATACATTAATGTTATCCGTTCTGTTATGACACTGAATGTTGTAGTCAAGGCTTCAATTATAAACACCAAATGAACAAAAGCCAGAAAAAACAAACCACCGAAGATTCAACTTTCGTGGCTCTTCAACTTTCGTGGGCCTGCATAGAAATTCATGTCACCCTTGTATTTCATTTCATATAATGACGCTTGGATTACAAGTGTATTACATGCCAAGTTTCAAACCTCTTCTAGATTTCCGTAAAGCAAAACCCTGTTTTTGTAAACCTTGCATGGCTTCCGATCAGACTTCTCCCGTTGACCTACCGAAGTATCTCCAAGAACCCACTCAAGATTGCCGAGACATAACAGCTTCTCTACCCTCTCAAAGAGGATGGCTTCATCACAGAGAATTGCATCTCTACCAAGGATTCTGGTACCAGACTAGAATAATCGCTGGAGTTGTAGCGTTTCAGAAATACTTCAAAGCTCAAGATTCCGATGTGCTGCTGGCTTCCTCCATGAAAACCGGCACGACCTGGATGAAGGCATTGATTTTTTCTATTATGAATCGCCGGAGATTTCTGAACTTTGAAGATCATCCTTTACTGCACAACAACCCTCATTCTCTTGTTGTGAACATGGAGTTCCAAGTCTATGGCAAAAAAGAGGGCGATGATCTCTCTCTTCTTCAATCTCCCAGAATATTCTCTACCCACACAGCATTCGTCTCACTTCCCACCTCTCTAAAAGATTCAAATTGCAAGATTGTTTACATAGGTATACGAGTCTTATCATATAATTGTTATTTTTAAAAATCTGAAATCATTTCCAAACAGGTAGGAATCCGAAAGACACGTTCATTTCTCTCTGGCACTTCATGAACAAGCTGAAACACGAGAGCATGGAGAAGATCTCACTCGAAGCAGCATTTGACATGTTTTGCAATGGATTCAGCCCTTGCGGACCAATCTGGGACCACTCACTGAGTTACTGGACTCAGAGTTTGAAAAGCCCTCACAAAATCCTCTTCTTGAAGTTCGAAGAAATGAAGGCAAACCCCGTAATCCATACGAGGAGATTAGCCGAGTTCATGGGTTTCCCATTCTCGCCGGAAGAAGACAGACAAGGCAAGGTCGATGATATTCTCAGGCTGTGTAGCTTTGAACATTTAAGCCAATTAGGGGTGAATAAGAACAGGAAGCTACCGAATGGAATTGAAAACAAGACCTTTTTCCGGTTAGGAAACGTCGGAGATTGGAAAAATTACCTGACGCCAGAGATGGTCGACAAGATTGACAGCATAACTGAAGAGAAGTTTGAGGGGACAGGATTAAAATTGTAAGACTTAGTTATTCTTAGTTTGAATAATCCCAAGTCAATCACTGTTGGCATGATGTTTGTTTGGTGGATGTACAATAATTCCAATTTTCCTGCAGCTTCAAACCATACCCAACTTCACTGTAAATTTTTATTAGACTTTGAATCTCAAAAGCTGTGAATAGATCTCACACTTATATCATCAATTAAACAGTTGTAATAATTGGAAATTACTTGATCAACAAACAAATGTAATAAAATAATTTTATATTATAGGAATAAATTTATATTGATTAATATTATTTTTACATTTTAAATTATGCTTGGTAAAATTTATTGGTTATTTATACAAACTTCATACTATATATATCTATATTATATATATAGTGTATATATATATATATATATAAAATATAAAGAGTAATAATCAAAATAAATTTGTGACTTATATTTGAAGTATGGAATCTTCAAATAATTAATAGTGATAAATATAGTTTATCTCATTAAGAATATATAATCATATCCCAAATATGTATATAATAACATAAAATAAATATGTTTGATATAATATAAAAGCCGTCATAGATTACAGTAAAAACGACTCAAACTTACATACATAGATGTCAAACTCTTAAGTTCCTTAATTGTATCGAAAATACGCATAATATCAATCAATATAAAAGAGCAGTTACAGATGTTTATGGTTTGATTCGGTTCGATTTTATGATGAAAATATCCATAATATCATTCAATACAGAAGAATATTTAGGGTTATTCATAGTTTTGATCTATTTTGTGATAGATTAGAATCGAACAGGTAGAGATCGCTTCTGATAAATTTCGAAACAAAATTAAATTTTTTTGTCATGACCGTCCATTATTCTTAATTCCATTCCTTGTTAGTAATAATAAAATTAACAATTAAACATGATAAGTGTGTATTTTACACACTTTATTGTACTCTTTAATACTTGAATGGATGAGTTTTACTCAAGTATATGAAAATTTCTAATATATTTGGTGCAAGTGTGTAGAAAAAATTGGAGATTTAAAGATTTCGGTGAAATCAATTCAGAAGAAAAGAAAGCAAGAAATTTTTGATTGGGCAAACGAGTTGCTGATCGATCAGCTATTTTAATTGATGGAGATGTTTGAATCTGGACCACTGAAACTTGTTTTAATCTCAGCCGTTGAAGATGATTGTGGGCTGGGCTTCAGATTAATTAAGAATTAGGTTAACTAACTAAGAGAAGGGCAGCACCAGCGATAGAAGAATTCAGAGCAGCCCCGGCGAGAGAATCGAAGGGAGAATAAGGAGGCAAACGAGACGGAGACCGGAACCGAGCGAGAGCTTCTGGAACTGGATTTCAGCATAGTTTTTATTTCCCTTTCTTCTTTGCAACTATGAACCCCTTTATTATTATTGTTTTTCTTTATTCTAGCATGAACTAATTTTCTTTTCTAGGGTTACGATGTAGCCGGATTATGAATATTTAATTTTTCATTTAATTCAAATTAATAATTTTCTGTTTCAATATTGTGTTGAGTATTTTATTCCGTTCTTAAAGCTTGCAATTGTCTGATCACCAATAGCATGTTTCTAGGATTATTTTGAGACCGAGAGGTGATAAATAATCGTGCACTGAATATTTTACCATGAAAAGAATGTTAGGCTAGAGATAGCAAATGCGTTCATGTGGTATCTTAATTTCTCGTTCTTAATGTATTCAATTAATTCTCAGGATTAGAGACCAAGAGGTAATAATTCGTTAATTGAATAAGTTTGTCTTTACTCGAGAGAGATTGATGAATATTTTTGTGAAATTGTAACACCCGAGTTACGACTAAGTAATTTTTCTAACTGTATTAACGGTCATGAATATTTAATCTTCGCGGTTTAGAATTTTTATGACAAGTTTAATTAATTATATGTGGATTTTAACTAGGTTGAGTGGCAAGGTTGTAATAATGGATGATTGAGGTCATTATTTAAAGAAAATGGAAAGGATTCAAACCTCATTAACCCACTGTAGCCGACATCCTCCATTCTCGGCGATTTCTTCTCTCCCAAGCTCCCGCTCTCTGTCAGCTGGAAATTTCCCTTCCGACAATCGATTTCCTTGCCATTTCTCGCATACTCTACGCTCGAGGTATGAGTTAGGCAATGTAGTTATCAGTTAATCGTTTAGCTCTGTTTTCAGCTTAAACTCGTAGCTCAAATCTCTAAACAACAGGGTAATAATATAGTTCATTGTTAATCTGAGAGTGGTAATGTCATTCCGAATCAGTTTTGGACACTTAAAGAACAATCAACCCTGTGTAACCAATAGTCGAATCTGTCTATTTCAGTTCTTGGATTTCAGATTTTCACAGAGCGTTAGACTAAGGATTCGGAATGGCTTTGTCTATTAGACCCTAGGATGACTTGAGGATTAGAATTTTTAGGACTTTGTTTTAACTACTGCAATGTGAATGTTTAGGTGAAGAAGTTTGAAGAGAAAGAGCTCAAAGTACTAAGGAGACCAGGTAAGTGAATGTATAGGTTTCCCGGTCAATAGGACCCTACATCAAAGGATGCTAGCTAGAAACTCATACGATAAACAGTAGTTCTTTCATGTTACTGTCTTGCATTTATGTTGATGATTAGTTCGATGATAAGTTTTCACACTGGATGAATGTTCTGTCTTATAGCTAGGATGAGTTAAAGAATCCCATGCTCATGCATTATCAATGTTTTATGCACACGAAAATGTTTCAAAAACATGTTTTCTCATGAACAAGATAAGATGATAAAATCCCTACAACGTGGTTGAGTGAGGGTTGGGGGCGGTTCGGCTTATGTCACAGTCCGCAGTAGGACATATGAATACGACCCGCAGTAGGGACCATGATCAAACACACTGTCGAACCCCCTTTACCGGCACAAATCCTCTCTCATCCCACACAACATGAACAATGATATGAATGATGAACATGATTCAACGATATGAACTATGATATGAATGATGAATATGGTTCAGCGATATGAACTATGATATGAATGATGAATATGGAACAATGATTATGAACAAGAAAAGACTCATGACCATGTTTTCTCTGGATTATGCATTCATGCACTCGTGATAGTATTGCATTCCTTACTAAGCCTTAGGCTTACAGTTACACCTTATGATGTAGGTGAAGAGCATTCAGGTGAGGATTTCAAAATCAATGAGGATGTTTAGGATTGGCTGCTGGAAGGTGCCCAAGGTGAAAGTCTGTGGCTGGCGGGCGATTACGACCCCTGGTTAACGTTTTATGATTCCTATTATGATAATGAATATGACAGTTTAAGTAGGATAAGGTTATTTCGAAACGTTGGATCTTGAGATTGTCTAGTTTAATTAATGAATCTGGGAACGATTTTGAGGATTATTAAACGATCTGTTGATTAAGTTTTCCGCTTTAAATGATCCGGTTGAGTCTATGGATTATACCTGTTAGGTTCATATGTAAGAATGTATGGAGTTTAGAGAAGTTATTACTCTACCTTCTGTATGAGTTGTTTGAGGATTTTGGGATATTTTGTCGTCTAGTGACCGGTAGAGGTCCACTACCGGGTGATGTAGGTGTTTTAACACCGGATAAGAAGGGAGCTATTCTGTCGTTTAGTGACCGGTAGTCGAAGTGTATTTCTCTTCTGGATGACGTACACGTTATTCTGTCGTTTAGTGACCGGTGGATGCCACTGTACGATGTTTTTGTCGCCTAGTGACCGGATGAGAGTTTAAAGAGTCACGTGTTTGACTCGTGCTCACCGGAAGACGTCCTCTGTAGGCGATGATAAGTGAGCCACGCGTAATGCACGTGATGACCGGATGATGTTTTTATGATCACGTGAGCTGCATGTAACGCCCCGAGTTATCTGAACCCGGTTCGCTACTCATTACTTGATCATAACTAAGAAATTTCGAATAAATTTAAAACTTCATTCGACATTCAAAATTTGACATTTTCTAAACGTTCAAAACATTTGAAAACTTTGCAGCGGAAAATTATTTAAAACTACAATGGGGATTTAACTAGCTGTGAAAATATTGTTGGAAAGATTAATGGAAATGTTTAAAGTATTCGGTCAAGAGAAAATAAGGTTTTAAATGATGGACTACTCAAGGAATTACAAAAGTCGAATTCATCTGCCGACGACAAAGTCAACGGAAGGAAACGGAACGAGGTTCCTGCCGATGACGTCACGAGTTGAACTCGTCTGCCGACGACTAGTCAACGGAAGGAAACGGAACGAGGTTCCTGCCGATGACGTCACGAGTTGAACTCGTCTGCCGACGACTAGTCAACGGAAGGAGCAGAAGCAGAAAACCAAAGGCTTCTGCCGATGACGTCTACACAACTTCACCCACAACTTCATCTGCCGATGAAATCATGGTAACTTCACACACCACTTCATCTGCCGATGAAGTTAACATAACTTCATCTGCCGATGAAGTCAGCGCAATATCATCTCTCAATAGACAAACACACGTCATCTTCCGATAACAACAATATGACTCCACGCCTTCCGATTCGCTAAACGACAAACGGGTTACTCTACACCTTCCGATTCACTAAACGACAAACGGGTTTCTCCCTCCTCCGATGGAATGGACTACATCTGCCGACACGTGCTACTCACGTAACTCCTTAAAGCATCTATTGATAGACTTTAAAATTTACATCTTCCGATGGCTTTTCTGAAGACATCTTCCGATAGAATTTAAAATTTACTCAACATCTACCGACAGATATCATCTGTCGATAGAGAGCAAAACAACAACTCTAATCGCTTCACTTGCAAATCCAGTAATAAACCAACAGAATACTAATTTCAGGGAAAACTAAGAATACTTTTGAAAACTTCAAGTAACTCATTCTTGCTAAAACTAACCAGAGACAATCCAAACCTTTGTGTCACTAGAAACTCATAAGTACTATCTTGAAATCCCAACAGAATATCGTTATCAGAAAAGAAACTCAAAAGCGAATTCCAAAACATTAAAATTTCTACTGTCATGAAAGCTCAGTATAATAAATTTGAAATACTGTCAATTAATCTTTGTTAGTCAACGACACCAGTCAAACCGCCCCATCAGATGCCTGACCGTTGCATAGCCGTGCTCCACCAACCTCATCTACTCGGTTATGCTCTCAGAGAAATCACCTGCTGTATCCTCAACACCTACATCACAAAACTCATCTATTAGCCTAATGCTAAGCAAGTAAAGCATTAATGAAATGTATGCTGAAACATAAACCCTGATCATGCAGTTTCTAATTTTCTCAACTCAGTTGTGCATCGTTCATAAACTGGTCTGATCCCTAAGTTCCCTTGGGAGTGGGATCGGTTCTCCCAATGTAATAAATCCTCTACTCAGTTAACGGGCGGATTACTTCCCTTAACAGCTAATACAGATCCCTTAATTCCCTTGGGAGTGGGATCGGTTCTCCCAATGTAATAAATCCTCTACTCAGTTAAGGGGCGGATTACTTCCCTTAACAGCTACTCTGTTTCATTCAGTTAATACTTATCATAACCTTGCACATAAATTCATTTTCGTAATTCTTCAAAAACTTAATGCATGACATAAAGAAAAGAAACACTCAAACATGCATAAACCTACTGTTTTGTGATGTAGGCCCGAAGGCTCACACATTACTTTACTTACCTGGCTCCTGGAAATCGCTCGGCTATATGCTACTCCAAGAATCTGCTCACCTAAAACCATTGACAGATTATGGATTAGATCTTCCACTAAACTTTATCTAACTACTGAAGTCTAAGGAAGCCAGTTTGGGGCTCTACTGATTAAGCATTCCCGATACATCACTAAACCCCAAAACCCAAATCTCTCACCCGCAGCTTATCGAAGATACATTCATTGCAATCCTTCAGCTACCCTAGCACTAGAACGGCAAGTAGTTGATTCAAAACTCACCTTGGTTGGGGAAAACCGGAGGGGAAATCGCCCAGAGGTAGTCTGCTTCAGCTGAGAGGTAAGAGTAATAAAACAGTGGCGGCTAAACCTCACTAAACCTTTCCTTAAATACCTTATCCACAATATAAATTCGCAATTACCATCTTGCCCCTGCCTAGTCATTTACAACCTAATCAACCTAATCTTACTTCACTAACCAGCTATCCACTCAAGAATCCCATATATAAAAAACCTCCAAATACAGGGCGACACATCACCCTTAACCTAACTATATACAACAAATACAATTAGCTACGCTTTCCCATCATTTCTACAAACAGACATCTAAAATAAACTATCAAATATAAGGCCCCACATCTCCCGAAGACCATGGTGGAGTCACCCCGACAACTGCCCGCACCGGCACGCCCCGTGCATCTCTGACTGCTCCCAAGTCTTGGCTGACTCACATAGCTCACCTGTACACCTGTCGTTACCTACACCACAGAACACACACGCACATGTAAGCTTACGCTTAGCAAGTAGGGGATAACAAAGATAAAAATGCACAATGCACCACAACTCTCATGCAGTCTTAACACAACAACACAACACCACTCCACACGACAACGCAACACATCACGAAAAAGACTGCCTGCATCGAAAGATGCCAAACCACCACCCTACTAGTCCCTCGCAGGTACCACCTTAACGCGACTGGGCGACTCCCTTGGAATCCCTCGCAGGTGCTACCCTAACGCGACTGGGCGACTCAACAATAGTCCCTCGCAGGTACCACCCTAACGCGACTAGGCCACTCCTCTGGAGTCCCTCGCAGGTGCTACCCTAACGCGACTAGGCGACTCAACAATACTCCCTCGCAGGTACCACCCTAACGCGACTAGGCAACTCCCCTGGAGTCCCTCGCAGGTGCTACCCTAACGCGACTAGGCGACTCAACAATAGTCCCTCGCAGGTACCACCCTAACGCGACTAGGCAACTCCCCTGGAGTCCCTCGCAGGTGCTACCCTAACGCGACTAGGCGACTCAACAATAGTCCCTCGCAGGTACCACCCTAACACGACTAGGCAACTCTCCTGGAGTCCCTCGCAGGTGCTACCCTAATGCGACTAGGCGACTCAACAATAGTCCCTCGCAGGTACCACCCTAACGCGACTAAGCAACTCCCCTGGAGTCCCTCGCAGGTGCTACCCTAACGCGACTAGGCGACTCAACAATAGTCCCTCGCAGGTACCACCCTAACGCGACTAGGCAACTCCCCTGGAGTCCCTCGCAGGTGCTATCCTAACGCGACTAGGAGACTCCGACACAAACCACCTTACGATTCAACTCACACCATCCCTTACGGTTCAAGCTCACCATACAAAACCATGTTAGAAACTCAGTGGGGTTCGTAGTTCGAAAACGCTGAAATGCCACACCCACATGCTTAACCATTATTCAACCGAAACATAACAATCAAATAACAAACAAGGCCCTACCGTACCATAACTCAGAATGAAGCAAAGCAACTCAGCAACAATTAATTCTCTACCATACTGTAACTTAAAACGAAACAAAGCAACCAAACAACACAAACAATAAACAAACAATAAACAACTAACAAGGCTTAACCAACGAAGAAGACAACCAACCAACAGACAACAAACAACTAACAACCAACAACAAACAATCAACAAAATAAATCCTACCGTTCCGTGGTGTAGGCCCGAAGGCAAAACACAACCGTCCTCTACTTACCTGGTTGCCCGATACGTTCTCGTTCACTTCGTCCAACCAAATCACACGTCCGTTTTCCTAAAATAACGAAAACTCAACTTAGTAACACACTAAAGGATTCTAAGGAAATCAACTAACCAAACTAACAACACTTAATCCAATTTCTTACTCTCAAGCTCTAAAACCCGAATTTATGCATAAATAACAACGTCCAACTTCGAACTTCATTAAATCAAGCTTACATTCACCAATTTATTCTCAAACTCCTATTTCTAACTTAATCCAATTAAAATCTAACTAAATGGGCCACTAATTTGGGTTCGGTAAAAACCGACCCGAAACTTCAAACGCGTGTAACTTTTGCGTCGATTATCGGAATCGAACGATTCCAGTGGCCACGTACTCCTCCAATAACCTATTTTATCCTGCCAAAAAGAATTTTAAAACAAACGACCGTAGCCAGGTCAAAAATGGCAAAACCCGAACTGCCCTAAGTCGGAAATTTTCCGCTTTTCGGTTTTTCATCAATTCCCATCAATTTCCTCACCAATCCATCACCCTCACACCCAATTAGCCTAAACTAATCAAAATTCTGAGCTACACACACCAAAACCCGAAATTCCCCAAATTGGGTTCTCTGATTTTTCACTCAATTTGGGCTCATCACAGCCAGGCGATGGAAGCCGGTCCAAGGGTTGGCAAACCCACGCCGAAAGCAGCCCATTTCGGCCGGCGATCGGAGCTCAAAGTCGCTCCTCACCCTCGGCCACGACCGAACCGAAACAGGGCACAAAAGGGGACTTACCGTTCAATTCGTGTGCGGAGAAGGGCCGGAGTCTGCTCGTCGCCGTCGTCTGGCCGGAAAACATCGAAAGTCGGCGGTGATTGCTCCGCCGATCGTCGCCGGTGCCTCGTCTCTCCCCTGCTTCCTCTCGGCGTCAGGCACGATCGAGAACAACAGAATGGCAAAGCCATTCTGTTGTTTTATTTTATTATTTAATAATAATAATAATAATAATAATAAATAATTCCTATTAAAACATTAATAAGCATCATTACCGTTTTGCCCTCCCGTGTTTTTGACCATTTCGAATTTCGTTAAATCTCTTCTTAAAGTCTAACTTTTCGTAAATTTACGCTCATCCCGTACCCGGCTTAAGTTCTCCAATTAATAAACCTTTTAGTTTAACCAAATTTATTTACTTTTAATTATTTTACCTTTTTATTATTTTTCCTTCTTTTTATTATTTTCTCCAATTCTTTAGATAAATTCTAAAATCCATTGAGGAAAAAATTCTCGGGTGTTACAATTTTCGTGTTATTTTCAGGTGCATGCGTAAAGAAGGAAACGCTAATCTTCTCCCGCTTAATCTTGAGATCGAGCGTACGTGTCGAAAAAATCGTAAAGAGAGAAGAGAAATTATTCAACAAGCGCGTGCCATCATGGGTGATACTGGGGAAGACATTGCTGAAAATCGGACCTTGCTGGACTATGTTATACCTACTGTATCCGGGATTCATTCAGCTATTTGCAAACCGGCCATCGCTGCTAATTTTGAAATTAAGCCGAGTACCTTGCACATGATTCAACAATCTCAGTTTAGTGGTTTCCTTTCTGAAGACCCCAAAGATCATATTGCCAATATTTTAGAAGTATGCGACACTTTCAGATTCCACAACGTGGGGGATGATGCAGTTAGACTGAGGTTATTTCTGTTCTCATTTCAGGATCATGCAAAGAATTGGCTTAACTCTCTGCCAGCCAACTCTATTAGTACTTGGGAAGATTTATGCCAGAAGTTTCTTTCTAAATTCTTTCCCTTAGAGAAGACTGCGAAGCTCCGGAACGATATAATCAACTTCAATCAATTCGATGGGGAAACATTATATGAGGCATGAGCACGCTTCAAGGAGATGCTGAGAAAGTGTCCAAACCATGGCCTACCGATGTGGATGCATATTCAAACTTTCTACGTGGGATTGTCAGCATCTACTAAAACTCTAGTTAATGCAGCTGCAGGTGGTGCCTTAATGAGAAAAATTGAAGAGACTGCATATGATCTATTGGAGGAATTGTCACTTAATAATGACGAATGCCCTGTGGAACACACAATTATGAAGCGTACAACTGGTACCCTAGAGCTTGAAGCTATGAAAGCATTGACACTAGTTTCTTCGTTGACTAAACAGTTACAAGAATCCCATATAGCAGCTAGTGTGGGGAAAGCGCCGATGGTTAATTGTCAATGGTGCAGGGACCGCATCAGAGTGACGAATGTCAGTTGGGAAATCCTATGCCGAATAAATCTATAGAACAAGCTAACTACATGGGGAATTTTAATCGACAAGGAAATCTCAGCTCAAACGCTTATAATCCAGGGTGGCGACAACATCCTAATTTCTCATGGAGCAATTCTCAAAATTTTATGCAAATGCCTCATACATTGCAATCGGGTCCATTTCAACAAGCTGAGCAGAAAAATGACCTCGAGGCAGCACTTATGCAATTTATGACCGAAACTCGTACAATAATGCAGAATCAATCGGCCCAAATTAGAAGTCTTGAAAATCAACTTGGCCAATTTGCTAGTATCATTAATGGAAGACCTCAAAGTACACTACCTAGCAATACTGAAGTAAATCCGAAAGAGCATTGTAATACAATTACCACTAGAAATGGAACAGTGATTGAACTGGTGCAAAAAGAGTCAAGTATGCCTAAATTGGATAACGGGGGTTCAAGTGAAAATGAAGCTCCAAGGTCTCTATCATCTCATCCTTCGGCAATAAAAGCAATTCCACCTCAAGTGCCGTTTCCACAAAAATTAAAGAATATGAAGCTTGATAATCAGTTTTCTAAATTTCTTGATATATTCAAAAAGCTCTACATCAACATTCCATTCGCAGAGACTCTCGAGCAAATGCCTAAATATGCCAAATTTCTTAAAGATATTTTGTCTCATAAGCGTAAGTTCAAAGACGGCAGTATGATCGCTTTGACAGAGGAATGCAGTGCTATTATTCAACGGAAGCTTTCACAAAAGCTGAAGGATCCAAGGAGTTTCACCATACCATGTGAAATTGGGAAGTCAATTTTTGAGCGGACATTGTGTGATTTGGGGGCTAGTGTAAACTTAATGCCACTTTCCATTTTTCAAAAACTTGGTCTTGGTGAAGCAAAGCCCACAAGTGTATTTCTACAGATGGCTGATCAATCTATAAAACATCCGTATGGGGTGATTGAAGATATCCTTGTCAAAGTCGACAAGTTTATTTTTTCCACTGATTTCTTGATTCTTGATATGGAAGAAGATCGTAGCATCCCGATAATATTAGGTCGACCATTCTTAGCAATAGCAGGTGCTGTAATTGATCTTAGAAATGGGGAGCTCAAATTGCATGTACATGATGAAGAGGTGATATTCAAGGTATATAAATTAATGGAGTACCCAATAGCTAGCGATGACATATTTCAGGTGGAACTCCCTAACATTGTAACAAGGGAAGCTTCACGTCGACCAAACGACTTTCTTGAGCTTAATGGGATGCAGTACGTTGAAAATTTGGGGGAGTCGACATTACGGGTCATACCACCTATTAAGAAACCACCCGACTACGAAGAGCTTCTAGCAAATGACAAGTTAGTAAATGGGCAACGATTGACACCATATTAGGACGATACAGTTGAAAAAGCAAAGTCCATCATATATCTCGACCCAACATGACGAAATATGATGTCGGGCCGTCGACAATAAATACAAGCGCTTGGTGGGAGGCAACCCACCCAAGTATCCTTTTTAGTTCGTTATTTAAATTTTTGTTTGCATTAGTTTAGTTTATTTTTATTTTACTTTATTTTATTATTAGTATTATTATATTTTTTTTTTAGAATCGAGGAAAAAAAAAAGAAGAGAAAGAGAAAGCTTCTTGATAGATTGCTCCTTCGACCGAAGCTCCACAATGCTGACGACCTGCCCGAGACGTTATGAGGTACGCTACTTTTACCTTACTTTTTATTTGCTACATTGAGGACAATGTTTGTTTTAAGTTTGAGGGTGATTTTAGCATATCTTAGTACTGTGCTATATTTTGGTATTGCAATCTAAAATCTGGTTTAGGTGTCAATGATTGAAATTTTGAATAAATTTATCCTTTAGCTTCTTGAAAAATGCTAAGTAAAAGATTGGTTTGTATTAGTTTACATTGACTTGAGCTTACAAAGTTATACTAAAAAACCATGAGCACATTTTCATTCTTATTTGATTCTATCTGTTGGTGTCATACTTATGTAGTCTACATATATCGAAGCTCAAACACAGTGAGGGAGTGAAGCTCCAGTCAAGTTGTGACGACCCTTTAACTATTCCTAATTTTCCCGTAACTATATTTTTTTATTTTTTTTATCCTAATAAACTTCGTATTAGTTGAGCGGAATTTAAATAGTAGATTAATTTGTTAAAAACATTCGTAACTATTTTAAAACCAATTAACGAAACATAAAACAATTGATTAAAACAATTAAAACTTAAATTGAAACTTAAATAAGCAATCGGCCAAACGCAGGAGGGCATAAAGGGATTTTCATCCCAAAAGTGAGTGGCAATCGATCTGTAGCACCCAGTTCCTATTAAATCAAATTTAATTTATCAAATTATGATGTACTAGTTTTTGATGAATTTGGAGAAAAAGTGATTAGGTTAGTTAATGAGTATACGAGGGCAAAAGGGTAATTAGATATCTAAAAGGGGATAACGTATTTAAGGAAAGAGGTTTTGAGTTTAACGAACCGTAGCCGCCACCATTTTCATACTTTTCTTTTCGGGTTTTCAGCTCAAGCAGCCGAGCTCTCTAGGCGATTTCCCCTGCCCAATTTTCCTCCAACCAAGGTAAGTTTTGATTCGATTACTTGCTGTTTTAGCGTCTAGGTAGCTGAAGGATGGCAATGTATGCATTCTAGAAGTGCTGTGAGTGGGGGATGAGATTTGGGATTTAGCGATGAATCGGGAATGGTGGAGAAAAGAACTCCCGGGGCTAACCCCTTAGATTTCTGACTATTTAGAATAAAGTTTAGGTAATGCTGTGCTTATGTTTTAGGTGAGCCAGCTCTTGGAATATCCTGCAACCAGAAACCTCTCGGAAAGCCAGGTAAGTAAAGTATGCATGTGCCTTCGGGCCTACATCACAAACATTAGGATTACATCACAAACATTAGGATTATGCGTTGTGTGAATGAGTTTGTATGACATGCATCATGTTTTGTGAAAGATTACGAAAATGAATTTCCATGAAAAGAATGGTAAGGTATGAACTGAATGTGACAGACAAGCTATTAAGGGAACTAATCCACCCCTTAACTTATGTAGGGATTTATAACATTGGGAGAGTTGATCTCACTTCCAAGGGAACCGAGGGATCAGATCAGCTCTTAAGGGAATTCATCCGCCCCTTAATCGAGTAGAGGATGTATAACATTGGGAGAGTTGATCCCACTCCCAAGGGAAAAGAGAGATCAGACCAGTTTATGTAAGAATGTGAATGCAACTGAAATGAGAAAGTAGAAATTGCATGTTTAGGAATTTATGATTCAGCATTTCATTTCATTACTGTTTTACTTACTTAGCATTAGGCTAATAGATGAGTTTGTGATGTAGGTGTTGAGGATACTGCAGGTGATTTCCCTGTATGCTCAGATGAATAGATGAGGTTGGAGGAGTACATTCATGTTTCGGCCTGGTAAACTGATGAGGCGGGTTAACTGGTGTCAGTAGTGCGAAGGTTCAGTTGGCAATGTTTCAATTTAAGTATGTTGAATTTTCATGACAGTAGTGATTTCAATGTTTTGATTACGTTTTCGAGATTTTCCTATTAATGGTATTCTGTTGGGATTTAATGTTAGTACTCACTGGATTTTTAGTAAGGTAATGGTTTGAAATATTTTTGAATGGTTTCAGTGAAGTGAGTAAATTCCTTTATGTAGTTAGAGTTGTTTTTGTATACCGAGGAGTAGATGAAATGTGGTTCTGTACTCTATAGGTAGATGAAGTCTATCGGCAGATGTTGAGTTGTTGTTCTGTTGTCTATCGGAAGATGTCTTCAGCGGAAGCCATCGGATGATATAGAATGAAATTTGTCGTTTAGTGATCGGTATATGTAGCTTGTTTTATCGGAAGATGAGAGTAAAAGATTTGTCGTCTTGTGGTCGGCAGAGGCTAAGTGAATGAACCACCCGGCTGACGTCATCGGTAGATGCGAGATAAAGTCGATCGGATGAAAAATCATCCGGCTGACGTCATCGATAGATGCGAGATAAAGTCGATCGGATGAAGGAATCATCCAGCTGACGTCATCGGTAGATGTAGGAAGACTTTTGTCGTTTAGTCACCGGAAGAAGCCTCCTATTTTCTGTTTCATTTTCTTCTGTTGACTTCGCTCGGCGGCAGATACGTTTGACCTCTGTAACTTTTCAAGTATTTCACGATTTAAACCTTTATCTCTTTTGGCTGATTATGTCTTAACATTTCGAACGATTATTTTAGCAATGTTTCACAGTTTCGTTTAACTCTATTATTGATCAAATGATTTTTCGCTGCAAGTTTTAAACATTTCTTTTAGATTTTAGCTTGTGTCAAATTTTAAAAGTTTCGTAGTCATGTATGGGTTTTGAGTAACGAACCGGGTTCAGAAAACTCGGGGCGTTACACGATCGCCCATCGCGATCGCAGCAGGGCGAGCGATCGCCTTTCGGCGATGGCATAACTGCCCAGTGATCGTCCTTCCAGGCGATCGCTGATCGCCTGCCACCAAGGAGGGGCGATCGATCGCCACACGCTCTGGAAAAATTTCAGAGCGTGGCGATCCCCTTGGTGGCTGATCGCCCCTCTTGGCGATCAGTCGCTAAGGGTTCTGCCCCCCCCCCCCCCCCCCTCCCTTTTTTCTTTTTTCTTTTTTTCCTTTTTTCCTTCCTCTTTCTTTCTTTCTTTCTTTCTTTTCCTTTCTCTCTTTCCTTTTTCCCTACATACATATACACATAACACATTCAAAAAATTCATCGTACTCTACTCCATGAACACGTAACATACGATCACTTAAATCTCACCCATTTCACACTTCACCATTCACTCAGAATAAACGACTCAAAACGCAATTAAAACCAAGTACATTTTCATGAAAACGAACTGCGTGGTTCTGTTTGAAAACCAAACATTTCCTCCTGCTAAAATCACCAAGCAGTTCATAAAAATCTAGGTAAAATCTTAACAAAACATTTTATAAATTCAATTTTCCAAAACGTTTTAAAAACTTCATAACGTAAACCTATCAACTAGTCAGAATCAAACATCCTAAAATGTTCTAACTATACAATTTTTCCTACGATCTAACTACCGTGTCCCAAAATACCTTTACATGATTCCTCACGGGTCAAAACGCACTGACTGCCCAGCGCACTCCCACAGACCATCCTCCTTCAATCTGTACGATCATCTAGTAGAGGGAATTCCTCCTCACCTGGATCTATGTCACCTACACCATAAAGACACCTATGAGATAAAAATATCAGCAAGTTCTACGTAAATGCTAATGCATGATCATGTATGCTCAATGCTATGAAAACCGTCCATGTCAATGCATATATCAGTACGTGTCAGTCTATGGTTGTTTACTATGATACTTTACTTACCTTTACAATGCATGTTCTTTTCAAGAAATCCGTGCGTAAATTCATTTTCATGTCATTTTTAAAACCATGATGCATGAACAGTTCAGTATAAACAATATAACATGATTAACGAGCATACCATCAAAACACAACAAATACCATTAAAACACAACAATCAACCTATAAAATAACTGAACCTAAACTACCTAACCTATGCAATTTAAACAAGCACGTCACCAAAACTCCTCGAGACGACTTCGACGTACGGTGTAGGCCTATCGGCCAGAGTAAGTCACGAGAACTTACCTCGTGTCCATTGCAATCCAAGCTCCGTCCACGAGCGTTGTTCACCTAAGGCAAATTCATAATTTTTTCGTCAAAACCTTAACTAAGGAAATTTCTTAAAGCCCTAATTTAATTCATTGAAACATTTTATCGAGCAGTTCATGCTCGTGAATTTCCAAAACTTCATTAATGGAGATTTCTCAAATCTCCAAAATCCATAACTCTAAAACTTCTCACAACTCAATCCAACTTTGCCCAACAACGTTCAATACGTCCTTTATATCCATCAACACGATAAACCTATCAATCTCGAACCCTAAATCGTGTTTTTAACGAAAACTCTAAATGAACCCTAATAGTTTAAACTCCGTAAAAACCGAACAATAAGCTTCTAAAACTATAGAATCGTACCTAGAGCGTCGATTGGAGGGAAAAACGCGAAGGAAATGAGACGATCGGAGAGAAGTTCGGTCGTCGGAATGAGAAACGCCGTGAGGGAGAAAGAAATGTCGCGAGAGGAGGGAGAGAGCACAGAGGAGTCACGTGAAAATGGAGAAGGAGAAGAGAAAGTGTGAGATTTAATTAAAAATTTGACTTGGCAATTACCTTTTTGCCTTCCTTTGATTTTTTATTTGTTTCGTTCTTTGTTTTGTTAATTAACTAACGATTTGTTTTCTCTAAATTCTCTTATTTCACCAATAAGTCCAACTCGTTATAAGAGTTCTATTAAAACTGTCTGTTCGCAATTCGGACCTCGTTCACTATTTTTACCAAAGTATCCTTTATATTACGTTAAACTTAATTCTCGTAAAATTAGCGTTACGACTCCTAAAATTCCCAAAATTTTCTTAAAATCCTTATTAATTATTAGGATTGTAATGACGCTTTCTTTTTGCGAAATTGACTAAATTTGACATATTTACAAAAATGTCATTTACATTAAAAATATTAATATACCGTACAGCCGGGTATTACACAAATATAACGTTAACGAGTGCTTACTGAGAAAAATCATTCTTAGTTTTACCCAACATCCATGAATGCGAATTGAAATTTCATCAAACTAAGAGAATGACTTAGGTCATCATTGGACCGTTTGAGCTTTCTTGCCTTACCTTTTTGTGTCATTTAATGACACCCTTAGTCACCCTTTTCGAGCTTTTGATTTAACCATTCAATTGTACCTATTTCAGCCCAGCCACATATAGATTTTCCTACCTTTTCTAAAGAGCACGGGGTTTATTGATATATTTGAAGGAAAATAGGAGAATTCAGTGGTGAGGATGAATAAAAACTCATTTGTCATCTGTTAATTTATTTTTACGTTGCTTTGTTATTATTAGCCTGAGTTGCAAAAAAAAAATGAGTTCAAAAGTTTAGTTTTATTTTCAGGCTTTTTGTATGTATTTTACTTTGTAATTATGACAAAGGAGTTAATCTGAGTGATATTGAATGAAATAAGTTTAGGGGTGAGAGATCAAAAGAAAGCTTGAACGAGTTCAATGAGTGAGCGATTGCTTAGAAGAAAATATTGAGTGGGTGAAATAAGGAATGATGGGTTGTGCTCTGATTACTCGTTTGTATCCATAAAATTTCTACCCTTTTAACCCAGCCTTACATTACAAGCTTTTAAAGACCTATCGACTTTTATTTTGGTTAATTGATAATTGTTATTAGTTGGATAGTGGGCAAAACCGATGAACGATTAGAGTGAATGAAGTGTTTCCAAGTGAGCTATGAGTGTATTCCTTTCCCGTAGCTATATCAGTTGACCTAACAGTTAGAGAAAAATAAGAATGAACAAAAACACACGAGGATTTCTAAGTAAGCGAATGTCAATGTGCTAATATAAGTTAATTCTTTTGCAAAGTGTTAATCTTGGTAGTTTTAGTATGAATTGTTCAAGCTGAGACGAATTACCAAAAATTGGATGAGGGTTGCTTTACCATTATATTGCATTGTGCATATTATATGGGGTTGGATTATATATCTATTGAGATTTGTGCTTAGTTTTATTCGCTTGAGGACAAGCTTTCATTCAAGTTTGGGGGTGTGATAAGTGTGTATTTTACACACTTTATTGTACTCTTTAATACTTGAATTGATGAGTTTTACTCAAGTATATGAAAAATTCTGATATATTTGGTGCAAGTGTGTAGAAAACATTGGAGATTTACAGATTTCGGTGAAATCAATCCGGAAGAAAAGAAAGCAAGAAATTGTTGATTGGGCAGACAAGTTGCCGATCGATCAGCTATTTTAATTGATGGAGGTGTTTGAATCTGAACCATTGAAGCTTGTTTTAATCTCAGCCGTTGAAGATGATTGTGGGCTGGGCTTCAGATTAATTAAGAATTAGGTTAACTAACTAAGAGAAGAGCAGCACCAGCGATAGAAGAATTCAGAGCAGCCCCGGCGAGAGAATCGAAGGGAGAATAAGGAGGCAAGCGAGACGGAAACCGGAACCGAGTGATAGCTTCTGAAACTGGATTTCAGCATAGTTTTTTTTTCCCTTTCTTCTTTGCAACTATGAACCCCTTTATTATTATTGTTTTTCTTTACTCTAGCATGAACTAATTTTCTTTTCTAGGGCTACAATGTAGCCGGATTATGAATATTTAATTTTTCATTTAATTCAAATTATTAATTTTCTGTTTCAATATTGTGTTGAGTATTTTATTCTGTTCTTAAAGCTTGCAATTGCCAAATCACCAATAGCATGTTTCTAGGATTATTTTGAGACCGAGAGGTGATAAATAATCGTGCACTGAATATTTTACCATAAAAAGGATGTTAGGCTAGAGATAGCTAATGTGTTCATGTAGTATCTTAATTTCTCGTTCTTAATGTATTCAATTAATTCTCAGGATTAGAGACGGAGAGGTAATAATTCGTTAATTGAATAAATTTGTCTTTGCTCAAGAGAGATTGATGAATTTTTTTGTGAAATTGCCATCAACACATAGAAATATAAATTAATTATTTGGATTAAAAAAAAACTAAATATGATTAATTTAAGTGAAATCGGAAACCCTAGAGCTTTCTCATTATATTATTAAACTCGTTTAATTTTCTATTATTTAATTAATTACTCTTCTTTTATTTTTAATTTAAATTCACTAAATTATCGTTATTCAAATTAGACTGAAATTAATTTTATTTGATTATTAATTAACAAGTTCTCGTGGGTTCGACACTCTACTTATCATTATATTACTTATTGTGACTCGTACACTTGCAAACTATTTTTCACAACATAATTAACTAAATTAAATGCTACTAAAATAAAATTCAAAGGTTTAATCGAATTTTTCAATTCGTTCGAACTAAAAATTGAGGACACCAATTCAGGCCCACATCCATAGGGATTTTTTGAAGTCTTAATAATAATTCAGTTTGATTCGATTTTCGAATGTTAAACTGAAACGGAATTGAATTTTATCATTTTTCAAATTTCAGAACTGAATCTCAATTCAGTGAACTTTGAAAACTGACCAAAACCGAAACAAACCAAACAAATTAGTTCGATTTGTCTATTTCGGATCGGTTTTGAACACCCTTAAGAACAGTTCAAGAAAATCGAAAGATAAAAACAAACAGCTGGAAGCTAATGCATGAATGATGAAACCAAGATTCAGACAGGATCTCAAGAAATCCCACATTTAAAAAACATGTCTAAGTTGATTCAATCTACAACAAAAATCATGTCAAAACAAGCCCAATTTCATATTTAAACTTCACAAATACGATGTTTTCCATCACACAATCAACATAAATCTAAAAATACCAAGGTCCTTGGTGAACATCCTCTGTACATCACAATGGGTCTAACAGATATATGATTCACTAACTTGCAGTTAAGGGTCATGAAGCTTTGAGAAGGGAAGAAGAAGAGGAGAAAGTGAAGAAATAGTATAATCAAGAAGAAAGAAGAGAGGAAGCTAGAATGAAAGTGGGATTGGAAAATAGCAACACATTGCAATTCAACTCATAATCATCAACTATCCCACCAAGTTACAATGCAACACTTTAAATAGAATAAATTCTAGAATATGATAAGTTTATAATACGAAAAGATTGCAACCATAGAAAATGAAAGGATAACTTCATTAATACAAACTATAATAATGCTAACCTAGAAAGATGAAAAACTTAAAATTTTTAATGCAAACCATAAATAAATCAAAAATAAAAATAACTAGATTTTAAACGGTTGATGTCCTCATCAATTCTCCTGGGGTAAGAGAAACCACCCAGTCAAATTGAAGGAACCATAGTTCGGCAGCTAATCAATCTCTCAACCATAAATTAAGCGATTGAACAACTTTTTGTTGGTGACCATAAAATTGTGTGACCGAAGGCCAAAATCGAGAATCTTTGGCATTGTCCCGAAATGTGGTAAAGAAAAATTCTGATGATTTCGGAATAGCTCCAATAGGTCTGGATCCAAATCCTAAAATGTCTATTTGTAAATCCACGTACAATCACTGTTTGGTCGATCCATCCAACGGACAAGGAAGCGCTGAACCTCACCTTCATTAGTAAATATCATATGATCATCTAAAATAGCCTCAATTTTATCCTTACGTGTTGTGATAATTTAGTAGGAGCAAAATCAATAGATGGAGGAAGAAAAGGATCAACATATGGTTTAAAATGACATTTATAAGCTACCAGGTCATCGACATTAAAATCACGAGCCGTCATTGCTCTTAATCTTGTTTGCAAAGTGATTGCAAATGACCATAGACTTAGGTAAGATTTTCTTGCTTGATATTATCTGAAATGCTTCTGAATTCTTAAAGTTTCTATTTCCCTTCGCATTTGCTCATATATTTTACAAGCTAATATATCTCTAAAAAATGATTGGAGTTAAATGGCGACTTCATGCAATGCAAAAAATGTTTTGTGGGAAATATATGTACGAATTTGCCTTTGAATAATTCTGGCTGCATTTCCAAGTACTTCCCTTCTTTTCACATCCAAAGACATCATTTGACCAGCTCTTAAAAACACCATAGTTTCACAAGAGTCAACATGAGTTTCCTCAACTTTAGCTTGATTTAACCCCTTAAATGTCTCGATAAGTCTTTCAAGACCTTGTTGAATCTTAAGACTCAATCGATAAAGTTTATATTTTTTTCATCTAAGGACTCTTCAACAAATTCATTACGTACGTGTGCTAAAGAGGGTGGTGGCTCCAATGTGTTTGGTGTCCCTGAAAATTGCCGAGCGTCATACTCTTGTTCGTAATGTCTTGGAACAAACTCATTTTTCATTAGGTACTTCATTAACTCCCATGTACGAATTTTGCCCTTGCCATATAAACTTCTCTTTCTCGTAAGTTTTTCTCACCACAAATAAGCATATCCTTTGAAACTCAAAGAGGCTAGCAGGATTTTTCTTCTCTCTGAATAATCATCACATTCAAACAATATCTCTATTCTTTTTGACCAATCAAAAAAATCATGATCATCTGAAAGACCACTAAAAATAAGCACTATAGTATTAAAAGGTCTTACTGTTGACTTAATTAGTGTTTAAGTCTAACTAAGTTTTTGATGATGTACTTGAATGTTAAATATATAATTTGATTATGTTTATTAAATGAGAACAATGATTTATGCAAGGATTTTAATCTATTGGAAATGCCCTTGGAAAGGGTATTTTAGTTATCTAATGCATATGATTAAGTGTACAGGACTAAATAGTATAACCGGTCTGGAATCTGTTTCAAAATAACCAAGTCCACTGGTCACTAAACGACAAAGGCGGATGAGAGAAATGAAGAAGTCCACCGATCACTAAACGACAAAGGCGGATGAGAGAAATGAAGAAGTCCACCGGTCACTAAACAACACAGGCGGATGACTTCGAAGAAGAACTCCACCGCTCGCTAAATGACAAAGACGGATGACTTCGAAGAAGAACTCCACCGCTCGCTAGACGACAAAGGCGGATGAGATAAAAGCTTTCTCATCCGACGCCGGTTCAACGTTTTAAAGCTGCTTCATCCGACACCGGTTCAGCGTTTTAAAGATTCATCATCCTATGCCAGTTCAACATTCTGAAGTTGCATCCACCGATGGCGGTTCAAGACTAAAACAACATTGCCTTCCGCCAGATTTTAAATATAGCGCAAAAGCTACAGTGTACCTCGCCCAAAAGCTTAAAGTCCAGAACATTAATGGCGTCGGGCGACTTGTGCTTTCAGAAAGCAACGGCTACCTGCATTTGTACGAAAGCTGCTACAACGGTAACAAAGTTTCCATTATTGGATAAGGAGCATTGAAGTCAAGAGCCGATTTTGAAGACAGAGTATTTGAGCCAAGGTTAGAGTACGAAGGAACAACTTTTGGAAAATCTAATCCTTGAGCCCTAATCTGCGAATTTGATTATACTCTGTATTTCTTCTACACCTCTCGACATTAACTTGAGATTTAATTCTTGTGAGAGTGTAGTCTGAGCTTACGATTTACGAACTCAAAAATTCTGTATAAAGCAGTGGATTGACGCCCGTGAAGTTCAATCCTGAATTGTAAAGGCAGTTGATCGGAGCCCAGAATTTCGATCTGTTTTTCTCACTGAGGAGAAGGTTAAGAATCCTCAAGGGGGAGCCTTGGAGCGTGGATGTAGGCAAGGTTTAGCCAAACCACGTTATTAAATCATGTTTTAAAAAGTTTAATTCACCCCCCTCTTAGACAATTTCGATCCTACAATTGGTATCAGAGCAAGGTTTAATATTGTCTAAGGTGTCTATCTAAAAAATATTGTTTTATTTGAAATGGCATTCAACAACACTCTACACAAATGGAAGGTCAGTCTACCACTAGACCTCCATTCTTCGATGGTAATGATTATGTGTACTGGAAATCTAGGATGAGAATTTATGTTCAGGCTATGGACTATGACATATGGAATAATATAGAATTTGGTCCATTTAAAGCCATCAAAACTGAAGACGGGGTTAGCGTACCAAAAAGATCTAATGAACTAACTGAATCAGACAAGAAAAATCTAAGCCTAAATGCCAAAGCTGTAAATACTCTATACTGTGCTCTGAACAGAGATGAGTTTAATAGAGTACAAGGATGTGAGAGTGCCCAAGAGATCTGGCACCTATTAGAGGTCACACACGAGGGCACAAATCAGGTGAAGGAGAGCAAACTGAATATGCTCATACACGAGTATGAACTATTTTCTATGCCTAAGGATGAATCTGTCTCTTCCATGTTTACAAGATTCACTAACATAACTAATGGTTTGAAAGCTCTTGGTAATTCTTATTCTAGTGAAGAACAGGTTAGGAAGATCCTCAGATGTCTTCCAAGAAGCTGGCAGCCAAAGGTGACTGCAATTTAGGAAGCAAAGGATCTCAAAGCTCTCAAACTTGAAGAGCTCATTGGCTCACTAATGACTCATGAGATAACCATGAGAACCAATGACAAGGAGGATCTCAAGGAAAAGAAGATCTCCAAGAGAAAGGACATAGCCCTCAAAGCCTCTTCAAGCAAACTAGATGAATCTGAGGAGGAAGAAGATGATGAGGACATTGCTCTCATCACTAGAAGATTTAGCAAGTTCCTCCAGAGAAAAAGGATGCATGGGAGGAAATTCTCGAAAGGAGAAAAGCCTCAAAAGGAAAAGGAGATCATTTGTTCTGGGTGTGGAAAGCCAGGACAGATGAAGGCCGACTGTCCACATGCTAAGAATCCTAAGAAGTTCAAGAAGAAGGCTATGAATGCCACTTGGGATGACAGTGAAGGTGACACCTCCTCTTCAGAAGATGAGGAAGTTGCAAATCTGTGCTTTATGGCACACGAGGAAAAGGTTAGTACCTCTTCTTCAAGTATTTTAAGTGATAGCGAAAGTGATAATGAAGAAGGTGAACTAATTGACGCTTTTAATGATTTGGTTAAACAATTTGGCATGCTTAAGACTAAATATAACCTGTTGAAAAAGGAAAATGCAAACATGGTAGAAATGCATGCTAAGAAGTGTAATCTGCATGTCAAGGAGATTGATAAGCATAAAAGCAAAAACGAAGATTTGAATCATATTATTCTGAAATTTACTAATGGCACTAAGTTATTTAAGATGTTATTAAGAAGTCAGAGAGCAAATTTTGACAGAACAGGATTAGGTTCTGACAAGTCTAATAAAAAGAGAGTTTTTAAGAATTTCTTTGTTAAATCTTCTACTTGCCATGCATGTAATGAGATAGGACATAAATCGTAAGAATGTCCCTTGAAATTAGGTAAGAAGTCAGGTGAGAAACTTCAATGGGTTCCTAAGGGAACCAGACCTAACACTAACACTAGGACCCAAAAGATTTGGGTACCTAAGAAGACTACTTGATCTTTGTTTTGCAGGATGATGCGTCTCCAATAAGGAATCAGTGGTACCTGGACAGTGGCTGTTCTAGGCACATGACTGGAGATGCATCCATGATTGCTGTTGTGAACAAGAGGAAAGGAAACGTCACTTTTGGTGGAAACCAGAAGGGTAAAATTGTTGGCATCGGCAACATAGGTAATCCTGATAACCTCATTATAGAAAATGTTCTGTTAGTTGAAGGTCTAAAATATAACCTACTAAGCATCAGTCAATTATGTGATAAGGGTTATAAGGTAGTTTTTAAGAAAAATTCCTGTATAATTAAGGATATAACCAATTTCAAGGTTCTCTTTACTGGTTTCAGGAAAGAGAATATCTATATCATTGACTTAGATAATGTTGTTTGTGATGATGAGAAATATTTTGCTGTTAATTCCTCTAATGATAGCTAGATTTGCCATAGGAGATTAGGACATGTAGGAATGGAAACCTTAGCTAAGATTACTAAGGATAATTTAGTTAGAGGGATTCCTAGGATATCCTTTGAGAAGGATAAAGTCTGTGAAGCTTTCCAAATGGGTAAGCAGATCAAAAGTTCCTTTGCATCTAAGAATGCAATCTCTACTTCTAAGCCTCTCCAACTTCTCCATATGGACCTCTTCGGTCCTTCTAATATAGCCAGCTTAGGAGGTAAATTCTATGCTTATGTCATTGTCGATGACTTCTCTAGATTCACCTGGGTATTCTTTCTGAAGTCTAAGGATGAGACTTTTGATACCTTTTCTAGCTTTAGGAAAAGAGTTCAAAATGAAAAGGAGCTCACCATAGTTGCTATTCGTAGTGATCATGGTGGAGAATTTGAAAATGAGAAATTTGAACTCTTGTGTCTCAAGTATGGAATTGAGCACAATTTCTCTTCTCCTAGGACCCCTCAGCAAAATGGTGTTGTTGAGAGGAAGAATAGATCTCTCCAAGAGCTTGCTAGGACTATGCTTAATGAAAACTCTCTTCTTAAGTATTTCTGGGCTGAAGCTGTTGCAACAGCCTGTTATGTTCTCAATCGGGTCTCCATAAGACCTATTCTTGAGAAAACTCCCTATGAGCTTTGGAGTGGAAAAATTCCTTCTGTTAAATACTTTAGAGTCTTTGGTAGTAAATGCTTTATTCTCAATACTAAGGATAACTTAGGAAAATTCGATTCCAAATCTGATCTTGGAATTTTTCTTGGTTATTCTGTTTCCAGTAAAGCATATAGGGTATTCAATAGGAGAACTCTTGTTGTAGAGAAATCAGTACATGTCAACTTTGATGAGTCCTCTCAGCCCACAATCAATGTGGATGAGAATGACACTTTGGAAAAACATCTGGACTCTCTTTCCTTAGAAAAGCCCTCTGATCCCCTTCAAGTAGAAAAATCTTTAGAATCTTCTTCTACTTCTCTAGATATTATTCCTGTCAATGATGAAAATCCTGCTCTTCCTAGAGATTGGAAGTATGTCAAAGACCATCCAATAGATGAAATTTTAGGTGATCCTTCTTTAGGAGTTAAGACTAGATCCTCTCTTAGGAATCTCTGTGCCAATGTGGCATTTATCTCTCAAGTAGAGCCTAAGAAATTTGAAGAGGCCGAGAATGATGAGAATTGGATTATGGCTATGCAAGATGAATTAAATCAATTTGAAAGGAGCAATGTATGGGAACTTGTTCTACGGCCTAAGGATCATCCCATTATTGGAACTAAATGGGTCTTCAAGAATAAATTAGATGAAAATGGGATTGTTGTTAGAAATAAGGCTAGACTTGTAGCTAAGGGATACTCTCAAGAAGAGGGTATTGATTTTGAGGAATCTTTTGCCTCTGTAGCTAGATTAGAGTCAATTAGGATGCTCCTTGTTTTTGCTTGCTACAAAAACTTCACACTATTTCAAATGGATGTAGAGAGTGCATTCTTAAATGGTTATATAACAGAAGAAGTTTTTGTTGAGCAACCTTTAAGTTTTGAAGCTTTTGACAAACCCGACTATGTCTATAAATTAAGGAAAGCTTTTTATGGTCTTAAACAGGCTCCTAGAGCTTGGTATGGTAGGTTGAGGAACTTCCTTGAGGAAAGGAATTTCAAAAATGGTAACACCGACTCAACTCTATTTACCATGCAAAAGGATAAGGATATTTTGTTAGTTCAAATTTATGTCGATGACATTATTTTTGGATCAACTAATGTCAACATGTATAATGAATTTTCCTCCCTCATGCAAAGTGAATTTGAAATGAGTATGATGCGGGAGTTAAAATTCTTCTTAGGTTTTCAGATTAGTCAATCTCCTGATGGAATTTTCTTCTGTCAAGAAAAATACATCAAGGAACTTCTTAAGAAATTTGGATTAGAATCTTCTAAGTCTTCTAAAACTCTCATGAGTACCACAACAAAATTGGACAAAGATGAAAATGGAATAAATGTGGACATAAAGAAATATCGTGGTATGATTGGATCTTTGCTTTATCTGACTGCAAGTAGGCCATATATTCTTTTTAGTGTTTGTTTATGTGCTAGATTTCAAGCTGCCCCTAAGGAGTCTCATTTATCTGCTGTAAAAAGGATTTTCAAATATTTGAGTGGGACTTATGATTTAGGATTATGATATCCGAATGGAACTTCTTTTGATCTGATTGATTATTCTGATTCTGACTATGCTGGTAGTCTAGTTGATAAGAAAAGCACCAGTGGAACATGTCAGTTCCTTGGTGAATCTCTTGTCTCCTGGTATTCTAAGAAACAGAATTATGTTGCATTGTCAACTGCTGAGAGTGAATATATTGCTGCAGGCAGTTGTTGTGCACAAATGCTTTGGATGATACAGACTTTGGAAGATTATAATCTGTTTTATGATAAAATTCATATTCGGTGTGATAACACCAATGCTATCAACATTTCTAAAAATCCTATTCAGCATTCTAGAACCAAGCACATTGATGTTAGATATCACTTTATCTGTGATCATGTTCAAAGAGGTGATATATCCTTAGAGTTTGTAAATTCTGTAGATCAATTGGCCGACATCTTTACAAAACCGATGGATGAAAAGACCTTCAATAATATAAGAATAAGGTTAGGTCTTATTCGGTTCGAGAAAAGCTAGGTTTTTTTTTCTATTGAAAATCTTTCCTGAGAGAGAATGGTCAGTTTTATAGATAACCGGATGATATGTCTTCTTCACTGACCGGATGATGTCTATGCACCGGATGATGTTTTTTCTATTCTGCTGACACGTGTCACCCATCGGGTGATGTCGTTGTTACACGTGCGACTTCATCACGTCGGGCGGTGTTTTATTACTTTTAAACTCTCATTTCTTCACCAAGACGCTTCATCTTTTGCGCTCTTTCTGAAAAACCCCTGCCCTACCAATCCTCTCTCTCGAGCTTATCCTTCCAATGGATCATCTGGGTTCTTCATCTCGAGCCGTTGCTGAACCTGCGAAACAGAAAGCCAAAACCTGCTCGCCCACCACGAGTGATTCCTCGAGCGAATAGTTGGCTGTCGCTCTATTTCCTCAATGAGGCCGCTGAAGTCAGGTATCACGACGACTTTAAGGATAAGAAATTGATTCCAAGTCGTGGTATTGTTCCAGACGAGTTAGTTGCCTTAAACATAGTAGCACCCTTGACTGACATTGGATTAATAGGGTTGTTTGAAGTTGAATCCTTCTTTTACCCTACTACCATTAGAATGTTCTATGCCAATCTTAGTTATCTTTCTGACCAATCAACCATTTCGAGCTATGTGTATGGAAAACGCATAGTTCTAACTTCCCAATCCATAAATGAGCTACTGGGGAGTCCACATCTCGATCAACATCCCAAAATCTATACAATAGGGCAAGAACCCCCATTTCTTAAAAATTCAGATGGCGAACAATTTTTGAGAGAAATTGCTCTAGACCCCCACAATATTCCCAATTCCTTAAAGAGCAGACATTTATCTATTAGAGCTCGTCTTCTCCATCAGATGATATGTTATAATGTCATTCCTAAGGGTGGTCATTATGATGATATTAGCAGCATGGAATTTGTTATTCTTTTTGCCTTCTATCAAAAGACCCCGGTTGATATAGGATACATTATTCTGAGAAGGATGATACAGAGTGTTTTTTCAGGGCCTACATCTTTTCCCTATAACCTCCTTCTCATGAAGATTTTCCAGAAGTTTGAGGTTGAATTTCAAGAGGATGAGGATCCTTCCTGTCTCAAACCATCCAGTTATTACTCTAAATCCACTTTGTCAAGGATGGGAATTAAGCGAACACGTCAAGGGAAATTTATTTTGGATCAGTCCAAGCAAAGGGCTGCTGAGGTAGCAGTTGTCAGGAAAGGCAAAAGGAAACTGCCTTTGGATGAAGAGTCCTCAATGCAAGAAGGAGGTGGTGACTCAGAGATCCCTGCCTTTGATATTTCCCCTCCTCATTCTCTGGTCTCACGCTCCCACCTTCCTCCACCAATGCCAAGACCCCCTGCTTCCTCCTCTCTAGCTCATCCCTTTGAGGCAATGTCAGCCCTTCTTATTCCTAACCTTTCTCCTCCTCGTTCACCTCCTACATCAGTGGCTCTTTCCACTCTACTCTCTGTGCCCCCTCTAATTCCAGAAGAACCCTCTTCCCCTCCATCAACTTTGTTGTTGCCTTATCTGCCTCCACCAGTCCAACCTTCTCCACCAGTTCAACCTTCTCCACCAGTCCAACCTTCTCCACCAGTCCAACCTTCTCCACCAGTCCAACCTTCTCCACCAGTCCAACCTTCTCCACCAGTCCAACCTTCTCCACCAGTCCAACCTTCTCCACCAGTCCAACCTTCTCCACCAGTCCAACCTTCTCCACCAGTCCAACCTTCTCCACCAGTCCAACCTTCTCCACCAGTCCAACCTTCTCCACCAGTCCAACCTTCTCCACCAGTCCAACCTTCTCCACCAGTCCAACCTTCTCCACCAGTCCAACCTTCTCCACCAGTCCAACCTTCTCCACCAGTCCAACCTTCTCCACCAGTCCAACCTTCTCCACCAGTCCAACCTTCTCCACCAGTCCAACCTTCTCCACCAGTCCAACCTTCTCCACCAGTCCAACCTTCTCCACCAGTCCAACCTTCTCCACCAGTCCAACCTTCTCCACCAGTCCAACCTTCTCCACCAGTCCAACCTTCTCCACCAGTTCAACCTTCTCCACCAGTCCAACTTTCTCCATCAGTCGAACCACCTCCTACCATACTCATTCCCTCTCCTGTCCATCCTGCTCCACTTGCTCTACCAGCTCCACAAGTCCAAGTCTCTTCACCAATCCCATCAGTCACTCCTGCCACTCCTCTTACTTATCAGCGCAGATTTTCTATCAGTGAGGCTCAGTTTAATGCTTTGCAGTCCAGCATAGCCAGCTTAGGTACTGCCATCATTTCTGTTAAAGAGCAAATGGATAAACAATTGAGCCAGATCAAATTGGACATGAGCATTGCCTTGGATACAGGTCTAGATCTGCTGTCTAAGAAAATGGACAGACATAAGGAAATTGCTGCCCTGAATCATAATTCGCTCAAGTCTCAATTTGATGCTCTTCTACCGGGACCATCTAGCCCTCCTTCTTTCCCGGAGGCTTGTTCAGAAGACCTTATACTTCCCCTTTGCAGATCTGAGGTTCTTGAAGACTCTGTTCGATTAACGCCTTTAGCTCTTTAGGAGGCAGAACTCCAATTTTCTACTCTTGTTGCTCCTCCTGCTCGTGAGTCTTCACCTGAGCCAATCAGTCCAATGGAAGTATCTTCTGTTGGACCCCCTGTCGAGCCATCATCATCTGCTCCTTTTCTGGATCAACCTATCTGTATGGACTTGGTAGTCTCTCCAGACACATCTCCACCTCCTCCTCCATGTCTGGATCTGGTAGTCTATCAAGCACCACTTCCTAATGATCTTGAATCCCTTCAAGCCCTCGTGGATGCTTACTTCTCCCCGCACCTTGAAGTGGACCAGTGGATCATCCATGCATGTTGGAAGAAATTTTTAGATTCCTGTAAATAGGAGACATTTTTTTTCTATCTACATTTTTTTTCTGATCTTCATCTGTTCTGGTACTCTACTGTTGCATACTCTGATCTTTACTTATTGCTATTCTTGTGTTGAAAGCATTGTTTGTGTTGTCTCTCTCTGATTGTTTTTTTGATAATGTCAATGAGGGAGAATATATTTGATTGATGTTTGATTGATGATGGATATGCATGTGGAATTAGTTACTATGAGTTGTGTTTGCATATTTTGGAAATCTGGATATCTGCATGTTCTTGAAACTCTGGTATGCTCCGTGCTTGTTTCTGGAATATATGCATTTGCTATGGGAGAGCTAAGACTATGGGGAAGTAATATTTAATCAAATTTATACTCATAGATTGTCATCATCAAAAAGGAAGAGATTGTTGACTTAATTAGTGTTTAAGTCTAACTAAGTTTTTGATGATGTACTTGAATGTTAAATATATAATTTGATTATATTTATTAAATGAGAACAATGATTTATGCAAGGATTTTAATATATTGGAAATGCCTTTGGAAATGGTATTTTAGTTATCTAATGCATATGATTAAGTGTACAGGACTAAATAGTATAACCGGTCTGGAATCTGTTTCAAAATGACCAAGTCCACCGGTCACTAAACGACAAAGGCGGATGAGAGAAATGAAGAAGTCCAACGGTCACTAAACGACAAAGGCGGATGAGAGAAATGAAGAAGTCCACCGGTCACTAAACGACACAGGCGGATGACTTCGAAGAAGAACTCCACCGCTCGCTAAACGACAAAGACGGATGACTTCGAAGAAGAACTCCACCGCTCGCTAGACGACAAAGGCGGATGAGATAAAAGCTTTCTCATCTGACGCCGGTTCAGCGTTTTAAAGCTGCTTCATCCGACACCGGTTCAGCGTTTTAAAGATTCATCATCCTATGTCGGTTCAACATTCTAAAGTTGCATCCACCGATGGCGGTTCAAGACTAAAACAACATTGCCTTCTGCCAGATTTTAAATATAACGCGAAAGCTACAGTGTACTTCGCCCAGAAGCTTAAAGTCCGGAACATTAATGGCGTCGGGCGACTTGCGCTTTCAGAAAGCAACGGCTACTTGCATTTGTACGAAAGCTGCTCCAACGGTAACAAAGTTTCCATTATTGGATAAGGAGCATTGGAGTCAAGAGCTGATTTTGAAGACAGAGTATTTAAGCCAAGGTTAGAGTACGAATGAACAACTTTTGGAAAATCTAATCCTTGAGCCCTAATCTGCGAATTTGATTATACTCTGTATTTCTTCTACACCTCTCGACATTAACTTGAGATTTAATTCTTGTGAGAGTGTAGTCTGAGCTTACGATTTACGAACTCAAAAATTCTGTATAAGGCAGTGGATTGACGCCCATGAAGTTCAATCCTGAATTGTAAAGGCAGTTGATCGGAGCCCGGAATTCCGATCTGTTTTTCTCACTGAGGAGAAGGTTAAGAATCTTCAAGGGGGAGCCTTGGAGCGTGAATGTAGGCAAGGTTTAGTCGAACCACGTTAAAATCCTGGTGTTAATTTCTCTCTCTCACTCTATTTTATTTGTTTGTTTGCTGTTATCATTTAAGCTCAAACCACGAGAGAAATTATCTAGATTATTAAATCAAGTTTTAAAAAGTCTAATTCACCCCCCTCTTAGACAATTTCGATCCTACACTTACATGATCAAAATGACCAATTAAAGTTCTTTGCAACCTAGCCTCTCGATGCTGATTATTTTGAACACAACTCCTTGTCATTATATCAGCTCTTTTCGCGTTGGAGAACCGGAAATAGAACAAACCCAGCAAAGCTTCAAATTTTCGGAGATAAATAGTAACGACGATGAACAGTAACCGACGATGAACAGTGTCATCAATGAACAGTGCCGCCGATGAACAGTACCCGAGCGATGAACAATAACTGAACATGAAAAATTAGAACATTAAACCAAGATTTTATTGTTTGAGAAAACAATAAAACCTGCTCTGATACTAATTTGATGCCGCGAAAAATAGTAAGAAAAAAATATAGCTTAAGAGGAAAAGAAGAAGAGGAGAAAGGGAAGAAAGAGTATAGCCAAGAAGAAAGAGGAGATAAAGCTAAAAAGAAAAATAGATTGGAAAATAGCAACATATTGCAATTCAATTTATAATCATCAACTATCCCACCAAATTACAATGCAACACTTTAAATAGAACAAATCTTAAAATATGATAAGTCTAGAATACGAAAGGATTGCAACCCTAGAAAATGAAATGATAACTTCATTAATACAAACCATAATAATACTAAACTAGAAAGATGAAAAACTTCAAACTTTTAATGCAAATCATAAATAAAAATAACTAGATTTTAAACGGTCGATGTCCTCGTCACTTATCTTCAGATATTACTTAAGAAATATGACCTGCTTGAGGCCAGACTCCTTTCTATTCAATCGCGATGAACTGATCGTGAGCTGCCACAAGTCGAATGATTCGTGTCCCTGCCAGACAAAGATGCAGCACACAATGCCTTCCAAATAGGAACCAACATTTTTATAGGTGGATGTAATTCTTGAGAGCGAGTTACATGAGATTATGAGGAATTTACCAAAGCTCAAACATGTTCTTGCTGGAAAAATACAGTACCTTGAAAACTAACATCAGTTCTGTTTCATCGCGAATGATTAACGACAAACACCAGTAGCAAGTGACAAGGCTTACACATTCTTGTAGCACTGGTTTCAAAATCTGGTCAATAGGAACAAAACGGTGGAGGACTTTCCCACTACATGAGGCAATAATAGTCTGATCAACGTCAATGACATCTAATAAAATAAAAATAATGATCATAGATATAAATAACTGTAAGTTCACTCAAAATTAGGTGCAAAACATAGGTTTATTAAAAATTAGGGATGTAATTCAACACAAAAATTATCTTCTTGATAACTGACATCTCCATATTTAACTTCTAAGAAATAAACAAATTACCTCATGTAGTGACTTTCCAGTTGAACACCAAAAGACGGCATAATGACAACGGACTCTACCAATGCAAGAACAAATGTATTTAGGCAACAATGATGTTCATATTTATATGCCATTAGTAATTACAGGTTTTGCAAAAGCACCCATCTTCCAGTAATCTCACTTCTCACCTTTCACAATAGACTTCCATCTTAACAACTTGGCAGCAAATGAGATAAAAAGAAAGCTCCAAAGAACCAGAATGATAAATTTATCCTGTACGTTAAGTATTAAAACCTCTCAAAATTCATCACAGTCCTCGATCAAGTAAAATCTGCAAAAATATTGAATATGCTAAGAAAATCCAAGTCAAAAAATTTTGCCAACAATAACTTTCGAGAAGTTAAGATGGAAAGCTCACAAATAAAAATCATTCGATACAGCAAAACAAAGTCATCAAACGACCTTGTACATGGGAATTAAAATGACTCTTGGTAGATTTGTTATCAAATAAATGTAGTAAAAAAACAATGTTAAGTAGGCCATAAAAGGAATAGAGTCATGATGATCAACCTAAAATAAAATTACCTTGAGTAGCGAAAGACAAAGGGCATTAGCCAAAGCAGCAGCAACAAAGATGCACGAAATGGAAGTGTCAACCCAATTCTTTCCTCCAAGGACAATTACATGATGAGAGTCGACAGCTTCAGCAGGCCATTTGTTGTCATGAAAGTATCCATATTTCCAGTTTTTCACAATAAATTCAACCATACTAACTACTTAACCAAAAGGACTCAAACTCTTATTTCACTTTTCATCCTGCATGCAAAATGTGAGAATTTATTTCGTCTGTCCTTTCAACGGAAAATATCATTAGTGGTTATTATACGGAATGTACAAGTGACAACAATAACAGCCTTGGAAATGCTGTGATTATACCATTGGTTGCTTCTTTTATAATTTACATTCTAGAATTTATCTTTCAATTGATGAAAGAAAAACATTTTATATTCATTTGTTATGAACAAATGTTAGCCTAGTCAAACAGCTAAGATAACACTTTTCTAACAAATATGAATGCTACACGAAAATGTGAGTCTCCTCTTAAAAGGGACTTACTTAAAGTTCAACCTATTCACATTAGGCTTACAGCATATCATATAACAAAATGACAGTACAATCCACTTCAAGAAAAGGATCACCACCATCATTAGTATTATACATTGAAATAATTTGAAATTTGTTATTCAATAAAACCGGGGAGAATCAAATAATAAACAAAAAAATAGTTTTAGTTTAATAAACTTTTCCAAGCTCACCCCCACAATTTTTATAGCAGTGTACATAAATAATTTCAAGCAAAAAATATCATCAAAATTCACAAGCTTAAATAATAGACTACTTCTAGAGTAAGACCACTTTAGTTCTTAAAATAACCCATAAATTCTCTATCTTCATATATGTATTTCAATCCTTCATATCCTTGTAAGAATTCCTTAGAAAATTCTATACTTATCTCCTTTTGTTCTTGCAAAGAAAACCAGAAAATTGTAAAGCATAAAGGTAAAGTTAACAACTAAAATTTTCAAGAATAGAAAAACACTCCTCAACTTTAATATCTTATGTATAGAACCAACCTTTGTTCCACCTCTTTGATCACAACAAAGAAGTGCAAGTAATTATCCCACTAATAAAGGCCAAGATAGAAGACATGCTTTTAATTACAAAAGCTTTCTCTATATTGCCAACTAGTACTAAAGAATGCCTCCAGTGTCATTATTCTATTATAACGAAATTCATAAATAAGAATTTTTCATCGCCAATTTGGAAAATAAAAAAAAAAACAGACAGACTACAGCAACTATAAATGCTCATATATACTGAAAATGCAGCACAAAAGACAATGCATGCAAATATATAAACCTGCCAATGGGGTCGTGGAGATGGCCAAACCGAAGCATTGGATTAAGTTTCAGGTCACTAATTTAACAAACTCTTGACCCTTAATGTGCCTATCTTCTTCCTCCCTTCTTAGTTAGATTTTTAGGAACCCAAATTAAAAACTTCCAAAACAATTTCGACCTATCATCAACAGCAATCCGTCAACTTTACTCCGACCCCACGTTAAATTGAGAGAAGATCAATCTGTGCAAGGAATCAAACCATAAACTTAAAAATTAACTAGACATGCATTGTATTATATCGATTAAGATGAAGATAACTTGAGCAAGTTGGGAAACCATCATCTAAGAAGAAATTAACAACGAATTCTTACTCAAATTTCAGCAAAGCTTCGAGCTACAGTGTCACGACCCAAAGGGAACCCGAGACAGTGAGAGGGAGAGAGAGAGCGTGCGTGCGATGGAGATGGAGGGGGAACGAGAAGAGGTCTTATGAAATGAGCGTCGGACGTAGATTCAAAATTTCTGATTAGTTTTCATTGGGTTCCCAAAACCAAAAAATTGAAAAAGAAAAAAGGAACACTAATTTTTGGGCTAGGCCGCCCAAGCAGATCCAATAAACTAAAAAACAGTTTTTTGTTTTCACTCACACGAAAGTCTCCCCAGAATCCAAAGCTGCAGTAGCTCAGCACGACAAAAATGGCAGCTCATAATTCACATCGGGAGAATGAGAATTTGAATAATGAGAATTTGAATTAACGGTTCTCAGAAAAGAACTAAATAGCGGGTTCATGGATTTATTAGGTTTTGAAGATCGAGGAGGAGGAGGAGGAGGAGGAGGCGGTGCCTGGTTTGATCCGAGTATACATGAGTTGTATTATTGTCATAATAAATTCATACCTATTCCGGCGGGGATTTATATCAGATAAGAAGCTAATTTAGATAAACGGACTGGTGCATAATTGTCGGCAGGGCCCAGATATTCTTACTTGGCAAAGCTAATGAAATTGCCCTCTTGAGGCTGAGAGTGGAGTCGGATCGCCGATTCCGGTCAAAACATTGATTACAGTGACACCGACAGATAGAATGGAATTCTCGGTTCAGTTTGATTCTACCAATTTTTAGATTTTCTCATATCTCGATTTGAGTTGGTTTGACTTTTTTTTTTTTTAATTTTTAAAGTTATACCAGTCAGTAGTGGTGTTCAAACAACCGTTTTGAAGGAAACCGAACCGAACCTACTAGAATTTGGTTTCAGGAATGGAGGCCAAAACCAGTCGGGAAACCAACCGAAATCGAACCGGAACTGAACCAAAATTTTCGATTCAGTTTTAGTTCGGTTTCGATTTTTGACAATATTAAAAAAATTAAAAAATAATATTTTTTTCAGAGAGAGAGAAAGAGAAGTGAGAACGACGAGAAGTTTATATCCAATCATATATCATCGCCAAAAGAGGATCAAAGAATTGATTAAGCTCAGAACAAATATTTATCAAAGTTCCGACGGTTTCCATATTTACCTCTAATTAAGAAACCAAATATCAAATTCGCATACCCATATAACTACTAATTAGTAATTTTCAATGATTCTCGTTAAATTTTCCAAAATTGCCGAAAGAGAGAGAGAGATACCTAGAAGAGACGAGGCGCGAGAGACGCCGCTCTCTTTGCAGCTGGTAGCTCCTTTTTATATATGATATTGAGCAATCAGGAAGCTCTCATGGAGAGACAGAGAGAGGGGAGACATCCAGCCAGCGGCTGCGTGGACAGTCGAAGTGGGGTGTCGCGTGTCGTCTGCCGTCTGCCGAGCTTCAAGAGTCAGTCGAGCAGCTCGAGCTTCGCGTTCATGTCTGCCGTGGAAAAGGAAGAAGCAGAACAACAAATTGTCTTCATCTGCATTAGGATTTAGGGTTTTTATTAAAAAATCGGTTCGATTCGGTTAATGTCAGTTTGGAATGATCCAAACTGAAAATCAAACCGATGTCACCAGTTCTTACAAAATAGAACCGAAGTTCAATTTTTTTTTACTCAAAACCGATCCGAACCAAACCGATTTCACCGGTTCCGATTTGGTTCATCTGTACCGGTTCGGTTTTGCACACCCCTACCAGTCGGGTTTGGTTGAGACCCATTTATGAAAAAATAGTTTTTTCAAAGAAAAATATACAAAATAATGAAATGATCATTAATTATATAATAATTATTATATATGATTAACAAAAAAAACATTTTCATTATAGTTATTTAGACCAAATAAAGGATTAAAAGGATATTCCTTGAACGCGTGTTTCACATGGGACAATTTGCAAAGCTGTGGTATATGCTATAACTTTAAAAATGACTTTGATATCATTGATCTTCTTTGTCAAAGTCTTTCACCTCAAATAATAACATGCATTCATAATCAACTCAACAAAATCACACTCAATTTTGTGATAACCATTATCTCAATACATGAGACAATAGCTATGGATTGAGAGAACAATTCTCGAAGATCAACAAATAAGACAAATATTTTCTTAAAAATCGACTTCTCCAATTTGAAAATTTATTTAAACATTAATGAGGTGGAATAATTTCATAACCGTAACTCAAAATATTACGAGAGAACTGTTAGGAAATGTATTCTCACTTGGAGTTAAAAAAAATGAGTTGGTAATGCTCGTAGGAAAATTTAAAATAAAACTGTTATATGCACCATTTAGCGTTGTGGTGTCACGATGAAGAATTTCCATGTTGAAACAGTTGAGAAAACAAAAAAAAGAAGCAGTGAAGGAGAAAGAGGAAAATGATTTCTGGAGAGAAACGTTGTATGTATTTTATTATGATTCAACGATAAAAAAATGTATACAATGGACAAGAGTTATATATATAAAACTACACTTACGAGAAGGGTAAAAAAGGAAAAGAATAAACACCTAAGAGAAGGGTAAAAAAAATAATATAAATGATATATTGACATCCTCCCTCAAGAGCAAGGCCAGTAGCCGAAGATCTTGAAAATAAAAGTAGAGAAAGCTGAAGGTGGCAGAGGCTTGGTAAGAGCATCGGTGAGCTGATTCTCAGAAGGAGTAAATTTAATTACCAATGATTTTTGTTGCACATTTTCTCGAACGAAATGATAATCGATTTCAACATGTTTGAATTTTGAATATAAAACTAGGTTGGAAGCCAAATACGTCGCACTCAAATTATCATAAAAGATTATAGGGGTAGCAGAGGTGACCATACCAGTTTCAGTGAGTAGAGATTGAAGCCAAAGAAGCTTTGCTGCACCGTTTGCTACGCTTTTGTATTCGGACTCAGTGCTGGAGCGAGAGACAGATTTCTGTTTAGCATAGGACCAAGAGATAAGATTTGGACTTAAAAATATGCAATAGTCATTTATGCTCTTACGGTCATCTGGACACGAAGTCCAATTGGTATCTGTAAAATAAGTAAAGTTGAAATAAGGTGAAGGAGTAAATGAAATGCCTAAAGATAAGGTGCCTTAAAGGTAACAAAGAGTTCTTTTAACACACTGCCAATGAATATCAGAAGGGGCATGCATAAACTGACAGAGTTTGTTGACGGCAAAAGCAATATCTGGGCGGGTAAGACAATAATATTGAAGATCCCCAATAATACTACGATATAACGAGCCATCAAGTAAAGGAATATCAAAATTGATTGACATTTGGGGCCGGCAACCATGGGGGTGGGCACAAATTTGCAGGAAGCCATCTTAGCTCTGTGTAGTAACTCAGAAATATACCGAGACTGAGAGAAAAACATTCCAGTGGAAGTCCGAGTAACCGAAATGTCGAGGAAATATTATAGGGGCCCGAGATCACGCACCACAAACTGACTATGCAAATAGCGGAGAAACTAATCCAATAAAGAAGATAAGTTACATGTGAGTATAATATCATCGATATATACCAACATAAGGAGAATGGAGGAGACCTTCCGACAAATAAACAAAGAGGTGTCAGATTTCGAGGTGAAGAAACCACCAAGATAGCAGAGCAGTGTATAATTTATTGTACCAAGCACGAGGGGACTGCTTTAGCCATATAATGCTTTCTGTAATAAGCATACTGCAGAAGGAAAAGAGGAGTCAACAAACCCTGGAGTTGTTGGATATATACCTGTTCAGTAAGATCACCATGTAGAAAAGCATTGTTTATATCAAGTTGTTGGATTTGCCAACCTAGAAAAAATGTCAAAGATAAAACAATACACACCGTCGTAGGTTTGACAACTGAGCTAAAAGTCTCATCATAGTCAACTCCCTCAGTCTGATCATAGCATTTTACCACTAACTGAGCTTTATAACGATTAACAGAGCCATCTGAGTTAAGTTTGGAATTGAAAAGCCACTTGCAACCTATAATCTTAGCACCTGTAGGCAATTGAGTAAGAGTCCACGTGTTGTTTTTATGGAGAGCCAAAATCTCATCATGCATAGCAAGTATCCAATGGTTGCATTTTGAGGCTTCCTAAAAGGTAGTGGGTTAGGTAGTTTCAGCAGTGAGAGCCTTTGGTTTAAATATACCGTCTTTGGATCGTGTTCTCATGGAATCATGATTGACGGTAAGTGGTCTATCGATCTGGTTTGATGGAGGAATTGGTAAGATAGAAGAAAGAGGAGACTGCAGTGGAACAAAAGGAGAACAATTGGTGTGAATGGGAGAGGAAGTGAGCTCGAGTGTTATGGTAGAGGAATTAGTAAGCGTAGAAAAAGGTAAGGTGTTTATAAGAATAGAGAATGAGGGTGGTAATTGTAGGTAGGGAGTGACTATGGAAAAGGGAAATGAGGACTCGTCAAAGAAGACATGACGAGTGACATAAATTTTATTTGAAACATAATTTAGACATACATAGCCCTTGTGATGAGAGCTATAGCCTAAGAAAACACAAGGAACGGAACGAGGTTGTAACTTATGTTGATTAAAGAGACGAAGAAACAGAAAATAAAGACAACCAAAAACACGGAGGGACAAGTAAGGAGGCAACATACCGAATAAACATTGAAAAGGGGTGTAACACCCAAAAATTTTATCTAATAATTTAGTTATGTGCATGAAGTTTACGAAAGATTTTAGAGATTTACTAAATAAAAGTAAAAGTAGTTGAAAAGTCAAAATTTAGAGACAGGCAGGATAGAATAACCAAAAGGGAGATTTAAAGGTGTATAATTAGATTTTTGTAAATTGGAATTTAATGATGAATTAAGTGGATTGAAGTGAGGTTAGGAATCCAAGCTTCTTGAAGAAGCTTTCTTCTTCTCATCACCAAACACTCCTCTCTCTCATTCTCTCCCTCACGTTTCTTCTTCTTCTTCAGCCAAATACTAGCAGCTCTCATCCCTTTCTCCCTCTTTTATGCAACTCTCTCTTCCCCCTCTCTAGTTCTTCTTTCAAAATCGTTTAGGAGCAAGAAAAACCCCAAGATTTATTCCCTCTTTCTCTAGGTCTGAATCTTTGAAGAAAAACCCACAATCTCTTCCAAGCTTCTCTCAAGTCTCTCAAGGTTTTCAAAGTGAGTGTTGAGTTTTCTTAAGAGGGTTAAATGTTTTTGGTTTATGGATTATAGAAATGAGGTTAATGTGTTGTTTTAGTTGAATACTTTGATGGTTGAATAGGCTAGGGTTTGATGTACGAAAATTTGGTTTCACTTCTCACATTCTTGGATTATTCGATGCTTAATTGGATAATAATGTTTGGTTGAGGATTGGAAATAGAAAGGATGAAAGAATTTATGCATATTGGCTTAGTTGTTAATTTGGAAAAAAAAAATGGAAATCTGGACAGGTTTGGTATTTTAGTTTATAGCCTAACCTATCGATTTCCATTTGATAAACTATTTTGGTATGTTAAAAATAGACTCTTTTGGTGAACTTTTGGCTTTTAAATCGAATCATTCGGATAAGTATACACAAAGTTATGAATTTTTAAAGTTGATTCAAATAATAGGTTAAAAACTGGAAATTCAGTGCAATTTCGGATTTGGTGTTTTTCACCTGACCTAATGGCTTGCAATTGATAAATGGCTTGTACCATGTTAAAGTGAAAACAAAGGGGGATCTATAGGCGTTAGAATTATTTGATTCGGATAAGTATTTCGCAAGTTATGGAATTTTGAAGATTTGGGCAATTATAGGTCAATTCCAAATATGAGTTAGGAATTTGTTGATTTGGATTGCCCTTATGTTTATACCATCATGTCGGATGCTCACATTGAGCTTTGATGTGCCTATTTATATACTTGAGAAACAATTAGATGTGTGTGATAGGTTTATACGTGGTTTAAATTGGTTGGATGAATTGGATGCTAACATTGAAGTGTACATGCATTAAGTTTGCAAGTTCTAAAAAGGAAGTGATCAAGTTGACGTCAAATTGCTAAAGACTCTAGGTAAGTGATGTTATATGTGTTTGGTTAATTACCCTACATCACAAGGTGCTAGGATATGTATCGTTATTGATGGATTGAATTAGGTGATTTATAAGAACTGTTAGAATAGGTAGATTATGTTATAGATTTAGCTTGCTGTTATTGTTAGATTGTTAGATTGTTTATTGTTATTGCCTTGAGGATACGTTTATGAGATATTTATGATTATGTTAAATTGAGGATATGTCGATATGTATTGTTTATGCATTCATGCATATTTTTTCTCGTAAGAAAGATAAAGAATTAAATGAAAGAAAATACGTAAGTGTCATATGTGGATAGAAAATGAGTATGGTCGTCCCGTAGGGTTTGGACCATAAGGTGTGCCTACTTTATTTTCTTAAAGAGCGAGTATAGTCGTCCCGTAAGGTTGGACCACAAGGTGTGCCTACTCTCTCTTGCATGAATCTCGTATGACTAGAGTCAGAGAAAGAAAATAAAGTAAAGACAGAAAACAACATGATTTACGAACTACATGGATATTCATAAGCATTTATTCTATTTTACATCACTTGTTGAGCGTTAGACTCATTAGATGAACCTTGTTGATGTAGGTAACGGAAGTACATGTGAGGGTTATATGCAGGATTAGGATTAAGTAGGGGTGTGCAAACCGAACTGGAACCCGTGAACCGAACCGAAACCGGTGAAATAGGTTCGGTTCAGATCGGTTTTGAACATTTGGAAACCAATCTTCGGTTTCGTTTTGTAGGAACTGCTTAATTAAATTCGGTTTGCGGTTTGTATCGGTCAAAACCGATACAAACCGAACCGAATCAGTTTTGCACAAAGGAATTTTAATTATTAAAAAAATAATAATAAAAAATAAATAATCTTTTTAATAATTAAAATTGTTTTTGTTATAATATTACTTTTATTTCTTAAAAGTATTTATTGTAATTTTAACTTTACTTTTCGTTTTTTATTCTTCTAATACATTTTTTTTTTATATTTGACTATATATCTAATTGTTTTTTATCTCCTCTAATTTAAATTTACATTATTTAAATTTTTAGAAAATAAGTTGTAGAACCGAAACCGAACCGAAACTCTCGGTTCGGTTCCAGTTCGGTTTTGGTATGTTAAAAGACCAGTTTCGGTTCGGTAAATCCAAAATCGAAACCGATCGGTTCGGTTCGATTCCTCCCCAAAACCGAACCGAAACCGGTTTTGCACACCCCTAGGATTAAGGAGACGGTTGGCGGAGCACGTCCATGGTGGTGACTTGGGGTTCTTCGGTGATTTTGACTTGTTGGCTACTATGGGTATTTTTTGTCCCAAGTGTATGGACATGTTTTGATTTAACTCACGTGCAAAATCAACTTATGATTTCAACATTTTGAAACCATATCTTTTGATTTCATAGAAACTTTTGTGTAATAAAGGAATGGGTTTGAAATGAATTAAGTATATTTTGATGAAAAGTTTATATGGATTTTTATGGAATTGTCGGTATTTGTTGGAGTTTTACTTGACGTTTTTCAAGAAATGAGAAAGAAAGAAACAAAGGAGATGTCAATTGATCGGCCCAGCATTAAAAAAAAAAAGAGAAAGAAGAGATTTTTAAAGTTTTGAGATTTTAAAAATTTAAAGAAAAAAGTACGGGACGTTACAAGGGGAGTGATTGTTTAAAACAAGTGTAGGTAAAAAATTGATTAACATAGTGGCAGTGGTAAAAGCGTAGGTCCAAAACTTTTGAAGAACAGAAGAATGGAACAGGAGAGCTAAACTAGTTTCAACAACATGACGATTCTTTCGCTCTACACGTCCATTTTGATTAGGAGTGTATGGACATGAGATACGATGATGTATGCCAAGTGTTTTAAAAACATATGATCGAGACTGAAATTCTCCACCCCAATCAAACTGCACTTTTTTAATGGCAAAACCAATCTGTTTTTGAACTAATTTATGAAAGTTTAAAAAGATTTTGTGAACATCACTTTTTAATTTTAAACAATAAAGCCACGTAAAACGTGTACAATCATCAACAATTAGTAGAAAATAACAATCACCAGTAATAGAACGAACAGGGAAAGGACCCCACACATCCAGATGTATAAGGTCAAAAGGAGATAATGCATGAGAAACAGAAATGAGAAATGGCAAACAATGACTTTTACTCATTTGACATGCAGTACAGAATTTTGAAACACTAGACTTAAGAAAAGGTTCATTACATAGACCCAAAACAAAATCTAAAACAGTTGAAGACATGTGGCTTAGACCGAAATGCCACGCCTTTGAAGATGAAACAGTGAATGTGGAGGCAGGGGCGTTAGAGCAGGCAGTCGCAGACAAGGCGTGAGGAGCAGAGAGTGTAACGCCCCGAATTATATAAACCTGGTTTGTTACTCATGACTCGAACATAACCAAGGAACTTCACCTTCATTCAAAATTTGACATTTTCCAAAATCTCAAAACATTTAAAAACTTACAGCGGAAATCATTTAAACAAAAATAGAATTAAACAAAACTATAAAAACAATGTTTGAATAATGGGTTGGAATATTAAGAAATAATCGACCAAAGGAAATAAAGGTTTAAATCGTGAAATACTTGAAAAGTTACAGAAGTCAAACGCATCTGCCGCTGAACAAGGTCAACGAAAAAGGGCAGAAACAAAACTGAAGGTTTCTACCGATGACGTCAGCCGGCAGAATCATTCTCCCAGTTTCAGCCGATCGCAAAACGACGAGTTTTGCTACTCGCATCTACCGATGACGTCAACCGGATAAATCATCCATCTAGCCTCTGCAGATCGCAAAACGACAAAAGAAAATCTTTTAAATTACCAACAAAACAGAGCACATCATCCGGTCACTAAACGACGAACTACTTCCTACATCTACCGATCACTAAACGACAACACTCCTGCTACATCTTCCGATAGGTCTAATACATGACATCCACCGATCACTAAAAGACAAATTACTTCCCACATCTACCGATAGCTTTTACCAAGACATCATCCGAGGGCTTTACTGAAGACATCTTCCGATGGCTTTACTGAAGACATCTTTCGATTACAAAACGACGAAATTCTTTCCACATCTTCCGATAGATAAAATACTCGACTTCTACCGATGAACTAAATCCACCGATGGGCAAACTCTCGACTTCCACCGATAGATCAGAAATACTCAACGAAAACAACATAGCAACAATTTCACTATAACCCAAGAAAGCTCCGACTTTCAAAAGAACTTAAGCATTTTACTAAAAACCATTCAAAACCACTTAAATCAGTACTACTCCGAAATTTGACAAAACCACAATTAAACCAACATATATGTTCTTATCCGGAAAATCTCAAGAAGCATTCGAAAACATTAAAACTACTACTGACATAAAAACTCAACATACTCACATTGAAACATTGTCAACTAAACTTTCACAACTACTGACATCAGTTAATCTGCCTCATCAGTTTACCAGGCCGAAACATGAATATACTCCTCCAACCACGTCTATTCATCTGTGCACTCAGGGAAATCACCTGCAGTATCCTCAACACCTAAATCACAAAATTCATCTATTAGTATAATGCTAAGTAAGTAAAGCAGTAATGAAACGAAATGTTGAGACATAAATTCCTAAACATGCAATTTCTACTTTCTCATCTCAGTTGCATTCACATTCACTCATAAACTGATCTGATCCCTCATTTCCCTTGGGAAGTTGATCAATTTTCCGAATGTTATACATCCTCCACTCGATTAAGGGACGGATGAATTCCCTTAATAGCTGATCTGATTCCCCAGTTCCCTTGGGAGTGGGATCAATCCTCCCAATGTTATACATCTTCTACTCGATTAAGGGGCGGATGAATTCCCTTAATAGCTGATCTGTCACATTCAGTTCATGTCTTACCATTCCTTACATGAAAATTCATTTTCGTAATCTTTCAAAAACATGATACATGACATACAAACTCATTCACACAATACATAATCCTATTGTTTTGTGATGTAGGCCCGAAGGCACATGCATACTTCACTTACCTGGCTTCCCGAGAGGTTTCTGGTTGTAGGATATTTCAAGAGCTGGCTCACCTAAAACATAAGCACAACATTACTTAAACTTCATTCTAAATATTCAGAAATCTAAGGGGTTAGCCCTGAGAGTTCTTTTCTTCACAATTCCCGATTCAACGCTAAACCCCAAATCCCATCCCCCACTCACAGCACTTCTAAAATGCATACATTGTCATCCTTCAGTTACCTAGACACTAAAACAGCAAGTAATCGAATCAAAACTTACCTTGGTTGAAGGAAAATCGGGCAGGGAAATCGCCTAGAGGTTCCTGCTAGAGAACTGATGGCCGAGAGAGAAAGGGATAAACAGAATGGCGGCTACAGTGCATTAACCCCAAATTCTCTTTCATTAAATACATTATCCACTTATAAATATCTAATTACCCTCTTGCCCTTGTATACTCATTAACTAACCTAATCACTTTTTCTCCAAATTCTTCATAAAATTAGTACATAATAATTTAATAAATTAAATTTGGTTTAATAGGAACCGGGTGCTACAATCTACCCTCCTTAAAAGAATTTTGTCCTCAAAATTCAATACCTGAATAATTCTAGATGTTGGTCCATCATGTCTTGCTGGCGCTCTCAAGTTGTTTCCTCTATGTTCTGGTTATGCCATAAGACTTTCACTAGGGGGATCTCTTTGTTGCGCAATACCTTCACTGCATAGTCCAGAATCCTTACTGATTTCTCCTCATAGGTAAGGATAGGATGAACTTCAATACTCTGCTATTCCACAATTTGAGATGGATCCCGTACACACTTCTTCAACATGGAAACATGGAACACATTGTGTATTCCATCCATAGAAGTTGGTAGCTGTAACTGGTAGGCTGTCTTCCCAATTCTTTTGAAGATTGAGAAAGGTCCAATATATCTGGGATTCAACTTGCCTCTCTTTCCAAATCTCACAACTCCTTTGAATGGTGACACCTTGAGAAAAACTTCATCACCTATCATAAACTCTAATTCCCTACGCCTGCAATCTGCATAACTTTTCTGACGGCTCTGAGCTGCCAAAATTCTCTGCTGGATGAGGGAAACCTTCTCTACAGTTTGTTGTACAATATCAGGACCGAGTAATCGTGCTTCACCAACTTCATCCCAATACAAGGGAGACCTACATTTACGTCCGTACAATGCCTCATACGGTGTCATCCCTATTGTTGCCTGGAAGCTGTTATTATAGGAAAATTCCACCAACGATAGATACCTACTCCAAGAATCTTGAAATTCTAGTACACATGCACGGAGCATATCCTCTAAGGTCTGAATAGTTCTCTCGGATTGTCCGTCTGTTTGAGGGTGACAAGCTGTGCTAAAACTAAGTTGCGTACTCATAGGCCTTATGCAAACTCTTCCAAAACTTAGATGTAAATCTAGAATCTCGGTCTGAAACTATGGTACTTGGAACTCCATGCAATCTAACAATCTCATGCACATACAATTCGGCAAGTTGATCCATCGAGTATGTCATCCTCATTGGCAAGAAGTGGACAGATTTGGTTAATCGATCGACTATTACCTAGATTGCATCGTGTCCCTTTGCTGTTCTAGGCAATCCCACAACAAAGTCCATCGTTATTTGTTCCCATTTCCATTCGGGAACTGGTAAAGGTTGCAATGTTCTGAGGGTCTCTGATGCTTGGCCTTAATCTGCTGGCAACACAAACACAATCCTACATATTCTGCCACACTTCGTTTCATACCTGGCCACCAATAATGCTGTTTAAGATCCTTATACATCTTTGTACTCCCAGGGTGAACAGAGAACCTGGAAGAGTGATTCGGAAAGAATCTCATCACGAAGTTCTCTAATGGCAGGAACAAACCACTTATCTCTAAACTTAAGGATTCCATCGGCAGAATGATTAAAATCTGATTTGTCCGTAGAATCCATGCTTAACTTATACTTGCTACACTCATCATCATTCGTTTGAGCTTCATTTATTTTCTCAAGAATAGTAGGCCTTAAGGTTATGGCTGAAAGTGTAGCTGATACACTGGATACTGCTTCTAGATTAAACCTCTGGAATTCCGACTCTAGGGCTAATGGTACGTTGAAAATCATAGTTGGGGTTGGTGTTGTTACTCTACTCAAAGTATCTGCCACAACATTTGCTTTGCCGGGATGGTATTTAATCTCGAAATCATAGTCCTTTACAAATTCCAACCATCGACGTTGCCTCATGTTTAGTTCCTTCTGTGTGAAAATATACTTCAGGCTCTTATAATCTGAAAATATCTCACAAGATTGTCCATACAAGTAATGTCTCCAAATCTTAAGTGCAAATACCACTGCAGCTAGTTCTAAGTCATGCGTAGGGTAATTCTTCTCATGTGTTTTAAACTGTCTAGAGGCATAAGCTATTACTTTTCCATCCTGCATTAAAATACACCCAAGACCAATTTTGAAAGCATCACAGTAAATGCTAAACTTACCATCTTCAACTGGAAGGATTAAAATTAGAGTATTGGTCAGTTTCTGTTTCAAGGCCTAAAAACTATGCTCACATTCATCAGTCCATATATATTTCATATTTTTCCTTGTTAACTTAGTAAGGGGTGTTGCAATCTTTGAAAATCCCTCAATAAATTTTCTATAATATCCTGCTAATCCAAGGAAACTTCGAATATCTATAGCATTCCTTGGCTGGGGCCACTCCTTGACTGCTTGAACCTTGGCTAGATCGACAGATATTCCATCTCCAGAGATCACGTGACCAAGAAAATAAACTATGTCCAACCAAAACTCACACTTGGAAAACTTGGCATAAAGTTGGTGCTGCCTTAGTAATCCTAACACTAAACTCAAATGCCTTGCATGCTCATCCTTAGTACTAGAATAGATTAGGATGTCATCTATGAATACTATAACAAACTTGTCTAAATACTCATGAAACACTCTATTCATAAGATCCATAAATGCTGCTGATACGTTAGTTAATTCAAAGGACATAACCAAAAACTCATAATGTCCGTACCTTGTGCGAAAGGCAGTCTTTGAGATATCTTCAGATTTAACTTTCAACTGGTAATAACCTGACCTTAAGTCAATTTTAGAGAAAACTCTTGCACCATTAAGTTTGTCGAATAAGTCATCAATCCTTGGCAATAAATACTTGTTCTTGACAGTTAGCTTATTCAATTATCTATAATCAATACACATACGCATTGATCCATCTTTCTTTTTGACAAAAAGGACAGGTGCACCCCACAGTGAAAAGCTAGGGCGTATGAATCATTTCTCCAACAGATCCTCCAACTGTTTCTTTAATTCCTTAAGTTCTGTTGGCGCTAGTCTATATGGATTTTTAGACACAGGCTCGGCGCCGGGGTAATCATCTACAACAAATTCAATTTCTCTATCTGGCGGTAAGCAAGGAAGGTCGTCTAGAAACACCTCTGGAAATTCCTGGGCGACTAAGACATTATGGGGAGTTGCTTTTCCCACTAATTGTGTATCTAGAACACTGGCCAAGAAGCATAGGTACTCTCTGCATGGCGAGGGTCTACAATTTATTGAAGTAATAACAGACATTTCCTTACTCTTCTTTAAAGCTTGGAAGGTTTGACTTAAACCACCAGGGGGTTGGAATCTAACTACTCCAGTCCTACAGTCGATTGTGGCATAATGCTTAAACAACCAATCCATTTCTAGGATTACATCAAATCTCATTATATCCATAATAATGAGATCAGCAGGTAGACTCACGCTCCCTACTAACACATCACTGTCCAGCATCACTTGGTTAGAGTGCATGCGTTCACCAGAAGGTAATGCAACATTAAACACATGCATGGAAGGGGTAAACTGTACATCTAACTTAACAGTAAAAGCAGATGCTATAAAGGAATGTGTCACACCAGAATCTATTAAAGTAAAAGCAGGCACAGAGTTGATCAATATGGTACCTGACACCACAGCAGGCTGGTCTTCACCCGACTCCATCCTGGAGAATATCCTCGGTTTAATCATAGCAGGGCCACTATTCAAAGCTGGGCAGTCTCTGTTGATATGGCCGACTTTGTTACAATTGAAGTATCGGGTGATTCTAGGCTTCGGGCAATCTCTGTGCGTATGCTCAACCTCCTCATAGTTGAAACACTTACACGACCCGAATCTGCACTCGCTCAAGTGACTCTTCAGGCATTTCGGGCACTGGGGAAACTTCCTGGTATCCGGTACTTTCCTTCCTGTTCCTTGACTACTCTGGCCCTCACTAGACCTCTTTATTCCCCTCTGCTGGTGTGGCTGGACAAACCTTCGCGGGGCTTCCTTTGGTCCAACACACTTCATCTCAGCTTCTTCCACCTCCAAAGCTGTGGACACAACTTCACTGAAAGGTAAACCTTTAAAACCCGAAAACTTGACCCTTCTGTACATATCAGGCTTCAGTCCTTGCATAAATAGAAACACCTTATCTTCATTCTTGTGAACAAGGTATCCAGCGAACCTGGACAGAGACTCAAATTGTCTGACGTATTCAGCCATAGATCCTGACTGCTTCAAGTTCAGGAACTCCACCTTCTTTGTGGCCTGGACGGTGCTGTTAAAATACTTTTCAAAGAAAATGTCCTTGAACTGAGGCCGAGTCATAGCCAGAATATCAGTGGTGGTCTCAATTGTCTCCCACCAAAGTTGAGCATCTCTAGCAAAATGGAACGTCGCCAGAGTGACCTTGTCTCCTTCTTCGACGTTGGCACATCAGAACATGTTTTCGATCTTCCTCAACCATTTTTCAGCAACAATCGGGTTGGATGATTTTCCATCAAATGTAGGCGGCTGAAGCCTCCAGAATCGGTCTCCTGAATGCTCATGGCTAGAACCCGAGTTGGCTCTCCCTTGCACCTCTCGGTTCAGCAACACTCCTAACTGGTCGGACTGCTGACGCACTAAGTCTGTTTGCTGACGTACAAAATCTGTCAGCTGCCTAATCACACTAGGCTCATCTTCACCTCTCACGTTTGGCATTTCCCTTGGCACTCTAGGTCTTCCGGGGCGTCTGGCCATTGTACTAAATTCCTGTACAGGGTTAATTACACTCTTAAGTATCTAATAGCTAAGGTTAACATAAACACTTACCGTGGTTGAAGTACTTCCATGCAACGATTGGCACTGATGAGTAATCTTTTGAACGGTTTAACTGACATGTCTCTGTACCATACTGTAACGCCCCGAATTATATAAACCCGGTTCGTTACTCATGACTCGAACATAACCAAGGAACTTCACCTTCATTCAAAATTTGACATTTTCCAAAACCTCAAAATATTTAAAAACTTGCAGCGGAAATCATTTAAGCAAAAATAGAATTAAACAAAACTATAAAAACAATGTTTGAATAATCGGTTGGAATATTAAGAAATAATCGACCAAAGGAAATAAAGGTTTAAATCGTGAAATACTTAAAAAGTTACAGAAGTCAAACGCATCTGCCGCTGAACAAGGTCAACGAAAAAGGGCAGAAACAAAACTGAAGATTTCCACCGATGACGTCAGCCGGCAGAATCATTCTCCCAGCTTCAGCCGATCGCAAAACGACGAGTTTTGCTACTCGCATCTACCGATGACATCAACCGGATAAATCATCCATCCAGCCTCTGCCGATCGCAAAACGACAAAAGAAAGTTTTTTAAATTACCAACAAAACAGAGCACATCATCCGGTCACTAAACGACGAACAACTTCCTACATCTACCGATCACTAAACGACAACACTCCTGCTACATCTTCCGATAGGTCTAATACACGACATCCACCGATCACTAAACGACAAATTACTTCCCACATCTACTGATAGCTTTTACCAAGACATCATCCGAGGGTTTTACTGAAAGACATCTTCGATGGCTTTACTGAAGACATCTTCTGATGGCTTTACTGAAGACATCTTCCGATTACAAAACAACGAAATTCTTCCCACATCTTTCGATAGATAAAATACTCGACTTCTACCGATGAACTAAATTCACCGATAGACAAACTCTCGACTTCCACCGATAGATCAGAAATACTCAACGAAAACAACATAGCAACAATTTCACTATAACCCAAGAAAGCTCCGACTTTCAAAAGAACTTGAGCATTTTACTAAAAACCATTCAAAACCACATAAATTAGTACTACTTCGAAATTTGACAAAACCACAATTAAACCAACATATATGTTCTTATCCGGAAAATCTCAATAAGCATTCGAAAACATTAAAACTACTACTGACATAAAAACTCAACATACTCAGATTGAAACATTGTCAACTAAACCTTCACAATTACTGACATCAGTTAATCCGCCTCATCAGTTTACCAGGCCGAAACATGAATGTACTCCTCCAACCACGTCTATTCATCTGTGCACTCAGGGAAATCACCTACAGTATCCTCAACACCTACATCACAAAACTCATCTATTAGCCTAATGCTAAGTAAGTAAAGCAGTAATGAAACGAAATGCTGAGACATAAATTCCTTAACATGCAATTTCAACTTTCTCATCTCAGTTGCATTCACATTCACTCATAAACTGATCTGATCCCTCATTTTCCTTGGGAAGTGGATCAATTTTTCCAATGTTATACATCATCTACTCGATTAAGGGGCGGATGAATTCCCTTAATAGCTGATTGATCCCCCAGTTCCCTTGGGAGTGGGATCAATCCTCTCAATGTTATACATCCTCTACTCGATTAAGGGGCGGATGAATTCCCTTAATAGCTGATCTGTCACATTCAGTTCATGCCTTACCATTCCTTACCATGAAAATTCATTTTCGTAATCTTTCAAAAACATGATACATGACATACAAACTCATTCACACAATACATAATCCTACTATTTTGTGATGTAGGCCCGAAGGCACATGCATACTTCACTTACCTGGCTTCCCGAGAGGTTTCTGGTTGTAGGATATTCCAAGAGCTGGCTCACCTAAAATATAAGCACAACATTACTTAAATTTCATTCTAAATATTCGGAAATCTAAGGGGTTAGCCCTGGGAGTTCTTTTCTTCACAATTCCCGATTCAACGCTAAACCCCAAATCTCATCCCCCACTCACAGCACTTCTAAAACGCATACATTGTCATCCTTTAGTTACCTAGACACTAAAACAGCAAGTAATCGAATCAAAACTTACCTTGGTTGAAGGAAAATCAGGCAGGGAAATCGCCTAGAAGTTCCTGCTAGAGAATTGATGGCCGAGAGAGAAAATGATAAACAGAATGGCGGCTACAGTGCATTAACCCCAAATTCTCTTTCCTTAAATACATTATCCACTTATAAATATCTAATTACCTTCTTGCCCTTGTATACTCATTAACTAACCTAATCACTTTTTCTCCAAATTCTTCATAAAATTAGTACATAATAATTTGATAAATTAAATTTGGTTTAATAGGAATCGGGTGCTACAGAGAGTGTTTTATAGAGACCATTATTGAGTGATCCTTGAAGAAGTGTCTAGTGGGAACTCTAATCCTTAATTAGAAAATAAGTGGAATGAAATTCAACAAAATCAAGATGTTCACGACATAATTGAGGAATACTAAGAAGATTATGAGACATAAATGGAGCATGAAAGACATTACGTAATAGAAGAGGATTTTGATCCATCAGAAGCAGAATTAGAGTGGGTGATAGAGTGAGACTTACTGTCGGCCATCAATACAGTAGAAGAGCCACTGTAGGGTGTAAGATTGAGCAGCATGGAAGGGTGTGGGCTGAAATGGTGGGTGGCACTTGAGCCTAGCAACCATTGTGAAGCATTGGTAGACACTGGCGATAATGGAATCGGCAGAATGCCGACAGAGTTAGCCTGAGCTGGAAAAGAGAAGTTGTGTTGGTTCGAGTTTGGGTAGATCGGGTTTGGGTACTGGGTCGGATGACTGGAATAATGAGGTGGGTTATTGTTATACTGGGTTGGGTTATTGTAGTTGGTTGGGCTGAGAGCTCGGTACGACCCATTTAATCGGTGATAGCAGATCGCTGCAGGAGTGGCCATTCTGGTAGGTGAAGTAGAGGGCAGAAAATTAGGGCTAGAAGGTGCAGGAGGAAGGAATGGCCGAGGATGGCGGAACGGCCTCTCAGCGGCGGCATTGGCTTGAAGGGAGCTCGAAATCGGCATTTAAGTAGCGGAGTTCTGCTTCTCTAGGCAAAAATCATAACTCAATAAGAGGCTGTGCAATTCCTCAAGAGATGGTTGATCTTGCTGATTTGTGATGGCAATCACAAATGGATTGTAGTCGCTACCGAGACCAACAAGAAAATAGATGATAAAGTCTCAGTATGAAATGGGTTCTCTGATTGCAGATAAAGTATTACAGATGGAGGTAAGTTTTTGAATGTATGTGGCTGCCTAGAGACAATCTTGGATAGATTGTGAAGTTGATTGCGGAGGTCGGTAATGCGGGCTAATGAAGAAGAGGAAAATAGTCAGTCAAGGGCAAACCAAATATCGTTAGCAGTATCGAAGCTAACGAATTGGGGAAGAAAGGTTTCATAGATGAAGGAGAAAATTCAACTCATAATGAACTGATTATAACGCTGCTAGAGAGTAAAATCAGGATTGATTTGTGTAGAAAGGGAATCAAAAAATTGAGGGGGAGAAGGGAATAATCCATCAAGAATATGATCAATGTCATTGGCGATGACAATATTAGGAAGTTGGGCTTTCCAAACAATATAATTTGTGTAGTCGAGTTTGATAGTAAGGATTTGATTCATTGAAGAGAAAGGAGAGATGGAGGCAATGAGAAGAGAGGAGGGGACTGTTGAGTTTGATGATGCCAGCAACTCTGATACCAAGTCGAGAAAACGAAAAAGGAAGCAATGAAAGAGAGAGAGAGAGAAAGAATTTTTGGAGAGGAACGTTCTCTGGATTCTATTCTGATTCAATGATAAAAAAGGAAGCAATGAAAGAGAGAGAGAGAGAAAGAATTTTTGGAGAGGAACGTTCTCTGGATTCTATTCTGATTCAATGATAAAAAAATGTATACAGTGGACAATAATTGTATATATAAAACTACACCTACGAGAAGGGTAAAAATGGAAAAGAATAAACACCTAAGAGAAGGGTAAAAAAAGGTAATAGAAATGATATATTGACAGAAACTAGTTTACTTTTTCAAAAATCTGATTGAACAAATAAAATTGTTAGTTTGTTAATAAACTTAAAATTAATGATTCAATTATTTTATCAAATGAAATTTAACAGACTTATTAAATATACGTGTCTTATTATAAGAGTATATTAAATAATTAATTATTTAACATTATTTGTTTATTTTATTATTATTCGAGTAGTAATAGAAGATGAGAAAGTGACTAATAAACCTATAATTTTAAGTTTTAATAATTGAATCATATAAACTCTGTATATTAACAAATATAATCATTAACTTTAAAGTAATTCTACTAAATAAACTGAACTTTTAAAACTATAGATTATATTTACTTAAAATAATGTTCATCGATGTAGTTATTATATTATATCTGTGACGACCTCGACTCGTCGGGACCGTCACGGGACTCGACTGGACTTTGAGTTTGACTTACACATTTTTGGACGTAAAATTTTTTTAACTTTTTAAAACTCTTGAACATTTAAAATGACAAGACATAAAATCGAAGGCATAGAATGGAAGACATAAAATGGATAACAGAAGTAGATGACATAAAGTGGTAGACATAAGTTGGAAGACATAAGGTGGAAGACATAAAGTGGAAGACGTAAAGTGGAAGACGTAAGTGGAAGACGTAAGGTGGAAGACGTAAAGTGGAAGACGTAAGGTGGATGACATAAACACTTTTATCTCATCACTCCGCCGATCGATCGGCTACCTCTTTGTTTCACATCTACACAACCTGATAACCTCACAACTTACTACAAACTTCTTTAGACACAAAATGCTTCCAAAACCTCAAACAGACCCGATTCAAAACATGATTTTTGTACATGTTAGAGATCATGGCGGAAATTCAAGAAAACTGACTGCATGGATAGCTCTAAAACCAGAGAAATCCATGCACAACCTAAAAACCCAAGCAACTCCAGAATATTTCAAAACATACATTTAACTGTCAAACAGAAGTTTTAAATACATCAACAGAAAGTTTGTACATCGTTTTAAAATCCCCAAAAAAAACTGTACAGAACTTGACATAACTTTAGAAAAATACATCCTCACATGAATAACATTTGTCTGACTGCAACGACCAATCCTCATGAGCTCGATCCGCCAACTACATCAACTCATCAGCTTGAGGCACAAGGTCCTCATCTGGAGGATCCATATCTACAATATGGAGTTCAACTATGAGCGTAAAGCTCAATAAGAACATGAAATGCAGTGATGCATATGCTATGCATGAACTTTCAAAATACATGGACATTACATTATATTACGTTTCACTGGACAAGAAGGTATAAATGGGAAGAGGAGCTGGCGCAACAGGAGTACATGCCACGACAGGACATAACAGGAGTACATGACAGGATGCCAGTCCTCGTCCACACTTAACCGATACATTACATTAAGATTTTAACTTTCATAACTTCAAATCTGGTGCTAAGAAAGCATTTGCATGGTTTTCCAGAAAACGTGTATGTATGGACATTCATTGTAACTCAAACAGGCTACAGGATAACAAGCAGAACAGAAAACAGAATAACCAGCAAAAACATAAATAAACTCACTCAACTTAGGACTTAACCTACTACTTAGCTACCCGACAACCAAAAATCTAGTATCTCCGTGCTGTAGGGCCTTAAGAGTCAACTTATATGCATGAACTTACCTGTTGTCCGAAAAGCAGCAAGCTTGTACATGTATATGTCCTCGGCGATTCGCGAACCTATAATATACACAATCGGACTTTTACTCTAAACATAAGCAAACTAACGTTTTGACTTGTCCAAACACATTAGAATAAGTAGATGCTTACCTTAGGCAGAGAAATAGAAGAAAACTGAGAAGATCGAAGGAGCTTCGATGGACGTTTGTTGTCTGGAAAAGAGAAAACAGAGAAGAGTGGAGAGAAAATGAGAAGGAAAAAAAATTATTCACGTAGGAGTGAAGAGAAGAGAGGAAGCTTGTCTTCTTCAACAAGTTTGCCAAGTGTCAATTATCTATTGGTTTCCTTCCACCAACCTTAATTGGCTTCCCAAATTACCCTTCTATTTATTTCCAACTAATTTGTTAATTAGTTCGTCAATTCGGTTTTTCCATTAAAACACCCCGACAAATTCACTAAAACGTCCATTGTATTAACATAAAATTCATCCCGCTAAATGATTCGGGGAATATTTACATGGCCAAAAAGCCGAGTGTTACAGTATCGACTCTTTTAAATAATTATTAACCTCTCAAATTATATTTTTAGCATTGACTAGCATTAACTATTGATTTAATAACTAATTCATAATGACTATGAATTACATACTTATATTTCGATCTTTACACTAAAAAAATAAGAGAATTTATAAAAATGAATTTCATTAGATCTATGTAAACTATATGTGCTGTTATTCATATCAACTGATTTTTAATATACAATGTATTTAAATTGTAAATCATATAAAAATTTACTTAGTAAACTAAAACATAAACTAATATAAAATTATTGAATACAGTGAGTTGAGATTATACTTATATAATCATCATTTGTTAAAATTAGTTTTTATTAAAATTATCACAATAGTGTAATTTTATCTAGTATAATTCTACACAATCACATTATATAAAGATACAATATGTTTTTAGCCCTTATAGTTTATGGTTGTTTCAATTTAAGCATTGCAAATTTATTTCTCATTTAGGCTTTATAATTTCAACTTTGTTTTTAAATAGTTTTTCATATATTTTATTATTTAGATTTTATCAGAAAAAAATATAAGAAATTTTTTTAGCCTTGTTATGTATTTATATCATCTAAAATATTTAATTGTACTAAAATGGTGAAGATCAATTTATTTACATTTAAGTTGAATAAAAAATTAATTAATTTAGTTGAAACGGATTTGAAATAAGATTAGATTTATTCAAACCACGAATTTCGACTCATATAAATATATTTCATCAATAAACAATTGTTACGTGATTTTTTCCGTTGACGATGAAATGAACAACCATTAAAAAAAAGACTGAAATTATGGGGACGTTAATGAAAAAATTGGACATGCAAATGCTAAATTGAAATAATCTCTAAACTCTATAGGGACTATAATCATATTTACTCTTATACAAAATATATTCATCAAATGTCACTGTATATGTAAAGTCGAAATATGATCATATATATTCTTAAAATGATCAACTACATTTGTGAATCAACTATATTTTTGACTTTGTATTATTTGAAAATTACATATTTTAAATAGAAGTCACCAACTTATTTTAATTGTTGTTCTTTATAGTTTACTGTACATGACACATCATACATGTTAATATTAAGTTTGCTTACAAAATCAATTAATTTTTTATAAATTTTATAAAGTTTAATGTAAAATGCAAACATTAAATTAATTAATAAAAAATATATTTATTTCTTACAAAAATTATTAGCATGTTGCCCGTATATTTCCCAACATAAAATACATTTCAAAGGTCGAGCTCTCTCTATGCGAGAGATGGTGGCAAAAATTGTACTATTAGAAGTAAACATGCATGATTCTCGTAAAAATCCAAACTTCATCAAGTAATACAATATTTATCCGTTTTAATCGCAGATCTGCAATTTAATAAGACCGTGATAGAAGTCCCGATAATACTTTGCTGTGATAACCATAAGATTGTGCATGTATTCTTGTTTTTCAACAAAAATTCAGAGGAAGATGCAATTTAAGAATGTCTTCTCTTTTGGTTCACCAAAAAAATGAGATTTTCTAAGGTTTTGATTCGTTTTGTTGGAGGTGGGAGAAGTTGGTGAGCTTTTCGAAGATATTTCAGTGGGAAGTGAAAGTTGGAAGAAGGTTTACCCAACTGGATCGATGAGACCGAGAGCATTTCATTTAGAAGAAGTTGGAAGTCTCTGATGTTTTGCTCAATCTGCTCTAACCAAAATACTGCAGAATGACCGACAATGCCTTGTCCTTTCATCACAACAACCGATTATTTCTCCTTTTAACCCAAGTTTTGCTTTTGTGATACTTCTTTTTTTAGTAAGATAGTATGCTTTTCAGAAAATTGATGTTTCTTTATCTTTCTATAAATGAAAGGATTTTATAACTTCTACGTTGCTTCTTGAGAAGAGTAATGTTTAATGTACTCTTTTGTTTTATTCTCTTGAAAAATTAGTTGTCGTGTCAAATGATTATTGATGCGATTAATGTCATAAATTAATTTTTATAATTATTACCTTAATTTCACAAATAATAATTTGACACGTCAACAAATTCTTTAAGAGAGTAAAATAAAATAATATAACTAGCATTATTCTGTTTGGGAGAGTGAAAAATACATGGTTTATAAGTAGAGTTTTCATTCGTACATAATACAACATGTTTCGGTTAATCCTAAAAATAAATTTGCGCATGTTACGACGTAAAGATGACAATATTGTACTGTGAGCACTAGAAGACATTACATATTAGGTATATCCTCTAATTCTATATTTTGTTCTTACTCCTAACGTTGCTTATTAAATGGTTCAATTAATATCTTATTGTTAGATTTCATCTTATATAAGTACCATAATAAAGTTTTGTATTTAGGTTTTAGAGTACGTTGGATAACAAGGCCAAAGCCAAATGGTCCTAATACTTGTGTAGATCCAAAAACGTAATTACTTATTCTATGATGGAGGGTAGTAATTGCGATTTCAAGGATTTCTAAAAGTCCCGGTTTTCTAAGCATATTTTTACTTTCTTGAGATTCCATCAACTTTTAGAGAAATTTGCTAAGAGATGCTTAGCAAACGGAAAACTTACGTTCGAATTTTGCCAATGGTTTTGAAAATATTTTTCTAACAATTTGAATTTCATTTATAAAATAAATTTATTTTTCATTTTAGTTCTTAATTTATAAATAATAACAAGAAACCACCCACTTTCTCTCATGCCTATTTATTTCTCTCTTTCAATTCTAATGTACTACGTAATCCTCGAGGAGGCGGCGGATGGAATAGAGGAGGAAATAGGACGGGTCGTGGAGCAGGCGAAGGAGCTGCAGGACTTAGCGGCGTCCTTCATCTCCAATATCTCAGCCGATGAACTCCCTCTCCGCCAGCGCGCCGTCTCTCTCGACTCTTCTATTCGCCGCCACCATTCCTGCTCAATAAACTCATTTCCAAGAAGCTGTTGGATCCTAGCTCGTTGAAAAGGCAAACGCCCTACTCGATTTCTCTTTATAAGGTACCATTAAATATAGCATAATAAAGTTTTGTATTTAGGTTTTAGAGTACGTTGGATAACAAGGCCAAAGCCAATGTCCTAATACTTGTGTAGATGCAAGAACGTAATTACTTATTCTATGATGAGGGTAGTAATTGCGATTTCAAGGATTTCTAAAAGTCCCGGTTTTCTAAGCATATTTTTACTTTCTTGAGATTCCATCAACTTTTAGAGAAATTTGCTAAGAGATGCTTAGCAAACGGAAAACTGTGCATTTTCATAACTTATTACTGTAAAAGTAGAATTAAACAACAAATGATACCTTGATCTGATTGTACATGATTGAGTTAGGTTGAAAGTGTGTTTTGTGCGTGTGTCTGAGAGACAATCATATGTTGTGCACTTGATTAATATAATGGCAAATGTTCTTTTGTTTACCTCCAAAAATTAAGGTTGAATTTTATTTAAAGTATCGATTGCATAAAACACAATCTAATATCAACGTAATAGTAAATTTGGTTCTACATTCTCGAAATCGACTAGACCAAAACATATGATAAGAACCAACAAGAGGTGCAGTCGAATTTGGTCGGTCTTCGTGTTCGCGGCTTGGCTTTCTTAGGTGTGTCTGTCTATTTTTCTAGTTGCATGCAATTAGGTTAAACATAATGGCTCTATGTGCTTATCCTCCACTTCTATTTAATTAGGACATGCCTAACACTAATAACTTTTTTTAATTGTTTTCACGTAAAAACGAGACTGTTTGTTCCCGAACGTGTTTTACACTCATCTCAGTTATGCTTGCGTGGAGCCAAGGTCGCCGTTGTAGAGTTTGTTTTGTACCAATTTTAAGTGCGGGTGATTAAAATTATTGGATCGTTAAAAAATGATAATGTAAAGTTAATTTGTTTACAAAAATAATTTAATACCAAATTTACCGACGGCCCTATAAAATTTAGCTGATCAGGAAGAGGAGGATCGTGCGAGAAGAAAGTAGACGTGTACCGTTTTGAGAGCCTCCTACTAGAGTAAGAGCCACCTACTATACTACTATTTACTAAAACGAGAAGAGTCCGAATCACTTCCAGCGTCTCCCCTGTGCCCACTCTCTCTCTCTCTCCATTCTGGGGTCTCCGTTTTCCGTCTATTTTAAGCTAACTCCGCCTCTTAGCGAATCGTCGATCGAGGAGCAGGAAGGAGAGAGACGGAGATGGGGGACGGTAAAATTCCCCTGAGCCCACCTTCTCTCTCTCTCTCTCCATTCTGGGGTCTCCGTTTTCCGTCTATTTTAAGCTAACTCCGCCTCTTAGCGAATCGTCGATCGAGGAGCAGGAAGGAGAGAGACGGAGATGGGGGACGGTAAAATCCTCGAGGAGGCGGCGGATGGAATAGAGGAGGAAATAGGACGGGTCGTGGAGCAGGCGAAGGAGCTGCAGGACTTAGCGGCGTCCTTCATCTCCAATATCTCAGCCGATGAACTCCCTCTCCGCCAGCGCGCCGTCTCTCTCGACTCTTCTATTCGCCGCCACCATTCCCTGCTCAATAAACTCATTTCCAAGAAGCTGTTGGATCCTAAGCTCGCTTGAAAAGGCAAACGCCCTACTCGATTTCGTCTTTATAGTTTTGGAATTGATGAATCGCCGTTAAATTTTCGGATGCTTTTTTTTTTTCTCAGCTTGAGGAAGATTTGCATAGAGCCAAATGCATCCTGGCCGATGGAGACGGTGCCTCGTTTCTTCCCGGAAAAGCTCAAGGTTTGGCTGCCTCTTTTTTATGTTTTGATTTCATTACGAGCGCATTTATTTTTTGTTTTGGATTTACTGTTTAATTAATATCTAAATGCATGTTATTATATGATTTCATGCACAGGTAGGTTTTTGAGGATGTTTTTGGGGCCTATTAATGTCCGTGCCTCGCAGAAGGACGTTCAATTCAAAGTTAAAGAAGAATATAACAGTTACAGGGTATGCATCTTGCCTTTTCACTTTCCTTTCGACCAACGAGGTCAGTTTGAGAGAGCTAATTATAATTTGAAAAATAATGGTAATCAACATGTTTTTTAATTCACAAATTCTTGTTTTTTCTTGTAGTCAGAATCTTATTTTGCAGCATGTTTTAAAAGAGATATTTTTTAAAATTTATGAGCAATTTATGCATTGCGGTTTGATTCTCTTATAAAATTTGTGTTTTCAAATGTTCTGTTGATTATTTTGGTAAACATTCAATAAAATAATCATACTCTTAATATAAGTATTAGTTCAAAAAGTTCTCATTTCTCTAACATCTTCTGGCACTTTTTTATTCTCATACCCGGTTACTTTTTCTTAAAAATATTTTAATTAGTAAGTTTTAGAGATATTTCACCTCTATGGAGTTTGGCAACCTAACCTCTATCTTGCTTTGCTTAAACATGTGGGATGATTGTCATAATGGAGGTATCTATCTGTCAATTATATAGCCACTGGGCTAACTAGCCCGTGTAATTCTTTAATTAGTTTATCCTATCGAACTTTATCTATTAGATCATCTTTAATAGTCACGAAACCTTATCTTCGCCATGAGATTTATAAGATCAATTTTTTGTTCATTTTCCTTTATGAATAATATTTTGTTAAAGTACTTGGAAGATTGACTCTAGGATTTTGCTTTCAACCAGGATAGAACTGCCCTTCTTTTCTTACTATTCCCATCTATGCTACTTATCTTAAGATCTTGGCTTTGGGATGGATGCTTGCCTGCATTTCCTGTGCAGCTATATCAGGTATTTAATGATATTTCCTGCTATCTAATTTAAAAATTGAATTTTTTTGTTTGCTAACTTGATGCTGTATATGTAGTTTTCTAATCTTTAAACTCTTCTTTAGGCGTGGTTGTTGTTCCTGTACACGGGTTTGGCATTGCGAGAAAACATTTTGAGGGTCAATGGCAGTGATATTCGTCCATGGTAACTGCAAATGATTATCTGTGAAAATTGAAATTTCTGGTCACCTTTGGGGACTAGTTCAAAGACACATCATATTTTTTGCATGGATGGTAACAATTCCTAAATGATATGGGCTATAAAACTTAGGTGCAATATTACTTGTCGATAAAAGTGATGAAATGTGAATTCCATTTAGGGCCTTAGGCTAGCTCCAAGTCTTCAGCTTCATGTTCTTATTTTTTTTATAGAAAGCAAACTTTTAACTGATGTTCCGTTACCAAGATATATTTTGTCAATATAAAAGCCCTAGAGTCAAATTCTAAGTGATTGATAAATGGTACTACAAAGATTTGTTTTAAAACAAATAACAGCTTCTCAGACAAATTATTTCATGATGGAGATCAAGTGTAATGTAAGTTGGAAACCTTGAGTGGATACGAATGTCGATGACTCATTTGAGAAAGGAAACAAAAATGGAGGGCATGCTATAAATCCATTGATCTTGGACGAAGAACAGGCAGAGAGGAAAATAGCCTGTAGGGAAAAAAGAAGAAGAAAAGGGAAGTAATTTGGATGCAAGGTGCGTATTTGTTTTTTGTTTGCTAAGAAGCCAATGTAATTGTTAATGCGTATTTATTCCTTTTACTTGTGAAGGTATTAGTTTAGTCAATAGTATTAAGCATTTATTGAGCTCCAGCCAGGGGAATAGCGTAATTATAGATGGGGGAATCTCAAAAATATAGCAAGCGGTTTTATAAGTTTCTTCAATATAGAATAGTTTCTCTCATTTGAAAGAGAAGTTCCTCTGTAATCTCACTTGGATAAGGAAATTACTAAAGCAATGGGAGTGAATTTATTGGATCTGAGTTCAGAAGTATTTGGGAGAAAATGCACCAAGGTAGAATAAAAACACTGCTTATCAACTCCCTATTTGCTTAACCCAAAAGCATATGTTGATCTCTAAGTTTCAACAAAAACTTATCTCCATTATGGCTTATTTAATAAGAAATCATATTAACTAGGCATCAACACTTCAACTCCATATTTGGTAGCTCTTTTTATCTTTACCTTTTTTATGCATTGAAGACAGAAAAATAGTAGAATAGATAGGATGAGCTGGAAGCCAAATAAGAAACTGAAACAAACGCATCCATGTATCAAAATCACCATTATTTGAGCATAAAACTCTATCATATCAATTTGGTTGATATATTCTACTTAACATTGTGAGTGAGAAGAATTGACCGATCACATTGTAACAATTGCACATATGCTCCAAATTTTTGGCTTATCTCTAAGAGGAGTGTAACACCATTAGATTGATTTAACCTCTTGAAGATTTATGGTCTCTCACCCTATGGAAAGTACAATTTTTTTTTGTTTCCAAATTTATGACTTACAAATAAATCCCTATTTAAAATTTTCATGAAAAGTGAGTGTGAAATATAATCGCACAATAATTTAATATTATATTGATGAGAGATTAATCATAAAATTAGCTACCACAAACTTGAAAAATACAGAGTCTCAAAATTACATTTAATCCTCTATCTGCAAAAGCAATGATGAATGAACCAATGAGAATCCTCCACCCAGCCTCTCCTATATTGCTATCCTCCATAATCGTAACGTCCCTACTCATGCTAGCCCATCATTATCATAAACTTCCCAAGCTGCCCCTCTTAGGTAGTGCCTCCTGCTATGTATATTCCTAAATAACTTATTGCTCCCCTCTAGTTCTCATTCAACATATACCAAATAATAAAAAAATTGATAAAAGTTTCTTAGTCATTGGTTTATATCTACATTGGAAAACTATACACTCTAGGCTAAGCATGTAAATTCCAAAAACCTAACTCAATCTAACATTGATTTCCCTTGTCTTGGACCTTTTTCTCTACTTCACTTTTCTTTTCTATTTTTCTCCTCTTTATTCAGACCACAATCAATTTCAATGTTCATAAACTCTGAAAGTAAAAGAAGCCAATTGGTCATTTTGATCTGCATGAAGGAATTTGATTCTATAATAAAGAAACATTGAGAAATATATCTTTTTTTATAAAGTAGAAATAAATGGTTTGACAAGTGGAGAAGACTATTTTGATGATGATTGAAAAAAGTGCATATTGAAGTTTCCAATTTTATTGGAAAAAATTATCGTAAGGATTTCTTAAGTGTTGTTATGGAAGATTATTTTGATTGTGATATATATGATTCAAGGTCTTAAATTCTTTTATGAAAAATCAAGATTGGGAAAGCTATCAATTAAGTTGTGACGCAAAAGGAAATTCAGAAAAGAATACATATTTCATTGTTGATGTGGCAAATTTTTTACGCGATAGGGCAATGAAAGGTGTATGAAGGTGAGGAGATGAGATATAAATTATAAGGGGGAAGAAGAGATGAAACTTTTAATGAATATATTGATATGATTGAGTTTGATAGGGTATATTCCGAGTAATTGGCATTGTTGATAGACATATGGGTAGATTAGTGTTCTTAGTAGATTATATATTCATTACATACTTTGTTATGAGTAACGCTACGCATCAATGATATTAGAACTAGAAAACACAGTAAACAACATTGATCAAAATGAAAAGATCAAGAATAACCTGTAGGGGATGAAATTGGCAATGTAAAGAATATCTGGCAGTTGTCCTTGCTTGCCAAGCAGGTTCCCATATTGCCCAAAATGGACTGAGACTCAGCTTCTTGGTGGCGCTAATAGCCAAGTTGCAAATGATGTGAAGGGAGATGCAACTGTCATCCATGGAGGGTTCTCTGTAATTCGATTGTGCAGAGGATCGTCCAATGGTGGGTTGGGTCACCTTGTGATGAACGTCATTTTGGGGCTCTTCATTACCTAGAAAAATGCCACATGGAAGAGGGTTGTTTCGAATGGATGAGCATGATCAGAGGATCACTCTTGCCGAGGGAAGAACAATAGTGTACTGATAGTTTTTGTCGATAACCAGATGAGGGCAGTACTCCACAGTTGGATCTAGAGACTTTCAGCTTCGAGTCGCAGCTGAGGACATGCCTAGCTCACTTTGGCATCGATGACGGGAACAATTTACCTCAAAAATAGAAGATCGAAGCTTCTTGAAAGGGGCAATAAACAAGGGGAAGAGAGTTGCTACAGTCGACTCTGATTTTGGCATCAAGAGTCTCGAGCTTCATTCGATGGTGTTTGGAGCAGAGAGTTCCCATTTCTCCAGAAGTACTGAGAATGCCATAACGTGTTTGCTCGATTGTAGAAGCATTAAAGGAAGAGGAGGCTCAGGCTCCTTCGTTTGATTAGTGTGGCATAGATGGGTGTAAGCTGTCGATCAAGGAAGAGCAATGGAGTGGAACTGGGGTTTGTCAGAAGTCGAGGTTATGATCGTCGCCATGGATGGCGACGACGTGAAAGACTCCTTAGGTGGCTAGGGGTATGATATGGATCACGTAATTCAATAGAAAATATTGCAAATTACTATTAAGAATAGAACGATTACACAAAATGTTCGAGAGATTTGTGAACTCTCCCAATACTCGATATCCAAAATTACATAATGACTCTGATTCTCCACATTTTCTAATAATAACATTCCACCAGAGAATGTTGACTAACACTAGAACAAACTACAAAATAACCTTTAAATAATTAGTAACACAATATTCTTTAAAAACTAATAGGTAATTTATTGAAATTAATAAATTAAGTTATCAACTTCCTTTGTCTCGCCTCACATACGTGAATCGAATAGGAGGGTTCCTATCTTGTTATTGGGCTAGGCTAAAAAATTAGTGAAGAAAGATGGTTGTTTTCATTTGGCTGTACTTAAATAATGGTGAGGGAGGACCCTTTTCAGGCATGCTGGTGTGAAAGCTTGGTGGAGAATGATTTTTCGGACCTGGGATGGAATGAAACAATGCAGATTGTATTTTAAATTGGTGGACTGGGGTTGGAAGGGAGTCAATTGGATTATGAAGGAAGTCTTTAATTTTTTCTATGGGTTTGACATTTAGTGGATTGGGTTGGAAATTATTTTGTATGGACTTTAGAGGAAGAACTTAGATTTAGATGGGATGAGCTTAAATATGTTTTGGGGCTAGAATTGGATTTCAAAGAATATAGATTTAAATGGGAAGTGCTAAATTGTGTTGTGCGCCTAATAAGACTTGGACTCATAGTTTGTGGATCATCCATCCAATACCGACTGAAGAAGATTAAGGAGGAGAACAAATGTGTGTTGGTATTCACCTTTAGCAGTATACTTATTTTGTTTGGAGCTAAAGAAAATTAAGAAAAAGCAAGTTAAGAAAACCAGTCAGAATTCTTACGCATGATCTTGGTGACAAGATCGATTTTTAAAGGAAAAAGTAATGTTGAGAAGTGAATTAAAGGAAAATTTGGGAATTAGTAACATGCTATGTGGCAAATTGGTTATTCAGTAAGAGAGTGAAAGGTATGTATGTGAGGGTGAGAAGATGAAATATAAATAACGTGGAAGCAAATAGATCTTTTGATGAAGGGGGAGGAATGTTTAGAAGTGAATTAAAAGAAAATTTGGGAATTGGTAACATGCTGTAGCAAGTTTGTTACCCAGTAAGAGAGTGAAAGGTATGTGAGGGCGAGGAGATGAGATGTAAATAGGAGGAAGCAAATAGAACTTTTGATGAATAAATTGATAAGCCTTAGTTTGCTAGGGTATTTTCCGAGTATTTGGCACAGTTGTTAGACTTGTGGTTAGATTAGGGTTCTTGAGAGATTTCTATTTTGGTTAAATATTCTGTAATGAAATTCACCTTATGATGCAATGGAAATATTGTTAAGGCATAAAATCATGGTCGTCAGCTGCAAGATATACTTCTAAATAGAATGGTTCCTTAACTCCTGATAGAAATATTCTGTAATGAAATTCACCTTATGATGCAATGGAAATATTGTTAAGGCATAAAATCATGGTCTTCAGCTGCAAGATATACTTCTAAATAGAATGGTTCCTTAACTCCTGATAGAATTGCTTCTCTATGTCTCCATATCCACTCTAAGTTGGTTCTATCTTTCTATACATTTTTTGTTCACTGAGTACTAGTTTTCTTATTCACTGTAAGTGTCTTCATCCTCACCTGCATTGCCTTTGAGGTTTATTCTTCTTTTCCCTCTTGGTTCTAAATTCTTCTTGGTCTTCATCTCTTCTTTGAGATGATTCACTCTTTTAACTCCTGGTTGGGTTTATTTAATCTTTCTTGTTTGGCTTAAATTTTCTTGTGTACTGTACATATTATTTTAATATTTTTCAAGAATAAAGTGCAATTTAGACTTTTCATACTAGGTAATATGAAACATATACTTCGAACTATTTTAGTCTACGAGCAATTTAACCTATGTCGTTAATTTTTCTGTTGAATCATACACGTGCGAAGAACGTGATGAGTTTTTGCCCCAAAATATGCCTGACTAAAACACTTGGAATTTTTTCTTTTAGACAAAAACCACTTCTCTGCCTGGTAGAAAAAATACCTTAGGTTCGGTCTCTTCTTTTCAGGTCCATTATTGAGTCAATCATCTGACCACACAAAACTAGGGTATTCATACGGAGAAGAATGAAGATCAGAATATCACTGAGGGTGGGAGAACGAAGAGAGTGATCATCTGTGGAAGAACCCTTCATTTCTTACATCATCATTCCTAAAACAATCATAGATAAAGAAAGAGATGGAGAAAATGGATGAGGCTGACGAATTGGTTTCTGACAACTTTCGGTTCTCTTTTCCAAGTTCCTCATTCCTTCTTTCCTTTTTTTCTATTCCATATTTCTATCCGTGCTCACCCTCCCCTTCCTTCTCCCCACTAGTCTCCTTTTCTTCCCTTGCAATATCCTCGCATTTGTACAACGTATCGGGGGCCTATCATTACTCCCCCCAAAAAAGTCACTTTGCCGTCGAGGTGAACTGCTGTCGAATGAAATCATATGATTCCCATGGTGAATATGAAGTCGGTAATTTTTTCACTGAATAAGGACATCTAGTGAAGAGCTAGCATGCACTAAAGAAGCTCCAATGTCTAGGATTTCTTTTGCTCCATTGATAATTCAAAATCAAAATTAAATTGCAGTGGCAGAGTGGAGGCAACTTGATTTGGGCCTAAATGCTTTCTGGAGCTGGGGAAATATCGAATACCGAATTGATGGTCAATGATGATGGCAATTCCAGCTTGTAAGCAACGGGGCCAGTACAATTCAGAACGGTCCTTAAAATTGTGAAGAAAGGTTGTCATTCGAATACTATGCAAGAGATTTGAAACTGTATGGACGAACTTCTAACAAACCAGGTTGCCTTCATCAAATGATATCTTGCATCAAAGTGGTAACAACGGATTGTGGTGGAATGGATTTTCATTCCATCAACCTAATAGAAATGAAATTAACGGACACACTAGGAGGTCCGATTCTCCCCTAAATTCCTACTACCAACAACCTGCCTCCCTACTCACTCTCTTTATTCATCGCTACTCTCCGTAAATTTTCTGCCACGTCAGTTAACATAATAGAGCTCAGGACAATTCCATGCTAATCGTGCTCTCCCTCCCCTTCCTCCACACTCCTTTTCTCTCCTTTCTTTTGATCTCCTCGAATACGTATAACGTATTGGAGGCTTATCAGACACTTTTTTGAAAATGCCCACTTTGCTGTGTGAGTTCCTCATTTGAGTTGCGATTGATTGTTGCTTCCTCCCGAGCAAACCATGAATTCGAATTTGTGAAGAATTTTTCTCTTATTCGAGTGGTTGATGGTTGTTCACTATCAATCTTTTTTAAGGAGATTTTGAAATGTATGCTTGTTACTTAAAAAGTTTTCTTTTGTCTCAATTTTTTATTTTATCTTTTTGTTCTTCGTTTTGCAGTTCTTTGTGTTTCTATTGATTCATCCTTTCATAAGTATTCTCTTTGCGAGAACTCTGATTAAAGGTGTAATTTTTATTTTTATTTTTAACTTTACTTTGAAATTTATAAGTTCATCACGGTTTCTACGCGTTGTATGATTTAAAAAGAAAACTAACAGCGGGGGATAAATTGTTGATGGCCAATATGTTAGGGCCTATTTTGTTTAGAAAAATAGTTCAAGGTGGTGGTTGTACATTATCTTCGTACTCTAGGGTCTAAATTGCACTTTGCTCTGTTCTAATTAAATTATTTTGGTCCACATTTGCCAATGGCGAAGTTCATTTTTTATATGACCAGCTGCTCATTTTTTTTATGTTTAGGCAAATGTATGACACTTCTATTGATTGATGCTTGGTTATTGAGTTGAACAGATTTCTATGGAGATCATTTTCTTCAAGGAATTTCGTGGAGAGTGGTGGAGGATTGTTATCTATTAATTTGGATATCGATTGTCAAGGATGTTTTCTAACTTTGTTAAGATATCAAATCTATTCTTATGTTTGAAGTGCTTGAACTACAGAAAAAGGCCTTCTTTAATCTAAAATGTGGCTAGCTGATAGAATGGAAGTTTGAGTAGAGGAGAAACTAGTGAAAACTGTTAGTTTTTAAGATTAAATGACCTGGGAAATTTTTTACTAAAACTTATTACTATATATTAGTAGTTTCTAACGCTGTTGCTATAGATGTATGTATGTGAATGATATAATTTGTGAATGTCTGTTGATTACGTGTAGAATAGAATGATTGATATATAGGATATTGACGTCTTTGCTTTGGGCTTCCGTTATTTTTGTTTTTTTCCCCTGGTATCATGGGGTAGCTCACTTTCAGCTCCTCATTTTTTCTTGTTCGTGTATTTTACATCAGTGCAAAGGCAGTTTTGTCTTGAGAGATGATCGTTGATTGTACTTTTGCAGGTGGATATATCATCACTATTGCGCAATGTTGATGGCCCTTGTTAGTCTGACATGGGAGATCAAAGGACAACCAAACTGTGTGCAGAAGCAGAGAGGCGTCCAACTCTTCTTACAATGGGCCATGATGCAAGGAATTGCAATGCTTCTACAAAATAGATATCAGCGCCAGAGGTTATACACCCGTATTGCATTGGGAAAGGTATGGTTTTTGACATTATCTATTATGGCATCTTTCGTCACCATATATATATTTTGGGTCTTTACAATTTGTAATCATATCTCTTCCCACTCAATACGATCTTCTTTCCTAATTCTTTTTTTTTTTTCCTGCATCATAAGAGTGTGGTGCAAAGTGCTTACATTCATTTTTAAATGCTGATTGTTCAGGTTATTTGTTTTGTTTAGGCCAAGAGAATGGATGTTGTCTGGGGAGAAACAGCTGGTGTGCATGGCCAGTTATGGCTTTTGTGTCCAATACTATTTACTTTGCAGGTGATTTAAGCATATGATCTTGACTTCCTCCCAAATATTTAACCATGGTTCTAAAATAGACTGCTTGGGATTGGTAACAAGTGTAAACTATTGATATCTTCCAGATTATATGAGATCCTAGGCTGACAACAGTTTCTTTGCTCTTACTCTCATCTATTTGGGATAGGTATCTGATAGACCTTCAATTCAGTCATCTATTCTAGACGCAAGAAAAAACTAACAGGGAATGACGATGAAGCATTTTTTTGTAATTAATATTAAATAATTAAGTATTTTAATTATTATGAATCATTTATTTTGGGGACATTACTGATATTTTGTATTACTGATATTTATGGTGTTTGGGGAAAGGAATTAAGGTTATGCTTTTGTAATCTAAGGTTTTTTTGGGAGAGTTGGAGACTCAAACGGGTTTTAATTTTCATGGTTCAAGTTTATTTTGCTATCAATTTTCTTTGCCGGTGACTAATTTTGCAGTGAACCAATCAGCAGTTGAGTTTATTCATCCAACCTTTTCTTTGTTTAGATATTTGAGGCATATGTTGGATTACTATTGCTGAAGGCCGCATTAGGGGGAATGGTTTCTGAATGGCAGGTTAAGTTCTACCCTCTTTTGCTGATTGACCATGTTTTTAATTGGATGAAATAATCATGAAATTTTATGAGGAAGATAATTAGATAAATAAATTGTTTGCAGGTGAGTCTTTGCGGCATCCTTCTAATTTTAATGGCAGCTGGAAACTTTGTAAATACAGTACAAACACTCATGGCCAAATCAAGATTCAAGGCCAAGATGAAAAGAAGCAAGAGCAAGCAGGAGTTGGATCAGACCACCTCATAGCCGGTACTTAATTTTCCTCTTATTTCACAGCAGTTCAGTGTCGCTATTTTGGTTCTTTTTTAATGGAATATCTTTGAGGGTTTTAATCATGTAGTGGGAATCATTATAGATCTATAAGCAGTCTTCATATAAATGTTGTAGAGGTCCTTAATGTTAGTTCAAATTTTGGAATAATATTGTACTCCAAATGCCATAAAATTAAAATTGTTGGCATTGCCAACGAGGCTATGATTTCGTTGTGCTTATAATATTGTAATCAATTGTTTGTGAGAGGTGTGTGGATTGACCGACTATTCCCTTTCACGTGTGGAAAATAGCCTGTCTTTTCTTAACATAGAAAAAACAAAAGCATTCTCAACTTATAAGCATGGTCTTTCATTTTGGTTTATAGGTATTAGGTACCTATAATTGTCACATGACACTTTTGAATTTAGGATAAAGTGCAATTTGGCCCCTACAACTAGGTAAAATGGGCAATTTACACCGTAAGCTTGAATAATAGGCAAGAACAACTTTAATGTATTGATAATGGGCAATATGGCCCATACCGTCATATTTTTCGTTAAAAAGTAACATTTTTTTACTTGTTCATTTTTTTTTTTCGAAATGCCCCTTCACTGGACTGAACTGGACCAGACCGGTTCGGCTAATTCCACTTTATTTTTTTTTTAAATCCTATTTTTTGGAAAAGAGAAAATAGAGGAATAGAATTAAAATAAAAATAAAAAACTAGAGTGCAAGTAGCCGAATTAGTCCAGTCCAGTGAGGAACATTTTGGGAAAAAAAAAAATAAACTAGTGAAAAATGTTACTTTTTGACGGAAATTATGACGGTAGAGGCCATATTGCCCATTATCAATACATTAAGGTTGCTCTTGCCTATTATCTAAGTTTACGGTGTAAATTGTTCATTTCACCTAGTTGTAGAGGCCAAATTACACTTTACCCTTGAATTTATGTATTAGATATTTAGGACTTGAGTTGGAACTTATCTGCAAGTTATATTCAGCGTTAACAGAAGACAATAAATAGTTGGCAAAATGAGTTTTTAGGGAATTTCCTCGGAGGAAACTGTGTTCTTCTTAATTGTGGTGTTTGATACGGATCAGTTTCACTTATATGATGCCCATTGTCTTGTTCATCAAGTTAATCTTTACATTGTTCAATGATTTTCACTTTCTTTGACCTAAAAACTAGGGTCCCACTAATAATTTTCGATTATTGCACTAGACTAAATTTCAACTGAATAGTATAGTATTATTTATTTGAGTTTTATCTTTTTAAGTTTTTAAGCTCTTTTTATTTTATTTTATTACAGTTTATTTGCTTAATGTGATAATAACTAGTGGGAAAAAAGTCCATGGACCATGATAACTAAAACTAGCGGTAAAAATTGATTCAGTTTCAATTTGGGAAAACCGATTTTGGAATCAAATCGAGATTTTTTGTTCGGTTCTTGGATCTTTTTTCAAAATTAATCGAAATCGAATTGCATTGAATTTATAATATTATATATATATTTTTTAAAAAAATTATATTAAAAATTTCAAATTATAAAACTTAAAAATAAAAATAAATTTAAATGAAAAAAAAAACGTACACTTGATTTAACCTAAAAGGTGAAACCGATGGGTGGTCAAACCAATTTGCTACAAACAAACATAGATGCGGTTGTACAGAGCCATGGACTTTGTGACAAATGAGAAAACCTTTATAGCTTTCAAACCCTCCAATCTACTAGGGACCACCGAAGAAATCATGAAATGAAAAAAACCCATTTTAAAAAGAGTCACGCATTAAATATAAAAATATCAAATGTGTTCTCCTCTCTCTCTCTTATCTTTTTTGATTTTTCAGTGGAGATGAACAAGTCAAGAGTTTTGCCATCAAATGTGTTTTAGCTTTCATCATTGAAGCTTCTTAAAGCCCTTCCTCCACTACCCTTTGTCCTTCTATACCCACAATACCGCTTGAAAAGTTGCTCTTTCGTAATGGTATCTCTTTTGTAATGGTATCTCACCGAGCCACCAAATACATCAGTTACACCTAACATGTGAAATAAGTGCATGACAATGTTGTGGAAGATCTCAAAAGGTGAGTATAGTACGCCCATATCTAATTCACTTGTGTGTATTCAAGAACAAACCCATCTAGAGATTAATGTGAATAGAGGGATTTGTGATCGTATTTCATTCTCAACTTATTTGAGTGCTCTAGAAAGTCGCATTCTACGTGTGCAGATTCATTAACATTTTCAAACTCGCGAGGATAACAACTATTTGAAATTGTTGGTGCGCGTGTTTTGAAATATTTCTCCTTCACAAGTTATATCGCAGGGGTCTTCAAAAATTTCATGAGCAATTTAGTACTTGATTATTGGTGACACGGGTTTGGACAGAAGTCTTCTAAACCTTTGTTGTGGGTTCAAATCCTATTGAACGCAATTAGTTACATATATGTCACGAAAACTATATTGAATAATTTGAGTAAGAGATCTTTATCGTTATAATCAAACTAATACTTTATATCCATGAAAAATTATTCATGTTGTTAATTGGGTTGGGAATTATATCCAAATGTGTTAAAAGTTCTTGCTACTAATTATTTCATCGCTTTCATTTTCAACTTTGTTGCTCGAACAGTACAGTGCATGAACTTGAATTGTTTGATTTGTAACATGCACTTAGAGGCCAATTCATTCGACCCAACGAATTCCAGATACAGGACCCTTCCACTAAACTTTAAAATTTTTGGAAAATCTTACGTTAATATGCACTAATGTTTCAATATATTATGTGTTATATATCTCGGACTAATTTCATATATTCATAATAACGTACCGTGATGATTCATTCTTGTAGGAACAAACTGATGGATCTGTATTACTGATTGATTTTAAGTTTTTTTTTCTTATTTTATAAATGATTGTAAATTTGAGTTGCAGGAACTCACCGTTGTAATTCGGTATTCATAGTGAATTATCTTTTATGTCCGTAATTTTTTTCTCGTTAAATTTCATTCTTGCGTTGTCGTCTTTCTATTTTTCATCATTTTTTGTTCGATTTTAACAGTTGAGTTTATCTCTCTACATCTTGTGGAAAGCCCAAGCACTCATAATAGTTAATCTATTCGATTGGATAGTTTATTAAACTCAGCCAGTTTTATGTCAATCTCATTTCTTTTAACTATATGAGATTTAAATAATATATAAAAGAAACCAACCCTCAAATTCTTTGACCACAACCATTATTTTTTGGAGCTCAAACTTTAATTTTAATAATTGAAAATCAAGATATTTTTATAAGCGAGCTCTGATCTTCAATGGTTGACTAGAGGGATTCATTTTTTAATATATTTGCTTTAATTATATGACCCTGGATTTCAAAAAGAAGAAGAAAAAGTTGTCATTCATGTCAAGTGGGCGTGTCTTCTCCCATTTGCATGAGCTGCATTTAATGCTAAATGCAATTAGAAAAATAGGGTTAGAATATAGGGGTGGTATCCCAAAATGGGAAAAATCTCCAATGGGTTAAGTCAAGAATTTAAAAAACGAAGTTCAAATTCAGCTTTGTTTTGGATCAGTTTAGGTTTGCTTTTTGTTAGTATTAACGTTTCCAGGTTTATGCTGACTTGATTAGTTTGTTCGATTAAATTCTAAATGGTTCGAACGGAACCAAAACAAACTAGAGTTAGATTTTCAGATCAATTCCGTTCATTTGGTTCATGGTAAATCTATCCCACCGCACTAGAATAGGAAATCTAAAGTCAAAGAGAATAAGCAAATAGTATTTGAAAAACACGAGCAATAATAGATCAAAATCCTATTAATTAGACGGTGTAGATCTGATTAATATCTTAACCTAAAGTATGATTAAAGAAATCAAAGTAAAAGAGAACAAGTCCAAAGTTCATGATTCATTTGACTGCCATAAAGTTATATAAACTCAATTAACCAATTGTTTGGCTCATTATTGAGCTCATGTGCTCCTTTTTCGTACAATAAACTAAAATAAAACCACGGTTGTCACAGCAAATTGCTTGCGATCCTCGTTAGGTGAATACATTTTGAGTTATAAAATTTGAGAGGAGAGAGAGAGAGACAACTAATCATGAAATAACACGTGCATGAAATTATTATTTTCAAACAATAATTTTTTTAATTATTTATAAATTATTTTAATTATTATATAAATTAATAAGTAATGCGCTAAATATAATGTTATAACAGGGGTGGAATCATCATGTTTTGTTTGGTTCCACTCCTAATTGAAACTGAATTGATCATCTTTTATAATTGAACCCGAACCGGACCGATATTTTAAATTTTACTAGGTTTAATTTTTGTTCTCAGTTGTTTTTGTTTAAACTTGGTTTTTTTTTTAAATTTTTAATATAAAAACTTTAAAAATTTATATAAATATAATATGTTCGAAAGTTTTGATATGTTTTTAAAAGAATGAATCGAGTTTTGGTTCGGTTCCAAAATTAGTTTTTTCAAAATTGAAACCGAACCGAACTGAGATTTTAAGATCGGTTCGGTTTTTTATTTTAGGTGATCAGATTTCCACCCTTACGTTATAATGTATAATTTGAGTAAAAAATTATAGAATAAAAAAAAAACAAAACAAAAACAAATCAAGGTTGATAGGTTCTTCTAAAGCATGCATAGATATTTATTGACCGACCCAATTGATCTAGTCACTCTTCATTTTATCCTACGGTCAGTTTAAGCCTGTGATGTATGATGATCAGTAATGGCAGTGAGTTTAGCATTCCTCTACGATTTAACTCCTACTGAATTGATGCAATTGCCATTGACTTTTTTTTTTGGTTGTGTCTACGTGATTGTTCGTTTGGCCCTCGTTCTGTGAGTTTAAAAAGGTCGGCTTTAAGCCATCACTACTTCATCGTCTTCCTCCTCCCTCCATTCATCTGCTTCATCTCCACACCAGCTGTGTCTCGAATTCTCGAGCTCTTCTTTCGCGTCAATGGCGGTTCTCTCCTTCTGAACCTGTCTTTCGTTTTTCCAGTTTAACCAGACTGGCTTTTCTTCTTCTTCATTGTCTTCCTTGAACCCACTTTTATAAAAGCTTCAGAACATGTAATTTCAGTCCTTTTCTGTCTGCGCTACCACCCAAAAAAAAAAAACAAACAAACAATTTCTAGATAGTTCTACCGATCCTGGCCAGGCTCACGGATCTTCTGTAGCGAAAGTTTAATAAAAGTTATTAAATTATGTAATAGTCTTCCTATCGATCCATCTTCTTCTCCGAAAAAACAAAACAAAAAAAAGAGAGCTTTTTTCTGTCATTTTACCTTGGTGGAAATTAGTAAGAACGAGTGAGAAAATGCAGGAATCTGAGGGTGGTGGTACGCCGACAGCGTCGGCACCGGCGACTCCAATATCGCCGGGGGGTCCGCTGTTCCCGTCGTTCCGAGTGGATTCGATGTCGTATGATCGGAAGCCAATGCCGGGGTGCAAGTGCTTCCCAGTTAACGCTCCCACGTGGGGACAACCTCACACGTGCTTCACCGACTTCCCTGCGCCTGACGTCTCTCTCACTAGAAAGGTCAGTCTCTCTATCTCTCTCTCTGCTCTCCCCTTTTCTTTCATGATTTTTTTCCCTCACTCGAGTCAACTTTATTGAATTGCTTATTTTCCTTTTTTTATTTGAATTATGGCCGGAATTTATAAATATAAAAAACAATCAATTTAGCATATTTTTTTTATATAATTAATGTAGTGAATATTAATAGTTAATTTAATTGTCAACAAATATATTTATAAAATATAATAAAAAAATAAATTTTTATAAATGTTATATTTAATCATTTTTTTGTAAGAAGTAATTAAGAAAATTAAATTAGGGTTCTTATTAACCATAAATCTATGACTATTATAAATTAATCGTAGCAAATTATTAATGCATTTGTTCTTCACCTAATCCCCCAAAAGATTCCCCCTACCTTTTCCAACTTGTCTATTGTCTTTAATTACTATTTTTTCAAAAATCACGCAATTGTCCTTGAAAAAAACAAATCGAAGACATTAATACCTGTACTTTTAATTTTTTTAATTAATATGTGAATTATAGGTTTATAAAGAATTATTTAATCCTTTTAGAGAGAGAAAATTGACTAGTTTCTTTCATCTTTTATTTTGTGACAGTATAATTTCATTTGAATAATCTTAATATTATAGGTTTATAAAGAATTATTAAAATCTAAAAACTTTGGGTTATAAAAAGAAATTAGAAAAATTAAATAATAAATATTTTAATTTATTGTAATGACTTTTTTTTGGTAAAGTAATTAATATCGAGGGGACCGTTAGCAAATAAATTAGTTTGACTTGTACAAATATAATGTCACGGTGTTAATAATTATTTTATTTATTCTTTACATTTATTTATTATAAGGAACACCTGTTTTTTCGTATTAAATGGAATTAAATAATATGATATTCTCCTTTTTCTTGGACGTGATAGGCTTACGTATAACAATTTAGAAGCACAAGTAGATAGACATTAACTTGTCTTGTAATTGGTCACGTCATAAGATAACTTAAATAAAAATAATAATATTAATTACGTGACATCTCATTGAGAAAATGACAAAGCATGCATGTAATATTATTTGGATACTTCTAGTTTTGTCTATTGTCCAATCGCTTCTATTACTAGCTTTTGCAAGGGTAATTTGGTAAATACCTAATTTAATAATTCGATTTATTTAATAAAAAATATTTCTATTATGCAGCACAATAGCCGTTGACTCTCAAACGTTATCAAATGTGAATGCCCCCACCTTCTTTTCTGTCACCTTTATTTCATTTTCCTTTATGCTTTTCATGTCATTATTTGTCACTTTCTTCGGCTCTAATGAGATTCAATTGTCTAAGTTCAAATGATGTGATCACAACACGGCCAGTGGGTCTCAGTTCAAATCGGATAACGATGTATCGAACACACGTCTCCTAATCCACGCTCCTTCAGTTTTCTATGATGTTCATGCTTTGTACTGAGGTTCTTTACTGTCTATTGAGGGAGATGAAGTTTCACAAATGGGTTTTAATGTTTTCAGATAGGTGCTGAGTTTGTGGGGACTTTCATCCTCATATTCGGAGCGACAGCTGCGCCTATCGTCAACCAAAAGTACAATGGCGCTGAGACTCTGATCGGCAATGCAGCCAGCGCAGGGCTGGCGGTGATGATAGTGATCCTCTCCACCGGCCACATCTCCGGTGCCCACCTCAACCCGTCTCTCACCATCGCCTTTGCGGCTCTGCGCCACTTCCCTTGGGTGCAAGTTCCGGCTTACATTGCCGCCCAGGTTTCAGCCTCTATTTGTGCTTCCTTCGCGCTTAAAGGTGTCTTCCATCCGTTTATGTCCGGCGGAGTCACTACTCCGTCAGTTAGCACCGGCCAGGCATTTGCTATCGAACTCATCATCACTTTCAATCTCTTGTTTGTTGTTACTGCTGTGGCTACTGACACTCGAGCTGTAAGATCACTTCGTTGAATTCTTCTTTTCTTCCATATTTTTTTGTTCAATAGGTCTGCATTTTCTTAGGTTAAGTAAGCTTTACTCTTTCTTCTCTCATGGCGTCGCTGCAGGTGGGAGAGTTGGCAGGCATTGCAGTCGGCGCTACTGTTATGCTCAATATTCTAGTGGCCGGGTTAGTAATCCTAGCTTTCAAACAGATGAGTGAAAATAAAGCATTGTTTTGGGCTATCACTAGAAATAATTTATTTGAGTTTATACTGTAGGCCGTCAACTGGGGGTTCGATGAATCCGGTGCGGACACTGGGGCCGGCAATTGCAGCCGGAAACTATCGAGATTTGTGGGTGTACTTGGTGGCACCGACCATCGGGGCACTGGCTGGGGCTGGAATCTACACTCTGGTAAAGCTCAAGGATGACGGGACTGAGCCTCCTCGCCCTAGGAGCTTCCGCCGCTAGGCGCTGTTTCAAAGCTTCGTATTATATACCTCTATGGGTTTTGAATGTCTATTGTTTGTGCTAATAAATGAACCCAGAATAGATTGATTGGTGAAGTGGCTGGGTCTCAGCGATCTGTGTGTGAATAAAATTTATAGTAAATGAAACCCAAAAGGGGAAAGCTAAGATAAGACCTTTGTCCAAGTTATAAAGACTAAATATATTCGATTATCGTTGATATACACGAGGTATTGTATTCTTATGATATATTGAAACATATTTGTGACAGTCTGTCGTGTGAAAGTCAAGAATGCCCAGTGTGAGGGACCAATTCAAATCAGTGGGGGTGCACAATATCATATCAGCTTGGGAGTGTAAAAAATATATGATTTATAAACATAATTTTACTTTCTATCTAGTGTAACGCGTTTTGAGCTAACTTCAAGAACAAATTCGTGCGGATTTTGAATCAAAAGCGAACAATATTGTACTGGGAGCACGAGAAATGTTACAATATTACTGTTCTAGATATCTTCACATCGTGGGAAAGTGTACTAGGAGCACGAGAAATCGTTGCAATATTACTGTTCTAGATATCTTCACATCGTGGGAAAGAAATAGATTGTCAGAAATTATGATGTCGTGTTATTTACAATTCATCAATTTGTACATTTTAGGCATACATGCTTTGAAATAGAGAAGCCAGAAGCCCAGTGAGGATTGTACTAAGATTAGGGGTGGGCAGACCAGACTGCGAACTGAGAACCAGACCAGACCTGCAGTTTCGATTTTAGGGTGATGGACCACGGTCCGGTCCTAGGTACGAGGTCCCTGAAATCGAAGACAGTCAGTCTGGTCCTCGGTTTACAGCCCAAATTCCCAAAGAACCGGTACCGGACCGAAGCACCGAACTTAAACCAAATTCGTTCGACCTTCGGCTTCGACGACTGAATGAGTCTTCAGTTCAAGTAACGCTTCGCTCGCCCCTAAATCCCTAATAGGTGAACACCCGAGTCCCGACCTCTGAACACCCGACCTTCGAGTTGCAGTCCTCAGTTTCGGTCTCCCCTGCTCCGAACTCCGACCCCCGAGTTTCGACTTGCAGACCTTCAGAATTCCCTAACGCCCGACCTTCGACTTGCGAGTTGCGACCTCCGAAGTCCGAACACTTGACCTCCGACATCTGAAGTCCGAACAACAGACCTCCCTGCTTCGTACTCCCTGCTCCGATTCGGCTTGCCTCTATAGTCTGTCCAGTGTCCACTCCTAGTCCTCACGGCTCACTGTATGTTTGTGATATTTAATCGCACAGCTGATTGATCGCCTGAGATTTGGTTGAAGGATCGGCTATGCTTCTGCTTGATCTTCCTCTTGTAATCACGCTAGCCGATTGATCGCTTGTAGTAGCCGATCGATTGACACTTCATCTGCTCAACGAACATCTCTTCAACCGATCGATCGCCTGGTCCAGTCCCGGTTCGGTCACGGTTCCTCCCAGGGCCGGTTCCGGTCTTCGGGAAAAAAATCCCTAAGACTCGGTCCGGTTTCGGTCCGATTTCGAGACCGGACCGAACCGGCTCGTGCCCACCCCTAACTAAGATGTTGCAAATGATCTAACTGTAGTTTTGGAGTTCTCTAGTTACCACTGCAAGAACTTGACTTTAGCCATTCTTAAATTTCCTACCACAAGCAGAACAAATCAGACTTGAAGCTTGGTCCAATGGAGAAGAAGAGGAATACACTAAGTAAGCTTCACCTGAATGTAAGCTTTTCATACTATCAAACTTAAATTGTTAGTTCACTATTTTGGCTACCCATCCTCTAGAGGCCAAGATAGGATGGGCCAATATGTTTTGGTAGAGGTGAGTGATTAATAAATAAATTTCTTTTCTTCACCTAGCAAAATATGTTTTGGAGCAAATCTCGAAAAAAAAATTGTGCAGATTCTAGTCAGGGCATTGGGCTTTTAAGGGTCGTGGTTCTTGCAACTCTACTTATGAAGACGTAGACAATCCTAGATCAAGTAATTGTGAAAACTATTGCTACAAGCAAACAAACAAGGAAGAAGCTTCATAATTATAATTGTCGATTTGCTTGCATTCAATTAATACTTTGAGATGATTTTTGTATGTATATATGTATATGTATATTTACATATATACATATGATCTTTGCATATATGTATGTATGCATGCAGATAATGAATGAATACATAAAACTAATAATCACAAACTAAAAAAGAAAAGAAAAATGAAGAACATGCAGTAAAGGTTTGTCCATGCAGATTAGAGGGTTTTTCAGAGGACGTAGAGATAAGCCAGATCCTCCAAAGAATCATTTGGATCAGAATTCTGAAGCATCCACAGGAGATGATCAAACAGAACGACCTCACACTTTACCACAATCTCACCATCATTTGGCTTTTCGATCAAAGCTTTTACAAGAGGATGGGTCAAGTATTCGGAGCTTACGAGATATCTCTTTCTGGCCCTTCCGACATAAATGGTTTCTCTCTCTTCTTTTTTCTCTTCCTCTTCCTCTTCGTTTGGTTTGTTTTTAGAAACCCATGTTTCTTCTCTGCTTGATTTTGACCTCAAACTGCTGTACGATGAGGATCTGCTCAGCTGCCTTGACAGGCTCTTGCATTTTCTCAGAAACAGATTCATCTTCTTCCTCTATCCACGTCTTCTGAGAGAGAGAGAGAGAGAGAGAGAGAGAGAGAGAGGAGATGGGGTTGGTGGGAAGTCTTTTGTTTATTGGTGAAGTGGATTTGTTATGCGTTGGGGTGCATTAGGTTTTTGAAGTGTTCTTCAATTCAGATACCGAAAGTATCAGATGTTAGACTTCAAAGATATCTAAATATGATTTTATAAACTTTAGTGATCGATTAATTAGACCAAAAGTGGAACAAATCTGACATTTATGAAGTTTGATACTTGTTGTTGTTGTTGGGGTCAAGGCTCTTCTAAACTTTTCGATCAATCTGTTTGATGTGAGATGTGAAACGACTTTCACCCGGGCACATGGTCTGATATATGACACTGGGCTCGACTCCGAAGAAGACTGTTGTGGAAGAGAATAAAGAGAAAAAGAACGTGATGGAATATGTTCATTAAAACTTCAACAGAGCCTTTGTATAGGCTTACAAACTGAAACAAACTAATTAAAATAAAAAAAAAACAAACAAACAACTCACTATCTCCACTACTACTACATGACGTGACCAACGAACACCAGTATCTCCACAGCATAGAGATGTGATTGACTTATTCAACACCATGTGCTTATTTTGAATCAATCTTTAACACTCCCTCTTGATTCAAAATTAGTAACTCAAAGACTTGATCTGAAGTAAATGAATTTGTCTCTTGGAAGTGATTTTGTCAAAATATCTGCCACCTGCTTATGAGTGCTGCAATGTTCCAACATAATGTCACCATTTGCAACCAAGTCTCGAATGAAATGCATGCGAATATCGATGTGCTTTGTCCTCGCATGGAAAGCTGGATTTTTGGTCATTGATATCGCTGACTTGTTATCACAAAAAATGTTGGTTGCACTATTTTGCTTTTGATGAAGATCTGCGAGAATTCGTCTAATCCAAATTGCTTGACAAGCTGCTGAAGTTGCTGCGGCGTACTTTGCTTCCGAAGAAGATAGCGCTGTTGTATTTTGCTTCTTTGAACTCCATGTGATTGCTCCAGACCCAAGGCTGAAAACATTTGTTGATGTGCTCTTCCGATCATCTATTGAACCAGCCCAATCGCTGTCCGTAAACCCCGAGAGATTAAAGTTGGAAACTTGACAATACCAAATCCCATAATCCTTTGTTCCACCAATGTATCGCAAGCATTCTTTTTGCTGATCCAAACTGATGCTTTGTTGGATTTTGCATGAACCTAGAAACTACACCAATAGAAAAAGCAATATCTGGTCTGGTATACGTTAAGTAAATCAAACCTCCAACCAAGATTCTGAAATTTTTCGCATTTGTCTTCTCTGTGCCATCTTCAAGTTGTAGCTTCTCATTTATATTCATGGGTGTAGTGTCTGGTTTGCATTTGAGCAGATTGAATTTTTTGAGTAGATCTAGTTGCATATTTCCTTTGTGAAACAAAAATCCCATCAATTGTTTGCTTCACTTCAAGACCAAGGAAATAATGCAACAAACCCAAGTCTGACATCTCAAATCTCTTCATCATATTGGACTTAAAATCAGCCAAAAGAGAGTTAGAGGAGCTCATGTAAATAATATCATCAACATAGAGACACACAATGATTAAGTCAACGTTACCTTCCATCTTTACATAAAGAGTGGGCTCATTTTCACTTCTGGAAAATTCATTTTGCTGGAAGTAGCCATTAATTTTGCTTGTATCACGCATGTGGTGCTTGCTTTGGCCCATAAAGTGCTTTTTTTAGTTTATACACTTTCGCCTCTTTGCCTTTGACAATGAATCCTTCCGGTTGAGAGACGTAAATCTCTTCTTGCAAGTCACCAGTTTAAAAAAGCAGATTTGACATCGAATTGGTAAACTGGCCATTATAGTTGTGCAGCCAAAGCTAAAATGGTTCTCACAGTTTCCATTTGAGCAACTGGAGAAAATGTTTCAACGTAATCAATACCTTGTTGTTGCGAATAGCCTTTGACCACGAGCCTCGCCTTGTGTTTTTGAATGGTGCCATCAGCTTGATATTTTGTTTTGAAAATCTATTTGAGTCCGATTTCATTCTTTCCTTCGGGTAGATCAGTTAGCTCCCAAGTTTCATTTTTCTTGATTGCCATTAATTCTTCTTTCATTGCATTCTACCATTCTTCTTTTGCTGTTGCTTCTTCAAACGTTGTAGGATCTGTAACATATAAAGCAAATTGACAAGATTCATAAATCTCTCTCAAAGATCTAAACTTCTTAGGAGGGGTTTCATCAGAAGATTCTTGTAAGGACGATGAGCTGCTGCTTCTTGAGGTTGATGATGAGGAAACCTGTGATCCGGAAGGAGTGAGTGCATTCTCTTGAACTGGAGGAGCTGCTTCATAAGTTGGAGTCTTACTTTCTGTAGGGATATGCACTTGTGCTTCTTCATCTTTTTCATTCCCGTTCCAACTTGCTCCTTCATCAAATATTACATCTCTTCTAATAATGACTTTGCCACTGAGAGGATTATATAGCTTATATGCTTTTGATTGAGATGAATAACCAACAAAAATGCACTTTTCAGATTTATCCTCAAGCTTTTGACGAACTTGGGAATTTTTCAAAGCATAAGCAATACAACCAAAAATTCTCAAGTGACTTACTGATGGTCTTCTACCTCGCCAAGCCTCGTACGGTGTTTGATTCAAGACAGCCCTTGTAGGAGAAATATTCAGTAAGTAAACAGATGTTGCAACTGCTTCAGCCCAAAAATAATTTGGAAGTCCTCTAGCCTTGAGCAAGCTTCTAGCCATTTCCATGACCGTTCAGCTACACCATTTTGCTCCGGTGTGTATGGTGTCGTCAACTCCCTGAAAATTCCATGCTCTTCGCAAAAAGAATTAAATTCTTTTGATAAAAACTCACCACCTCTATCTGTGCGAAGAGTCTTTATAGAAATTCCTTTTTGCTTCTCTACCAGAGCCTTGAATTTTCTAAAACTTTCAAAAGCCTCTGACTTTTCTGTTAAAAAATACATCTAACTCATGCGACTATGATCATCATTAAATAGCAAAAAATACTTACTCCTACCAAGTGATATAGTGCTCATAGGTCCACATAAATCGGCATGAATTAACTCGAGACATTCAGACGCTCTCCATGACTGCCCACTTGGAAAAGGCTTTCGTGTCTGCTTTCCATAAATACACACTTCACATAAGTCAAGAGAACTAATTTGAGGTATCCCATAGACCATACCTTTTTTACTTAAAAGCTGCAAACCTTTGACATTAAGATGTCCATATCTCAAATGCCACTTCTCGGATTCGTTCATCTCCCTCGCAATAAGAGCTTGATTTTCCACTTTTGAGATTCTAAGTGGAAACATCTTGTTTTGAGTCATCTGCACACTGACTATGGTTTTCCCAGACTTCTTTTCTTTAATTTTACATGCTCCATCATCAAATAGAATTTCATAACCACTAACCATCAACTGCCCAACACTCAACAAACTATGAGTCAAATTAGAAACAAAAAATACATTGTACAAGCAATTTTTCTTTACCATGGCTAGTCATTGTTGCAACAATGCCTTTCCCCTCGACTTGAATCTGCTTGTCATCTCCAAGTCTAACCTGTACCTTGTGTGACTCATCAAGCTCTTTAAATAATGATCTATTGCCAGTCATGTGATTTGAACAACCACTATCCAAAAACCAAACATCATTTTGAATGTCATTGGATTGGGAGTGAGCAAGAAACAACTTACATTCTTCCTTTGTTTCTTCCACATATTGTGCTTGTGAGCCTTGTCGACAATTCGCCTTCATATGCCCAAATTTTCCACAATTGTAACATTGAATAGAGCTTCTATTCCAACTTTGTTGTCCAGCAACCTGCCTATCTTGTTGATGTCCAACAAATTGCCTCTCTTGTCCATCAAAACGACATCTTCCTCGTCCTCGTCCTCTGCCATGAAAGCCTCCTCTACCTCTGCCTGTAGAGTCTTCCTGCTTCTCTGTCTCACCCTTTGTTTGAGACACTTGAAAAGTCTTTTCTTCATTTTTCTCAGTTGTCCTGTTACGCCTTGCCTCATGAGCTTGCAACGAACCCATTAGTTCATCAAATGAAAGAATAGAAAGATCCTTACTTTCCTCAATTGCAGTGACAATAGACTCATATTTGAGAGTTAGACTTTGTAGGACTTTAGAAACAATGATAGCATCAGTGATTTTTTCTCCATAAGTTCTCATTTGACTAACAATAGAAATTACTCTAGACAAAAAATCTTGCAATGTTTCATTACCCTTCATAAGCAACGCCTCAAATTCTTTTATGAGAGTCTGAAGTTTCACTTCTATCACCTTTGATGAGCCTAGAAATTCTTTCTGCAAAGTCTCCCAGGCCTCCTTTGAAGTGGTTGCCATTGCAATTCTGGAGAAGATTGTGTAATGGACTGCCTGTTGGAGGAAGAACAATGCCTTTGAATCTTTCTTTCTGTTTTCCCTCAATCGAGCTTCATCTGCCTCATTGTCATCGTAGCCACTCTCTACCAAATCCCACAGATCTTGAGATCTGTACAAGGTGTTCATTTTGATACTCCAGAACTCATAGCACTCTCCTTTGAAAACGAGAAGCAGGGGTTGAGATACACTCATAGAGCTACCATTGGCTGCCATCTTACCAGGACTTATAATGCTCTGGATACCACTTTTGTTGTGGAAGAGAATAAAGAGAAAAAGAACGTGATGGAATATGTTCATTAAAACTTCAACAGAGCCTTTATATAGGCTTACAAACTGAAACAAACTGATTAAAAAAAAAAAAAAAACAAACAACCCACTATCTCCACTACTACTACATGATGTGACCAACTAACACCAGTATCTCCACTACATAGAGATGTGATTGACTTATTCAACACCATGTGCTTATTTTGAATCAATCTTTAACAGACTGTAACAAAAACGAACAACGATCCGGTCTTAGAAAACATACATTCTGACACTTCATAAAATTAAATTGCTCATAGCGAAACATTTAGAAACTATTTAACTATAAAAAAAAGTTAAAACCCCCTAAAAAAATATAAAGTTTGTGCGATAGATTATAACGGCCATGATATTACAATAATCTAATCGGAAAAACTAAAATAAAAGTATTAACATATCTCACCAAGAAAGTAATACTCACAAAGAAGTAAATAAATTAATGAAAACCTTTTGTGGGTGCAAAATAAATTGAGGTTGATGAAGAAAAGATCTGTGCAATCCAAAAGTGGCTGAGACAGACTGGTGTAAGACAAATTAGAAGTTTTCATGGATTTACTAGTTTTTAGAGGAGATTTGTGAAAGAAATTATTACAATTGTTGCTTCTCTTACCGAGGTCAACAGGAAGAATGTTGGATTCCAATAGGGAGAAGAACAAGATAATGCATTTGAAAAACTCCAAGAAAAACTACCAACACCACCTTTACTTGTTTCGCCAAACTTTTCTAAATTATTTAAAAGTTAATGTGATGCTTCAGCAATAGGTATTAGAGTTGTGTTTATGCAAGTAGGACAACCAATCGCTTACTTCAGTGAGAAATTAAGCGCGCGACTTTAAAATATCCAACATATGATAAAGATGCATTGGTTAGAGCTGGGAACACATAACACTAATAAAATATTGTAGCATATGCAATTTCATGAAGGTATACTTTGATTTCTTATCTTGATGCTAAATTACTTTATTTTGAACATATAAGAAATTATATTCATTAGACTAAAACTTTTAAGAAACATATACTTCTAGTGAAAAATTTGTGTTTGGGAAGTTCATAGGCGTGAAGATAGTTTGTTTCATGAAAATAAGTTGTGCGCCTAATTGTTCTTTAAGATGCTTGCTAGTTGGAGAAGCTCACGGTGGAGAAATACTGGGACACTTTGGGATAGCCAAACCTTAGGTGTGGTGTAAGAACATTTCTATTGGCTTTGCATAAAAAGAGATGTTGAGAGAAGTTTGTAATCGATGTGCGACTTGTAAGCAAGCTAAATCAAGAATAAAACCCCTTCACCCCTACCAATTGATAATGAGTCTTGGATTTATAGATCAATTGATTTTGTGTTAGGGTTTAGATAAAAAAGCTGGACAAGATTTGGTCTTTGAGGTGGTGGATAGGTTTTCAAGATGACACATTTTATTACATGTCATGGTATTGATGATGCTTGTTATGTTGTTTTTTTTAATCAGATTGTATGGATAGTGTAAATGCAAAGATATTGCATATAAGTTGGCATTGATTTTTTAGCAATATTTATATATATTTATGGAGATAATATATTTTTTCAAATTGATAATTTATTTCTTGGTGATCAAGAAATATTGCATTCTGATTATTGGAGGACGTCATATTAACAATCATGAAGATTCTGTGAAAGAGAAGAATAAGGAAACAAGATTAATAGGAAAGTTATTGAAAAACCTAAAGGCACTTGCTTTTTGGAAAAGTTTGTTTTGGTAAGCCGATTTGATGGAGATTTGGTAAAATCTGTTGGGCTTCGAGTTCCCATGAATAATGGAATGCTTACCTAAATTTTCAGAGCCATATCAAAGAAGTTAGCGATACTTTTCTAAAGTGTCACACGGTGTGTTACTCAACCGAATTAGTTAAGATTTGTTTTCCTTAATTCTTGCGACGTTCTATCTAATTTGGTAACTGACTGAATCAAAGATATGGAAGCTACCAATGATATTTAAAGCTTTCGTTTCTGTGAAAGCTATTGACGACGGAGTTTTGATTTTCGCGTGAGAAGGTTTCTTCGTTCTTTGTGCCGTCACTTTTCTTTCACTCCCAACGTTTCTGCGTTTGGTTTTGTGATTGTGTTACACACTCTTCTTATGTTGGGGATTGCATCGATTTATTGAGTGTGTTGATTATTGCGTCCGAAGACAACACTCTGGTGTTCCAGGAGATGTCCGAGGAGACAATATTTCTTTGTTCTTCATTGAAGCTCAGTCTCAGGAGGAGGCTGGATCTGAACTCAGGAGGAGTTCTGTTTTTAGACAAGGGGAGCTCATCAAGTTGATCGTGGGCGAGGGGATCTTGCCATAACACGGATTCAGGGAGGAATCAACAACAATGGGATCTTGTTGTTTTCTAGATCTCGGGAGAGGTCGATGTTAAGTCGAGAGGATCTCGCAAAAATAGTTTCCTTGGGGAAGTGATGTGCCATGGAACCCCTTTGAACAATATCAAACCGTGAGAAAATTTCCTAGCCTTTTTGAGACTAATATCTTTGTTCTTCTTATAGGTGATACTCTTCACAAGGTATTTAAAGGAGGAACTAAGCCCCAAGGGAAGGAAGAGCCTCCACCATACAAAGCTTGGAGCATGCCTCGAAAATTTGAAGTGAAGAAGGAGTTTGTCCTCCTTTGACAAATTATGTAATCCGAGAGACTAATTTTTTTTTTAATTTCTTGCACAAGACACTTAGATTTATTTTCTTTGCATGCATGCATGGCTAAATGTTTAAGTAGGATTAGGGCTTCATTTGAAGGGTAAAATTGGAAGCTTGATCATGGGAGAGAGAAGGTGCATACACACCTTGTATCCAACCAATGGTGGCCAAGCACCTCACCACATTCTAGAGGGTTCTTCATCTCTTTCATGCACAAACCCTAGCCCATCTTTTGAAACATATTTAAAAATATTTTTCTCATTGTAATAGACATTATTATTGAATGAAATTTTGTGCTTTTGCTGATGCAAAAACTATGGCCCTAGGGCATCCTTAGTTCTACATTCTCGGTGAGCTTACCCGAGCAATGGAGGCTATCTTCATCACCAAGTTGTGACTACTTGGTAACCATCATCCACCCCTTTTTTCCTCAGCATTACCAGAGATTGGAAGCTGAAGAAAAGGTGGGAAAATCGTTCCATTTGGTGAAACCAATCTACATTTGTGGAGTAAACTATCATCAAAGGTACAAAACACCTTATTCTCAAAGCAGCATTGGTTGTGTGTCCACTGTTCTTTCTTCCTATCGATTTTTGCTCTGAAATTTTCAGAGTCCACTCTTCACACCCCCAGGTACATTGTGTTAAAATTTCACCCAATTTGGTTCATCCAATCTGGAGTTATAGATTTTACAAGTGAGACGTTATTCTCCCCAGAAAAACTGCTTACCGAGGAGCAGATTTTTCTGTTTTGTTTGTTTCGTAACTTTTTGGTCTGATCGTTTTTGGAGCTGAAATTTTGAGGATATTTCATGCATATTGTTGGTTAGTTTGTGTTAAAATTTCAGATTAATTGGACTTTGTTTGAAGAAAATATTCTGTACTTGTTGGAGTCTCCATCGGCCAAGGATTCTTGGTGTAAATCTGAGGAGCACTTGTATGTTTTTGTATTGCTGCTCTTAGGTGTTGATAAACTCGGACTTAGGGCATATCAGGAAGTTAGCTAGAGGCGGCGACAAAGATAAGAGGGAGTCTTTATTTGTATAAGTCCGATTGTCTTGTAACTTTATGAACTCAAAGAAATATTTTTATATCTGGGCATGGCCTCGCAGACGTAGGCTGGTTGCCGAACTGCGTTAACAACCTTCTGCCTAATTTATTTTCGCATATTTATATTGTTCGTCATTGCATTCATTATCGGTGTCACACGTTGTAGGACCGTAATTGTCTAAGAGGGGGGTGAATTAGACTTTTTAATTTTACTAAAATTAAACTTAATTTCTCTTCTTGATTAAAACTTAAATTTAACACAAGTGCTCAAATAATGTAAAGAGAGAGAGAGAGAGAAATTCGACACCAGTATTTTTTACGTGGTTCGGCCAAACTGCCTACGTCCACGCTTCAAGGCTCACCCCTTGAAGATCCTTAACCTTCTCCTCACGAGAATGACTAGATCGGGATTCCGGGCTCCGATCAATTGCCTTTACAATTCTGGATTGAACTTGCCGGGCGTCAATCCACTGCCTTTACAAATAATTTGTGTTTGTGAAATTGATCACAGACTACACTCTCACAGCAGAAATCTCAAGTTCGAGTTTAGAGAGATGTACAGTGATTACAGAGTATGAAAACTTTTGCAGCTTAGGGCTATCAATTGAAAATTCGCAAAAGTTCTTCCTTCGTGTTTTGAGCTTGACTTATATACTCTGTATATATTCTTCTTCTCCGAATTGAATGCATCTATCTTCAAATGAGAAAATGTTACCGTTGGGAAGCATCCGTACGAAACATTTATCCGTTGCATCTGAAAGTGTTGTTCGTCGTCGCCATTAATGTTCTGGAGTTAAAGCTTGAAAACGACGTCACTGTAGCTTCGCGGCTGGCTTTGAATTCTGGCGGAAATGCATCGGCAGAGACAGTTTAAAATAATGCCACGTCATCGGTATAAGAATCTTTGGATGCCATCGGTATTTGGAGTGTAAAACTTCATCGGTATTTGAAGTGTAAGACCCCATCGGTATTTGCATCTTGTAGGGCCATCGGCAGATGAGTCTTTGAATGCCATCGGCATTTGAATCTTCGTAAGCTATTGGCAGATGAGTCCTTGGAGTTTTGTCGTCTAGTGATCGGCATGAGAAACCTTGAACGACATCGGCAGATGCAGCTACAAAGCAATCGGCATGAACATCTTTAAACGCCATCGGCACGAGTTTCTTTAAACGCCATCGGCACGAGTTTCTTTAAAATGCCATCGGCAGATGTAAACTTTGAACTCCATCGGCAGAGACAACCGTAAATACTATCGGCATGAGAATCCTTGAACAGTGTCGGCAAGAGTAGCTTCAAATGCTATCGGCAGATTGCATCTTGACACGTCATCGGCACAAGCACGCACTGAACGACTTCTTCTTCTGTCTTTTAGCAATCGGCAGAAGCCTTCATTTCTTTGTCGTCTTGTGATCGGCACAAGGAACAACTAATTTTAGCCCTGTTTAACTATTCAGCCCTGTATACTCAATACAATTTATTAGATAACTAAAATACCCTTTTCAAGGGTATTTCCAAATAACCTCATATTCATTATTCTCATTAAATACACATAATCAAATTACATTATTTATCCTTTAAATACATCATCAAAAACATATTATGACTTAAACACTCTATAAGTCAACAATCTCCCCCTTTTTGATGATGACAATATGAATTTGATTAATTTAAATACTCCCCCATAATTCTAGCTGCTCCCCCATAGTATATGCATTTTATTCAGTTAACCATACAGAGCAAATCCAAAAACACAGAGCAAGCATATATCCAAAAAAAATATATATCCAGAATGCTAACTAATCAGACTCAAAGCAAATATATATATTCAGAATGCTAACCAAGTCATACTCAATCATCAAATACACTATTCTCCCCCATTGACATTATCAAAAACAGATTATAGAAAGAGCAGAAGCAATGCATTAATGAAAGAAACAGAGAAATTGTATTTGAATACCAATTAATGTGTTTACAAGACCAAAAAAAGAAAAACTTAGGAATAACTACTTGAAGAAACCTACAAATCGTGTCCAAAAGGCTTGATGAAGCCATGATGGCACGGCACGATTTGAAGAAATATAAGCATCTACAAGCTCTGGAAGGGAGCGATTATTCAGAGGGATAGGTGGCTGATATACCACTATGGCCAGACAAGGAGGAGGCTCAACAATAGGGTCAGCAGGAAGAACAGCAGCAACATCAGCAACTTCAGCAACTGCATCAACTGCAGCAACTTCAGTAACTTCAGCAACTGCAGTAACTTCAGTCTCCTGAAGATCCAAAGGCATTAGGCGCACATCGTCAGCTACCTCAGGCCTGGAAAATGGAAGAAATAGATCTTCAAAACAAGGAACAGAACTTGAGGGCAGGTCGGGTTCAGGTTCAGGTTCAGGTGTCAAGGCAGCAATGGAGGATTGGAGTTTCTCAATTTCCCTGACAATCATGCGCCGATCAGCATCCACTTTTTGAGTCAGCAAACCAAGACCAGAATCTAAGTCAGTGGACAAGGCTTTGTGATTCTTTACAAGTTTGGCATCCAGAGACTGTTCAATCCGACTTTCCATGGTACTGAGAGCAGACTCAATGCGGTCAATAGAGGCTTTCAGCTCAGAATATCGAGTCTCATTCAGTGAGAATCTCCTCTGATAGGTTAGAGGAGTGGTTGGTATGGATGGCAGAGCAGGAAGGAGTGGAGGGGATGGAGGAGCTGGTTGGACAGGTGATGGAGGAGCTGGTGAGGGCAATCTGATTGGAGAGTGAGGTGGAGGTGGAGGAGTAGAAAGAGGAGTACTGAGGGGAGTAGTCGGGATTGGAGATGAAGGTGGTGAAGGTATAGCCGGTGGAGAAAGAAGTTGGACTGGTGATGAAGGAGCCGTAGCCGATTTGGTGGGAGACTGGGGAACAGGTGAGGGCAGTCGCATTGGAGATGGTGGTGCTGATGGTACTGGTGGGGGGCCATGTTGGAAAATTGAAGTAATGGCTTGCATCAGTGGAGAGATGGAGGGAAAGGCAGGCTGAGAAGGCAAGATAAGAGAAGGGGGAGGTGATTGAGGTTGTTCTGGAATTGGAGGAGGCAAAAGAGAGGGAACAGAGGTTGCCTCTGAGAGAGATGCTGTAGAGGAGGAAGTAGTTTTGTGCCTACGCTTCAGAGGAGAAGGTTCTGGTTCTGAGCTAGACTCCCTAGAAAGGGAAGGGGAAATGGCACTGACAGGAAGACCTGAAGCACCTTCTTCTTCAGCAGATTCCTCTGGCAGGATAAGTTTCCTCTTACCACGCCTGACAGGAACTGCCATAGTAGCCTTTTGCTTCGGCTTTTTCATGATTGGCTTTTCCTTGCTGACAAAATTAATTCCCATCTTGCTTAGAGTGATTTGGGAATAATAATTTCCGTCCTTAAGAACCACAGGTGCAATCTCCTCAGGAAAAGCAATGTCCAGCTTGACAAATAACCGCATAAGAAGCAAATTATACGGTAAGGAAGAAACCTTGGAGGAAACGGCAAGAATCATCCTTCGAATAACTATGTAGCCAATGTTGAAGGGTCTTTTAAAGTAGAGGGCAAACAGAACAAATAGTTCCAATGCGCTCACCTCGTTATAATGTCCACCCTTGGGAACAATATTGAAGTCAATCATATGACGGAATAGTTTGGCTCTAGGTAGCAGATGATTGCCTTTTAATTGATCATATGTTTGGTTGGGGTCCACTGCAATTTCTCTAAGAAATTGATCTCCATCAGACGTTCCAATGAAAGGTAGCTCATGCCCTGTCACATACTTGAAAGGGCAGTTGTCCAAATGAGAAGCACCCAGAAGGGCATTGATGGACTGAGGAGTGATCACAATGTGTTTATTATAAACATAACTCGAAATGGACGGGTGATCAGAGGCAAAGCTAAGGTTTGCATAAAACATTTTAATTGCTTCTGGGTAGTAGAAAGATTCGGTTTCAAATAAACCTATTAACCCCAGATCCGTCAAGGGTTCAATAATGTCCAAACCAACTAGCTTTTCAAAGAAAAGACCTTTACTAAGAATCAACGATCGGTACTGATAATCATTGAGATATTTTACCTCAGTAGCTTGAGAGACAAAGTAGAAAGATGGCCACTCTGTGCCACGAGGAATCTCTCGAGCATAAACATTGACCTTCTTCTTTGCTGGTTTGGGAACGGTACGAGATGATTGTCCTTGAGATTCCATTTCTTGTAGAGGATTCGACAGAGAAGGTTTGGTAGGGCAGGGGTTTCAGAAAGAGCGCGAAAGATGAAGTGAGTCGGCAGTGAAAGACGAGTTTAAAAGACAAACAGAGTTGCCCGACTAAGAAGTCACACGTGTAACACCGATATCTTTCGATGGAGAGCACGTGGCGGCAGATTAAGGAAAACATTTCATCTACCGATAGAAATGCATCTGCCGATCCTTAGAGACTAGAACGGCATCTACCGATGCCTTCACAGAAAAGGAAAACTCTAACACTTAAGATTTACCAACAGAGGAAGAGCCTTAGTTTTTCTCAACCCGAATGAGTCCTAACCTTATTCTTATATTATTGAAGGTTTTCTCATCTAGAGGCTTAGTAAAAATGTCTGCTAATTGATCTACAGAGTTAACGAATTCTAAAGAAATATCACCTCTTTGAACATGATCTCGGATGAAGTGATATCTGACATCTATGTGCTTTGTTCTAGAGTGTTGAATAGGATTTTTAGAAATGTTAATGGCACTGGTGTTATCACACCGAATAGGAATCCTATCATAAAACAGATTGTAATCTTCCAAAGTCTGTTTCATCCAAAGCATTTGTGCACAACAACTACCAGCAGCAATATATTCACTCTCAGCAGTTGACAATGCAACAGAATTCTGTTTCTTCGAATACCAAGACACTAGAGATTCTCCTAGGAACTGACAAGTGCCACTAGTGCTTTTTCTATCAATAAGACTACCAGCATAGTCAGAATCAGAATATCCTATAAGATCAAAAGAGGTACCTTTCGGATACCAGAGTCCTAAGTCAATTGTCCCACTTAGATATTTAAAAATCCGTTTAACAGCAGATAAGTGAGACTCCTTAGGGGCAGCTTGAAACCTAGCACAGAGACATACGCTAAACAGAATGTCTGGTCTACTGGCAGTTAGGTATAGCAAAGATCCGATCATACCACGATATTTCTTTATATCCACATTTATTCCATTTTCATCTTTATCCAATTTGGTTGTGGTACTCATGGGAGTTCTAGAAGGTTTGACAGATTCTAAACCAAATCGCTTAAGGAGTTCCTTAATATACTTTTCTTGACAGAAGAAAATTCCATCAAGAGACTGACTAATCTGGAATCCTAAGAAAAACTTTAACTCCCCCATCATACTCATTTCAAATTCACTTTGCATGAGGGAGGAAAACTCATTACACAAGTTGACATTGGTTGATCCAAAAATGATGTCATCGACATAAATTTGAACCAGCAAAATATCATTGTCCTTTTGCATGGTAAACAGGGTTGAATCAGAGTTACCCTTTTTGAAATTTCTTTCTTCAAGGAAATTCTTCAACCTGTCATACCAAGCTCTAGGAGCCTGTTTAAGACCATAAAGAGCTTTTCTAAGTTTGTAGACATGACTGGGTTTATCAAATGATTCAAAACCTAAAGGCTGCTCTACATAAACTTCTTCCATAATATATCCATTTAAAAAGGCACTCTTTACATCCATTTGAAAGAGTGTGAAGTTTTTGTAGCAGGCAAAAGCTAGAAGCATCCTAATTGACTCTAGTCTAGCTACAGGGGCAAAAGATTCCTCAAAATCAATACCCTCTTCCTGAGAGTATCCCTTAGCAACTAGTCTAGCCTTGTTTCTTATAACAATCCCATTTTCATCCAATTTATTCTTAAATACCCATTTGGTTCCTATAATGGGATGATCCTTAGGCCGTGGAACAAGTTCCCATACCTTGCTCCTTTCAAACTGATTTAACTCTTCTTGCATGGCCATAATCCAATTTTCGTCACTCTCGGCCTCTTCAAACTTCTTAGGTTCTATTTGAGAGATAAATGCCACATTGGCACAGAGATTCCTAAGAGAGGATCTAGTCTTAACTCCTAAAGAAGGATCACCTAAAATTTCCTCTATTGGATGACTTCTAATATATTTCCAATCTCTAGGTAGATCTGCAGATTCATCTTTAACAGGAACAATTTTTAGAGAACTAGAGGATGGTTCTATAGGAGAGGGATCAGTAGATTTTTCCAAAGAAAGAGAGTCAAGTTGATTGTCCAAAACATCATCCTCATCCACATTGATTGTGGGTTGAGGGGTCTCATCAAAGTTGACATGAACAGATTCCTCTACAACAAGAGTTCTCTTATTGAAAACTCTGTATGCTTTACTGGACAAGGAATAACCAAGAAAAATTCCAAGATCGGATTTGGAATCGAATTTCCCTAAGTTATCCTTAGTGTTAAGGATGAAGCATTTACTGCCAAAGGCTTTAAATACTTAACAGAAGGAGTTTTTCCACTCCAGAGTTCATATGGAGTTTTCTCTAAGATTGGCCTTATGGAGACTCTATTAAGAACATAGCAAGCTGTAGCAACAGCTTCAGCCCAGAAGTATTTGGGAAGGGAATTCTCATTTAGCATGGTTCGGGCAAGTTCTTGGAGAGATCTATTTTTCCTCTCAACAACACCATTTTGCTGAGGGGTTCTAGGAGATGAAAAGTTGTGCTCAATTCCATGTTTGAGACACAGGAGTTCAAATCTTTCATTTTCAAATTCTCCACCATGATCACTACGAATAGCAATAATGGTGAGCTCCTTTTCATTTTGAACTCTTTTCCTAAAACTAGAGAAGGTGTCAAAAGTCTCATCCTTAGACTTTAAAAAGAACACCCAAGAAAACCTAGAGAAGTCATCAACAATGACAAAGGCATAGAATTTGCCACCTAGACTTGCTATATTGGAAGGACCGAAAAGGTCCATGTGAAGGAGTTGGAGGGGCTTAGAGGTAGATATCACACTCTTAGATTTAAAAGAAGATTTGATCTGCTTGCCCATTTGACAAGCCTCACAGACTTTATCCTTTTCAAAGGATATCTTAGGAATCCCTCTAACTAAATTATCCTTAGTAATCTTAGCTAAGGTATCCATTCCTACGTGTCCTAATCTTCTATGCCAAATCCAAGCATCATGAGAAGAATTAACAGCAAAGCATTTCTCATTAACATGCTCAACAACATCCATATCAATAACATAGATATTTTCTTTTCTATAACCAGAGAACAGAGTTTTATCATTAGATGCATCTTTAATTATGCAGGAGTTAGATTTAAAAATCACTTCATATCCTTTATCACATAACTGGCTAATACTAAGCAGATTATGCTTTAACCCTTCAACTAAAAGCACATTTTCAATAGACGGATTAAAACTGTTACCTATATTGCCGATGCCAACAATTTTGCCCTTTTGGTTTCCACCAAAAGTAACACTTCCTTTCTTTTTGTTGACAGAGGCAAACATGGTTGAGTCTCCTGTCATATGCCTCGAGCATCCACTGTCGAGGTACCACTGGTTCTTTCCAGGAGAACACTCAACCTGCAAAACAGAAATCAGGTTGTCTTCTTAGGTACCCAAATCTTTTGGGTCCTAGAGTTAGGCCTGGTTCCCTTAGGAACCCATTGTAATTTGCTACCTGATTTCATACTGTTTATTTTTAAAGGACATACAAAAGACTTATGTCCTACTTCATTACACATATGGCAGACAGTTGACTTAACAAAGTAATTCTTATAAGATTTCTTTTTGCAAAACCTGTCATACCCTAAGCCAGTTTTATCGACTTGCATTCTTTGATCACTTATCAACATGTTCAGTTTATTACTACTAAGAGTCAATTTCTTAACAAAATAGTCTAAAAATTCATTTTTCTTTTTCAGTTCATACACTTCCTTTTCAAGCTGATTGTTTTCATTTTCTTGCTTCTCAATTAAGCTTGCATTTTCCTTTTTCAATGCATTGTACTTAGTCTTTAACATGCTGAATTGTTTTACTAGATCATTAAAAGCATCTACTATATCTCCATCATCGTCATCAATTTCACTGTCACTTAAGGTACAAGGAGATATAGAACTAACCTTATCTTCGTGAGCCATAAAACAGAGGTTAGCAACTTCCTCATCTTCTGAAGAGGAAGTGTCACTTTCACATTCATCCCAGGTTGCCTTCATGGCCTTCTTCTTGAACTTTTTGGGATATTTCTTCGCCTGAGGACAATCTGCCTTCATATGGCCAGGCTTGCCGCACCCAAAACAGGTGATTTCCTTCTCCTTTTGAGGTTTTTCACCCTTTTGGAATCTTCTTCCCTGCATTCTCTTCCTTTGGAGGAATTTGCTGAACCTCCTAGTGATGAGAGCTATATCCTCATCATCTTCATCAACTTCTTCCTCATCAGATTCTTCATGTTTACTGGATGAGGCAGAGGAGGCCTTCAGGGCGATGTCCTTTCTCTTAGAGATCTCTTTCTCTTTGAGGTCCTCCTTTTCATTTGCCCTCATTGTGATCTCATGCGTCATGAGAGATCCAATGAGCTCCTCAAGCTTCAAAGTTTTGAGATCCTTAGCTTCCTGAATGGCAGTCACCTTTGGTTGCCATGCTCTCGGTAGGCATCTCAGAATTTTCCTTACCTGTTCTTCACCTGAGTAAATCTTACCAAGAGCTTTAAGACCATTAGTAATGTTAGTAAATCGAGTAAACATGGAACTAATGGTTTCTCCTTTTTCCACAGAAAACAGTTCATATTCATGAACTAACATGCTCAGTTTACTCTCTTTGACCTGATTTGTGCCTTCGTGTGTGACCTCTAATAAGTGCCAAATTTCTTGAGCACTCTCACACCCTTGTACTCTATTAAACTCGTCTCTATTCAGAGCACAGTACAAGGTGTTTATTGCCTTTGCATTCAGGCTCAAATTCTTCTTATCACTATCATTCAGTTCGTGAGAGGCTTTGGGTATCCTAATACCATTTTCTGTTTTAAAAGCTATATATGGACCATTTTCTATGTTATTCCATATGTCATAGTCTATAGCCTGAACATAAGTTCTCATTCTAGTCTTCCAGTACACATAATCACTACCATCGAAGAATGGAGGTCTAGGTGGTAGACTGACCTTCTATTTGTGAAGAGTGTGTGTTGAATGCCATTACAGATATCACAGTATTTTCAAGATAAACTACTTAGACAATATATAACCTTGCTTTGATACCAATTGTAGGACCGTAATTGTCTAAGAGGGGGGTGAATTAGACTTTTTAATTTTACTAAAATTAAACTTAATTTCTCTTCTTGATTAAAACTTAAATTTAACACAAGTGCTCAAATAATGTAAAGAGAGAGAGAGAGAGAAATTCGACACCAGTATTTTTACGTGGTTCGGCCAAACTGCCTACGTCCACGCTTCAAGGCTCACCCCTTGAAGATCCTTAACCTTCTCCTCACGAGAATGACTAGATCGGGATTCCGGGCTCCGATCAATTGCCTTTACAATTCTGGATTGAACTTGCCGGGCGTCAATCCACTGCCTTTACAAATAATTTGTGTTTGTGAAATTGATCACAGACTACACTCTCACAGCAGAAATCTCAAGTTCGAGTTTAGAGAGATGTACAGTGATTACAGAGTATGAAAACTTTTGCAGCTTAGGGCTATCAATTGAAAATTCGCAAAAGTTCTTCCTTCGTGTTTTGAGCTTGACTTATATACTCTGTATATATTCTTCTTCTCCGAATTGAATGCATCTATCTTCAAATGAGAAAATGTTACCGTTGGGAAGCATCCGTACGAAACATTTATCCGTTGCATCTGAAAGTGTTGTTCGTCGTCGCCATTAATGTTCTGGAGTTAAAGCTTGAAAACGACGTCACTGTAGCTTCGCGGCTGGCTTTGAATTCTGGCGGAAATGCATCGGCAGAGACAGTTTAAAATAATGCCACGTCATCGGTATAAGAATCTTTGGATGCCATCGGTATTTGGAGTGTAAAACTTCATCGGTATTTGAAGTGTAAGACCCCATCGGTATTTGCATCTTGTAGGGCCATCGGCAGATGAGTCTTTGAATGCCATCGGCATTTGAATCTTCGTAAGCTATTGGCAGATGAGTCCTTGGAGTTTTGTCGTCTAGTGATCGGCATGAGAAACCTTGAACGACATCGGCAGATGCAGCTACAAAGCAATCGGCATGAACATCTTTAAACGCCATCGGCACGAGTTTCTTTAAACGCCATCGGCACGAGTTTCTTTAAAATGCCATCGGCAGATGTAAACTTTGAACTCCATCGGCAGAGACAACCGTAAATACTATCGGCATGAGAATCCTTGAACAGTGTCGGCAAGAGTAGCTTCAAATGCTATCGGCAGATTGCATCTTGACACGTCATCGGCACAAGCACGCACTGAACGACTTCTTCTTCTGTCTTTTAGCAATCGGCAGAAGCCTTCATTTCTTTGTCGTCTTGTGATCGGCACAAGGAACAACTAATTTTAGCCCTGTTTAACTATTCAGCCCTGTATACTCAATACAATTTATTAGATAACTAAAATACCCTTTTCAAGGGTATTTCCAAATAACCTCATATTCATTATTCTCATTAAATACACATAATCAAATTACATTATTTATCCTTTAAATACATCATCAAAAACATATTATGACTTAAACACTCTATAAGTCAACAATCTCCCCCTTTTTGATGATGACAATATGAATTTGATTAATTTAAATACTCCCCCATAATTCTAGCTGCTCCCCCATAGTATATGCATTTTATTCAGTTAACCATACAGAGCAAATCCAAAAACACAGAGCAAGCATATATCCAAAAAAAATATATATCCAGAATGCTAACTAATCAGACTCAAAGCAAATATATATATTCAGAATGCTAACTAATCAGACTCAAAGCAAATATATATATTCAGAATGCTAACCAAGTCATACTCAATCATCAAATACACTATTCTCCAATATATATATTCAGAATGCTAACCAAGTCATACTCAATCATCAAATACACTATTCTCCCCCATTGACATTATCAAAAACAGATTAGAGAAAGAGCAGAAGCAATGCATTAATGAAAGAAACAGAGAAATTGTATTTGAATACCAATTAATGTGTTTACAAGACAAAAAAAAATAAAAACTTAGGAATAACTACTTGAAGAAACCTACAAATCGTGTCCAAAAGGCTTGATGAAGCCATGAAGGCACGGCACGATTTGAAGAAATATAAGCATCTACAAGCTCTGGAAGGGAGCGATTATTCAGAGGGATAGGTGGCTGATATACCACTATGGCCAGACAAGGAGGAGGCTCAACAATAGGGTCAGCAGGAAGAACAGCAGCAACATCAGCAACTTCAGCAACTGCAGTAACTTCAGTAACTTCAGCAACTGCAGTAACTTCAGTCTCCTGAAGATCCAAAGGCATTAGGCGCACATCGTCAGCTACCTCATGCCTGGAAAATGGAAGAAATAGATCTTCAAAACAAGGAACAGAACTTGAGGGCAGGTCGGGTTCAGGTTCAGGTTCAGGTGTCAAGGCAGCAATGGAGGATTGGAGTTTCTCAATTTCCCTGACAATCATGCGCCGATCAGCATCCACTTTTTGAGTCAGCAAACCAAGACCAGAATCTAAGTCAGTGGACAAGTCTTTGTGATTCTTTACAAGTTTGGCATCCAGAGACTGTTCAATCCGACTTTCCATGGTACTGAGAGCAGACTCAATGCGGTCAATAGAGGCTTTCAGCTCAGAATATCGAGTCTCATTCAGTGAGAATCGCCTCTGATAGGTTAGAGGAATGGTTGGTATGGATGGCAGAGCAGGAAGGAGTGGAGGGGATGGAGGAGCTGGTTGGACAGGTGATGGAGGAGCTGGTGAGGGCAATCTGATTGGAGATTGAGGTGGAGGTGGAGGAGTAGAAGGAGGAGTACTGAGGGGAGTAGTCGGGATTGGAGATGAAGGTGGTGAAGGTATAGCCGGTGGAGAAAGAAGTTGGACTGGTGATGAAGGAGCCGTAGCCGATTTGGTGGGAGACTGGGGAACAGGTGAGGGCAGTCGCATTGGAGATGGTGGTGCTGATGGTATAGCTGGTGGGATCGAAGATGTAGAAGGTGAAGGTATAGCCAGTGGAACTGTAGATGTAGTTTGTGAGGAAGAGAGTTGGACTGGAGATGGAGGGACTGATGGTGCTGGTGGGGGGCCATGTTGGAAAATTGAAGTAATGGCTTGCATCAGTGGAGAGATGGAGGGAAAGGCAGGCTGAGAAGGCAAGATAAGAGAAGGGGGAGGTGATTGAGGTTGTTCTGGAATTGGAGGAGGCAAAAGAGAGGGAACAGAGGTTGCCTCTGAGAGAGATGCTGTAGAGGAGGAAGTAGTTTTGTGCCTACGCTTCAGAGGAGAAGGTTCTGGTTCTGAGCTAGACTCCCTAGAAAGGGAAGGGGAAATGGCACTGACAGGAAGACCTGAAGCACCTTCTTCTTCAGCAGATTCCTCTGGCAGGATAAGTTTCCTCTTACCACGCCTGACAGGAACTGCCATAGTAGCCTTTTGCTTCGGCTTTTTCATGATTGGCTTTTCCTTGCTGACAAAATTAATTCCCATCTTGCTTAGAGTGATTTGGGAATAATAATTTCCGTCCTTAAGAACCACAGGTGCAATCTCCTCAGGAAAAGCAATGTCCAGCTTGACAAATAACCGCATAAGAAGCAAATTATACGGTAAGGAAGAAACCTTGGAGGAAACGGCAAGAATCATCCTTCGAATAACTATGTATCCAATGTTGAAGGGTCTTTTAAAGTAGAGGGCAAACAGAACAAATAGTTCCAATGCGCTCACCTCGTTATAATGTCCACCCTTGGGAACAATATTGAAGTCAATCATATGACGGAATAGTTTGGCTCTAGGTAGCAGATGATTGCCTTTTAATTGATCATATGTTTGGTTGGGGTCCACTGCAATTTCTCTAAGAAATTGATCTCCATCAGACGTTCCAATGAAAGGTAGCTCATGCCCTGTCACATACTTGAAAGGGCAGTTGTCCAAATGAGAAGCACCCAGAAGGGCATTGATGGACTGAGGAGTGATCACAATGTGTTTATTATAAACATAACTCGAAATGGACGGGTGATCAGAGGCAAAGCTAAGGTTTGCATAAAACATTTTAATTGCTTCTGGGTAGTAGAAAGATTCGGTTTCAAATAAACCTATTAACCCCAGATCCGTCAAGGGTTCAATAATGTCCAAACCAGCTAGCTTTTCAAAGAAAAGACCTTTACTAAGAATCAACGATCGGTACTGATAATCATTGAGATATTTTACCTCAGTAGCTTGAGAGACAAAGTAGAAAGATGGCCACTCTGTGCCACGAGGAATCTCTCGAGCATAAACATTGACCTTCTTCTTTGCTGGTTTGGGAACGGTGCGAGATGATTGACCTTGAGATTCCATTTCTTGTAGAGGATTCGACAGAGAAGGTTTGGTAGGGCAGGGGGTTTCAGAAAGAGCGCGAAAGATGAAGTGAGTCGGCAGTGAAAGACGAGTTTAAAAGACAAACAGAGTTGTCCGACTAAGAAGTCACACGTGTAACACCGATATCTTTCGATGGAGAGCACGTGGCGGCAGATTAAGGAAAACATTTCATCTACCGATAGAAATGCATCTGCCGATCCTTAGAGACTAGAACGGCATCTACCGATGCCTTCACAGAAAAGAAAAACTCTAACACTTAAGATTTACCAACAGAGGAAGAGCCTTAGTTTTTCTCAACCGAATGAGTCCTAACCTTATTCTTATATTATTGAAGGTTTTCTCATCTAGAGGCTTAGTAAAAATGTCTGCTAATTGATCTACAGAGTTAACGAATTCTAAAGAAATATCACCTCTTTGAACATGATCTCGGATGAAGTGATATCTGACATCTATGTGCTTTGTTCTAGAGTGTTGAATAGGATTTTTAGAAATGTTAATGGCACTGGTGTTATCACACCGAATAGGAATCCTATCATAAACAGATTGTAATCTTCCAAAGTCTGTTTCATCCAAAGCATTTGTGCACAACAACTACCAGCAGCAATATATTCACTCTCAGCAGTTGACAATGCAACAGAATTCTGTTTCTTCGAATACCAAGACACTAGAGATTCTCCTAGGAACTGACAAGTGCCACTAGTGCTTTTTCTATCAATAAGACTACCAGCATAGTCAGAATCAGAATATCCTATTAGATCAAAAGAGGTACCTTTCGGATACCAGAGTCCTAAGTCAATTGTCCCACTTAGATATTTAAAAATCCGTTTAACAGCAGATAAGTGAGACTCCTTAGGGGCAGCTTGAAACCTAGCACAGAGACATACGCTAAACAGAATGTCTGGTCTACTGGCAGTTAGGTATAGCAAAGATCCGATCATACCACGATATTTCTTTATATCCACATTTATTCCATTTTCATCTTTATCCAATTTGGTTGTGGTACTCATGGGAGTTCTAGAAGGTTTGACAGATTCTAAACCAAATCGCTTAAGGAGTTCCTTAATATACTTTTCTTGACAGAAGAAAATTCCATCAAGAGACTGACTAATCTGGAATCCTAAGAAAAACTTTAACTCCCCCATCATACTCATTTCAAATTCACTTTGCATGAGGGAGGAAAACTCATTACACAAGTGGACATTGGTTGATCCAAAAATGATGTCATCGACATAAATTTGAACCAGCAAAATATCATTGTCCTTTTGCATGGTAAACAGGGTTGAATCAGAGTTACCCTTTTTGAAATTTCTTTCTTCAAGGAAATTCTTCAACCTGTCATACCAAGCTCTAGGAGCCTGTTTAAGACCATAAAGAGCTTTTCTAAGTTTGTAGACATGACTGGGTTTATCAAATGATTCAAAACCTAAAGGCTGCTCTACATAAACTTCTTCCATAATATATCCATTTAAAAAGGCACTCTTTACATCCATTTGAAAGAGTGTGAAGTTTTTGTAGCAGGCAAAAGCTAGAAGCATCCTAATTGACTCTAGTCTAGCTACAGGGGCAAAAGATTCCTCAAAATCAATACCCTCTTCCTGAGAGTATCCCTTAGCAACTAGTCTAGCCTTGTTTCTTATAACAATCCCATTTTCATCCAATTTATTCTTAAATACCCATTTGGTTCCTATAATGGGATGATCCTTAGGCCGTGGAACAAGTTCCATACCTTGCTCCTTTCAAACTGATTTAACTCTTCTTGCATGGCCATAATCCAATTTTCATCACTCTCGGCCTCTTCAAACTTCTTAGGTTCTATTTGAGAGATAAATGCCACATTGGCACAGAGATTCCTAAGAGAGGATCTAGTCTTAACTCCTAAAGAAGGATCACCTAAAATTTCCTCTATTGGATGACTTCTAATATATTTCCAATCTCTAGGTAGATCTGCAGATTCATCTTTAACAGGAACAATTTTTAGAGAACTAGAGGATGGTTCTATAGGAGAGGGATCAGTAGATTTTTCCAAAGAAAGAGAGTCAAGTTGATTGTCCAAAACATCATCCTCATCCACATTGATTGTGGGTTGAGGGGTCTCATCAAAGTTGACATGAACAGATTCCTCACAACAAGAGATCTCCTATTGAAGACTCTATATGCTTTACTTGACAGAGAATAACCAAGAAAAATTCCAATATCTGATTTAGAATCGAATTTTCCTAAGTTATCTTTGGTATTTAGGATGAAGCATTTACTGTCAAACGCTCTAAAGTACTTAACAGTAGGAGTTTTTCCACTCCAGAGCTCATAAGGAGTTTTCTCTAGAATAGGTCTTATGGAGACCCTGTTAAGAACATAGCAGGCTGTTGCAACTGCCTCAGCCCAGAAGTATTTTGGAAGGGAATTTTCAATAAGCATAGTCCGAGCAAGTTCTTGGAGAGACCTATTTTTCCTCTCAACAACACCATTTTGCTGAGGGGTTCTAGGAGAGGAGAAATTGTGCTCAATTCCATACTTGAGGCACAGAAGTTCAAATCTGTCATTTTCAAATTCTCCACCATGATCACTACGAATAGCAATTATGGTGAGCTCCTTTTCATTTTGAACTCTTTTCCTAAAACTAGAAAAGGTTTCAAAAGTCTCATCCTTAGACTTTAGAAAGAATACCCAAGAGAACCTAGAGAAATCATCTACAATGACAAAAGCATAGAATTTGCCTCCTAAGCTTGCTATATTAGAAGGACCGAAGAGGTCCATGTGAAGGAGTTGGAGAGGCTTAGAGGTAGATATCACACTCTTAGATTTAAAAGAAGATTTGATCTGCTTGCCCATTTGACAAGCCTCACAGACTTTATCCTTTTCAAAGGATATCTTAGGAATCCCTCTAACTAAATCATCCTTAGTAATCTTAGCTAAGGTATCCATTCCTACGTGTCCTAATCTTCTATGCCAAATCCAAGCATCATGAGAAGAATTAACAGCAAAGCATTTCTCATTAACATGCTCAACAACATCCATATCAATAACATAGATATTTTCTTTTCTATAACCAGAGAACAGAGTTTTATCATTAGATGCATCTTTAATTATGCAGGAGTTAGATTTAAAAATCACTTCATATCCTTTATCACATAACTGGCTAATACTAAGCAGATTATGCTTTAACCCTTCAACTAAAAGCACATTTTCAATAGACGGATTAAAACTGTTACCTATATTGCCGATGCCAACAATTTTGCCCTTTTGGTTTCCACCAAAAGTAACACTTCCTTTCTTTTTGTTGACAGAGGCAAACATGGTTGAGTCTCCTGTCATATGCCTCGAGCATCCACTGTCGAGGTACCACTGGTTCTTTCCAGGAGAACACTCAACCTGCAAAACAGAAATCAGGTTGTCTTCTTAGGTACCCAAATCTTTTGGGTCCTAGAGTTAGGCCTGGTTCCCTTAGGAACCCATTGTAATTTGCTACCTGATTTCATACTGTTTATTTTTAAAGGACATACAAAAGACTTATGTCCTACTTCATTACACATATGGCAGACAGTTGACTTAACAAAGTAATTCTTATAAGATTTCTTTTTGCAAAACCTGTCATACCCTAAGCCAGTTTTATCGACTTGCATTCTTTGATCACTTATCAACATGTTCAGTTTATTACTACTAAGAGTCAATTTCTTAACAAAATAGTCTAAAAATTCATTTTTCTTTTTCAGTTCATACACTTCCTTTTCAAGCTGATTGTTTTCATTTTCTTGCTTCTCAATTAAGCTTGCATTTTCCTTTTTCAATGCATTGTACTTAGTCTTTAACATGCTGAATTGTTTTACTAGATCATTAAAGCATCTACTATATCTCCATCATCGTCATCAATTTCACTGTCACTTAAGGTACAAGGAGATATAGAACTAACCTTATCTTCGTGAGCCATAAAACAGAGGTTAGCAACTTCCTCATCTTCTGAAGAGGAAGTGTCACTTTCACATTCATCCCAGGTTGCCTTCATGGCCTTCTTCTTGAACTTTTTGGGATATTTCTTCGCCTGAGGACAATCTGCCTTCATATGGCCAGGCTTGCCGCACCCAAAACAGGTGATTTCCTTCTCCTTTTGAGGTTTTTCACCCTTTTGGAATCTTCTTCCCTGCATTCTCTTCCTTTGGAGGAATTTGCTGAACCTCCTAGTGATGAGAGCTATATCCTCATCATCTTCATCAACTTCTTCCTCATCAGATTCTTCATGTTTACTGGATGAGGCAGAGGAGGCCTTCAGGGCGATGTCCTTTCTCTTAGAGATCCTCTTTCTCTTTGAGGTCCTCCTTTTCATTTGCCCTCATTGTGATCTCATGCGTCATGAGAGATCCAATGAGCTCCTCAAGCTTCAAAGTTTTGAGATCCTTAGCTTCCTGAATGGCAGTCACCTTGGTTGCCATGCTCTCGGTAGGCATCTCAGAATTTTCCTTACCTGTTCTTCACCTGAGTAAATCTTACCAAGAGCTTTAAGACCATTAGTAATGTTAGTAAATCGAGTAACATGGAACTAATGGTTTCTCCTTTTTCCACAGAAAACAGTTCATATTCATGAACTAACATGCTCAGTTTACTCTCTTTGACCTGATTTGTGCCTTCGTGTGTGACCTCTAATAAGTGCCAAATTTCTTGAGCACTCTCACACCCTTGTACTCTATTAAACTCGTCTCTATTCAGAGCACAGTACAAGGTGTTTATTGCCTTTGCATTCAGGCTCAAATTCTTCTTATCACTATCATTCAGTTCGTGAGAGGCTTTGGGTATCCTAATACCATTTTTCTGTTTTAAAAGCTATATATGGACCATTTTCTATGTTATTCCATATGTCATAGTCTATAGCCTGAACATAAGATTCTCATCCTAGATCTTCCAGTACACATAATCACTACCATCGAAGAATGGAGGTCTAGTGGTAGACTGACCTTCCTATTTGTGCAGAGTGTGTGTTGAATGCCATTACGAATATCACAGTATATTCAGATAGAACTACTTAGACAATATATAACCTCTGCTCTGATACCAATTGTAGGACCGTAATTGTCTAAGAGGGGGGTGAATTAGACTTTTTAATTTTACTAAAATTAAACTTAATTTCTCTTCTTGATTAAAACTTAAATTTAACACAAGTGCTCAAATAATGTAAAGAGAGAGAGAGAGAGAAATTCGACACCAGTATTTTTACGTGGTTCGGCCAAACTGCCTACGTCCACGCTTCAAGGCTCACCCCTTGAAGATCCTTAACCTTCTCCTCACGAGAATGACTAGATCGGGATTCCGGGCTCCGATCAATTGCCTTTACAATTCTGGATTGAACTTGCCGGGCGTCAATCCACTGCCTTTACAAATAATTTGTGTTTGTGAAATTGATCACAGACTACACTCTCACAGCAGAAATCTCAAGTTCGAGTTTAGAGAGATGTACAGTGATTACAGAGTATGAAACTTTTGCAGCTTAGGGCTATCAATTGAAAATTCGCAAAAAGTTCTTCCTTCGTGTTTTGAGCTTGACTTATATACTCTGTATATATTCTTCTTCTCCGAATTGAATGCATCTATCTTCAAATGAGAAAATGTTACCGTTGGGAAGCATCCGTACGAAACATTTATCCGTTGCATCTGAAAGTGTTGTTCGTCGTCGCATTAATGTTCTGGAGTTAAAGCTTGAAAACGACGTCACTGTAGCTTCGCGGCTGGCTTTGAATTCTGGCGGAAATGCATCGGCAGAGACAGTTTAAATAATGCCACGTCATCGGTATAAGAATCTTTGGATGCCATCGGTATTTGGAGTGTAAAACTTCATCGGTATTTGAAGTGTAAGACCCCATCGGTATTTGCATCTTGTAGGGCCATCGGCAGATGAGTCTTTGAATGCCATCGGCATTTGAATCTTCGTAAGCTATTGGCAGATGAGTCCTTGGAGTTTTGTCGTCTAGTGATCGGCATGAGAAACCTTGAACGACATCGGCAGATGCAGCTACAAAGCAATCGGCATGAACATCTTTAAACGCCATCGGCACGAGTTTCTTTAAACGCCATCGGCACGAGTTTCTTTAAAATGCCATCGGCAGATGTAAACTTTGAACTCCATCGGCAGAGACAACCGTAAATACTATCGGCATGAGAATCCTTGAACAGTGTCGGCAAGAGTAGCTTCAAATGCTATCGGCAGATTGCATCTTGACACGTCATCGGCACAAGCACGCACTGAACGACTTCTTCTTCTGTCTTTTAGCAATCGGCAGAAGCCTTCATTTCTTTGTCGTCTTGTGATCGGCACAAGGAACAACTAATTTTAGCCCTGTTTAACTATTCAGCCCTGTATACTCAATACAATTTATTAGATAACTAAAATACCCTTTTCAAGGGTATTTCCAAATAACCTCATATTCATTATTCTCATTAAATACACATAATCAAATTACATTATTTATCCTTTAAATACATCATCAAAAACATATTATGACTTAAACACTCTATAAGTCAACACACGTAACACCCTGTGTGACACCGCATAACTAATCTAATCTTTCAATTGGTATCAGAGCTGGTCGCTTTTGTTTCTTAAGCAGGATCTGCGGGACAAGATTATAGTTCGTGTGCGATGGACTCTATGAAATAAGGAGGTTCTACAATGCATCCGCCATTGTTGGATGGAAGTAATTATGCTTATTGGAAAGCAAGGTTGAAGGCATTCATTAAAGCTATTGACGAGAAGGCTTGAAGATCTATTTTAACAGGTTGGAATCACCCTATGAACACCGATGCAGAAGGTATTATATCTCTAAAACCCGAAGAAAATTGGAACGTAAATGAAGATGCTTTGGCACTTAGCAATTCAAAGGCTCTAAATGCTATTTTTAATAGTGTGGATCCAATTCAGTTCATACTCATCTCCACATGCGAATCTGCAAAAAAGGCATGAGAAATTCTTCAAACCACCTATGAAGGAACATTTACGATAAAGTTGTCTAAAATGCAAATGTTAACCACTCGATTTGAGAATCTAAGGATGCAGGAAGATGAGACTATTGGTGAGTTCAACGCCAAATTATGTGACATAGCTAATGAAGCGTTTGCTCTCGGTGAGATGTTTTCCGAAGAAAAACTTGTAAGAAAAACTTTAAGGTCTTTGTCACAACGGTTTGCCTATAAAGTCACTGCCATAGAAGAAGCCAAAGATGTCTCTAAAATGAAGCTAGAAGAGTTGATAGGGATCTCTTAGAACTTTCGAGATGAATCTTGGAGGAGACACCGAAATAAATAAGGCAAAGGGAGTTTCTTTTAAAACAGAGGTACAGAATTACAACGAGCATGATGAAGATGACTTGGAGGAGTCTCTAGTCCTGCTATCAAAGAATTTCAGCAAGAGTTATAAAGAGATTTGGAAGAAATACTCGCGGTGTCAGACGGGTGTCACAAACTTTAAAAATGGTTCTTCAAGCAACAAGAAGCACAGATAAGAAACTTATGTATCTGATCAACCATTTAAGAACAAAGGCATTCAGTGCAGAGAGTGTGAAGGTTTCGGGCATATACAAGCAGAATATGCTAATACCTTAAAGAAAAAGAAGAATTCTCTGAATGCAACCTGGAGTGAGGATGAGTCAGAGAAGGAAGACGAATTTCAGAGTAATCATGTGGCGCTTGTTGGAAAGGAAGAACAAGAAGAAAACGGTGGTGTTATACCCGGTGTCATAGACAGTTTTTCCAATAGTAGTGATGAAGATGAAGAACCAGTCTCAGAAGAAGATCTTATTGAAGAATACAAATTTCTGCATGAGAAATGGACCGAGCTTGTTAAAGTAAATCAGCTTCTACACATACAGATTAGAAATTTGAAAGATGAGAAGAATGATCTTCAAAATGTTATTGATGATTTGGAGACCAAGCTGGAAACAAGTCAGGATGAAGTTAAAGATTTAACCAATGAGATAAGTCTCTTGAAGAAGAATGTCAAAATGCTAAATTCGGGTTCTTCTAAACTAGATGATATTCTCAACGTCAACAAATCAGGTGGAAATCGATCTAGATTGGGTTTTAAAGGTGAAAGCTCTGTTGCACAGACTGTTGCAGTAAAAGAAAATTGCTCTGTGATGAAATTCGTAAGGGCAAGTTTGGTGTCATTGCCGGTGTTAGACAAGGGATTTGATTACAAAGGAAAGCAAGTTGCAAACAGAATGCCAAGAACTGACAGAAAATCAAATTCCTATAACTTCTATTATGCTGCAAGCAGAAAAGGTAACATATATGGTTGTGTGTCATTATTGCCAACGTCGTGGTCATATTCGTCCTAAATGCTTCAATTATCTTGCGGATCTAAGACTTGGTACTATTAGAAATGCTACTTCTTACAGATTCCCTTATCAGAAATGGGTGATGAAATCAAGTTTGAAGTGTAATGTTACACATCTTTCACTAAAGGCAATCGGAACTAATGCATGGTAGTTTGATAGCGGATGTTCTAGACATATGACAGGTGAAGAGAGATATTTGAAGGATATTGTACCCGAATCCGTGGGAAAAGTAACATTCGGCAACGGTGTCTCAACGGATGTCATTGGAAGAGGAACGTTGAATGTTCCTGGATTACCAAAGTTGAGTAATGTTTTATTGGTAAATGGTCTGAAATCTAATCTAATCAGTATTAGCCAGCTTTGTGATCAAGAATTGAATGTGCAATTCACAAGAGAAAAATGTGTGGTGTCCGATCAAAACAACAAATGTGTTATTGAAGGAGTTAGATCATCGGACAATTGCTATCTTATTTCTTCCTCGTCTACCTGCCTTCGGTCGAGTATGGAAGATACTATTCTATGGCATAGAAAATTGGGACATGTTAATTTCAGAATGCTTGAAAAGATTATTTTGAAAGGTGCTGTCCAAGGAATTCCTGTATTAAAATTTGATGAAGACAAATTATGTGGACCATGTCAAATCAGAAAGCAAACCAAGGTGTCACACCTGATGTCACAGTCATCCTCAACTACTCGGGTACTTGAATTACTTCACATGGATCTAATAGGGCCAATGCCGGTTGAAAGTATTGGAGGAAAACGGTATGTCTTCGTTACTATTGATGATTTCCCACGCTACACATGGGTGAAATTTCTTAGAGAAAAGTCCGACACTTTTAGAGCCTTCAAGTCAATGTGTACTCGTCTCCAACGTGAAAAAGATTGTGTTATCTTGAAGATTATTCGCATCCGTAGTGACCATGGAAGAGAGTTTGAAAATTCTGAATTCTCGAATTTTTGTAAACATCTAGGGATTGCTCATGAATTCTCGGCACCTAAAACTCCTCAACAAAACGGGATAGTTGAAAGGAAGAACCGTACATTGGCTGAAATGACTCGAGTAATGCTGCATGAAAGGGATGTTTCTCAAAAGTTCTGGGCTGAAGCTATGAGCACTGCTTGTTATACAAATCGGGTGTATCTCTGCGGCAAAACTTCTATGACGCCCTATGAGATATGGAAAGGTAAAACTCCGAATTTTCATTATTTTCATCCGTTTGGCAGCATCTGCTTTGTGTTGAATGACAAGGAACACAAGGAAAACTAGATCCTAAGAGTGATGAGGCTACCTTTCTCGGTTATGCTACAAATAGCCATGCTTATCGAGTTTACAACAAAAGAACTCGAACTGTTATCGAATCTGCAAATGTTCAAGTAGACGACTCTCTGGACACAGCATTTAATCCGAAAGAAGATGCAAATAAGATTTCAAACAATGAAGGCCCTAGTGTTCCATCCGGTGTCAAAGATGGTGTCACAGGTGGTGTCACAGATCAAACAGAGACAGTTGATGAATTAGAAGTGTCTACCTTACACAACAGGCCATCGTCTATATGTGTTCAGAAGAATCATCCTGCAGATGAGGTTATTGGGGGTCTGAATGATGGTATACAAACCAGAGATAGGCCGAGGGTTAATTATCGTGAAATGATTCAAATGGCATGTTCAGAAGAATCATCCTGCAGATGAGCCGAGTGTTAATTATCGTGAAATGATTCAAATGGCATGCTTTACATCAACAATTGAGCCCAAGAATGTGAAAGAAGCATTACTAGATGAATACTGGATAGAAGCTATGTAAGAAGAACTCAGCCAATTCTCTCGAAATCAAGTTTGGGACTTAGTACCATGTCCTCCCGATGTGAACGTTATTGGTACTAAGTGGATTTACAAGAACAAGACCGATGAGCATGGCAACATTACTCGCAACAAAGCTCGGCTAGTTGCTCAAGGGTATTCTCAGATTGAAGGTATTGATTTTGATGAAACATTTGCTCCGGTTGCTCGTCTTGAATCTATTCGGCTTTTATTATCTATCACTTGTGTTATGCGGTTCAAGCTATATCAAATGGATGTGAAGCAAGAATGAAGAAATTTATGTTGCTCAACCAAAGGGTTTTGATGACCCTCATCATCCCGAGTATGTGTATAAATTGAAGAAGGCGTTATATGGGCTCAAACAAGCCCCTCGTGCATGGTATGAACGCCTCACGCAATATCTATTAACCAAGGGATATGAGCGAGGGGGAGTAGATAAAACCCTATTCGTTCGCCTGTGACAAAGGTCAGTTCCTACTTGCTCAAATTTATGTTGATGATATAGTGTTTAGCTCGGTATCACTAGGTTATGGTGGATGAGTTTGTAGCTCAAATGACCGGCGAATTTGAGATGAGTATGGTTGGAGAACTAAATTATTTTCTAGCCTTCAAATACAACAAGAGAATAATGGTATTTTTATCTCTCAAGCCAAATATGCCAAGAATTTACTGAAAAAATTTAAGCTTGAGAATGCACGCCTGAGTAGAACACCCATTGGGACACATGAGAAAATTTCTAAAGATGAAAAGGGAATTGCTGTTGATCAGCGTTTGTATAGAAGTATGACTAGAAGTCTCTTATATCTAACTACCAGCCGACCAGATATTTGTTATAGCGTGGGTGTATGCGCTCGATTTCAAGCAAATCCGAAGGAGTCTCACTTAGTGTCGGTTAAACGAATTCTAAAATATGTTAGTGGAAAAACTGATTATGGCATCTGGTATTCTTTTGAGTCTAATGCAAATCTGGTGGGTTATTATGATGCTGACTGGGTAGGAAGTTTTGATGATCGAAAAAGCACTTTGGGTGGATGTTTTTATGTAGGACACAACTTAGTGTCATGGTTCAGCAAGAAGCAGAATTCTATTTCTCTATCTACGGCCGAGGCAGAGTATATAGCAGTAGGTAGCAGTTGTACGCAGCTTCTTTGGATGAAACAAATGATGAAAGACTATGGTGTCACACAGGGTGTCATGACCCTCTATTGTGATAATTTGAGCGCTATCAATATTTCTAAAAATTCTGTTCAGCATTCACGGACAAAGCATATTGACATACGATCATCATTTTATTCGATCTCTAGTAGAGGACAAAATTATTAATTTGGAGCATATGGTGACCGAAAAATAAATTGTCGATATTTTCACCAAGACATTGGATGGTGTAAGATTTGAAGAGTTGAGGTCTGCCTTAGGCCTCTGTGTTTTGTAAGTCGTTTGTTGCCTTTAAAAAAAAAAAAAATTTGCCTCGCACTTTAGGCTTTTTGTTTTTTATTGGACAATCTATTGTGTAATGCTCACCCTATACTGAAAGTGATCCTTGTTGATATTATGATATTCTATGGAGCAACACCGTATGTGACATACAAAATTCTGACTATTCTCATGAAAATTTGGAAGTCTATTTTTATATGAAGTTTGGAGCAGTATTATAATATTGGGTTTATTTCCTTAACTCAAGGAGATCTGAATTATCCTTCTAAAATTCATTACTCTGATTTATGGAATTTTGGTAGATTGTCGGATTTATTTTCCAAAAATTTACTAAAAATCTTGGATTTCTTTTATGAGATTTGACAGATATTTATGGAAGATATTTCAAATTTAAGAGTTTACCAGAACACTCTTTCTCTTACTTCTCTTCGATCAACAATCTGCTTCTAGGGTTTTTCAATCGCTCTCTCTCTCAAAATGGTGAGTATTGAAGAGTTTATCGACGAGCAAATTTCGGCCATATTCTAGTAAATGCTTTAGAGGTAATGCCAAGTTTGAATTCGGTCATAGTGATTTATTCACCTTCTTCACCGCCAGTAAAATCCTCTATTCATGGAAAGGAAAAACCAAAAATTACAGAAGGTGCCATTCCCATTACATAGGTAGATTCGTTTGGGGTTAAATGAAGATTTCGACAAACCAGTGGGGATAAGTTCAAAGCTAGTTCAGTGCCACCCAAAGCATCAAGAAATTCAAAAGTAACTACGGCCTCAAAAGGTAAACGGCCACGAGTTGAAAAAGAATCCTCTTTTGATAGTTCATGGCTTCAAGAAGCCGTCTTAGAAGTAAATACAGATGATGAAGATTTTCAGGAATAACTCCAGAAAAGCCGACACGAAAATCCTCAAGAATAGCTTGACCCAAAGCGTTCAAAAACTTCTGCTTCAAAGGCCTTAAAATCTTCTAGTTCAAAAGGCCTCTAAATCCTCGGCTCTAAAAAAGTCCAAAACCACTGTCGCAAAGACCACTAAGCCATCAACTGAGAAGGTTCAGAAACCAGTCACTGTTAAACCAGCGAAGGCAAGTCCATCAACAGCTCAAAAATCCAAAAGATTGAAGACCAGTGAAGGTCCCGTTCATAAAAGCATTGAGAAATCCAAATCTGCTCAGAAAGGAGCATCAAGTACAAATCCAAGTAAGTCCTCTTTCAAAGTTTCAAATGATGATTTTAAGTCAAGACTTCATGCAAGCCGATGGCAAAATTTCTCCCAAAGAAATATTTGGCCAGAAAGGAAAAGTCACGAAGGAGATTTTACTCAATGTGAAGCAGTCGTTTACCATCTGCTTAGTCTTGGATTAGAGAAAACGTTTAGAGGAATCTGTCTTTTTGTTTGGAAAATTGTCCAAGAATTTTATTGTAATCTAGATTCGGATGTGAAAGACTCTGTCCATCCTGATTTTGGCCGGGTATTTGTGAGAGGCCACACTTTTAATTTTACCTCGATGATTATTAATGCATATTTGGGGTTAAAAACAACTGCAGTTGCCAAGTTTGTACCCGATTTCAACAGAATTATCTTTGATGTCACTGGGGGTGTTAGAAGAATCTGGCCCTATGGCAAAGATTTTCCTGCTGCCCAATTGTCAATTAAGTATGGTATTCTCCATAAAATTGCTATGCGAAATTGGCTACCTACATCCCATGGTATTGGGGTCAACAAGACAATGGCAGCATTGTTATTTAAAATCGGTAATTCTATACCCGTTGATTTTGGCCAGCTGTTTTTTGATCAAATAATGAAACATGAGGATGGAGAAAAATTCCAGGTTAGCTCTTCCATTTCCATCCCTCATATATGGTGTTTTAACCTCCCAACAGTCCATTAAAAGAGAGAATGAAATGTTATACGAAGAAAAAGAGGAAATTAGAATTAGCTACAAACTGCGCATGGGGGAACACAAGAATGATTTAGAAAGATTTGTCAAAGGTCTGCCAATTTCTGAGTCTAATACTAACTCTGCTCTCCTAGCTCGTTCTGTGAAATTTTTGTTGGATATGTCCAAATCTCTCAGCATCCAAATATCTGAGCTCGGAAAAAACAAAGATCAACAATTTCTGTGTATTAAATGATATTTACAAGGAAAAATCTTCACATGGCAGACTCGGATTCACAGGCCAGGGCCATGGAAAAAGCTGGTCCATCCAGTGTCCCAGAGGATGTTCCAGCGGGTGTGCCAGATAGTGCTGATGCTTAACATTGAACTACTTCAGTGATGTGTTTGTTCTCTGAATATTTTACTTTCTTGGATAATCTTTTTCTATTTAATTCTTATGGTACTCATATAACTACTCTACCTGCATCCTAATATGATATTTTCTGACTATTTTGGCACCCTGGATATTTCTTTTACTCCTTTGGATATTATACTTTTGATATTGTTATCTTCCTAGGGTGTTACTGGTGTTTATACTGACTATTTCAGTAATTATCTGGTGATGTTGCTGCTATTATGGTAAGTGTTATTCTCTTATATGTATATTTGTCTTTTTATGGCAAAAAGGGGGAGTATTTTGGATATGTATGGTGATATGCTCTGCTCTCTGATACTATATGATAATATGATGATGAGTGATAGCTTTATGATGTTTGACGTCACAATTTAGGGGGAGTTACAATTCAGAGGGCGTTACTTTCATGGGGAGTTATTGAAACTCTATGTTATATTGATTTTGCCAAAAAATGTCAAAGAGGGATATTGTAAATGCAAAGATATTGCATATAAGTTGTATTGATTTTTTGGCATATATTTATATATATTTATGGAGATAATATGTTTTTCCAAATTGATAATTTATTTCTTGGTGATCAAGAAATATTGCATTCTGATTATTGGATGGCGTCATATTAACAATCATAAAGATTCTGTGAAAGAGAAAAATAAGGAAACAAGATTAATAGGAAAGTTATTGAAAAAGCTAAAGGCACTTGCTTTTTGGAAAAGTTTGTTTTGGTAAGCCGATTTGATGGAGATTTGGTAAAATCTGTTGGGCTTCGAGTTCCCATGAATAATGGAATACTTACCTAAATTTTCAGAGTCATATTAAAGAAGTTAGCGATACTTTCCTAAAGTGTCACACTGTGTGTCACTCAACCGAATTCGTTAAGATTTGTTTTCCTTAATTCTTGCGACGTTCTATCTAATTTGGTAACTGACTGAATCGAAGATATGGAAGCTACCAATGATATTTAAAGCTTTCGTTTCTGTGAAAGCTGTTGACGACGGAGTTTTGATTTTTGCGTGAGAAGGTTTCTTCGTTCTTTGTGCCGTCACTTTTCTTTCACTCCCAACGTTTCTGCGTTTGGGTCTGTGATTGTTTTACACACTCTTCTTATATTGGGGATTGCATCGATTTATTGAGTGTGCTGATTATTGCGTCCAAAGACAACACTCTGGTGTTCCAGGAGATGTCCGAGGAGGCAATATTTCTTTGTTCTTCATTGAAGCTCAGTCTCGGGAGGAGGCTGCATCAGAACTCAGGAGGAGTTCTGTTTTTAGACAAGGGCAGCTTGTCAAGTTGATCGTGGGCGAGGGGATCTTGCCATAACACGGATTCCGGGAGGAATCAATAACCAAGGGATCTTGTTGTTTTCTAGATCTCGGGAGAGGTCGATCTTAAGTTGAGGGGATCTCGCAAAAACAGTTTCCTTGGGGAAGTTAGCTAGAGGCGGCGACAAAGATAAGAGGGAGTCTTTATTTGTATAAGTCCGATTGTCTTATAACTTTGTGAACTCAAAGAAATATTTTTATATCTGGGCGTGGCCCCGCAGACGTAGGACTGGTTGCCGAACTGCGTTAACAACCTCCTAACTCATTTATTTCTGCATATTTATATTGTTCGTCATTGCATTCATTATCGGTGTCACACGTAACACCCTGTGTGACACCGCATAACTAATTTAATCTTTCAGATAGTATGCATAGGACCATTATTTCAGATAGAGATACTAAACTTTTAAGTTATTTTTAGAAGACTGACTTTATGGAGTAAGTTAGGAACTAAGTTATTATTTTCTAGCTCTTGCCACCCACAAATTGATGGTTAAACTGAAGTAGTTAATATGAGTTTATCTACTTTGTCGAGGGCAATTAGTAAAAAGAACATTGAAACATGAGAGGAATGCTTACCAGCTTATAACTGAATTATACATTCAACTACTAAGTTTTTACCTTTTAAAATTGTGTTCGTTTTAATCATTTAATACCATTGGATTTAACTCATTTATCTTTGTATGAACGTGTTAATTTAAATGGAAAAAGAAAAGCTGAAATTGTTAAATGGATTTATGAAAAGGCAAAAATCAATATTGAGAGGAGGATGAAGCAGTATGCAGGACATGACAACAAATGGACGACACAAGTGATTTTTGAAAATGGAGATTGAGTGTGGTTACACTTGAGAAAGAAGAGATTTCTATCACAACAATGATCCAAGCTTCTTCCTAAGAGGGACAAATTATTTTAAGTACTTGAGCAGATCAATGACAATGCTAACAAGTTAGACATTTCGAGTGAGTATAATGTTAGTGTTGTTTTTAATATTTGTGATTATATCTCTTTGCGATGTAAGTAAGATTTGAGGGCAAATCATTTTCAAAAAAAGAGAAATGGTGATGACACGACTACTAAGATTTCAATGAACCAATCAAAATGTCATTTGAACCGTTTACAAGAGCAAGAGTTAAACACTACGAGGAAAAACTCAATCATTTAATTTAGAAGCTTCAAGAAGAGAAGATGAAAATTCTCATTAATGAGGTATGTCAAAGATTGGTCTATATCATCAAAGTTAATGAAGATGAGAAGCAAACATTAATAGAAGCTACCAAACTCATTAATCAACGTGGCAACTATCACGACCCTACTTTTGAGGGGCTAGAAAGAGACCCCGCAACACTCATTGTCTCTCGAACACAACGAGTCAGCCTACGAAGGATGCCAACGACACCGGATGCTCACGACATTAGAGCAACTTTATGTCTAATGACCGAGATCAATCAAAAAGAGTTTCATTGAGCATAGTGAGTATAAAGAGAGTTTGTATGTAAAAAATTTGTTCATAGATTGACAGCAAATTACATCAGTGGATAAGGGGAAGTCATAAATTTGTAACATTATTTAAAGCACTGAAGAGACCCTTATTATGACGAACTGCAGTTACAAAAAGTCATTCAAAGCAATTAGAGTATCGTGGTTACAAAATAAAACTATTGTTATTGTAAGCAATAATGACTTTAAGAGGACTTTAGGTGGTTACGAGAATCTCAACAATTACAGGAGGTTACAAATCTTTTATTATTCTAGGTGGCATAAAGTATTTTTATTATTGTACGAGATTACAAAAAAAATCTACTAGAGAATAAGTCATTAAAAAGTCTTTATTCTTATTTGTACTTTAAGATTATAAATATATATATGCAAGAAAGAAATGAACACAACTTATCATCCAAATTTTAGAGAATTCTATTATGTTATTTAGCATTCTATGAATTTATCAAGGTATTTCTTGTGGGTTCCTTCTCAACTTATCAAACGGTTCTTCTATTCCCATTTGTGGCATTTTCAATATACCAAGTTCTTGCTTCAATATAAGTAATGAGTTGTGTCTTTCATACAACTACATTTTCTTATACAAAATATCATATAGTCGATTTTGGAGAATCAAGATAATTCTCCTATTTTTGGAGAAATTCACATATGTAAGAATCTAGCGTCAGCCTAAGAGAATAGCACCACATCGCGACAATTTAGAAGTCGAGATCCTAATTTTTTTTGGTAATTTTCATGGTAAACCCCGAACTATGAGGTCATTAACGAAACAAACCTTAAATTCCCATGTAATTTTATAAGGGCTCCCGTTGAGGTTTATTTTGTCTTTTTTTTTTTATTTTTTTTTTAAGATTTGTTTTGTTAACAAAAATAGTTCAAGGTTTGTTTCGTTAATGTCATTGTTACCATTGTTAATGAAGATATGTTGGCAGATGTTTTTTAGGAAAATATTGTAACACCCGGTTCCATCGAACCTGATTTTACCTTGTCAACTAATAGTGTACATTTTATGGATGAAATTGGGAGAATTATTGATTAGGTTAATAAGTGACTAAGTAAGGGCATAACTGGTAAATAGAGATATATAGTGGATAACGTATTTAAGGGAGAGTTTAATGAGATTTAGCTGCCACTGTTTCTCATTTTCCTTTCTCGGTATTTAGCTCAGCTAAGCAGAGTTTCTCACGGCGATTTTCTCTCCCATTCTCTCCAAGCTAGGTGAGTTCTACTTCGATTTCTTGCTACATTGTAACTATCGTTGGTAGAGGGGATTATAATGTGAGTTTTGAGAATGCTGTAAGTGAGAGTTAGTTCGGGTTTTGTGGTGAATCAAGAATGCTCGAAAACCAGAGTTCCAAACTAGTTTCATTAGATTTTTGGTTGATTTAGGATTAAGTTTAGAGAAGATTTGATTAATGTTCTGTTTATGGTTTTAGGTTTGAGCAAACTTCCAAGATAGACTTCAACCAAACTTTTTAGGAGACCAGGTAAGTGGAGTATGTGTGTGCCTTCGGGCCTACATCACAAAACAGTAGGTTTATGCTTGTTTGAGTGTTTTCTGTATGTCATGCATCACGTTTTATTTTGGAAAGAATACGAAAATAAATTTACATGTAATGACATGGTAAGGCAGTAACAATTGTAACAGACCAACTGTTAAGGGAACTAATACGACCCTTAATCGATGAAGAGGATGTATAACTTTGGGAAATTGATCCGCTTCCCAATAGAATATAGGATCAGATCAACTGTTAAGGGAATTAATCTGCCCCTTAATTGATGAAGAGGATGTATAACTTTGGAAAATTGATCTGTTTCCCAATGGAATATAGGATCAGATCAGAGAAAGAATGTGAATGCAACTGAGATGTGAAAGTAGAAATGACATGACTAGGATTTATGTTTCAGCTTATCATTTCATTATTGCTCCACTTATTTAGCATTAGGCTAATAGATGAGTTTTGTGATGTAGGTGAGGAAGTGTCAGCAGGTGTGTTCTCTGAGCTTGTTGAGGACTAGGCTTGTTGGAGGAGTACATTCATGCCGCTGTTTGGTGCACTGATGAGGCGGTTTAATAAATGTCAGTATGTGAAGTCCTAATGGTCAAGTGATTTGTTGAAGTGTGTTGAGGATTGTAATAACAGCAGTAGTTTTGATGTTTTTAACACCTCTGTGGTTTTCTTGTTCTGATTATGAAAACACGATTTGGTTTTAGTTGTAGATTGTTATTCTAGATTTATAAAGTTGTGGATTTATGTTGTTTTGAATGCTTGCTGTCAAAGCTTATAAGTCCTCTTAGTAGTCAGGATTGTCTAATATTGGGGCATAATCGGTTAAATTATGCTTCTATCTTGAGGATAGCTGTCCACAGTTGATAGGGAGAAACAGTAGTCTGTGTGGACGAGTGCGTCAAGTAGTCTGTGTGGACGAATAAGGTATAAGTAGATTGCGTGGATGAATAAGGTATAAGTAGTCTGCGTGGACGAGTGCGTCAAGTAGTCTTTGTGGATGAATAAGGTATAAGTAGTCTGCGTGGACGAGTGTGTCAAGTAGTCAGTGTGGACGAATATGTTTAAATGAGTCACATGGGCGAACGATAAAGTCACGTGGCCCATGGATGACGAACTTATGTAAGTCTGTGGACGTTGGTCCGTGTACGATGAGTCAATTTAATTCCGTGGATGGTAAAGTCATGTGGACCGTGGACAACAAAGTCACGTGTTTCGTGGACGATCAAATTAAGTAAGTCTGTGGACGACAATCCATAGACGAATGATTCATGTAGCCGTGGACGTTGAGGGAACAATAGTCCCGAGTCATAAGTAAATTGTCGTAGAGTGTAGTGAGTGAGTCATTGTCCAAAATTGATGTCCAGGATGCTGTCATCCAGCATCGTCCTCATTTAAAGTCATGTTTTCAGAGAATGTCGCTCAAAGTTATGGACGTGCATGAAACCTTAAGTGACACGGGGGCCCCTAGAAAGGGGGCCCGTGTACGACCCACGAATATGCTAGGTTGGTACTCGGTTGGGTGCTAGTGAAATATATTTGAATATTGAAATAAAATACTAAACTAAAGGCAAGAAATAAAGAAGGCAAATGTTAAGATGATGGCCAAGATTATAGGTTAGTAGAGAGAAGCAAAATTACAAGAAAATAAAGAGAATAAGATGACAATATATGTTAGAAATGACAAGGAAATGTAAAGCAATGGAAATAAAGAAAAGATAAAAAAAATAGAAGGTGAGTGTGTGGATAATGAAAAGCTGAAAAGTAAAGAGTGATTTGTGTGCAAAAGTGATAGCAATAAAAGTAAAGAAAACCCTTGGTGGATCCGAGAAGCGAGCTTACGGTTTAAGCTCCCGGATACACGTTTTTCGTGAAGAAAACGACCACCGTAGGCCGGGGATTTTCGTCCTCGTTTCAACTCCCAATGGAGAAGATGAGGGAATGATTAAGAGCTAACCTAGCAACCCAAGCTAGGCTAGCAATGGAGGCTAACTCCTCTTGGTTCAAAGAACCAAGGAAAAATCACCAAAAGAATTTGGGAGATTTAGGGAAATAGTAGTATATTGATTTGGCAAAAGTTGTCTACAATCACTAATACCATGCATTTATAGAAGTCCTAGGTGGATTAGGGCCCTTGGATCAAAAAGGATGGATGGTCAAGATCAAGGCAAACAAGCACACATCCTAGGGAGAAGATGAATGCCATGCCTAAATGGATCAATGGAGGGAATCTTGCCACATCATCAATCCATGTTGCCACTAACTTTTGTACTTGCAAAATTATACCTTTTTTTGTGGGCTCTTCTTTGGGCCAAGGCTTCCATTGGACTCCATTTATTGTAGGGCCTTTTCCTTTGAATATTTTGTTGAACTTCCTCAAACCCAAATCCACCACCATACATCTAGTCCTAACCACACAATCTAATGCATGAAATGCAATTATAAAATCCTTACAATAAAGGCGAATGTATGCCAATGAGTTTTAAAAATTAAAAATTACAAATTAAGGCCCGGGAAGACAAATTCCCATGGGGCTATCAGCAAGCTCCGTGCGAATGCTCCAATGAATGACATGGTAAGGCTTCTCCTCATCCTCCTTAGTCGGCTCCCAAGTGAAGTCCATGAGTGAATCAAAACCTGCAAAAAGAGACAAGTCGTTAAAACATTGAACAATTAAATTTTGTGCCCGGGTTTGTGATCTAGTAACGGGCCTACGAGGCACGTCATTAATCTGTAGTCGACAAGTTCTGAGGATGCCAAATCGCCCAGTAGTGTCGATCTGGTTATCATCGTTGCAGAGAAGTTCCGAATGTTTTCCCTACTACTCTATTTAAACTGAGAGAATCTTTAGTCTATTTTCAAAATGACACTGTTTTACGTGAATGTTTTCCACTGCAAGTATTAATCTTTTAAATGAAAGTCGATTTTAGCCGTTGAGGGAAGTTTTAGATTTTTCCCAGAATATTTCTTAGTTCAGTTCAGTATATATGTGTAGCGAACTGGGTTTATAAAACTCGGGGCGTTACAAATATATTTTTGGATATTCATGTTAGATGAACAAGCCGACCGATTGCGGATGTGTTGGGTGAAGAGGTTGACTGTGTTGGGTAAATAAGTCGACCGATTGCAGATGTGTTGGGTGAAGAGGTCGACTGTGTTGGGTAAATAAGTCGACCGATTTCAGAAGATCTGCGAAGTCGACCGATTGTAGTTGTTCTGAAATGTCATCGACCGATTGCGATTTCAGAAGATCTGCGAAGTCGACCGATTGCAGTTGTTCTGCAATGTCATCAACCAATTGTGATTGCAGAAGATCTGCGAAGTCGACCACTTGCAGTTGTTCTGCAATATCGACCGATTGCAATTGTTCTAAAACTCGACCGATTGCAAGAATGAAAGATCGGTCGACTATTATGCTATAATGTCTTCCCTGATGTATGACGATTCCTTTTCCTGAATAATCCAATCATGATGCATGATTAAGACTATTAATTCATATTACCTATTATGTCTCTCAGGAGGAATATTATGCGAAATATATATAATCATAACAATCCAGACTATATTTCTGGAGTGTTCGATTGAGTTTGCTTGTTTGAATGATTTCCTTCTAAAAGTATTACATGAACGCAAAACAGGAAAGTTCGGCAAAACAGGAAAGTTCAGTTTCCTTATTTGCTCACTCAGGTTATTAAATATAGGTATTCAGAATAATTTGAGCACACATATATGGTACATAATATTGAGACGATACTTTCCGTTGGCAGCATACATAATGAATTATATATGTGAGTTTTATTATCGTGAGATTGTCTCTCTGAATTACTTCTCTAAATTTGCCGATCTGAGAGAAGAGGTTATATGCACTCTATTTAGTGAGCAGTCTTTACCATCATCAGAGCGTATTTGTGTTTTGTATCTGTGACGACGACGGAGTTTTGATTTTTGCGTGAGAAGGTTTCTTCGTCCTTTAAGCCGTCGTTTTTCTTTCACTCCCTACGTTTCTACGTATGGGTTTGTGATTGTTTTACACACTCTTCCTAATATGTGGATTTCATCATTTTATTTAGGGGTGGGCAGAACCGAACCTCGGACCACAGACCGCACCGGACCGGAGGTTTTGGTCCATGGGTGATGGACCGTGGTCTGGTCCTCGATCCACAGCCTGATTTCCCGAAGAACCAGGACAGGACCGAAGGACCGAATTTAATAGAAATTCGCCCGATCTCTGCTACTCACTTGCGTCTTGCTGTTGTTGTGCTCTGCTATCCCAGTGGCCAGTATCCCGACGCTAACACTAGGCGAACGCGAAGTCCCGAGTCCCGACCTTCGACCCTAACACCAGATGATGGTGGGGAATGCACTACAACCTCTCTCTCTCTCTCTCTCTCTCTCTCTCTCTCTCTCTCTCTCTCTCTCTCTCTCTCTCTCTCTCTTTCGATACACAGGGAAAGATGGGAGACGTGAATCTCTCTTTGAGGGTGAGGGCGAGGGTGGAGGAAAGAAGCTCGCGAGGGAAGACATATATCTAATCTCTCTGTCTTGATATCTTCTCTATGCGCTTCGTCTTAGCCGAAGAAACAAGTACCCTTTTCTCGCCAACAGTCTCCAAGATTTGATGTGAGTTGTGCTATTTTGAATATGAAAGTATTGTCCTTTCTGAAATCCATCTGCTTGACTGCAAGTTTAGTGATTGCAAACTAGGTCTGGGTTGTTCGTTATCAAATTCAACATTTTTTTGAGTTTACTGGTTGCTTTGCTCTTAATAGTCTTGTGATTTTGATGGTTTCTTTGCAACTATTCTACCACTATACTTCCGGTGCTTCTTTCAAGTCTAAGTTGGATGGGGAACTCTGAAATTGAGATATGATATTTCTAAAGCTACATAGTGCAAATTAATCTCAAGAATTGATTAGGAAATGAAGTTGAAAATTCAGGCTTTTAGACTTTTTTGTTATTGTAGTGGTGATGTTTTGAAAGATCAAAATCAAGTGTTCTTGTTTGGCTGTTGAGATCGAATCAATAGGAACTAAAACTTTGTAATTGGGCTTGTTGTATATCTTCTCTTTACTCTTGAGTTTTATTTTTATAGATCAAGATACGAACAGAAATGTAGTCGATTCAAATGCTTTCCCCTCTGTTTTTCGTTTGATTCAAACGTAAAACAAAACTGGAAAAAGATCCTTAAATGTCTGGACATGAAATTGGTCTATTTTTCCATGCAGTTTGGAGATGGATGTAGTGGAATGCGGAGGTCAATGCTGAAAGTTCAGCGAAAATTTATCAATTATTGGGTCTGAAAAGAAGCAAAGTCATAAGCCCTTGAGTTCTAACGCTTTTTTCTTCACTGCTAGAGAGATCTGTTAAGCGAAATGAGCGAATTTTTTCTTTAAAAAAAAAAAAGGTTTGGGCAGAACCGGGACTGGACCAAAATTTTTGGTCCAGTCCAGGTTTCGGGATTAAAATCCCGAAACCGTTAGGGTCGGTTCGGTCCAGGCTCGAGACTGGACCGAACCGGCCCGTGCCCACCCCTAGTTTTATTGAGTGTATTGATTATTGCATCCAAAGACACTTGCCTAGTGTTCTAGAAGGTGTCATAGGAGGCAATCCTATTGTTCTTTCATTAATACTCAGTCTCGGGAGGAGACTGCCTGGAACTCAGGAGGAGTTCTGATCATGGGCAAGGGGATGTTGCCATACACGGATTTCGGGAGGAGTCATTAACGACAAGTGGAGCTTGTTGCATTCAGATTCTGGGAGGGATCGATCTAAAGTCGAGGGGAGCTCGCAAAAACAGTTTCTTTGAGGAAGTTAGTGAGAGGTGGCGACAAAAACAAGAAGGAGTCTTTATTTGTATAAGCCCGGTTGTCTTGTAACTTTGTAAACTCTTTGAAATGTTTTTATGTCTGGACGTGGCCCCGCAAACGTAGACAATTGCCGAACTGCGTTACCAATCTCCTGTATCATTATTTTCTGCACTTTATCATTGTCCATTATCACGAAAATAAATTGGTGTCTCACCTAGTGTTCCACCTACATTAGGGCATCAAGTAACTAACCTTGATCTTTCAATTGGTATCAGAGCGGTTCGCTTCTGTTTCTTAAGCGAGATCCATGGAATTTGATCTTGGTACAATGGACTCTATGAAGGAAGGATTTTCAACTATGCGTCCGCCACTATTGGATGGAAGTAACTATGCTTACTGGAAAGCCAGGATGAGAGCATTCATCAAGGCTATTGATGAGAAGGCTTGGAGATCTATTTTAACAAGATGGAATCCTCCCATGACTACTGACGAAGGAGGTGTCATATCTCTTAAATCTGAAGAAAATTGGTCGGTCACTGAAGATGCACTAGCAAACAGTAATTCTAAGGCACTTAACGCTATTTTTAATGGTGTTAATCCTACTCCATTCAGGCTTATTTCAACATGTGTGTCAGCTAAAAGAGCATGAGAAATTCTCCAAACCACTTATGAAGAACATCAGCCGTGAAACTGTCAAAGATTCAAATGCTCACTACAAGGTTTGAAAATTTAAAAATGCATGAAGATGAAAGTATTGCGGAATTCAACGCCAAACTATGTGATATAGCCAATGAGGCGTTTGCGCTTGGTGAAACTTTCTCTGAAGAACGGTTGGTACGAAAGACATTACGGTCTCTTCCACAACGCTTTGCCTATAAAGTTACTGCAATTGAAGAAGCTAAAGATGTTTCCAAAATGAAATTGGAAGAACTAATGGGATAACTTAGAACATTTGAAATGAATCTCAGGATTGATGTCGAAACAAAGAAGTTCAAAGGTGTAGCACTAAAGATTGACACACAAGACCTGAATGTTCATGATAAAGATGACCTTGAAGAGTCTCTTGCATTATTATCTAAGAATTTCAGTTGTGTTATGAAAAATTTGGGAGAAATAATCATGGTGTCAGACCCAATGTCAATCATACAAAACCGAGTCCCTCAAACAATAAGAAAGTCAGAGAAGACAATTATGCTCCAGAACAATCTGTTAAGCACAGAGGAATTCAATATAGAGAATGTGATGGTTTTCGGCACATACAAGCTGAATGTGCTAACACGTTGAAGAAAAAGAAAAGTTTTTTTAATACCACTTGGAGTGATGATGAATCCGAAAAGGAAGATGAGTTTCCCAACAATCATGTAGCACTTGTTGGTAAAGCTGAATCTACAGAAAATGATGCTGTCACACACGAAGTCAGAGACGACATATCAGATTGTAGTAATGAAATTATGGATGAAGCAACCAAAGAAGATCTTGTTACAGAATATAGGTATCTACATGAGAAATGGACTGAACTTGTCAAGTTGAATCAGCGACTTCGTATTCAGAATGGAAATTTGAAGATTGAAAAGATCAACCTACAAAAATCGATTTTCGAACTAGAATCCGAGTTAAGAATAAGTCAAGAAAAAGAGAAAAATACTCTAAATGAGCTGAATCACTTGAAGAAAAAAGTCAAAATGTTAAATACAGGATCAACCAAGTTGAATGATATCCTAAGTGTTGGGAAACTCAGTTGTGATCGATCTGGTATAGGGTATAAAGGAGAAAGCTCTTTAGCTCAAATAATACCCTTGCTACCTAGAGATAAAGGAAAACTATTAATGTCACCGCAAGTTTCCTATGAGCAAGTGCCAAGAATGGTACCTCAAAAGCTCCAGATCAATAAAGCAGCTTACAAAGGAAAACAAAATGCAACGGAAGATTCCAGAATTCAGCAGCAGTTAGATTCTAACCCCATGACCTTCAGAAATGGCAACAAATCTAATGTAATTTGTCATTACTGTAATCGAAGAGGCCATATTCGACCTAGATGCTTTACATATCTTGCTGATTTAAGACAAGTTACTGCTAGAAATCTTGTTGTTTACAGATTGCCACAACAAAAATGGGTGAAGAAATCCATGCTGAAATGTAATGTCACTCATACATCTCTCAAAGCTACTACAACTGATGCATGGTACTTCGACAGTGGATGTTCTAGGCACATGAGAGGTGAAAAGAGATTTTTGAATAACATTATATCTGATCATATGGGAAAAGTAAAATTCGGGAATGGTGTCAAGGCCAGTGTCATAGGTGCAGGTACATTGAATGTTCCAGGATTACCACAGTTGGAGAATGTTCTCCTGGTAGATGTTCTGAAGGCTAATTTAATAAGCATTAGTCAGCTATATGATCAAAATTTGAATGTTTATTTCAATCATGAGAAGTGCACAGTCTCGGATTGTGACAAAAATTACATTATAGAAGGGGTTCGGTCTGCTGATAATTGCTATCTTATCTCCTCATCTTCCACGTGTTATAATTCTACCATGGATGACTCTATTTGCAACACCCGGCACCATTGAACCAATTTATCTTGTCATCTAATAGTATACATTTTATAGATGAAATTGGAAGAATTATTGATTAGATTAATGAGTGACTAAGTAAGGGCATAATGGTAAATAGAGACCTTTAGTGGATAACGTATTTAAGGGAGGGTTTAATGAGGTTTAGCCGCCACTGTTTTCTCATTTCCTTTTTCTGGCTCTCAGCTCAGCAGAGCGCTCTAGAAGATTCTCCCTCCGATTTCTCCAACGATTTCTCCAGCCTAGGTGAGTTTTCTTCGTTTACCTTGTGTTTTAGTGGCGAGATAACAGAGTGTAATACCCAGCTTTTCGGGTTATTATTATTTTAATGTATAATGGCATTTTCGTAAATATGTCAAATCAGATCCGTTTTGCAAAAAGAAAGCGTTATTAGAATCCTATCGATTAATTGGAATTTTAAGAAAATTAAGAGAATTTTCGGAGCTGTAACGCTTAATTCCGAGTAATTATGTTTCTCGTAATGTAAAAGACGTTTTAGTAAACATAGTAAACGAGGTCCGATTTGCGAACGGACAGTTTTGATAAATCCCAAATAATAAGTTGGACTTATTAGTGAAATAAGGAGATTTGGTGAAACCGAATGGCTAGTCAATTAACGAAACGATGGACGAAACAAATAGAAAATATGAGGAAGGGCAAAATGGTCATTAAGCAATTAAATTTATAAATAAGGAAAATGCCTTAATCGATTTTCATTGTTGGAAAATCAATTTCCAGAGAACCAAAGTTCTCCTCTCCCTCTCGGCTTCTCCTCTCTGCCCGCGACGAGTTCTCAACGCCGACCTCCGTTCTTCCTCCCGATCGTCCCGTTTCCTTCACGCTTCCTCCTCCAATCGACGCTCTAGGTATGACTCTATAGTTTTAGAGCGTTAAATCTTGAGTTTCGTAGAGTTATATGTTTAGGTTTACGATTAGGGTTTTGATAAAAAACGCGATTTAGAGTTCGAAATCAATGGGTTTGCCTTAATTAAGAATATGTTGAACGTATTGGACGTTATGGGACGAAGTTAATTGATTTTAGGACGAAAGTTAGAATTTGAGAATTTTAGGGGAAAAGCTCGTAATTGGAATTTTGTGGTGCCGAGCGTAGAATGCTCAATGAAATAGTTCAATGAATCGAATTAGAGCTTTAGGAAGTTTCTTCAGTTAAGATTTCGTTAATTTGGACGTTATCGGTTAAAACGCATTTTTAACGATAATTGTTGTGAATTGCTTAGGTGAACAACGCTCGTGGACGGAGCTTGAGCTGCAACGGACACGAGGTAAGTTCTCGTGATCTTTTCTGGCCGATTGGCCTACACCGTACGTCGAAGTCGTCTCGAGGAGTTTGGTGATGCGTTTATTTAAATTATTTTGGTTGGGTAGTTAGGTTAGTCGTTTATAGGTTATGTTTGTTTATCGTCTTGATGGTACACATGCTGGTTGTTTACTTTATGCATTTGACTGCTCATGCATCACATCTGTTAAAGCATATGTTCAAGAGAAAGAAATGAATCTACGTAATCTGTTATCTGGTCACGGCGAGGTGGTTTAGCCTCGGTGACATTCTGTCTGCGACCTAATTAAAAAGTAAAATGAACCAACGAACGAAATGAATCTACGTAATCTGTTATCTGGTCACGGCGAGGTGGTTTAGACCTCGGTGACATTCTGTCTGCGACCTAATTAAAAAGTAAAATGAACCAACATAATCTACATAATCTGTTAATCTGGTCACAGCGAGGTGGGTTTAGGCCTCGGCGACGATCTGTTTGCGACGTAATGAATCTGAATCTGTTATCTGCATGTTTTATGAATGACATACGCATCTGCACCCATTCTGCATGTACTAGAGCTTACTGAGATTTTTATCTCATAGATGTTTGTATGGTGTCGGTGATTACGAGGAAACAGGTGAGGACGATGTCCCTCCTCCTGGGGCATGATGCAGTTGACGGGGAATGCTCGCGGGAGTGTGTTGGCGCAGTCGATGCTTAACCGACCCGTGGGGAAGTATGTATAGATTTTGGGGTTATTTGGATGTTTGGGCTGATGATTGTATAGAATATTTTAGGATGCTTGGTTCTGGTAGTTGATTAGTTGATAGACTGATGTTTTAACGTTTTATAAACTGTTTTTACAAAAACGTTTTGTTAAAGCTTTTATTTGCATGCTATGGAGATGTTTGGAATGGTTTTTAGGTTTATTAAGGATATGCTAAATTTTTAGAGCTATCCACGCAGTTGGATTTCGCAAAGTCCGCTGCAACTGGTTGAGATTAAGTTATATGTTCATTGTGTTCATTAATGAGAAATGTATAGAAGAGATATGAAGGGGGATGTGAAAATGGTGTAAAGTATACGTAGTTTGCTCTCTGGAATCGAATTCCAGAGAGCTTGCATTGATGTGTTTGCTCTCTGGAATTCCAGAGAGCATGTTATTCAATTAAACAGGTTGCCAGAAGGAGGGGCGAATGATCGCAGGAGGCGATCGCTGCACGGAGTGTGCAGCGACCGATCGCTGCTCGCTGCAGCAATGCAGCGATCGATCGCTGCAATGCTGCAGCGATTGATATCTGGGGCAATTATGGCCCTCAGCGATCGATCTCCTGATTTAGGAGATTGATCGCTGCCCCCTGTTTGTCACGGCTTGGACAGTTTTGCCCTCCCATGTTTTGATGATTGTTTTATTTGTTTCATTTGTTTTATTAAATGTTATTTCTAGTTTTAATAAATTGAATTGAAATATGTTTTAAATGAATTCCGATTTCGATTCTGGTTTCGATTTCAGTTTAGTTTCCGTCTAGAGTTTATTTAAAGTATAGAGACAAAAAAAATAGTACGGGAAATTGGGTACAGTGTTAGGGTCTTGACACAGAGGGTGTACAATGTGTGTACTTTGGGAATGCCGTGAATGAGTATGGTTCGGTTTTTGGTGAAAAATCAGCAATCCACGAGTATCAGAGTTCCAAACTAGTTCTTTAGATTTCTGGTTGATTTAGGATTAAGTTTAGTGAAGATTTAATTAATGTTCTGTTTATGGCTTTAGGTGAGCAAACTTCTGAGGTAGCTTACAACTGAGCATTGTCCAGGAGACCAGGTAAGTAGAGTATGTGTGTGCCTTCGGGCCTACATCACAAAACAGTAGGGTTTATGTGTGTTTATGAATGTTTTTCAGTATGTCATGCATCATGTTTTATGGAATGAGAACGAAAATGAATTTACATGTAAAGCATTGTGAGATAGATCAGCTATTAAGGGAACTAATCCGCCCCTTAATCTAGAAGAGGATTTATACTTTGGGAAAACTGATCCACTTCCCATCAGACAAGGGATCAGATCATGCTGTTAAGGGAACTAATCCGCCCCTTAATTTATTAGAGGATATTTATACTTTGGGAAAATTGATCCACTTCCCATCGGACGAGGGATCAACAGACAAAGAATACGAATACAACTGAGATCAGAAAGTAGAAATCGCATGAACAGGACTTTAATTCAGTATTGCATTTCATTTTGCTCTACTTATTTAGCATTAGGCTAATAGATAAGTTTTGTGATGTAGGTGAAAGAGTGTCTGCAGGTGTGTTCTCTGAACATGATGAGAAATAGGGGCAGTTGGAGGAGTGCATCCAGGCCACGACTTAGTAAACTGATAAGGCGGGTTAACCAGTGTCGGTGTAGGTGCATTTTATTAAACAATTGGTTAGCTAAATTGTGTTTGGGTTTTGTTGACAGAATCCCTCTTAAACGTTTTAATTTGTGGTTTGAAAACTCTCTGGGTTTAGTTGACGGAAGTAACTTGGAATGTTTAACCTCTGAGAAAGGTATCTGTGTTTTGTTGAAGTGTGCTGAGAATTTTAATGACAGCAATAGTTTTAATGTTTTAACATCTTTGAGATTATCTTGATTATGAAAACACAATTGGTTTTATTTGTAGTCTGCTATTCTAAAATTTAGAAAGTTGTGGTCTTAAGTTGTTTAGAAAGGTTGCTGTCAAGGTTTACGAGTCCTTGGGAGAAGTCTTCGGTAGAAGTCTTCAGTAGAAGTCGTCGGTAGATGTGAGTAATAAGTTTTGTCATTTTGTGATCGGTGGATGTGAGCGGTAGATGTGGGCAATAGTTTTGTCGTTTTCTGATCGGTGGATGTGTTCGACTACTGTCAAGCGGTAGATATGAGCAATAGTTTTGTCGTTTTGTGATCGGTGGATGTGAGCGGTAGATGTGAGCAATAGGTTTTGTCGTTTTGTGATCGGCGAATGTGAGCGGTAGAGATGAGTAATAGTTTTGTCGTTTTGTGATTGGTGGATGTGAGCGGTAGATGTGCTTTTCTGTAAACGAGCGGTAGATGTGCGTTCGGTGGATGATAGTTATCCAACTCGTGAGCTATAGGGTCACGTGGGTTAGTTTAATAGAGTCACGTGGTCAGCGGGCAATGCGCCTAAGTGAGTCTGTGGATGAAAATCCACAGAATTTGAATCTACGTACTCAGTGAATGCAAGAGACGCCAGGTAGCGTTGAACTGGTTGTAGTTGCCGTAGAGAAGTTTTAAATGATTTTGAAAACAAGGTTTTGGTTAGTTCGTGTTCGTCATGTTCTCTTTCCATGTAAATGTTTTCCGCTGCAAGTCTTGATGATTTAAAGAAAAGTCGATTTCAAACGTTGAGAGAAGTTTTAAAAATTCTTCCCAGTATTTCTTAGTTCTGTCCAGTGTTATGAGTAACGAACCGGATTGTATAATTCGGGGCGTTACACTATTTTATGACATCAAAAATTGGGACACGTCAACAATAGGATGCTAAAGATGATTACTTCAAAGGGAGCTGTCCGTGGCATTCCCAAGCTGAATTTTGATGAAGATAGTTTGTGTTGAACTTGCCAAATAAGCAAACAAACTAAGTCATCTCACCCAAAGTCACAAACGACGGTAACTAATTGGGTACTTGAACTACTCCATATGGACTTAATGGGACCGATGCCTCTGGAAAGCATTGGAAGCAAGCGATATGCATATGTTACCGTTGATGATTTTTCACGATTTACATGGATTGAGTTCCTTAGGGAAAAATCTGACACATTCAAAGCTTTCAAAGCCTTGTGTATTAGACTTCAACGAGAAAAAGAATGTGCTATCATGGGAATTGTTCGCATCCGTAGCGATCATGGAAAAGAATTTGAAAACTCAGAGTTCTCGGCTTTCTGTAATAGTCTTAGAATATCTCATGAGTTCTCGGCTCCAAAGACACCTCAGCAAAATGACGTTGTTGAACGTAAAAATCGGACTCTGGCAGAAATGTCACGCGCGATGTTACATGAGAAAAATGTTCCACAAAAATTCTGGGCCGAAGCAATGAACACAGCATGTTATACCATCAATCGTGTATATCTCCGTGGAGGAACTTCTAAGACACCGTACGAGTTATGAAAAGGTAAAACTCCAAACCTTAATTATTTTCATCCTTTTGGTAGTACGTGCTACGTGCTAAATGACAGGGAACACAGAGGGAAATTTGACTCCAATAGTGATGAAGCTATCTTTATCGGGTATGCAACAAATAGTCACACCTACCGAATTTACAATAAACGAACTCGAACAGTAATGGAATCAGCCAATGTTAAGGTGGATGATTCACTAGAAACAGCTGCTGCGTCTTAAGATGATGTGTTTCAGGTGTCAAATAATGAAACTTCTAACGCTCACACTAGTGTTCCAGATGATTGTCCAAACCGTGTCACAGGTAATGTCTCCGATACAACTATCACAACTGGTGAAGCTGAAATGACTATATCAGAATGTAGACAACCGTCTACACGTGTCCAGAAAGATCATCTTGTTGACAAAGTCATTGGCAGCCTTAATGATGGCCTCCGAACCCGAGACAAACAGAGAGTCAACTATCGGACATGATTCATATGGCATGTTTCACCTCCACTATTGAGCCCAAAAATGTGAAAGAAGCTCTTCTAGATGAATATTGGATTGCGGCAATGCAAGAAGAACTTGATTAATTCACTCGAAATCAAGTTTGGGATTTAGTGTCGTGTCCTCCAACTATAAATGTCATCGGCACCAAGTGGATATACAAGAACAAGAGTGATGAGCATGGAAACATAACGCGCAACAAAGCACGGTTAGTCGCTCAAGGATATTCATAGATTGAAGGCATTGATTTTGATGAGACATTTGCCCCGGTTGCTCGACTTGAATCCATTTGACTATTACTTGGTATTGCTTGTGTACTGCGGTTCAAACTATATCAAATGGATGTGAAGAGTGCGTTCTTAAATGGCTTTCTAAATGAGGAAGTTTATGTCACTCAACCTAAGGGTTTTGAGGACCCTCATTATCCCGAGTATGTGTATCGATTGAAGAAAGCACTATATGGGCTTAAAAAAGCACCTCGTGCATGGTATGAACATCTCACGGTGTACTTATTATCCAAGGGATATAAGCGAGGGGGAGTAGATAAAACTCTGTTCATTCGCCGAACCAATGGTCAGTTTTTACTTGCTCAAATTTATGTTGATGACATAGTATTTGACTCAGTGTCACAGGTGCTAGTGGATGATTTTGTTGCACAAATGACCGGTGAATTTGAGATGAGTATGGTTGGTGTGCTCAATTACTTTCTTGGTCTTCAGATTCAACAAAGAAAGGATGAAATTTTTATCTCTCAAACCAAGTATGCCAAAAATCTGTTGAAGCGGTTCAAATTAGAAAATGCTCACCCCAAAAGAACACTGATTGTATGAAAAACTCTCCAAAGATGAGAAAGGGACTTCTGTTGATGAACGACTATATAGAAGTATGATTGGCAGCCTCTTATATTTAACTGCTAGTCAGCCAGACATTTGTTATAGTATGGGATTATGTGCTCGGTTTCAAGCAAATCCTCAAGAGTCTCATCTAGTGTCAGTGAAGCGAATTCTCAAATATGTTGGCGGGACGACTGAATATGGAATCTGGTATTCTTTTGATACAAATGCAAATCTAGTTGGCTATTGTGATGTTGATTGAGCCGGAAGTTTAGATGATCAGAAGAGTACTTCCGGTGGATGTTTTTATTTGGGAAACAATTTAGTGTCCTGGTTTAGAAAGAAATAGAATTCTATTTCTCTGTCTATAGTCGAGGCAGAATATATTGCAGCTGGTAGTAGCTGTACACAACTTCTTTGGATGAAACAAATGCTCAAGGACTACGGTGTCACACAGAATTTCATGACGTTATATTATGATAATTTAAGTGCTATTAATATCTCCAAGAATTCAGTACAACATTCTCGAACAAAACATATTGATATACGACATCATTTCTCAGATCCCTTGTAGCAGATAAAGTTATCACCTTGGAACATATGGTGACCGAAAAGCAAATCGCCGATATTTTTACCAAAGGTTTGTGATGGTGTGAGATTTGAAGAATTGAGGTTTGCCTTAGGCCTTTGTGTCATGTGAAGAAGTTCTTTGTCTAGCAAAGAAGGAAGCCCCAGTATTTCATGTTGAAGGAGAATCTGTCCAAGGCAAATGATACTAATGAGCAGTTGTAGACAACTATAATCGGGTTGGTCTTTCTTCTGATGATATTTCTACTTAATGATGGATTTATTATGAACTTCTAATATGATCTCTTGCTTCTGAATAATATTGTGAATTCTCTCATGAGCTATCATTGTTGGTGGATATTTTGCTATGGTAGTTATATGTCTGAATTATGAATTTATCTTGGTACTACTGAGTTGGATACCCTTTTGCTCTTTTATGGCAAAAAAGGGGAGTATTGGTTGGTTATTGGTGTTTTCTTTTATGATGATGATATATGATGACATTGGTTAAGGGGGAGTTCTTGTTTACAGTCATCATAAATGAGAAGTCTGGATTTTGCCAAAAACTGCCAAAGGGGGAGATTATTAATGAAGATATGTTGGCAGATGTTTTTTGAAAATATATTTTTGGATATTCATGTTAGATGAACAAGCCGACCGATTGCAGATGTGTTGGGTGAAGAGGTCAACTGTGTTGGGTAAATAAGTCGACCGATTGCAGATGTGTTGGGTGAAGAGGTCAACTGTGTTGGGTAAATAAGTCGACCGATTGTAGTTGTTCTGAAATGTCATCGACCGATTGCGATCTCAGAAGATCTGCGAAGTCGACCGATTGCAGTTGTTCTGCAATGTCATCGACCGATTGCGATTGCAGAAGATCTGCGAAGTTGACCACTTGCAGTTGTTCTGCAATATCGACCGATTGCAATTGTTCTAAAACTCGACTGATTGCAGGAATGAAAGATCGGTCGACTATTATGCTATAATGTCTTCCCTGATGTATGACGATTCCTTTTCCTGAATAATCCAATCATGATGCATGATTAAGACTATTAATTCATATTACCTATTATGTCTCTCAGGAGAAATATTTTGCGAAATATATATAATCATAACAATCCAGACTATATTTCTGGAGTGTTCGGATTGAGTTTGCTTGTTTGAATGATTTCCTTCTAAAAATATTACATGCACGCAAAACAGGAAAGTTCGGTTTCTTAATTGCTCACTCAGGTTATTAAATATGGTTTTTAGAATAATTTGAGCACACATATATGGTACATAATATTGAGACGATACTTTCCGTTGGCAGCATGCATAATGAATTATATATGTGAGTTTTATTGTCGTGAGATTGTCTCTCTGAATTACTTCTCTAAATTTGCCGATCTGAGAGAAGAGGTTATATGCACTCTGTTTAGTGAGCAGTCTTTACCATCATCAGAGCGTATTTGTGTTTTGTATCTGTGATGACGACGGAGTTTTGATTTTCACGTGGAAGGTTTCTTCGTTCTTTAAGCCGTCGTTTTTCTTTCACTCCCTACGTTTCTGTGTATGGGTTTGTGATTGTTTTACACACTCTACCTAATCTGTGGATTTCATCGTTTTATTGAGTGTGTTGATTATTGCGTCCAAAGACAACTGCTTGGTGTTCCAGAAGGTGTCATAGGAGACAATCCTTTTGTTATTTCATTAATACTCAGTCTCGGGAGGAGACTGCCTGGAACTTGGGAGGAGTTCTGATCGTGGGCAAAGAGATCTTGCCATACACGGATTTCAGGAGGAGTCATTAACGACAAGGGGAGCTTATTGCATTCAGATTTCGAGAGGGATCGATCTAAAGTCGAGGGGAGCTCGCAAAAATAGTTTCTTTAAGGAAGTTAATGAGAGGCGGCAACAAAAACAAGAGGGAGTCTTTATTTGTATAAGTCTGGTTGTCTTGTAACTTTGTAAACTCTTTGATATGTTTTTATGTCTGGGCGTGGCCCCGCAGACGTAGGCAATTGCCGAACTGCGTTACCAATCTCCTATGTCATTATTTTCTGCACTTTATCATTGTCCATTATCACGAAAATAAATTGGTGTCTCACCTAGTGCTCCACCTACACTAAGACATCAAGTAACTAACCTTGATATTTCAACCATCAATGCTGACGGCTGTAAGTAATTGCCCTGCACATAAGCCATTCAGATGACAATCGTCTAAACATATGATAAATCTACCAAATTGGGGCAAAGCTCTCTTGGATGCAGCTAGACACATGCACATTCTTTTGAAAATGGGATTTGACGTAGAATCATTCGTTTCTAGGTGGACGACCAATGTGCTATTTGGATTTGATCTACGAATTTCTTCTCTGTACGACCACAATAGTTGGTACTACTCGTTCCCATGCCATTCGTTGAGTTTTCGAGCTTCATTCATTGTTCTTCTTGCAAGACTTGATGTAATGTTCATATTAAAGTCTTTTCTGACTGTCTCAATATTGAAAAGAATTTCCTATGCATAATGGCTTTTAAACATGTCCAAGTACTGAGTTGTCGCCAATTTGGGCGAAACATGTTAGCTTTCCATCTTTCGTGCACAAATGTGCACATTGTTCAAACTCTTCATTTAGAATGTTACTTCGGATTGCATCTTTGATGTGTGCTTTCGCCAGTTGCATCCTGCATCACACATCACTTTCAGTCGATGAGATTCACTTTTAATGAATTTGACGACATATTCATTCTTCAAGGAGTACTCCTATATTTCTTCTCTAACGGCTTTTAAGGAACTATATTTCTTTCTCCAAAAAAGACCGAGTGAACACGATTCTTGTACCTATACACTTTCACACTCGTCGTCATCTGAAGAACATAAAGAATGAAGCTCATCGTCTAGAGTTACCGAGGTCGAACACATCTCTATTTTTGTGTTTACTTTCGGATCAACACCTTCATCATCAAATGCACGAAGTTCACCATATATAGGTCCAGAGTATGAATCCTCATCTATATTGAGATTTAAATCTTCGTGATCACCTATTAACGACCTTGAATCCATCAACCCAAATCAAATAACGTTGGGCTTATCTTAGGGTTTGCAAAATCAGAGGCAAATCATTTGGGAAGATGTACAATGCGATTCTGAGGAGAGGATGGCTGTAGATTTGGTCCAAATCATTGGCGAGTGGGAAGAAATAAACTCTCGTTTTTATTCATAGTCTCGAGAGCGAGAGCCCATTCACTCAGTATATATTTAGTAATATTATGTTTAATTTTTTATTTTATTATGTCAATATATTTGCTGATGTATCAAACAATGATCGATGCAATTAATCTAATAAATTAAATTTATAATTTATTATATTAATTGTAACAATCATTATTTGTCACGTCAACAAATATATTAAAAAAGTAGACTAAAAGAATAAACGTAATATTATTTTTTTGGGAAAAATTCAATTTAGCCCCCAACGTATGGGGTTAGTGGTCATTTGGTCACTAACGTTTATTTTTGACCCAATCAGACTCTATCGTATCCATCGTTTGCAATTCAAACCCTCTCGTTAAATTTGACACGTACTTTATACGTGCGCTACTAAAATTTTAAAAGACCCTCGTTCAACTATGATCTTAGAAATGGGAGGTGCATAGCACGTCACCAGGAAGTGACTTGGTCTCATTTATTTTTAATTGGGTTAAATGCTTTTCTCTCTCTATCGGGTCGGTCATATCAATAGCTTCGCGAAGGAGAAGCCGAGAAGGGTTTATCTAGGGTTCACCTTCCCCGCTTAGTTATGGCGAAACCGAGCCGAGGTCGTCGTTCTCCGCCCTCGAGGTCTGTCTCTGGATCCTCCTCTCGTTCGCGTTCTTTTTCTGGCTCTGGCTCCCACTCCAGTTCTTCTCGTTCCCGTTCCATTTCCAAATCGCGCTCAAAGTCTCGCTCGATTTCTTCATCTTCCTCTACATCACGGAGTGCCGGGTCTCGTAGCCGAAGCCGAAGCCCTCCAGCTCAGAAAAAAATGTAAGTTTATTCTGATAGTCGCGGGAATGTGAACAATTTAGGATTTTTTGGAAAAGTTCAGTTTCTGTTTTTTGTAGGGGGTATTTTATCTTGTTTAAAAGAATTCCTGTCAAAAAGTAGCCGAGTATTGTGATTCTTTTGGGTTATATTTCCTTTTAATGCTTATCTGTGATTGTAGGATATAATTTAGAACTTGTTTCATCTTTTATTGATGCGATGTATGAGGGCTTTATCATCATTCTACTGATAACGATGGGATTTTAGTACATGCAATGAGTTTTAATTTTGACAAAAATTTTTGTCAATAGAAGGTATTTGAAATGCAATGTAATGCTGTTGCGATTACTTCTTAGGCGGTGAATGATATCACCTGATAAACTTGGTTCCTATCATTTTATATTTGATCAGCTCTGCGGAAGTAGCAAGGCGAGGACGTTCTTCACCACAACCTGCTAAGCGAACTTCTCCTCCCCCTAGGTGATTGTATTTCTGAACTTTTTTTTTGTCATTCTTTCGCAATATGGAAAATGTTCATTGATCACTCTGCAACTTTTTCCATTGAATCGTTGTCATAACTATGAACGAATTGATGTTTTCTTTTTATGACTAATATTATACAGGTGCGTAGATTTTGAAACTGATGAAAAAATAGTAGTGTCTGGAATAGGTTTACTTATCATGTGATTCATGGACAAGTTTAGCCATAACTATATATGATTTGGTTTTATCTTTTTATCACTCAGATTCTAGGAAGCAAAATCATGTTAAAACTGACAAACTATGTATGTCAGATGCATATCCATGGTCATACGCGTGTCTGACGTGCCAGCTGGCATGTCTTGTCTGAGCACTCCTTTTATACGAATCAGATTTTGACCTTCCAAGAATTTTTCTTTTCTGTTTCTTGGTCAGCTTCTTCCTCTTCAATGCGTTTTCTCTATATGGGGCAATTTTTCTTCATGCATTTATTCTCCTTGGGATGTGGGATGTGGGTACCTTCTTTGGGTCTGTGACGGACACTCTTATGTTTGATCTCCCTTTCTGCATCATTGTCATCTTCTTGCTCTTAGGCTTGGGTTTCTCTTGTCAATTTGATGTGTTTTAGCCGTCTCTTTGGAACTCTTCTCTCTTTTTTTTTTTTTTTCTTTTTTCTGTCTTTCATGGGTTTATTTTCTCCTAAAGTTCTGTCAAGGCCTCCACTTTTCATATTCTATTTTTTTAATTTTTCAATTTAAGTCTTATTCAATTAATTATATTGTTGTTTTACCATATTTATATTACCAACCACATGAAAAATTGGAATTATACAAAAAAATATAATTATATGATAATCTTAAAAATAATTTGATTGCATATCATGCGTGCAAACTTATAAGCTGAAATTAGTTCTTAAAACTTAGATTCTTGATTCTTCTTGTGGCTATAAACTTCCTGGAATTATATTCACCTAAGGACAATAACAAATAAGAAATGAAAAACTAGTTGAACATATCACCTGCTCTCTACTATATCTTTTTTTTTATCAGATTTCTTTTGTTTTTTGTTGACATTGTAAATTAAACACGTGGTGCTATTATATTACTTGAAATATGTTCTGTTATTTTTAGGTGAATTTAATTTTATGTTTTTTTTGCTTGATAATTTGGTACGATCATTGGTTTCATTTTTCGCCCTTGAGCTGTACCTTTCCAGCATAATCAATTGAATTGTACCTGTAGAAATTAACCTACACTTTTTTTTTTTATTTCAATACTTTTTTGTTATTTTTTATTCACTAAACATTTTTAAGTCTTGAAAAGATATTAAAATTTGTGATAAATGTTTATCGGTTTTTGTTGATACCTGTGGAATATAGATAGAGGATCTAGTTTTCTATCTCTATGCTTCAAACCGAAACAATCTTGAATGTATTCATTATTAGGAATCTATGGCCAATAATTTCGCATCTTGACCAAAAGATTTTTTTTTTTTATGAATTTGTACTTTTCTGTTCAGAAGTTCATGTCATAATCCTTCCATGTTTGTGATTTCCTCTGTTTTCGATATCTATTAATAAGTTGCTTGTATTTCAATATCTGTAACTGATTGCAGGAAACCTTCTCCAGTACAAGAGTCACTTGTCCTTCACATTGACGCTCTCAGCCGAAATGTCAACGAGGGGCACCTGACAGAAATATTCAGTATGCTTCTCTTAATTATGTATTCAATTTCGTAATGTTACTGTTAATTTTTTTTAAAGTTATATTCTTGCCTGCATACGAAAAATATTATTTTCACATGTGCAAGGTTTTGTTTTCTTCAAAAAGGTTTTGTTTGGATAAATTGCTTGAAAAGTTTTCTGTTAAATTATCATAGTACTTTTGTTACTTGGTAAGATATAGAATAAATAAGATATCTACTGGTGCATTAACAATTTTTATAGAAGTCGTAGAAGGTGGAGAGAACACTTTGGAGATGCCTTTAAGTGAGCATAGCTTTTGAAGTAACACTTTTGAGATAAGTGGTTACTTGGGTAATCTGGTTACTTGGGTACTTATAAATTTCTAAATATGTTAATAAGTTGTTCTTCAAATTAATGTACATGAGCGATTTATAAGGGAAAATTTCTGATACCAAAATAACCTAGAACTTTCCCCATTAAGTGTTGTAGTTTAAACAAAATAGGAAAGTTGGAATTTAATGGACGGCACTTAACAGTTGAAGCATAAAGTTAGTCACGTCTATTCTTCTGAAGAAACTGCTTTTACTTATATATTCCAAAATATGTGACTTTTTTTCTTAAGAAACTTTATTGCTGATTAAATTATAAAGTCGATTTGGTGTTTTAGTGCTCTTATTGTTCTATCTTCTTGAACTCTAGGCAACTATGGTGAAGTTGTTAACGTTGAGCTTGCAATTGATCGTACTGTGAGTTCTTTTCTCATATTATTTTTGAATTTAACTTATGTATGTTTATTGTAATTAATGTTCACCATTTGTTTTTTCTTTTAGGTTAATCTTCCCAAAGGCTATGGATATGTCGAGTTCAAATCAAGAGTCCATGCAGAAAAGGCTCAACTATGCATGGATGGTGTAGGTTTTATTATTATTTACATATAGAATTTAGTTGCTAAAATAAGTAGTTTATAATTTGGATTAATGGTATAAGTTCTTTGCAGGCACAAATTGATGGGAATGTTGTTCGTGCAAGGTTCACTTTACCTCCAAGACAAAAGGTTTCAACCCCTGCAGGAGTTGCAGCAGCAGTTCCAAAGCGGGATGGTCCTAAACCTGAAAATCTCAGTGCGGAGGTTGAGAAGGATGGACCAAAGCGACAAAGAGACTGTATATTCCTTACTATTGCTATGTTGCATGTCCCACTAGTATATTTCTATTTATAAGTATTTGTTTTGCATGTAACGATATCATGTTTTCTATTATATAACATTTTACTAAATACACATGATATCAGCTCCGCCCCGTCGTAAACCTGCCTCTCCTAGAAGACAATCCCCAATACATCGAAGAGGTGGATCTCCAAGGCGGCCATTAGATTCTCCTCGTCGACGTGCTGATTCGCCTCCTCGCCGCCGAGTGGAATCTCCTTATCGTCGTAATTCTCCTCCTCGAAGGAGGCCAATATCACCTTTGAAGGGACGTTCTCCATCACCTTTGCCGAGACGTAGATCACCTGCAAGGTTTGTTCTTTGTTAATTGTTGCATTTGCATTAATTTGATTTAAGTAGTTCTCATCACAATTTGGACTAATATTTCTTTAATATGACTTCTCCTAGAAGAGTGCGTGGCAGCCCTGTTAGAAGACGCTCTCCACTTCCTTTAAGACGCCGGTATTTATCTCTTTTTTAATATTAAAACGCTTATGGCTATGCACTCCTTGGAATATGCTCCTTATTGCATCTTCAAATATTGGCATCCCAAGTTTTCCGTTTATGCATAGAGAGAATATCTGTTTCTGTTCATTTTGGGTGTGCATGTTAATACAATTAAAATACATATGAATACTAATTATTTGTTACCTTGAAATTTTGATGTTTGGATACATGAGTGAAATATATCTCTCCCTTATTGAAGTCGTTATCCTTGATTTAGATATGGACCAAGATTACTGAAAAAGAACAAAAGATGAACTATGTGCCAGCTAGCATGGAAACAGAAACAATGAAAATATGTGAAAAAGAGGATTGTGCATGTAATTCTAGTTTATTATTTATTAGACGTCCTGAATATGATTTTTTGCCCTACTCCTTGATCTGAAGATGTGTCAGGGTAGCATGCTTTTTTTCTAGAGTTAGATCCTATCTTGTTATTCATTATAATAATCATTTTCTCACTGCTATAAGTGTTGTTTTCACAGTTCACCTCCTAGACGTGCTCGTAGTCCTCCTAGAAGGTCTCCAATTGCTCGTAGACGTAGTCGTTCTCCTATTCGAAGGCCTCTCCTCTCACGATCACGGTCTGTCTCACCCCGAAGGTAATAACAATTGTTCAACAAAATAGGTTTAGATAATTTAGGATAGACATTTCATACTGTGAACATACTTACTGGTTTTGTTCAAATTCAAGTATTGATTTTGATGGACGTTCCTATAAAGGAAGTATAATCTTGGTGTGTTTATCTTTTATTTTCTAAGACAAAATGTTATTATAATTAGCTAAGGATGTTTTTTTTTTTCACTAAAAAGGAAAATTTAAGTAAAGCTGATACTAGAAATCTTCATTTATAATCCAGTATGTGTTGATTCATCTATTTTCCATTTCACAAAAAAAAGAAACTCATAAAACCTCACAAATGACTCATTGGCAGAACATTTATTGCTGGTATCATCTGACAAATGCACAACATTAGAGCAATGTAAATGCTTGTCCTAGCTTTGGTTTGCTTTCATTTACTGCTTTCTTTTGGGTTATATAGTTTCTTGAGTGCACTTTGAGTTTTAGCCGGGTGTGAAGGATATTATTTTTTTCATTTTTAGAAAGAAAGTGAATCTTTAATTTGATTATCGTCTTCATAAAAAATGATTGTGGTTAGAAATATTGGCTTGTAGATCATAACTTAACGAATCATATATTTGATGATAATGTTCCGTCTTTTAAGCTTTTCATTTTATGTAATGTATCTATGATTTTGTCCTCGGCAGAGGTCGTGGCCCAGCTGCACGACGTGGGAGGTCATTATCCTCCTCAAAATCTCCTAGTCTACGCAAGGTTTGTGACTTATTACTGCAATTATCAGAAAAGATTTCTTTCATTATTCTGACAAATTTTATGGTTATTGCAGCTGCCAAGGAAGGTATCTCGAAGTCCAAGAAGGTAACAGTTTTGTATGTTAAAGTTTATGATATTTGGGTTATGGTTTGTTAATTCATTTCCAATTTTTTTCTCTCATTACATTTTTTGAGAACTACAATTCATATTTTACGTGTAAAGTCGATGGATATACTAGTGATTTATTGTTAATTGTTAGGCGTGTAGTTGGTTGTTTCTATTTGAATTTTCAATTTGACAATTCCAACTGCTTTTCTATGAATATCACTTTTAAGTCTATCATGAAAGCTGTTTTTTTTTCTTGCATTGAACTTGTGATTTAGTTTTATATGTACGAATGAATGGTGAGTTTTGGTTCTGTAAATTTCAGATCTGGCTATGTGGCTAGATTATTCTAATGGCAGAATTTTGTTGTTTGCACCATTTTCCTGATATATATACTTTTAGAATTGAAATCCAAGATAAACTTTAAACTTCGTGTTTCCAAAGGGTATGATTTATAAATCTGACTTTCAACTTACTTTTAGCTGTATGATTATGGTGAAAAAAGTTATCTACTCGGATCATGCATGAACCTCTCCAAATGAGTACATCTGCTCCACTAAATTTAATCCAGAAACTACTGTCTATCCAAGCCACTAATGCTCTGATAGGAAAATCAACATTGACTATTTGGTTTTAATCTCATGCCTTTTCCCTTTTTCCCTCTTATGTAAAAGGTGATTTTTGTGCAGGCCGATGAGAGGAGGAAGCAGTAGTAGGAGCAGCAGTAGCAGTTCCCCGCCTCGTAAGCCATAGGTAATATCTCTCTCCCCCGCTTCTCTCTCTCTCTCTCTCTAGATTGATGTAATATGAAGCTTTGATGAGGAAAAACAAAATCTAGGTTTCCAAGTTGCAGTTCAGTATTATGGATTTAGTTGTTCTTTCTGTCACTTTTTCATGGGTACTACACCTTGTCTGGACTTGATTCTCTTTATAAAACATTGTTGTGTAATTACTGGGTTTAATTCTCAGTTTGTGATTTTATTTTTCTGTTCTTTTCTTTGTTTGGTTGGATAGAATGGTGTAGGGTTAGTCTCTTATTTTCCGTCTCATTTGTTACTATATATGATGCGTGAATATGTCATTGGTCTAAATTTAAAAAAGAAATGAGTGTTGAAAAATTTGACCAATGGATCAAGTGTCTCGTCATACTAACTTAACTTAAATCAGGCAATCGTAGATTTATTCTTTTTATGTGATTATTGAAGCATGATTGATGTTAGTTACTTGGAATGTAAACTCATACTTTACAAGTATATGAATATTAGATTTGTGCAAATTATATGCTATCCTACTCTTTTGAATAATGTTTGGTTTGTTTTCTAGTTATACACTTTAATTTTATTTTTTAGTATGATATTTACGTGTCATTTGTTAATTGGTACAAGAAATAAGATTACATTATTGTATTAATTAATGTGTCTTATTGTATTAATTAATGGGCCATGTAATGAATTAAGATTAGAGTGTATAATTATTAGTAAATTCTGACATTATGTGTACCGAGTGATATTAGATTTATTATTTGTGATATATTTTAATCTTACTTTATGAAATGATGATTGTTTGTGTAATATTAGATTTATTATTTGTCATATATTTTAATCTTACTTTATGAAATGAAATGATGATTGTTTGTTATTTATTAATCATTTTAATTAATAAGCATAACGACAAACCATTAATATTAGATTGTCAAGAGATGAGATTTGCTGCTAAGATTAAAGGGTACGCTTTGTAATTTGCTTTCTCATTTCATGTACATATTGATTGGCATCCAATACAGAATATTAGTACAATTATGTTCTTTTCTCTTAAAAGTTATATACCATTTTTAACAGAGTAACACCAGATTTAGCTTTAATCTAACATTATATACTATTAAAATGGCTTGTGTTGCTAAATCTGCCATTATCTTATTAAAAAAGGCCACCAATGAAGTGTGTATAGGCTATACACATTGAAAAATCCTTGAAATACCGAACAGATCTTGAAAAGCTCAGGTCGGTTCAGACCCGCGACGGACTCCTATGAAAAGCTAGGTTGGAATGGGGTAATTGCTGTTATTGTGCATAAGATTAGGATAAAGTGATGATTAATGAAAGGTCAACCAAGTCTTCCAACGTACCCAAATTTTCCGCCTCAGAAGACTCTTGTCTACCCACTTTTTATATTGCTTGCCACGCACAATAGTCAAATATTCATCGTTCGAAACACGTCAGAATGATCGTTTCCAATAGTTATCTGCCCCGTAAGCAGAAGAAGTTAACTTATTCAACGCGCGGACTCTATATTATCTCTCTCCCTCCCACTATTATTTACCACCTCCCATTTTTCGACGGAACCGAGATTCCTCAACTCTGAACGCAGCCATGGGAAAGGAAAACGAGAGCTTCGAGTTGAAAGGACTCTCCAACTTCGCTCGCGTTAATCCGAGATCTGATCTCTTTAAGGTGAAGAAATTCCACCACGTCGAGTTCTGGTGCTCCGACGCTACCAACGCTGCCCGCCGATTTTCATGGGGTTTGGGCATGCCGATTGTTGCCAAATCGACCTAACCACTGGAAATGTAACGCACGCGTCTTATCTCATCCGCTCCGGTGACCTTTCCTTTCTTTTCACGGCTCCGTATTCTCCTAACATTGCCGTTAACGAGAATCTTAGCCCGACCGCTACTGCTTCTATTCCGACCTTCGATTGCTCCGCATGCCGCGCGTTTTCTAATACTCATGGCCTTGGCGTTCGCGCCCTTGCTATCGAGGTTGAGGATGCCGTCGCTGCTTATGAAACCAGTATAGCTCACGGCGCGAAGTCCTTGTCCCCTCCGATAGTTCTGGATAATCGCGTTACTATCGCGGAAGTCCATCTTTACGGGGACGTTGTTTTGCGCTACGTGAGTTACACAAGCCCTAATCAGATTTCTGAGGAGCTTGATCAGACTAGTCCAGACTTTTGGTTTCTTCCTCGATTCGAGTCTATGGACCCAGTTTCATCGTATCCGTTAGATTTTGGAATCAGACGGCTTGATCACGCCGTTGGAAACGTGCCGGAACTGGGCCCGGCAGTATCGTACTTGAAAAAATTCACAGGATTCCACGAATTTGCAGAGTTCACGGCAGCGGACGTGGGGACTAGCGAGAGTGGATTGAACTCTGTGGTCCTGGCTAACAACGACGAGATGGTTTTGCTCCCATTGAACGAACCTGTGCATGGAATGAAGAGGAAGAGTCAAATACAGACGTATTTGGAGCACAACGAAGGGTCAGGAGTGCAGCACTTGGCTCTAGTTAGCGAAGACATTTTCAGGACGTTGAGAGAGATGAGGCAGAGAAGCGGTGTTGGAGGTTTTGAGTTCATGCCAGTCCCCGCCTCCGACGTACTACCAGAATATGAAGAATCGGGTCGGCGATGTGTTAACTGACGATCAGATTAAGGAGTGTGAAGAGTTGGGGATTTTGGTGGACAGAGACGATCAGGGGACTCTTCTTCAGATTTTCACTAAGCCTGTGGGAGATAGGTTCGTATGATTTTCAGTATTCAAATATAGACGTGGGTGCGTGTGTACATATTAGTCTATACCCTTTTCCGTTTAAAGAATCTGACTTGAAAATTTATTTATGTTCAATTTTCTTACCAATTGAACTCCATTTATTATCCCTGCAATTCAAACGAAGACGTGCTTCATTTGCAATATCCTAAAATAGTTTCTCATCTTTATTCTCTTCAACTCTGTTGACTTGATTATGATTTATTTTGTCCGATTTCCCTGGACATGATATGAATAAAGTATATGGTCAGACTCGAACTGAATCATGGCAATCTGTGTATTTAGGAGCTGCATAGTTTCTGTGCTTACGCACCGGTGATCGGAAACTTCAGTTTTCCAATGTTAAAAAGGAAAACCACCTTGGCATTTTATTTTTCCACTGGCCAGATAGGTCTGGGCAAGACTTTTTTTTAGCTACAGAGAATTACACCATGTTTTCTTTGCTTTTACATCTTTCTGCACACCATGTTTTCTTTGCTTTTACATCTTTCTCCACACCTAGTTTTATAAATGCTTGCCTTTGTTTGTTCGCTTATATCTTATATTGAATTAATACTGAGTCTGTCTCTCCTACTCTTTCAATACTGGCAATCTCTAGCATTATAGGCGAGCTTATTTAGTGCCTAGACAAAATTAGAAATTGTGAATGCTTTAATATTTTATACTACAAAAGCGTGTTGATTATTTTGAGATCTCAAGTTCAAATAAGTTTCTGGTTGATGAGATTTTCATACTGTTTCATTATCATAGAATAACTTTGTCCAAAAGAAAAGGTTTTGATACAATACTCTTACGAAGCACACGTATCTGTGATGTAGAGTCAAATCTTCATTGAGATAACTTAAGCTGGGAATGGAGGATTTTCTGTTCATTTCACTTAGTTGGTTACATTGGCAATATTTGTGCAGGCCAACCATATTCGTAGAGATAATTCAGAGGGTGGGGTGCATGATGAAGGATGAAGAAGGGAAAGTGTATCAAAAAGGGGGCTGTGGAGGGTTTGGGAAGGGAAACTTTTCGGAGCTCTTCAAGTCCATCGAGGAATACGAGAAGTCACTGGCAGCTAAACTAGGACCATCCCTTACCTGAGCTTGGTATGTTCTTCCTTCACTATCAACCATCAAACCAGTTTATAGTAAGATATTTCTGAATATCCAAGCTGTCATTGTGACATTGGCTGAAGAAACCAATGACCAATGAACTTCATACTAGTAATTAATGTTACCTCCATAAAGGTTAACTGTGACTATGATAAATTAAAAGCTGTATTAATGGTGCGATCAGGCTGATCAGCTGTCTGTAAGGAATTCTCATAATAAAATACTCTGTTAGAATATTAAGGTACAGATTGGTTCAATGGATCTAGCGATGGAATTCTATCTATTCCTTAGAGCAATTTTCTATCGCTCTGGAAACAAAATGGTGAAGATGTGATGTTGGAGAAATGAACTAACAAGTAACAACCAGGCACACGTTGACCGTAATAGGCATACCTTTGCTATCCCTTTCAATTGATATTTCTCGAGAACCCATTCCATTCACCATGTCATCTCCATCTCAAGATCCCAGTCCCATAAAGTATAAGCTCTTAAATAAAGATGACGTTTAAGGCCGGCCGAGCTTGAAAAAATATAGCTCACCAAGTATAGTGAGTTAAACGAGATTGAATCTAGCAAGCTTGACTAAAAAATTTTAACTCGAGCTGACTCTCGAACCGATGTTAAATGAGTCAGGTTGACCTCATTAAATGAGTGTAAGTAGTTTAAACGAACAGAGTCTAACGAACTAAATATACATAATTGTTTACAATTTATATAGATGTAATAAATATTTTTCAAAATTTTAATTATTAAATTTAGAATAGTTATTTATCATTATAATTTTAAAATATATTCGTTAGTCGTTTAGTTAACAAGATTATTTTATTAATATATAAAATGACGTGTATTTTGAAAAAAAATTATTTGAAAGTTGCATCATTATAATTTTAGAAAATTATGGGAAAAGTTCAATTTAGACCCCAACGTATGTGGTCAGTGGCCATTTGGTACCTAATGTATTTTTTTGACCAAATCAAACCCTAACGTATAAAACGTTTGCAATTCAAATCCTCCCGTCAATTTTTCAGTTAATTTTTTTCAAAATTTTTAAACTACCTCTTTCTCTCTGGAACGCCAGATCACCTCTCTTCCTTTTATTTTTTTTTTCACTCTTTTTTCTCTTTTTCCATTTCCTCTCCTTTCTCTTCTCTGCGTGCTCTCTCCTCCAGGCGATAGACTCCTTCACGCGAAGAACGCCGACGACCAACGAAGCCCTCCTTTCCTCCGGCGAGCATTACTTTGACCTCTTCCGGCGAAAATTATTACATCCTCTTCCACACCGTCTTCTCCTCCTCCTTAATCAGCCACTCCCCCGCCGATGGCCTCATCCCCACCCCCTGCATCTCCTCCGCCCCTTCCTCCAGCCACCCCTCCGCCCTTTGACCTCTTCCGGCGAAAATTATTACATCCTCTTCCACACCGTCTTCTCCTCCTCCTCAATCAGCCACTCCCCCGCCGATGGCCTCATCCCCACCCCCTGCATCTCCTCCGCCCCTTCCTCCAGCCACCCTCTGCCAATGGCAGCATCCCCACCAACCTCCGTGCCGACAAGCCCATCTAGGGACGCTCCACCACCTTCTAGCGCCCCATCACTTGGTGTCACCAGCTTGTTCACTGCCTTCTTAATCACCGCAGCAGCTATGATGATTCAGTAGATCGTCTTTTTTTCTTGTAGAATTAGTGTGACTATTCATTTTTATTCAATCGGAAGAGGTCAAAGTAATGCTTGTTGACTTAAATAGAGTTTAAGTCTAAATATGTTTTTGATAATGTATTTATATGATGTGTAATGTATTTGATTATGTTTATTATATGAGAATAATGAGTTGTGCATATAAAATTAAGCGTTTTGGAAATACCCTTGGAAAGGGTATTTTAGTTTTCTAACAATATTGGTTAAGTGTACAGGACTAAAAGTGTATAAAATGTTCACATTAACCGATAGCTAAAAGACAAAGAATGGCATCCACCGATAGGAAAAACGACAAAAACAGTGGAGTTTTAAAGAACCACACATGCCGATCGCTAAACGACAAAAGGCGAAGTCTACATCTGCCGATGGAGTTCAAGGCTTGCATCTGCCGATGGCGTTTGAAGGTGCATCTGCCGATGGAACTTCAAGCCTGCATCTGCCGATGGAACTTCAAGCCTGCATCTGCCGATGGAATGTCAAGATGCATTTGTCGATGGAACTTCAAGTCTGTATCTGCCGATGGTGTATTCAAGCTGCTTCTGCCGATAGCGTTTTCAAGCTGCATCTGCCGATGGCGTTTGAAGATGCATCTGCCGATGGCGTCTGAAGTGTTGCATCAGTCCTATGGCTTTTCAAGGTTGCATCACCGATGACGTTCCGATTGTTTAAAGCTGCTTCCACCGGTGAGCTTCCGCCAGAATTCAAAATAACCGCGAAGCTACAGTGACGTCGTTTTCAGCATTAACTCTAGAATGTTAATGGCGTCGGCGAACAGCAATCTCAGATGCAACGGATATCTGCTTCAGTACGGATGCTTCCCAACGGTAACATTTTTTCATTTGAAGAAAGAAGTATTCAATTCTATGAAGGCAAAAGATCAGACAGAGTATTTAAGCCGAGGTTAGAGCACGAAGACATACTTTTGCAAATTTTATCTTGAGCCCTAATCTGCAAATCGATCATACTCTGTATTTCTTCTACACCCTCTCGATATTACTTGAGAATTTAATCCTTGTGAGAGTGTAGTCTGAGCTTACAATTTACGAACTCAAATATCTGTATAAGGCAGTGGATTATCGCCCGTGAAGATAATCCAGTATTGTAAGAGGCAGTAGATCGACGCCCGGAAGTTCGATCTTGTATTCTCATTGAGGAGAAGGTTAAGGATCTTCAAGGGGGAACCTTGAAGCGTGGATGTAGCAAGGTTTTGGGCCGAATCACGTAAAAACTCTTGTGTTGGTTTTCCTTTCACTCTCTATTATTTTTATTATCCTGCATCTGCCGATGGAACTTCAAGCCTGCATCTGCCGATGGAACTTCAAGCCTGCATCTGCCGATGGAACTTCAAGCCTGCATCTGCCGATGGAACTTCAAGCCTGCATCTGCCGATGGAACTTCAAGCCTGCATCTGCCGATGGAACTTCAAGCCTGCATCTGCCGATGGAACTTCAAGCCTGCATCTGCCGATGGAACTTCAAGCCTGCATCTGCCGATGGAACTTCAAGCCTGCATCTGCCGATGGAACTTCAAGCCTGCATCTGCCGATGGAACTTCAAGCCTGCATCTGCCGATGGAACTTCAAGCCTGCATCTGCCGATGGAACTTCAAGCCTGCATCTGCCGATGGAACTTCAAGCCTGCATCTGCCGATGGAACTTCAAGCCTGCATCTGCCGATGGAACTTCAAGCCTGCATCTGCCGATGGAACTTCAAGCCTGCATCTGCCGATGGAACTTCAAGCCTGCATCTGCCGATGGAACTTCAAGCCTGCATCTGCCGATGGAACTTCAAGCCTGCATCTGCCGATGGAACTTCAAGCCTGCATCTGCCGATGGAACTTCAAGCCTGCATCTGCCGATGGAACTTCAAGCCTGCATCTGCCGATGGAACTTCAAGCCTGCATCTGCCGATGGAACTTCAAGCCTGCATCTGCCGATGGAACTTCAAGCCTGCATCTGCCGATGGAACTTCAAGCCTGCATCTGCCGATGGAACTTCAAGCCTGCATCTGCCGATGGAACTTCAAGCCTGCATCTGCCGATGGAACTTCAAGCCTGCATCTGCCGATGGAACTTCAAGCCTGCATCTGCCGATGGAACTTCAAGCCTGCATCTGCCGATGGAACTTCAAGCCTGCATCTGCCGATGGAACTTCAAGCCTGCATCTGCCGATGGAACTTCAAGCCTGCATCTGCCGATGGAACTTCAAGCCTGCATCTGCCGATGGAACTTCAAGCCTGCATCTGCCGATGGAACTTCAAGCCTGCATCTGCCGTCGGCGACAGCAATCTCAGATGCAACGGATATCTGCTTCCAGTACGGATGCTTCCAACGGTAACATTTTTTCATTTGAATGAAAGAAGTATTCAATTCTATGAAAGCAAAAGATCAGACAGAGTATTTAAGCCGCGGTTAGAGCACGAAGACATAACTTTTTGCAAATTTTTATCTTGAGCCCTAATCTGCCAAATCGATCTACTCTGTATTTCTTCTACACCTCTCGATATTAACTTGAGATTTAATCCTTGTGAGAGTGTAGTCTGAGCTTACAATTTACGAACTCAAATATCTGTATAAGGCAGTGGCTTATCGCACGTGAAGAATAATCCAGTATTGTAAGAGGCAGTAGATCGACGCCGGACTTTCTTTGATAGTAGTGATTATGTTTATTGGAAGGCTAGAATGAAAATATTCGTTCAAGCCATGGACTATGAGACTTGGTGTATAATAGAGAATGGTCCTTTTAAGGCCATGAAAACTGTTGATGGGAAAAGTATCCCTAAGGACTCTATTGAATTATCTGAGTCCGATAAGAGAAATCTGAGCCTTAATGCCAAGACAGTAAACACCCTGTACTGTGCTCTGAACAGAGATGAATTTAATAGGGTACAAGGGTGTGAAAGTGCTCAAGAAATTTGGCACTTATTAGAGATCACACACGAGGGCACAAACCAAGTGAAGGAGAGCAAACTGAATATGCTCATACATAAATATGAATTATTTTCTATGCCTAAGGATAAGTCTGTCTCTTCCATGTTTACAAGATTTACTAACATAACTAATGGTTTGAAAGCTCTTGGTAAATCTTATTCTAGTGAAGAACAGGTCAGAAAGATTCTCAAATGTCTTCCAAGAAGCTGGCAGCCAAAGGTGACTGCAATTCAGAAAGCAAAGGATCTCAAAGCTCTCAAACTGGAAGAGCTCATTGGCTCTCTGATGACTCATAAGATAACCATGAGGGCCAACGACAAGGAGGATCTCAAGGAAAAGGAGATCTCCAAGAGAAAGGACAAAGCCCTCAAAGCCTCCTCTAGCAAACAAGATGAATCTGAGGAAGAAGAGGAAGATGAGGACATTGCCCTCATTACAAGGAGGTTCAGCAAATTCCTCCAGAGAAAAAGAATGCAAGGAAGAAGATTTCCTAAGGTCGAGAAACCACAAAAGGAGAAGGAAATCACTTGTTTTGGGTGTGGAAAGCCGGGGCACATGAAGGCCGACTGTCCACATGCTAAGAATCCCAAGAAGTTCAAGAGGAAGGCTATGAAGGCCACTTGGGATGACAGTGAAGAGGACACCTCCTCTTCAGAAGATGAGGAAGTTGCAAATCTGTGCTTCATGGCACAGGAGGAAAAGGTTAATACTTCTTTTTCAAGTATTTTAAGTGATAGCGAAAGTGATAATGAAGAAGGAGAACTAATTGACGCTTTTAATGACTTAGTTAAGCAATTTAGTATGCTTAAAAGTAAATATAACTTGTTGAAAAGAGAAAACGCAGGTTTAGTAGAGAAGCATGTAAATATAACTTGTTGAAAAGAGAAAACGCAGGTTTAGTAGAGAAGCATGTTAAAGAAGTTGACTTGCATGCTAAGGAGTGTATTATGCAGAAAAAGGAAATAAATGAACTTAAAAGCAGAAATGAGGATTTAAATAATATTATTTTGAAATTTACTAATGGCAACAAGCTATATAAAATGTTACTAGGTAAACAAAGAGTAAATTTTGACAGAGCAGGAATAGGTTATGATAAATCTAGTAAAAAAAAAAGTTTACAAGAATTACTTTGTCAAATCTTCCACTTGTCATGCATGCAATGAAGCAGGACATAAATCTTATGAATGTCCTTTAAAATCTAATAAGAGATCAAATGGTAAACTACAGTGGGTTCCTAAAGGAACCAAGACTAATGCTAGGACCCAAAAGATTTGGGTACCTAAGAAGACTACTTGATCTCTGTCTTGCAGGATGATGCGTCTCCAATAAGGAATCAGTGGTACCTGGACAGTGGCTGTTCTAGGCATATGACTGGAGATGCATCCATGTTTGCTGCTGTCAACAAGAAGAAAGAAAACGTCACTTTTGGTGGAAACCAGAAGGGTAAAATTGTTGGCATCGGCAACATAGGTAATCCTGATAACCTCATTATAGAAAATGTTCTGTTAGTTAAAGGTCTAAAATATAACCTACTAAACATCAGTCAATTATGTGATAAGGGTTATAAAGTAGTTTTCAAGAAAAATTCTTGTATAATTAAGGATATAACCAATTGCAAGGTTCTCTTTACTGGTTTCAGGAAAGACAATATCTATATCATTGACTTAGATAATATTGTTTGTGATAGTGAGAAATGTTTTGCTGTTAATTCTTCAAATGATAGTTGGATCTGGCATAGGAGATTAGGACATGTAGGGATGAATACCTTAGCTAAGATTACTAAGGAGAATTTAGTTAGAGGAATCCCTAAGATTTCCTTTTAGAAGGATAAGGTCTGTGATGCCTGCCAAATGGGTAAGCATATCAAAAGTTCCTTTGCGTCGAAGAATGCAATTTCTACTTCTAAACCGCTCCAACTTCTTCACATGGATCTCTTCGGTCCTTCCAATATAGCCAGCTTAGGAGGCAAATTTTATGCCTTTGTTATTATAGATGACTTCTCTAGATTCACCTGGGTATACTTTCTGAAGTCTAAGGATGAGACTTTTGATACCTTCTCTAGCTTTAGGAAAAAAGTTCAAAATGAAAAGGAGCTCACCATTGTTGCTATTCGTAGTGATCATGGTGAAGAATTTGAAAATGAGAGATTTGAACTCTTGTGTCTCAAGTATGGAATTGAGCACAATTTTTCCTCCCCTAGAACCCCTCAGCAAAATGGTGTTGTTGAGAGAAAAAATAGGTCTCTCCAAGAGTTAGCTCGGACTATGCTCAATGAGAATTCTCTTCCTAAATACTTCTGGGCTGAAGCTGTCTCTACAGCATGCTATGTTCTCAATCGGGTCTCCATAAGACCTATTTTTGAGAATACTCCTTATGAGCTTTGGCATGGAAAAACTCCTTCTGTTAAATATTTTAGAGCCTTTGGTAGCAAATGCATCATTCTAAATACTAAGGATAACTTAGGAAAATTCGATTCCAAATCTGATCTTGGAATTTTTCTTGATTATTCTCTGACCAGTAAAGCATATAGGGTATTCAATAAGAGAACTCTAGTTGTTGAATAGTCGGTCCATGTCAACTTTGATGAGTCCCCTCAGCTCACAATCTATGTAGATGAGGATGTTACCTTGGGTAAACAACTCGATTCTCTTTCCTTAGAAAAGCCTACAGATACTCATCTAGTAGAAAAATCTTTAGAACCATCTTCAAGTTCTCTAGAAATTGTTCCTGTTAAAGATGAATCTGCAGATCTTCCTAGAGATTGGAAGTATATTAGAAACCATCCAATAGATGAAATATTAGGTGATCCTTCATTAGGAGTTAAGACTAGATCCTCTCTTAGGAATCGCTGTGCTAATGTGACATTTATTTCTCAGATAGAGCCTAAGAAGTTTGAGGAAGCCGAATTGGATGAAAATTGAATTTTAGCTATGCAAGAAGAGCTAAATCAATTTGAAAGGAGCAAGGTATGAGAACTTGTTCCACGGCCTAAGGATCATCCCATTATTGGAACTAAATGGGTTTACAAGAACAAATTAGATGAAAATGGGATTGTTGTTAGAAATAAGGCTAAACTAGTTGCTAAAGGTTACAATCAAGAAGAAGGAATAGATTTTGAGGAAACCTTTGCACCTGTAGCTCGATTAGAATCCATTAGGATGCTCCTAGCTTATGCTTGCTACAAAAACTTCACACTCTTTCAAATGGATGTAAAGAGTGCTTTCTTAAATTGTTATATTCAGGAAGAAGTCTATGTAGAGCAGCCCTTAGGATTTGAAGACTTTGCTAAACCTAATCATGTGTATAGACTTAAGAAAGCTCTTTATGGTCTTAAACAGGTTCCTAGAGCTTGGTACGATAGATTGAAAAATTTGCTTGAAGAAAGAAATTTCAAAAAGGGAAATTCTGATTCAACTCTATTTACCATGCAAAAGGATAAAGACATTCTGTTAGTCCAAATCTATGTTGATGACATTATTTTTGGATCAACTAATTTAAACATGTGTAATGAGTTTTCCTCCCTCGTGCAAAGTGAATTTGAAATGAGTATGATGGGGGAGTTAAAATTCTTTTTAGGTTTCCAGATCAGTCAATCTCCTGATGACATTTTCTTTTGCCAAGGAAAATACATCAAGGAACTTCTAAAGAAGTTTGGTTTAGAATCTGTCAAGTCTTCCAAGACTCCCATGAATACCACAACTAAATTGGATAAAGATAAAAAAAGAATTAGTGTTGATATTAAGAAATATCGTGGTATGATTGGCTCTTTGTTATATCTGACTGCAAGTAGGCCAGATATACTCTTTAGTGTTTGTTTGTGTGCTAGATTCCAAGCTGCCCCTAAAGAATCTCACTTAAATGCTGTCAAGAGAATATTCAAATATTTGAGTGGAAAATATGATCTTGAATTGTGGCATCCTAAAGGCACTTCCTTTGATCTGATTGGATATTCAGATTCTGACTATGCTGGTAGTTTAGTTGATAGGAAAAGCACCAGTGGAACATGTCAGTTCCTTGGTGAATCTCTAGTCTCCTGGTATTCTAAGAAACAGAATTCTGTTGCATTATCAACTGCTGAGAGTGAATATATTGCTGCAGGCCGTTGTTGTGCACAAATGCTTTGGATGAAACAGACTTTGGAAGATTATAATCTGTTTTATGATAGGATTTCTATTCGGTGTGATAACACCAGTGCTATCAACATCTCTAAAAATCCTATTCAGCACTCTAGAACTAAGCATATTGATGTTAGATATCACTTCATCCGTGATCATGTTCAAAGAAGTGATATATCCTTAGAATTTGTAAATTCTGTAGATCAATTAGCAGACATATTTACAAAACCTTTGGATGAAAAGACATTCAATAATATAAGAACAAGACTACGTCTCATTCGGGTTGAGAAAATCTAAGATTCATCTTCTGTTTTGAAAATTCCTAAGTATTAGAGCATTTCTATTTGTGAAGGCATCGGTAGATGCATTGTTTTCAATAGGCATCGGAAGATGCATATCTCTCGATAGGCACCGGTTGATGTATTTTTAATCTGCCGACACGTGTGACCCATCGGGCTGATCGGTTTTACACGTGTGACTTCCTCTTGTCGGGTGATGCCCTATTCCATTTAAACTCTCTCTTCTCAGAGACGCTTCACCTTTCGTGCTCTTTTTCAGAAGACCTTCTCTCGAATCGTGTTTCTCTCTAGGTTTTCCTTCTTCGAATCGCACAAATGGCTTCATCATCTTTCGTTGTTCCTCAACCAGCCAAGAAGAAGGCTAAAGTCTCTGCTCGTCCTCCACGAGAGATTCCTCGTGCTAAAGAGTGGTCATCTCTCTTTTTTCTCTCTAAAGCAGCTGAGTTAAGGTACCATGAAGACTTTAAGTTCAAATCTTTAATTCCTAGTCCTGGGATTTACTTTGATGACTTAGCTGGAATGGACATTATAGAACCCTTGAAGGAACTCGGGTTATTAGGTCTTTTTGATGTAGAATCCTTCTATTACCCAGAAGCGATCAGAATATTTTATGCCAATTTGAGTTTTACTTCTGATCTTTCCACTATTAAGAGCTTTAAGTATGGAAAGCACATTGATATCACTCCACAGTTCATTAATTCCCTTTTGGAGGTCTCCCATTTAGATAGCTGCCCCTACAAGTATGTGTCCGGCACTGAGCCACCGTTCTTTGGAACCTCTGACGGTCAAAGTTTTCTTCAGATTATAGCTCTTGACCCAAATCATTCCACTGATCATCTTAAAGGCAAACACCTGACCGCAAGGGCCAGGTTATTTCATCAGATGATAGGGTACAATATTGTCCCTAAGGGTGGTCATCATGACGAGGTGAGTGCCATGGAACTTTTTGTTATGTTTGCACTTTACTACAAGGCCCTCTTCAATATTGGATATGTTGTTGTTCGAAGGATGATTCAGGCACTGTCATCCAGGGCTACCTCTTTTCCTTACAACCTGCTCCTCATGAAGATATTTATGCAGCTTGAGGTTGTTTTTCCAGAGGATGAAGACCCCTTCCGTCTTCAACCTTCAAGTTATTTTTCCCAAATCACCCTGAAGAAAATGGGAATAAAGAGAACAAGAACAGGGAACCTTGTTTTGGATGCTTCTAAGCAAAATACTGCTAAGGCAGTAGTTGCCAAAAAGGGGAAGAGGAAACTTATCCTGCCAGAGGAGTCCATTGCTGAAGGAGGGGATGACTCTGAGATACCAGCATTTGATAATTCCCCTTCTCAATCTCAGGCTTCTAGCTTCCAGCCTCCTCCTCTAGTGCGAAGGCGTCGTGCCCCTTCCTCACGAGCCCATGTTTCAGAGGCAATCTCTACTCCCTCATCTGTGCCCCTTCCCTTTCCAGAGAATCCTCCTTTTCCTCCTCCTGCACTCCTATTGCCTTCTCTACCTCCACCAGTCCAACCTCCACCAGTCCAACCACCTCCTACAGACCAATTACCTCCTCCAAGTCCAATTGCTTCTCCAGTCCCAATCTCTGGTCCTCCTCCACCTGCACTTTTGATGCCCTCACTACCTGCCCTTCCACCTAACTCTCCAGTCCTCCCCACTCCTCAAGTCCAAGCCTCATCACCCATCCTATCCAATGCTCCTGCCACTCCTCTATCTTATCAGAGGAGATTCTCGTTGAGTGAGGCTCAGTATAATGAGCCGAAGGCCTCTATTGATAGCATTGGGACAGCTCTCAGTTCCCTTGAAAGTAGACTTGAACTGACTCTAGATGCCAAGCTAGCCAAGACTCAAAAAGACATGAGCACAGATTTTGATACTGGTCTTGGTCTGCTGGCAATTAAAGTGGATGGTCACCGCCGCTTTGTTGTCCGGGAACTTGAGTCACTCAAATCCTCAATTGACAATCTGAATCCCGAACCAGCACCTGCACCATCCAGTTCAATCAATGTCTCCGAGGCTTGCTATGAAGATCTCCTTCTTCCATTTTCCAGGCCTGCAGTTGAAGAAGATGTGCGGTTCATGTCCCTGCATATTCATGAAGCTGAGCTCCTGTTCTCTCCTCTTGTTGTTCCTACTGATGGTCTTTCTGTCGAGCCTCCTCCATGTATGGACATGGTGGTGTACTCAGAACCTTCTCTATCTCCGGCTCCCTGCTTGCATATGGTGGTATATCAAGGCCCCTCTACCTCTGCTGCTCCTCAGCCAGCGCCTACTCCATGCCAGATTTTAGTGCTCTATCATCCACCCGTCCCTCAAGCTATTGCTTCCCTCCAAACACTCGTGGAGACTTACTTCTCCTCCGACCTTGCAGTGCCTGCTTGGATTAACCAAGCTTTTTGGAATCATTTTATAGCCTTTTTTAAGTAGCTGATACTCTCTTTAATGTCTACACTTTTCTTAATTTTCTAATGCAATTACTCTGATGTGTTTCTGATGTTGTCTCTCTGATTGTTTTTTTGATAATGTCAATGGGGGAGAATATATTTGATTAATGATGGACATGCATGTGGAATTAGTTATTATGATTGCATATTTTGGAACTCTGAAAATCTGGATATAGGCATGGTTTTGAAACTCTGGTATGCTTTGATTAATGATGGACATGCATGTGGAATTAGTTATTATGATTGCATATTTTGGAGCTCTGAAAATCTGGATATAGGCATGGTTTTAAAACTCTGGTATGCTCTGTGTTTGTTTTTGGAATATATGCATTTGTAATGGGGGAGCTAGAATTATGGGGGAGAATAACAATTAATGAAATTTACATTAATATTTTGTCATCATAAAAAAGGGGGAGATTGTTGACTTAAATAGAGTTTAAGTCTAAATATGTTTTTGATGATGTATTTATATGATGTGTAATGTATTTGATTATGTTTATTATATGAGAATAATGAGTTGTGCATATAAAATTAAGCGTTTTGGAAATACCCTTGGAAATGGTATTTTAGTTTTCTAACAATATTGGTTAAGTGTACAGGGCTAAAAGTGTATAAAATGTTCACATTAACCGATAGCTAAAAGACAAAGAATGGCATCCACCGATAGGAAAAACGACAAAAACAATGGAGTTTTAAAGAACAACACATGCCAATCGCTAAACGACAAAAGGCGAAGTCTACATCTGCCGATGGAGTTCAAGGCTTGCATCTGCCGATGGCGTTTGAAGGTGCATCTGCCGATGGAACTTCAAGCCTGCATCTGCCGATGGAACTTCAAGACCTGCATCTGCCGATGGAATGTCAAGATGCATCTGCCGATGGAACTTCAAGTCTGCATCAGCCGATGGTGTTTTCAAGCTGCTTCTGCCGATAGTGTTTTCTAGCTGCATCTGCTGATGGCGTTTGAAGATGCATCTGCCGATGGCGAGCTGAAGTGTTGCATCATCCGACGGCTTTTCAAGTTGCATCCACCGATGACATTCCGATTGTTTAAAGCTGCTTCCACCGGTGAGCTTCCGCCAGAATTCAAAATAACCGCGAAGCTACAATGATGTCGTTTTCAGCATTAACTCTAGAATGTTAATGGCGTCGGCGAACAGCAATCTCAGATGCAACGGATATCTGCTTCAGTACGGATGCTTCCCAACGGTAACATTTTTCCATTTGAAGAAAGAAGCATTCAATTCTGTGAAGCAAAAGATCAGACAGAGTATTTAAGCCGAGGTTAGAGCACGAAGACATAACTTTTTGCAAATTTTATCTTGAGCCCTAATATGCCAAATCGATCATACTCTGTATTTCTTCTACACCTCTCGATATTAACTTGAGATTTAATCCTTGTGAGAGTGTAGTCTGAGCTTACAATTTACGAACTCAAATATCTGTATAAGGCAGTGGATTATCGCCCGTGAAGAATAATCCAGTATTGTAAAAGGCAGTAGATCGACGCCCGAAAGTTCGATCTTGTATTCTCGTTGAGGAGAAGGTTAAGGATCTTCAAGGGGGAACCTTGAAGCGTGGATGTAGGCAAAGTTTGGCCGAACCACGTAAAAACTCTTGTGTTGGTTTTCCTTTCACTCTCTGTTATTTTTATTATTGTGCTTGCCGATTAGTTTAAGAAATCTTTAAAAGGGTCTAATTCACCCTCCCTCTTAGACAATCTCGATCCTACAATGCTCGCCGGAGGAGAGGAGGGCTTTGTTGGTCGTCGACGTTCTTCGCGTGGAGGAGTCTATCGCCTGGAGGAGAGAGCATGCAGAGAAGAGAAAGGAGAGGAAATGGGAAAAGAGAAAAAAAAGAATAAAAGGGAGAGGGGTGATCTTGCGTTCTAGAGAGAGAGAGAGAGAGAGAGAGAGTAGTTTAGTCATTTTGAAAGGGCATCTGTTAAATTTAACTGAAAAATTGACGGGAGGGTTTGAATTGCAAACGTTTTATACGTTAGGGTTTGATTTGGTCAAAAAAATACGTTAGGTACCAAATGACCACTGATCCCATACGTTGGGGTCTAAATTGAACTTTTCCCAAAAATTAATTTATTAATATATAAAGTTGCATCATTATAATTATTTTAAAAAATTAATTTATTAAAATATAAAGTTGCATCATTATAATTTATATACATTAACTAGGTTGACAGCTATGTGATTGTCAATTGTTTGCAATTAGGATGACAAACGAACTGATCGCGAGCCCAACAAGACTACTCAAAAAAAATTTCAACGAACCGAACTAAATTGGCTAAACTGTTGAGCCAGCCAAACCCGCTCATTTGTCCTCTCTACTCTTAAGTGAAGATTTTCTGCAACTACATATTACGTAGCAAATATTTCTTCAATTAAAAAAAAATAGGGAAAAGTTCAATTTAGACCCCAACGTATGGGGTCAGTGGTCATTTAGTACCTAACGTATTTTTTTGACCAAATCAAACCCTAACGTATAAAACATTTGTAATTCAAATCCTCCCGTCAATTTTTTAGTTAAATTTAACAGATACCCTTTCAAAAGGACTAAACTACTCTTTCTCTCTCTCTCTCTCTAGAACGCCAGATCACCCCTCTCCATTTTATTCTTTTTTTTCTCTTTTTTCTCTTTTCCCATTTCCTCTCCTTTCTCTTCTCTGCGTGCTCTCTCCTCCAGGCGATAGACTCCTCCACGCGAAGAACGCCGACGACCAACGAAGCCCTCCTCTCCCCCGGCGAGCATTACTTTGACCTCTTCCAATTGAATAAAAATGAATAGTCACACTAATTCTACAAGAAAAAAGATGATCTACTGAATCATCATAGCTGCTGCGGTGATTAAGAAGGCAGTGAACAAGCTGGTGACACCAAGTGATGGGGCGCTAGAAGGTGGTGGAGCGTCCCTAGATGGGCATGTCGGCGCGGAGGTTGGTGGGGATGCTGCCATTGGCGGAGGGGTGGCTGGAGGAAGGGGCGGAGGACATGCAGGGGGTGGGGATGAGGCCATCGGCGGGGGAGTGGCTGATTGAGGAGGAGGAGAAGACGGTGTGGAACAGGATGCAATAATTTTCGCCGGTAGAGGTCAAAGTAATGCTAGCCAGAGGAAAGGAGGGATTCGTTGGTCGTCGGCGTTCTTCGCATGGAGGAGTCTGTCGCCTGGAGGAGAGAGCACGCAGAGAAGAGAAAGGAGAGGAAATGGGAAAAGAGAAAAAAGAGAGGAAAAAAAATAAAAGGGAGAGGGGTGATCTGGCGTTCCAGAGAGAGAGAGAAAGAGAGAGAGGGAGGGGGAGTTTGGAAATTTTGAAAATATTTAACTGAAAAATTGATGAGTGAGTTTGAATTGCAAACGTTTTATACATTAGAGTTTGATTTGGTCAAAAAAATACGTTAGGTACCAAATGGCCACTGACCCTATACGTTGGGGTCTAAATTGAACTTTTCCCAAAAAAATAATATAGTATCACTACCTGAGCCATAGATAGTAAGTTAATGAGCAATTGTGATTAGTTTGTAAGGACGTAGACTGATATTTAAAAAGAAAATGAGCAATTGTGATCAGTTGTATTTAAATATGATGTCAAAGTATTATCTTTTTGGAGCAGTTTCATACACAAATTTACACGCAACAGAAAAAAATATGCACACAAGCATTGATGGGCACAGCAACGAGGAAATGGGAAAAAAGGGGGGGCTCAGAATATTAAGAAGTCCCTTGGAAGGAGAGTCTATCTCGAAGAGAATCAAAAATTGAAGCAGCAGCAGCATTTTGTGCAAATGTCAATTTCAATCGACCCAGTAATTCGCTGTCTTTCGCTTGGGAAGCAGCATCGGCAGCTTCCTTGGGCATGCCAATCCGAGCATATGACTGTCCGAAATTAATGAACATGTTCAAACAAATTGCAAAACAATTTCTAGGAACAAGCAATCAAACGACAAAAACTGTTGTTTAAAAATAAAGGGGAAAAAAACTATTTATTAAGCACACTATATGTTGGTACACTTAAATTATCCGCCAGTTGAGATCTTAAATATGGTTCTATACTTTGGTACACTTGATAATTTCTCATTGATCAGTTGGCAAGTGTTTAGCTTTGAAATTGTGTAAAGCAGTTCGTAATTCGTATTAAAAACCAAGTGGATCATGGATAGGGCATAGTTTCTATTCTTTACTAGTATATAACAGAAACAGAAAAGAGAAAAGAGGGGTGAGCTTGCTAACTGTAGAGGTAGAAGAAAATCCTTGAGAGAGAGTCTTGGCTGGGTGAAGAGCTAGGGTAGATGCTTCAAGCCTGTATTTGGTGGTGGATTCTATTGTCAATATCTTGTTCGGTGTGTTTGTGTCCGTGGAAGTATGACTTCTCGTCCGAAACACATAAATCTGATATGCATTCTCTTCTGTGAATGTGTTTTAAGTTTTTCTCCAACAGAAATAAGGGTTCCTTTCTTTCGATTATGATGAATCTACAACGAAATGTGGGACCCTAGGCATGAAATCTAAGTATGGCAGACAGAAGGAAAAAGTACAAGCCCCCCAATATAACAGATTTGTGATGGCAGGAAAAAAACAGAACAAAAATTAACACTGAATTTACACATATTTTTTCGAATGAGTGTAGACTAACCTCGGCTCTTTCTCGAGGATCTGTAAGTTTAGGTATATATTTTAGAGCTTCACCCTTTTCTTCTGCTTCAAGACATGCTTCCACAAACGGCCTGTAACCTGGGCAGTTGGGTATTCAAATGTTATGAAAGGATCCGAGAGCAAAAATATTCTGAAGTCCATCAACATCTTACCAATAGGAGGTCTCTTCTCCTTGGAAAATTTCTCTAGAGCATCCCAGTCTCTGATTGTAGCCAAAGCAAAAACTTTAAGCCAATACCATCTCTTCTCAGAAACCTGGACCATGCCAACACGAGAAATTACAGAGAAAGTAATTAAATAAGAGGGAACAATCAAAAACAAAAGTTTCATATGGAACAAAAATTCAGTGTAAATGATAGACTACAAGCAAATAAATAATTCCTAAGCATTCACATAAATGTAATGTTCTTGCATAATTAATCAATATGTAGTACTACGGTCTTGCGTGATTAATCAAGCTGTAGTTAAGAAGCTCCATGGAAAGAGGCAAGAGAGCCTTTTTATAAAATGCATTTTGAGTCTTTTTTATACAAAGGCAATATGAAAATTTTGTATACCTTGAATTCAGTTTTTACTCTCAGCGCAGCCCGATGATTACCTAATACGATACAAGTGCGGATGGTATCACTAATACTCGAATCAACAAATATGGCTTGCTTGGTAGTCACTTCTAACTCGTGTTGTATTCTGCAGATGTAATAAGACAAAATTATCTTCCACGTTCAAAACATTAGACAACTTATAGACGTTAATAGCTATTTCTCAACAAATCCACAAGAAAAAGAAAGAAACCAACTGCGACTCTGCACAAGTTCTTGAAACTGTCTAATATTGATAAAGCATTATAAAGTCTTTCCAGACCAAATCAGAACAGCAGCAAAATTATAACCAACCGAAATTATTAGTAACGCACTTCAGTAATTTTGCATGCTCTTCGGCGGCTTTTGACTCAAAAGTATGCTCCTTGGTCTCAGAAAAGAGATTCTGGACCTTCTCAATAAGCTTTATGCGAGGACCATGAAGTGGAGATCCTCTGCTTGCCATTGGATTTTTTCCTATCTCCCATGATTCTTGCCATATTAGAAAAGCCACTTCCTGTAAAAAAGGAAAAAGGGTCATCACAAAAACAGATTGTACAAAGATGAATAAAGGAATTCACTAAAACAATAAATAAGTGATTCTTTTTCAAATACTTGGGGACAGATCTGCTGTAAAAGTACATTATGAGAATAAAACAAACGCACTGCATCAAAAAGAGCAACCAAGGAGGGAGATGAATCATACATGTTTGTTTTTTCCCAACAGCCGTACCAGGAATATCGGAAAGTGTTCAAATGAAAGCAAACACAACTAGAACATTGATAAAATCAGTGGAAACATAAAGTACAAGCTTTTTGCTCATTACTACAATTTACAGTTATTTAGCTCTTACGTGGTAAAGGCTAAATCAACCAAGTTATGTAATGATGGCAAGAGCAGATACTCTCTTTTCATGTTTATCAGTAGATACCAGACTAAATACTTGAAGTATTATTAGTTTGAAATACCCGTTTGAGACTTTGGATAACAAGAACAAAAAAGGTATGCAACATTCAGTGCACCATAAAGAGCTGCTAGAGTATGTTATTAAATATACGCGCACACTGATGGAGATGCCTCTAGACATACATGGAGTTGTCCAGTTGATAGGAAGAAATCCTTCAAGAATTCATGCTTATAACACCTGAAAGAAAATAATAATAATCGACTGAATCGACTGAGCAAGTAAAATCAGACATTGAAACTGCAACAGATAATATCAGTGCATGCGACAGACGGCACAAATAATACCAAAAATCATCACTGGGCACTTGCATCCTACCTCAGATCCAAACAAGTCTGTCATTGTTGTATTTTTCTGTATTATGAGACATTTCGTGTTGACTACCAATCTTTCAAGCGTCAACCAATACAAATTAACATACACATGGATAGACTTCAAATTGATTTTTATGAAATTTAATCTCAGATCTATATGTTTTTATCGATAAAAGTAGGTTTTCAATAAGTCACGTCGTTGCTGACATATGAAAACTAAGGACGGAACCAAACTCTCTGCATCATCAAACAAATGAAATAAATCACATTAATTTATTAGTAGTAGAATTCAGAATAAGAAGAGCAAGGGTTGTTCCGTCTCTGTACAAACAATGGAATCATGTAAATTCCAATAACAAATTTGATTCTGTAAGCTAATGGCTCAAAAAACCAAACTAAATAACACCCTGTATCAAGCTGATCCTCAAATAACACGATACTAAATATCCATTTACAAACTCTGCTACTACATGAAAGGTTTTGAATGAAACTCAAATAGGTGTAACTTACCGAGAGTAAGTTATAAATAGATCTCTTGCTAGTGTTCTCGCTTGTATCATTCCAAAAAACTCCAAGGGTTGTCTCTGCCAGACAACAAGTAAGCAAGTCAATGACACTGTCATCTTTCTAAAATATTTTTCTGATTGATGAATAGATAACTTCATAAAGAGCCAAAAAAATTTAACTGTCATCTTTCTTTCTAAAATATTCTGATTCAAGAGATAACATAATAGATAGCCAAAAAAATTTAATTTTCGCAAAAGTACTACCTTTTGCCAGATGTGAAAGAGAACAAGATACACAAGATCTGTGTCACCACTCTCAGTCGCCTTAACTAATGCCGTATCTTCTTCTCCAATGCTTAAAAGTAATGGAACCTGTAGAAGAGAAATAAAAATTGATATATGTCCTAACTATTCAATTTGTTTTAGTTTTTCAATTGCCTGAAGATTTCCATTTGTTTCTAGCAATCAAATAACAAAAGGAAACAAGAAAGAGGATATATATTAGTTACCTGTTTGGATGAACGTGGTTCATGTTCAACAAGCATAGCAGCTAATTTTCGACGATTGCTCTTATCTGCATGGGCAGCAACCGCAGCATAAGATATGCCTTTGCAAATTCTCAGCTGGAATTCAGAAATGCATATTGAGATTACACTTGTATGAAATGAAAAATAACGGCTAAAAGAGAACTCAAAGACCTTATCAAGTAAGATTTCGAGAAGAGCAACATCAGGAATCGCCAATGAACCACTTATCTTCGCACATGCCCAGTGCATTATCACCACCTCCTATACAATGTGTAAGTAAATGAAAGATGAATTACAGAATTGATAAGAAAATATATTTCTCGTTGATAATCACTCTGGTTTGCAACTTCTTCACATATTTTGCAGATTCATACAAGAAAGGAAACTCTTGGAACTAGGAACTAAGTAAAATCACAATGGTAATACGGTCCACTTACCTACCTAATTGCTTTTCCTACAAAAATACTGAATTAGATAAGATATATGACTTCCATTATCTATGGTGATATGTAATTATTCAGAGAGTAATATATCAAGAGAACAACTATGAAACTATCACGTGCCCTGATATACAATCAAAAGTCAAATTTGGGGATGAAAATAGTGAGTACAAGTAGAAGAAATACATCGGGAGGTGCATCACACTGTTGACCTTAATTTCAATGCCATGCCATTGTTATAAAAAAAAAGGATCTATTTTCTTAACAATCTAGCCAACGCCAAGGTTGAAGTTGGTGGTGTTCAAAAGCTTGCTGCTTCTGTTTGGTTACTTCCGATTAGCCTTTTTATTGCCAATATAAAAATAATAGTCAATTCATATACGACCATCAAAATCAAAATACTTTCTTTTTTCAACTATTTGCCACTTTCAAAATCACCATGTACCACTTCTGATCATGATTATATTCTATGGAGATCTATCTATTTAAAAAATTTAAAACTGCTCAAAAGATAAACTAATCACAAATGGAAAATGATAGGCAATAAATACGATTGCTAATTTAATGATAGCTCATATAAATTCTACAGTGTCATACCTGACTCATTCCTAAGTACTCCGATATTCGTAATGCAAGCAAGTGCTGGTGGGCATTAATCAATCGAGCAACCAGCACAGAGGGAGTAAGTAGCTGAGAAAGGAGTTTATTCATCCATTCAGTACAAAATAAAAAAAAAAAAATGATTCAAGTTGGTGAAGAACGACTATATCTATCAGCCCATTTGACAACCTTATATTGACGAATACTAAGCGGGATGCCTATCCCAGGATCACGTGCAGCATTTAAGACCCTCAACGTCTTACACATCTCTTGAATAAGGTCGCGATTAAAATTGCTGCCAAAGCCAACTGGGAATGATTACATATGGCTTATCAGATATGTCGATAATTTTTCTTGAAAGATTTTTAAAGCTTCAAGTAAAGCATCTCTTTATATTTGAAAGACTGTGCAGAACTACATATGAGTACGTACAAAAAGATTATCACATTGTCATTTTTCATTTTTTATATTTTTTAATTCATTTCCGTCACACATAATGCTTCTAAATAGTAACATAACATTAGGAGCATTATGAGTAACAAAAAAATATTTCTTGCTCTTAAGAAGCTTCTCCGGGAGGCAAAGGTTTTCAAAATTAGGCATGGCCATGTTTAGTGCGTATTTCACCATGGCTAAGATTCTCATCCACGGTTCTATACCTTTTAATGGACAATCTTTGTTTTAAGAACAATTCTGAAGTCATTTAACTTTTTCTGCTTTCGAACAGGCCATCCTTTTTGTACATTTATTTGTAGAAATAATTTTTTTTGCTTAAAAGGCCACGAAAAACTTTTTTCTTAGAATTACAATATACTTTCACGCCAAGGTTTTTTTATAAGAAAGAAAAATTGTATAGTCAGCTTTTCATACAGTAAACATCCATCAGTTTCTCAAAGCCCAATCTCAACATATTCACCGCAACCAATGTCACAAAACAACTGGTTAAAAGAGCAGAGACCTGGAGGATGCTACGAAAGAGCTACGTTTCGATCAAACCACGACTTCCCATTCTTAACACAGTAAGGAAAATAATAATATTGACATTAATAAAAACTCACCTGGAAAAGGCTTGGCCATAGCTTGCTGCTCTTAACAGTGTCCGCTGTCTTAATTCATCAAATTCATGACCAGCAGCATCAACACATGCTTCGACGGCCTCAGGCAAGGAGGAGCGTATCAATCTTAAATTTTCATCTGCCTGGTGAAAAAGCTACCATAAAAAAACTAACAATCTTTGATATTTTTTTAATCCTGAATAACAGTGATTAAAGTGGCATGTAGAACAAATAGATGCACAAATCCATAGGCATTCACATAAGAAGCAAAGGAAATTCAAACCATTGGCATGTATATTCTCCCCAAGCCTGCTAAGTGTGATTTTTACTATATTTACTAGCATCCCATAAAATAGATTGAAAAAGGAAGACTCAAGCACCATGCTTCCAATATCAGAGAAAAAAAAAAAGAAACTAAAACACCCATCTTGTTCTTTAGATACCTTCAAAAAGGTGTGAAAGTTTCAAAAAAGGTTTTGAATGATGTGGCTAATGTCATTAGATAACTTGAAAATATACTAGGAAATAAGCATCATTCTGATAGGCCTCCTATACGTTATCCTCATGTGAAGAGAGCTAAGATGGGGAAAAAGGGGGATGTTAGTGGGAGAGTAGGGGGAGAAGAGCACAGGTAGTGTGAAAAGAAACAGTCTAGGCTACATGGTACGGAGCTTAGGAGAATAAAAGAGGAGATGGGAGAGAAAGCAAAGCAGGTAATAGGTGGTGGGTAAGCTTGGGGCAGCTTCGGGCCTCCTTCTATGTTCGTTTTTTTCTTTATTCAGCATTGATTTCCTTCCTTTCCTCTTCAACATAAGGCGACTCATTGGGAGGGGAAAGTATTGATATGCCTCCTATACGTCATACTCACGTGAAGAGAGCTAGATTGGGAAAAAGGGGGATGTTAGTGGGAGAGAGGTAGGGGAGAAGAGCACGGGTAGAGTGAAAAGAAACAGTTTAGCCTACTGGGCAGTGTGCTTAGAGAATTTAAGGGGAGATGGGAGAGAAATCAAAGCAGGTAATAGGTGGTGGGTAAAAGCTTGGGGAAGAATGTTTTTCTCTTTATTTTCCTGTAACTCATTGATGGTGGTAATGAGAATGACTCCCTGACTATTTTTTTTTTTATTTTGGTTAGTTTAATCTTAACACATTCATTGCTTTCATTCAGGAATAAGATAAACTACGCAGAAAAATTTCACAGAAAAAAAACGTGTGATGAAACATAATTAAAGTAAAGAGGAATAAATTGCAAAAAAAAAAGTTTATCTCATTTTCCCAGAGAATGAGAGAGGGGCGTACCTTCGCACTGCGTCTATCAAAATGATCCAAGGCATCATATAGTAAAGCTGCAGGAGATGTACTTCCAATTCTGAAGATTGACACAGTGGAATCAGGTACTCGACTCAGAAATTCCATACTGGCATTTGATAATATCCTGACACCATCGCATTCTGGAATAAGGATGATACGTTCATCATAAAGGTAGCGCACGGGATCTCCAATGGGACCCATCATCAATAGCATGTCATCCCAGTAAAGCAGCACACTATCCATTCCACACCAAGCTAATTGCTCAGGAGGAAGGGCTGACTGAAAACAGAAAATAATAACAGATGATAGTATTGAAAAAAAATTCCCCATCCACACACCTCCCCTCTCTCCCATAAAAAACTACAGAAAAACATGATGAATGAATAATAAAGAAGTGAAATTCAGCTCTTAAATGAGAAGGAATTGTTTGTTTCCTACTCAGATGCAAGTAAAAGGAGTATGCAGAGTCATCATATGATGGGATCAGCTTAATTTAGTAAGTTAAAGTATAATTAGTTTGTTATACTTAGAATTAGATAAGTTTAGCTACTATACATATCCTCTTACAAGTGTAACTAAAGCAATTAATGAACTTAGTTATCTCCCTAAGTTTCCTCTTTCGGGCTTCAAATATTGTTTCCTGATTTGATATCGAAGTCACTTGAGCTCACACGAACAATGACAACGGTGACAACATCATCTTCCTCTGGACTGGGGATAGTGCATCCAATGGAAGATTCTGGAGCTCCGATAGATGCTGCTCCACTGTTGATGCTCAGTAGGTTGTTAAAACTCCTGGTTTTCATTGCCCATTTTTTTTGTTCCGCGGCCAGAAAAAAAAAAAGAAACTAAACACCCATCTGTTCTTTAGATACCTTCAAAAAGGTGTGAAGTTTCAAAAACAGGTTTTTGATGATGTGGCTATGTCATTAGATAACTTGAAAATATACTAGGAAAGAAGCATCATTCTGATAGCCTCCTATCATTATCCCATGTGACTAGAGCTAAATGGTGAAAAGGGGATGTTAGTGGGAGAGTAGGTGGAAGAAAGCACAGGTAGTGGGAACAAAACAGTCTTGCACATCGGTCGGAGCTTAGATAATAAAAGAGAGAGGGGAGAGAAAGCAAAGCAGGTAATAGGTGGTGGGTAAGCTTGGGCAGCTTCGGGCCTCCTTCTATGTTCGTTTTTTCTTTATTCAGCATTGATTTCCTCCTTTCCTCTTCAACATAAGGCCCTCTTGGGAGGGGAAAGTATTGATATGCCTCCTATACGTCATACTCACGTGAAGAGAGCTAGATTGGGAAAAAGGGGGATGTTAGTGGGAGAGAGGTAGGGGAGAAGAGCACGGGTAGAGTGAAAAGAAACAGTTTAGCCTACCGGGCAGTGTGCTTAGAGAATTTAAGGGGAGATGGGAGAGAAATCAAAGTAGGTAATAGATGGTGGGTAAAAGCTTGGGGAAGAATGGGACCTCCCTCTTTTGTTTGTTTTTCTCTTTATTTTCCTGTAACTCATTCATGGTGGTAATGAGAATGACTCCCTGACTATGTTTTTTATTTTGGTTAGTTTAATCTTAACACATTCATTGCTTTCATTCAGGAATAAGATAAACTACGCAGAAAAATCTCACAAAAAAAAATCGTGTGATGAAACATAATTAAAGTAAAGAGGAATAAATAGCAAAAAAAAAAGTTTATCTCATTTTCCCAGAGAATGAGAGAGGGCGTACCTTCGCACTGCGTCTATCAAAATGATCCAAGGCATCATATAGTAAAGCTGCAGGAGATGTGCTTCCAATTCTGAAGATTGACACGGTGGAATCAGGTACTCGACTCAGAAATTCCATACTGGCATTTGATAATATCCTGACACCATCGCATTCGGGAATAAGGATGATACGTTCATCATAAAGGTAGCGCACGGGATCTCCAATGGGACCCATCATCAATAGCATGTCATCCCAGTAAAGCAGCACACTATCCATTCCACACCAAGCTAATTGCTCAGGAGGAAGGGCTGACTGAAAACAGAAAATGATAACAGATGATAGTATTGAAAAAAAATTCCCCATCCACACACCTCCCCTCTCTCCCATAAAAAACTACAGCAAAACATGATGACTGAATAATAAAGAAGTGAAATTCAGCTCTTAAATCAGAAGGAATTGTTTGTTTCCTACTTAGATGCAAGTAAAAGGAGTATGCAGAGTCATTATATGATGGGATCAGCTTAATTTAGTAAGTTAAAGTAATAATTAGTTTGTTATACTTAGAATTAGATAAGTTTAGATACTATACATATCCTCTTACAAGTGTAACTAAAGCAATTAATGAACTTAGTTATCTCCCTAAGTTTCCTCTTTCGGGCTTCAAATATTGTTTCCTGATTTGATATCGAAGTCACTTGAGCTCACACGAACAATGACAAAGGTGACAACATCATCTTCCTCTGGACTGGGGATAGTGCATCCAATGGAAGATTCTGGAGCTCCGATAGATGCTGCTCCACTTGTTGATGCTCAGTAGGTGTTTAACTCCTGGTTTTCATTGCCCATTTTTTTTGTTCGGCCAGAAAATCAAATGAATTAGGCAATCACAGTTGGGCTTGATGAAACATGTCCTTGTTGCGATTCAAGGCTATGGTCTTGAAGGTTTATTATTTGGAACCTATGTGTTTCCTACTCCGCTGTCCATCATTGGATTTAGATCATCTAATGTTAATCTGAACTAAGAGTTCTATCGCTAGACCACCAACAATTTGGTTTGACGATTAAAATACAGTAGCTCTTATAGAAACTTTGTTCTTTATGCTTGATCTAAGCATATCGAATTGGGTATATATTTCATAGAGCGAAATTTTTATCAACAAATAATGGTTTAATCATATCCCTTCAATAGATCAGACTGCTGATATTTTAATAAAACTTCATCAGCCAATTTCTTTATCACATTGAGACAAATACCAAGTTGACAAAATTGCGCAATTCAGAAGTGAAAAGAATTTCAGGTTGGTCGTAGAGAAGCAGTAGTGGTAACTCTTGAAGAAAAGATTTACAATAGTTGTTAGTTTAAGGAAGAAAATTAAAGAGTGCTGAGTTGTAATGTGCTTGAATGTCAGCTTAGTTAGTTAGCTAATGTAATAGTTCTTTTGTTACTTAGCAGTTAGCTAAGTTCAATCGGTATAAATATCTTCATATAAGTGTATGTAATCCAATTCATGAAATCAGTTGTTTCCCTTTGCAAACAATAAACCGCCCAATAAACCCTGTGACAAGTATTTCATTCGCATTGAACAATTAATCCATATCACTTTAAAAACTTTAGATGCAAACCCGCCATCTATTATGAACTTCATGTGATAAAAAAATTGGCAATAAAATAAAATCTTAAAACAACCCTCTTACTGTAATGTGGTAGAAAAATAAATAAATTACCTCACAATCTCGATTAAGAATGGTTTTCTGCAAGTCTGAACTCAAAACCAAAAGCCTTCCGTCATGAGTAAATGCCGCCAACAACTTACCATCAATCGAAACCGCCATCTTCTGCAGAGGTCCATCAAGCACGCCTTCACCTAACCTTTGTATTCCATCCTCCTCCACCGCCAACACGCACGCCTCTCCAATCCCTAGGAGCACCTCTACATTGCCCGACATGGTATACTGAGGCTCTATCACCGCCATGCAATAAGGCAACTCCTCAATTCCAGGGTCCGCAAGCTTACACGGATTCGGGTTCTTAAAATCCGAGATGCAGAAAATCTGATTCGCCTCTGTTATACACACAACCCCGGTCCCCCAAAACACACACTCCACCACATTCTGCTCGAAACACTCCTTCCCCATAGAAATGTTAGGCTCAAGAAGCTCGGCGTGGATGTTGTATCGGTACACAGTGCCGTCTTGTACAACGAAAATCAGGGTTTGATCATCTGTCCAGGCCATGCCGATCACCCTACCGCCAGGATTCCTCCAAACGGTTTCGGAGAGCTGGAGACCAGCGGAATTGAAGATTCGAAGTTTCCTGAGGGCGGATTCAGCGTACAGCTGAACAATCTTGGAATCATCGCGGATAATGGCGATCGGACCGCCGAAGGGAGCGCAGGCGACTCTGTTGCGGGCGAGATCGATGTGTTTCCATTTCATCGAATACAGCTCGGGCTTCCGGTAGTAACGGTTGTGGAGGAGCTGCCACTCCGCTGCGACGGAGACATTGGCCATCGATGAAATTGGCGAAGAAGATGAATAATATAGGTGTTAGAGAAATGACCTAGAGACGGAAGTGGAGCTCCATCGCTCTGGCAGACAACAGAGTAATGGGGATTTGCAGACAAATTGCCATTAACACACCTTTATATATAGTTTGATTCTTCAGATATATTACGTGTCAATTGGAAATACAACATTAGTTACAAGCTCTATAATCATAAAAATTTATAATATTTTCAAATCATCGTTAATATTAAACAACTGAAAATATGATTAGTTGAGTATCCACTTAACTTGATTGCAACTTAGGAATAATTTTAAGATCATTTACATATTTAGTCTATTTAATTCATCACGTGACAGACTTTCTTTCTAATTCTAACTTATTCTAAGATCTGATAGAAAAGTTTCGTGATTTTCTAACACTTTGTACGAATTATTATAATTTTAGTGAATTATTATGAACTTTTTTCCAATTCTTTTCACAATATTTTAAATATATGATAAAAGTTTTAAATAAATCTAATATTATTTATTATTTTTAAATATTTTTTAATAAATCCAATATCGTTTAGTATCGTTCAGTAAAAGTTCTTTCATTTTCTTAAAATTTTTACCACATATTCACCACATCATGAGAAGATAATCTGAAAAATTTCGTGATTTTCTAATACTTGTACGAATTATTGTAATTTTAGTGAATTGTTTTTTAAAATATACGTAAAATAATTATAATAAATCATACAAATGTTATAAAATCATGAAAATTTTTCGATTATTTTTCCACATTATAATGAACATGTGATAAAATTTTCGATTAAATCCAATGTTGTTTGATATTTTTGTAAAATTAATTTATAAAGAGAGGACAGTCACCACAGTCCCAAGGTGCGTCCGTTCTACGACAAAATTTGAAAGAGGACGGTCACCACAGTCCCAAGGTGCGTCCGTTCCATGAAAGGACAGACTCTTGATTGGAACAGACAGTATCTGTTTTGCAAGAGACCGTCCGTTCTACGGCAAAATTTAAGAGAGGACGGTCATAGGACGTCCGCCGAAGTTTGTTTTGTTACTTTTTTTATACTTCAAGGTTTGAATCGTAAAATATTATACTTTAAGGTTTGAATCGAAAAAATCGGTTACTTCAAAGTCGAAACCGGTAATTTCCCTGCTGCAGTTCTGTCTGGTTCTAGGGCAGAACCACAACGAACCGGCCTGTGTCCAACCAACCATTCTTGAGATTATGTTATCCTCTAAATTTAATTCTTTAAAAAAATAAAAAAGAATTCTTCATTTTGACTTTAAAAAAGCTACAACCAATCAAAAGAAAGCGTTAATGTTACTTCCGTAATATTCTCAGAGGAGAACAACGCAAAAGAAATGTGACCGTTGGAGAACTCCGTTTTCAAATAGAGAAAATGCAGGGAAAAAAGGGAAAGCAATTTAAGAACTCAACGTCGAATCTGATACCAATCTGAAAAGCGACAACGAAAGCAGGGTAGTTTATCTCTCTAGAATGCGAAGAAACTAAAAACTACACAGAGGAAACGAGGGCTATAATGGCAAAGTCTGGATCAGAGGACGGGAGATTAAAAGAAATGATGGAGAAAGAGGAAGCAGCTCATCCCTATGCCTTCCATGTCTCTGGACCTCGCAATGTTTCTTCTCCGAATTGGAGAGACCTCATCAGCTCTAGCTGGTCAGATTTCCCTTTTTTTTTTCTTCATATTTTTATTTGCTTGTGTTTTCACTGGTATGGTCATTGACTTTGAAATGATTCTGGGTTTGCTGTGATTCTGATTGTTTGGTTTTGAGTCTGGAGTGTATGGGTTAATCATCTTTATCGAAGTAATTGGAGACTGGCTGACTGAGTAATATAATAATCGATGAATATTATATGTGGAATTTAGGATCTACGTTTTCATCATTGCTTTCCTTATTTGCTTCTAATGGTCTAACAATCTTGTTGATTTCGATATTGTTACCTACTTGGATTTGGAATTTTTCTTCTAGTTGGATAATCTCTCTCTCTCTCTCTCTCTCTCTCTCTCTCACTCTCTCTCACTCTCTCTCTCCTCGCATTCACAGTTGAGATTTTGGGTCTTATTGATTTCAATCTATGATTACTTTTTTAAGTTGACTCCACAAGAATTGATAAGCCACATAAGTTAATTTATCACCTTTGATCTTCATTTTCATGAACATTGTTCCTCTCCCTAACATTTGGATGTACATCCATGCATAAATAGGAAGGATGGGAACTACAAAAGAACAGTAATGGCCTGTTTTATCCAAGCAGTATACTTGCTAGAACTAGACAGACAAGAAAGCAGAAACCAAGACAATGCCCTTGCTCCAAAATGGTGGACACCCTTAAGTACAAACTAATCCAATCCCTTATTGATGAGAGAGACAACTCGATCTTCGGTGCGATATTCGAGTGGGATCGATCATCGGCAATGGCCGATTTGGTCCTAATCCGTCCAACCGGGGCACCCAGAGCCATCTTGGCGCTGAGAGGAACAGTTGCTCAAGAGCCCTACGATTCGGAGGGATATAGAAGATGATCTTCGATTTCTAGCTTGGGAAAGCTTGAAGGGTTCAGTTAGGTTTAATGTGGCTATGGAGGCTTTGAGATTATCAGCTGAGAAATATGGAAGTAGTAATATTTGTATAGCTGGCCATTCTTTAGGAGCTGGATTTGCCCTTCAAGTTGGAAAAGCATTAGCCAAAGAGGGTATTTATGTTGAAACTCATTTGTTCAATCCTCCTTCTGTTTCATTGGCTGTGAGTTGGAGAAACATTGGAGAAAAGGCCGAATTCGCTTGGAAGAGGTTTAGATCGATGTTACCTTCCGGCGACGAGGAAAAGGCCGATGATAAAATTGCCGGGTCGAAGAGTTGGATACCGAGTAATCTGAGCTGGCTGAAGAACTCGGGGATCGGATTGGAGAAATGGGCACCTCATCTGTACGTCAACAATAGCGATTATATTTGTTGCTCGTATAGCGATCGTGATCATACAGAAGAGAGTCTAGCGGGGAAGGAGAACGCGAGGCCGGGAAATGGGCAGGTGGGGACGGCCAAGCTGTTTGTGATGTCGAAGGGGAAGCAGAGGTTTCTTGAAGCTCATGGGTTGGAACAATGGTGGTCTGATGATGTGGAGCTGCAGCTTTCTTCTCTGCATAATAGTAAGCTCATTAGCAGGCAGTTGAAATCATTGTACAGTCTTCCAAGTTCTCAACTAACACAGGCAAACACATGATGAACAAGAACAAAAAATCTCCATTCTTGGTCTCCAAATTATGTTCCTAAATAACTCGTTTTTGTTCGATTTCGTTTGAGGTTTTTTTGTTTGTTCTTTGCGCTGAATGTCGCAGTTGCTACATAATAAGATAGATACTCGTGGGATGATTTCTCAACAAAATTATCAAAATTGTGAATTTTAAAGATTCTTTTATCTAATCGAATCAACATGATATCTCACTGGCGATTGTAAAATTGAGTATAAATTCTGTAATAACTTACCCTGCACATTTACTTGGCCGTACAATTTATTTATTTACTGTCTTAATTATTTGAAAATCATTATTGTGAAAATGACGTAATTCATCAAAACTTGTGGGGCAGACCACTTGAATACCTTGAGTTAGGTGATCGAAATCTGTTCAGAAGTTGGATCAGTCCTCCTAGTATTTCTGTCGCAATTCCCTTCTAGATCATGTGTAACATCAGTACAAATCTAACTTAATTAGACTATATTGGTCCCTTAAATTTATTTACCAACATTTTGTTATGGATAAAAAAAGAAAAGAAAGGAGACAAAACAATATAACTTGTACTAACAACATTAATTCGGAAATCATTAGGATCATAAATAACTTCTAAAAATAAATTAAAAGAAGATAAAAGCCCAAGAAACTTATAATTTCTCATGTAATATGTATTTCCAAAGAAGCAAACAAATGGGTAAATTAAAGTGGCTGGGTAGGATCACACGTTCAATTTCACTACTGTCAATGAAAAAGCAACATAAACAAGTCTCTACTCTCTAGAGTGTTCTTCATTGAATAGACAAGCAAATAGGAATATCTTCTCTCTCTCTAGTCCACTCTACTCAAAAGGGACCCAAATCAATAGAGCACATATATTTACAAATTATTAACCAAATTGGTCAAAGGTTACCTTTAATCTGTTCCGCCTGAAAATTGCAGTATCAGAACCGATTATCTCACCCAGAAAGGGATGGAAGATTCTGGTTGGTGACGATAAACACGTTATATTTGATGAATTGACCACAATCTGATCGTCAGGCCAACTAAAAAAGATAATAGAGATGTGAATAAACATTGATTCCTGCAGATAAGAAAAGCAAGCAAGATGGAATTAGTTGTGATTAAATCATAGCGAGCTAAAAGAAACAATTATGTATCAAAGGAAAGCAATACTAAAAACTTGTATATTTACTGAATCAAACAGAAATTCTGATATGACGGAGAAGTAAAAAGAAGTTATTTCTAGGAATTATTAGGGACGATTTTTTCAGAATTTTTAGTGATGAAATAGAACAGATCCAAGTAAAGAAATCTAAGCTCAGTCTTCAAAACTACAGGATAAAATGTTCTATCATTCACCATGACCCTTGTAATCCCACATATCTCAACATTTTTCTCGTCTCCATTTGGAGCTTGAATGAAAGATTCAATCTCCTGCTTGCTCCACGTCCCAGTGAACTAAGGTTCCTTTCTATAAAGATCTTAATGAGAGTTAAATCTAATATGGCAAGTAAGGTACTAAATTCTTGTACTTGTCTTTCCTCAGCTGGAATACTTTTTTCTCAATGATGTCATTCGGATGGATTAACAACTAGAAGACAAGCACTGAAAAAATATTTTATTTGCTAAAAATAAAAATAAACACTTGAAGCTAAATGATCGTTTTCACAGATGAAGGAAAAAAAGGGATACGGAAAATAAGCACGGCAACATCAATCTTCATTTATAGTATTTTCTCCCAGCCCACCCCCCTCATAGTTAAGGCAACAAGTTTTCGAAAGATAATTTGTCTATTGATGATGTCAAGCCAAAAGTAATCATTAGTCTAAACTTCACCCATGTTAATCCAGCAGAAAAGGAGTTCGGATCGTATGCAAAATTGAGCAAAAGAAATATCAGATGCATGATTGTAAATAGTAGTACTTAACAGAAAGAAAAAACAGAGAAAACTTCATATGGCATGAAATTAGAGTTGCTCTTACAGTTGGCTGACTGCTGACCAGCTTGTCCAGGTTCAGTTAGACTCAACTCCATATCATGGCTAGCTGTCCAACCAGGCTCATAGGCTTCAAGAAAACCAAGCTTTGCCTTATTAGGTAAATCATGGGGGTGAACAAACGGCACTGCAGGAGGCCATCCAATTTCCATCCTTATACTGGCACATGGACTCTCTGGGGAATGTATGTGACTCTCGCATTCCTTCAGATTACAGAATCTCAGCTTGATACCCTTCTTATCTGCCATATCCTGAACCCTCTCCTTAAGAACTCTCTGTGCCTCAAGCCTTAATCTCTTAGACGGGGGCAAAGGCTTGCTATTTGAACTAATCTTTCGCCTCCTCATCTTTATAGGTCCTGTACCAGCATTTCATCGATCCAACGACCTGTTGTTAAAAGCTTCTCACTAAGGGGGCTACTCAGACTATGAAAAGAAGCAACATAATCAAGATGCGCTAATGAATTAGAAAGCAACTCTTTTTGCAACTGAAATTTGCATCAAAACCATCTAGTGGAATATATAACACCAGGATGAGTAATTCTGTTTCCTAAAAGGATAGAGGGTTCAGCTTACTAAAAATAGTTGGTTATCTATTCACAACAAACAATCAGCCATGAAACCTCACCATGTGCACACCATGATCAAATTAACCTGACTTTGCCCTAAGAAATCAACATGCAGAATTGTCCAAACTTTCTGGACTAACAAACGTCTATACTGCAGAATCATAAAATGTCAGTTTTTTAACAAGACCGTGTCCAACATGATATGATAGATTAGCAGAGTTGTCTTTTCTTTGTAAAATTATCCTCAGTTACTTCTCAGAGAAAAAAAAAAAAAAATCTGTTCTTCAGGCCCCAACATTTTTTATTGGTTATCATTATTATTTTTTTGTGTTAGCTTGAGTAAATCTGTTAACAAACATAATTTGAGTTTAGTTGAATGAAGAGAAATACAGTTCTTTCCCATCAAGATAGATACAAATGGCTTTGAATTTATTTCTGTGTGCACTACTTTTGTATTCCACGCATCAACTTTTGCCTTCATTAAATTTTTAATACAGATAGAGAAATGTTGAGGCAGTAAATTTTTTGTCATCAAAGTGTATTGTCTCTCACAAGAGACAGAGAAATTCACATCAAGGTGATTGAACAATCAAAATTGTTACTTCAAAAGGTAAAAGAGACGTTGCAACAAATTATAAGAATTTTCATGAAACAAGCGAGTAGAAGTGGGAAAACAACAAAGAACAAAAATGATTCACTACAATCCATGTATAGTTCAAACAAGAGTTTCATTTGTCACTCTTTTAGTTCATCTCTTCATTTCCCCTTTTAAGTTGGGGAGGAGGGGTAAGAGCCATGGTAAGGAGAAGTGCCAAAACAATACCATCGTAACAATAGTTTTCATTCACGGATGAACTATATACCACAATAACTATATAATTAAAGGCTAAAATTGCATACCATCTTGGGCAGTGGGGAAACTGAAATTCTGCACACTCTGCCGGTTAAAAAGCTGATCCATCGGGTGTGACCTCTGCATAAAGTCATCCACTGGGACTGGAAGCTGAAACTGGGCTTCAACCCCATGACCAGCTGCTCTCATTTCTGAACAGCTGAGACTGGTCGTAGACTTAGGCATAAGTTTGAAAGCCAAAGAACATCTTCCATACATATTACTTTGCATAGCGTTAATCTCATTTCTGTGTAAAGCAGGATTTACATAGCCTGCAGTAGCTTGATATAGAGCCAATCCAGGGTAAACAATGGCTTCCTGAGGACCAAGATCTCCGTCCACAAGAATCCACCTTCCATTAAAATCTCGTATTTGTAGTCCTGCCTTATCAGGCTTAACAAAAGTCACTAAGCTTTTATCAACTTCTTGCTCATGATCAGGATATAAAACTAATTGACCATCCTCCTGAGGAGCTAAATTATGGTGCTGTCCTCCATGGAAGGACGGCCTTGCGTGGCAGCAAACAGACAATACTGAAGAAGATATTTCCCGACCCCTCAGTGGAACACTATCAAGTATTTCAATGAAAGGAGAGCTACGCAAATTCAAATAATAGCTAACGGCATCCAATATATCTCTAGCGGCCTTCCCAAATAGAGAAAATATGTCAGGCAAACCTGCTGGAGGGAGAGGCAAATCCATTCCATTACTAGGCTCCATAGGAGTTAAACCTGGTCTATAGTCATAAAACTCTTGCCATAGGTGAGCATCAGTGTAGTATCCAGAAGTCCTGCACCATTCCCGAGAGTCATTGCTGTGAATCATATCTGCAGTTTGATAAGGTGCCCTCTGATGAAAAAATAGACGAGCAGAATCAAGGCCAGATCTCAAAAGTGCTCCATCTTTTGCAGGAAATTGAATAATGGCAGCAGAATATTGAGCTAAGGATTGTGATAAAGTAGTGACGGATAGTTTGTAAGAATCAGACGGAACGCCTTCGGAGGGAGCTAAATCAGTAATCTTCACCCTCCCTATTGATGGCAGGCCATTGCCTGCCATGAAAAAATGACCTCAAGCAGCTGAATTCACAAAAGCTTTGTTCACTTCATTGAAAACAAAAACCAGAAGTGAGAAGCATCAGTTACAGAAGAAGAAGAAGAAGAAGAAGAATCGCCAATCAAATGAGAGAGAGAAGAGGAAGAAAGGGATGGGTAGGGTTAGGGACAAGGGACGAAAGTGAAAGTAAACGGATACTTCGACAAAACGACGTCGCTTGAGATGGGTAATCATGTGAAATATAATAATTAAAATTTGTGACAGCAATTGTCACTTTACCACATTATTGTAAAGTTTGCATCAACATTAGTAAATATAAGTTAATGCGTCTTTCAATTACGATACGAAAGTATAATTTTAAAAACGATATAATTACTTTTTGTTCGAAAAATTTATCGAGCACCACTTTTCAAGAAATTTCAAGGACTATTTCATTTGCTAATTTTTCACTTAATTTTTTATTCGATCAAAATGTTTATGATGACTCGTAATATGAAAATAAGTAAAATGTATTCCAAAAACGAGAAATAAATCGAATGTTCGAGAGGTAATTTTTTAAGTAAAATATCAAATTACGTAAAAATACATAAATATATATTTTTAAATTTATTATTAGTAACCAAAATACAAATAAAAAATTATGTGAAAATTTGAAATTAAAAAAGAAATTCATAAAATAAAGGGTAAGATACAAATCAAGCTTCGAACTTTGATGGTTAATTCCACTTAAACTTTGGACTTTTTTTAATAAAATAAATGTTCATGGTGAAAAGTTCGAAGTTTATTATATTTTATTAAAAAAAATTGATTTTTAAATTGAACGTTCCCTCTAAATTTAGAGTTTATTTTATATTTCATCCTAAAATCAAATAAAAGATATTATAATAATAGAGCATAGAATAGAGATACATACGAGGATAGACTATAGAACTGATCTGATTGACTACTCACTCTTAATTCTGCTAACTTTACATCTTATGGCCAGCCTTTTCATTTTTCACCAATGGAGGTAACTTAAATCATTATATTCTGCTACGAAGTCGGGTTCTTATGATGCATCCTTTATTGTCGGTATCTAAACCATATTTCTTGATTTTACGAGACGAGCAGCAACAATGATCTATCCAAGTGGTTCAAACCAACGTAGTTAATAAACGAGAAATTAATGTTTTTATTTATTTGATTTTTGTTGAAGATATGGTCACTCTGAATTTTGATGTCAAGATGGAACTTGAAAATTTTAATCTCTTAAGTCCTATGAAAAAACATAACCAACAGAAGAAGACATGTCCAATTTTAGTTCCAACCATAATAAATCATTCACTTGAGAACACATATAACAACTCTTTATTCTTATACAACCATCAACTACAAATTCTAATCCACTTGTTAATTTTGAACGTACCGTAAATAATCCTTGGATTATTGATTCAGTTTGCACCGATCACGCTACACATACTTTAGAATTTTTAACAAATGTCTGTGAGCATCGTAATCTTCCCATTAGATTACCCAATGGAGACTGTTATGCCCCATTTCCCATGGTGCATGAAGGCACGAGCCGAGGGCCCAAGGAAGGAGGAGTGAGGCTTCCTCCTATGGCGCGCGAAGATTTGTCTAAGTGTTAGACACTTGGGCCTGCGTGTCGGGCTGCATGGGTGGTGCAGTCCAGATGGCGTTCGAAGACTGATGGGCTCATATGTCGGGCCATGGGCGCGGGTTGGAGCGCGTGACAGGGCACTAGGCGCTGAGCACAACGGTGCGAGTGAAGCAGCGAGCGATATGCGGTACGCAGTGTGCAGTACGTGGTGCGCGACAGGCGCACATGGTCAGGACACAGTGAAGAGGTGTGAGTGAAGGGGCGCGAGCGGTATGCGGTATGCGGCGCGCGACAGACGCACATGGTCTGGAAATAAGCTGGGGCGCGCGACGGGGCGCAACGCTTTGGAGTGAAGCAGTACGTGGCAGGTGCACACAGTCGGGACATGGAGCGCTGGGCACCTGATGACAAGACGAGGCACGCGTTGGGCGAACCACGCGGCCGAGTGATGCACGTGCACTGGGTGCGCGATGCATGCATGAACCGAGGGAGCATTTATGTTAGCTGCACATTTATGTTTGATTCATGTATTATGGCTAGGCCATTGTGTATATATACACCTTGAGACACCAAGCTAAGGCATTGAGCCTCGATCCATCTATCAAGAGGAGTCTTGAGCTATTGTGGTGATCCTTGAGTGAGATTTTTGTCCTAGTTCTTTGTATTCGGAATATAAGAAAGGTTGGGAGGGTTTTCTCCCGTAAATACTTATGTCACTTAAGGGTGGGCTTCGGTGAGGAGCTAAATCAAGAGGAGGTTGGCCTAGTTGGGGACTTGGCACCGCACATTCCGAGGTGAAAAATTAGTGGTGTGACAAAGACTATCCCCATAACCAATTAGATTCTTGTAAATTCAGTTCTCATATGCATTTTGCTAATTTTCTTTATGCTTCTTCATTCAAATTTAATCTCATGCCAGTTAGCATAATCACCAGAGCACTTAATTGTTCAGTTCACTTTATTTATTTATTTTTGTGTATTTCAGAACATGATTATGAAAAAGGTAATAAGTTTGGGTAGAGAACATGATGAGGGAACTTATCATTTAATGTAGAAGAAAGAAAGAAAAAAAGAAAAACTTTCTTCTTTCTTGAGCTTGTGGTGTGAATTGAGACTTTTAAAGTTCTGATTCACTGCAAAGAGCAGGCGCCCACCTTCGTTTAAGGAAGGTGTCGTCTTGAAGTCTCCATAAATAGAGGCTTCAAGCAAACAAAAAAGTATTCGAATCTGAAATTTCTACATTCGATACTTGCAGAAAAAGAAGAGACGAAGATCTTCTCTGAGAAGAGGGAGAGAAATAGTGAGGATTATTATGAAGGGAGAGAAAAGAAAGAGTGTGAGAGAAAAATAAGTAGGGTGCTTTTGTGCACATTGAGAGTTCTAAGAGTAGTGATTTCTCTTAGTGAATATTTTCTAGAATATTCGATATCTAGAAAAATATTATAAATCTTATTTTTTATAATGAGATCTTTCTGGACATGGTCCCCATGGATTTTTCCCGTTTTGAATTTTCACGTAAAATTCTCGGTGTTCATTTTAGCCATTATTTCTCTTATTTCTTGGCCGTTATAATCTTACGGCGTTGAAAAATATTTTTGGTATTTTTCAGATTGCATCTGCTATCGTTTCTTGTACCGCTTATTTAGTGGTGTAATTGTACTGTGTAAGTGAGTTCTGTCTAGGAGACTGAATTTTAAGTGGGACCGTTTGTGACCCCTCCTAGTCTTTCCTGGGAACTTACTTGGAAAGGTAAATCTGTCTAAGGAGATTGTCAAGAGCAGTCTTTTCTGGAAATTATCATGATCAGTACTCTTCACATTTTACAGTGGTGGTATTATTATTGTTCCCACCAATTTTATTACTTTCCAAAAAGTGGAATCAGAGCCTTGTTATTATGGCGGGAAAGATTGAAATTAAAAAATTCAACGGAAATAATTTTTCTTTATGAAAATTAAAAATGAAGGCGCTACTGCGGAGAGATGATTGTGCTATGGCCATCGGCGACAGGCCGACGAACATTGAAGACGAGAAATAGAACAAAGTAGATGAGAATGCTATAGCCATTTTGCATCTTACTCTAGCAAATGAAATTTTGTCAAGTATCTCAGAAATGGTAACTGACAAATAGATTTGGGATACGTTGACAAAACTATATGAGAAGAAGTCTAGGTAGAATAAAATTTTCTTGAAAAAAAAATTATATATTCTTCGGATGTTAGAATCAACAACAATGACATAGCACATCAATACTCTCAATACGTTATTTTCTCAACTTACAGCAAAGGAACACAAAATCGACGAAAATGAAAGAGCAGAACTTTTACTTCAAAGTTTGCTAGATTCATATGATCAACTCATTGTAAATTTGCTCAATGGTACTGCAAAAACGAAATTGATGTTCAATGATATTGCAACCGCGGTTCTTGACGAAGAAAGTAGGCGGAAGAACAAAGAGCACTTTTATGTGGAAGCTTTATTAGTCATGAAAGGGAGATCAAAGGAACGTGGTGTAGGATCGAGATTGCCTAAGAGGGGGGGTGAATTAGCCTTTTTAAAACTTAATTTACTAAACTAATTAATTTCTCTCTTATGTTCAAACAATATGAAAACAGCAAATAATCAAACAATGCAAGAGAGAGAGAGAGAGATTGACACCACAGTTTTTAACGTGGTTCGGCTAAGCTTGCCTACGTCCACGCTTCAAGGCTCCCCCTTGAAGATTCTTAACCTTCTCTTCACGAGAATGAACAGATCAGAATTTCGGGCTCCGATCAACTGCCTTTTACATATCTAGATTGAACTTGACGGGCGTCAATCCACTGCCTTTCTAGTTTTACAGGTTTGAATGAATGAATACAACAAACTACAAACTCTCAAATCAAATTCTCAAGTTTAGGAATCGAGAGATGTAGTTGAAGAATACAGAGTATGATTAATCGCAAGTTAGGGCTCAAGAATAAAATTCGCAAAAGTTGTTTCTTCGTGCTCTAACCTTGGCTTAAATACTCTGTTTTCAAATCGGCTCTTGACTTTAATGCTCCTTATCCAATAATGGAAACTTTGTTACCGTTGGAGCAGCTTTCGTACAAATGCAGGTAGCCGTTGCTTTCTGAAATCGCAAATCGCCCGATGCCATTAATGCTCTGGACTTTAAGCTTCTGGGCGAGGTACACTGTAGCTTTCGCGGTATATTTAAAATCTGGTGGAAGATGTTTCTTTACAATGCTTGAACCAGCTTCGGTAGATGTAGTGTTGTGAAGCTTGAGCCGAAACGGTGGATGCTGCTTTAGAAGTTGAACCGCTGTCAGTAGATGCAAGCATTAAACAACTGAACCGCTATCAGAGGATGTCTTCTTCGAAGTATTCCGCCTTTGTCGTTTAGCGAACGGAGGATATAAATGTAGACTTTGAAGGTATGCAATCAGTGGACTTCCTCTTTTGTCGTCTAGCGATGGGTGGATATCTTCTTTGAATGACTCTTGTTCTTTTGTCGTCTAGCGATCGGTGGATATCTTCTTTGAACGACTCTTGTTCTTTTGTCGTCTAGCGATCGGTGGACAACTTCTTTGAACGACTCTGTTTTTGTCGTTTAGTGATCAGTGGACTGCATCTTTTACGTGTAGCTAACGGTGGATATGCATTTTTGTTTTCAGCCCTGTAATACTATTTTATCCTGAACACTCAACCACAATTATTAGAATACTAAAATACCTTTTCCAAGGGCATTTTCAAACGATTAATTTCTCATGCATAGTTCAAGATTCTCATTTAATAAACATAATCAATTTACGTTTATGAACACACAAATACATCATCAAAAACAATCTAGACTTAAATAACATTTAAGTCAACAATCTCCCCCTTTTTGATGATGACAATCTATGAGTGTAAATTTGATTAAGTATTACTCTCCTCCATAATCCTAGCTCCCCCACAGCATATGCATATATTAAAAATATCATATTCAGATTTTCAAGATTTTCAATCCATTCTCATACATACTCTCAGCATATCAAACAGTTCTAAACCAAATTTCAGTCAGCATCAATCTAGTTTCTCCCCCATTGTCATTATCAAAAACAGGAGGAAAGAACAGAGAGTAATACAAAATTTGAACGAGCAAAGTGAAAGAAAATATTGTTCAACCAACAACCAAGAAAGAAAACAGCATCCTAATTAAGCTAAGTCCCTAATACGCTGCCACACTTCTTGGATAAGGGAGGCCAGCACTCCAAGGTCTAGAGATGCAGAAGGACCTATAGGTGGGCCAGTACTGGGAATAGGAGCAGGAAGTGCAGGAACAGAGACATGTGGAGGAAAGAATGCTCGAATGAGTGCAAGAAGCTCTGCTAGGTCTATGCACGGTGGAGAGACGAATGAAGAAGCATCCTGAGGAGAACCTTGATAGACCACCATGTCCATACATGGTGAAGACGTGGAGGAGGACTCAGGGGCAGGAGAATCAACTAGATTTTTGAATTGCAGTTCAGCTTCATGAAGATCCAAGGGCATCACTCGAAAATCTTCAACTACCTCAGGTCTGCAAAAAGGAAGAATGAGGTCTTTAAATGTAGGCTCAGTGGGGCAGAGAGGAATATGTGGTGCAGGGCAAAGAGCCTCAACTTGAGACTTGAGAGCCCGAAGGTTACGAGTCAAAATATCATTATTTCGATCCATTTTTTGATATAGTTAAGCCTTAGCCAAATCAGCACCTAAGCGCAAATCCTCTTTGAGTTGATTGATCTTTGTATCAATGGACAATTCAAAGGCTGTCCCGAGTTTGTCAATGCTGGACTTCAACTCAGTGTACTGCTCCTCACTTAGAGAAAATCTCCTTTGATATGTCTTGGGAGTGGCAGGAGTAGTTGGCAGAGTTGGTAAGGAAAGTTGGACTTCAGGAGGAGTTGAGACTGAAAGAGGAATGACAGAATCCTCTAGAAGTGGAGAAGCAGTAGAGATGACTGGAGAGATAGAAGCTGGTGGAGGCAGAGTGGGTAATAGAAGTGCAGGTGGAGAAGAAGGTTGGCAGACAGGAGATGGAGAGGGCAGAGGTAAGGGAACTGAGGTTGCCTCTGAAGTATGTACTCTAAAGGATGAGACAGGAATTCTTGGCACTGGAGGAGGAAGGTGGATGCGAGATATCAATGAAGGAGAAAGAGAATCATCAAAAGCAGGGATTTCTGAATCACCTGCGCCTTCTTGAGTTGATGACTCATCAGCTAGATGAAGCTTCCTCTTTCCCTTTCTGACAGCTGCAACCTTATTAGCCCTTGTCTTAGATAGATCCATAACATAATCTCATTTTCTATTTCTCTTAATTCCCATTCTGTTCAGGGTAGCCTTAGAGTAATAGCTGGATGTTTTAAGACAAGTAGGATCCTCATCCTCGGGAAATTCCACTTCAAACTGCTGAAAGATCTTCATGAGAAGCAGATTGAAGGGGAGGGATGTAGCCTTGGATGTAATTTCTTGAATCATCTTTCTTATGACAATATACCCTAGATCGAAAGGGGTCTTTTGGTAGATAGCAAAAAGGACCATTAACTCCATATTGCTAACATCATCATAGTGTCCTCCTTTGGGAACTATATTGTATCCAATCATTTGATGGAAAAGCCGAGCTCTAATGTTTAGGTGTTTGCTCTTTAGGGGATTAGGGGTGTTGGTCGGATTTAGAGCAATTAGTCTTAGAAGCTGATGGCCATCATCAGTATCAAGGAGAGGGGGCTCATGCCCTGTTGCAAAGAATTTTGGGCAGGAGTCTAAATGAGGGCTTTCTACAAGCTTATTTATCGATTGAGAGGTAATCTCTATGTGCTTTCCATACACATAGCTCTTAATCACATTGAAATCCGGAGAGAAGCTCATATTTATATAAAACATTCTAATGGCAGCCGAGTAAAAGAAGGATTCAACATCGAATAAATCTAATATCTCAATATCCTTCAAGGGTCCAACTAAATCTAGATCAGATAACTCTTCAAGCACCATCCCACGACAGGGAATCAAAGTCTTAAATTTAAACTCTTCATGATACCTGGACTCAGCAGCCTCATTGAGGAAAAAATACGATGGCCAACTAGACGCTCGAGGAATTTCTCGTGGTTGACGAGCGGAAGTTTTAGCCTTCTTAGAAGCGGGTTCCTTACCTGCTCTAGAGGATGATTCCATTGAAAAGATTGACGAAACTGACAGAGCGAAAAACGCGAAGGAGAGAAGGGTTTTGGTAAGGGAAAAATCGTCTGTCAGAGCAGGAGCAAGTGAAAGAGTGCGAAAGATGAAGCGTCTTTGTAAAGAAAGAGAGTTTAAATGAGATACGGCATCGCTCCGATTAAAAAAAAAAAAACAAACGTGGAAGTTGGATAACAACTGATATAGTACACGTGTCTTCAGATTAGAATATATGTCATCCGATACAAAGACATCATCCGGTGAATAGTAAGTGACCGGGCGATGTAAATAACAAAGGCAGAGAGAAGGAGAGAACCTTAACTTTTCTCACATTTAATAAGTTCCCAATCTTATTCTTATCCCACAGAAGGTTTTCTCATCCAACGGCTTTGTAAAAATATCTGCCAATTGATCTACAGAATTTACAAACTCTAAGGATATATCACCTCTTTGAACATGATCACGGATGAAGTGATATCTAACATCAATATGCTTAGTTCTAGAGTGCTGGATGAGATTTTTGGAAATGTTGATAGCACTGGTGTTATCACACCGAATAGGAATTTTATCATAAAACAGATTATAATCTTCCAATGTCTGTTTCATCCAAAGCATTTGAGCACAACAACTGCTAGCAGCAATATATTCACTCTCAGCTGTTGATAATGCAACAGAATTCTGTTTCTTAGAATACTAGGAAACTAAAGATTCACCAAGGAATTGACATGTTTCACTAGTGCTTTTCCTATCAACTAGACTACCAGCATAGTTAGAATCTGAATATCCAATCAGATCAAAGGAAGTGCCTTTAGGATACCATAATCGAAGATCACAAGTTCCACTTAAATATTTAAATATTCTCTTGATAGCATTTAAGTGGGATTCTTTAGGGGCAGCTTGGAATCTTGCACATAGACAAACACTAAAGAGTATATCTGGCCTACTTGCAATCAGATATAACAATGAACCAATCATACCACGATATTTCTTAATATCAACACTAACTCCTTTTTCATCTTTATCCAATTTAGTTGTGGTACTCATGGGAGTCTTGGAAGACTTAGAAGATTCTAATCCAAATTTCTTAAGAAGTTCTTAATGTACTTTTCTTGATAGAAGAAAATTTCATCAGGAGATTGACTAATTTGGAAACCTAAGAAGAATTTTAACTCCCCCATCATACTCATTTCAAATTCACTTTGCATGAGAGAGGAAAATTCATTACACAGTGTGACATTAGTTGATCCAAATATAATGTCATCGACATAGATCTGGACTAACAAAATATCCTTGTCTTTTTGCATGGTAAATAGGGTTGAATCAGAATTTCTCTTTTTAAATGTCATTTCCACAAGAAAGTTCTTCAACCTATCGTACCAAGTTCTAGGAGCCTGCTTAAGTCCATAAAGAGCCTTCTTAAGTCTATACACATGATCAGGTTTTGCATAGTCTTCAAATCCTAGGGGCTTCTCTACATAAACTTCTTCCTGAATATAACCATTTAAGAACGCACTCTTTACATCCATTTGGAAGAGTGTGAAGTTTTTGTAGCACGCATAGGCTAAGAGCATCCTAATTAATTCTAATCTAGCAACAGGTGCAAAGGTTTCTTCAAAATCAATTCCTTCTTCTTGATTGTAACCCTTAGCAACTAATCTGGCATTGTTTCTTACAACAATCCCATTTTCATCCAATTTGTTCTTATAAACCCATTTAGTTCCAATAATGGGATGATCCTTTGGCCGTGGAATAAGTTCTCATATCTAGCTCCTTTCAAATTGATTTAGCTCCTCTTGCATAGCTAAAATCTAATTTTCATCACTCTCGGCCTCCTCAAACTTCTTAGGCTCTACTTGAGAGATAAATGCTACATTTGCACAGAGATTCTTAAGAGAGGATCTAATCTTAACTCCTAATGTAGGATCACCTAAGACTTCATCTATTGGATGGTTTCTAATGTATTTCCAATCTCTAGGAAGAGCTGTGGATTCATCTTTTACAGGAACGATTTCTAGAGAAGTAGAAGAGGGTTCTAAAGATTTTTCTACTTGAAGGGGATCTGTAGACTTGTCTAAGGAAATGGAATCCAGTTGTTTATCTAAAATATCATCCTCATCCACATTGATTGTGGGTTGAGGGGTTTCATCAAAGTTGACATGAACTGATTCCTCCACAACTAGAGTTCTCTTATTGAATACCATATATGCTTTACTGGTAAGAGAATAACCAAGAAAAATTCCAAGATCAGATTTGAAATCGAATTTTCCTAAGTTATTCTTAGTGTTGAGAATGAAGCATTTACTACCAAAGGCTCTAAAGTACTTAACAGAAGGGGTTTTGCCATTCCAAAGCTCATAGAGAGTTTTCTCAAGAATAGGTCTTATGGAGACCCGATTGAGTACATAGTAAGCTATTGAAACAGCTTTAGCCCAGAAGTACTTAGGAAGAGAATTCTCATTAAGCATAGTCCTAGCAAGCTCTTGGAGAGATCTATTCTTCCTCTCAACAACACCATTTTGCTGAGGGGTCCTAGGAGAAGAAAAATTGTGCTTAATTCCATACTTGAAACACAAGAGTTCAAATTTCTCATTTTCAAATTCTCCACCATGATCACTACGAATAGCAACTATGGTGAGCTCCTTTTCATTTTGAACTCTTTTTCTAAAGCTAGAGAAGGTATCAAAAGTCTCATCCTTAGACTTCAGAAAGTATACCCAGGTGAATCTAGAGAAGTCATCGATTATGACATAAGTATAGAATTTACCTCCTAAGCTGGCTATATTGGAAGGACCGAAGAGGTTCGTATGGAGGAGTTGGAGAGGCTTAGAAGTAGAGATTGCATTCTTAGATGCAAAGGAACTTTTGATCTGCTTACCCATTTGGCAAGCTTCACAGACCTTATCCTTCTCAAAGGATATCTTAGGGATCCCTCTAACTAAATTATCCTTAGTAATCTTAGCTAAGGTATCCATTCCTACATGTCCTAATCTCCTATGCCAAATCCAGCTATCATTGGAGGAATTAACAGCAAAACATTTCTCATTATCACAAACAATATTATCTAAGTCAATGATATAGATATTCTCTTTCCTGAAACCAGTAAAGAGAACCTTGCAATTGGTTATATCCTTAATTATACAGGAATTTTTCTTGAAAACTACTTTATAACCCTTATCACATAATTGACTGATGCGTAGTAGGTTATATTTTAGACCTTCAACTAATAGAACATTTTCTATAATGAGGTTATCAGGATTACCTATGTTGCCGATGCCAACAATTTTACCCTTCTGGTTTCCACCAAAAGTGACGTTCCCTTTCTTCTTGTTGACAACAGCAAACATGGATGCATCTCCAGTCATGTGCCTAGAACAGCCACTGTCCAGGTACCACTGATTCCTTATTGGAGACGCATCATCCTGCAAAACAGAGATCAAGTAGTCTTCTTAGGTACCCAAATCTTTTGGGTCCTAGCGTTTGTCTTGGTTCCTTTAGGAACCCACTGTAATTTGCTACTTGTTTTCTTACTGTTTGTTTTTAAAGGACATACAAATGATTTATGTCCTACTTCATTACACACATGGCAAACAGTAGATTTAATAAAGAAATTCTTATAAGATTTCTTTTTACTGAACCTGTCATATCCTAAGCCAGATTTATCAAATTGCACTCTCTGATCACTTAACAGCATGTTCAGTTGATTACTACTATAAGTGTATTTCTGAACAAAATTATTTAAAGTTTCATTTTTCTTTTTCAATTTAGTGATCTCCTTTTCATGCAAGTCCACTTCTTTAGCATGCTTCTCTACTAAACCTGCGTTTTCTCTTTTCAACAAGTTATATTTACTTTTAAGCATACTAAATTGCTTAACCAAGTCATTAAAAGCGTCAATTAGTTCACCTTCTTCATTATCACTTTCGCTATCACTTAAAATACTTGAAGAAGAAGTACTAACATTTTCCTCGTGTGCCATGAAGCACAGATTTGCAACTTCCTCATCTTCTGAAGAAGAGGTGTTGCCTTCACTGTCATCCCAAGTGGCCTTCATAGCCTTCTTTTTAAACTTCTTGGGATATTTCTTGGCCTGTGGACAATCTGCCTTCATGTGGCCAGGCTTGCCGCACCCAAAACAGGTAATCTCCTTGTCTTTAGGAAGTTTTTCATTCCTTGGAAAACTTCTCCCTTGCAGCTTCTTCCTACGGAGAAACTTGCTGAATCTCCTAGTGATGAGAGCAATGCCCTCATCATCTTCTTCTACTTCTTCCTTAGATGCTTCATTTTTGCTTGAAGAGGCTTTCAGAGCAATATCCTTCCTTTTATTTTTCTCCTTTTCTTTGAGATCTTCCTTATCATTGGCCCTCATGGTTATCTCATGAGTCATCAGAGAGCCAATGAGCTCTTCAAGCTTGATCATCTTTAGATCCCGAGCCTCTTGTATTGCTGTCATCTTTGCTTGCCAGGCTCTAGGTAGGCATCTCAAAATTTTTCTTACCTGTTCTTCACCTGAATAAATCTTACCAAGAGCTTTAAGACCATTAGTGATATTAGTAAATCGAGTGAACATAGAACTAATGGTTTCTTATTTTTCCATAGAAAACAGTTCATATTCATGAACTAATATGCTCAATTTACTCTCCTTTACTTGGTTAGTTCCCTCATGTGTGACTTCTAATAAGTGCCAAATTTCTTGAGCACTTTCACACCCTTGCACTCTATTAAATTCATCTCTATTTAGAGCACAATACAGTGTGTTTATTGCCTTGGCATTAAGGCTCAAGTTCTTTTTGTCTGTATCATTTAGTTCGTGTGAAGCTTTGGGGATCTTAACACCATTCTCTGTTTTAACAGCAACGTATGGACCATTTTCTATGTTATTCTATAATTCATAGTCCACAGCTTGAATGTATATTCTCATTCTAGACTTCCAGTATACATAATCATTACTATCAAAGAACGGAGGTCTAGTGGTAGACTGACCTTCTACTTGTGTGGAGTTTGTGTTAAATGCCATGGTAAATATATAACACAGAGTGTATAAACACAACTTAGACAATGATAAACCTTGCTTTGATACCAATTGTAGGATCGAGATTGCCTAAGAGGGGAGGTTAATTAGCCTTTTTAAAACTTAATTTACTAAACTAATTAATTTCTCTCTTATGTTTAAACAATATGAAAACAACAAATAATCAAACAATGCAAGAGAGAGAGAGAAAGAGAGAGATTGACACCACAGTTTTTAACGTGGTTCGGCTAAGCTTGCCTACGTCCACGCTTCAAGGCTCCCCCTTGAAGATTCTTAACCGTCTCCTCATGAGAATGAACAGATCGGAATTCTGGGCTCCGATCAACTGCCTTTTACAGATCTGGATTGAACTTGACGGGCACCATTCCACTGCCTTTCTGGTTTTACAGGTTTGAATGAATGAATACAACAAACTACAAACTCTCAAATCAAATTCTCAAGTTTAGGAATCGAGAGATGTAGTTGAATAATACAGAGTCTGATTAATCGCAAGTTAGGCCTCAAGAATAAAATTGGCAAAAGTTGTTTCTTCGTGCTCTAACCTTAGCTTAAATACTCTGTCTTCAAATCGGCTCTTGACTTCAATGCTCCTTATCCAATAATGGAAACTTTGTTACCGTTGGAGCAGCTTTCGTACAAATGCAGGTAGCCGTTGCTTTCTGAAATCGCAAATCGCCCGACGCCATTAATGCCCTAGACTTTAAGCTTCTGGGCAAGGTACACTGTAGCTTTCACGGTATATTTAAGAAGATGTTGCTTTACAATGCTTGAACCGGCTTCGGTAGATGTAGTGTTGTGAAGCTTGAGCCGAAACGGTGGATGCTGCTTTAGAAGTTGAACCGCTGTCAGTAGATGCAGCATTAAACAACTGAACCGCTATCAGAGGATGTCTTCTTTGAAGTATTCCGCCTTTGTCGTTTAGCGAACGGAGGATATAAATGTAGACTTTGAAGGTATGCAATCGGTGGACTTCCTCTTTTGTCGTCTAGCGATCGGTGTATATCTTCTTTGAACGATTCTTGTTCTTTTGTCGTCTAGCGATCGGTGGATATTTTCTTTGAACGACTCTTGTTCTTTTGTCGTCTAGCGATCGGTGGACAACTTCTTTGAACGACTCTGTTTTTGTCGTTTAGTGATCGGTGGACTTCATCTTTTATGTGTAGCTAACGGTGGATATGCATTTTTGTTTTCAGCCCTGTAATACTATTTTATCCTGAACACTCAACTACAATTATTAAAATACTAAAATACCCTTTCCAAGGGCATTTCCAAACGATTAATTTCTCATGCATAGTTCAAGATTCTCATTTAATAAACATAATCAATTTACATTTATGAACACACAAATACATCATCAAAAACAATTTAGACTTAAACAACATTTAAGTCAACACGTGGAGCCTCTGGAGCCAACACGTTAGGAAGATCAAAGTCAAAAAATAAAAAGAGCATTAACTGCTATCATTGTGGTAAGATGGGCCATATGAAAAATGATTGCTGGAAATTGAAGAAAGAACAAAGTACAGAAGATGCTAAAGGAGAAACGAAGAGTATGACTGCAATTGTCTCTGAGGGTGAAGATGAAATTATATGCGAAGACGCAGTCAACCTCATGATGAATGAATCATGTTGGGTGTGTGACTCTGGAGCATCTTATCATGTTACTTCAAAAGTGAAGTATTTTTCATTTTACACCGGCGGTGATTTTTGCATTGTTAAAATGGGGAACAATCACGTTTCCAGAATAATTGAAAAATGGGACATCTGTATCCAGACCAACACAGGATATGAGTTGGTGTTTAAAGATGTCAGACATGTTCCAGATATTAGGCTAAATCTAATATCAGTCGGTGCTCTTAATGAGGCTGGTTACAAGAGCAAATTTACTAGCGAAAAAAGGAAGCTCAGCAAAGGCTCACTAATTATAGCGAAAGGGATCAAATAGTCTAGTTTATATGTGACTCAAGCGACTGTGAAGGAAGAATCAGTAAATGTTGTGCAAGATGACTCATCTATTGAGTTATGGCACAAACGACTTGGTCACGTGAGCAAAAAAGGACTTCAATTGCTTGGAAAAATAGATTATTTGTCACATCTAAGAGATGAACCTCTATCAAGTTGTGTTCATTATTTGGCGAAAAAGAACATAAAGTTTTCTTTTAGAAGAATTTTGCATCAATGAAATCAGACGTGTTAGAAGTTATTTATTCAGATGTCTGCGGTCCCATGTCAACGAAAACATTAGGAGATGCCCAATACATGATCACATTTATTGATGATCATTCAAAGAAAGTTTGGGTTTATGCACTCAAGACCAAAGATGAAGTGTTTAATATTTTCAAATAGTTTCATGCTTTCACAGAGCGAGAAACTGGAAAGAAGTTAAAATACATTCGCACAGACAATGATGGCGAATATATGGGATCATTTGATGAATACTGCAAAATGCATAGGATCGGGCACAGAAGATTTGTTCCAAAGACTCCTCAACAAAATAACGTTACAGAGAGAACGAACAGAACTATCGTGGAGAAGATAAGGTGCATGTTATCACATTTAAAACTTCCCAAAATATTCTGGGGAGAAGCAATGAATACTGCAGTAAATGTCATCAACTTGTCTCCATCAGCACCTCTGAGTGGAGAAGTGCCAAACAGACTATGGACAGGAAAGAACGTCTCTTATAAACATCTAAAGGTGTTTGGATGCTGAACATTTGTCCATATTCCTAAAGATGAGAAGTCCAAGCTAGACAACAAAGCTAAGGAATGCATATTTCTCGGATACGGAAGTGATGCATTTGGCTATAGGTTTTGGAATCCGGTTGACAAGAAGATTGTCAGAAGCCGAGATGTTGTATTCTTTGAAGATCAGACCATTAAGGATAAGAAGAAAAATATGGAGATCACTTATGAACATCTTGTAAAAGTTGATCAGGTGAGATCAACTTTTGACGGGGGAGATGTTGGAGAATCTAATGATCAAGCAACTGTTGATGTTGACCATGGAGAAATAGAGGCATCTCTTGAACCAGTTGCAAATCCAGAGTTAAGAAGGTCAACAAAAGATCGTCGACCATCAGAAAGATACTTTGTAAATAAGTACGTAATTATCACTGATGACCATGAACCTGAGTGCTATGAGGAAGCTATGAAGCATCAACAAAAGAAGATATGGTTGAATGCAATGCAAGAAGAGATGAGATAATTGCATAAGAACCATACTTATGAGTTGGTTCAGCTTCCAAAAGGGAGAAAAACACTGAAGAACAAATGGGTATACAAACCCAAAGAAGAAAATTTGCAACCAAAGTATAAGACACGACTGGTAATGAAAGACTTTGGTTAGAAGAAGGGGGGTTGACTTTGAGAAAATTTTTTCACCTGTCGTGAAAATGTCATCCATATGAGTGGTACTTGGATTAGCCTCAAATCTCAATTCGAAGATCGAGCAACTCGATGTAAAGACAACCTTCTTGCATGGTGAATTAGAAGAATATATTTACATGGAATAGCCAGAACGGTTCGTTGTCAAGGGAAAGAAACATCTTATATATAGATTGAAAAAGAGTCTATATGGATTAAAGCAAGTCCCGAGATAATGGTACAAGAAGTTCGATTTCTTTATGGGAAATCAAGGACGCAAGAAAACTTCCTTAAACCATTGTGTGTTCGAGAAGAAGTTCACGGAGGATACATTTATAATCCTCCTACTTTATGTTGATGACATGCTAATTGTGGGCCCAAACACAAAAAAGATTGTTAAGTTAAAGAATGAGCTTAACAAGTCTTATGCCATGAAAGACTTAGGACCAGCGAAACAGATGCTTGGGATAAGTATCACTCGTGATAGGAAGAATGAAAAATTATGGCTATCACAGGAGACAGATATCAAGAAAATTCTCAGCCGATTCTATATGGATAAGGCGAAGCCGGTCAGTACTCCTTTTGCTAAACATTTCAAACTTACTTCTGAACAAAGTCCTTCCACAAAAGAAGGAAAAACAGAAATGCAAAGAATTTCATATGTCTTAGCAGTTAGTAGCTTGATGTATGTCATGGTTTGTATGAGACCTGATATTTCACATTCTGTTGGAGTAGTTAGCTTATTTCATTCAAATCCAGGCAGAGAGCATTGAAATGTAATAAAGTGGATTCTTAAGTATCTTAAAGATACTTCTGAATTCAGTTTGTGTTTTGGAAGTAAAAAGTCTTTGTTAGTAACCTATATTGATACAGACATGGTTGGAGACATTGTCTCCAAAAGATTAACATCAAGGTATTTGATTACATTTAGAGAAGGAGTAGTTTCATGGCAATCTAAGCGGCAAAAAATTAGTTGCATTGTCTACAACAGAAGCTGAGTTTATTGCGGCTACAAAAGCCTGTAAATAAATTTTGTGGATGCAAAAATTTCTGATAGAATTGAGTCATAAACAAGATAAGTATATCTTGTATTGCGACAGTCAAAGTGCTATTCATTTGAGCAAGAACCCGATCTTTCATTCGAAGTCGAAACACATAGATATCAGGTATCATTGGATATGAGAAGTGTAACGCCCCCGAACCCACCCTGGCTCGGTGCGTTACTTTGCTCACTAACCCCACGTTTAAAACGTAATTTAAAATTATTTTCGATAAAATTTTGACTCAATTTTTGGGTTTTTCCAACCCTCAAAATTGGTTGGAAAACATGCGTGAAATACGTGCAAAACGTGTCGAAAAAGATAGGGTTAAAATATATTTGAAAAACAAAAAAAATTGGAAAAAGTTCAGGTAGGCCACAAGGGCGCCGCGCGCGCGTCGCTTAGGCAGCGCGCCGCGTGCGCGCCACCCCGCACTCAAGGTGCCGATCGATCGGCAACCTCTCGGGTTGCCAGTCAGTGAATAGTGAAAATGGCCAATCGATCAACGTTGAGGGCCGATCGATCAACGCTGCGCGCCACGCTCGCTCCTGCGCTCGCCCAGCTTGGCCAGCGCGCCTCCTCCTCGGCCACCTGTGCCCCTCTTCGACCTTCTTCAACCTTTTTCTCATTTTCTTCAAACCACTTATACCCAAAACACCTAAAACTTACCCAAAACCTTTCCCGACATTTCCCACTTCTCGACACATGAAAATCCCAGAAACCCGACTTTAAATCGTCATCGAAAATGTGAAAACGGTTGAAAACCAACGTCATTTACTATACGAAAAATCGAGCAGCATCACGTTTTATTTTTATAAAACCCCAAAACATCCAAACAATTATCTATACAACAACTCCCAAAATATCAACCAAAAGAGTTATAAAATTCTCATCATTTACAGTACCAAAAATCTAAACTGAACCACCACCCACACCTCCTAGTATCAATGGTCGATTCGCCCCAACAACTGCCCGCACCAGCATACCTCGTGCGTCATTGACTGCTTCCTAGTCCTGGGTACTCTCACCGAGCTTATCTGAGATCTCGTCTTCACCTACACCATAAAACACAAAACGTAAGCTAGCTTAGTAAGTAGGGAATAATGCAATGAAAAACATAATGCACACTCAATCCCTATACATGCAGTCTCTACACTCTCTGTTGGTTTCAATTCAATTCTCATTTCATTAATCTTTACCCGTGCATCTCTCGTAGAGACCCTCCCAAGGTTCTCCACGAGCACTACTCTCCGACGAGGCAGCTCTACTCGATATCACGGTTCAATCTCTTCTTATCACAGTGCATCTCTCGTAGAGACCCTCCCGAGGTGCTCCACGAGCACTACTCCCTGACGAGGCAGCTCTATTCGATATCACTGTTCAGTCTCTTATTATCGCAATGCATCTCTCGTAGAGACCCTCTCGAGGTGCTCCACGAGCACTACTCCCCGACGAGGCAGCTCTACTCGGGATCACGTTGCATTTCTTATTATCTCGTTACATTTCGTGCTCACACTTTAAAACCGTGCTCAAGACTCATTTTTCGTGGTTTGAAAACAATGATGCATGTCAAACAAAAGAAACAAAACACAACAAACAAACAACCAAACAAATCCCTACCGTTCCATGGTGTAGGCCCGAAGGCAACAAAACACATGTTCCTCTACTTATCTGATTGCTCGGCACGTGTTTGATCACTTCGTCCAGCCAAATTACCCGCTCGACAACCTAACAATTAGGAAAAATCTCTTAATAACATTCTAAGGAATTCTAAGAAATTATCTAACCCCAAAACTAATCACACTTTAACCAACTATACAATCTAATACTTAAAACCCGATTTTTCCTATAGTTTTAGTGTCCTTACTTCAATCGCCCATAACTTACTCGTTTTTCAACGGATTTAGACGTGCCACCCCATTCCGTAAACCTTTACACGTCTAGTATCTATTGAAACAATAAAATTTAACAACCAAACAACTTAGCCAATTCGAAATCCAAAAAAAAAAGAATCGGCCCTCATTGTCTTAAAAACTGATTTTTCCATAACTCACATCCAATCTTTAATCTCCTCCTAAAAACAACCTAAACTAACATAATTAAGGATTAAACCATCAATTATAGCAAGGAATTACAGCAAAGAACAAAAAATTCGGAATTCATGTTTAGGGTTTTCCAAACCTTATCAAACTCCCACCAAAACTCAACAAAAATATCAAAAATCTTCACCAAAGTGTACCAATAACAAAACCCACTAAACTTACCACTCAAAACCCTTACAAATCTTGAAGGAATGGAGGAGGAGAGATCGGCTATGGAGGATAGAAGAATCGTGAGAAAATGAGGGAGAAGAAAACCAATTCACCTTTTAACTTAATCATTTTTTTCTCTTTTAATTCCTTCCACAAACTTTTCTCTTTTTATAAAATTGCCTCTCCTTCCCTTCACCCTTAACCAACGTGAATGCATCCATTTTCCTTTACTTTTTCCCTTTACTTTTCATTAGTTAATTCATTTCCTTCCTTAATAAGAAAAATAACTCTATCATACTTCCTGCTTTCCAATTCCACTTTCTAACTCAACTTGCTTCTTTCTTCAGCGTGTGTGTGTGAATGGAGACTTTTAAAGTCTCCATTCGTTGCAAAGAGAAGGTGCCCACCTTCCTTTAAACATCTAAAAAAGTATCTGAATCTGAAGATTTCTGCATCCGATACTTGCAGAAAAAAGAAGAGACAAAAGTCTTCTCTGAGAAGAGAGAGATAATGAGGATTATTTGGGAGGGAAAAAAAAGAAAGAGTGTGAGAGAAAAATAGGTAATGTGCTTTTGTGCACATTGAGAGTTCTAAAAGTAGTAATTTCTTTTAGTGAATATTTTCTAGAATATTCGATATCTAGAAAAATGTTGTAAATCTTATTTTTCATAGTGATATCTTTCTGGACTCGGTGCCCGTGGTTTTTTCCCGATTTGAGTTTCACGTAAAATCTTCGGTGTTTATTTTAGTCATTATTTCTTTTACTTCTTGACAGTTATAATCTTACGGTGTGGGAAAATATTCTTGTTATTTTTTGAATCGCATCTGCTATTATTTTTCGTACCATTTATTTAGTGGTATAATTGTATTGTGTAAGTGAGTTCTGCCTAGGAGACTGGATTTTAAGTGAGACCGTTTGTGACTTCTCCAGCCTTTCCTCGGAACTTACTTGCAAATGTAATTCTGTCTAAGGAGAATGTCAAGAGTAATTTTTTCTGAAAATAATCTTGATCAGTACTCTCCAAGTTTTACAGCAACGACATTATTATTGTTCCCACCAATTTCGTTATTTTTCCCAGCACAAACCACTTAATCTTGCACCGAATTCTCTTTCCACCAACACTTTTGTCCTTTACAAAAGATATTTACCATTTCTGCCATGAAAATCTTGATAATCATGTTTATGAAGTATTTTCTCATGTAGATAATAATATTTTATTTTTAAATAAATGTCCATGTATTGTTTGCCCTTTAGATGAACAACACCATTTTTCTCTCTCTAACAGTTTTATATCAACAACTAGATGTTTTGATCTTTTCAACTTTGGACCGTGCTTATTTTGTATTTAACTATTGTAGATAATTTTTCTTGTGGACTTGGTCTGTTCTTTTACAATCTAAATCTCAAGTTTTTATTCATATTCAATTTTTTTAGTATTCATAGAGTACATAGTGATAATGGCACTAAATTATTTGATGACACAATACAAAAGACAACCAAAATTTTATACAAAAGACAAGAGAAAGAGAAGAGAACTTATAAGAGAAAGAGCAAACCAAGAACTAGAGTTTTTACGAGAGAGAAGGCAAACTCTAAAAACTTACAGAAACAGATTACATTGCTCCATTATATAGAAGAGAAAAGAAAAGAAAAGCAAAAACAATAATGTAAAGAATCGTCATGAATGACGATACTTCAACTGTTGGGACCACTTTATCTGATCTACTTCGGATTGGGGACCACTTCTTCTGATCCACTTCGAATTTTCACCATAATATTTGTAGCTGGGGCCCTCTCTTTTTGGACTTTGAATTTCAGGAAAATCAATATCATTTGAACAATAATGACTCCATAATTTACTTTCGGCTTCAGCTTTAGCTTTTTCTTCAAGAGTGTAAAAATAACTCCAATAATTAAACCAATATCTGTTAAAAGGATGAGCCATTTGAAAGGGTCTTCGAATAACTGGTCTGCGATTCCTTTTAGAAATAATTCTGCTGGTTGCATTTAGATTTAAGAATTCGAAAATATCCATTATTTCTGAATTCTTTTGCCTTTATCAAGCTTTTGATGAGAAAGCTCAATTAGAGAGTCCCATAATTCAACGTTTGTATAATTGTCTTCGTTCGGATTTTGAGATTCCCCTGCAAGAACATAAAAGGAACGGAGTGCGTAGAGTCATCACTTTTTGTTTCTTCCGAATTTGTTTTTTTCTCTAGAAAAAAATACTGATCTCCAATTGTTTCAAGTAATTTTTTCTTGCGATCTTGAAAACTCAAATCAAGATACTGTTTTTTGATCATAGTTTCAATTTGCTGAATAAAATTAGTTGATTCCTGAGTATCAGAGGAACTTTTTTCAGATGATTTAGCAATAAGTTCCTTATACTGGTTAATGACTTCAATCATCTTTGATAAGCAACTCTCGGTATCAAATCGAGACCACCACTTTACTTAAAAATTTCATTGAAGTTCAGGAAGTCCCAAAGGGTCTTTGTCTAATTCAAGATTCTATTGCCAAATCCAATTAATTTGGAATTCGGTACAGAACCAAAATAGATCTTGACCAATAATTACGGATTTGCGAGCTGATAGTTCGGGATGATACTTTGCCCATATAATAAAGTTGTCTTGAAAAGTCTTTGGAAAAAGACTTATCTCCGGTGAATGCTCTTGCCACTAATGAAAAACCCAAGGTGGAAATTTATCTACGGATTTTAAAATCTCCAGATTAAGGGTAAAGAACCACGAATGAGTTCTTACCGGATTCTGATAATAGAAAATAAATGACCAAGCTTAAACATAGTCCCAATAATTATATTTGTGGTCATTGATTTTTAAACTTCGGTTTGAAAAAATAGATAATCCCCATTCCTATGGATGAATAATACGAATAATATAACACTTAGAATGTGTTATCGGGGATTTATTATTTCCTTCCTCAAGATAATAATGGAATAATTTTACGGATTGTGTCTCAGTAAGGATGACTTCATAAATATAACGAAGCTTTCCTTCTAGAGCCAAATATTGTTGAGAGCCAAAATATCTTTCTTTAAAATACCAGGCATTCTTCGGATTTAAAAACATATCTTTTTCAGAAAGGGTCATTATAGATTCAATTACTTTCTTTTTGATAAACTGCGGTCCATGTTCTAGGACTTCTTTTGCAGTTTTCTTCGATTTTTCTACGGATTTAGAAGATTCTCCTAAAGCGGAAAAATTATATTGATATACTCCGAATTTTCAACTTCGGCCTCTACCCCTGAATGGGGTTTCCATCCTGCAAAAATTCGCGAGTTAAAAAATTGGATAAATAGTTATTAATACCCTTAATATATTCAATAGAAAAATCATAAACAGATAATTCATATTGCCATCGGGCAAAAATCTATTTTGAAACAAGATTTTTCACATCTTTAGATAAAATAAATTTTGCAGAGGAGCAATCAACTCGAAGAATAAATTTTTGATTTAATAAATCATCCTGAAATTTTGAAATACATTTTACAATAGAAATAATTTCTTTTTTAACTGTAGAATAATTTTGTTGGACTGGTTTCCAAACTCCAAAAGTAAAACGGATTAAATCTTCTTTATTTGTATTTGGATTAAATTGCTTCAAAATACCACCATAACCAAAGTTAGAAGCATCTGTTTCAACAATTTTATTCCAAGTGAAATTTGACAAACATAAACAAAGTAAAACCTTTGCTTGCTGTTTTATTTTCTTTACAGCATTTGTATGTTCTTGTGTCTAGGGAGAATGATTTTTCTGGAGTTTTTTATACAACAGAAAAGTATCATGGGCAAGATTTTGATAAAAATCACTTAAGTAGTTCAAACTACCTAGAAATCGTTGCAATTGAGTTTTGTCTTTAATTTTATCAAAAAATTTTGAAGTAAACTCAATATTACGGTTGATTGGAATAATTGTTCCCTGATTAATATTATGTCCTAAAAAATGAATTGTTGTTTTGAATAATTGCATTTTAGGAGCCGAAATGACTAAACCATTTCGTTTAATAACGACTTTTAAAATTCGAAGATGCTTAATATGTTGATCAATAGATTTAGAAAAAACCAGAATATCATTAATGTAAACAATACAAAATTCTAAATAAATTGAAAAATATCATTCATAATATTTTGAAATTCAGATAGGGCATTTTTTAATTCAAATGGCATAACATTCCATTCATAATGGCCAAAAGGTACTAAAAAGCAGTTTTATATCTATCATGTTATGCTATCTGAATCTGCCAATATCCTGATTTTAAATCAAATTTTGAAAATATCAAAGCATATTGCAAAGGATCTAAAAGAACTTTTTATTTGAAATCGGATAACAAATCCATTTTCAAACATCATTTAAAGGTTTATAATTGATTACTAGACTAGGAACTTCTCATTCTTTTTCATTACTATTGTAAACATAAAAAGCGATACAGCTCCAAGGAGAATAACTTTTTCAAATAAGATTTTTCTTTAAAAGAGTTTCAATCTCTTTTTTACATAATTCTAAATATTCTTGTTTCATGTAACTTGGTCTAGCCTTGGTAGGAATAAATTTTTTATTAAAGTCTCATTAAAGTCAGATATGTACGGGAGAGAAACAATATGTCTTTTCCTATCCCAAAAAGCATTTGGAGTAGTGTTACAAACTTCATATAGAAATTGATCTTCAATTTCTATTATTTTTTTTAATAATTTTTGGGGACTGAAGTTACTATTCAATTTTTAGATGGTAAATTTCAAATTTAAGAAAACTTATTTGTTTTTCTTTAATTTCATTAAAAGTTTTTAACTCATTTATAATCCTGGCTTCGGGATCAGAAATAAAGAGAAAAATAGCTTTTTGATTTTTAATAGTAGCGTAAATTCAAGTTTCATTTATCCTTTTAATTGACATAATCATATTTAAAAACGAGGTTCCTAGAATAATCCGCTGTTGCAGATTTCTAACCAAAAGAAAAGTAGTTTCTAAACAAGTTGTTTTAATAATTGTAATTGATTTTTAATCTGTTACCATCAGCAGCAGTTAAAGACTGAACAGACTTTTCAAAATATCTAGTAGGAACAAGTCCTTCCTGAATACAATTAATATCAGTTCCACTATCAACAAGAGCAATGATATCTGAAAGTTGAAAATCCTGATCTATTATTAAAGTAATTCGAATAAACCACTTTTGAAAAACAACACGATTTATACTGTTTAAAGTTTCCTTTAAAGAGAAAGATTCTTTTTGCTTTTTCAAAAGTAGATTCATTATCATCATCATTATCACTAGTAGGATTATTCGGATTAGAAGTTGATGCAACATTTGATTCTATCTTAGAAAGTCGTTCTTCCATTATTATCCGGTACTGATCATGATTATTACGAAGTTGAATTAATTCATATTTCAAATTATTAACTTCGCATTGTAAGTCCTGAATAGTTACAGATTTTTCATTTTTACTTTTTTCGATATGATCAAAGACTTCATTAAGACTATAATATTTTGAATTTGTGAATTTTTCAGATTTTTCAGACTCAATAGACTTAGGTTTTGAGTCTACAGTATTTTTAATTATCATTTCAATTATTTTTGTTCGAATAGTTGGATCTGTTATTTGATCTATAACCTCAATAATTTCTTGTTGAGATTTTGTAAAAACATTTAATTGATTGCAATATTTATTATCACAAATTTCTTCAAATGAAGAAGAAGAAGACAAGTCATCAAAGTCACTATTCGAAGATTCCTCATCGGTGGAATTTAAAAGTAATTTTGATAATTGAAGGCGTAAACCCTCATCAATATTAAGTTCATTTAACTTTTTCTTTGTGCAACATTTAGAAGCATAATGACCAAATTTTTCACATTTAAAACATTTAATATCAGATTTTGATTTCTGATGTTTTCTTTGTTTCCTATTAAACTTTTTCTTTGAAGAATACTGTTAATGTATATTTATGTTGGCATATATTTGTTTGGCAAAAGTAATTAAATTTATATTAGAAATTAAATATAGATTGCTATATTATTCAGTTGCACAGCAGATAGATTTATCGGAGATTATGTTACCAAAACTATGCAGAATATTAGTTTTATGGTAACCTTGAAAAATAAGGAAAGTTGGTTATTTGGAAAGTTACTTGGAAATCAAGTTATCAATTATCTTTATCTATGGAAAGCCGATTTGAATATAGATTGTTCTGTGAATCATAACAGAGATCAAGAATCGTCATTCAACTATTCTGGGGTCATTATATGGTTTTATTCTGGTACTTTCCGTATGTGTCGCCAAGGGTGTCGCGAGTTTGATTTTTCAGATTGAGTTTCCTTATGCTGTGCTTTCTGTTCTGGAACGACAACCTGCTGCGAATATAGTTAAGCATCAACCTTTCACAGAAGAGGCAAGCGGATTATTATTATTCTAGGAGATATTCTCTTGTGTCGTGAGCCGCCGGTTTTGTTCCCTCTCTTGCTTCTGCTAGTGAGTGTGTTTTTTATTGTTTCGATCTCTGTGAGATTGTTGTCCACACTCTACCTCTGTTGCTGTTGGATTTCATTGTTATACGAGTGTGGTGGTTAATTGCGTCTTATAATAACGGTTGGTGTCACAAGCGGTGTCATAGGCGCAATCCTATTTTATTCTTCATTTAAGATCAGTCTCAGGAAGAGACAGCACTGGGACTCGGGAGGAGTTCTATTAATTGACAAGGGGAGCTTGTCATTCTGATCGTGGGCAAGGGGATCTTGCTCTACATGGATTTCGGGAGGAGTCAATATCGACAAGGGGAGCTTGTCGCATTTAGATCTTGGGAGAGGTTGATCTAAAGTCGAGGGGATCTCGCAAAAACAGTTTCTTTGAGGAAGTTGTCTAGAGACGGCGACAAAGATAAGAGGGAGTCTTTATTTGTATAAGTCCGGTTGTCTTGCAATTTTGTAAACTCATTGAAATGTTTTTAATTCTGGGCGTGGCCCCGCAGACGTAGGCTGGTTGCCGAACTGCGTTAACAATTTTGTGTCTCCTTACTTTACGCATTTTATTTTGTCCATTATTACTGTTTACTATTGGTGTCACGATCAATGTTACGACACCAACGTAACTAATCACGATTTCAAATACTCATCTTCTTTATCATGTTTTTTTAGATTTTTTATAATACTTTTTTTTATTCTTAGTTCGATGTTGTTCAATTTTATGAGACTTATATTTTTTACTAGGAACATTGTAAGTAAATTGCTCACAGAATTATCCTATTTCTTTCTTTCTTGTTAAATTTTATTTTTTCAACTGATACTGTAACTTCATATCGTTACAGAGTGATAAACCTACATGAACACATACACTTATAAGCTGACCATAAGTGCAGGTTGACCAAGGTATCATATGTCCAGAATTTAAGTCTAATAATTTTTGCTTAACCTTTTTAGCAAATAAAGGAGGTAGACCATCTATAAATTTAGCCTTCCAATATTCAGAATTTGCATTTTTTCGTTGCATAACTTTTGTAATAAAAACATCTTTATACCATCTAAAATGAGTTAAAGATGTACATCTAAGATTTTGTAATAATTCTCTGCCACTTTCATGGCGTTGTTCAATTGCACCAATAAAGTGAAGAATAATAGCTTGAATAAGTGTATAAACACAATCTTCGACAGTAGTTGTTCGTTGCTGAGTACTATGCTGTCATGTAGAGTCAACAATTGTCTCAACATTATTTTCATGCTTTACAGCTTTTAAGACTTCAGATTTTTTAGAAATAGATAAATAATTATCTCACCTTCCTTTAAGACATCCAGTAAAGCCATTAATAATAAAAATGGCGATGTCAGAATCTTTGTTCTGGGCAGCTTTACAGACACTAGAATACATCAACATTCTATAAATAACTTCATAAATTTGATATTCAGATAAACCATTTATATTCCATTCGTAGATAGTTTTAGCACTATAAGATGTTTGTTCTTTATAAAAATTTTCTTCCCAAAGTAAATCTTAAAAAGTTGGACGCTTATAATAGGTGCGTCGAACAATATCAGCACCTGGACCCTCATCATATTTAACACGATTAAGATTTAAAGAATCCTGGTTTATAGTTAAAGAATAATTTTCCTGATTATTTATAAAAGGATAAGATTCTTGTAAATTAAAGAAGGAATCTTGAATCTTTTGTAAAGCTTTTGCATCGGATTGCGACTCAAAATCAAAATCCGATTCATCTATATCCTTAGTACTAAGAGTACTAATATCTAAATTTTTCATTATACTGATTCACTTTTCAATAAACTCGGAGTTTTTACTTGGATTTGAAAAATTAACATTTGAAATTGGAATTGGGGGTTTTACATCTGGCTTTGAAATTTTAAATTCTTCAGATTTACTTCCAGAAGTTAAAGCCACATTAGAATCCAAATTTCTTGATTCTGGAATTAATTTATTAATTTAGTTTTCAGTACGAACCAATTGATTTCCTACAGTTTGAAGATTAATATTGGTGAAATTATTTTGGTTAATAATAACTTCTTCTTTTTCAGTTAATGGCTTAGTAAGATTAGCTTAAGGAATTGCCTCTACAGTTGTTTGATCATTTTTTAATACAATAGGTTCTAAATGATGATGGACAGACTTAACAGTAGATCCATTTCTTGTTAACCAATTTTTTTGATGTTCCTCATATTCTTCAAGGATATCTAAATGGAGTTTAAAATCAAAATGCCAAGACCAAAATTAGTTAATAAAAGGTATAATTGTTTGTTCAAGTTCTAAATCAAGATAATATCGGTCTTTTAACCATTTAATTTCTGTCTTAGTGTAATGCTTAAAAAACCATTCCCTGAACATAGTGTTTTTAAATGAATGAAAATCTTCATTTAATAATCTTCGAATAGGAGAACTAGGCGTTTGAAAATCCATAATTATAGTTTAAAAGCCATTTCTGATTTTGTTGAAGACTCTATTCTATGAGAGTAAATTCCATGAGGAATTTGTTGTTCAGATATTTTAATACTTTCAATATTAGATGTGACAGCCAGAAACCGGATCCCGATCGGAACCCGAGAACCGAGCCGTCACTCCGGGTCATTTGCAGAAAACGGTGACTAATTTATATATATTTTAGTTGAACATAAACAGGATGAGCTTATAGAAGTAAACTCATAAACTTTTCAGAGGAAGGGAAAAACACCCCCTGTATCCGAAAGCAAAACTGGAAAACACCGTAAACATATCTACAATCGGAAGGAAGAACAAATATTAGAAGAAGATCGGGGCAGAAAACAGAATGTGAAGTCGGAAGACTTAGGTAAAAGACTGGCGGAAGACTTAGTTTAAAACTGGGCGGAAGACTTGAATGACGTCAGCCGGAAGATGTAAATGCAAAGACAGAAGTAAGGATGACGTCAGGCGGAAGACATAGACAGTAACTGAAATCGGATGAGGAGATAACGTCAGCCGGAAGATGGATGACGTCAAGGGGAAGATATAAGCATTATACTGGCAGAAAAACTGGGATGACGTCAGCCGGAAGACATAATTACACTGGCGGAAGACTTAGGTGACGTCAGCCGGAAGACGGAGTTTTAAACTGGGCGGAAGAGTTATGCTGACATCAGCCGGAAGATGTAAATACACTGGGCGGATGACTTTGATGACGTCAGCCGGAAGACATAGTTTTAAAGGAAAAATTTACAGCTTTTACAGGGAGACATACGGGCAGGGAGCATCAATCAGAAGACATAAGAGTTTCAGACCTTCGAAACCCGATTCAAAAATAAGATTTTTGAAACACACTTTGCAGATGACAGATCTCAACTGACAGATTTAAGAAAAACAGACTACATGGATAACTCTAAAATTCGAGACCATCCATGCAAATCTTAAAACAAGAAAATATTCTAAAACATTTCAGAACATTCAGAACATGAGTTCAACTGTCAAATACAGCAATTTTGAAAACTTTGACGCAGAATCTATGCAGTATTTCGAAATCTAAAGATCAGTAAGACATACTTTAGAATTGACAGGTTCAAGGAAATAAATTACATGGACAGTTCCAAAACCAGAATTCACCCATGCATGAACTAATAGAAACATTCCAAGCAAATTTCTGAATACTTTAGTATATAAACTTCACTGTCAAATACAGTGGCTTCTAAAACTTAGACAACAAACCTATACATTGTTTTAAAATCTGAAGGTCAGTACAGAACATGACATATACTTGCAGAATTTCTTCAAAGGAAGAGTTTTACAACCAAACCCGAACATCTAGAAGAATTTACAGATATAGACACTTCAGAAAACTTAAACCTCAGATCAGAGACATGTCTGGCTGCAGCAACCACCCCGAGAGATCGAATCATCAACCACCTAATGATCAGACTGAGGCACAAAGTCTTTGTTTTCGGGTTCAGTACCTACATCAGAGAGTTCATCTATGAGCCTAAAGCTCAGTAAGAACATATTATAAATGCAATGATGCAAAATGCTATGCATGCAGTTTTCAGAATACAGTGACAGGACAGAACTTTACGTTACAGTGGCAGAGGGGTATAAGTGAGGCTTATAGGGGAACTGACAAACAGAGGGTGCACTATCAGGCACAGCAGATTTCAGAATCCCAGGGAGGGATAAAACCAGAGGGTCCTTGCTAGGGACAATAAATTTTCAGATTCCCAGGGAGGGATAAAACCAGAGGGCCAGTCCCCGTCCCACACCTAACCAGTACATTTCAGTCAGATTTTATCTTGTTTAGTTTCAAACAGTGTACAGAAAACAGTTTTGCATGAACTTTCAGAAAATCGTGTATGCATGGACGTTTATAGTGCTTACAGTTGATACAGCAAATAACAAGAAGATAAAACAACAGAAACCTGAACAGAAGCCACAGAACTTAACTCTAACCCTTCTACCCGAAGCCAGCCAACAGAATGTAAAACCTAATACCTCCGAGATATAGGGCCTTAAGGGCCAACCTACGGGTATGAACTTACCTGTTGCTGTAGAGTTGATAGTCCTGGACGTCTCAGAAATGCTCGAACCTGTACATGCACGTTCAGAAAATAAACAAGCTGCAAATGCTAACAAATAAGTTAGAAGAATTTCTTCCAAATTCATTCAAACTCTTAGAAAACAAACCGGTGTGTTTTCATCCAAGAACAGTGAGTTTTCTCCAAATACCATAACCCTAAACTTCAGCAAAAACTCACATTAAACTTGTCTAAACTTGTTAGCAATAAAAGAGGCTTACCTTAGCCGAGAAACAGAAAGGAACCGAGGAGATCGAAGTAGCTTCGACGATTGTTTTGTCGACAGGGAGGGAGAATGTCGAGAAGAGAAATGGAGAGAGAGCAGAGCGGAGAAGTGAAGAGGGTTTCACGCAGAAGGGAGAACTTAGCTTCTTCACCAAGTCGCCAGATGTCACTTAACCATTGGCTATCTCCCACCAACCTTAATTTCTCCCTAATTTACCCTTCCATGCATTTTAAACTTAGTGTTCAGCTTAGTTACACAATAGTTTGGTTCTCCCCTCACTAAATGCTCCAGCATTTTACAATAAAGTTGTTATCGTATTTATGGCAATTTAAATCCACACAATAATTCAACAGACTATTACATGGCCAAAATGTCAGGTGTTACATTAGAATCATCAAAATTGGATTCAGAATTTGGTTGTTCAGAAACTGAATACTAGAGTTAGTCGGAACAGAAACTCTATAAGGAGGAAAACTTTGCCAAGACGACAAACTTCTAAATAAAGATGTTCTTCTTGTAATATCTGGAGTAAATTTAATTTCAACATTTATGTCTGCGGTTTGAATTATTTGATCAACCTGATTATTTATAATTGGTTGAGAAGCTACTGCATTAGGAATCGTCCAATTTTCAGGAAAAATAACTTCTTCCCAATCGTTTTATCTATGTTATAAACATAAAAATCTAAGTATTTCATATCTTCAATGTCATGTCATTTCAATTTATCTATGTTACTACTAAAGGCTTATCATTCAACATTATAACATAACAATAGCAAATACTTAAATCTATAATATAGAACATCCATAAAATACATCCCAATCTCCAATTTGAACCATTAATCACAATAATCATCCTAACACTTTGTAATGTAGGCCAAGTAGTCAAACACACACAACACTACTTACCTTGAGCCTAACACAATTACAGCAACTTGTTCAATCTTTTGGAGCTTGATAAACCTATAAAATATTCACTTCACCATTAGCTGTATAATGCACCACATTTGCTTTAAACATAATGTAGCAATTTAACCCTTAATGAATTAGAATTTCGGAATATAGCTCACTGTTTTATATCAACTTCAAAACCTCATATCTCATGGTATACATATCCAATTGCTTTAATTCTAAAGCCCATAGTTTTCTTAAGATGTCTATTTTAACATGGTAAAAAAAATTTTAACAACTAGATGCTGTTAAAATAGGTTAATAAAACAAAATCCAAAACTATCCAGAATTTCATAATTTTGAACAACTTAGCATTAGGTGCACTAAACATACATAATTTAACATTTAATTCCCTCTAGAACCCCAACTATGATCTTAAAACATAAATATGTACATTTTTAATAAGGAAACTTAGATAGAAGATCTTAACTTCGTGGGTTTCCACAAACTTCTTCTTTAACATAACACAAAGTGTACCAAACAATCTCTTATATGCACTTAAATTCCTTCCATTCCAAAAGGTAGCTGCACTTTAGGTTCTTACAATATAAAGAAAAGAGAGAAATTTTGTGGCTCTTCCTTCCCAATGAGAATCATCTTTAGTTATGTTTTGGCTAGGTGAGAGATAAAAGGTTGAGATGGCTAAGTGAGAGATGAAAGGTTGAGGTGTAAAACCATAAGCAGGATGAGTCATCAACCATGTTTTGTTGTCTACCTCTGCAATCTTTTCTTTCTTTCCAATTATTAGTGGACATATTTCACATTGATTCTTTAAATTTTAAGAAGGGTTTTTTTAAAAAAAAAACCCTAAAGTTAAGGTTTTTTTAAAAAAAAACCTTAACTTTTACTGTTCAACGAAAAAAAACCTCAAGTTTCTAAAATAGGCGAAAAAAACCTTCTAGTCCGGACTGGGTACTGGCCTGCACAGAGAGGCCGGCCTGTCCAATTGGACAGGCCGGCCTCCCTCTTTTTTTTTTGCTAAATGACAAATTGATTTAAAAAAATATCAAACGATATTCAATTTACTTGAAATTTTTACCACATGTTCATCACATTGTGAGAAGATAGTGTGAATAGTTTCGTGATTTTATAACACTTGTACGATTTATTATAAGTTTAGTTAATTATTTTATAAAATAATTATAATAAATCGTACAAGTGTTAGACAATCACGAAAATATTCACACTATCTTTTCACAATGTGATGAACATGTGGTAAACATTTCAAGTAAATTGAATATCGTTTGATATTTTTTTAAAATTAATTCAAGTAAATTGAGTATCGTTTGATATTTTTTTAAAATTAATTTATAAATTTAAAAAAAAATACCAAATGTTATTAAATTTAGTTGTAATTTTTACTACATGCTCACCACATTATGAGAAGATAATTAAAGAATTTTCGTAATTTTCTAACACTTGTACGATTTATTATAATTGTTTTCTAAAATAAATAACTAAACTTATAATACATCGTACAAGTGTTATAAAATTACGAAAATATTCACACTATCTTCTCACAATGTGATGAACATGTGATAAAAATTTCAAGTAAATTAAATATCGTTTGATATTTTTTTAAAATCAATTTGTCATTTAGCAAAAAAAAAAGAGGCCAGTACCCAGTCCGGACTAGAAGGTTTTTTTCGCCTATTTCCGAAACTTGAGGGTTTTTTCCGTTGAACAGTAAAAGTTAAGGTTTTTTTTAAAAAAAAAACCTGAACTTTAGGGTTTTTTTTAAAAAAAAAACCCTTTTAAGAATTGATGACTCTCATTTGGGCTTTCACATTTAGCCCACGGGTTTTGACCCAAATTATCTTCTAAGAGCTCACTCCTAAACAAGTTTTCCTTCATTTACTAGTCTTGCTTAACCATTAGCAATTTACCAACTCCCTATTTTTAACTTACCAAACTACACTTTAATATAATTTAATAACATTTACTATTTGTTATCGTTAGTAACTTAAACACAAATAAATACATATATCTAATAAATTATGTAATGAGATTTTTGGATGTTATATTTTATATGGAATATGATGTAGCAATCTTTGTAATCTTAATTGCTTGTGTTATTTTTCTATATATATTATATTTTGTGTTGGATGCAATTGCCATTTATTTTATATATTTCAGGAAGCAAAACTAGCTTAGTTAATGGTTTTACAATTTCTTTTTTGAGAGTATTTGAAATGTGCTTTCGGGTGATTATACAAATAGGAAGATAAAAAAAGTGCTTGGAGTGGGCCTACGGTGATACTTTGGTTTTGAATTTCGGTGCCAAAAGTTCTTAATCACATCGACATCTGTTTGTTATGTTTTTGTGATTTGATGAAAGTGTTCATTGTTTGTTTCTGCACGGGAAGAACAGTAACTCATAACTGACCCTGTTCTGTTACCATTAAACTTGATTGACAATTACTGTATCAGCGTGTTCTTTTTGATGCAATATTCAAAAATCAAATGGTAGGCTTTTTTCTCAAAAGAATCTTCGCTCACTTCTTGGTAATTTCTACAACAGAAGTGCCTTAAATAGCTCGAGACCGATGAAGTTGCCAATACGACTTTGTTTGCTACAATTTTCTTTCATTTCTCTTTGCCATCAGAGTAACTCAGTTGGTTCTCAAAGAGGCTGTGAATTCCTTAAGTGGCAATGGTTCTGCCAAATTGGGAATCAGTCGCAAGCAACAGTAGTTGCTGCAGCCAATTCAACAGCCCAAGAATCTTCCAAAGAAATTGAAGCAGCCATGCAGATATCTTTGAGAAATACACTGGGAGTTAAGAAAATTAAACCAACTGATAGACCTATGGATGATTTTACAATCATGAAGGTAAACGTTGACATTGAGTCTTGTATGATATTCAGCTGAAGATTGAAATTTGAAGCATCATTTGCATAGTTAACACTGACTGAAAGTTGCTAAATGTTTTTGTTTCAATAGAAGGTCATTTTCTTTCTTTTCTTGGGAATTTATATTCTGATCGTACAGAAATCTCTTAACACAAATTTGGGTTTTATCTGATTCTGGTTTTAGGACATTAAGATAAGAGTTTGTGATCCAAGGGACGGAATTTGATGCTATGCTTTTCCTACCCGATTGTGAATCCTGTCTAAAACATCTTAAATTGCTTGCCCATTCTTGACTCTATAGTCACTGATTTTATTGATTGAGTTTGGTAAATAGTTTGAGGATTTATTTTGTATAGAAACTGTGGAATCAATCTTTGAGTCAGAATCTGCACGAATTTATTTAATACATTTCATTATATGGCTCAGTTGTCAAAAGATGAATCATATAATAAACCTTGATTTCTGGGAAATTATTTGATCAGAATGATTCAACTGGCTTGGGATGAGCCGAAGAAGATTTCAACTCAGAGAGAGCAGTGTCACTTTCCTCATTCTCTTCAAAACCCATGGTTTCCTGTTGAAAATGCTTCCTGCCAATAACAAACGTTTGCCTCAGATTACAAATGTTTATTAACAAATTCTATCCCAATTGGAATTCATCCAATCTCTTGAAATGATAAAAAATAAGTATTTGTACTGGCATCAATACCATCTTTCAATTTCATAACAATTATAATTGAGAATGAGTAATACTATAATTATTATGTTATTCTACTCTCTTAAAATATTAATTGACAAGTCAATCAACAATTAATATAATTAATGTAATAATTTATTACATTAATTGCAACAATCAATGTTTGACATATTAACGAATATTTTAAAAAGTATAGTAAGAGAGTAAACATAACATTATTCATTATAATATTCATTATAATTAAGTATATCATTATCAATATGAAAGTTTTATTGACCTTATCCATAAAGATGATTAGTAAATGTATTTCTAATTTCCCAAGGAAAATGCAAGAAAATATGAATTGAAGGTGATTCAACTTCTCCACAACATATCACATGATGGGTCATCAAAAAGAAAACAGGACATGTACCTTTGTGAAATAGAACTCTCTTCAGACAAAGCCTTCTCTAGCATCTCCTCAAAAGTTGTAGCGTGCCAACTGACTTTCTGATCCTACAGAAAAAGAGGCTAAAAATTAATCTATGTAATTGCTGAGAGCGAGGCTGCACAAAATGATATAAACAACCCATAAGCTTACCTCCTTATACTTGTTTGTAGAATTTGGGATTCCATTTCCATCCCACCACTTGGTTGGAACTTGAGAAGGTTGATCCTCGTACCAGTGAGCAGCAACTGTTCCAATAATTGGTCTTTCTCCAGGAGTTGTTCCAAAATTACTGTTTTTTCTAATCAAAGCTCCACGAGTTTGATTATGAGTGGGATTAATTGGCTTTAACCAAGCAGACAAACTTGCTTCTACGTTCAAATTCTTCCCTTCTGAACTTTTTTTTTCACCCATTTCTGAGATAGGTGTAGAAATGTCATGGTCCTCAATGCATTTGCTCAGTTCCGCTGCAAGTCGATTGGCATCCGAATCCTTGCCCTTCATTAACTTCCACTCGAAGTCACTCTCAACAGGGTTCAAACCCGAATTTACACACTGAGACCTGATTTGACTTCTCGCATTTGGCAAATCATTCACTGGGAAAACCGTTCCAGGCGTTTGCATCTCATCAGATAGCTTTAATGGGGTTGGAAAAGGTGATAGCCTTGCCTCACTCAAATTAGATGAAAAATCAGGGTCCTTGCAAACTCTGTTAATATCATCAGAGAAGGATGAATTCATATCAAATTCAAAACGGACAGACTTGCTTTTCCCATTGTTTTCTTTTACCAAATGGCAAGACTCATCTGAGTTAGCCACTTTATCAGATTGAAGATCCGGACTTCTCACTGTAATATGACATTCAGTACCTTCTGTACAGTCATGCAAGACCCTTTGAGTGTTCTGCTCACTGGTTACACAACTATAGAGACAAGGAAAAAAACAAACGAATCAGCCATTGAAAAGAGCTTAAACTGAAAGATTAGCTTGCCAAAGGTCTTGCAAAGGAATATATTGAACAGCTATAGCTGGAAATACACTATATTTCATCTAAAACCTCATTTTCTTGTAACAACATTACAATTATTTGAAAATTGTTGCAAATGTGACCTGCTAGGAGAATTCCCTGAAGAACCAGACCCTTTTTCTGATTTTTGGCTATGTTCAAATGGCGTACTTGGTTGATCTAGTTGATTTCCTGATAAATGATTCTTAAAAGTGTCAAGAAGGCATGAGTTATTTTTTATGCTATCATACTCTCTATCCCAAGGAGGAGACTCTCTAAGCTTATGGGATGCTTTCTTAATTTCAATAGTGGTCTCCATCATGGTACCAGACGGCTTTAGAAATTTGGCCTGCACATTGGATCTTGAGCTTCTCAGATGAATATAAATTAGAGAAATAAAAAATTAAATACATATATATATTGAAAGAAGATCTTTCTTTACCTAAAGTAGATATCTTATTGTTTATTATATTTCTCCGGTCAGCTTGTATTTTTTCAATCAGAGCTATAATTAATTTAAACTACAATTTATATAGTAGCGACCATAGTCACATTTTTACAATGAAGAGTCATAAATCAAATTACACATTTAAAATTTAACAAAAAATAAGATCGTCATTATGAGAAAGAATAAGAGAGAGACATGATAAAAATAAGAACAGTTTCTAAACAAACACAAGTGTTTCAAAACTTAAATACACACGATAAAAATCAGATTTATTGGAGAACTAAGAGTATAATTTGTCTTCAGAGTAATTTAGAAAGTGGAAACAAAAACTCTACATTTTCGAAGAAGTAAATGTGTTATATAATAATATGAATAATATTACGTTTACTCTTTAATCTTACACTCTGACGTAACAAACATTGATTGATGCAATACTTTATAATCTTACACCCTGACGTGACCAATGTTGATTTAAACGTATCATTCATCGAACAATATTATAAAACATCATAGAGCTGGAACATGAACAAAAATTGTTTTTGTTTTTTTTTTTTTTGCAAAACAAATCTCAAATTATTATCAATCCTCAGCCAACTTTAATTCAACAGAAAACTGCTGGTGGATATGACACCCTGACATATCATCATCCCACAAATAGTAGATGCAATGAGTACAAAAATGATTGGGATCACGGACTATGTATTTTTTAGAAACTAAAACTTATAAGACATTGAAACAGGGCAACGATTAAATATAACCTAAGATTCTAAAGCTTTTGGTTTAAAGAATACATCATAATCATACAGGAAAAGGTTACCTCATTCTTCACATCTTTCATATTTTCAGGCGAACCTGAAGTCACAGCATTCGCATCGTTGCCCTGGATATCTTCTTTTCCTTTAAAATGGAAATAGTAGAAAGAGTTTTGAGTAAGACGCAAAGAAAAAAAAAAAAACAGTAGCTGAAAATTTCAAAGGAAAAGGAGATAGATACCTTCGGCTAAAAATAGAGAAGATAAACGATTTCGAGATATCAAGGATTCCTGATCACAATTTACCTAGCAACATATGAACATCGAACATGAGAACGAATTTACAGTTTTTCATATGGCGTATGTAGAATTGATCAAAAAGAGGAAAAAAAATTGAACCGCATCGCATGGTTAACACCAAACAGAATATCGTCTAAAGCCAAACCCTAGCTTATTTTCCTCTCGTTTCCCAGTAGACGAGCAGAAAGAGAAAATGAAAGCTCACAATGGATTTGGAAACTGAGAAATCGGGGAGGAGGACCTTCCGGGCCTGACGGCGCCGATCTTTTCTGCCTCTAAAGCAACCAACAAAGCAACCCATTGCAGTAGAAATCGACCCGTTGAGGAACCTCACCAACAATTCACAAACAAACCGAAATTGACAGTGCAAAAGTTCCCATAACTTGGATTTGTCCGACCCACAAATCAAAACCCCTAAATACAGCTAGCTTAGTCGACTTAATATTTCTTGAAATCATCGTTGTTTAATGGAGACAGAGACGGATAGCGATTGGGAGAGAGAGTAGCGTTTTATCTTTCAAATTTGAACAAAGACGAGGGAAAGACATTTGCCGTCTTAAAATATTTTTGAAATAAAAAACACGAATTTAATATATGAAACCTTTGGGGTAAGTTTCCAAAGAAATAATATAGTGGGCCTTGAATTGCAAATAAAAAAATAGGCATTCAAATATTATTTTGGTCAATTGAATTAAATTGAGGGGAAATTACCGGTTTGAACCTCGAACTAACCGGTTTTTTCGATTTAAACCTTGAAGTAAAATTTTTCACGATTCAAACCTTGAAGTATGAAAAATTAACAAAACAAACCTCGGCGGACGTCCTATTGACTGTCCTCTGTTAATTTTGCCGGAGAACGGACTGTCTCTTCAAACAAGAGACAGTCCGTTCCCGAGATCGGACTGTCTCTTGTTTTAAGAGACAGTCCGTTTGCTTATTTTTGCCTATGAACGGACTGTCTCTTGAATCAAGAGACAGTCCGTTTGCTTATTTTTGCCTATGAACGGACTGTCTCTCGTAATAGAGACAGTCCATTCTTTAAATTAGGGCAAGAACGGACGGACTCTCTTAAAGAGAGTCCGTCCGTTCTCTCGATTATATCAGAAAACAGAGAGCATTTCTTGCGCAGCTCGCACGAAGAAATCCTCTCGGGATCCATTTTCTCTCCAACGTTGAAGGCGATTTTTCTGCACAAATTCGTGCGAAACTTACTCCAGGTATGATTTATCGTTTTGAAATGATTTCGTTCGATTTTTAGGATACAAATCGTGATTTTCCCAATTTTCGTATGAGAGGACGGTCACAAGGCGATGAAGGTGTGTCCGTTCTCTCTCTGTTACACAGAGAGGACGGTCACCACCGTGGAAGGTGTGTCCGTTCTCTCTCTGTAAACAGAGAGAGGACGGTCACGACCGTGGAAGCTGTGTCCGTTCTCTCTCTGTTTACACAGAGAGGACGGTCACGACCGTGGAAGGTGTGTCCGTTCTCTCTCTGTAAACAGAGAGAGGACGGTCACGACCGTGGAAGGTGTGTCCGATCTCAAATTTGCTAATCTAAAATTTGTTTTTTGAATTTTGCAGATCATTCAAATCTCCGTATATTACAATGGCTGAGAGACTAATTATTAGGCGAAAGGGTGGACCTCCAGAACGTCGGGCAACTTCAGCATCTTCACAGGCCGGACCGTCAACGTCTTCACAGGCCGGACCGTCAAATAGGCCAGTGAGGCCGCCACAGTCGAACCGGCCACAGTTTTATACTAATGAATATCGCTCCCTGGCGTGTGAAGAGCAGTTCAATCTAGATTTGCTACACCGATCAGTTACGCTTTCGAAGTACGTTGATTTTGCAGGTTGGGAGTCTTTGGGCATACAGGAGATGTTCGACAGAATTGGCCTGCATGGAGTGTATAAGTTGCGGGGCAATAGCTGTGATCGGATTGTTCGCTTATTCTATGCGAACATGAGCTTTTCCGGCAGAACGGGAACTATAAAGACGTACATATTGGGTACGGAGATTCTGATTACTCCTGAGACGGTCAATCAGTTGATCGGTTTTTCCGGGGAAGGGGCGGAAAGATACTACCAATCAATCCGGAACTGTCCTTTCATGGGAACAGCCGAGGGAACCGAGTTCTTAAGGCTCATTAACCGAAACAGTGACATTGTGGGGTCCCTTAAGCCGAGAGCCAAAGACATGAATGTAAAAGCTCGCGTAGTCCACAACATGGTGTGTCACACCCTTTTGCCTCGACATGGACATAGAGATCTCGTTAACTTCATGGATCTCTACGTGATGGAGAAGCTTTACAGTGGCAGGATGTTCGACCCCGGTTTTATGATATTATGTCACATGTGTGAGATCGGGCGGACACGAAACAAAAACCTGCCGTACGGTGTGTTGATTATACAGATTGTGAAGCATTTTCAGATTCAGTTACCGCCTGATGTGCAGATGCGAAAACAGCGGGCTAGTGAGGTTTTTGGAAAGATTCATTTGGTTAGGATGGGCCTCGTCGAAACAGACGGGATATGGACGTGCAGGGCAGATGAGGGGGCCTCCCAAGATGACACTCATATAGAGCAGCCTACGGACACCACGGTTCCAGAGACTAGTAGGGCGGATGTAGGCTCTATTGCAGAAAGACTCGATCGGGTCGAGTCTAAGCTGACGGAGATGATGAACTACCAAAGAGATATGTTCGCCTACCAGAGAGAAACGAGGCAAATCATCCTTGATTGGATAGGGGGTCATGACGGTCGTGGCGAACCGATGGGGGCCGATGACGACGGCGAACCGATGGGGGCCGATGACGACGGCGAAGCAATGGAAGACGATGCGGACAACGCCCAAGCTATAGACGCCCAAGCTATAGACGCCCAACCTATAAACGCCCAACCGATGTCTGACGATGATGCAGGTACATTTCAACCCATTTTTCGCTTTATTATTTCAATTATAAGTATTATTTTGTAACATAACCTTCATTGCGTGCAGATAGGAGCTGATCTGCCTATGAAGCGGCAGTCCAACCAAATTATAATTCATTTTGAGAGACACTAGTTTGATGTATAGTACTTTATTTTGGATGCACTGTAGTATGTACTTTATGTTGGATGTATTTTATGTTGGATGTATTTTAGTTAAATGCAGTTTAGTTTGATTTATTTTAGTTGGATGTAAATATATAGTAGTTACATGTATTTTGGTTGGATGCATTTGATCTTTTGTGCAAAATACTGGACCTGTTTGGGCTGTCGAATTTGCAGGATGATACTAGCTATGGAGGAGTCAAAAAACAAAGGAAACTCTGCTCAATTTTTTTCTCACTTGTGAATAATCAATTTTTTTCCCAATATTTTCTCACTTGTGTAGAGATGCTCCTCTTTTAAGTAAGGAAGGGTATGTGAACTGGCGTGCTTCTGTGAATGAAAAGAGTTTGGGGCAGGAGAATTCTGGATTTGATGACAAACCATCAAACGAAGTTGTGAGTAAATATGACAAAAAGATGGGACAAAACAATCAACAAGGAAAGGCGAGCAATGAATGTCTTGAAAATACTTCCAAACTAAATGTGGATAAAGTTCAAGCTAATTCTAAAGTGATATATTTTAAAGTGATGCATTTGTCTCGTTTATCCCAAAATCAATTTTAGACCATCTGAAATTACTATTCTGTCTAAAAGGGTGATAGACCTTATCTTAGTAATTTACTGCAATAGAGCCTACATTCTGTCTGACTTACTAAAATTGATTTTGGGATAAACGAGACAATTACTATTCTGTCTGATTTTCTGTTAAAGTGGTTTGACTTACTAAGATAAGGTCTATCACCCTTTTCTCTGCTTGCTTCATCTCCTATTCCAATTTCTTCAGTCGCCCCTGATTCTTTAAAATATATCACTTTAGAATTAGCTTGAACTTTATCCACATTTAGTTTGGAAGTATTTTCAAGACATTCATTGCTCGCCTTTCCTTGTTGATTGTTTTGTCTCATCTTTTTGTCATATTTACTCACAACTTCGTTTGATGGTTTGTCATCAAATCCAGAATTCTCCTGCCCCAAACTCTTTTCATTCACAGAAGCACGCCAGTTCACATACCCTTCCTTACTTAAAAGAGGAGCATCTCTACCACAAGTGAGAAAATATTGGGAAAAAAATTGATTATTCACAAGTGAGAAAAAAATTGGGCAGAGTTTCCTTTGTTTTTTGACTCCTCCATAGCTAGTATCATCCTGCAAATTCGACAGCCCAAATAGGTCCAGTATTTTGCACCAAAGATCAAATGCATCTAACCAAAATATCTGTAACTACTATATATTTACATCCAACTAAAATAAATCAAACTAAGTTTATTTTAGTTACAATAGAAACTAATATATTTACATGTAACTACTATATCAAACTGATAAACTAAATCAAACTAATATATTTACATGTAACTAGTATATATTTACATCCAACTAAAATAAATCAAACTAACTACTATAAATTAAGTTACAATAGACAAAATCTATAAAATGAAGCTGCTGCAGAATGTCCTTGCCATCGCCTAAGATCCATCATCATGTTCCATGGCCGCGTGTAGTAGATTCCTACACGCAATGACAGTTATATTAGAACATAATAATCTTAGTTTCTTGAGAGAGTAAGGTGAAAAAATATACCTGAGTCCCGTCTAATGTCTGGAAACCCATAAATGTGTCACGCGAAGTAGCAGCACCTGAACTGGATCCCCTCTCAGGACATGTGCGACTGTTATGCCCTTGACGCCGACATTTACTACACGACATCGTAGACTTTCTCTTAGAAATTATTGACGTAGAAGGCTCATCGACATCGCGCACTCTTTTCTTCTTCGGCCTACCAGGTTGGGGCCTTCTCTTTGGTGGAACGATTAGGATCCGATTCTCTGCTGCCGGCCACATCTGTTGGCCATTAATGGGACGAATGAAGTGTGAGTACATCTCTAAATATGTATCCCGATGATAGTATATATGGACGAAATTTTCCACCGGCTCTCTCATGAAATAAAAGCATGGAATGGCATGAACACATGGGATACCAGTAAGCTCCCACCTCCGACATGCGCACACGCCTTCATTCAAGTCAACGACAAATTGTTCGTTGCCGTTGCTGACCTCAAACCTTGCGTCTCCCGCTAACTCAGCACTCCAACCGTGAGCTGCCTGTTTGAGATTCTCTAACTTTTTCCTAATTTTAGGACACAGTACATCGTCTGACTTGAGCATCTCTTCGTATTTTTTTACAATTCGAGTCATCATGGTCTTTCGAATCATCTCGAACATAGCCAGGATTGGTTTGTCCCTAGCCGGCAATATAGCTGCATTGAAAGACTCGCATAAATTGTTCAAGCCCAAGTCGCACTTCAGAATTACCGAAAACGCATGAGTAGCCCAACTGCTAGGGGGCGTTCTTCGAAGCCATGCATGGGCATCCAGGTTTAGCTCATGCACTTTCCTCATTGCTATCTCAAAATATTCTCGTGTGGTTGCCCTTGCTGCATTCCACATAGCATCTCTATACGCTATGCCCCGAAATCGTCCTTTGAAGTTTGAATACATATGTCTTTGGCAAAAACGATGTTCAGCTAAACCAAATATGTTGTCCACAGCAGCCAACAACCCCTGAAAGTTTAAAGAAAAACAAAGTCAGTATAAAACAATACAACTGCAATGCCCGAATAATCATAATAATAGTAATAATAATATATACCTTTTGTCGATCGGACACAAATGTCCATCCTCGTCCAAGGCCAATGCCTAAATCGTCCTGTAATAACTCCAAAAACCACAGCCATGAGTCTTTGCATTCTGTCTCCACGTTGGCAACGGCAATGGGATAGACGCCATTGTTGCCATCAATACTCACGGCCGTGAGTAATTGGCCGGGGCAGGTGCCCTTCAGATGACATCCATCTAAACATATAATGGGTCTGCCCTGTTCCAACAAACCTGACACACAAGCAGCCATACATATGTACATTCTTTCAAATATCATCTTCTCATCTCGCCCTTCACCCACCACGTGACCATGTATTTTCACTGTACTGCCTGGATTTGATCTAAATATTTCTTCTGCGTACGAACGCACGAGTTTAAATTGTTCTTCGCACCTCCCGTAATTAAGTTCTTTGGCTTTTGTTCTTCCTCTTCTCGCAAGACTTGGCTTAATGTTCACCTGATGTTCCTTCCGCACTGTCTCGATTATATCAGGAATGGGCCAGTCAGGTTGACTCTTGAACCTATCTGAATAATACGTTGCCAACCACTTTGCCGAAGCGTGTCGATTATCAAGTGTCCTTGCACAGTTGTGATCGTTACGGTAGGACTTTATTTGGAATGTCGTCTCATTTTGCATGACCGAAGCATGCAGATGCCAGTTACAATCTCCTCCTTGACATTTTGCCGTTAGTCTCTTCGTTTCACTTTTAACAAATCTGATATCAAATCCTTTTTGCAGAGCATACCTTTTTACTTCGCCTCTAATGGCCATTAAAGAACCATATTTTCTACCCACAACAAAATCACCCGAAGTTTCTGCCCTTACTCGTATGCTTTGTGCCTCGTCATCATCTGAATTAAATGGTTCACGAAGCTCGTCGTCTAAGGTTTGCGATACCGAATGCACCTGTATTTCTCCTTCACCCTCTAAGTGATCAAATGGATGAATAGCACCGTATATGGGAGCGCGATCTTCCATATACCACTCTATGTTCGCAGGCTCATTTGTATCAGCCATTTACGACGAATAACTGCAAAATTTATTAAATGCTCGAAAAATCAGCACAAATCGTAAATTTTAACCAAACAATTCAAAAAAAAATGAATCAATTCAAAATTGACACAGAACCTGTAATAATTTTGGCCGAATCGGCAGAGAACAGAGAACAGCGCACAAGATTGAATTACAATTCTGGAGATCGGACGCACTGTCCGACGGTGGTGACCGTCCTCTCTGTGAAATTGGGATATATCTCAAATTTTTTACCTAATAATTGAACTAAATAAATTACAAACGATAAATTCATACCCTGGACTAAATTTTGATCAAATTTATGGAAAAATATCGCAGCAAGTTGGAGAGAAAATCAATCCCAACAAATTTATGGGAGCCGGAGGTTGGAGAGAAAATCTATCCGTCTGGGAAAAGATAGCCGTGACCGTTGGAGAGAAAAGTGAACGCTGGAGAGGCGACAGAGTGTTTTCTGTTTGACAAAAATTGGGAATATCACGATTTGTAACCTAAAAATCGAACGAAATCATTTCAAAACGATAAATAAAATCATACCTTGCGCTAGTTTCGCACGAAATTGGAGAGAAAATGGATCCCGAGAGTATTAATCGTGCGAACTGCGCAATAAAAGCTCTCTGGTTTTTGCTATAATCGAGAGAACGGACGGACTCTCTTTAAGAGAGTCCGTCCGTTCTTGCCCTAATTTAAAGAACGGACTGTCTCTATTACGAGAGACAGTCCGTTCTATGAACGAACTGTCTCTTGAATCAAGAGACAGTCCGTTCATAGGCAAAAATAAGCAAACGGACTGTCTCTATTACGAGAGACAGTCCGTTCATAGGCAAAAATAAGCAAACGGACTGTCTCTTAAAACAAGAGACAGTCCGATCTCGGGAACGGACTGTCTCTTGTTTGAAGAGACAGTCCGTTCTCCGGCAAAATTAACAGAGGACAGTCAATAGGACGTCCGCCGAGGTTTGTTTTGTTAATTTTTCATACTTCAAGGTTTAAATCGAAAAAACCGGTTAGTTCGAGGTTCAAACCGGTAATTTCCCTAAATTGAGAGTAAAATTGTGTTTAACAAATGCACCCTTAAACTATAATAGTTAACAAGATCATCATTAAATTATATTCCGTTAATAAAACAACTATTGTTGTTTATATTTCCGTTAAAATTTGCACGTACAGAATCACTTTCCTGATCTCACCATGAAGATGTGGTACGTGCCAGAGCTGGAAAGGGTTCGGGAATAGTAATGAAAGGAGCTATACTTGCAGTGATCAGGCCCAGCGGTGATAAGGTGGGGAAAAAAGCAATAGCGGTTCGTTGGGTATTGATTATGACACAATTGCTCGTTTTTTGTCTTCCGGAACGAGATCCCTCTCAAAAAACAGTGTATGCACTGTTTGGGCAGCGGGATCTCGCTTGTTTTTTTTTGTTTTTTGGAGCTGAATCTCACTTTTGAAGGACAGGATTCCCGCTACCCAGACAGTGTATACTTCCTCTCTAGAAGAAAATTAACAGCAGAGTCTCGCTGTTGAAGAATGAGTTTCTACTTTGACACAAAAACTCACGGAGCAGGATTTCACTCTTCAAGATTGGGCTCCGCACGTGCAAATTTTAACGAAAATATAGACCATTGTTGTTTGGTTAACAGAGCATAATTTAAAGGTAATTTTGTTAACGAACATAACTTAAAAGTGAATTTATTAATGACCTTATAGTTTAAAATTTGTTTTGTTAATTACCTTTAAATTTATATCATTAATATTTTATTTTAATTATTTAGAATTTATATTAATTATGACATCAAGCATAGGTGTCAAAATCATGAAGTAAAATTAAAAGTTATATACCAGACTCCATTAAAAATTATCCCATAATCTTGAGGTATCAACCGATCAACATACTTTTAGTTCTTGATCGGCAAGTCTCGCGTCTAATACACTTAATATGAGTATAAAATGGAATAGTAAGATATTTAACTGAGTTTCATTTAAACTTATTTCTCTTTCGTTGATCTGTTTATGCCAAACTTATTTATCTGATTCCATTAGACATGTCATGACATATTGCTACTTGTTTATCACATTTCTCGATTTTCTTATTATATCGTGCAAATATAAGTCTAGTCGCGTGATTATTGAATAATTCTCCTACATGAACATCATCACATTAAATTGATCTTAATTTATAGAGTCGCACTACGTTTATCTTTTTATTCTACCATCTTAAAATACTCGTTGACTTGTTAAGCAATGGTTGCACAAATTATTACTTAACACATCAACGAATATTTTATGAGAGTAGAGAATAAGAAGGTAAATATAGAATTATTCTAATTTAAAAATTCAAATAATTACAATCCGATAAATAAAATTAGATTTTGATGGATTACTCATCATTATGTAACGCTTACTCATCATTATGTAACGCTAATTTTTTCGTAACTGGTACTTAGAATTTCATTTCACAACTCTATAGTAGCAGAGACGATCAATTAGAGTAACATAATTTTTTTATAATCATTTATTTAAATATGGTGAAATATACAAATATCTTCATTCAATGAAAAGAAGCATGACAAAAAAAAGCTTAGAACTAATTAACGATGAACAAAGAAGAGATATTTTATTTATTAAAAAGAACTAGAATTAGGTATTATTTGAGACATAAAATTTTTCCTCCATGATCATATAGCAGTAGGATTACACTTTTTATTTTTATTTTTTTAATAAAAATATAAAATATTAAAGACGAGAATAAAAACATCAAAGAAAACACGCTTAGCTCAATTCTTCGTTTAGTAGATGTTCACAATTAACGTACATAGTAGTTGAAAAACAAATTTTAGATTTTGGATTAAAGAACATTTATTTTTAATCATGATTCGGATTAATCCATTTTGTTCTAGAACTTATGGATTAGGTCAAATAATAGGTTAACTTACTTATTTGTAATTTAAGCTATCTATAATTTAAATCTATTAGAGATGTCAAACGGATGGATTGACGTTTACAAGGCAGAGAAGCCCAACACAACCTACTACAATATAGTCGAGTTCAAATAGTTGAGCTTGCAAGCTTGCTCAGTCCGGGCCTTAAACGAGTTGAATGAGCCAACTCGTTTAGCTTATTTTAAATTGTAATTTTACTTAAACATGATGTGGTGTAATGATTTAAGTTAAGATTAATTATAATAATCATAATTAAAACAATCAGCTAAATATGTTTAAAACATAAGAAGTTATGGTATTTTTGAGAAGGTACGCAAATAAAAAGGTGAAATGGTAAATTTAGAAAGACAAATTAAGTAAAAGGGTAATTTTACCCACGGAGAACTTTAGAAAAACACTCCTTATCTGACAAAGAGGTGAAGTTGGAGGTTTGTTGCAGATAGAGAGAGAGAGAGAGAGAGAGAGAGAGAGAGGATTCTTTTGGTACAAGAATCAAACCTTGAAAGTGACAAAATAAATAGATCAAAGGGGTAAGAATTCTAACTTTGATGATTTTTCTAAACTATGTTGAATATTGCATGGTTTAGATAAAGAAAGTTGCGATGTGGGTCATATGTGGTCGCATGTTGACGTTGGATTAATTTGTTTGAAATTGGTTGGAAGCATGATGAATATATATATGGTTGAAATTGATTTCACGGTGAATTGAGTAAGAGAAATTTGAATTCTTTGGACAAAAATTGATATTCATTGTTGTTGATGGATAAATTTGATTGTATTTGATGAATAAAGACATGATATAGATATAATGAATCTAAGTTATGTGTTTTCTAATTTAAGTGAAAAATAAAATGCTTTTTATGAAAAAATATGAATGATGAGATTAGATAATCTTAATTATATGTAATGTTATCTTTGATTATAAATATTGAAAATTAAGGTATTGATAGTTGCGGTATAAGGGTTTTGTTGCATGAAAAATATGCTAAAATTGTGAATAAATGCCTGGAAGGTTAGGCTCTGGAGCGAACTTTTGATATCTAAAGCAGACGCCCTGAAGAGTAAAGATGAAAATATGTTTCGAGAGTGGACGTTCGGAATTAAAGGTCCGCATTTGGACAACTAAAATTGAGAAAAATGTCTATGTGGGCTTTTGAAATCCAAGATACATGTGCGGAACAGTAAGTAAAATGAAAAATATATCTGGAGCAGACGATTGTGGTTGGAGAACGGGCACTCAAAACTTGAAAAATTAGATTTGCATTTTTATTTTGTCAACTATTGTTGTCACTATTTTTGACCTGGTTTAAGACATGATTAAATGATACATAGATAAATGCATGACCACAGTTCGTGCATCATTTTGCTTGTTAAATAACAAGATTTGCATATTTTATATCACATAATTTACTAGTATGTATTATGCATTTAATGTATACATAGAGAAGATACTCAAATTATGTTTCTTGACGACTATGTGATGCGTGACATATCTTGTAAAATCCAAGAATTTTTAAAATTTTACGACTAAATTTTTTACATTTTTCTAGGTCAATGTGTTCAGTTTGACTCAAATTGTTGTTACACGTTGGCATGTAGTAATGCGTATTTTTCTTCGGTCAATCGATCAATGAGTGACTTTCATTTGAATGTGGGGTCAAATTTTAGTAATTTCGTGATTAGGCATAAATTGTTCATTCGGTCAACAAGTGAGACCATTTTGTTTATTTCACGTTAGTGTGAAATTTTCCTTCTCGTCTCGATCGACACGCTCCGGTTGGTATGTGTTGGGATCGAGAATTGGATACGTTTTCAGATATATATATATATATATAAAAGTTTATTATATTATATTACTTTATTATTAAAATAAGATAATATATTAAATTAAGAGTTAAAATCAATTTGAATCCCAAAATATGAGTTTAATTTGAAATAATCCTAGACTAAAAATTTTAACAACTAAAACCTTAAATTATTCAAAATATAACAAATCAAACCCTGCTAGGGGGGCCGATCACCCTCTATTATCAATTTACGCTGAGATCGGGGGACCGATCTAAATTGAACGGCCCCCCAATTTATCAAGTGCTTACGTGGCACTAAAAATATTGGGTCGGAGGGTCGATGTGGGGGATGGAGACCTTTGTTCCTTGCCTCTCGGGCTCTGCCGATAATGACTCATGTGTATTCGAAAGAATGTATGTGTATGAATGCTTGCAAGATATGTTTGCTTCAGTGTTTTAGACCTATTATATATTTGGATGATTGTCATCTATAGAGCTCCTATCCCGGTCAATTACTGACACCCGTTAGCATTAATGGCAACGATAAAATATATCTTGTTGTTGTTACCAATGTAGAATCAGAGTGTATAGACTCATGGACATGATTTTTGAAATTATTAAAAGAAGACCTAAATACTGAATCGAGATATGAATAGACATTTGTTTCAGATCGACAAAAGGTATAATGTATTTTTTATTGTTCTTTCAAATATTGGGGCGTTGTGGTAGTTATATTGGTTTATGTTGACTCTATTGTTCTTTCAAATATCAGTGGTTGTTACTCGTTATGCAGTAAGAATTACCGTCAGCCGAACACCGCTACTGCCTCCGGCATATGTACACAAATTTCAAAAAACAATTTCGGGGCAGAATATACAGAGATGCAATGTGGAATGCAGCCAGAGCAACCACAACTTTTCATTTCGAGAGAAAAATGAGGTTATATCAGATTAATCCGAATGCCCACGCATATTTTCGAGGCACAAACCCTAGATATTGGGCTAGTCATGCATTTTCTTCGATTCCCAAGTGTGAACTAGGATTAAATAATTTATGTGAGACATTCAATGCAATTCTATTACTTGTCAGAAACAAACCGATTCTAACTGTGCTCGAGATGATCCGAAAGTGCTTAATGACTAGGATTGTAAAAAATATGAGAAGTTTGCTGTGTCAACAGACGTCTTGTGTCCCTATATAAGAAAAAAGCCTGTAAAGCTAGAACGTGCAACTCGAAATTAGAGTGTTATGTTTGCGGTATAGGTGGGCAGAACTGGCCCGGGGACCGAGAACCAGACCGGACCACCAGTTTTGGTCCCAAATCGATGGACCACGGTCCGGTCCTCGGTCCAAATGATACATCGGTTCTCGGTCCGGTCTTCGATCTATGGCTCGAAATCCCGAAATACCGGACTGGACCGAAGGTTTAAAAAAAATACCCTCCCATCAATTTTTCCTGAACGGTTCAGCTGAACCCTCAATTAAAATGAACTCTGAACTTTAGAATTCAGAGTCTGAAGAGAAGACTGAAGCTTCGACTCGATAAGAACTCCCAACTCCTGAGCATCGACTTCGACTCTGAACTAGCGAGACTCGAAGTCTAATTTGCAACTCCCGAGCGATTCCCGTCCCCAGCGACCAGCGACCGGCGTCCTGCTCTCGACTCCCGCGGTGATTGTATGATCGAGTCCTCCGATTCACAAGACGCAAAGCTCTGTCTCCGTCTCTGGCTTTGTCTCTGTCTCCGGCTCTGTCTCCATGCTATTGTCCTCACTCCTCACTCACTCACTGTATGTACTATATTGTGTAAATTTGTGGAAGTAAAAATTAGGGCTAATTGTTTTTTACTTTGTTGTTGGTTGATAAATTATGGTTAATTTTTGTTGATTGGTTGGTTGATTAATCAGAGATGATGACGGTTGTTTGGGTTAGAACAAAAAACTAGAGACGTATCGATCACTTGATAATTGATATGGTTAGTTGCAATAATTGACTTCATTTTAATATTTATCTATAATGGTTTTGAATGTTGTAACTAACTGAATTCATTTGAGTTCTTATCCTTTTTTTTTATTTATATGCTTCCAAGAATGTAGAATTTAGGTAGTTTTTTGTTGCCTTTTCATGGTTCTTACTTAGCAATTAGGAGCTTAATTAGAATCACTTGCTAAAGCTGCAGTGTGATTGTCTCAGAATTTTTCAGATCGAGAACTTCAAGATCGTTGGCATTCTATTTTGTGGGACCTTGTAATTTCAGCTGAACCTTCAGGTCCCATGACGAAGGTTGAACTCTGCTACTAATGTATTGTCCAAGATTCGCGAAATTAGTAATTCAAAAGAAGTCATAGATTTTTAGTCGAAAACAAAACTGTGGCAGCATTCATACCATATGAGGTCATTTCTCCTCTACTCCCAGATATTACTGTGTGGAAAAGAATGAAAGATATTTCGAAAACATAGAGAGAAGGAGATAGGTTGGGAGGAACCGGGACCGAACCGAACCAAATTTTTGGTCCAGTCCCAGTTCGATCCCTGTCCTTCCCAGGACGGGTTCCGGTCCTCGAGAAAAAAATCTCGAAAACACGGTCCGGATTTGGTCCGGGTTGGAGACCGGACTGAATCGGCCCTTGCCAACCCCTAGTTTGCTTAAGCTGCATGATTTGAGGTCAGCAACGACAACGAACAATATGTTGTCGACATGAATACATGTGTGTACAATTGTTACAGGTGGGAGCTTACTGGAATCCTGTGTGTCCATATAATTCCCTGCATTCATTTCATGAGACTAGCACAAAAAAATTACGTTCATCAATCCTATCACCGGGAAACTTATTTGCAGATGTACTCAAACTTCATTCATCCCCTTAGCGCCCAACACATGTGGCCGCTCGTATAAAATATTAAGCAAATCCTTCTGCCCAAAAGAAAATGCCAACCTGGTAGGCCGAAGAAGAAAAGAGTGTGAGATATCAATGAACCTCCAAGTTCAACAATTACTAGGAAGAACTCAACGATGTCATGTGGTATATGTCGACGTCAAGGGCATAATAGTCTCAATTATCCTGATAGGGGATCCACTTTAGGCGGTACTTTTGCTTCTGCTTTGCAAGACACATTTGACGGGACGCACGACAGAGGAAGAAATGTATGACTATTTGAACTGTAATTTATGTATTTATTATACTGTATAATGTGAGTATTTATTATAATATGTAATTTAGTGAGATAAAATTGTAAAAATGGACAAAGTTTCCTTTGTTTTATGACTCTCACATAGCTAGCTTTAAACAATTCCTGCATATTCAAATAACAATTTTATAACTAACAGCCAGTTCCAGATAATTAAGTATCACTTAAGTACAGTCATGAAGTAAAGTACAACCATACACCAACATAACATAAACTAAATAACAAGCATAAATTAAAGTACATTCATAATACTCATAGCATAAATTAAAGTACAAACATAAAGTAAAGTACATAAAATTAAATACAAAACATAAATTAAACTACGGTGGGACATCGTCGTCGTCTCGCTTCACCCAATCAATGAGGAATTTATTCAGTTCTCTGTGGGACTTAGCTAGCTCTCTTTGTGTCACGGTGAGCTCCTAAACTCTGCCTATGAGGAAATCAAGTCTCTGCTCCATCCAGTCCCACCTACTAGCCGTCTAGGGGGACAATGGTAGAGCGATGGCGTCCTCGAAATTTGATGTTCTAAGCTCGATGTTAATGACGGTTTCTATGAATTGGTTTAGGTGAACAACGCTCGTGGACGGAGCTCGGTGTGCTATGGATGCGAGGTAAGTCTTCGTGCTTTGTTTGGCCTACACCAAGAGTTGTGAAGTTATCGAGGATATTGGTGAATTCCGTAGTTTTAGAATAAGTGATTGGGTAATTAAGTTGTATATGTCGTAGTGTGTTTTCTAGATATTATTGTTTGTTTTTCTATGTTATTTATAGATTATGCAATATGAACTGTACATGCATCACACTTTTTCAAAATAGCATGAAAATGAGTTTCTACACGGTTTAATGAAAAGTATAGAACTAATGAAAAGAAACGAATGCACATAATCCCGGTCACGACGGGGTGGGGTTCAGACATGGCTGTCTAGTTGGTGAAGCATGTTTTCCCCCCGATAGATGGAAAGGGCTGTCTAACCGCCAGACGTGCCCTCTCCATCTGGTGAGAGTAGACCTCAGTGACATCCCGTTATGTAACTAAATGATCCCGATGATTGCATGATTTTATGAATGACATATGCACAGCACGCATTCGCATTTACGTAGATTTACTGAGCCTTTGGCTCATAGTTTATCTCTATGGTGTAGGTGAATTCGATACAGGTGAGGATGACATTCCTCCACCCGACGCATGAGCAGGTTGATGGAGGATGGCCCGTGGAAGTGCGCTGGGCAGTCGACGCGTATTTTGACCCGTGGGGACGTATGTAAGTATTTTGGGTTACATTGGGTAGAAAATGTGTAAATAGTATATTTAGGTTGTTGTAAGGATTAGTTGGAATTTGATTTTGTTAATGGAAGTGTTTTGATGATTTCGGAATTTACTGGAACTGCTTGGTGATTTTCAAACTTTATAGGGATTTGTTTAGTTTTCAAACGGATCCACGTAGTTCGTTTTTGTGAAAACTTACTTCGTTTTAAATACGTCTCGAGTCGGTTTTTGAGTGAGATTATGGAGGATGTACGAGTGTCGGGTGACTTTATGTTGAAATGCATTGTTGTGATGTATGTAGTGTTTAGAGGTAAATTGATGAAGGAAAAATTGTGAAGTGTATGTGTAGGGAGTTGAAGGAAAGAAAGGGAAAGGAAAGGAGGAGGCATGGTCCCTGCGCAAGGATGACACGCACAAATCGAGAAATGGTATCAGAGCCTGTACCCAACTGGAAATGTGGCCAACCAGGACGTTGGGCTCTCGAGAGGGGGTGATTGTGATGACCCAGATGTGTAAGTATGTGTACGATGGCTGCACGAATCGGAACCCGAATGGCGGTACGTCTGTGCGAGCGAACCAGAAGGTGATGGGTCGTAAAAAGGGGGTCGTCACAATCCCACATCGCTTTGAGAAGTATGTGGAAATGAAACATATGTAAAGAAACCCTCCCAAGATAGCAAGACACGTTTTGGAGCACAATTGACAACGGATCTCATAAGAACTCCGAAGTTAAAAGTGCTTCGGCGAGAGTAGTACCAGGTTGGGTGACCGACTGGAAAGTCCTCGCCAAACAAAGCCTTGAGGGGAGGATATTGGGCTATGGCCCAATCCCTAGAGCAGACAATATCTTACTGGGAAAATGGGTCGTTACAGGACCTCCTCTGCCCAGCTTCATATTGTCTCCAGTAACACCTCCAACCTATGGCATTCTCGATTGGGACATCCCTCATCCTCTGTTGTCAAATTAGATTTATCTATTTGTAATTTGTCATCTACTTTGTCTGAACTCAAAGACTTTTGTTCATTATGTTTGTTAGCTAAATCTCACAAATTACCGTTTTATAATTCTATGTCTCATGCTTCTGCCATGTTTGATTTGATTCATACCGATTTGTGGGGTCCCTCACATGTTTTATCCATTACTGGTGTGAAATATTTTATTCTTTTTATTGATGATTATTCCAGGTTTACCTGGATATACTATTTCAATTCAAAAAATGAAGCTTACAACACCTTTATTACTTTTCAAAAAATGATCCTCACTCAATTTGTTGCCAAATTAAACAGATTCGATCAGATTGGGGTGGCGAATTCCTATCCCTTTCCAAATGGTTTTCAACTCAAGGGATTTTGCATGAAATTTCTTGTCCATATACCACTGAACAAAATAGACGTGTTGAACGTAAAAATCGACACAATGTTAAAACAGGTCTAACCCTCCTTGCTCAAGCATCAATGCCCTTATCTTTATGGCCATTTGCCTTTAGTACTGCAGTCTACCTAATTAACCGACTTCCATCTAAACTTCTCTCCCATAAATCTCCATTTCAAATACTCTACACCAAAATTCCATCTTACTCTCATCTTCGAATTTTTGGTTGCTAGTGTTTTTCGTTCTTACGACCGTACAACTCTCACAAGTTGGAGTTTCGGTAGAGTTCCTGTGTCTTCCTTGGTTACAAGTAGCTCTCATAAAGGCTATATTTGCCTTCAGCTTTCAACTGGTCGACTATATGTCCCCACGACATGTAGTTTTCAATGAAACCTTGTTTCCCTTCCCGACCAGCTCATCTTCTACTATACCTTCACCCATAGTACCCATCGTCACTACTTTGTCATTCCCCACTCTTAATCTCTCATCTCGCAATTCCCCAACTAGTGCTACACACGTCTATACTCTCAACAACATTGTCATTCCCTCTCTATCTGTCACTCCGCTCTCTTTCTCTCGGATTGACCAACCTGAAATATTACCAAATCCGCTGCCTGTAAATGATCATCAAATGGTTACGCGGTCAAAGTCCGGCATATTTAAACCGAAAGTTCTCTTCAGTACCACGACCAACTTACCGTGTGAACCATTATCTTTTAGTGAAGCCTCTAAACATGATGAGTGGCGTGTGGCGATACAAACTGAGTTCAATGCTCTTTAGTCTCAAGGCACTTGGACACTTGTTCTAAAACCAAGTACCTCTCGGATTATTGGTTCAAAGTGGGTTTACCGAATTAAACTTTGTCCGGATGGTTCGGTAGATTGACTCAAAGCCCGACTAGTTGCAAAGGGCTTCCAACAAACACAGGGGATTGATTCTCATGAGACTTTTAGCCCTATCATCAAACTCACCACTATTCGACTTCTTCTTAGTATTGTTGTTTTTCGACAATGGCTCATTAAACAGTTAGACGTCCAAAATGCCTTCCTTCACGGTGATCTTTTGGAAGATGTGTATATGCTTCAACCACAAAGATTTGTTGACCCTACTCGGCCAAATTATGTATGTAAACTTCATCTATCCTTATATGGTTCGAAACAATCTCCTCAAGCTTGGTTTCTCAAACTCAGTACAGCTCTTCTCAATTGGGATTTTCTTGGTTCCAAGGCTGATACGTCAATGTTTATCTATCATACTACATCTCATATTATTGTGGTTTTAGTATATGTTAATGATATTCTCGTGACAGGTTCATCCTCTTCTCTCATATCTCAGTTGATCATTCACTTGTCTCAGCTGTTTGCTATCAAGGACCTCGGCAACCTGCATTTTTTTTTTGGATTGAGGTTCATTGTCAGTCTCATGGTTTACATCTCAGTCAAACTAAATATATCCGAGACTTGCTGACGAAGAGACGCTTACTCAATTCCAAGCCTCAGAATACTCTTCTTGCTTTGCCACCGCTCTCTATTCATGCTGGCACAACTCTGCCTAACGCTACTGAATATCGTAGTATCATTGGTGCTTTGCAGTATTGCACTATCACAAGACCGGACATATCATTTGTTGTTAACAAACTTTACCAATTTATGCACACCCCTACTGATATTCACATGCAAGCAGTAAAACAAGTTCTCTAGTATTTACGAGGTACAGCTCATTTGGGATTATTTATTCAACCAAGTGTCCATCATTCTTTATTCTGCTACATAGATGCCGATTGAGCTTCATGTCCTGATGGTCGTCGTAGCACCAGTGCTCATTGTATCTTTCTTGGTCACAATATGATTTCCTAGTCGTCCTCAAAACAAAAAGTTGTCTTCCGATCCAGTACGGAGTCTGAATATCGAGCTGTAATGGTTAGAAATTTTTAACCTTAATTCTAGAATTCTTTTGAAAGATGAAGAACTCTCAAAGGGTGCTGGAAATTGGGATTTTCGTGGGAGGGGGGAAACAGTTCCAGAACAGAGGCGAAAAAGAGAAAAAGAAAGGGAGAGAAGAGAAAATAGAGAGGAAAACTTCAAAGCTTGAAGAATGGAGTTCTAGGGTTCGAAAATCAAGCTCCAAAGTGGAAACTATGTGGAGAATTGGTGGAACCAACATTTTCGGTAAGTAAACCTTGCACGTAGAGTATTATAATTATCTCTACTACATGATTAGATGAAGATCTTGAAATCGATGTTTGAATTGGGCAATTTATATGTAATTAGATGATTGTAAATAAGGATTAGAAGCTGAGAATACATTCAAATTTCGTTGGTTATGACTATTATAGAAGTTTTGAATTTGGGATGGAAGTATAAATTGGTGATTGATTGGTTTTGTTTATTTTTGATATAATAAATCTAATGAAAATTTTTAAACCTATAAAATAACCATGCATTATAAACAATCCAATGTTTTTATTTAAAATGTCAATACATGCTCAATCCGATGCAAAATTTAACAATCAGTGATATTTGTTAAATAATGCATAACATATATCTGCCCAACATTTATAACTATAAAACATCCCTACAGCTTTCTGGGACTTTCACCGGCCAGGACTGTAGTACCTCAGTTTGCTACCCTCGCGAGATTTAGGGACTTTCAACTCAAGGGGACCGACTACGCGTAACAACCTTACTCTTTTCTCCATAGTTATACATATTGTGCAATCAAAATTTTTAAGTAATAACCACTTCTTTTTTCATTTAAACATGCTTTAAAATTTTATAAAGCAAATGAAACGATCAATTAAAATCATCATATAATTCATCCATGAATCAATTGTTAGAAAAACAATTTTTTCACAAAACAATCGGATTAAACACTTTCAAACAACTCTTAAAAAAATGACGGGTTAGTCAAAATATAAACGTATCCATGCAGTTTAGAAACTTGAAAATTTTTATTATTTTTCCCACTTTGGGAGTCCATAACCTGTTGAGGCCGGAACGGGTCCTGACACAAGCACTTGCACATGGAGCTACTGAATTATTGTGGATTCAATCTTGCTTACTGAATTGCATCTTCTTCCACATTCACCTCCTTTGCTTTACTGTCACAACATTAGCACCCTGTACCTCGCCTCCAATCCAGTTATGCATTCTCGTTCCAAGCATGTCGAAATTGATCAGCATTTTGTTCGTGAGAAAGTTGCCAACTGGTCTCTGAATCTTGCCTATGTCCTCATCCACTGATCAAATTGCTGACTGCCTCACAAACTGCTGACTGCAACTCGTTTTCAAGAGTTTCTAACCAAACTCACGGTTCTTCCTCGACCCATGCGTTTGAGGGGGATGTTGAACCATACGTCTGAACCTGGATCCAGGTCATGTTGAACCATACGTCTGAACCGGGTCCAAGCTCATCTCTCTTCTCTATCTTCTGTAATCGTTAGGGCAAAATATATAAAAACACTCTCTGTAAAAGTTGTTGTGGTTGAGATGAACAAAAACTACTTTTATCTCTTATTCCCCGTCCAACATGAGACAAGCTAAGCTTTTAAGTTAGTCAAGAATTTTTCTAGCTTACGCTATTCGTAGCTTATTTGACAACTCTTAAACTAAAAATTCCATTAAAAAAAAAAAAAAAAACCTCAAACCTATTAATCTACTCCACATCTCTTTTATTTTCAATAAATTACCATCCAAAGTTTTTATTTTAAGTAGAACAAAAATGCATAAGATTTACATTTTAGAACATATGTATTATCCAAAAAATAAACAAAGAATGGAATAATAGAAAATATTTATTATTGTTTGGAATATAAAAAAACAGAACATGCAGATGCTACCACAAAAGAAAACCATGCAACCTTTTCATTGTCAATGAAATATCGAAATTAATTTAAAAAATATTATAAGTTCTTCAACCCTCGAAGGCAATTAAAGTCGAAAAATTCAACGAAGAACTATAAAAAAAATTAAATTAATATCAACCAACTACTTTAACTTTCCCAAGTCGGTCGTGTGTCACTTCATATATCAAAAGAAGCTGAAGAAAAATTCAAAGAAAATGTACAAAATGGACACAAGTTATTGAAAAAACGAGCCAAAAAACATGCAAAACATGGAAAAGTTAGGCCCCAGCCTCAAGTCACATATTATTGCTGTCATCCACGAAAATATGGCAATAATTGCCAACTACTTGTTACTATCACTAGATTTTCCTACCCAAATTCAAATAACATGTGCTTTATTTTTTTAATTTATTTTTTTAATATTTTTGCACAAGATTCTAGGGAAGAACAATTCTTTCTCCACTCTCTTTAATTTCAACCCCATTAATTAATTTATATATATATATAATATAATATAATATAAAATATAGGGTTGTGTTTAAGAGTCAAAATCTAAATATCTCCATCCTTTTCAATCTTCCACTTGAACATTTAATTCTAAATATTTTAATTCAAAGGTGGCTAGCTTCCTATTTCAAGAACATCATTTTTGTTTCAAAAATATTAAATTGAATCAAAAATAATTTTTAAAAAATAAATATGACGATATTTATTGCATTTTTAATTTAAAAATAAAACATTAATTTACACTAATTACATAACTTTAGCAAAAATAAAAAAATAAAAAAAATAAAAAAGCTTAATTAGATAGGAATTTATTATTTGTAGTGAATGGAAATAAAGTCAATGCATGAACAGCTTAAAATAAAAATAAAAAGAAAATATCAAGAAGAATTGTTTCTCAATAATTCTATTTCGACTAACATGAAAGAGAAATGGAATTTTTAGTATAATGTTCAAAAAGGCAATTATTGTATTTTTATTATTAATTATTTGAATAATCATAAATTCAATTAAAGATCGAATTGCAGAATTGCATATCGACCCCACGATCGAAATTATAACGATGAGGATGATTGACAACTGTTCGATTGATCTGAAATCAATTTTCATAATTTAATTTAGTAAGATCAATTAAAAAATAAAAATATAATATAATAAAATATAGGGTTGTGTTTAAGAGGTCAAATCTAAATATCTCCATCCTTTTCAATCTCCCTTGAACATTTAATTCTAAAATTTTAATTCAAAGGTGGCTAGCTTCATATTCAAGAACATCATTTTGTTTCAAAATATTAAATGAATCAAATAATTTTTAAAAATAAATATGACGATATTTATTGCATTTTTATTTAAAAATAAAACATTAATTTCCACTAATACATAACTTTAGCAAAAATAAAAAAATAAAAAAATAAAAAAGCTTAATTAGATAGAATTATTATTTGTAGTGAATGGAAATAAAGTCAATGCATGAACAGCTTAAAACATAAATAAAAAGAAAATATCAAGAAGAATTGTTTCTCAATAATTCTATTTCGACTAACATGAAAGAGAAATGGAATTTTTAGTATAATGTTCAAAAAGGCAATTATTGTATTTTTATTATTAATTATTTGAATAATCATAAATTAAATTAAAGATCGAATTGCAGAATTGCATATCGACCCCACGATCGAAATTATAACGATGAGATGATTCACAACTGTTCGATTGATCTGAAATCAATTTTCATAATTTAATTTAGTAAGATCAATTAAAAAAATAAAATTTTAAGTGACATGTCTTTCAATAATTTCTAAAACATGCATGCAAATAGACCCAATAATTAGCTAATCATGAGATCAACCCATGAATTAAAAGTAGGCACCGTCAAATTGACAAAAAAAGGTAGAATTTAATTAAATAATTACTTCAAATTGAATGAATAATTTAAATGTAGTCAATTAAGTAATTATTTATCGATTTAATATTCGAGCGATGAACAAACGATGCATACGATCACTCGAATAAATTACTTTAGCTCGACGAACTTAGTCATTACATAGCGTGAAGTATATGTTAAACCAAGATCAAAAGTTTGAGAAACAATTATGAGTATTTTTCGTCTAGTTTATATTCTCTCGGTGTTTATTTTTCTCTAATTTATGTCTATTCTTTAAATTCAACGTCATCGATTGAATTAATTAACTTTACGTAATTTTTTTTTTTGTTGATCAACTAAATTTAAATTGCAAAAATTGAAAATAATATTTTTTATTTAAGGGTAAAGTGCAATTTTTAGCCTATGAGCTTAGAGGTAGATGAAAATTGATATTCTAAACTAATATTTTGAGCGAAATTGCTGTTATATTTTAGGTCATTTGCAAAATGACACATGATTTGATAAAATTTATTAAATATTCTACGTTTTTTTAGCTCCTATTGGTCATTTTAGCTCACTCTAGTTACCTTGATTCTAGTTCCTATCCGTCATTTTAGCTCACTCTAGTAGAAGAATAGTTTTGCTAAAATTAGGAGTTAAATTACACTCTAATCTTTTATTTAAATAATATAATTTTATAAACAAAGAAAGAATAAAAAATTTCTCCTCATTAACTATGATTTAATAATTATTAATTCAATTTTTCTTTAAAAAAATGTTTATTGTATTTAAAATTTGGTAAAATTTGACATTTTTTAATAAAATAAACAAAGCAATACTTGTAAACAAATAATTAATGATCATTTAATGTTATGTGGAAAATAACAGCTTGCTTGAAAAAATGGCATTCTTTTCTGCACTGTAATTAATGAGTTGCTAAAATTGATTAAATTATTACTTGTAAATTTTAATTTTTTGTCAAATAATTTAAAAATTATTTAATTTACTGCTTTAAAAATGTATTTTTATTTCTGAAAATAATATCCACATTTTTAATTATAGTTATAATTAATATTTCAATTTTATGAGCCAATCAACAATGTAGAATAGAACATGACCACGTCACTTCTCTTTGACTTTCACTCTTTGGGAATCCATAATTCCAAACTTTCTTTTTCCATTTAGACTACTCATAATATGTACATCACACGTTCACATTTACCTGTCTATGTTAAGAAAACTTGTTCTAAAATTAGGAAAAAAAAAAAATTATGCACTGAGATGACATTTCAATCCGTATATTTTGGAAAAATATAAAATATCTCATATTATGTTTGTCATTTATACTAATGTTCAAGAAATTCACATATGACTTTAACGTTCCGTACGTAACAGTTGTAACACAACGACCCTTTTCATTAGGGGTAAAGAAATAACAAAAACTCTGACAACTCCCAAATTTCTATTGATTGTGATAACTCAATTCATATTAGTGAGATGCACAATCTCACATCACTTGAGAGAGTGGAAAGTGAATGGTTTATAAGTAGAGTACTACTTCATATTTAGTACAACGCGTTCTATAAGAATACATTTGTACAGATTCCAGTCCAAAGCAGACAATATTATACTAGAAGTACTAGAAAACTCCACAAAAATTAATAGTGGGTAAGAAAAAAAATTCTCGTAGTAACAAGTATTAGTACTTGAAAATAAATTAATAATCTTAGACGTATGGGTTGATATGGTAGCATAGCAACATCCCTTGAATAAACTAAAAAAGTGTGATAACATTATACAAAAATAATAATAATTAAAAGGTGAAAAGTATGTTTTAACAATTCCCTTACGGCATTATGAGAAAAAGTCTATGGTCATAAACCAGATGAAAATGAAGGTTTTGGTATTTCTATATGAGCAGGTTTGCTGGCTTTTCTGCTTCTGTTCTTGGCTTCGTTTCTTAGGAAATGGATATTTCTATATTTATTCCGTCGGAAGTGAGAGATTCAGCGAGGAACGGAGCGAGAAAGTATAACAAGTCGGAGTTTCCCAGGTTAAGATGGACTCGCGAGCTTCATCAGCAATTTGTAGCTGCTGTCGAAAGCCTTGGTGGAAGAGACAGTAAGCTTTTTACTTCTATTTTTCTGGGTTTGTAGAGAGAGAAAGTTCAAGTTTTACTTTCAGGCATCATTTCTGGAGTTTTTAGAGAGACATAGAGTTTCACGGGTCACTGAATTTTGGTTTTCTAGGGAGCTTCTGAAATAAACATTGTCCTAAACTGAGCAAATTTTGGGTTGTGTTCTTGGAGAAAACAGTAAATTTGAAGGAATGATTTGATGGGTTTTAAAATTTTATGTTGCAGAAGCAACTCCCAAACGTATTTTGCAGATGATGAGTGTGAAGGGGCTGAAGATTTCTCATGTGAAAAGCCATCTCCAGGTATAGTTTCTAGGAAGCCAAACACTTCTCACAATATTGCATGAAAATGAGATATAATTACGATGAATTCTGTCACTGCTTCACTGAAGGCACTACGGAAGAAAGATGTAGTTTTTGAAACAGTCGATAGGTTAACTAAGTGATCGCATTTCAATCTAGTAAGAATGAATTATTCTTCTCAAATCTTCGTCATTTGCACGTGTCTGAACAGTGTTTACATCGGAGTTAGTTTTTTAGAGAGCTCCGCTAAAAGTTTTAAAAGAAGAATTGAATCTTAGTGCAAATGAATCGACAATCATAAAGACTTAAACGAATCATAGTCAATTTTGCACAGTGTTTTAATCGTGGAACATGTATAATTAGAATTATTTCATTTTGGCTTATTTCTAGAGTTCAATAAATTGATGTGTGTGACATGAAATATAATGAATGACGACTTTCAATGTTGGATCTTTGTATGTTGTTGCAAATAACATGAGTTCAGACAAGTGGGGTTTATGAACCTCCTCTTGTGTGATCGATCATATGTTACTTGATCTGTAACATCCTCATGTCCATCAAATCAAGTTGTTCAATATTATCAAGAGAGATACTTATGAAACATTGTCAAGAGAGAGAGAGAGAATTACACAACTACTCTATATGGATTTGAATCCCTCACAATATCCGACATTGAGCCTGTCTTTCCTTAACAAACATGCTTCCACAAGCATAGTGATTAGTGACTGTATTTATTTCATATTTTTGACTAAGAATTCTGGGAGGTTGTGTATTTTGTACCGGTAAACCCTCGTTTTGTGATTTTTACAGATGAATTTCTTTGCTTTATTTGTGAATTTATAAAAATTTCCACGTAAATCTGCGTTCATCAACTATCATAAATATTGTGATAGGCGTATGATCAAACAAATTTATGGTGTTTGTTTGTTTGTTTTTGGATCTTGTTTCTAATTTGAAATGAATAATATAGATGCACAGAAGCATGAAGGAGCACAGCAATATCATTTCAATGAACAAACAGCGAAGGAAAAGAAGATTTGGAGATGATCTCTCAGCCCTCTCTTCTTCTCACAGGTTCGTCTAGAAAGTAATTAGGGTTTCTTTCAATTCGATCTTCTCCTTCATCACTGGATTTCTGTTTAATGGTTGCAGACAAGAAGGAAGTGGACTGAGAAAATGGGTTTGCGCAAGAATTGATTTGAACGAGGAAATCTCTTCCACGAACAGCCATGGATCTTCTTCATCTAAACAACCTTCTTGCTTAGATCAGAACCAGGTTTCCACTTCTTCTTCTTCTTCTTCTTCTTCTATTCGCACTGAGATTCAGTTAGGTTTTCTGGAAGTGTTCGATGACAGTGATATACCCATTTGCAGGATTCAAACGCAAGCTCAGATAGCACTAACGAGGAAGAAGACGATCTGTCGCTGTCGTTGAATCCGCCATTGAAGCGATCTTCAACCGCAGAACACAGAGATCATCATCATCATCATCATCATCACCTTCCTCCCTCTAACCCATTCAACATTTTACTCAAAATCCAAGAGTTCCAATCTCTACGCACCAGTCCCATCAATTTGGACCTTACCATTTCTTGATTCACGTTCGGAGACTTTTCTTTGGTAGATATTTGAATATTTTTAGGACGAAACGTTGAGTTGGGTTAAAATCGATTAATGTAACAGTTCTATATTTATTTATGATTTTTTTTTTTTTTTTATGTAAACAAGAATTAAAAGTATCTCACGATATGATCGTTTAAAAAGTTGAGATTTTAATTAAATTGTACCACATTTTTTCAAGTTTCGTGGGTTGGAAAGAATGTTGATAATATTGTAGAGATAAGAATAAGCTTTTCATGTGTATAGAGAGAAATATTACATATTTGTTTTGTTGTTGTAACGTACACGTGCTCCTAGTACAATATTATTCGCTTTAGGTCGAAACCTGCACAAATTTATTGTTAGGCCTATCTCAAAACGTGTTGTATTAAGTAGGAAGATAAACTTTACTTATAAATCATACATTTTTCACTCAAGTGATGTAAAATTACTCACCTCCACTGGTATAGATTTAGCCCTTACACTAGACACTTCTTGAAGGCTGACTCTCAAAGAATAGTACCCAAACTTACGTGTTAAATATGATGATGCTTTTTATATTTCCTTGTTTAAATTTGACATAGTATGATGTTCATCTAAACTCACATTGATCTTACTCTACGTCTATCATTTTCTTTTTCCAATAGCTTCAATTGGCGACACTGGAATTATGAATACAACTTAGCAATAAGCAAAAATGACATAAACTCTCTTTTTTCCAACCATAGCATTGCAATTCAAAAAGAAAGTGGACACTAAACTCCATTTTCCAACAATAGAATCATAATCTGCCAATCTCAAGAAACTTAAGAAAGATGCAATATATTTACCAAGTACACAATCCAACAACACATGAATTAAAAGAAGTTAACTTAAGACGGTGGAAATATGCGTCAATGAATTAACAACTACCTTCTTCAGAATGGTATGACCTATGAAGCATCATCACCTTTTGACCCTCTAAATGCTTGAATAGGGGGTGTAACATATAATGGTAACAGGTCAGACTACTTACCTCCGTCCACTCCCCATTTATCATCATATTTACACTTTACTTTTTCTTTGGTATTCTGCAGCTGCGGCGAGAATAAATAGTACAACGGACTTGCGGGGTCGAGTAAAGAGATGTTTTTGAGTATATTCTGTATCTTTTGACCAATTTTATACGTGATGTCCACTCTTTGATAATGTTTTCTTCATTCCCTTGCAAATCTTTCCAAACCATATCAAGTTCATTATGGAAAGCACTGATGGAACCACAAACACAAGATATTGCCCAAATTTGTACATCAGCTTCACCTGATATATGAGAAAACAGTGATATCAAAGCTAGGTAATTATACAAGCGATAGGATATATGATCACCACATGACTTTTTAGATACTCATGTCATGTTTTTTTTTCTTTTGATTTTTTTTTTTTTGGTTATTTTACTGGTTAAATTGAAACATATCTTGTTGATGCCATGAAAAAGGATGTTTCTAAATTCCGCTTCTACAAACAAAATAAATGCAAGTACTATGCGTGTCACTTCAAAATAGTAATGGAGCCCATTGAGATCGAATCAATAGCGGACCAAGAAAAAAAAAATAATTTAGTTAAAATGGTCCAATATAGAAAAAATATTATTAGCACAGATCTAAATTTGACAGCTAAAGAGCAAAAAAAAAAAATTGAGTTACCTCATCAAAGTGGAGATACACGTGATAAAAAATGTATACGAACAAGAGTATCCTGGCAATCTGCACAGAACATTACAAAAAATGGAACAGATTAATGGGAAAACAAGCTCTCTTCGTCCCTAGAGCACAAAAGATGGAAATTATTGAATTAAAACTCTAAAATTCACCAACCAGCCATGCAAAGAATATTACAATCCCGTTCATGAGGTATGCTTTGCTATTTTTCATTCCAGTTACGTCAAGGTACCTTTGCAAAACAAAAATTATTTGAAGCCAGCGCATCAAAATACAATATAAAAGTCACTCACGAATTATAGTTTATGTCATAGTATTAATTAGTAATTACCATCGCAAATTCACACCAGCAGTAGTGGTCTCAGAAATGAGAACCATGTAGGTGTAAAGCTGCCCCTCACAGGTCAACATTGAGTAGCATAATGCTATAACGGAAAGAAGGTGATGTAAGACCTGTAATATTGATGTTATCGCCAAGACACCAATTAGTTTCAGCTATAACAATTCAGGATAGGAATATCTCCTGGCTTCCTCCTATTAAAACGGGAGAGACTGCCCAAGACAAAAGAACAAAAAAGCCCTACCCCCAGAGAACAATAGTAAAGCAAAGTGATAAACAGGCTCGGCCACATTTAAAAGAGACAAGAATGTACTTACATACTCCAGGCCACCTAATGCAGGATGGAACCAAAAGATCATGCCAAGGTCAGCCACAAAGTAACCAATTGAAATCTGTTCAATTGACATCATAGGAGTAAAATAAGGCAGGTGCTGTTGTTGAGAAGTACAACAGTTACTACTAATAAAAAGCATAACAGTTTGAATGAATTTGTAGGTATCCTGAAGCTGTTTTAAAATATTTTATATACAGAGTTTGCCCACACCAATTCTGACTGAGAACAAAAAGGTAATCATAATTTCTTACATTACATTCAGCTTCACTTTCATTGGCAGCTACGTTCACACCGATCATGATTAATTAAAAAAAAATACGACAATTTAGAATTAACTGCACAGAAAATTCAAGACTTACCGATAACAAGGAAGTTTGGGTACAAGAAATATATGTGCTACACAATCTATTACCGAGTTTAAAGCAATACCAAGAAAGAGCAACACAGTCCACACATTGAGATTTGATACAAACAAATTCAAATTTAAAACACAACAGCCACATGCTCAAAGATAATGCCACAAACAATTAAAGAAGTTCAAAGCAATTGTAATGTTCTTCATCTGAAAAGAAAGAGTTCCAATAATAATATGACCCAGTTCATACCCCTAGAGCAAATGTAGAAAATGCAGAACTCTGAAACATAAGAACACCAGCAAATTTGTCATCAGAAAAGAGATCTGACAAAAACACCACGTACAGAGATGTAGCTGTAATGAAAATTGCATGTAGAGTGGAAACTGCCCTGTATTAATATATCCAAATTAGTACAGCTCTAGGTTGCCGATGTGGAAAGAGACTAGAATAAATATGATAAGATTCAATTACCGGTTATTCCACTCGGCGCACTGCAATCTGGAGAGGCCAGAATAACTCTTAAAGCAAACCAAGCTGATTATATGGGTGAAATCATAAACCTAAAGAACATGTAATGAGAGAGAATGTAAGAGGGAGGCCAATCTACTTTTTTTCATAAAGCTCTTTACGTATAGAGTACAGAGGTGATGATATAATAAAGATCTTAATGGAGACGAAGAATATAGATTGTGGCTCAAGATAGCCATCTTAACACCCTCACGTGGTTATAATCTTGGATTACAAATTAACTGGCTAACTTCACTTTTATGTGAGAGGAACACGTAGGTTTGACATGGAATGACAGTTCAATTTAGTTAAAAGAAAAACCATCCAGCCTAGAACGTTAAGTAGTCTATTTTAACTTTTTAAATACATAAGATGCCAAGAAATATTTATATGGTCCGCTTTCTTTTTCTTAATAACCTTGCCGTATAAATATTCTTACCCAACACAACCAATACTGATAAGCTTTTTCACGAAGATATCACATGAAATTATGATGTTATGCTGGCAGTAACACCCAAGCATTTGACCATTTTAAAATACACATAATGATGCAACATATACCAGTTTACTGCTAAAGATGCCTCCGGCAATAGCAACATATGGCATATAAGTATCGGCAAATGCATAGTTCTTCAACAGTTGTCCAGCCTGATCTTGAAATGATTGAGTTGACATTGTCGATAACATATAATCTGAGTTATAGCATACTCCTTGGTCAACAGCTAAAACCAGAGGCTCTCAGACACTCTTAAGGTTTTCAAGTTTTTATTCTTCAGTAAGATGTATCTCTCTCTCTTCCCCTCTGAACAAGGCAGAGGACTGACTAAAGGAAAAAAGCAGTCAGCTAAAGTGAAAACCAAAAGAAAATAACAAACAGCACTATTCTTCAGTGCATAAGAATCAGTTCAATGGCTTACTGAATAAGTGTTAAGCACATGTATTCATTCCTAACCAATCCCCAAATATCTCCTTTTTGTTTTTGTTCAATTTTTTTTTTTTTTTTTCGCAACCATTCACGCTAAAAAGAATTGCGGGAAGTTTTTGGAAAAGTGTGACATCAAACTTCAACCAAATCGGCTAAAGTCATGAAATATAATGATACGATTTGAAACTGATAATTATTCTCTAAGAATATCCTAATCATCAGTTACGCCTGCAACATATAATAAAGAAAAGAAACATACCATAACCACAGTTACTAAAACAATTTCAGAAACTTCAATTAAAAAGGATAAGCAACGGGAGTTTCACATGCTCTTCGGATTTTTCTCAAACAAAGCAGTTAACATTGCTCCTCTCGAACAGAAAACTCTTTAAAGCAACAACTATCAGTTTCACCGTTTCTCAAGTGTTTTCATCCATAAACAAGTTATCATAACTTACTGAAAGTTCAGAAATAAATAAACTCCAAACGCCTCGCGAAGCTAACATGCTTCCGGAAGAAAATCGAAGTCTACAAAAAAACATTCAAAAAGAGCATAACGACTTCAAAATTCCCACCAAAATCACGCCAAATAGGATTCAAGATTAGAAATGCGAAACAAATTAGCCACAGAAATCAATCGCAATTGGAAACACAAGTAACCGAAAGCCAAACAAAAACAAACCGCAAACGAATATTAAAAAAAAAAAACACGGACAAACGGCGACACAGTCGTTTCAGAAATCGGATAAACATCCCGTTCGTAGGACGAACAAAGAAGACGGAAAAGAGACTGAGAGAATCAATTTCACTACCTTCAGAGAGAGAGAGAGAGAGAGAGAGAGGTTTAGGCGTTGAAGAAGAAGTAGAAACGAGGGTGGTCTTCAACCAAAGGAAGGAAGAGTCTTCTAATAAAACCAAACCACCTTGCAATTGCAAAAGCGTACAAGATTCCAAACAATCAGCTTCATCCCCAAGTAAACCGCTTTTGGTTTCTTAATCACAATTCCTTCTCCTGACCTTAATTACTCATTTAATTTTCCCTAACATTCAATTTTTCATTTACTTTCATAAAATTCTCGTACAAATTAATCATTATCTCATAATTAAAACCTCCACACTTTCCCGAAATTTCAAGGAGAAAAAAACTCTTCAACTAAGATTAAGTGACAAAACAAACCTTAAACTATTTTAGTTAACAAAACACAATTCTATGTGAACAAGTCAACCCTCCAAGCGCCGTCGACTGCATTATAATTGCAAGCAACTGCGCGGATCAACCACGTGAAGTCGTGGTTGCCCATTCCCCAGTGCATTTTTCACCCATTTCAAGTGCGTGCGACCTCATTTTAATTTCGGGAGACCGTGTAAATGATCACTGTGCAGCCGAAGTTCGTATGTTTCCCAATGCATGTTGTACCCATTTTAAGTGCAAACAGCCGCAAATGGTTGGATTGTTAGAGAATGATAGTTTAAAGTTTAGTTTTGTTAACGAATATAGTTTAAAATTTGTTTTTGTCACTGACCTGTATAATTTAAGTTTTTTTATTGATAATTACCTTTATTACCTATCTAATTTTACATTAATATTTAATTTATTAAATTATAATAATATTGGAACTCTCATTTCAAATAAAATAATGAACTGATAAATCTATAATATAATTTTTATTTATTTATTATTTTAATTATGGAATAAATACGACAAGCATTTAAGATGTTAATCACCTATTTTGATTAATTAATTAAATAATGAAAGTTGGGTTGTAGTTCATTGTTACATCTATACCAAACACGTGATTTCTTTCTTTGCAGTCTATTTTTAACCTTATCAACATTATCTTCACACATTCTCTTTTGCAAAAATAGTATCTTTTACTATTATAATGCTACTATCTTACTTTTTATTTTCAATAAAGGTGTTATAAGTCCAAATCAATTGCTTAATAGTTTTCACTTAAATATTACATTATAAATGCACAACCAATTTAATAGAGTCTTGTAGTTGTTTGTTTCAATTGAGAATGCTTAGTCAATCGGCTCGGGTGGGTGGGATGGAGAAACCAGAAGAAACGAACCAAATATGCGTCAAGACAAATATAAGATTCATCCAACCAAGTTACTAGATTAATCATTTTTACAAATACTCTTGCAATCCTATTACATTACATTTCAAATGGTACATTATTATGCACATCGAAAGAGCTTAATTACAACAATAGATTGTCCGAAGACAGAATCGCCGGATAATCTACCGTGAAAATTCTACAAAAGAAGATAGAAACCCGACCTCTATATGTAACGAGGTCGGGTTTCATCTTTTCCTAGCCTTGTTTCGCATCTTGTTCTTCTGTAAAGTCGAGGATGGTGACAATCTCGATTGCTCCAAAATGTCCTTGTCAAGTGCCCTTTTATATTCCTCTTTGATTTCCATAAATCGAATCTTCTTCCTCTCTCGATCTTCTTGATTACCCTCTTCGAGGTAGAGCTCGTCAGGCATGTCGTGCAACAAATTATCGAGAATTTCCGAACAATGCGGAAAAAAGCGTCGACCGGTATCCACTGGCATTGAAAAACAAATTAAAAAAAAAAGAATTGCTTTGAGAGTAGTCTACTACAATGTATGAATTTGTGTAAAATGAAATGTAGATACGTTACAAATTATCAAAGTAATTTTAATCTAAATGTTTTAATTTGATGACCTGAATTCTTTTAAGTCACTCTCACAAGCCTGCATTTACGGATATCTTTCGGGGTTTTCTTTTCTATAAATTCATATAGTTTTGAATCGTAAAAGTGTTATATTTAGGTTTTCATAAATATTTTCTCCTTGGAGTAATTTTTTCTCGACAGAGTTTTTTCCCGTCAAATCCTAATATTTTAGCTTCGTACTTTCTTTTTGAGTTTTACATTCAGTTTCTAACCCTAGCAAAGAAAAAGTTTTAAGTTTTTCAAATCAGCGATAACTTTACAGCCGTCAATCAATAAACAATTTCAAAGCAGCTATAATAAAAATTTAGAAGAATGTGTTAAGTATTGAGAAGCAAAATAAGAAAAGAAGAAATGAAAGAGCAGTGGTAGATGGTAAATACCTGTTTTCAACAGGCGTGGCATTTTTTCCTCGAGTCTTCTCATCCTAACAGAAGGACTTTCGTTCGGATCGATCTTTTTCTGCGTAACACGTCGAGTGTACGCTGTCGATAAATCTGCATCTGCATCTGCATTTGCCATTGCCACCTTCGCCTCCGCCGGAAAAAGACTCAATGCCAACCCAACTGAAACAAAAATAAATTTTGATTTGTTTGAGGATAAAGGACATAAACTTACAAACATAAATTTATGGAAAGCCATTAAATTACAAAGATAAGAGATTTCATCCATAATAAGTAGTAATAAAAAAGCACGAAAATATTTCTTACTGACAAGCGCACAATTCAGTATAACAATCATAGAAAATAGAAAGAACGAAGATGCAATCTTAAATATTTGGATTAAATGCAATTTTAACTCTAATGTTAAAAGGTCATTTATAAATTAGATCTTAAACTATTTTTTTTAACAAAAGCGACCTACAACTTTTTTCAAACTCGGGTGATGACAAAGTTCAAAATCACATGAGAGAAGATAAAAAAGAAAGCTATCTTTCGCATGTCAAATCAATTTTGGTAATTCAAAAATAAGAAGCGCATTCTTAAGAACAAGCAAAGACTAGCACACACCTCTATCTTCCAGATATTTGAGCATCATATTTACATCGCCCAATATCTCTCTTGAAGTCATCGATTTCTCACGCGAAATTGAGTTCCTTTGTGTTTCTCTCTCCAAGACATCAACACATAACCTATCTTTGTTCGATTCCTCTCCCGTCTTATTATAATCCTTCGGCCTTGTTAGTCTGCGACAAATAGAAACAGCAGTTTGTCCATCACTCGTAGATTCCAAAGCAGACGCTTCATTGTCAAGCAGAGCCAATATAACTTTCAAGTCCTTCCGTCTAGCAGCCACGTGAAGAACTGTATATCCCCGGTTGTTTCTCAGGTTGAGATCAGCCGAATGTTGACTTAAGATCTTTTTAATTACTTTCGGATCACAATAGGCAGCCGCATAATGTAGAGCAAAAGCATCATCTAAGGTGATAGTAGATTCACTCAGAAGTAACTTGACAAGTTCATCATCATCGGCCTCCAATGCCTTGTGGATATTTTTGATTGCCTTTTCACGTGTTGGATTGACATCTTTAACGATACATGGGTTTTGCCCGGATTTGAGACGGAGTTCTTTGATTTTGCTCAAAATTTCATAAGGAAGCTCTTTATCTAGATAGATATTGTCAAGATCTGATCGTGCCACTCCTTCGATGCACTGTGAGAGAAGTGGGTTCAATTCGCAATGGAAGGCAGCAACTGTAATTGGGATTATATCTTCCACAAGAGCCTTCTTGACGAGATCTAGAAGATGGCGCTGCAGTTTTTTGAGCTCAAAATGAACAAACAGCGACTTGGATTATGCTAGTTAATACTTAATGAACAATATAAGAAGGCTATGTTTGCACAAAAAAAGAAACAAGTACACAAACTTTGAACAGAGTAAAACTTGTCCAAAAATATAGACTAATTCAGTGTAGTTTCACCATTCCTGCTATCAAAACGATGCTTAATTTTATCAAGGAATGACAGTTTGGTAAAAAGGTTTTGATCAGTGGTGTGTTAAGTTGAGGGTAATGTTATTCATGACATTGGCTAGTGGGGGAGTCCTAGTTCGTTAGAAGAGAGGTTATATAAGGGGGGTGATCCGTAGAAAAGAGGAGGCTGAATATTTTGTGAAGAATACTATTTCCGTCTTGTTATATCCTAAAGATAGTAATTTATGAGTATGTGGTATTTCTTTCCGGACTTGTGGCCCCGTTATTTGATCTTGCGTTTGTGTGTGCAAAAAACTATCAGGAGTTTATTACCGTGCATCACAAAACTAACCAAGAAAATTGGAGTTTATGCTCATGCAGTTGGCTTTAATCCTAGTTGTTTAGATTTAGTCTAGGCCATGATATGCAGTATTAACTTAAAAGGCAGCAGTCATGGAAGATTTAAGAATGATCTATCAGATGGGAAGCATGAAACAAATAAACTAAAAACCCTTGGTCTAGCGGCAAGGCCATAGATCGTCTAGCTGAATTATAACACTACCATTTTTAGGCTGTGACGCTTCACAATTTTGTGAGACAAACATTAATATTAGTTCTAAGCACTTTAACAGCTACCCATCGTTTCTGATAGGAACATTGGGAATATTCAATAAGGAAGCACAATTTTACATGAATCAAAGATGAGCATCCAAGAGATTCAACTCTCTCCCCAAAAATTGTTCTTAATTTTCCACCCCTTAAAACTTTTTTTAGTCCTATTTATGGAAAACTTCCCTAATTCTTCAAACTAATTTCCAATATCAAAATAACAAACTTCTCATCTGATGTCTTCATAATACTCTCTGTCTCTCCTTCTTGCATAAGTTCATAACATTTGAGTCTTGTTAGTTTCTAATTGAATTGGTATAAGCGTAGTCTAAAAGTTCTTTTTTGTATTGTTGCATTATTTTGTAGAGGATTCCTCATGTTCCCTCCCCGTACTGTAACGCCCTAATTTCTTTTTTTTTTTTAATTTATTTTCTCCAATTTGAAACTCTAATTTGAAAATCCTAAAATAATTTCCTAAATTAATTTATTATATTAGGTCTAAACTCAACGTTATAACTCTAATTTCAAAATATTTGAATGAAATCATTAAATGAGCAGAAACTTTTAAAATAACGTTCAAACATTAAATAATTTAGTCAAAATTAAAATAAATGCAGAATTAAAATCATTTATAAAACTTTATTAATGATAAATTCAACATAATTTATTTAATGTTTCAACTGAAATAAAATATGAAATATCATCAAAATCTGAAACATACTAAATTTAAATTCTTTCTTCCGATTCAAAAACATTTTTTTTCTTCTGTATGCTCGCTTGTTTCTAGAAGATTCTCAATCAAAGTCATTTCTTCCTCAGATAAAAACTTACATACATCACAAAATTACAAACTATGAGAATAACTCAGTAAGCGAAAACACGTGAAAGTGCAAAATTAACATTATATTTTACTGAATCCTGACTTAACAGTTAACAGCTACATACAGGTTGGAACTCATTTTCCAACATTCGTTCAGACTTAGTCATCTCATTGTCGTTCAGGTTTTGTCATTTCATTTTCGTTCAGGCATAACCATCTCATTTCGTTCAAGTTTAGTCTTCTCATTGTCGTTCAGACTTTGCTATAACATATTTTCTGTCAATTCTATCATATATCATACGCATACAATATGTCCTACAAATTTTATTTTTATACAATTCTATGTCAATGCTTAAACATGCGTGGTAAAATATCAGAATCATACAATAAAATAATTATAAGAAAATAACATAAATTTTGTGATGTAGGGTCGTAGCTAAAACGTTAAAAACGTGGTATTTTCACTTACTTAAATTCCGAGAAGTTAGGGTTATCAGAATTTTTCCAACATTCCATATAATATCTTGCTTAAATAAAATATTGGTATCAAATTTCAACTTAAACAAATCTAATTTTAGTAAAATTTAGGCAGAAATTTCTTACGTGTACTCTTAAATCGGATATAGTTGAATTGAATTGATTCGGATGACTTTCCAGATTTTTCCTGCCTAAATTTTAGTAAAATTTAGGCAGAAATTTCTTACGTGTACTCTTAAATCGGATATAGTTGAATTGAATTGATTCGGATGACTTTCCAGATTTTTCCTGCCTAAATAAAATATTTGATATTAATTTTTCACTTTAACAAATCAATTTCAAAAGGATTTAGGCAGAAATTTCTTATCGGTTTATTCTAAGATCAGTTCGGTCGGATTAGGATCTTTTCAGATAGCTTTTGATTGAATTTTGACGGTCCGGAAGCAATCTGGTTCGAATTGGGACAATTATGGTCGAAATTCAGACGGGTCCGGTTCAGTTGGACTGGTTCAAGTTCGGTTGGACTGATTTTGGTGCAGCTGGGCCTGTTCAGTTTGCTGGGCCAGTTCTGTTGGACCACCCTTAAGTGAACCGGGTTAGGTTTTAAAGAAAAACTTGAACCCTTCTTCTTTCTCCTTCCTTCTTCTTTGGGGTTCTTCTCGTTTCTCCTTCGTCACGCACACCAGAATACCAGAGAGGGATCGTCGGAGGTAGGTTTCTTCGCGTCATAAGAGGTTCATCGAAGTGTTGCAAAAGGTCTCGGCCAGAGAAGAGTTTTGGCAGAGACTTGTTCGGAGTTCTTGGAGAACCCCAATTGATTTTGGGCGGTGAGTGGTGGTCGGAGACCGAGGGAAGCGAGGTAAAAACTATTCTCTGAATAAAAACTCAAGAGAGGGAGAGCTCTGGTGTGCTTTCACCTTTCACCGAGCTTCTCCATTTATAAGAAAGGTTCATAACAACTCCCTTACATCAAATCCGAGATCCACTCGGATTTTTCTACTGAAAATCATCAAACCTGATCTCCAAATTGGATTCATAGCTACTCATTGTCTGCTTGGTCAGTTAGGGAGTGTAGAATCAGATATAACCTTGATTTGAGCTGAATTTTTGGAAATTTTAAGAATCAAATCATAGATTATGTTTTGATTTTAGATTGATTTGGGAATTCTAAAATTTAACATTAGAATTGAAACCCTAAACTGTTACACATATACATTTGAAGAAATGGGTTTCATAAATTGTACAAAAAACTAGTTGTATCTAGTTCTAAACATTTGGGCTTTTTAAGAGATTCAAAGTTGTATGCAAGATGATTTTCAATATCTTAACGTTGTTCTCCTTCAAACTCAATCCCAACTATCCATCTTTCCCAGCATCCATCCTCCTAAATTTCAAAAATAATATTTTAAATTCTCACAAGCACACAATTCAATATTCATGTTTGATCAATAATAGTGCATGGTTTTTTAGAAACCACTCATCTCAGCAAATCTAGTTTAAGACTCCATACATGAAAATTGAATCCCACGAATTTTTTTATAGGCAAAATGAAGTGAATATTCAGAATTTTCTATCAAATCGAATGAGTTCATAAATCTAAAAAAGAAACCGATACATAACAAAAGTGAAGAACAAGCTTTACCTGAACAAGAAGAACCAGCTCTTTCATTTGAAAAGTGGAGGAAGCATACATTAATTCCACAGCATAACTTATAGCAGGCCCACAAACATCATGAGCACACCCATCTTCAACACAAGTTGCTACTTCGAGAGGGGACGGATTAATGTTCCCAGTATAAAGATAAGTCAAAAACACCTTAAATGACTCATATCCAACTCTCCCATAAGGCACTAGGTCGCTCATTAGATACCTTGGCTTACCTTCTTCAATCGAAACTTTACTTCCTGATTTGAAAAGCTGGTGAAAAAACTCGCTCCCTGCGGCCAAAATACATCGATGGATGCCAACTGGAATGCCCTCAACAACAATTTCAGCATCCGTATAGTCATAATCTGCATCAACTAGTAATTTTTCGAGGTTCCCACTGAGTTTTCCCAGACTTTGAAGATTAACCATGGAGTCTTAAACTAAGATTAACAAGTTCATAAAACACAACCAATAATACTAAAAAATAACCAAACCCAATAAAATACTCAAAATTAACAAATAAACGTTACAACAATCTGATAGAGGCCGAGAAAGGGAAAAAAAATCCCTACCCAGTTGTTGAAAAAGAACGAAAAAAATAAGGAAAATTTCCAGTAACTTAAATAGAAATAGATATACGGTGAATATACAGCTTAGATAACTCAAAACCAAAATCTATGCTCCCCAAAATTACACTATCGCTAGGGATCGCCAGCACACAACGAACTATAATTGTAAAATTTCAAAAAAGAACAGACTAGAAAAACAAATTTAAAAAAGATGACAGTAAAAAGAGCTGCAGCTTGAAACGATGGTCTGAAATTAGATTCGAGGACGAGCTATGGTCAACGGATTTCCTAGGCGACGGAGGAAGCTCTGAAGTGGAAAATGAGATGAGAGAACCACTAGAAACGAGGGTTTCTGGAAAAAATCAGCGAGAGTTTGAGAGGAAGCTGATCAGCCAAGCGTAGGGACGTGGGAATAAGTAACCGAGGGAATCAAGTTTCAACAGTATTAAGGAAGGACACTCTTCAGTGACACTTGCATTTCTATATTGCATTTCTTTTATTATTATTATTATTATTATTATTTTATTTTTACAAAAATGAAGCAAATAATTCATAATAGTCTATCGAAGAGTGTGAGCGTGGTCAGAGGTGATTTGATGATGAGAATTGACCTTTGCAGAAGCGCTGTGGCCTGTGAGGAGCAATGAACTCGACGGTCACCGGAGCAGTCTGTCCACGACCAGCTTTGGCACATCACCGACGCCAAAATCGGTGGAACCGCCGTAACCTTCCATAAGCTTCTCCATCTCCGGCCAGCTGGCCTCGCAGACCGATCCCCGGCGTTCGAGCCTCCGCCTCGTCCCGAGGCCGACACTCGACTATCAGAAGGCGAGCGCCGGCGGAGGAAGCGAGGTGGATGAGGCGGTCGAGGTGGGAGCGGCGGGAGAGAGGGAAGTCGATGAGGACGCTGTGGCCGAGCCGGAGCTGGGTGGAGGCGAGGCGGAAGACGGCGTCCTAGGAGAGATCGTTGAGCAGAGAGAGATTGGAGTCGGAGAGGAGAGAGGATGTGCAGTCTTTGATGTCGTCTTTGTCGAGGAGAGGGAATTTGAAGAGAAAGGCTATGGAAGAAGCTAAGGTGGACTTACCTGTGCCGGGATGGCCTTTCATGGCTATTATCATCTTCCCTTTGATTTCCGCCATTGTTTTAATGGTCCAAAATCCTCAGCTGATCAATGATCATAAAGTTGAGGGAAATTACCAATTATGGGCACGAAGTATGCGTATTCTTCGTTTCAAACCACGAAGTAAATTTTTCAACAATTTAAATCATAAACTTTCAAAAATGTGATAAATCCGACCACGCCGGACGGACGGACGTAGATTGCGTCTGTCCTGAAGTAATATTGGCCGCCAACTGGACGGACAGACTAAAATAGCGTCCGTCCGCCTTTTTCGTTCAATAAGAAGCTGCCACGTAGTCCGTTCGGACTCTTATTATTATTATTATTATTATTATTATTATTATTATTATTATTATTATTATTATTATTATTATTATTATTATTATTATTATTATTATTATTATTATTATTATTATTATTATTATTATTATTATTATTATTATTATTATTATTATTATTATTATTATTATTATTATTATTATTATTATTATTATTATTATTATTATTATTATTATTATTATTATTATTATTATTATTATTATTATTATTATTATTATTATTATTATTATTATTATTATTATTATTATTATTATTATTATTATTATTATTATTATTATTATTATTATTATTATTATTATTATTATTATTATTATTATTATTATTATTATTATTATTATTATTATTATTATTATTATTATTATTATTATTATTATTATTATTATTATTATTATTATTATTATTATTATTATTATTATTATTATTATTATTATTATTATTATTATTATTATTATTATTATTATTATTATTATTATTATTATTATTATTATTATTATTATTATTATTATTATTATTATTATTATTATTATTATTATTATTATTATTATTATTATTATTATTATTATTATTATTATTATTATTATTATTATTATTATTATTATTATTATTATTATTATTATTATTATTATTATTATTATTATTATTATTATTATTATTATTATTATTATTATTATTATTATTATTATTATTATTATTATTATTATTATTATTATTATTATTATTATTATTATTATTATTATTATTATTATTATTATTATTATTATTATTATTATTATTATTATTATTATTATTATTATTATTATTATTATTATTATTATTATTATTATTATTATTATTATTATTATTATTATTATTATTATTATTATTATTATTATTATTATTATTATTATTATTATTATTATTATTATTATTATTATTATTATTATTATTATTATTATTATTATTATTATTATTATTATTATTATTATTATTATTATTATTATTATTATTATTATTATTATTATTATTATTATTATTATTATTATTATTATTATTATTATTATTATTATTATTATTATTATTATTATTATTATTATTATTATTATTATTATTATTATTATTATTATTATTATTATTATTATTATTATTATTATTATTATTATTATTATTATTATTATTATTATTATTATTATTATTATTATTATTATTATTATTATTATTATTATTATTATTATTATTATTATTATTATTATTATTATTATTATTATTATTATTATTATTATTATTATTATTATTATTATTATTATTATTATTATTATTATTATTATTATTATTATTATTATTATTATTATTATTATTATTATTATTATTATTATTATTATTATTATTATTATTATTATTATTATTATTATTATTATTATTATTATTATTATTATTATTATTATTATTATTATTATTATTATTATTATTATTATTATTATTATTATTATTATTATTATTATTATTATTATTATTATTATTATTATTATTATTATTATTATTATTATTATTATTATTATTATTATTATTATTATTATTATTATTATTATTATTATTATTATTATTATTATTATTATTATTATTATTATTATTATTATTATTATTATTATTATTATTATTATTATTATTATTATTATTATTATTATTATTATTATTATTATTATTATTATTATTATTATTATTATTATTATTATTATTATTATTATTATTATTATTATTATTATTATTATTATTATTATTATTATTATTATTATTATTATTATTATTATTATTATTATTATTATTATTATTATTATTATTATTATTATTATTATTATTATTATTATTATTATTATTATTATTATTATTATTATTATTATTATTATTATTATTATTATTATTATTATTATTATTATTATTATTATTATTATTATTATTATTATTATTATTATTATTATTATTATTATTATTATTATTATTTACCAGACGGACGGTAAAATATAGCGTCCGTCCGGACAATCGTTTGAAAACCAGTCAAAAAGCGAAATTTGGGCTTTTCACCGGAGACAAAATCGGCGACAGAAGGCGACGAAATTGGACTTTTCTCTCGACTTTTGCAAATTTTTCGTACATTTACGACCAAAAAGCGTTTCTGGTAATTGCTTTATCAATTCTGATTCATTAACTTCAAGTTTTAACATAAATAGCACGATAATCCCGAGCCCTTATTTGAAATTGGGAAGAAGGCAGCAAATCGGAAGGACGCAATATACAGACTCCGTCCGATTAGCTAACCGGACGGACGCTCAAAAATGCGTCCGTCCAGCCGAAGGCTAAATTGGCTAAAAAATAATTTTTTTTTTTTTTTTTCAATTTTTCTGGTCGTTTATTGGTGTATGTGAAATTATCTTATTGTCAAAATTATTTTGTATTCAATTCATAGGATATTGTTTAACTTGAATAACATTTTGATTTTTGTACAGATAATTGTCGTAAATGGCTGAGAGATTAGATGATGTAAATGAGCCTGCGCACTGGTATATAGAGGAGGACGCTCCCATATACGATGATATTCAACCATTTGATCACTTAGAGGGTGATGGAGAAATACAAGTGTGTTCAATTTCGCAAACTTTAGACGATGAGCTACGAGAACCATTCAATTATGAGTATGACGAGGTACAAAGCAGACAAACGAGGGCTGCAGATTCTGGTGATTTTGCTTTGAGTAGACAATATATATCTTTGCAGGCCATTAGAAATGAAATACGAGACTATTCTTTGAAAAAAGGATATGATATCAAGATCGTTAAAAGTGGGAGGAATAGACTGACGGCAAAATGTGAAGGAGTAGATTGTCAATGACATCTGCATGCTTCGGCCATGCAAAATGAGGCGACCTTCCAAATAAAGTCATACTGTAACGATCACAATTGTGTAAGGGTATTAGATGATCGACACGCTACGGCAAAGTGGGTGGCAGCAACTTATTCAGATAGGTTCAAAAGTCAACCTGACTGGCCCATTTATGATATTATCGAGACAGTGAGACGGGAACATAAAATTAACATTTAGCCAAGCCTTGCGAGAAGAGGAAGAACCCAAGCAAAAGAAGTTAATTACGGGAGGAACGAAGAACAACTGAAGATACTTCGTTCTTACGGAGCTGAAATATTAAGATCAAATCCAAGTAGCACAATGGTAATAGATGATGACCTGGTGGTTGAGGATAAAAAGGAGAAGATGATATTTAAAAGAATGTACATGTGTATGGCTGCTTGTAAAGCAGGTTTGTTGGATATGGGCAGACCTCTTATCTGTTTAGATGGATGTCATCTGAAGGGAGCCTGCCCCGGCCAAGCCGTGAGTATTGATGGCAATAATGACATATATTCCATTGCTGTTGCCAACGTGGAGTCAGAATCCCAAGTCTCTTGGACGTGGCTTTTGGAGATATTGCGAAACGACTTGGGCATTGACAAAGGCCGAGGATGGACATTTGTGTCGGATCGACAGAAGGTATATATTGTTATTATTATTATTATTTGGATCGACAGAAGTTATTGTTTTAATATGATCCTGTTTTTCTTTAAAATTGCAGGGATTGTTGAATGCTGTAGAAGAGATATTTGGTTTAGCCGAACACCGTTTCTGTCAAAGGCATATGTATGCAAACTACAAAGGACAATATAAAGATGTCATGTAGAATGCAGCAAGGGCAACCACAAGGGAATATTTTGAGATAGCAATGAGGAAAGTCTATGAGCTCAATAAGGATGCCCATGCATGGCTTCGACGAACACCACCTAGATTTTGGGCCAGTCATGCATTTTCGACAATTCCCAAGTGTGACTTGGGCTTGAATAATTTATATGAGTCTTTCAATTCAGTTCTTTTGTCGGCCCGAAACATGTCGATTTTGACGATGTTAGAGATGATTCAAAAGACCATGATGACAAGCATTGTCAAAAAGCACGAGGAGATGCTCAAGGTAGATGATGTTCTGTGTCCTAAGATTAGGAATAAGCTAGAGAGGCTGAAAGAGCCAGGTTACAATTGGAGTGCTAAGTTAGCGGGAAATGCACTGTTTCAGGTTTGTTCAACTTGTTCATACTGATATATCCTTCTTAGTTTGTTCTACTTGTTCATACTGAATTTGTTTATGCACTGTTTCAGGTTAGCAACGGCAACGAACAATATGTCGTTGACCTTAATGCAGGCGAGTGCGCATGTCAGGGGTGGGAGCTTTCTGGAATTCCTTGTGTTCACGCCGTTGCATGCATTAATTTGATGAGAAAGCCGATGGAAGATTATGTTCATATATATTATCATAGGAACACATATTTAGAGATGTATTCGCACTTCATTCGTCCTATTAATGGGCAAAAAATGTGGCCAGAACCAGAGAATAGAACCCCAATCATTCCGGGTCAGAGAAGGCCCCAACCTGGTAGGCCAAAGAAGAGAAGAATTCGCGATGTCGATAAGCCTTCTACCGCTTCACGTGGTCCACGTGTTCTGACTTCTAAGAAGAAGTCTACGATGTCATGTCGTAAATGTGGACGTCAGGGGCATAAAAGTCGCACATGTTCTGAGAGGGGATCCACTTCACGAGCTTCTGCTTCACGTGACACATTTATGGGTTTCCGAACAGCTGGCGGGACGCAGGTACATTTTCACTATTATTCTCATAAACAAAATTTCGCTATTATGTTCTAATATAACTCTCAATACGTGCAGGAATCTACTACAGGCAATCAGGAAAGTGGCCATGAAAGAGAATGATGGAAGACGATGACATAAAGATGGTGGAAAGCGGATCATCTTTATTTTATGCATATTTGATGTATCTTATATTTTATACAGCAAATTGTATTTTATAATTCAAGTAAGAAAAAAATTAGAAATTTTGGCAGAGTTTCCTTTGTTTTTAGACTCCTCCACAGCTAGTATCATCTTGCATATTTGAATATCCAAACAGTTCTAGTATTTTGGCTCAAACATCAATTGCATCCAACAAAAATAATGTAACTAATGTACATCAAATTAATGAATCTAACTAATGTACATCAACAAATGCATCAAAATAAATCCTTGTGCATCGCCCTCTATCGTCCCCTCTCTGCACGTAATAAAAGAAAGTTAGATTATAATGGGTTGAAATGTAACTAATAATGAGAAAAATGGGTTCAAATATACCTAAGCTTCAGCAGCGTCATCATCTCCAGCCCCCGGCAGCACACCCTCGTCATCTCCACCTCCACACCCGGGCAGGACTACCTCATCATCGGCATCATCACCTCTCCCAAGATCGTCGGGATCAAAGGCATGGGCCTCCATCCAATCATTACGATCTGTCTCGTCTCTCTCTGGTACTCCATCATACCTGCGAGGTACTCCATAATCTCTACTCGACCAGATGCCACCTCTGCTCGAACAGCCTGCACCTCTGCTCGAACAGACTCTATTTGCACCCTAATAGAATCCATATATGTGGGAGGCACGATATGAGGGGGAGGTTGCCCTCTACGAGGGTGTTGCAGCACAGAAGGGGGCCGAACATCATTTCCCTCCATCCACCTTCCGTCTACCTCCTGCAGGTCAATCTTCACCAAATGCAGCCTACCGAATGCATCCACAGGCCGCTGTGATATAGTCTGTGCACCTCGCTGTAACTGAATCTGAAAATGCTCAATAATCTTCTGAATTAAGACAGTGTACGTGAGGTTCTTGTTGCGTGTGCGTGAGATCTCACTCATGTGACTCACAATCACAAAGCCGGGGTCGAAGAGGTTACCGCTATACAATTTCTCCATGACATAGAGACACATGTAGCTAACATGATCTCTATGTCCAACTTGAGGTAGAAGGGTGTGTGCTAGAAGGTTGTGGATGACGCGAGCTTTCACATTCATATCTTTCGCTCTTGGCTTCACCAAATCCACAATATCAGCGTTCTGATGAATCTGTCTAATGAACGCTGTTCCCTCCGCTGTTGCGAGCATGAGACATTTTTTCTGGGAATGGTAGTACTTTTCTGCCTCTTCTGAGTGAAAGCCAAGCAACTGATTCACAAGCCGTGCCGTCACTTCATACTCTTCACCCATTATATAGGTCTTTATAACTCCCGACCTCCAAGAAAATCTCATGTTCGCATAGAATAGGGGAACACTTTTTTCACAGCTGACTCCCCGAATAGTGTAGAGTCCATGTAGTCTGATTTTGTCGAACATTTCCTTTATCTCTAAGGACTCCCACCTTGAAAATTTTTAATAACAAATGAATGAGACTAGTTCAACATTTTGTAGAAACAATTTGTAAGAATAATTGACTCAACCTGTAAAGTCCACCATCTTCGTCAACGACATCTTTTGGTGTACTGTATCCAGCTGATATTGCTCTCGACAATGCTGATTACAAAAGTCCTTCGATTGTGAGGCCGATGAAGCTGGCTGTGAGGAGCTAGGAGGTGGCTGTGAGGCCCTTGGAGGTGCCTGTGGAGCCCGTGGATGTGGCTCTGAGGCCCGTGAAACTGATTGTGGGGCCGGTGGATGTGGCTGTGAGGCCCGTGGAGCTGGAGGTGGCTGTGAGGGCAGTGGAGATGGCTGTGACATCGTTGGCCGCTTCGATGGTCCACCTTGTGACGTCAAATCCTTCTTTCGTTTATAAGCAATTTTATCTGCTATTTTAGTAAAGTCTGCAAATTGAAAAGTTCCAAGATTAGCCACAATAACTCGAACCGTGGCAAAAATTAGAGCCAGGTGAAAATCGGCCTTCAAAGCCAAGATCGAACAGACTCAATATTTTCGCGTCCGTCCGGGTTAAAGCTGGGATCACCCGGACGGACGGACGGACTGAAATAGAGTCCTCCGGTTAATCCTAAAAGGGCCGATTTTGACCTAGGGCTCGGATTTTTTGCGTTTTTAACGTTAAAAATTAAACTAAATCAATACAAAAGAAGTAAGATATTACCTGATGCGTTTTTCGGTTGAAAATCGTCCAAGATATTTGCAGAGCGTCGAGTGATAAAATGGATTGCGGCTACTATGAGCTCCATCTGAGCCCTAGAAACGCTTATAATCGATTCACCGGACGGACGCTATATTTTACCGTCTGTCCGGTAAATTCGTAAGTTAGACCGGACTGACGGTGAAATATAAAGTCCGAACAGACTACGTGGCAGCTTCTTATTGAACGAAAAAGGCGGACGGAATGCTATTTTAGTCCGTCCGTCCGGTTGGCGACCAATATTACGTCAGGACAGATGCAATCCACATCCGTCCGTTTGGCGTGGTCGGATTTGTCACATTTTTGAAAGTTTATGGTTTAAATTGTTGAAAAATTTACTTCGTGGTTTGAAACGAAGAACACGCATACTTTGTGCCCATAATTGGTAATTTCCCTAAAGTTGAAATGTCTTCTTAACATATGGGATAGCGATGAGGTAACCATCAAATTAATTTTGGTTAACCAACTAAGACTTCAACTATTAACGAACGGTTAACTCATTATTTCTGTTAAATTTTTGGGTAATTATCGATATGAATTCTGTACTATACACTTTTTTTTAATTCGCCCACTGTACTAAAAAAATCGACAAACTGAACCTTGTAATGTTATTCCGTTATCAATTTGAATCTTTTGAAAATTTCTGTTAAACCTCTACGTTAATGCACGTGCAGACTCAAAAATTGACCTAAAAATTCTGCCGAATCCCTAAATCTCCAATTTTCCTCTTCGATTTTCCCATTTTCCAGACGAAATCGCTAGCTCCTCTCTGATTTTCCCAGATATCTCCCGCCCGAACTCCTCCCTCTCTGATTTTCGCACTTGAGCTCCTCTCTGATTTTCCCACTCCATTCCGAACTCCTCATTCTCTGATTTTCGCACTCGATTTTCAAGCACCCCAACTTCATCTTCCAGAGCTCCAACCCAAAATCGTGAACTCCCTCTCTAATTTTTCTAGATTTCTCCTGTCCGAAATCCTCCCTCTCCCTATTTGATTTTTCTAGAAAGCACCCGAAGCTCTTGATTTTCAAGCACCCAAAGCTCTCGATTTCAAGCACCCGAATTTTTTGAAGTATCTGAAGCTCAGGTACCATTTACTTCGGTTTTCTATTTTCCATTTAGCTCGCCAATTTTCTGCTCGGTTCTGTCTCTTTTTGATGCTATTCTCGGTTCTGTCTCCTTTGATGCTATTATTGATTTGATATTGCTGTTAGAAATTACTATTCTTGGTTCTGTCTCTCTTTGATGTTATTCTAGGTTCTGCCCTTTTTTGATGTTGTTAGATAAAGATGTTAGAAATTGCTATTCTCGGTTTGATATTGCTATTCTCGGTTCTGTCTCTTTTTGATGGTATTCTCGGTTCTGTCCCTTTTGGTTGCTAGTTCCTTATAGTGATTCGAAAGACAAAATCCATGTGTGGCCTATATTCGTTTTGCACAAAGCCGCATTTCCATGGATATACTAACCAATACTAGAGCTTTATGCTTTAACTTTTGTTGTTGATAACATATTTTGTTAAGAACTGGATGAATTAATTGCTTGCTTGCCTTTGCACAGTATGAATTAATTGATTGTCATTTTGGCTAACAGGAAATTCTAATGGCTGAATTTTCACTGGAAATCAATTTTGGTGGTAAATTTGTGGTAAGGAAGGGCGCACAGTATGTGAGAGGCAAAAAGGAAATTGTTGACAATTGTGATGAAGACTTATTGTCCATAATTGAGATCCATGATATGCTGAAAGATATAGGACTACATAAATGGAAGGAGTTGCATTATTGTGTGCTAGGGTATGGGCTGACAAAGGGGTTGAGGAATCTCAGAACCGACGAAATTGTACTTGCAATGGTAAAATCGGTAAATTATAAGAGATATGTGAAAGTATATGTGGAGGACATCGACATCAGGGACTAAGTTGGTGAAGGGAGTTGTAACGACCCCTTTTCCCAGCAAGATATTGTCCGCTCTGGGGATTGGGCCGTAGCCCAATATCCTCCCCTCACAGCTTTGTTTGGCGAGGACTTCCCAGTTGGTCACCCAATTTGGTACTACTCTCGCCGAAGCACTTTTAACTTCGGAGTTCTTATGGGATCCGTTGTCAATTGTGCTCCAAAACGCGTATTGCTATCTTGGGAGGGTCTCTTTACATATGTTTCATTTCCACATACTTCCCCAAGCGATGTGGGATTGTGACGACCCCCTTTTTACTTCCTAATTTGCCCCTCCATCCAATTGCTTGTTTGGTTGAACTTAGTTTGGTTTCTCCAACTTATTTCGTTATTTGACTAACTATTCGTTTTCTCCAAATTTCCTTATTTCACCATAAATTCCAATTTATTATTTAGGTCCCAATAAAACTTTTCGTTCGCAAAATGGACTTAATTTGACATATTTACAAAAATGCCATTATTTATTGGAATTACAAAATCCTGTAAAATCGGGTGTTACATTCCATCCACCTTAATTTAAATTTTGTCCTCAAAATTTGACTATACAAACATTTCAGGATACTTCAACATCATATCCTGCTGCCTCTCCCAAGTAGCCTCCTCAACATCATGATTCCTCCACAAAACCTTTACCAGGGGGATTTTCTTATTGCGCAACACCTTTATAGAGGTCTCTAGAATCCGCACTGGCCTCTCCACATAGGTTAGTGTTGGTTGCACCTCGATCTCCCTTGTCTCTATGACGTGTGACGGATCACGCACGCATTTTCTGAGCATGGACACGTGAAATACATCGTGAATACCTTCCATAGATGCCGGGAGTTGTAACCTGTACGCTATAGTCCCAATCCTCTTCAAAATAGGAAAGGGCCCCACAAAACGAGGGTTCAACTTGTCTCTCCTTCCGAACCGCATAACGCCCTTAAACGGAGAAATCTTTAAGTATATTTCATCACCCTCACTGAACTGCAATTCCCTCCGTCTAGTGTCAGCATAACTCTTTTGGCGGCTCTGTGCTATCTCTATATGTTGTCTAATAACAGCGATCTTCTCTGCTGTTTGCTGCAAAATATCTGGGCCGATTATACTAGCTTTGCCAACCTCGTCCCAGTATAGCGGAGATCTGCATTTTTCAGCCATACAATGTCTCGTACGGAGCCATGCCAATCGTAGCCTGGAAGCTGTTGTTGTACAAGAACTCAATCAATGGTAAATATCGGCTCTACGAGCCCTGAAACTCCAGCACGCAAGCTCTAAGCATATCCTCAAGAATCTGATTTGTTCTTTCTGTCTGTCCGTCAGTCTGAGGATGAAACGCTGTGCTAAAATTCAACTGAGTTCCCATGGCCTTATGCAAACTCTTCCAGAATTTCGAAGTAAATCTGGCATCTCTATCAGAAACAATAGAGATGGGCACTCCGTGTAATCTGACGATCTCCTGCACATACAGCTCAGCTAGTTGATCCATAGAATAGGTCATCTTCACTGGCAGAAAGTGGGCCGTCTTTGTAAAACGGTCCACAATCACCCAGATACCATTGTGCCCCTTCGTCGTTCTCAGAAGCCCAACAATGAAATCCATAGAGATTTGCTCCCATTTCCACTCCGGAATCGGCAGTGGTTGTAAGGTTCCAGCTGGCCTTTGGTGTTCTGCCTTAACCCGTTGGCAAACTAGGCAGGTTTCCACGTACCTGGCAATCTCTCTCTTCATGTTCGGCCACCAGAAATTTTGTCTCAAGTCTCTATACATTTTGGTGCTTCCCGGATGCACTGAGTATGCCGAGGAGTGTGCCTCGGTTAATATCTCTCTTTTCAGCTCATCATCGCTAGGCACGTACCACCTGTGCCTAAATTTCAATACTCCTTCATCTGTCAGGTTGAAATCAGACGAACCTTCAGATGTCATGCTCATTCGATGCCTTTTACACTCCAAATCTTCCTGTTGAGCTTCTCGTATTTTGTCCAAAATCGTCAGTCTAAGAGAAATGTTGGTGAGCATGCTGGACAACTCTGCCACAATCTCCACATCAAATTTCTCAATCTCAGACCTCAACGTCACAGACATCGCTGCAAGCGAAGGCTGACTCGCAGCAGGCATCCTGTTCAAAGCATCAGCGACTTTTATTTGCCTTCCCCGGGTGGTATTTAATTTCGAAGTCATAATCTTTAACGAACTCCAACCACCTTTGCTGTCGCATATTAAGTTCTTTCTGCGTAAACAAATACTTTAAGCTTCTGTGATCGGAGAACACCTCACACTGCTGCCCATACAGATAGTGTCTCCAAATTTTTAAAGCAAAGACAACTGCTGCAAGCTCAAGGTCGTGTGTCGGATAGTTTTGCTTATACGGCTTCAACTGCCGAGAAGCATAAGCGACGACTCTGCCTTCCTGCATCAATACACACCCCAGTCCGATTCTTGAGGCGTCGTAGTAAATACTGAACTTATCACCCTCAACTGGTAGTGTCATAGCTGGAGCCGTAGTCAATCTCTGTTTCAGCTCCACAAAACTCTTTTCACATGCGGTCGACCATATAAACTTCTCATTTTTCCTCGTCAACCAGGATAGAGGGACTGCCATCTTTGAAAACCCCTCAATGAACTTCCTGTAATATCCCGCCAAGCCGAGAAATCCTCGTACCTCTCGCACATTTTTAGGCTGTGGCCAATCCCTGACAACTTCAATCTTTGTCGGATCTACCGAAATTCCCTCCTGAGATATGATATGGCCGAAAAAACTAATCCGATCAAGTCAAAACTCGCACTTAGAGAACTTCGGATACAATTGATGTTGGCACAGAATTCTCAGAACAATTCACAAATGCTCCTCGTGCTCTTCTTTTGTTTTTGAATAGATCAAGATGTCATCAATGAAGACGACGACAAACTTGTCTAAATACTCCTTAAACACACGGTTCATCAAGTCCATAAACGCTGCAGGAGCATTCGTAAGTCCAAAAGACATCACAAGAAATTCGTAATGTCCATACCTTGTTCGGAAGGCCGTTTTCTGAACATCCTCTCTCCGAACCTTCAACTGATAATAACCCGAGCATAGGCCAACCCTCAAAAACACTCGGGCACCCTGCAGTTGATCAACCAAGTCGTCAATCCGGGGCAGTGGATACTTATTCTTCACCGTTAACTTATTCAACTCTCTATAATCGACGCACATTCGGAGAGTTCTGTCCTTCTTTTTGACAAACAAAACTGGCGCATCCCAAGGAGAGAAACTGGGTCGAATGAACCCCTTGTCTAACAACTCTTCCAACTGAGACTTCAGCTCCTTTAATTCAGCAGATGCCAGTCTGTAAGGATTCTTTGACACAGGCGCAGAGCCTGGATACACATCAATCACAAACTCAATCTCTCTGTCCGACGGTAATCCGGGAAGATCATCGAGAAAGATCTCAGAAAATTCTCTAACCACTGGAAGGTCCTCTAGTTTTACCTCGCTGAGCAACCGAGTATCAATCACGGTAGCCAGATAAACAGAGCATTCGCCCTTAAACTGCTCTTGAACCTTTATAGAATAAGAAATAGGTGACCCACTTAACCAATTTAATGCCTGATATGAGAACTCTTCCTTATCCGGAGGCCGAAAAGTTACCAACCCGGATCGACAGTCAATGGTGGCAAAGTGACGTGAAAGCCCATCCATTCCCATAATTAGATCGTATCGCTCTATGCCCATAACTATCAACCGGGCATAAAGGGTGTTGTTCCCTACAGAGACGACATTGCCCTGAAAAATGTGATCTGACTACATAAACTCCCATGAAGGCAACATTACTCGATAATCGTACTCTGCTAACTCAGGTACAATCTTCAGTCTAGCTACGCATGCAGTAGAAATAAACGAGTGCGTAGCACCCTTGTCTATTAATGAAAATACGGCTACTCCTGTGACCAAAATAATACCTGCTATAACGGAGGGCTGGGCCTCATTGTCAACATCGTCGGGCTCGATAAACGCAAATATTCTCGGGGCCACCCTTCTTTGATCGGTAGCCATCCTCGGATAGTTCTGAGCAAAATGGCCTACCTCTCCACATCTGTAACAACTGTTCGTGCCCAATCGACAAGGGCCGTAATGTTCCTTCTGGCATTTAGGACAAATAGGCTTTTGAGTAGCCCCTTGGACTTGCTTCCCCTTGCCTTGGTCACCTTTACCATCATAGGGCCTCTTTGCACCCTTCTGTTGTTATTGTGGCTGTCCCCTCGGTTGCCAGCCCTTGTTCTGAGGCCGTGGCTGTATCTCCCGAAAGAACCCTCTAGCTGGCTCCCTCGGTTTGTCAAAAGTCTGTTCGGCGGCCTCAATGTCTAGTGCTCTCGCTACAATCTCAGTATAGGGCACATTTCGCACCCCTGATATAAGGACACTTTTTCTGATCCCCTGACTTAGCCCTTGCATAAACTGACGCACCTTATCCTCATCAACACTGACCTGGCGTGGTGCAAATCGGGATAGGGCCTCAAACCTTCTGACGTACTCGGCAACTTAGCCAGCCTGTCTCAATTGCATGAACTCCATCATTTTTGCCTCCAGTACCGTATGGCTAAAATATTTGTCATAAAATATGGTTTTAAACCGCTCCCAGCTCATCGCGGTCACATCTGTGGTCGCCTTGATCGTATCCCACCAGAAACGGGCATCTAGTGCCAAGTGATAGGCAACGAACGTGACTTTCTCCCCATCCCTTATGCTCGCGTATGCCAGCATATCCTCCATAGTTCGAATCCACTCCTCAGCTAAAGAGGAATCCGACAATTGTCCGTTGAACACAGGAGGTTGTAATTTCTGAAACCTCTCCATTCCCGGATTACTAGGAGTTGCCACCTCCTGAGCTCTATTGCCCTCTCGATTAATCAGCGTATCGAGCTGTTGGGGCTGTCTTTCCATATGTTGAGCCTGTCATTCTAAGTGTTGGGACTGTTGGGCAAGGTTTTGAGACTGCTGGGCAATAATTTCCTTGAGTTGGTGTATGGTGTCGTCTCTTAAGTCTCTATCATTTCCTTTTTGCACCATTTTGCTAACTTATAACAATTAAAGACAACAATTCTAAGAAATCAAAACAAAGAAAGCATATAACGTACTTACAGTTGAAGAAGCATGTCCGTGAAGTGGCTTGCACAGTCGAGCAGTCTACAGAACCGTTTTTAAAACCCGGGAGCTTTGATAGGAGTAGTAGTGTCTGTGGTGGTGATGAAATTCATGGTAATTTAGCTATGGTTGTTTATGATGGGGATGCTGATAATGAGGAGGATGCTAAAAATTTTGAGTACAATGAGTTCGAAAAGGAAGAGGAAGATGGTGAGTATGAAGATGATGATGAGGATGAGGATGAGGAAATTGACGATGAGGAGGATGATGATGGTGTGGATGATGATGAGGATGAGGAAGATGATGTTGAGGAGGATGATGATGTGGAGCAGGTACATGTTAATGTCAATAGTTATGAAGAAGAAGGAAGTGAAGGTAGCTTGGACAATGTTGCTGATTCAAGAGATGGTAAGATACCTTTGGATCGTGGCATGACTTTTAGGTCATTGGCGAAGATCAAAGATATTGTGAAGAAATACGCTGTGAAGCATGGTTATGGGATCTGATTTGCGAAAAGTGAGAAGATGAGACTAAGAGCAGTATGTATGGATGGTTGTAATTGGGTGCTGCATGCATCCGAATTAAACAGCGAAGAAAGTTTCCAAATAAGGACGCTCAATCATGATCACAATTGTGCATGGATCGTGTGGAATAGGATAGCTTCATCAAAGTGGATTGCTCAGGAGTACTTACTGAGGTTTAAAAGCCAACCAGATTGGAACATTTCTTCCATTATTGAAACTGTGCAGAGGGAATTAGGTGTAACCTATTACACCGATCTTGGCTTACAGAGCCCAACGCAAAGCACGGCTGATGAATGATGGTAATGCAGAGGAGCAATACAAACTTTTATGGAGTTATGCAGCTGAGATTCACAGGTCCAATCCTGGGAGCACATTCGTCGTTGAATTACAGGAGGTGCCTCAGTCACAATCGCATAGATTCCGGAGAGCTTACATGTGTTTACGTGCATGTAGAGACGGATTATTAGCTTCAGGAAGACACGTGATATGTTTGGATGAGTGTCATTTGGAAGGACCCTGTACATGACAACTACTTACAGCTGTATCGATCGAATAGAATGATGGATTATATCCAGTAGTAGTTGCGGTCGTGGAGAGTGAGTGTAAAGACTCGTGGAAATGGTTTCTGCAACAATTGTTGAATGACATAATATGAGCTGACGATTTAACATGGACTTTCATTTGTGATCAACAAAAGGTATTACAAAAATTCATTTTACATTTTGACTATATTTGCTTTTCATTTTATGACTATTACCTTTTCATTTTGCAGGGGTTGGTTCCTGCTTTGGAGGAGTTGGCGCCCCATCATGAGCATCGATTTTGCTGGAGGCACTTACATAGTAATTTCAAGAACAAGTTTCCTGGGAAGATGTATAAGGAAGTCATATGGAAAGCTTCAATGGTAACCATGGAACATGCATTCAAGCGGGAAATGAAGAAATTAGAAGCAATGGACAAGGTAGCTTACACAGCTTGGAGTAAAACAGATCCAAAGTATTGGTCGAAGCATGCCTTTAGTCGGATTTCAAAATGTGATATGAGGCTGAACAACTTAAGTGAGTGTAACGACCCTTAAACCTATCCCATAATTTTCCGTACAAATTTTTCTTTTTTATAACATTAGTCAAAGTCTAAATTGTCAGAAATCGTTTTAAAAACCATGAAAACCATTCAAGAAAACACATTAAAACAAAAGGAAAACAATCGTCCAAAGAACCAGACAAAACGCTTGGCAAAACGGGCACATCGCCATAAAAGCAACAACCGATCGATCGGCCATTTCAGCCGATCGATCGGCAGTTATAAAAATGTGGGCAATGTGCCCGTTTTGCCCCGTGTTTTGTTTGGTTCTTTGGCCGATTGTTTTCCTTTTGTTTTAATGTGTTTTCTTGAATGGTTTTCATGGTTTTTAAAACGATTTCCAACAATTTAGACTTTGACTAATGTTATAAAAAAGAAAAATTTGTACGGAAAATTATGGGATAGGTTTAAGGGTCGTTACATTTATGGTATCAGAGCCCCCGAGTTTTAAAATCGGTTCTGTAGATTGTTCAACTGCACAGCCACTACGTGGACATCCTTCCTCAACTGTAAGTACGTTTAAATGCTTCCTTTGATTTTGATTTCTTAGGATTACTTATTTTTTTAACTTTTATAGAAATTATACGATGGTTCGAGGAAAGGACTCTAGGGATGAAGCTCTAGACAGACTTACGAATTTGCTGGACCGTCAAGCCCAGCATATGGACAGGCAAGCACAACAAATCGAACGTTTAGTAAATCGTGAGGATCGTGAGGCCCGATTGTTCCAAACCATCATAGCATGGAGAGATTCTAAAAGCTACAACCTCCGGTATTCAATGGACAGTCATCGGACCCATCTTTAGCTGAAGAGTGGATCCGAACTATGGACGATATGCTAGGGTACGCGGAGATAGAGAATGGGAGTAAGGTTGCCTACGTCACCTTTCATTTGGCGTTGGATGCCCATTTTTGGTGGGATTCGATTAAAGCAACTACGGAGTGACAATTATGACGTGGGAGCGGTTTAAGACCGTGTTTTTCGATAAATACTTCAGCCGTACGGTGAGGGTGGCTAAGAGGACGGAAGTTACGCAACTGAAGCAGACTGGTTTAGTTACGGAGTATATTAGAAAGTTCGAGGCCTTGTCTCGGTTTGCACCGCGTTTGGTGAATGACAATGAAGACAAAGTGCACTAATTCATGGGTGGGCTGAATCCGAAAATTCGGATGAATGTTATAGTGTCAGGGATTCTATATGTGCCTTACTCAGAGATCGCAGTGAGAGCTTTGGACTTTGAGGCTGCCCAGTCGACTTGTGTTAAACCAAGGGAGCCAGCTAAGGGCTTCTTTCATGAGATCCACCCTCAACTCAGGAATAGAGGCTGGCAACAAAAGACACAACCCTAGCAACAACAGCAAAGAGGTGTCAAGAGGCCTTCTGAAGGAGGCAATGATCGAGGGAAAGGAAAGCAGGTACAAGGGGCTTCTCAGATGCCTTGGTGCCCTAAGTGCCAGAAGAAGCACAATGGTGAATGCCGGGTAGGCACTAATAAGTGTTATAGATGTGGTGAAGTTGGTCATTACGTCAATGATTGCCTGAAGCCGGGCCGAGATCAGCCAGGCAGAGATCAGAGGAGAGTTATTGTAATACCCGGCTTGTACGGCATATTAATATTATATTATGTGATGACATTTTTGTAAATATGCCAAATCAAGCTCGTTTTACGAAAAGAAAGTGTTATTACAATCCTAACGAGTAATAGGAATTTTAAGAAATTTACAGGATTTTTCGGAGTAATAATACTATGTTTCGAGTAATTACATTTCTCGTAATATAGAGGACGTTTTAGTGAAAATAGTAAACGAGATCCGAATTGCGAACGGACAGTTTTAATGAAACTCAAATAATAAGTTGAACCTATTGGTGAGATATGGAGGTTTGGTGAAACCGAATAGATAGTTAATTAACAAAATAAAGGACGAAACAAATAGAAAACAAAGGAAGGACAAAGCGGTAATTTGCCAAGTTAATTTTAAATTTAAATAACAAACTTTTTTCTTCTTCTCCATTTCTCCCTGCTCTTCACGATCGCCAGAGAGTGCGATTTCTCTCTTCTCCCTCACGCAATCCATTCCGACTTCCGTTCGTCCTCCAATCGTTCCATTTTCTTCGTGCTTTCTCCTCCAATCGACGCTCTAGGTATGAATCTACGATCTTAGAGCATTGATTTCGATTTTTACGGAGTTTAAACAATTAGGGTTTCGTTTAGGTTTTGTTAAAAATCGAGATTTAGGGTTCGAAATCGATAGATTGTTGTAGATTACGAATGTATAGGGCGTAATGAACGTTATTGGACGAAGTTAGAGTGAATTGTGAGAAATGTTAAAATTGGAGAATTTTCGGGTTTTTAGGAAAACTCGTTAATAGTAATTTTAAACTATCGAGCGTTAATCGTTGTTAAATACTTCGATTAGTTAGCTTAAGATTTTAAGAAAATTCCTTAGTTAAGGTTTTGGTTAAATTTGGACGTTTAGAAGTTTAAACTTGTTTTAACGATAAACGTTGTGTTTTGCTTCAGACAACAACGCTCGTGGACGGAGTTTGAGCTGCTTTGGACACGAGGTAAGTTCTCGTGACTTGCTTTGACCGATTGTTCTACACCGTACGTCGACGTCGTCTCGATGGGTTTTGGAGATGCGTATGTTTATTTGTTTTGGTTTGGGTAGTTAGGGTTAGTTGTTTCGCATGTTGTTTGTTTATCGTCCTGATGGTATATATGTGTTTGTTTATCGTCTTGAGGGTACATATATGGTTGTTTACTTTAAGATATAAACTGTTCACGCATCACGTGTTTTAAAGAAAAGTATGAAAATTAATTTCCGCACAATGTTTTAAAGATAATGCAATGAAAAACAGCCGTGAGGCATACAGTTTACAGGCCGCAAGGCATACAGTTTACAGTTTACAGGTCACGCGAGGTGGGGCTCAGGCACGGCTGTACGTGTTGTAAGCGTGCACCCCCTTCCTCTAGCTGGAAAGAGTAGTCCGCCCGCTGGATGAGCTCTCTCCGGTTAGGGGGATAAGATCTCGGTGACACCTACAGTGCATAATAAAGTAAAAAAAATAACGCATGGTTTACGAGCTCACACGCACAACATGCATTTACATTTACGAGTCTTACTGAGATTTTTATCTCATAGTGTGTCTGTATGGTGTAAGTGATTATGAGGAAACAGGTGAGGATGAGATTCCTCCTCCTGAGGCATGAGTCCAGTTGACGGAGGATGGTTGCGGTGGTGTGCTGGCGCAGTCGAAGCTTACCTGACCCTTTGGGGAAGTATGTATAGATTTTGAGGGTTTTTGGGAATTGTCGGGCTGATGGTTGTATAGACATTTTAGGATGTTTGAGAACTGATAGTGGATAGATTTACGTATTATGTTTTGAAATGTTTTGGAAATTGATTTTTATAATTTGTTGTTTGATTTTCAAAACAGGAGGATTCGTTTAGGTTTTAAATGTATCCACGCAGTTTGTTTTTACGAAAACGGATTGTGTTTTTATTGAGTTTTAAGTCGTTATTTTGGGGCGATGGTAAATGAGAAATTGATGGGGTTGTGAGTGAGTTAATATTGAAGAATATGGTTGAGAGTTATGTTGAATATGTATGGTTGAATTGTGAAGTTTGGTGATAGGAGTGAAGTGAGAAAGCCGGGAAAGAAGCAGGAAGAAAGAAGAGGCAAGTCCTCTGGAAATTGTTTTCCAGAGGACTTGGCGATCGATCGCCAGTGAGGGCGATCGATCGCCCCTCTTGGTATTTTGGATTTGCGCTCTGGAAGGAATTCCAGAGCGCATGCCGAACGATCGCCTGCGATCGCTCGGCATGGAGGTAAATCACCAGAGGGGCGATCTGCCAGGCGACTGATCGCCTGGCAGTGATCGCCCATGGCATTTTGGGACAAAATGTCCCTTCTACCCTTCTTTTGGTCGATTCTTTAAAATATGTTTTCTTAAATTGTTTTTAATTGTTTTACTTTAAATTATTTTAAATTATTTAATCATTTTTGTTTTTAATGGTTTAAAACATTGGTTTCAATTCTGATTCGATTTCAATTTCTATTTCGGTTTAAATTCCGCCTAGAGTTTATTTAAAGTATAGGGATAAAAAAAATATATATATATATGTACGGGAAATTGGGTACAGTGTTAGGGTCGTGACAGTTATGCCATGGATCTTCGCCTTTATCGAGCCTGGTGACGTCGACGACGAAGCTTAGCCATCTGTTATAGCAGGTACTATCTTAGTCATGGGTGTACCAGTATTTTCTTTGATAGACACGGGAGCTACGCACTCATTCATTTCAACTGCTTGCATGACTAGATTGGGATTAGTATCTGAGTTAGCAGAGTATGAGTATAGAGTAATGCTGCCTTTGGGAGCGAATATGCAGTCTGATCATGTTTTCCAGGGCAATGTCGTCTCGGTGGGAAACAACACACTCTACGCCCGGTTGATAGTTATAGGCATAGAGCGGTATGATCTGATTTTGGGAATGGACTGGCTGTCACGCCATTTCGCTACCATAGACTGCCGATCTGGATTGGTAACTTTTCGGCCTCCGGATAAGGAAGAGTTTTTATATCAGGCAATAAATAGGTCGAGTGGGTCGCTTATTTTCTATTCCATGAAGATCCGAGAGCAGTTTAAGGGCGAATGCTCAATTTATCTAGCTATAGTGGTTGATACTCAGTTGCTTAATGAGGTAAAGCCAGAAGACCTTCCAGTGGTTAGAGAATTCTCTGAGGTCTTCCTTGACGATCTTCTTGGATTACCGCAGGATAGAGAGATCGAGTTTGTTATTGATGTTTATCCAGGCTCAGGGCCTGTATCGAAGAATCCGTACAGACTGGTACCTGCTGAACTAAAGGAGCTGAAGACTCAGTTAGAGGAGTTGTTGTGACGACCCCAACCCGATCAGGGCCGCCACGGACTTGCCGTGACATAATCATTACCTAAGCCCTCGTATTTTCTCATAAACTTTTTCATTTTGACTTTAAACATAACCCAAAACCCTAACGTAACCTTAACTTTAAACTCTCGTAACCACGTAAATTTTTCTTTTTATATCACTCATAACGTTTCGACTACTAAACCATTAAATTGAAGTCTCAGATTGTTGAAATCCCTTAAAATCCCTCATTCCTCGATCATCAAAACATGACACTAATATAACCTACAATTTCAGACAAATTCAAGAAAACGAACTGCATGGATCGCTCTAAAAATCGAGCTTATCCTTACCTGTTAAAAATAACCCAAACAGTTCCAGTATGTTTCTAAAATTTAGACTCTACATTCTAAACAATCTACTACCACTACATATACATCAAAACTCGACTATTCATAAAATTTTCTATCAAAACCTCTAATCCATATACTTAAACATTTTTATAAACAAACCGACACGTAGACCTACTAACCAACAAGACTAACTCACATCCATTCGACATACATCATTCAAGCCGAGCCAAAACACACCCCGTCGCCACGAGCACCATCCGTCGACCACCTATTCTTTGTCATTGAGTTCGCACCTGTCACCTACATCATGCAACATAAACAGTAAGCCTAATGCTTAGTAAGGGGATGCACTATAGATAACATATACATGAATGCATGGCTTTTCATAAAACATGTTCATTTGTTCATTCTCATTCTTTTTCATACATGAATCGTGTTGGGAAGGTAGGCAGGTGCGTGTACATAACCTTTCGGCCGTATTCATGGTCCAAACATGGACTGTGATTCATGGTCCCTCGAGTCGGACAATTTTGTTATTCATGGCCAAGCCTCCCCATCATACTTAAACATTTCATACATTTCATTTTTATACATGTGAAGCATTTCGTTAGGAAAACATGATGCAATGAGGGAATTCACTTAACATACCATCAACCAACTCATAACGTGCATGAACATACATTGCTCACAACAAAACTAACAAACAACAACTAACATTCTAGGCTACCCGACTCGTTAAACCCCACAATCAGAAAATCATTATCAAAACAACAAAACCTAACGTTGACATGATGTAGGGCCTTAAGGGCCGGAAACCTAACATCCACTTACCTGGCGTCCGTAGCTAGCCGAGCACCGTCCAAAAGTCGTCTCCACCTAAAGCATTTCATAAATAGAGGCATTAAAATCGATCTTAATTAAGCGAACTCTAAACTTAAACTAAGTCTCTAGCCAAATCCAACTAAAACCTAATTAAATGGGCCACTAATTTGGGTTCGGTAAAAACCGACCTAAAACTTCGAACGCGCGTAACTTTCGCGTCGGTTATCGGAATCGAACGATTCTAGCGGCCACGTACTCCTCTAATAACCTATTTTAATCTGCCAAAAGGAATTTCAAAACAAATGACCGGAGCTAGGTCAATTTATCAAAAACCCGAAACTGCCCTTTTTCGGAAAATTCCCCTTTTTCGATTTTTCATCAAAACTCATCAATTTCTTCACCAATATATCCTCCTAACATCCAATTAACATAAACTAACCTAAAATCGAAGTTTTCATTTAAGAAAACCCTAAGCCCTAATTCGGGTTTCACTGAATTTCGCCCAAATTGGGCATTCCGCGGCCAAGCATCAATAGCCGGCCCTAGGGTTGGCAAACCCACGCCGGAAGTGACCGAAATTGGCCGGAGATCGGAGCTAACTCGAGCTCGCCACCAATGGTCACAAATCAAACCAAAACAGAGGAGAAAACCGAGCATACCATCGGTTCGTGCGCGAGGATGATCGGAAACCGCACGCCCAGGAGTCGCCGACGTCTTCTGGCCGGAAAATGTCGAGGTTGGACGTCGGAAATCGTCGCCTCCTCCTCCCCTGTTCGCTCTCGGCGTCGGGTGTCGTCGGGCTCGAGCTCGAGCTTGATGAAATCAACAGAATGGTTTTTAACCATTCTGTTGATTTTAATTATTAATAATAATAATAATAATAATAATAATAATAATAATAATAATAATAAAACTAACCATTAATTAACCCTCATTTATCGTTTTGCCCTCCTGTAAATTCCGTTAAATCTCGTTCTTAATTATGACCCACGACTTAATTTCACTGGAAGTGCCCGAATCTAAATTAATCAACCAATTAGGTTAACCAATCTTATTCACTTTTCCTTTAAATTACTTAAAACAACTATTTTATTTATTCTTTTATTTTCTCTCCAATTTTCCTTTTAAAAATTCCCGGGCGTTACAATTGTTAGACAAGGGGTTCATTCGACCAAGTTTCTCTCCTTGGGGTGCGCCAGTTTTGTTTGTTAAGAAGAAGGACGGAACTCTCCAAATGTGCGTTGATTATAGAGAGTTGAATAAGCTAACGGTGAAGAATAAGTATCCACTGCCCCGGATCGATGATTTGTTTGACCAACTATAGGGTGCTCGAGTGTTTTTGGGGATTGACCTACGCTCGGGTTATTATCAGTTGAAGGTCCAGAGGGAAGATGTTCAGAAAACGGCCTTCCGAATGAGGTATGGACATTACGAATTTCTTGTGATGTCTTTTGGACTTACGAATGCTCCTGCAGCGTTTATGGATTTGATGAACCGTGTTTTTAAGGAGTATTTGGACAAGTTTGTCGTCGTCTTCATTGATAACATCTTGATCTATTCAAAGACAAAAGAAGAGCACGAGGAGCATTTGCGGATTGTTCTTAGGATTTTATGTCAGCACCAATTGTATCCGAAGTTCTCTAAGTGCGAGTTTTGGCTGGACAGAATAAGCTTTCTTGGCCATATCATATCTCAAGAGGGAATTTCAGTGGATCCAACTAAAATCGAAGTTGTCAGGGATTGGCCACAGCCTAAAAACGTGCGAGAGGTACGTGAGTTTCTCGGATTGGCTGGATACTACAAGAAGTTCATCGAGGGATTTTCAAAGATCGCAGTCCCTCTTTCGCGTTTGACCAGGTAAAATGAGAAGTTTGTATGGTCTGCTGCATGTGAAAAGAGCTTCAATGAGCTGAAACAAAGACTGACTACAGCACCAGTGTTAACATTGCCGGTTGAAGGCGATAAGTTCAGTATTTATTGCGATGCCTCAAAGAACGGACTGTGGTGTGTGATGATGTAAGAGGGTAGGGTCATTGCTTATGCTTCTAGGCAGTTGAAGCCATATGAGCAGAATTATCTTATGCACGACCTGGAATTAGCAGCCGTGGTTTTCGCACTGAAAATCTGGAGACACTATTTATATGGGCAACAGTGCGAGATATTTCCAGACCATAAGAGCCTGAAGTATTTGTTTATGCAGAAAGAGCTAAATATGCGACATCGAAGGTGGCTGGAATTTGTTAAAGACTGTGAGTTTGAAATTAAGTACCATCCAGGAAAAGCGAACAAAGTCGCAGATGCTTTGAGCAGAATGCCTACTGCGAGCCAACCTTCACTTGCATCGATGTAGGTAATGCTAATGTAACGCCCCCGAACCCACCCTGGCTCGGAGCGCTATTTTGCTAACCAAACTCGTGATTAAAACGATGTTTAAAATGATTTTTCGTAAATTTCTCGACTCGGTTTTCGGGTTTTTTGAACCCTCGATTTTTGTTGGAAAACATGCCAAAATACGTTTAAATATGTCGGAAAAAGTCGGGTTAAAACAAAGTAGAAATAGTATTTTTTTAAAATTTTTTTTTTTTTAAACTGCTGGGCGCGGGCTGTGCGTGCCGCGTGCGCGCTGGGCGCGCCTCGTGCGTGCCCAACTGCGATCGGTCGCATTTCGGGCCCGATCGATCGGGCCTGCTCCGGGTATTTTCACCAAAATTGACCTCGGACGCGATCGATCGTGACCCATGCCCGATTGATCGGGCCGGCTCGGGTATTTTCGACCAAAAACGTCCCAAAACACCCCGTTTTGACTTTTCTTGACTTTCCCAACCTTTCTACACTTTTCTACTAGCCCGACACCTCCAAAAATCCCGAAATTTTTACCATACACTCCCGACACATAATTCTTCAAATCCCGTAAATTTTGTGGAAAACCGACTTCAAATGGATAATTAAAAAAATAGCAAACATAACCCGACGTTAATTGTTTTAAAACCAAAACGGGCGGCGTAACGCCTAAATTTCTTTAAACCGAAACCTGAAACCAAAACACGAAAATATATGTTTTCAACTTCCCAAATACGACAACGATTATCCGCAATACCACCGACTAAAAACTTTAAAAATAACTACGAAAAACATTTACAAATACAAGTACTAAATCCCCCACTTTATCTAAGTTATTTCAAACCAAAATTCTTAGAAAACCATCACAAAAAAAATACTAACTATCACAAAACCTTCACCTCCCACACTTCTCGAGGAAGACAGTAGCCGAGACGCCCCGACAATAACCTGCACCGGCGCACCCCGTACTCCTCCAGTTGCAGCCTAATCCTCGGCGGTCTCGTCTACCTCACCTGTATAGAACTCGTCACCTACACCATAGAACACAAAAAGGTAAGCCTAACGCTTAGCAAGTAGGGAAATAATGCACAATACATACTAAATGCTCGACTCAACCCTAACATGCAGTTTCTACACACTCTATTGTTTTCTTTTTGTTTCGGTTACATTTATCTTTCACTTCCATGTGAATCAAGTAGGCACACGCCCCCACACAGTCCAGGACGGCCACGCCTTGATCCACGGGCAAGACTGGAGGCACACGTCCTAACACAGTCCAGGACGGCCAACCGAATCCCCCCTTTGTTAATCGTAGAATGCCCCAGTGTGCCTTCCGGCATGAGCAGGTCTGTGCTTATCAGCACGAGCAGGTCTGTGCTAATCAGCACGAGCAGGTCGAGCCATTCGTACTCACGACACATTACGTACATTAGCATCTCGAATAAAATCCCTCGCGGGGTGCTCAACGAGCCACTTGCCCGACGAAGCTATTTTACTCAAGAACAAGTTACTATCAATTCTTATCTTGCATTTCATCATCCTCACCACTCGAACATGTAAAACACGTGATTTCATAAGTTCGAAAACAATGATGCATGACACACGGTGCATGACACAAAGCAAAACATAGCAAACAAGCAAACAATCCCTACCGTTTTATGGTGTAGGCCCGAAGGCAACAAACACTCATCCGCTACTTACCTGGCTGCTCCAAAAACGGGCTGTTACTTCGTCCAACCAAAGTACACGCTCGATGACCTAAAATCACGAAACTCAACTTAGTATTTACTTCCAAATTCTAAGGAAATTCTTAACCTAAACTACCTAAAACTACACAAAATTCCTTCCCAAAACACTAAACTCGGTTTTTACCCCAAAATTGACCGTCTAACTTCAAACGGTCGTAACTCACTCGTTTTTCAACGGATTTCGATGTGCCACCCCAATTCGGAAACCTCTACACGTCTACAATCCATTGAAACACTCAATTAACCAAATAACCAACTTGGCCGAACCAAAAAGCCAGAAAACAGAATCGGCCATCTATGGTGAAAAACCGATTTTTCCAAACTTTAATCTAACCCTAACATCAACCTAAACCAATCCATCCAACAACTAAATCATCAAAATAGGAAAAAAATCTAACATTTAAACTCAAATTTTCGGAGGGCACACTTAGGGTTTTCCAAACCCTAAGCAAATTCACCCAAAACCCACTAAAAACCCTTAAAAACTATCCCTAACCAACATTAAACTAAAACCCACTAAATTTTACCTTGAAAACACCTTGAAATCCCTTGATGAAAAGAAGAAATGAGGCTTCAATGGCTGCCAAGAAAATCGTGGAGGCAAGGGGGAAAAGATGAATGAACTTAATCTTTTTACCTTTTTAACTAATAACTTTTCTACTTTTTAGTTTCCACTACCAATTTCTTTAAAATATTACTTTAAACCCTCTCTTTTTCTTCTTTGGTTTCCAACGCCAAACACACACAAAACCACCTTTTTTCTTCCTTTAATAAATTTCTATAAATTCCTATTGGTTGATTTATATCACTATTCCACATTGACTTTTCAAACCTTTTAGTTTGAATTGTCAAGCCACTTTTCTCTTAATTTATAAACAAATATTTACTTTTGAATAATTAACCTCCCATACCACTTCTACTATTCTATTCTACTGCTACATAAGTTTTAGGAAAATTCCAGGTGTTACAATCCACCCTCTTTATAAAAATTTTGTCCTCAAAATTTGCGTACCCTAGTGATTTTTCCACTTTATCATTCTAACTCCATCCCCTTACTATAGGAGTTTCCATGACGAATCTTAACTATGCTACGGTTCGACACACCTATCGAGTGCCCTTAAACACTACTCCGTTAAGGATCAGTCCTACATCTCCAAGTTTTAAATTTCGCCCTAATGTTCGGTCTAATTTAATATTCCATGAATACTTATCGTAACTACCTCAAATAACCGTAACTCCAAGAACTCAATAAATAACCTTCTTACGCTAAACCCTCAAATTTTAATTCTCTTCTACTTGCCTATTCTCTTTTACCCATCTAACTCTCGAAGTGCTATGCTAAACATCGACTATTCTATGGTCTTCGTCGCCTAGAAATTGACAATTTTCTATGTCTTCAAACTTACAATTCCTCAACTTACTCATTTCAAGACTAATGATACTTCCATTAGATTTCACTTAAGTGTCTATAATTTACACCCTCAAACTTCCTTGCATCTCCAAGGGTGTAACTAGGACTCTTCAATCCTTCCAACTTAGTTCTTAACTCAAATTGTTCCTTGAGCTCAATGCACTTAGTTCCTCACGAACTTTACTTCTAAATGCATGACCATACTCATTCCTATGAAAGTTGTCATTTTCAGCACTTCACTCGAGATGTTCAATCCTTACTGAACCACCCTCTTAGTTTAACTCCTAAACTTACTTGCTCTCTAAATCTTGAGTTGTCACGCTATTTACCGGGTACCGCTAATTTCCTATAACTTCAAGTTTTAACTTTCCCAGCTATGACCTAGTTTCGCATGCTTATGTTCTTATGTTCTTCTATTACATTTGCACACTTACACCCTCATCACTAAACTCTCAAACTCGTCTATCTAAATTTTCACTCTAACGTTTCCTCAAGCAAATTTCTCATTTATCCCTCCTATCTTTTACACTCATTTCCTTCAACTAATCATGACCTTTCCATATACTTTTGAATTACTATTATCTTTTAAATTCATACTCAAAACTTAAGTTCCCAAAAGAAAATTCCTCTGTATAATATTTTACACCTATTTACCTCAAACCATCATGACACTTCCTTAGCCATTCTAACATCGTTCTCCAAACTCTCACTATCTAATATATTTCCCCATTCATTCAAGTACTATCTAACTTCTCATATAACTATTTAATCACATTCTCAAATGCTTAGGTCTAACTAACTCTTTTCCACTTTTACACTCAACACTCCGAATGGTGTTCACACACTTCACTTCAACCCCAAAATTCAACGGAACTTCCATAATCCTCTAGAATTAACCTTGCTCCTAAATTCACTCGTATAACCTTCGTGTGAACTTTTGCTCCTTTCTCTCAATACACTGGATATTAAATCCTTTACTGACTAACATGCTTGTCTCTCTCTTCTTTAAGATTAACTCATCTCTTCATTTGCCTCTTTTCTAAGTCCCTTCCAAAATTCATAATGCCAGCTAGCATTGCAACAATTTAAATTTTCTTGTCTACTAGCATTTTGAATTCCAACTTACATCATATGCTTAACTAGCTAGGTCACCAAATACCAAAACCTCCAACTTTTTAACTTCATAGTCTCTCTACACACTCAAACACTTTTCGAAGTTAATTTCCATTCCTTTCCTTCGAACTCTGTAATTCCTCAAATTTTATCCCTTCTCAAGGTATAAAATCAGATTCTAACCTTCCATTGTGTTTACTCATAAAATCTATGTGTAAGACCTTTCTTTCCTTCTTATCCGTTATTCTCTACGTTCTCATTACTAAATCTCTTCCTAAGTTCGTCCAAAATCCAAAATATACTCTAGTCATTCGTCTACCTTTCATCTCCTACCCTCAACTTATTGACACAAGCTTAGGCTAGTTATACCTCAATGGTTTGAAACTTTTTAACTTAGATGTAGGCTTATTCCTAATGCACCTACCATCGCTTGTGCAAAAATTCCTATTAACTCTCATTCTACCTACTAACTCTCATCCTACCGACCACTCATATAAGTCATAAATGCCTAACCTCCTTTCTCAGTTTCTCAATACTCATACAAATTTCAAGATTCTCTCGGGATTCTCTCCAAATATCTATCCCGAACCTTTTACAACTAGTCCCCCATAGCTCACCTACTCATATGTCCTTCGACCTTAACTTGAGCAATCACTAATTTCAAAAATTTTCACTAAAATGAAATAACTACTCCACTCTCTCTTACTCTTCAACTCAATTCAAAACATTCCACTTAATAGCATTACTTTAACCTCAAAACATTACTGTAATTCGAAGGCTAGGCCCCCCCTTTTTTTTTCTCTTCTTTTTTTTTTCTACCAAATCAAGGTATTAAGGTCTCTATTCCCACCTTTAAACTTTGGCTTTTGGGTTGAATAACGTCAACAATCAAACAACCCTTAATGCTCCTCTAACGTGCCAAGATAATCTTTTCACTTATCCCCAATCATCTTTGATTCAACACACTCCTAAAACGGTACCACATCCCTAATACACCAATATTTATTAGTTTCCTAACTCTACGAAATCTCTAAATTGTTATCCCCGAAACTGAGTAACACAACACTCCTACATGACCCTTAGGCCAATAAAGCTTTACTAATATCGATCTCAATTTAATCAACAATTAATTACACTCACAACTTTAGGCTAGGTTCCCCTCTGGGTTACGTTCATCTAATTTTTCCCCCACATACTATCTATTGTTGTCTCCATTTCTTAAATGCTTAAACCCTCGCATTAAACCCTTGCGTTACTCAAACTAAACGCTCGAAGGTACCCTACATCCCTACATCTAAATATTGCCAACCCTACGTAACCTACTTTTTGTTGTCCGCCCATAAATAAATTTACTTCTGACATTTCACTGGTCTAAGGTGTCTCCCGATAATTTCTTTTCTAACATCAAACTTTTCTAACTCTACTTTGATTTATCACATTTCTAAAACTCCAACGGTTTGTTACTTACGTTTCCTAACTTCTAACTCTTCTAATCTCATCTCTCATGGAATTATTTCCCTAAGGATAACAAATCCTATATTATTTCTTTTGACGCATAGTTCTCTCTCTCATACTAAAGTCTATCTCACCTTACCTTTAACCCACCGTATTCTCATCTTTATCCCGCTAGAATATACCTCATAATTATCCTATCAAAGCATGCAATGAATGACTAAATTACTATACCTGAGGTCTTCACTGGTTGATCACTATTCTCCCACTCGATCTTCTTTATAGCGGGACAGTCCTTAGTCATGTGTCCTGGTTCATTACACTTGAAACACCGAGTAACTCTAGGTTTGGTGCAATCTCGGGCAAAATGGCCATCCTCGAAACAATTATAACATTTACCTAGATACTGCCCACACTCTCCTGGATGGGCTTTTAAACACTTGGAACATTGTGGAAAATTTCTCCTTAGCTTTTGTCGTTGCCTCTTTCCTTCCCTTGGATCATCCAAATTTTCCCTTGGTCTTTTTATTTCTTGTGGTTGCGAAGAAGATTCTCCCCGGAATATCTGAGATGTAATTTTGTTTAACCTTTCTCTAGGGATTTCTATTGACCTAACCCACTCCCTTTTGGCCAAATATACTTCTATTGTCTTTGAAGTCAGCTCCAAGTATGATGCCTCTAGTCGGTCAGATAAAATCAACCTCTGAGTTACTATACTACTCCACATGTCGATTTGCATACAAACCAACTCTGTAAGAAGCTTAATTAGTTCTTCAAACTCGTTTCTAAGTTGTCCTCGCTGTTGTGGGTTCCTTGACATTTCTATTCCTGTAAAAGTTAGAAAAATCTAATCTTAAAAAAGGAATTAACTAGAGTTAAGGAAATACTTACAGTCGGTGAAGCACGTTGCACGGCGGCCGGTATTGTCGGGTAATCCTTTGAACGGCTCGACCACTAACGCTCTGATACCATCTTGTAACGCCCCCGAACCCTCCCTGGCTCGGAGCGCTACTTTGCTAACCAAACCCGCGATTAAAACGATGTTTAAAATGATTTTTCGTAAATTTATCGACTCGATTTTCGGGTTTTTCGAACCCTCAATTTTTGTTGGAAAACGTGCCAAAATACGTTTAAAATATGTCGGAAAAAGTCGGGTTAAAACAAAGTAGAAATAGTATTTTTTTTAGAATTTTTTTTTAAACTGCTGGGCGCGTGTGCGCTGGGCGCCGCGCGAGCGCAGGGCACCGCGTGCGCAGGGCGCCGTGCGCACCCGGGCAGCGCACCGCGCGCGTTGTGCAGTGCCACGCGCGTGCTGGGCGCGCCCCGTGCGTGCCCAACCGCGATCGGTCGCATTTCGGGCCCGATCGATCGGGCCCGCTCGGGCTATTTTCACTAAAATTGACCCCGGACGCGATCGATCGTGACCCATGCCCGATCGATCGGGCCGGCTCGGGTATTTTCGACCAAAAACGTCCCAAAACACCCTGTTTTGACTTTTCTTGACTTTCCCAACCTTTCTACACTTTTCTACGAGCTCGACACCTCCAAAAATCCCGAAATTTTTACCATACACTCCCGACACATAATTCTTCAAATCCCGTAAATTTTGTGGAAAACCTCGAGCTCTAGCCTACCAGAACAAATACATCTAAAAACCATGTGAGTGCTGCTTTTCAAATGTATAGTTTTGATTTTTAAAACCATTATAATATATAGAATGGAAAATAGGTGACATACTATGAATATAGGTAACATACTATGGATATCAATAATTCTTAACGTTCAGGAATATCAACAGCAATATCAAATCAATAACGACAGAACTCAACGTTCAGGAAACCATACAAATGAGGGCTAATATTCATTTAGTTTGTATTACTAAAAGTTGGACAAAACTGAATTTAGTGGTATATGAAAATTTCATGCCTAAAAAACCCAATATTTTATTAAGCATTTTACCTCCTTCTGGTTTTATCCCATAATGACATCAAAAGAGACAACCGAGTGGAAGCGAAAACTGAAGTAAAGGATACCTGAGTGGAAGCAAAAATCGGAGCTTCGAGTACTTCAAAAAATTTGGGTGCTTGAAAATCGGGTGCTTCGGATGCTTGAAAATCAGGAGCTTCGGGTGCTTTCTGGAAAAATCAAAGAGGGAGAGGGAAGATTTTGGGCTGGAGAAATTTGAAAAAATCGGAGAGGGAGTTCACGATTTTGGGCTGGAGCTCTACTCTGGAAAATGGGAAAATGGAGAGGGAGGATTTCGGGCTGGAGCTCTAGAAGATGAAGTTCGGGTGCTTGAAAATTGAGTGCGAAAATCAGAGAGGGAGGAGTTGGGGATGGAGAAATCTGGGAAAATCATAGAGGAGCTCGAGTGCGAAAATCAGAGAGGAGCTTGTGATTTCGTCTGGAAAATGGGAAAATCGAAGAGGAAAATTGGGGATTTAGGGATTTGGTAGAATTTTTTGGTCAATTTTTGAGTCTGCACGTGCACGTAGGGGCCAATTTTTGAGTCTGCATGTGCACGTAAAGGTTTAACAGAAATTTTCAAAAGGTTCAAATTGATAACGGAATAACCGCACAATGTTCAGTTTGCCGATTTTTTTAGTACGAGGGCGAATTGAAAAAAAGTGTATAGTACAGGGTTTAAATTGATGTGTACAATACCTTAGAACTAGTTTCCCAGTTCTGGTCGCCCGCTCCTCAACTGCATGCATCCCTTGTAGTCCTTGCTTTGAATTAAAGTCTCTCTCTGGTGATCGCCTCGAACTTTGAAAATTCAATCTCGAGGCATTTTTTCCCGTCTTACATTGTTGGACGCCCGCCTATAACCGCGGTCATCATCGTCAGTCTTTTCTTCGAACTATAGTCCATTTTCAACTCAAAAGTTCACTTTCAATACACTTTGCGCACTCTTATATTTTCGGACGGTTGCCTTTAATTGCAGACGCTCAAACCCGAGACATTTTTCTCACTCTCATATCTCCAAATGCCTGCCTTTAATTCATGTTGTGATGCTCACTTGATTACTAGCATTACGAAGTTTTTGCCTTATTACCTTGGCATTGTTCAAAAAATCATGTGTCTTTCCATTACTCATTGTAGATAGAGGAAATCTAGAAAGAAGAAATATGGGCAATGCAAGCCAAAATAGTCATAACCAAAGTCAATTCCTTTCACAAAAATAAGTTCTAACTTGGTCTCAAATCAAAGGGAAGCTACACCCAAATGGGTTTTTCTAATGTATCAAACTAGAAGAGTTCAACAATAATAATAAAACAAACTCCCTCAACATCAACAACCAAAAAGAATAACATTATTGATAGTTTGCTAGACACCTTAAAATTGAAAGACTTGGAAGAAAGATCATCACCCTTTGTCTTCTATTTGAGGATCATTACAATCAAAAGTCATTCAGACTACACGATCAATGATGAACTGCTAGATATAGAATACCCCTACGTAACAAACAAAATGCTATGTTAAGAGAATTTTAAATATTTGAATTATTTATGAAATCATAATGTAGGAATCAAAACACTAACTTGCATCCTAACAGCATAATTAAAAACCGATAAATGCGTCTTAAGATCTTTCTATTTTGTGTTTTCCTCTAGTTGTTGTGTTTATCGTGCTTACACTTGCAGTAGTCGTTCCAGTTCGTATTTGTTGAAAAGTGCAAGTATTGTGGCCTACACCCTGACGCCTTCAACATGTCATGGTAACATTCTTCTTACTAATAATTGATCAAACTGTAGGATCATCAACATCTCTAACTTTTTTTTTCCTAGGCCCACCTGGTTGTTACTATATTACCAGTGACATAATTTCATCCATATCTGTTTTATGCCACATGTGTTGGCCACTTAGAGGCTGAATAAAATGAGTGTACATCTTCATATATGCTTCACAACAAATCTCCTCAAAATGTAAATTCGTAATTGCATGGACACAAAAGATTATAATCAGCTCCCACTTGCAACAATTACAGAAATTTATCCAAATCAACAACGTATTGTTCATTACCGTTACTTATCTCAAATCGAGCAGCTTCTGCCAATGTTGGACTACAATTTTGAGTTGCAAGTTATAGTTTGTCAAACTTCTTATTGATATGAAGACAAAAAGAATTCTGTTGACTCAGTCATATTTTAATTTCTTTTAACAATAAGTCTCTTATCCTTAGGAGGTCTTGCTCCACTAGAAGTTTTTTTTTTTGGAAAATAACATTTATTCTAGTGTGGATTGTTATTTTTTTTCTTTATTTGTTGGAGACTTGTTTCATTAATGGTGAATGGTGTTGTGCCTGAATTTTATTTTATTTTTGACTCTGCACTAACTCACATTATATTTTTCTGATCATTTTGAACATAGCCTGAATCAACTTGTCCTTAATTGGTATAATGCATGCAAACACTCAAATTATTCAAACTTATATTGCACTTTATGTAACGCCCCGAGTTTACTGAACCCGGTTTGTTACTCATAAACCCGAATATTACTAAGAAAACTTGGACCAAATTTAAAACTTCGTACAAAAATTCAAAATTTGGACATTTGATAAAACATGTAAACTTGTAGCGGAAATCGTTTAAACAAAAATAAAATTAACCAAAACCATGTTAAAATAATCATTGGGAATGTTAAGAAACAATCGGTTAAGAAGCGAAGGTTTAACTCGTGAAAATACTTTAAAGGTTGTAAAAGTCAAATTCATCGTCCGCTGAACAAGGTCAACGAAAAAGGGGGAAAAGCTATTTGAAGACATCCACCGGTGAAATAAGAAGACATCATCCGGTGCGCATGTGCTTCTCACGTGAGCAATTAAAACATGGCCCGGTGATAAACACACTTCAAATCTCACCTCTCCCGAGCACTAGACGACAAAATAATACGCACATCGCCCGGTCACTAGACGACAAACGTAATTCACACATCGCCCGGTCACTAGACGACAAACATAATACACACATCGCCCGGTCACTAGACGACAAACACAACGCTTATATCATCCGGTGACTATTCGACAAACGACTTAACCCTTATCATCCGACGAGCAAAACACTCGACATCGCCGGATGACTAAAACACTCGACATCATCCGATAGACATAAAATTACATCATCCGGTGACTTTTCTGAAGTCATCTTCCGATAGAGAGGAAACACAACACCATCTATAGAAAGGAATTTACTTGTTTCTCCTAGACCATTCAGAAACAACTCCGACCATAGCATTAATCAAATCCAGTGAAAATCAGCATTTAAAACTCAACAGATTACTAGTATCAGTAAATCTCAAAATGTATTCGAAATACTGAAATTTCTACTGTCATGAAAACTCAACATACTCAGACTTGATCATTATCGACTAAACCTCAACAACTTCCGACACCAGTTAACCCGCCTCATCAGTTTACCAAGCCGGGACATGGATGTGCTCCTCCAACCACACCTAATCATCTGTGTACTCAGGAAATTCACTTGTGGTATCCTCAACACCTACATCACAAAACTCATCTATTAGCCTAATGCTAAGTAAGTAAAGCAATAATGAAATGATATGCTGAAACAAAATCCTAAATATGAAGTTTCTACTTTCTCATCTCGGTTGTACTTCGTTTGTTTACTGATCAGATCCCATGATTCCCTTGGGAGTGGGATCAGTTCTCCCAATGTCTACATCCTCTTCATTAATTAAGGGGTGGATGAGGTCCCTTACTAACTGTTCTGATCCCTCAATTCCCTTGGGAGTGGGATCAGTTCTCCCAATGTTATAAATCCTCTTCATCAGTTAAGGGGTGGATTAGTTCCCTTAACCGTCAATGCCCATCAATCTGAACTTGCCTTTCCATATGATACATGAAAATTCATTTTCGTTTTCTTTCAAATTTATGATGCATGACATACAGAAAATACTCAAACATGCAAAAACCTACTGTTTTGTGATGTAGGCCCGAGGGCACACATAATACTTTACTTACCTGGTCTCCTGGAAATCGCTCGGCTATAGGCTACTCCAGAAATCTGCTCACCTAGAACCATCGACAGATTATAGATTAGATCTCCACTAGACTTTATCTAACTACCCTGAAGTCTAAGGAAGCCGGTTTGGGGCTCTACTGATTAAACATTCCCGATACATCACTAAACCCCAAACCCAAATCTCTCACTCGCAGCCTTTCGAAAACACATACATTGCAATCCTTCAGCTACCTAAGCACTAGAACAGCAAGTAATTTAATCAAAAATCACCTTGGTTGGGGAAAATCGGAGGGGAATCGCCTAGAGGATGTCCGCCGAGCTGAGAGGTAAGAGTAATAAAATAGTGGCGGCTAAACCTCACTAAACCTTTCCTTAAATACGTTATCCACAATATAAATTCGCAATTACCATCTTGCCCCTGCCTAATCAGTTAATAACCTAATCAACATTTCCCTCAATTTTAACCATAAAATTATATACCACCGTTTGATAACTTATTTTGATTTATATTGAAACCGGGTGCTACAATCTACCCTCCTTAAAAGAATTTTGTCCTCAAAATTCAGTACCTGAATAATTCTGGATGTTGGTCCATCATGTCCTGCTGGCGCTCCCAGGTTGTCTCCTCTACATTCTGGTTGTGCCATAAGACTTTCACTAGTGGGACCTCTTTGTTGCGTAATACCTTCACTGCGTAATCCAAGATCTTTACTGGTTTCTCTTCATAGGCAAGAGTAGGACAAATTTCGAGGTCTTGCTGTTCCATGATTTGGTTGGGATCCCTTATGCACTTTTTCAACATAGAAACATGGAATACGTCATGTATTCCTTCCATAGAAGCTGGTAGCTGCAACAGATAGGCTGCTCTCCCAACTCTTTTCAGAATAGTGAACGGTCCAATAAATCTGGGGTTCAACTTGCCTTTCTTCCCGAATTTGACAACTCCTTTAAATGGTGATACTTTAAGGAAAACTTCATCACCTACTTCAAACTCTACTTCTCTTCGTCTTTTATCAGCATAACTCTTCTGGCGGCTTTGATCTGTCAAAATTCTCTGTCGGATGAGGGCAACCTTCTCCACAGTTTGTTGCACAATATTAGGACCAAGCAATTGTGCTTCACGAACTTCATCCCAGTACAAAGGAGATCTGCATTTTTGTCCATACAAGGCTTCATACGGTGCCATTCCTATTGTTGCTTGAAAACTGTTATTGTAAGAGAACTCGACCAATGGTAAATATCTACTCCAAGATCCTTGAAAATCCAATACGCATGCTCGGAGCATATCTTCTAAGGTCTGAATAGTCCTCTCGGATTGTCCATCCGTTTGAGGGTGGAAGGCTGTGCTAAAATTAAGCTGTGTTCCCATAGCCTTGTGCAGACTTTTCCAAAACTTAGATGTAAATCTGGGGTCTCGGTCTGAAACTATTGAACTTGGAACTCCATGCAATCTGACAATCTCTTGCATGTACAATTCAGCAAGCTGATCCATTGAGTAAGTTATCTTAATTGGCAGAAAATGAGCAGATTTGGTTAGACGGTCAACTATAACCCAGATTGCATCATGTCCCTTTGCTGTCCTAGGTAGTCCAACGACAAAATCCATTGTTATTTGTTCCCATTTCCATTCAGGAACTGGTAAGGGTTGCAATGTCCCTGAGGGTCTCTGATGTTCAGCCTTGACTTGCTGGCAGACCAGACATGACTCCACATACTCCGCCACACTTCTCTTCATACCTGGCCACCAATAATGCTGCTTGAGATCTCTGTACATTTTCGTACTTCCAGGATGAACTGAAAATCTGGAGGAATGTGCCTCAGATAGGATCTTCTTCCTAAGCTCAGTATCGGCCGGAACCAACCATCTATTTCGAAACTTGAGAATTCCGTCGGCTGAGCAGTTGAAATCCGACTTATCAGTGGAATCTATGCACAACCTATACTTATTACACTCAGTGTCATTCATTTGGACCTCCTTTATTTTCTCCAAAATAGTTGGCCTCAAAGACATGGCCGAAAGCATGGCTGACACACTTGGCACAGCTTCCAGGTTAAATCTTTGGAATTCTGTCTCTAAAGCTATTGGTATGTCTAGAATCAAAGTAGAAACTAAAGGAGTCACTCTACTCAAAGCATCTGCCACTACATTCGCCTTGCCAGGGTGGTACTTGATCTCAAAATCATAATCTTTGACAAACTCTAACCACCTACGTTGCCTCATATTCATTTCTTTTTGTGTGAAGAGGTACTTCAGGCTCTTATGATCCGAAAATATCTCACAGGATTGTCCATACAAGTAATGCCTCCAAATCTTAAGTGCAAATACAACTGCAGCTAATTCTAAGTCATGGGTAGGGTAGTTCTTCTCATGCGTTTTCAACTGTCTAGAGGCATAAGCTATTACTTTACCATTCTACATTAACACACCACCAAGACCAATTTTGGAAGCATCACAGTAAATACTAAATTTACCATCTTCAGCTGGAAGGGTTAAAATTGGAGCATTGGTTAGTTTCTGTTTTAAGGTCATAAAACTATGTTCACATTCATCAGTCCATATATACTTCACATTCTTCCTGGTTAACTTAGTAAGAGGCGTAGCGATCTTTGAAAATCCTTCAATGAACTTTCTGTAATATCCTGCAAGTCCAAGGAAACTTCTGATATCGGTAGCATTCTTCGGTTGGGGCCATCCCTTAACTGCCTGAACCTTAGCTGGATCCACAGATATGCCATCTCCAGAGATGACATGTCCAAGAAAGTGAACTCTGTCCAACCAAAACTCACACTTGGAAAACTTAGCATAAAGTTGGTGCTGTCTAAGTACTTCCAACACCAAACCCAAATGTCTTGCATGCTCATCCTTAGTTCTAGAATAGATTAGAATGTCATCTATGAATACAATGACAAACTTGTCCAAATACTCGTGAAACACCCTATTCATGAGATCCATGAAGGCTGCTGGTGCATTTGTCAAACCAAAAGACATAACCAAAAACTCATAATGTCCATACCTTGTACGAAAGGCAGTCTTAGGAATATCTTCAGATTTAACCTTCAACTGGTAATATCCGGACCTAAGGTCAATCTTAGAGAAAACTCTTGCACCCCTAAGTTGGTCAAATAAGTCATCAATCCTCGGCAAAGGGTATTTGTTTTTGACAGTTAACTTGTTCAATTCTCTATAGTCTATGAACATACGCATTGATCCATCTTTCTTCTTGACAAAAAGAACAGGTGCACCCCACGGTGAAAAGCTTGGGCGTATGAACCCTTTCTCCAATAGATCCTCCAATTGTTTCTTTAATTCCTTCAGTTCAGTTGGAGCTAACCTATATGGATTTTTAGACACAGGCTCGGCTCCAAGGTAAATATCTACAACAAATTCGATTTCCCTATCTGGCAGCAGGCCAGGAAGGTCATCTAAAAACACTTCGGGGAAGTCTTGAACAACTAAGACATTTTTGGGGATTGATTTTTCTACTAGTTGTGTGTCTAAAACACTGGCCAAAAAGCACAAATACTCTTTGCATGGGGAGGGTATACAATTGACAGAAGTCATTACAGTTATTTCCTTACTCTTCTTCAAAGCTTGAAAGGTATGGTTTAAGCCTCCAGGGGGTTGAAAACTAACAACACCAGTTCTACAATCTATTGAGGCATAATGTTTAAACAACCAGTCCATTCCTAAGATGACATCAAATCCCGTTATGTCCATAATAATGAGATCGGCAGACAAATTCTTATTTCCTATTAATACAATGCTATCGGGCAACACTTGGTTAGAGTGCATGCGCTCACCAGAGGGTAATGCTACGTTAAACACATGCTCAGAAGAAGTAAACTGTACATCTAACTTATCAGCAAAAGTAGAGGCTACAAAAGAATGTGTTGCACCCGAATCTATCAAAGTAAAAGCAGGTATAGAGTTAACCAATACAGTACCTGATACTACAGCAGGCTGGTCCTCATCACCTGACTCCATCATGGAGAATATTCTTGGCTTAATCTTGGTAGGTCCGCCCTTCAGGGCTGGGCAGTCTCTGATGATATGGCCGACTTTATTGCAGTTGAAGCAACGGGTGATTCTAGGCTTTGGGCAATCCTTGAACGAGTGTCCAACCTCTTCACAGTTAAAACACTTATTTGTTCCAAATCTGCACTCGCCCGGGTGGTTCTTCGAATTCTTAGGGCATTGAGGTAACATCTTAGTGTCTGGTACTTTCTTTCCCATTCCTTGACTATACTGGCCCTCACTTGGCCTCTTCACTCCTCTCTGTTGTTGGGGTTGAACAAACTTTCGTGGGGCTTCCTTCGGCCCTGAACATTTCATCTCGGCCTCCTCCACCTCCAAGGCTGTGGACACAACTTCACTAAAAGGCAAACCTCTAAATACTTGACCCCTCTGTACACCTCTGGCTTCAGTCCATTCATAAATTGAAACACCTTATCCTCGTTTCTGTGAATAAAGTGTCCAGCGAATCTGGAAAGAGACTCAAATTGTCTAACATACTCAGCCACAGACCCTGTCTGCTTCAAGTTCATGAACTCCACCTTCTTCGCGGCCTGAACCGTGCTGTTAAAATATTTCTCAAAGAAGGTGTCCTTAAACTGAGACCAAGTCATAGCCAAAATATCAGTGGTGGTCTCAATTGTCTCCCACCAAAGCTGGGCGTCTCCAGCAAAATGAAACGTTGCCAGGGTGACCTTATCTCCTTCTCCAACGTTGGCACATCGAAGCATGCTTTCAATCTTCCTCAACCATTCTTCGGCAACAATCGGGTTAGATGATCTTCCATCAAATGTGGGTGGTTGAAGCCTGCGAAATCGGTCCCCTGAATGCTCATTGCCATGGCCCGAGTTGGCACTTCCTTGTGCTTCTCGGTTCAATAACACTCCTAATTGGTCGGACTGTTGTCGCACTATGTCAGTCTGCTGACGCACCAAATCTGTCAGCTGCCTAATCACACTAGACTCCTCTTCACCTCTTACATTTGGCATTTCTCTAGGCACTCTAGGTCTTCCTAGGCGTCTAGCCATTATACTGGATTCCTGTGTAAGGTTAATTACTTTCATAAACATCTAATTACTAAGGCTAACATAAACACTTACAGTCGTTGGAGTACTTCCATGCAACGATTGGCACTGATGAGTAATCTTTTGAACGGTTTAACTGAATGTCTCTGATACCAAACTGTAACGCCCCGAGTTTACTGAACCCGGTTTGTTACTCATAAACCCGAATATTACTAAGAAAACTTGGACCAAATTTAAAACTTCGTACAAAAATTCAAAATTTGGACATTTGATAAAACATGTAAACTTGCAGCGGAAATCGTTTAAACAAAAATAAAATTAACCAAAACCATGTTAAAATAATCATTGGGAATGTTAAGAAACAATCGGTTAAGGAGCGAAGGTTTAACTCGTGAAAATACTTTAAAGGTTGTAAAAGTCAAATTCATCGTCCGCTGAACAAGGTCAACGAAAAAGGGGGAAAAGCTATTTGAAGACATCCACCGGTGAAATAAGAAGACATCATCCGGTGCGCATGTGCTTCTCACGTGAGCAATTAAAACATGGCCCGGTGATAAACACACTTCAAATCTCGCCTCTCCCGAGCACTAGACGACAAAATAATACGCACATCGCCCGGTCACTAGATGACAAACGTAATTCACACATCGCCCGGTCACTAGACGACAAACATAATACACACATCGCCCGGTCACTAGACGACAAACACAACGCTTATATCATCCGGTGACTATTCGACAAACGACTTAACCCTTATCATCCGACGAGCAAAACACTCGACATCGCCGGATGACTAAAACACTCGACATCATCCGATAGACATAAAATTACATCATCCGGTGACTTTTCTGAAGTCATCTTCCGATAGAGAGGAAACACAACACCATCTATAGAAAGGAATTTACTTGTTTCTCCTAGACCATTCAGAAACAACTCCGACCATAGCATTAATCAAATCCAGTGAAAATCAGCATTTAAAACTCAACAGATTACTAGTATCAGTAAATCTCAAAACGTATTCGAAATACTGAAATTTCTACTGTCATGAAAACTCAACATACTCAGACTTGATTATTATCGACTAAACCTCAACAACTTCCGACACCAGTTAACCCGCCTCATATGTTTACCAAGTCGGGACATGGATGTGCTCCTCCAACCACACCTAATCATCTGTGTACTCAGGAAATTCACCTGTGGTATCCTCAACACCTACATCACAAAACTCATCTATTAGCCTAATGCTAAGTAAGTAAAGCAATAATGAAATAATATGCTGAAACAAAATCCTAAATATGCAGTTTCTACTTTCTCATCTCGGTTGTACTTCGTTTGTTTACTGATCAGATCCCATGATTCCCTTGGGAGTGGGATCAGTTCTCCCAATGTCTACATCCTCTTCATTAATTAAGGGGTGGATGAGGTCCCTTAATAACTGTTCTGATCCCTCAATTCCCTTGGGAGTGGGATCAGTTCTCCCAATGTTATAAATCCTCTTCATCAGTTAAGGGGTGGATTAGTTCCCTTAACCGCCAATGCCCGTCAATCTGAACTTGCATTTCCATATGATACATGAAAATTCATTTTCGTTTTCTTTCAAATTTATGATGCATGACATACAGAAAATACTCAAACATGCAAAAACCTACTGTTTTGTGATGTAGGCTCGAGGGCACACACAATACTTTACTTACCTGGTCTCCTGGAAATCGCTCGGCTATAGGCTACTCCAGAAATCTGCTCACCTAGAACCATCGACAGATTATAGATTAGATCTCCACTAGACTTTATCTAACTACCCTGAAGTCTAAGGAAGCCGGTTTGGGGCTCTACTGATTAAACATTCCCGATACATCACTAAACCCCAAACCCAAATCTCTCACTCGCAGCCTTTCGAAAACACACACATTGCAATCCTTCAGCTACCTAAGCATTAGAACAGCAAGTAATTTAATCAAAACTCACCTTGGTTGGGGAAAATCGGAGGGGAATCGCCTAAAGGATGTCCGCCGAGCTGAGAGGTAAGAGTAATAAAATAGTGACGGCTAAACCTCACTAAACCTTTCCTTAAATACGTTATCCACAATATAAATTCGCAATTACCATATTGCCCCTGCCTAATCAGTTAATAACCTAATCAACATTTCCCTCAATTTTAACCATAAAATTATATACCACCGTTTGATAACTTATTTTGATTTATATTGAAACCGGGTGCTACACTTTAGGATCAAACTAAAAACATTTTTTGTGCAATCGAGGTGTAAGATTTTAAGGTTTAGCAACGTTCTTCGCAGGTAAGTCGTTGTTCCTCTTTGTTTTTTGCATTAGGAATTTATGGTAAAGGTTGGTTTCATATTTGAGGTTGGTAAAGTTCTAAACCGATTGGGTTGAAAATCGTGGGAATGAGGCGAGTTTTTGCCATTCACGTCGCTAGAAAATTATGAAGGTATTGACCTCTATGGAAGACAGGTTGACACTTCAAAGTGTCGGCCCAGAAGGAGGTCGGTTGACACTTCATGACCCTTATCAGGAAGTGTCAATCATTGCCACTAAAGTGTCGACTCTTGTTGTGGCAGAGTCGGGCAAGTGTCGACTGTTTCCCCTAAAGTATCGACGTCTTCCCATATAGTGCTAAACAATGGTCGTGCACAGTCCGAACGTCATGGCATGATTTATTTAAGGTGAACGATCGTTTATAGCTTCCTTTCGAATTGGGTTCCTATCCTGATAGAGGTTGTCGATCCTGTTCGTAATAAAAGCGATCATTGTCGAGATAGAGATTTTATATTTTTTGCCTCGCAGTGCATAGTTTTCAAAATCTTATATTGGTTAGTTGTCACCTATGAAAACCTGACAAGGTAGGGTCACTAACACGTCTGTTTTTACGTATATGTATGTATGTTTTACACATTTTCTTTCAACATGCATGATACTTCATTTCTGTTGTGTATATATTTTGGAAGATGAATCTTCTTGATGCTTTGGATGATTTCAGTGTCAAAGTATCATGAGATTATCCAAGTACAAAGATGTTTTGTTTGCACGTTATGAAAATGGGTAAAAATGTAGTAATGATGCGCTCTTAGGCTTTCAAATCCCTAACCCTGATCATATTATATTTGTTGATTATGATATTACTGGTTGTGTCGTCGCTGATCATTGTTCGCGGCAATCCAGGTGACTTCGTCAGATCTTCTTATCGCCGTTACTTTTATTTCTTTCTGGCTCATGATATATTTCTCTTATGAGAGCTTATTTTAATATAGTTACCTATGTATGCAATAATATTTTGACAAAAATATGAGGTAATATCAAATGAAAATGAATTTTTCTTTTGCTATTGTTGTAATTTTTCTTTTTTCGATTATCTATTGTCATCGCCACAGATTCAAAGATGAAACTTTTGTTGTAGATGGAGATTGAAAAGTGAGTAAAAATATGTTTATTTATTACTTGGTCTCGTCTTTAGTGTAGCATGGATGAGATTATAATACATGATTTATGAAATGTGTCAACTTTATTTTACTCTTTACTTATAATTTTTCTTCTTATTTATGAACTAAGAATCTTTGTTATTTGTTAAATCAGCCTTCGAAGTATATTCGATATAACACATGCATGTTATGGACCTATCAATTTATTTGAGTATGAAATTGCTTAAAGTTGTAAAACTAAATAGCACTATTCTTGCACTTCCTTAGCATCTACCGAAAATTTCTTTCCCTTCGTTATAATTTATGGAAGTGTTAGAGGGTGAGGGGAAGTATCAATGATTATCGATGTGCTCGTTGTTTCTCTACTACAACTGTTGTTGCCGTTGTTGATGTTGCTGCCTTTATTGTACATCAACGTTGAAAGAGAAGAATTATGTTATTAAATAATAGGGCAATTGTAACAATCAAAATGTAACACCCGGGAATTTCCTACAACCTATCTAGGCCTTGGATTAGACGGTTAAGGGAGTGTAAGGTTTATTTTAGATTTATGTTAAATGTATAATTTTAAGAGTGAAATTGGAAGAAAAAGTATGGTTGAAAAGTCATAAGACTAAAGAGTGTTGAAAGTCAAAAAGAGAATTTAACCAATAGGATGAAAGAAAGAAAAAGTGAACAAAAAGGGGGAAAGGTGGAGAAAGGAGATGTCCACGTGTGAGAGGAAATGAAATATAACATCCAGAATTTTTCCTTTAATGTGAGTTGCCGTATATTGGAATATGTTGTGGAAGCTTAACAATTGTCCTAAACTTATCCTAAGTATTGGAAGTTAGAAAGTGGAAATTTGTAGTGAAACCTAAGATACTTAGGAAGTGTATTGGTGTAATTGAGATTTTAATTTAATGGAGTGACAATTTATAGAAAATAAATGGAAGAAGTGTGTTTGGAAGGAAGCTTTCACGTTGGAGCAAAAGTGGAGGGCACTTTTGGAATGAATAAAAAAATTAGGTAGGTAATACTTATCCTTTTAAAGTTTGGAGAGTTAAAAAGTCAATGAGGGTTGAAAAGTCAAATTTAAAAGTAATGGGTGATTGTGTTCTCTTATTTGGGATTTTAAACTAGTTTGATTTCTGGTTTTAATTGCAGGTTTTGGTTTATCGAAATTTAGGCGTTACGCCGCTCGTTTTGATTTTAAAGTAAATAACGTCGGGTTTATTTGTTTCCAAGTTTTTATTAATATTTTCTGAGTCGAGATTTTAACGAAAAATATTTTAAATTACGTTTTAAACGCGGGGTTGGTTAGCAAAGTAGCGTATCGAGCCGGGATGGGTTCGGGGGTGTTACACAAAATATCCCACCGATGATTTTGACAGAATTCAATTGGGGTAGGAGGGAAACCAACAGAAAATTTATCATCACCTAATCCACCTACGAATTTGTCCAAAATTTAAGAAGCATGTTCAAAAATTTTTTCTATAAATTGGATGATCGGGGAAGGAGGAAATCACCTAACCATCTCACTCATTCTGAAAATCAGAGAGCTTACCTCGTCGAAAAACACAAACCCGACCTCCGACAGTTCAACCTTCGGCCGAACGTCCCTCCAACGAAACTCTCTCCCTCGGCCGAGCATTTCTCCGGTGAAAAGCTCTCTCCTGATTCCTCACCCTCTCGGTTTCTCGCTCTTGCTCTCCATCGCTCTCTCTTTTCCTCTTTGGTCTCTGCTCGCAAAGAAGAAGGCGATGAAGAAGAAAATAAAGGTTTTAGGTTTATAAAATAAACCTGAACTAGTTCACTCGAACCGAACCAACCCAAACCGGTTCAGCCCGAACCAAACCGACCCGGTACTGTTCACCGACCCGACCCGACCCGACCTGACCTGGTACTGTTCACCTGACCCGACCCAATCAAAAATTGAACCGGTATGGAATTTCTGCCTAAATCTTTTGAAATGGTTTATCGAACTAAGGATTAATATCAAATGTTTTATTTAGGTAGAAAAAGATCTCGAAATTCCTACAAACCGACCCAATTCAAACCGATTCAACCGACGAACACACGATATTATTGGAATACTTGAATTTTTGGAAAAATCCCAAAACCTTAATCGCTCGGAATCTAAGTAAGTGAAAATACCATTTTTAAATATTTTGGTGATGGCCCTACATCACAAAAGTTTTATTATTTTCTAATAACTGATTTCCTTACACGCACTGATACTTGAGAACGCATGTTTAGGCATTGATATATATAATTGTATGAAGATAAAATTGGTAGGACATTTTGTATGTGTTTGAATACAAAGGAATTGATGGAAAATATGTGATAGCAAAAGCCTGAACGACAATGAGATGGTGAGCTTGATCGAAAGTAAATTGACAAAGTCTGAACGACAATGAGATGGCTAAGTCTAAGGTTGGGAAATGAGTACCAACCAGTCTGTAATCAGGATTCAGTAAAAGTAAATTTTGACATTTGCACGTATTTTTGCTTGCTGAGTTAAATCTCATAGTTTGTATAATTTTGTGATGTATGTGAGTTTTTATCTGAGGAAGAACTGACTGTAATCGAGAACCTTCAAGAGGCGAGCGAGCATGCCGAAGGAAAAGATGTTTTTGAGTCTGAGAGAGATGTTTAAATTAGTATGTTTTAATTGTTAAAGATATTTCCTATTGAAACTTTGGATAATCTATTTCTAAACAATGTTCTTATAAATTGTGTTAATATGGTATTTATTTTGATTATTCGACAAAGTTATTTAATGTTTTCAAATTTTAATTAAGCTTCCGAGCTTTTAATGTTAAAGATATTTTTATTATTTTAATATTTTGAAATTTAAACGCTCAAATTTTATAAATCAATTTGGGAAAGAAAATTAGAGATTTTAAATTGGGGTGTTACAACAATATTCAATATAAACCCTGAAGTATAAGATATTTAGCTAAAACAACCTTCAACTAAATATTCAAACGAACTAAAACTCAAAGTATCAAAAACGTTCAAATTAAACTTTGTCGGCCCTCTGATCTAGAGATCAGCCACCTAATCTAAGAACAAACCTCCAATCTCATTTCATTTCGAACCCCCCACACTAGGGGGTGCCACACCCCGTTCCCGGGAGAGTGCAAAAATGCACTCTCCATCGGGTGGTGGGGACCCCCCACACCGTGGGGTTGACACCCCCTGATATCTTTTTAGGGCATAGATTGGGGGGTTGATCTCTTCCCTAGCCGTCGCCCACCCTCAGGATCGCCGTTTCGTTGATGGTCGACTACTCTAAATGTGCATAATCAATCGAATCACCCTCACAAAGCAATTGACTACCAACCCCATTTCCAAATCGATCTAAAACCTAGACCCTTATTCCTTCTCTAAAATCTCCCAAAACTTAGCAAAGAAATGGGTCCGAAATTGTTATTCAAACGCAAGGCTCCATCGACAAAAGGTGGATTATTCGAAGGAGGCTTGTCACAACATGCACCGTCACTAGGTGGTCCGACTGACCAACCTCAGCCACACGGTGGTCCGTCTAACCGACTGCCGATTCAAGGTACCGCGTATCGATCTAATGAGTTCAGAAGTCGGATTTGTGACCATAAGTATAAGAATGACATAACAAATCAGCGATTATTTTCTCGAAGATTATTCAATTTTCAAGTTTTGAATCTTTGGGAGTTCACCAATTATTTGACCAAATTGGACTACGAGGCCTGTGTGAGTTGTAGTCCGCTTGTTGTGAGCGGCTCATACGTCTATTTTATGCGAATTTAGCTCCGGTAGACGAGTGTGAAGACCTTTATATTAGGATAAAAAATTTTGATATCCCCAATAGACGTAAATCATTTGATTGAGTTTTAGAATGACGACAACGATGACTAGGAGCAATACTACTATGCTTCTTGGGGTTGCAACTTTATCAGAGCAGGCAAAGGGCTTGAGCTCCTCATAAAAATTCATCGAAATCTTGAGATTTGAGCGTTTGTCAAATCGAAATCAAAAGACTTCAATGTAGAAGCGTGTTTTGTTCACAATGTGATAACCCACGCTATTATACCACGAGATGGCCATAGAGATCTGGTGAGTTGCGTGAATCTCTACGTTATGGAGTTGTACAATTGGAAGAAGTTTGACTAAGGGTACTTGATTTTGAACTACATGTTAGAGATTAGCTGGACGTGCAACAAGAATATGTCATATAGCATGTTGATTCACAAGATATTGGGTCACTTCAACATTCAATCGTCGCCAGAAGAGCATATGAGAACATGGAAAGCGAGTGATGTCTTCGACAGGTTGTATTTAGTCAGGATAGGCGTAGTTGAAGTCAGAGGTACGTGGGTGTTCAAGTCCGATCAATCGGCCTCCACCTCAGCGGCTCCTCCACCCTCATTAACCTCATAGGATGTTCCTATGGAAATCTGCCCATGCAGCCCTATCAACAGTTCAATCCATGGGATAGAGTGGAGCAGAAGCTGGATATCCTCATTGACAAAGTAGACTAGCTGACTGTGGCCCAAAGAGACGTGGATGCCTCATTTGTGGAGTTGTGACATTCATATAGAGCTTTGGATACTCAAGTTGAGGACTGGATGAGCCAGGGTGGTGACGATGGACCCACAAAAAGCTTAAGATGAAGCTTGTTTACATTTGTAGTGTTTGTATTTCATTGTTTGTATTGTTGGAATTTACATTCACGTTGGTTGTAATTTACTTTCATGTAGACTTTTGTGTATGGTTGTACTCTACTTTGTGCATGCTGATAGTTGGTAAAATATAGATCCTGGATCTGCTGTTGGTCATTATATATTGTTTTGGATATGCAAAAATTGTGAAAAATAGTTATGGAGGAGTCAGAAAACAAATGAAAATTTAAATTTTCATGAATTATAGAACATTACAATCCAAACAATCTAAACACATTACAACCTATACAGTCTTGACATTCTAAACAAACTTTACAACCTATACATAGATCCTGGATCTGCTGTTGGTCATTATATATTGTTTTGGATATGCAGAAATTGTGAAAAATAGTTATGGAGGAGTCAGAAAACAAATGAAAGTCTGCCCAAATTTTTAACTTTTCATGAATTATAGAACATTACAATCCAAACACATTACAATCCAAACAATCTAAACAAATTACAACCTATACAATCTTGACATTCTAAACAAACTTTACAACCTTTACAATCTTCACATTCTAAACAATTTTGACACTATTCCAATCACGGTCTATAAGTACTGCATTTACCATGCATAGCTGACTGTTGCATAAGAATAAAAACACAAATTAGAACACAAGAAAGTATGACCTTCATGTATATAAACTTAAGTAGCAGTTATTTGCATCCCGGCGGTGTGGAAACAAATAAATGTGTCTTACGAGCCTGAAGCCGAAGCAGTGCCTGAAGTGGAAAGAAACTTTTTACATGTGTGACTGTTATGACCGCCACACCAACATCTTCTACCTGTTATTGATGAATTCTTCCTACCCATTGTTGAACAACTTGGCTCATCGACATCTCGCACTCTATTTTTCTTTGGCCTCCCGGGTTGATGTTTTCTAATAGGTGTACAAATCTTAGACATTTACTGTGGGCCACTAACCGAGTGAATAAAGTTTGAGTACATTCTGAGAAAAGTTTCTTGGTGATAATAATGATGAACATAATCTTGAGGTCCCACTCTCATGAAATGCATGTACGGAATTGCATGCATACACGAAATCCCGGTACGCTCTCACCGGTAACAGTTGCAGTCACGTCTATTCAAATTGACCATATATTGCTTGTATCCGTTGCTCATCTCAAATTGAGCAGTGACTCCAAAAAATGGACTCCAATTTCTTTCTGCAAGTTCTTGCTTCGTAGGCTTCTTCCTAATCTGAGGACATAATAAATTTGTTGACTGAACCATCTTTTTATGCATTTTTATAATTAGAGACATTAAACACTTTCTAATCATCTCGAATATAGTAGGGGTGAGCAAGAACCAACCATAACCGAGAACCGGACCCGAACCGACACATTTGATCTGGTTCTGGTCGGTTTTGTGTCTAAAATAATTAAATTTTGGTTTTTCTTTATCCAAACCAAAATTCTTCGTTCGGTTTTTGGTTTTAATGATAGAAAACTGAAAAACCTAAACTGGACTATTTAACCCTAATTTACTAACCCAATTTATATCATGTTCTTCTCTGGCTCTCTCAGTCTCTCTCTCGCCAATCGTCGCTGTCCTACTCCTCTCTTCGACACCGAACAGAACAAACGTCTCTCTCTTCTTGCCTCTCGTAGAGTCCTCGACAGTGGACAGTCGATAGTCTCGCTCCCGAAACTTTCTTCTATTGTAGGTCTCTCTCTCGCATTTCTGTGTTTCCAACTGTCCACTGTGGCAGATCTGTTTCCCAAAACTTTATTATGTTTTTTTCGAAGAAACCCAACAAATTTGCGAGGTTAGAGCCTAGAGTTTGGTTGCTTTGCAATTGTTAGTTTTCTTTTTGTAGTTCTCGATTTTTTTGTAGTTCTTTTTTTTTTGCTCTACTCTGCTCTGCAATGTGATTGTGGGTTAAATGTTAACAGCTTCGATGTGGTGTTTGTTTTCTTGGAAAATTATTTTGAAATCGACGAACCTTAGATTGTGGATTATTTGTTTTGGGAAACAACTTGTAATGGGATGCAGAACTGATTATGATTAGAACAACAAAACACTAGATTTTTTTATAGATTATGTGATATTTTGTTGGAAATTGGAAACCAGAACCAAACATATTGGTTAAATTTTGATTTTTTTACTTAAGTGTATTGATTTTTTTTACATATTTGTTCAATTTTTTGTCAAAAATTAGAAAAATTTTGAACAAAAGTGGGAGGACCAGAACCGAGACCAGATCTAGTCCAGTTCTAGAAAAAAAATTTGGTTTATTGGTGCAAAAATCTGAAAACCGAATTTTAGTGGTCCGGTCCTAGTCTCTCCAAAAACCAGACCGAATCGGACCATGCTCACCCCTAGAACTTAGTCAATATCGGTTTGTCCGTCGTAGGTATTAAAGGCGCATTGAATGACTCACTCAAATTGTTCAATCTCGTGTCGCACATAGAGATCAAAGTAAATGCATGTGTCGCCCAATGTCTCGGATTAATTTCATGGAGAGATGCGTGGGAGGCCGTGTTAATGGAATCTAAGTGATGCATTGCCCTCTCAAAGTGAAAGGACGTGGTTGCTCTAACTGAATTGCACATTGCATCTTTGTATGTTTTCCCTCGATAGTCCTTTTTGAAATTTGCATATTGATGTCTTAAGTAGTGTCGGTGTTCGGCTAAGGGTAGTAAATTCTTCACAGCAGGCAACAATCCCTAACATTTACACGAACAAGTAAATTAGGCACGTACGAACACACATATTATAAATAACTGCAAATGCATTATACCTTTTATCGATCTGACTATTCCTAATTTCCCGTACGAAATTCTTCTTTTTCTTTTATACTTAGCGTTTAAGTGGAAAACAAATTAATAAAACGTTTAAAATAATTAGAAAACAATTATTTAAACGATCACGTACTCAAACACCTATAAAATACAAACCTTACCATTTCACTAACCCAATTCTATCTACATCACAAACATACACTTTACGATACAACTTAACTTCAAACCACCGATACTCCTACATCTCCGTAATCTCGCTCAAAACGACTCGAGACATAATTAAACAAAACACATTTTCCATGAAAACGAACTGCATGGTTCCGTTTAAAAGTTTAACATTCCCTCATGTTTCAAAGAAAATACCAAGCAGTTCCATACCATTCAAATAACTGAATTAACAAAAACGCTTTATAAACAGTTTGCCTAAACCTCTGCACATCGATCTATCAAAATACCAACCTATCAACTATCATCAAACAATCCCATAAAACTTTACAAAAACAGTTTATAAAACAGGTTCCAATGAAAACGTTTAAAACATTAAATACGAATCTAACACCTAACCAGATCCAAGCATCCTATAATTTCTATACAAACGTGTCCCACACTCTCAAAATCTATACATACTGTCCCCACGGGTCAGGTAAGCCTCGACTGCGCAACACACCACCGCACGCCATCCTCCGTCAACTGCCGTCACTCCTCAGGTGGAGGGATCTCATCCTCACCTGGCTCTATGTCACCTACACCATACAATACACTATGAGATGAAATCCAGTAAGCTCTACGTAAATGCAATGCATGCTGTGCGTATGAGTTCGATAAATCATGCTTTATTTTATCTTACTATGCAATGCTCAATAGGTGTCACCGAGATCCTATCCCTCTAACCGGAGAGAGCTCATCCAGCGGGCGGACTACTCTTTCCAGCTAGAAGCGGAGGGTGCACTCTTACAACACGTACAACCGTGCCTGAGCCCCACCTCGCGTGACCCAATACGCCTTTCGGCCAATACGCCAACATAATATGTACCATCAAGACTGTAAAGCGTAAACTATAAACTCCTAAAATCTAGCTACCCAAACCCAAGTACAATTAAACCAAAAGCATTTCCAAAACTCCACGAGACGACGTTCGACGTACGGTGTAGGCTAATCGGCCAAAGAAGATCACGAGAACTTACCTCGTGTCCAAAGCAGCTCAAGCTCCGTCCACGAGCGTTGTTTGTCTGAAGCAAAACATAATATCGACGTTAAAATGAGTTTAAACTATCGATCGTCCAATTTTTACAAAAACCTTAACTAAGGAACTTTCTAAAGTTCTAATCCAACTCATTGGCTATATATTCGAGCAATTTACGCTCGGCACCTAAATTCTCAATTTACGAGTTTCTAAAATCGCCAATACGCCTTTCGGCCAATACGCCTTTCGGCCAATACGCCTTTCGGCCAATACGCCTTTCGGCCAATACGCCTTTCGGCCAATACGCCTTTCGGCCAATACGCCTTTCGGCCAATACGCCTTTCGGCCAATACGCCTTTCGGCCAATACGCCTTTCGGCCAATACGCCTTTCGGCCAATACGCCTTTCGGCCAATACGCCTTTCGGCCAATACGCCTTTCGGCCAATACGCCTTTCGGCCAATACGCCTTTCGGCCAATACGCCTTTCGGCCAATACGCCTTTCGGCCAATACGCCTTTCGGCCAATACGCCTTTCGGCCAATACGCCTTTCGGCCAATACGCCTTTCGGCCAATACGCCTTTCGGCCAATACGCCTTTCGGCCAATACGCCTTTCGGCCAATACGCCTTTCGGCCAATACGCCTTTCGGCCAATACGCCTTTCGGCCAATACGCCTTTCGGCCAATACGCCTTTCGGCCAATACGCCTTTCGGCCAATACGCCTTTCGGCCAATACGCCTTTCGGCCAATACGCCTTTCGGCCAATACGCCTTTCGGCCAATACGCCTTTCGGCCAATACGCCTTTCGGCCAATACGCCTTTCGGCCAATACGCCTTTCGGCCAATACGCCTTTCGGCCAATACGCCTTTCGGCCAATACGCCTTTCGGCCAATACGCCTTTCGGCCAATACGCCTTTCGGCCAATACGCCTTTCGGCCAATACGCCTTTCGGCCAATACGCCTTTCGGCCAATACGCCTTTCGGCCAATACGCCTTTCGGCCAATACGCCTTTCGGCCAATACGCCTTTCGGCCAATACGCCTTTCGGCCAATACGCCTTTCGGCCAATACGCCTTTCGGCCAATACGCCTTTCGGCCAATACGCCTTTCGGCCAATACGCCTTTCGGCCAATACGCCTTTCGGCCAATACGCCTTTCGGCCAATACGCCTTTCGGCCAATACGCCTTTCGGCCAATACGCCTTTCGGCCAATACGCCTTTCGGCCAATACGCCTTTCGGCCAATACGCCTTTCGGCCAATACGCCTTTCGGCCAATACGCCTTTCGGCCAATACGCCTTTCGGCCAATACGCCTTTCGGCCAATACGCCTTTCGGCCAATACGCCTTTCGGCCAATACGCCTTTCGGCCAATACGCCTTTCGGCCAATACGCCTTTCGGCCAATACGCCTTTCGGCCAATACGCCTTTCGGCCAATACGCCTTTCGGCCAATACGCCTTTCGGCCAATACGCCTTTCGGCCAATACGCCTTTCGGCCAATACGCCTTTCGGCCAATACGCCTTTCGGCCAATACGCCTTTCGGCCAATACGCCTTTCGGCCAATACGCCTTTCGGCCAATACGCCTTTCGGCCAATACGCCTTTCGGCCAATACGCCTTTCGGCCAATACGCCTTTCGGCCAATACGCCTTTCGGCCAATACGCCTTTCGGCCAATACGCCTTTCGGCCAATACGCCTTTCGGCCAATACGCCTGTGATTGCGTGAACAGTTCAATATATTAAAGTAAACAAACCATAATATGTACCTCACGACTGTAAAGCGTAAACTATAAACTCCTAAAATCTAGCTACCCAAACCCAAGTACAATTAAACCAAAAGCATTTCCAAAACTCCCCGAGACGACGTTCGACGTACGGGTAGGCTAATCGGCCAAAGAAGACACGAGAACTTACCTCGTGTCCAAAGCAGCTCAGTCCGTCCCACGAGCGTGTTTGTCTGAAGCAAAACATATATCGACGTTAAAATGAGTTTAAACTATCGATCGGTCCAATTTTTACAAAACCTAACTAAGGAAACTTTCTAAAGTTCTAATCCACTCATTGAGCAAGTTTCCGATCGGCACCTAAATTCTCAATTTACGAGTTTTTCCTAAAATCTCGAAAATCCCTAATTTTTAACATTTTCACAAATTGATTTAACTTCGTCCAATAACGTCAAATACGTGCAACATATCCTTAATCACGGCTATCCTATTAATTACGAACCCTAATTCGCGTTTTTAACGAAAAACTATCGAAACCCTAATTGTTTAAAACTCCGTAAACATCGAAATAAAAGCTCTAAGATTGTAGGTTCATACCTAGAAGGTCGATTGGAGGCGAAAGCACGAAGAAAACGGAACGAACGGGAGGAAAACGGAGGTCGGATCGTTGGATTCCGTCGGCGGCCGAGAGAGTTCGCGAGAGAGAAAGAAAGAAACAGAGAGGAAATGGCGTTCTGGAGAAGAGAAAGAAAGGCTTTGCCTTTTAATAAAAAAAATGATTTGTCAAAAGACCAAAATGCCATTAGCTCTTATTTCGTTTTGTTTCGTCCTTCGTTTCGTTAATCGTCCAGCGATTCGACTTTTTCAAATTTCCATATTTTGCCAATAAGTCCAACTTATTATTTGGGACTTAATAAAACTATCCGTTCGCAATTTGGACCTCGTTTGCTATTTTTTTTTTCAAAACATCCATTAAATTACGATAGAGGTAATTACTCGGAATATAGCGTTATTATTCCGAAAATTCTTATAATTTCCTTAAAATTCCTATTAATCGTTAGGATTGTAATGACGCTTTTTTTTCGTAAAACGGACCTGATTTGACATATTTACCAAAAATGCCATTATATAATAAAATATGAATATAATATATTATATCTGAAATCCGTACAAGCTGGGTATTACATTCCACACTCCTTATTCAGAATTTTGTCCACAAAATTAAATCATACAAATAAATCAGGATATCTAGTCATCATATCCTGCTGTCGTTACCACGTCGCTTCTTCCACCTCGTGATTCCGCCATAGAACTTTAACTAGTGGAATTTCTTTGTTGCGCAAAATCTTGATGGAAGTCTCCAAAATACGTACCGGCCTCACCTCATAGCTCAAGGTAGGCTGTACCTCGATCTCTGTAGCCTCCACGATATGCGACGGATTGCGCAAGCACCTCCGTAGCATGGACATGTGAAATACGTCGTGGATACCCTCCATAGAACCCGGAAGCTGCAATCTGTAAGCCAACTTCCCGATCCTCTTCAGAATAGGAAAGGGCCCCACATAACGAGGGTTTAGCTTACCCCTCCTTCCAAATCTCGCAATGCCTTTGAACGGAGAAACCTTGAGGTAGACCTCGTCACCTTCTTCAAACTCTAGCTCTCTCCGTCGAGTGTCAGCATAGCTCTTCTGCCGGCTTTGAGCTACTTCGATACGTTGTCGGATAATGGCAATCTGCTCTGCCGTCTGCTGTAGAATCTCTGGACCCACGATGCTGGCCTCGCCAACCTCGTCCCAATACAGTGGAGATCTACACTTTCGACCATATAAGGTTTCATACGGAGCCATACCGATAGTAGCCTGGAAGCTGTTATTATAAGAGAACTCGATCAGTGGCAAATACCTGCTCCACGATCCCTGAAACTCCAGCACACAAGCTCTGAGCATATCCTCAAGTATCTGATTCGTCCTCTCTGTCTGTCCATCAGTCTGAGGATGAAATGCGGTGCTGAAATTAAGTTGAGTCCCCATAGCTTTGTGCAGACTCTTCCAGAACTTTGACGTGAATCTCGGATCTCGATCTGAGACGATAGAAACTGGCACGCCGTGAAGTCTAACAATCTCCTGTACATAGAGCTCTGCGAGTTGATCCATAGAAGACGCCATCTTCACAGATAAGAAGTGGGCCGACTTTGTCAATCGGTCCACGATCACCCATACGCTATCATGGCCCTTCGTCGTCCTCGGGAGCCCCACAATAAAGTCCATGGAGATCTGCTCCCACTTCCACTCCGGAATCGGCAGTGGCAATAACGTTCCGGCCGGTCTCTGGTGCTCTGCCTTCACCTGTTGACATACTAAACAGGTCTCAACGTACTTGGCAACCTCCCTCTTCATGTTCGGCCACCAATAATGTCGCTTCAAATCCCGGTACATCTTGGTACTTCCCGGGTGTACAGAATATGCCGAAGAATGTGCCTCGGCCAATATCTCCTTCTTCAAATCCTCGTCGTTAGGCACGTACCACCTATGCCTGAACTTCAGAATACCATCATCAGATAAATGGAAACCCGACGAGTCTCCCAATGTCATGCTGGATCGAAGCTCCACACACTCTGTATCACTCTGCTGAGCCTCACGTATACGATCAAGAATAGCCTGCCTGAGAGAAATGTTGGCGAGCATACTGGACAACTCTGCCACTATCTCCACATCGAATCTCTCAATCTCAGACCGCAGCGTAACTGACATCGCTGCAAGAGAAGGCTGACTCGCAGAAGGCACTCTACTCAAGGCATCAGCAACCTTGTTCGCCTTTCCTGGATGGTACTTGATATCAAAATCGTAGTCTTTGACAAACTCAAGCCATCGTCTCTGTCGCATATTCAGCTCCTTCTGCGTAAATAAGTACTTCAAGCTCTTGTGGTCAGAAAATACCTCGCACTGCTGCCCATATAAATAATGCCTCCATATCTTCAGTGCGAAGACCACAGCTGCTAACTCAAGGTCGTGCGTAGGGTAATTCTGCTCATACGGCTTCAACTGCCGAGAAGCATAAGAAATAACTCTCCCCTCCTGCATCAATACACAACCAAGTCCCACTCCAGATGCATCACAATAAATACTGTATCTGACACCTTCAACAGGTAACGCCAGTACTGGAGCGGTGGTCAATCTCTGTTTTAGCTCCATAAAACTATCATCACAAGCAGACGACCAAATAAACCTCTCGTTCTTCCGAGTCAAACGTGAGAGGGGAAGTGCGATCTTCGAGAATCTCTCTATAAACTTCCGATAATAACCGGCCAATCCGAGAAATCCACGCACCTCACGTACGTTGTTCGGCTGTGGCCAATCTCTGACCACCTGAATCTTGCTCGGATCCACAGAAACTCCGTCCTGTGATATGATATGGCCAAGGAAGCTCACTCTGTCAAGCCAGAACTCGCACTTCGAAAACTTGGGATATAGCTGGCGTTGACTCAGAATCTGTAAAACGATCCTCAGATGCTCCTCATGCTCTTCCTTCGTCTTAGAGTAAATCAGGATATCATCGATGAAGACCACCACAAACTTGTCCAGATACTCCTTGAAGACACGGTTCATCAAGTCCATGAACGCTGCAGGGGCATTAGTAAGTCCGAAAGACATAACAAGGAACTCATAATGCCCATACCTCGTTCGGAATGCCGTCTTCGGTATATCATCTCTCCGGACTTTCAGCTGATAATAACCCGAGCGCAGGTCAATCCTGGAAAACACTCGGGCACCCTGTAGCTGATCAAACAAGTCGTCAATACGGGGCAGTGGATACTTATTCTTCACCGTGAGCTTATTCAGCTCCCTGTAATCAATGCACATCCTGAGGGTCCCGTCTTTCTTCTTGACAAACAGAACGGGCGCACCCCAGGGTGAAACGCTGGGTCGAATAAAACCCTTCTCTAACAACTCGTCGAGCTGAGTCTTCAGCTCTTTCAACTCGGCTGGTGCTAACCGATACGGATTCTTAAACTTTGGCGCTGTGTCCGGATACACATCAATAGTGAACTCAATCTCCCGGTCCGGTGGTAATCCAGGAAGATCATCAAGAAAGATGCCAGAAAACTCTCTGACTATAGGAATGTCGCTCGGCTTCAATCCGCTGAGCAACTGACAATCAAATACAGAGGCCAAATAGATAGAGCACGCACCTTTAAACTGCTCGTTGACCATCATGGAATAAGAAATAGGCGAGCTACTCAATCTGCTCATCGCCTGATAAGAAAACTCAGCTTTACCCGGGGGTCGAAAGGTGACAATCCCGGATCGACAGTCGATGGTGGCGAAGTGTTGCGATAGCCAATCCATCCCTAAAATCAGATCATAGTGCTCGATGCCCATAACAATAAGGCGAGCATAGAGAGTACGGTCCCCAATCGAGATAATGTTGCCCTGGACTACACGGCTTGACTGCATACGCTCTCCTGAAGGTAGCATCACACTATACTCGCATTCTGCTAACTCAGATGCAAGCCTCAATCTCGATACACAAGCGGTGGAAATAAAAGAATGCGTAGCCCCCATGTCTAATAAAGAAAATACAGGAACACCAGTAACCAATATAGTACCTGCAATTACGGCAGGCTGATCCTCGTTATCAACATCACCAGGCTCGATAAAAGCGAAGATCCTCGGCGTAATCCTCCTCTGATCACTGCCCGACTGATCTCGGCCCCTCTTCGAGCAGTCTTTAGCAAAATGGCCTGGCTCACCGCACCAATAACATACATTTGTGCCCATCCGGCACTGGCCAGAGTGTTCCTTCTGACATTTAGGACAAACAGGTACCTGAGAAGCAACCTGTACTTGCTTACCCTTACCCCGTCATTACCTCCCTCAAGAGGTCTCTTCACACCCCTTTGCTGCTGCTGGGGCTGTGCTCTCGGCTGCCAACCTCGGTTCAGAGACTGAGGTCGAATCTCACGGAAGAAGCCCTTAGATGGCTCCCTCGGTCTGGTAGAACTCTGCTCAACGGCCTCAATATCAAGTGCCCTGGCCACAATCTCGTCATAGGATACATGTCGTACCCCAGATATCGTAAGGCGCATCCGGAACTCCTGGCTAAGTCCCTGTAAGAATCGGCGTACCTTATCCTCGTTAATGCTGACCTGGCGTGGCGCAAATCGGGACAATGCCTCAAACCTCCTCACATACTCGGCAATAGAAGCAGTCTGCCACAACTGCATAAACTCAACCATCTTCGCCTCTCGTACGGTATGACTGAAATATTTGTCGTAGAATAACTCTCTGAACCTCTCCCAGCCCATAATAGTCACATCGGTGGTCGTCTTCACAGTGTCCCACCAGAATCGGGCATCTAAAGCCAAATGATAGGTCACCAGTGTAACCTTCTCTCTATCCTCTATGTTAGCATACGCCAGCATGTCCTCCATAGTGCGAACCCACTCCTCGGCTGAAGAGGGATCTGTAGACTGTCCGTTAAAGATAGGGGGCTGGAGCTTCTGAAATCTCTCCATCCCACGGCTACCCAGTACAGCTGTATCCCGAGCTCTAGTGCCCTCTAGGTCTATCAAAGTACCCAGCTGTTGAGACTGCCTCTCCATCTGCTGAGCCTGTCTCTCCATATGCTGAGACTGCTGGGTAATAAAGTCCTTAAGAGTATCGATCGTATCATCTCTGTCGTCTCGGTCGTTTCGTGGACGCACCATAATTATAAAATTCCTATAAAAGTTAAACAAATATTCTAAGAAACTAGAAAACAAATAAAGCTATAAACATACTTACAGTTGATGAAGAATGTCCGCGTAGTGGCTGTGCAGTCGAGCAGTCTACAGAACCGATTTTAAAACCCGGGGGCTCTGATACCATAATTGTAACGACCCTCATACTATTCCTAATTTCCCGTACGAAATTCTTCTTTTTCTTTTATACTTAGCGTTTAAGTGGAAAACAAATTAATAAAACGTTTAAAATAATTAGAAAACAATTATTTAAACGATCACGTACTCAAACACCTATAAAATACAAACCTTACCATTTTACTACCCAATTCTATCTACATCACAAACATACACTTTACGATGCAACTTAACTTCAAACCACCGATACTCCTACATCTCCGTAATCTCGCTCAAAACGACTCGAGACATAGTTAAACAAAACACATTTTCCATGAAAACGAACTGCATGGTTCCGTTTAAAAGTTTAACTTTCCCTCCTGTTTCAAAGAAAATACCAAGCAGTTCCATACCATTCAAATAACTGAATTAACAAAAACGCTTTATAAACAATTTGCCTAAACCTCTGCACATCGATCTATCAAAATACCAACCTATCAACTATCATCAAACAATCCCATAAAACTTTACAAAAACAGTTTATAAAACAGGTTCCAATGAAAACGTTTAAAACATTAAATACGAATCTAACACCTAACCAGATCCAAGCATCCTATAATTTCTATACAAACGTGTCCCACACTCTCAAAATCTATACATACTGTCCCCACGGGTCAGGTAAGCCTCGACTGCGCAACACACCACCGCACGCCATCCTCCGTCAACTGCCGTCACTCCTCAGGTGGAGGGATCTCATCCTCACCTGGCTCTATGTCACCTACACCATACAATACACTATGAGATGAAATCCCAGTAAGCTCTACGTAAATGCAATGCATGCTGTGCGTATGAGTTCGATAAATCATGCTTTATTTTATCTTACTATGCAATGCTCAATAGGTGTCACCGAGATCCTATCCCTCTAACCGGAGAGAGCTCATCCAGCGGGCGGACTACTCTTTCCAGCTAGAAGCGGGGGGTGCACGCTTACAACACGTACAGCCGTGCCTGAGCCCCACCTCGCGTGACCAATACGCCTTTCGGCCAATACGCCTTTCGGCCAATACGTCTTTCGACCAATACGCCTTTCGGCCAATACTATGCTTTACGTTATCTTTAAAACTCTGTGCGGAAATTCATTTTCATGCTTTTCTTTAAAAACAAGTGATGCGTGAACAGTTCAATATCTTAAAGTAAACAAACAATAATATGTACCATCAAGACTGTAAAGCGTAAACTATAAACTCCTAAAATCTAGCTACCCAAACCCAAGTACAATTAAACCAAAAGCATCTCCAAAACTCCACGAGACGACGTTCGACGTACGGTGTAGGCCAATCGGCCAAAGAAGATCACGAGAACTTACCTCGTGTCCAAAGCAGCTCAAGCTCCGTCCACGAGCGTTGTTTGTCTGAAGCAAAACATAATATCGACGTTAAAATGAGTTTAAACTATCGATCGTCCAATTTTTACAAAAACCTTAACTAAGGAAACTTTCTAAAGTTCTAATCCAACTCATTGGCTATATATTCGAGCAATTTACGCTCGGCACCTAAATTCTCAATTTACGAGTTTTTCCTAAAATCTCGAAAATCCCTAATTTTTAACATTTTCACAAATTGATTTAACTTCGTCCAATAACGTCAAATACGTGCAACATATCCTTAATCACGGCTATCCTATTAATTACGAACCCTAATTCGCGTTTTTAACGAAAAACTATCGAAACCCTAATTGTTTAAAACTCCGTAAACATCGAAATAAAAGCTCTAAGATTGTAGGTTCATCCCTAGAAGGTCGATTGGAGGCGAAAGCACGAAGAAAACGGAACGAACGGGAGGAAAACGGAGGTCGGATCGTTGGATTCTGTCGGCGGCCGAGAGAGTTCGTGAGAGAGAAAGAAAGAAACAGAGAGGAAATGGCGTTCTGGAGAAGAGAAAGAAAGGCTTTGCCTTTTAATAAAAAAAATGATTTGTCAAAAGACCAAAATGCCCTTAGCTCTTATTTCTTTTTGTTTCGTCTTTCGTTTCGTTAATCGTCCAGCGATTCGACTTTTCCAAATTTCCATATTTTGCCAATAAGTCCAACTTATTATTTGGGACTTAATAAAACTGTCCGTTCGCAATTTGGACCTCGTTTGCTATTTTTTTTCCAAAACATCTATTAAATTACGATAGAGGTAATTACTCGGAATATAGCGTTATTATTCCGAAAATTCCTATAATTTCCTTAAAATTCCTATTAATCGTTAGGATTGTAATGACGCTTTCTTTTCGTAAATTGGACCTGATTTGACATATTTACCAAAAATGTCATTATATAATAAAATATGAATATAATATATTATATCTGAAATCCGTACAAGCTGGGTATTACACATATTCAGTTGTATTCCGTCTCAGTGTCTATGTCAGTGTTTAGTACTCTTCAATAAACCACTTTCACCAGTCCTTGCACTCTACTTCCACAACTGCAATAGCAGTGGGGTAGATTCCATAATTACCATGAATGCTGATGGCTATCAGTAATTGGCCAGGACACGAGCCTTTAAGATGACAATCATCCAAACATATGATCGATCTACCACATTGAAGCAAACCACTCTTGCACGCAGCCATATTCATGTACATTCTTTGAAATACAACCTTCGATTCAGACCTAGGAACTGGTTCTAAGCTAAGTTAGAGAGTGTTGCTCAAATTAGATCTACGAATTTTTTCTGCGTACGCCCACAATAGTTGTATTGTTCGTCATTTATCCCATCGTTCATATTACGGACTTCCCTTTTTGTCTTGCTGACTAGACTTTGTGTAATATTGAGATTGAAATCTTTGCTCACAGTTTCGATAATGGAAGAAACGTTCCATGTATGGTAACTTTTAAACCTATCCAAATATCGAGTTGCCACCCATTTTGCTGAAACATGTCGACTTTCAATTTTACGCGAACAATTGTGAGTTTGATTAAAACTCTTTATTTGAAACGTAAGCTCACATTGCACCTTCGAAACATGCAATCGGCATTCGCATATGTCTTCACCCATTGTCCTCAGTCGTTGAGCTTCGCTTTTACTAAATTTAATCTCATAACCATTCTTTAGCGCATAAATTACTATTTTGCCTTTAATTTTCTTCAATGAACTATGTTTCTTCCCCAAATAGAAACCGATCCCACAAACTTCACGTGACGGTCTAGTTTCGCATTCACCATCCTCCTAGTCGCATAATGTATGAAGTTCTTCCTCATCTCTTGTTTCTAACTGAGAATGCACATCTATTTCTTGGTGATCAAAGGCAAATAGCTCGCCATAAATAGGTGTCGAATACGCTTCCCATTCCATTTGTGGGTCACAAGTTGTTGCACCGTCAAACTCTAAAGAACTACTAGAATTATCATCTATCGAATCTATAAAAGGAAATACGAGTCAATTTAGTAGATTGTCGCTAGAGTGGATTTTTCGAGGGCTAGGATAGAGATCATGGGGTGGAAAGTCGAAAGGGGGGCCGATATATTTATATTCTGAGGAGATCGGCCCCCCGATCTATGCCCTAATAAGAGATCGAGGGGTGGGGACCCTCCAAACTGGGGGGGTTCAATTTCAAGTGAGATCGGGGGGGCGACAAGGTTTAATTTGAACATTTTTTATACTTTGAAGTTTAGATCGTTCAAATATTTAGTTGAAGGTGATTTTTGCTAAATACCTCATACTTCAAGTTTTATATTGAATATTACCCTAAATAATAAGAATATTATTATTTGAATAAAAATATTTTGAAATGAGCTTTATTATTCTTAGGAAGTAGAATACTTAATAACCATTAAATATCATTGATTAAAAAAAAAAAAAAAAAAAAAAAAAAAAAAAAAAAAAAAAAAAAAAAAAAAAAAAAAAAAAAAAAAAAAAAAAAAAAAAAAAAAAAAAAAAAAAAAAAAAAAAAAAAAAAAAAAAAAAAAAAAAAAAAAAAAAAAAAAAAAAAAAAAAAAAAAAAAAAAAAAAAAAAAAAAAAAAAAAAAAAAAAAAAAAAAAAAAAAAAAAAAAAAAAAAAAAAAAAAAAAAAAAAAAAAAAAAAAAAAAAAAAAAAAAAAAAAAAAAAAAAAAAAAAAAAAAAAAAAAAAAAAAAAAAAAAAAAAAAAAAAAAAAAAAAAAAAAAAAAAAAAAAAAAAAAAAAAAAAAAAAAAAAAAAAAAAAAAAAAAAAAAAAAAAAAAAAAAAAAAAAAAAAAAAAAAAAAAAAAAAAAAAAAAAAAAAAAAAAAAAAAAAAAAAAAAAAAAAAAAAAAAAAAAAAAAAAAAAAAAAAAAAAAAAAAAAAAAAAAAAAAAAAAAAAAAAAAAAAAAAAAAAAAAAAAAAAAAAAAAAAAAAAAAAAAAAAAAAAAAAAAAAAAAAAAAAAAAAAAAAAAAAAAAAAAAAAAAAAAAAAAAAAAAAAAAAAAAAAAAAAAAAAAAAAAAAAAAAAAAAAAAAAAAAAAAAAAAAAAAAAAAAAAAAAAAAAAAAAAAAAAAAAAAAAAAAAAAAAAAAAAAAAAAAAAAAAAAAAAAAAAAAAAAAAAAAAAAAAAAAAAAAAAAAAAAAAAAAAAAAAAAAAAAAAAAAAAAAAAAAAAAAAAAAAAAAAAAAAAAAAAAAAAAAAAAAAAAAAAAAAAAAAAAAAAAAAAAAAAAAAAAAAAAAAAAAAAAAAAAAAAAAAAAAAAAAAAAAAAAAAAAAAAAAAAAAAAAAAAAAAAAAAAAAAAAAAAAAAAAAAAAAAAAAAAAAAAAAAAAAAAAAAAAAAAAAAAAAAAAAAAAAAAAAAAAAAAAAAAAAAAAAAAAAAAAAAAAAAAAAAAAAAAAAAAAAAAAAAAAAAAAAAAAAAAAAAAAAAAAAAAAAAAAAAAAAAAAAAAAAAAAAAAAAAAAAAAAAAAAAAAAAAAAAAAAAAAAAAAAAAAAAAAAAAAAAAAAAAAAAAAAAAAAAAAAAAAAAAAAAAAAAAAAAAAAAAAAAAAAAAAAAAAAAAAAAAAAAAAAAAAAAAAAAAAAAAAAAAAAAAAAAAAAAAAAAAAAAAAAAAAAAAAAAAAAAAAAAAAAAAAAAAAAAAAAAAAAAAAAAAAAAAAAAAAAAAAAAAAAAAAAAAAAAAAAAAAAAAAAAAAAAAAAAAAAAAAAAAAAAAAAAAAAAAAAAAAAAAAAAAAAAAAAAAAAAAAAAAAAAAAAAAAAAAAAAAAAAAAAAAAAAAAAAAAAAAAAAAAAAAAAAAAAAAAAAAAAAAAAAAAAAAAAAAAAAAAAAAAAAAAAAAAAAAAAAAAAAAAAAAAAAAAAAAAAAAAAAAAAAAAAAAAAAAAAAAAAAAAAAAAAAAAAAAAAAAAAAAATATCGAAAAGATATATTGAAAAGTTGGACTTGTCTATACTTATGTCCGGCCACTAGTTTTACAATTTAATTATCTCATAATTTAACCTCCACACTTTTATGAATTTTATATATCTAATTTTAGATTAATATTTTAATTTATTAAATTATAATAATATGCTATCACACATCTAAAAAAAATAACGAATTGATATTTTTTATTTTTTATAATTATGGGATAAATATGACATCATTTTAAGATGTTAATCACCTATTAATAAATTAATTAAAGTGCAACCTCTCTACAAGCACATGATTTCCTACTTTGCATTCTATTTTTAAGCTTATCAACATTATCTTCACACATTCTCTTTTGCAAAAATAGTATCTTATACTAGGGGTGGGCAGGACCGGACCGTGGACCGAGAACCGGACCGGAACGGCGGGTTTGGTCTATACACAATGGACCTGCGGTCCAGTCCACGATCCAAAGCAACAGGAACTGAGGATCTTCGGTCCAGTCCTCAGTCCAGCGCCAGAAATCCCGAAGAACCGAGACCGGACCGAAGCACCTAAATAACTCGCCCAGACTCCCTGTCCCGAGTTTCCCATTCCCGACTCCCGACCTAGCTCGCTGCCTCGCTCTCTGCCTCTCTCTGCTGGAAGCCTGGAAGTCGCGAACAGTCCTGAACGACGAAGCTTTAACCTCGAAGTTTCGGTGAGAACGGCGAAGTGCGAACGGCGAAGTGCGAATGACGAAGTGCGAACGGCGAAGTTTCAGTGCGACGGCGAAGTGTGAACGGCGAAGTGTCGGTCTCCCCTGCGCCGAACTCCGACCCCAGAGTTTTGGCTCCCCCCTGTTCGGCTGTTCTGAGGGCCGAATTCTGAACACCTGAAACTTTCAGGCTGAAAGTCCCTGCTCCTTCCACTGTCAAGTGTCCCCAAACCGGCGACCTCCAATTCAGGGGGCCTCTGACCTGCAATTTCTCCAAACATACTGCTAGAGAAGAGAACCTCGCCGACCCTCCTCTGCCTGCTCACTGTAAGAGTGTAAGTGACTATTGTCTTTGGTGTTTTGAGCAGCAATTTAAATTCCTTTTGTTGTTTTCTGCTAAGTGATTATATTGTTTGTACGATTTGTTGTTTTGTGCTATTTGTGTATTATAGGCTTTCATTGTGATGAATCTATTTGAATATTGAACTGCTTGTTTCTTGATTATCATTGTGATGAATCTATTTGATATAGTAGAAGTAAAAGGTCACGAAATTCTGTTTACCACTGAAGATCCACACTTGCATGAAAATTATTGATTCTGTTTTGATTATTGACAGTAGCAAAAGATCCTTTTACACTTGCATGAGATTATGCTATTCTGTTATCTTAACTGATGATACTTATCTTGCATAATTAATAACCATATTATTTTTACTGGTTAACCCGAGTATTTTCTCCAGAATACCCCCATAAGCATTAATGTTTTCTTTTAGTTAACAAAGGTGTTTAAGTCAGAATTTTTCTCGGATATACTTCCACTTGAAGCATGTTTCTGTTGTCATTCTTTATGTCTTAACCGATTCTACTGCCATGCAAAGTCTGATGTTAATCTGTAGGTTAAACAAGATGTTTACTGAAATAACAGTTTGTTAATGCTTATCAGAATCAATAATTTCAACTTTTGTTAATGCTTATCAGAAAATTAGAAATTTCAGTAAAAAAAAAAAAAAAATGAAAATGGATCCGGTCCAGAATAGGGACCGAACCTGGACAGGATCAGAATTTCAGGTGCGGTCCAGGTTCGGTCCCGGTCCTGGTCCGGGACCAAGACCGGGACCGAACCGGCCCGTGCCCAACCCTATCTTATACTATTATAATGCTACTTGACAATTATCTTACTTTTCTTTCTATTATAACGGAAGTGTCATAACTCCAAATCAATCACACATGTCACTCAATGACGGGTTAATTGACGTGTACAACCTATTTAATAGTCTTATAGTTTGTTTGTTTCAATTGAGAATGCATAGTCGGTCAGGCACGGGTGGGATGAACAAACCCAACAAAAGAAACGAACAAAATCAGCCTTACGACAAAATATAAGTTTATCGAACCAAGTTTCTAGATCGATAATTTTTACAAATACTCGCAATCACATCATTTTACATTTCAACTCGTACATTATTACATACATCGAAAGAGCAGAATTACAACAATAGATTATACGAGGGCAAAATCGCCGGACAATCTACAGCTAAAATTTTACAATAGAAAATCCCCTATTATTTGGCTATCTTCCTGTATCCCTCCACATGTAAAGAGGTTGGATTTCACCCCAATGGCTCAAAAATGTCTTTGTCAAATGCCTTTTTAAATTCCTCTTTGAGTTCCATGAAGTGGATCTTCTTCCTCTCTCGCACTCTTGGACTATCCTCTTCGAGGAAGACCCCTGATGATATGTCGTCCAACAAGTTATCGAGCACTTCCAAGCAATGTGGAAAACTACGTCGGCCTATCTCCTCTGGTATTGAAAAACAAATAAAAGTAAATAAATCGCTTTGAGAGTAATTAGTCTACACCAATGGCCTTGAAATTGTGTAAAATGAGCTGTGGAAATATTACAATTGATCAAAATAACCTTCATCTAAATGTTTGAGTTTGGTGACCCGAATGCTTTTAGGTCAATCTGACAAACCTGCATTACATATTTTTGCCAGTATTTTGGTTTTCTCTATAAATTAATATAATTTTGAGTAGTAAAACTAATTATTGTTTTAAGTACCAATAGTTTTTTCTTGAAAGAGTGTTTCTACGTCAAATCCTGATATCAAAATGATGCTTAATTTTACCAAGGAATGGATGTTTGGTAAAAAAGGTTTTGGTTAGTGGTGTATTTATAATGCTCATATCCTTGGTACAAAATTATCATTTTTTTACAAAACTTGCATGGTTTTGTTCTTGGATTAATTCAAAAAGTGTTGTACTAAGTAGAGAGACAAACTCTACTTATAAATAATGCATTTTCACTCTTTCAAGCGATGTGAGATTGTGCAGCCCATTAATATGGGTTGTGCACTCCTTACCTTCAGTTGACAGTCTGTCACAATTTTCTCCCTTCGAGACCTGACGTCTCCGTCGTTGACACTTCCAATTGAGTTTTGACTCTGTTACCATTTGTAACGTATTCATTTTTCTTACTACAAAATTGTTCGTTTTAAGTTGAAACCCGTATAATTTTATTTTTGAGGTTAGCCCAAAACGCGTTAGATTATGTAAGGAAAATAACTATATTTATAAACTATTCATTTTTTACTTTCTCAAACGATGTGAGATTTTATATTCCTATTGAGATGAGTTGGGTCGTCATACTTGAGTCCCTTTTGCCTTCACATTAGTGTGTGGTCAAACTAATTAATCAATTATTCATCAACTCCACGTCATATTGCATAGGTGGATTCTCTTTGAATCCCATTCAAACTATCCCTCTTTCCCAGCCTTTATCCTCCCAAATTTAAAAAATATGGCATTAATTCTCACAAAAAAATATTTATCCTCCCAAATTTAAAAAATATGGTATTAATTCTCACAAAAAGTCCTCAATTCATGTTTGAACACTAATAGTGCATCGTTTTTTAAAAAACTACACATCCCAGAAAATATAGGTGGGCACGGGCCGATTTGTTCCGGTTCCACTTTAGAATCGAGACCAAACCATGGCCTACAGAACCAGATTATTGGAACCGTTAGGTTCTGGGACCAAACTGTGGTTCCTGGTTCGCTTCTAATTTTTTATTAAAAATATATATATACTTAGTACTTACATTTTTGGGAAATTACCAAAAACAACCACAAAGTATCGGTTTTTTTCAATTCCAACCACGAAGTATTATTTTTAACAATTTAAACCACGACGTATCGAAAAAGTGCCAAAAACGACCACGCCGGACGGACGCAAAAAACCGCCGTCCGTCCGGGTCACTGTTCATGTGAACAGTGCGGACGGACGGTGGGTCACTGTTCACGTGAACAGTGACCTGTTTACGTTCGTTTTTCTCCGTTTTATAAATTAATTTTTAAAAATACTAAACGATATTGGATTTAGTTAAAATTTTTATCACATATTTCCAACGTTATGAGAAGATAATTGGAAAAATTTCGTGATTTTACAATACTTATATGATTTATTATAATGTTTTTACCTATGTTTTATAAAATAAATATCTAAAATTATAATAAATCGTACAAGTGTTAGCAAACCAAGAAAATTTTCAGATTATCTTCTCATAACGTTGGGAATATGTGATAAAAATTTTAACTAAATCCAATATCGTTTAGTATTTTTTAAAAATTAATTTATAAAACGGAGAAAAACGAACGTAAACAGGTCACTGTTCACGTGAACAGTGACCCGGACGGACGGTATTTTTACCGTCCGTCCGCACTGTTCACGTGAACAGTGACCCGGACGGACGGCGTTTTTTTGCGTCTGGACGGGTACTGTTCACGTGAACAGTATCCATTAAAATTTTTTTTTTTTGCTGTTTTATAAATTAATTTTTAAAAAATAGTAAACGATATTGGATTTAGTTAAAATTTTTATCACATATTCACCATGTTATGAGAAGATAATCTGAAAAATTTCGTGATTTTCTAACACTTGGACGATTTCTTATAATTTTAGTTATTTATTTTATAAAACATATGTAAAAAAATTATAATAAATCATATAAGTATTGTAAAATCACGAAACTTTTCTGATTATCTTCTCATAACGTTGAGAATATGTGATAAAAATTTTAACTAAATCCAATATCGTTTAGTATTTTTTTAAAATTAATTTATAAAACAGAGAAAAACGAACGTAAACAGGTCACTGTTCACATGAACAGTGACCCGGACGGACGGCGGTTTTTTGCGTCCGTCCGGTGTGGTCGTTTTTGGCACTTTTTCGATACGTCATGGTTTAAATTATTAAAAATAATACTTCGTGGTTGGAATTGAAAAAAACCGATACTTTGGGGTTGTTTTTGGTAATTTCCCTACATTTTTAAAGGAAAAAGTATCCCTCCAAAGCCTGATGTCCATCCTCCTCTTCTTTTGCATCTTTGTACTTCATGCTGTAATCCTCGTCTTCTCCTTCTTCGTCTTCATCATCTATGTACTTCAACCTTGTTCCCGATCAAGTTCAAGCCCTAATCTTCAAATAAAATCTCATCCTCCTCTTCTTCTTCTTCTTCATCTTTGTAGGGTTCTTTTTCCTCTTTTTTCTTAGCCACTTCTTTGTTGTCCTCTTCTTCGCAGGTACTTACTTGCGTTGACTTGAATAGTCTGGACTTATGAATTGTCGTCATCTGTGATGGATTGCTTTTCCACACTTTGAATCCTAGTGTAGTCTTCAAAGGCCAAAGCCCAGGCTCTTTCTCTATTGGACCACCGCTTCACAACGCTGAGGTCTCTCAACGTTGTTCTGTCTCTGCCTTGCATGAAGTTGCTGTCGGAGAAGGAGCCCTGGAAAGCGATGGTAGCAGTGAATTAAGAATGGAGATCACTTCTTCTTCTTCTTCTTCTTCTTCTTCTTCTTCTTCTTCTTCTTCTTCTTCTTCTTCTTCTTCTTCTTCTTCTTCTTCTTCTTCTTCTTCTTCTTCTTCTTCTTCTTCTTCTTCTTCTTCTTCTTCTTCTTCTTCTTCTTCTTCTTCTTCTTCTTCTTCTTCTTCTTCTTCTTCTTCTTCTTCTTCTTCTTCTTCTTCTTCTTCTTCTTCTTCTTCTTCTTCTTCTTCTTCTTCTTCTTCTTCTTCTTCTTCTTCTTCTTCTTCTTCTTCTTCTTCTTCTTCTTCTTCTTCTTCTTCTTCTTCTTCTTCTTCTTCTTCTTCTTCTTCTTCTTCTTCTTCTTCTTCTTCTTCTTCTTCTTCTTCTTCTTCTTCTTCTTCTTCTTCTTCTTCTTCTTCTTCTTCTTCTTCTTCTTCTTCTTCTTCTTCTTCTTCTTCTTCTTCTTCTTCTTCTTCTTCTTCTTCTTCTTCTTCTTCTTCTTCTTCTTCTTCTTCTTCTTCTTCTTCTTCTTCTTCTTCTTCTTCTTCTTCTTCTTCTTCTTCTTCTTCTTCTTCTTCTTCTTCTTCTTCTTCTTCTTCTTCTTCTTCTTCTTCTTCTTCTTCTTCTTCTTCTTCTTCTTCTTCTTCTTCTTCTTCTTCTTCTTCTTCTTCTTCTTCTTCTTCTTCTTCTTCTTCTTCTTCTTCTTCTTCTTCTTCTTCTTCTTCTTCTTCTTCTTCTTCTTCTTCTTCTTCTTCTTCTTCTTCTTCTTCTTCTTCTTCTTCTTCTTCTTCTTCTTCTTCTTCTTCTTCTTCTTCTTCTTCTTCTTCTTCTTCTTCTTCTTCTTCTTCTTCTTCTTCTTCTTCTTCTTCTTCTTCTTCTTCTTCTTCTTCTTCTTCTTCTTCTTCTTCTTCTTCTTCTTCTTCTTCTTCTTCTTCTTCTTCTTCTTCTTCTTCTTCTTCTTCTTCTTCTTCTTCTTCTTCTTCTTCTTCTTCTTCTTCTTCTTCTTCTTCTTCTTCTTCTTCTGGAGGAAGCGTACATTAATTCCACAGCATAATTTATTGCAGGCCCACAAGCATCATGAGCACACCCATAATCAACACAAGTTGCTAGACCGACAGGCGCCCGATTAACATTCCCAGTATCAAGATAAGTCAAAAACACCTTAAATGACTCGTATTCAACCCTTCCACAAGGCACTAAGTCGCTCGTGATTTTATTAATAATTTATTTTAATTATTTATAATTTATCATATTAAATATATAAAATAATTATTTTTACGTCTGTCATTTAAGAATTAAAAAATAAAAATAAATGATAAATATAACATTAATTCAATGAAATTTTGAGCAGTAAGAATAATTTTAAAAAAATTAGCAATTATTTTATTACAATGTTATTAATTTGTGGAATCAAATGATGTTGCTACTTGCTAGTACATTATTTTATGTTAATTAATTAACTTAATAATCCCAACAAACAGATAATATTGGTGATTGTTTTATTAATTTTACAAAAATGGAAGAGTGAACGTGGTTAGAGCATCTCCAACGCTAACAACGTTCAACTCGTTGCTAGCAATAAAATAATAATTTTTATATTATTATTTAAATAAATTACACTCTCTTTCTTCCATCTCATCTCCTAAACCACTTTCTTCTCCAATGCTAGCAACGTTTTTCGTTGCTTTAACAAATAATTTTATATTGATTTTAAAATTATTTTTTCTTACATATATATATCATTAAAAATAAGGAAATAATTATAATAATATAATAAAAAAAAATCGAGACTATATATACCTTCATATATACACTAAACTCTTGGCAAGTAAATTAAAATAAGTGTAAATAATTATAATAAAAAAAAAAATTACACCAACACGTATTCCGTTCAAATTAATGAAGACAAAATTTTCATAAACATTATGAACAATATTTTTTAATCAAATTGTGTTCCAAATCGAGACCATATATGCTCTATCAAGTCCGCTTGAAGATTGCGATGTACAGTTCTATCTCGGATTTCAGCATTTCGTTGAAGCATTGTCGGAAAATTGGAAATAGGTCCATGTGATACTTCTATTGTTGGTGATGGTGTAGGACCTTCATCGTACATATGATCATATATACCTTCATATAAGTCTCGTTCATCCTCGACAATCATATTGTGGAGTATGATGCATGCGTACATGATATCTTTGAGAACATCTCTTTCCCAAAAAACGTCCTGGGCCTCGAATAATTGCAAACCTAGCTTGAAGAACACCGAATGCTCGCTCAACATCTTTGCGCACTCCTTCTTGGCATCGGGCAAACAATTGTCTCTTCTCTCCTTGGGGCAATGAGATGGTCTTCACAAATGCACTCCATTGTGGATAGATACCATCTGCCAAATAATACCCCATGTTATAATGAGTCCCATTAACCGTAAATTCAACCGGAGGAGCTCGGCCTTGCAATATGTCAGTGAATAATGGCGATTGATTCAACACATTTAGATCATTATTGGATCCCGGGACGCCAAAAAATGCATGCCAAATCCAAAGATCTTGTGAAGCAACTGCTTCCAGCATGATGGTCGGCCGTCCTTTATCACCGCGGGTGAATTGACCTTTCCATGCAACTGGACAATTTTTCCATGCCCAATGCATACAATCAATACTACCTAACATGCCGGGGAACCCTCGTGCCTCCCCCATTTGAAGTAAGCGACGTATGTCTTCAGCATTGGGTCGCCTCAAATACTCAGGCCCAAAAATCTCATTTACTCTCCGGACAAATTTTTTGAGGCACTCGACTGCAGTTGTTTCACCAATCCTAACATATTCATCCACCGAGTCTGCAGGCAATCCATATGCTAACATTCGCATAGAAGCAGTGCACTTTTGTAAAGGAGAAACTCCCCGTTTTCCGACTGCATCAACCCTTTGTTGGAAATACTCTGAATTTTGTCCAAGAGACTCAACTATGCGTAAGAATACGTGTCTACGCATCCTAAATCGTCTTCTAAATTGAAATTCTCCATACACCGGTTGTTCAGAAAAGTAGTCATGGAACAAGCGTTGATGTCCTTCTTCACGTCCTCTGTCTCTGCACACTTTTCTTTTTCGACGTCTGCTTGCGCCAACTTCTCCATGTCGATTCTCCATGAACTGTTTGACATATTGGTCATCGTAATCGTCGGTGCATTCGCTAACTATAATATCCTTGATAGTCATATTATCGTACGGATTAGTAGAAGATGGAGAACCCATTTGAAAGATGAAATTTGAGTTTACAGAGAGAGAATCGTTTCAGCTTCCGTAAGATTTCTCTTTTATTTATAGTTTCTTTGTTTTTTCTGCGAGATGGGGTCGACACTTTCTTTATAGTGTCGACACCTTGTGACCGTTAAGCTTCAAAAATACCCGTTGTAAGCTTTCCTGGTCGGCCATTCCACGTATCTTGTCGACACTATTCGACACCAAGAGAAAGTGTCGACCAGGTCTCCAAACGGGGTCGACACTTTCTCTTTGGTGTCGAATAGTGTCGACAAGATACGTGGAAGGGCCGACCAGGAAAGCTTACAACGGGTATTTTTGAAGCTTAACGGTCACAAGGTGTCGACACTATAAAGAAAGTGTCGACCCCATCTCGCAGAAAAACAAAGAAACTATAAATAAAAGAGAAATCTTACGGAAGCTGAAACGATTCTCTCTCTGTAAACTCAAATTTCATCTTAAAACTCCAAATTTGCTTTTAACAAATTTATAATTATGAATTCATGATTCGGAAGTCGGATATGATGCGAAAATTTTAATACGAGGAGGTTAAACTTCCGATTGTCATAACTTTTGATCCGTAAGGAGTTACGGGGCCCACGAGCTGTCAATTTGAAGGTCTTTTCGAGATCTACGACGGGTTTCAACACACTTTGTCTGTTGAAGTCCATCTTCGACCCCAAAAACGTCGTTTAGGCCTTCTACGCGGAGTCTGAAGTTTTATCTAATTCCAGAATTTAACTAAAGCTAGGAATTGAATATTATCTAATTCGAGAAATCAAACTGCATGGGTTCGTTTGTATTTACAACAAACCCGTCAATGAAACCTGCATAACAATTTATTTGACATCATTCCCAAACATACCAGAATTCAAACATCTACTTTTACATCGTAAAAATAATCTACATCAAGTTCATTAAACTAAAATTGAACTACATCAAACTAGAATTGAGATTCATTAAACAATCGACATCAATCCAAAATTTAACATCAAGTTCATTAAACAGAAACTAAAATTGAAATTTGGCAGGGTAAAAATAATCGACATCAATCCAACGCCAACGATTGTTTATGAATCTCCAAATTGGTCAAAACTCCTCTCATAATCCCCCATTTGACTCCTCTCATAATCCCCATTTGACTCCTCTCAGTTTCCCCATGGTAATGGATATGGTTATGGAGTAAGGTGCACTCGTCTTCAATAAAATTGCGTTCCTCATCGAACCGATTGTTTACATGATTAAACAATGAGTCTGAAGCAACTCCAACGCCATTCACAACAGCTGCAATCCTGATACAGTACCCTCCAATTTATCCAGCCGAGTGTTGACTGAAGTCTGGTATTCAGAAAACAATGTTCCCATGCTAGCTGCTATAGAATTCTTCAGTTCATCAAGCTGATGTTGAGATAGTGAAAAACTGCCACTAGGAATGTCTCGTGGAGGAGGAGCTTGTGCATGTTCTGGAGCAAAATCCATGTCCATGTCCATTACGACCAGGTTCTGCTTCAACATTTTGCTCAGCCATGTCCAAATGAGCAGGCACATTGCCTTCTTCACCTTCCCATACCCATTCCCCTTCATCGTTTAAAATGCAATCCCCATGCGTGCTAAAGTGGATGGGGTGTAGTAATTTGTTGCCTCAGCTTGATTGGTTTGCCAAAGCTCAAATATCAATCCCATGGACATCACAAATCTTCATTATAAGAAGATTGAAAGGTAGAGACTTGGAGGCATTGTTGAAAACATCGATCATTCCTTGAGAATAATGTAGCCTACATTGAAGATTTCCTCACGAAATATCCATGTCCATGTCCATGTCCATGTCCATGTCCATGTCCATGTCCATGTCCATGTCCATGTCCATGTCCATGTCCATGTCCATGTCCATGTCCATGTCCATGTCCATGTCCATGTCCATGTCCATGTCCATGTCCATGTCCATGTCCATGTCCATGTCCATGTCCATGTCCATGTCCATGTCCATGTCCATGTCCATGTCCATGTCCATGTCCATGTCCATGTCCATGTCCATGTCCATGTCCATGTCCATGTCCATGTCCATGTCCATGTCCATGTCCATGTCCATGTCCATGTCCATGTCCATGTCCATGTCCATGTCCATGTCCATGTCCATGTCCATGTCCATGTCCATGTCCATGTCCATGTCCATGTCCATGTCCATGTCCATGTCCATGTCCATGTCCATGTCCATGTCCATGTCCATGTCCATGTCCATGTCCATGTCCATGTCCATGTCCATGTCCATGTCCATGTCCATGTCCATGTCCATGTCCATGTCCATGTCCATGTCCATGTCCATGTCCATGTCCATGTCCATGTCCATGTCCATGTCCATGTCCATGTCCATGTCCATGTCCATGTCCATGTCCATGTCCATGTCCATGTCCATGTCCATGTCCATGTCCATGTCCATGTCCATGTCCATGTCCATGTCCATGTCCATGTCCATGTCCATGTCCATGTCCATGTCCATGTCCATGTCCATGTCCATGTCCATGTCCATGTCCATGTCCATGTCCATGTCCATGTCCATGTCCATGTCCATGTCCATGTCCATGTCCATGTCCATGTCCATGTCCATGTCCATGTCCATGTCCATGTCCATGTCCATGTCCATGTCCATGTCCATGTCCATGTCCATGTCCATGTCCATGTCCATGTCCATGTCCATGTCCATGTCCATGTCCATGTCCATGTCCATGTCCATGTCCATGTCCATGTCCATGTCCATGTCCATGTCCATGTCCATGTCCATGTCCATGTCCATGTCCATGTCCATGTCCATGTCCATGTCCATGTCCATGTCCATGTCCATGTCCATGTCCATGTCCATGTCCATGTCCATGTCCATGTCCATGTCCATGTCCATGTCCATGTCCATGTCCATGTCCATGTCCATGTCCATGTCCATGTCCATGTCCATGTCCATGTCCATGTCCATGTCCATGTCCATGTCCATGTCCATGTCCATGTCCATGTCCATGTCCATGTCCATGTCCATGTCCATGTCCATGTGATGGATAACCCTTGCACGGACGTTTAATCTCTTGCTGATGGCCTATTTGAAATTGCTTGGTTTGGATTCCTTGCTATCAACCTAGATCATCTCCTTCTTCGTCCCTAACAAACGAAGGAAATTTTCCAGACTCATATACTCCTCACCATCATCGCAAATTCACAATTAAGTAGCGCGTTCAACCACCTGGCAGTGATTTCTATGTGTTCCCCAAACAGCATAGGTAGAAATCTTCAGAGGGTTCACAGAGTGATCCATGTTTGCATAGAACATCATCACTGGAGTTTTCGCAAAACTTTTCAGGAAGATCAAAATACCATGCAAACCCATTTCAGTGAAGGTGTTCTCTAAATTCAATTTTGATAATCTTGCATAATCCACTTTCCTACTTAAGATAAGGCTCTTGAACTGAAAATCACGGTCATACCTAATTTTTGATTCTTTGTCTTTGTATCGGAAAGTTGGATATACTGGCTCGTGGTCTTCTTCCTCATTACCCCGAGTAGCATTCTTCGCTCTCCGCTTGTGAACTTGTAGCTTCTTGCGAGAGGAGGATGCCATTTATCGCGTGAGATCAAACTGTGCTGAACGAATGTGGAGAAAACAGGCGCGAATTGAGAGAACGACGGTGCGAATTGAGAGAACGACGGTGCGAATTGAGAGAACGACGGTGGTAGGGTTGCGGCTGTTCCGAATCTTCTCTCAGAAAGTTTAAGACTTTGAGAGTGTCGACCCAGTCTTAAAAACTTCAAAATAATCGCAAATCATAGAGATAGTGTCGACCAGGTTTCCATACTTGGTCGACACTATTGGACCAGGTTTTCATAGTGTCGACCCTGTCTCCAGACCTGGTCGACACTATTAGACCAGGTTTGCATAGTGTCGACCCTGTCTCCAGACCTGGTCGACACATTCACCTTAAAAGTGTGACAATACGCTTGAAACTTGATAAAATTAAACAAACCATTACATTAAAATTGCTGAAACCATTACATGAAAAGATATTACATAAATTGCTTAAACCATTACATTAAAATTTCATGATGTTTGCCCTAATATGATCACACAATCTTTCATGATCTATTTTTTGTTGATCGGTCATATGCGAGGTATCCATAACGAGGTAGTCCAGGTACTTTGTTATTCTCTGTTCTTCTGCCTTCTTTGCCTCAATCTCCACTAGTTTCTCCAATGCAGCTGCTTTTCGAGCTTGAGTTTCAAAATACTCAGCAGGCAGACTTTTGTTTCCTTCTTTCTCCTTTGCCTTTCTTTTGGCTGCCTTTTGTCCAATTGGCCGAACTTCATGTACTTCATCGTCACTGTTCTCTAGATTAGATGACGAAGTGTATGCCCCTGATTCAGAAACTTTTGTTCTCTTTGAGCCCTCTTGATGATATGAAGTATTCCATTTTGGCTCATTCTTTAATATCTTCCAACAATAGTCAAACATAAAAGGAGAGCCACCATTCTCAGATTTATATAGCTGGTGAGCATGCTCCATAATTTGGTCATCGGACCACCCACTATGGCGTGATTGTTGAACTCGTTGGTAACAACCATTGAAAAGTAATACCTTATGATTTACATTGTTCCAATGATCCTTGCATTGCATCCGTGTTCTGCTTGGTCCATCTTGTCGGTGTTCGTTAAAGTAATTAGCAATGCGATCCCAAAGCGTCTTGCTGTTTGGTCATTCCCGACCACAGCATCCTTGGATGTGTTGAGCCATCCACTTATGAGAAGTAGATCTTCTACTTCACTCCACCTCATTTTTTTTTGGGCTTTTTTTTGGTTTAATACCTTCAACAATTCGAGGAGCATTCTGTAACTCGTCTCCACTACGTTCGGGTCGAGATTCAGAAGCTGAGGTGGATGGTGTTCGGTGTGAGGTTGGTGAATCAAGTGGAGGTGAATTTGCAAACGGGACAAATGGTGAATACGGAGACCTCTCAAATGAACTCATATTTGTGTTTTGAAATGGTGGAAATGGATAATTGAGTAAGTCATGAAAGTTTCCCGGTACTTGAGAAAATTGGAAATGTGGACCTTGGGATGTTGGAGAATTTTGGGAAAATTGAGTATTTCCAGTTTGAGGTAGTGGGTGAGGGATATTTGAAGAACTTTGGGAAAATTGAAAAATTGGATAATGATAATTTGGGAGGTTGGAGTTGGAAGAGTGATCCGAATCCATTGGTATACGAATTTGAGTCAAAATGAGAAGGAAATTGTGAAGAGATTGTAAGAATTTGTGAAGAAATGTAGGAAAAACGATGAGAAAATTTAATATGAACAACAATAGTACTATTTATAGATAAAAAAGTAAAAATATTTAAATTAATAATTTTTTTCTCATTTCTATACGTTGAGCAACGGTCATTTTTTGTTTTACCCACATTTTTGTTTTGTAGGAAAATAATATAAATAAAAACTATTTTTTATTCTAATATTTATACATTATAAATTAAAAATTATTATTATTTTATTAATTCATCTCTCCTAGGTGGCGTGGTTTGAGGGTTGTTTATATAAACAACCCTCAAACCACGTGGGTTGCTCTCCAATGGAGAAAGCAACCCACGTTGGGTTGTTTGTCAGAAAATTCTGACAAACAACCCTTCAAACCACTCCCATTGGAGATGGTCTAGAGGTAATTTGCTGATGGACGATTGACCTTCGTAGAACCGCTGTGAGAAGCAATGAACTCGACCACACTGGATACAAGCTCCTCAACAGTCACCGGAGCAGTCGTGTCCACAACCAGCTTTGGCACATCACCGACGTCAAAATCGGTGGAACCGCCGTAACCCTCCATAAGTTTCTCCATCTCTGGCCAAGTGGCCGGCTTATGCCAGCTGGCCTCGCATTCCGATCCCCGGCGTTCGAGCCTGCGTCTCCACTCCGCCTCGTCCCGAGGCCGACACTCGACGATCAGAAGGCGGGCGCCGGCGGAGGAAGCGAGGTGGATGAGGCGGTCGAGGTGGGAGCGGCGGGAGAGAGGGAAGTCGATGAGGACGCTGAGGCCGAGCCGGAGCTGGGTGGAGGCGAGGCGGAAGACGGCGTCGTAGGAGAGGTCGTTGAGCAGAGAGAGATTGGAGTCGGAGAGGAGAGGGGATGTGCAGTCTTTGATGTCGTCTTTGTCGAGGAGAGGGAATTTGAAGAGAGAGGCTATGGAAGAAGCTAAGGTGGACTTACCTGTGCCGGGATGGCCTTTCATGGCTATTATCATCTTCCCTTCGATTTCCGCCATTGTTTTCAGTCTGAAATCTTCTGCTGCTGTGATCCTATCTCACAATCAGAAATTACATCTTAAGCTAAATTAAATAGAGGCAATAGAAAAATTGAAAACCTTTAAGACCACTCAGAAGAGAAATTCCCTCATTTAAATTAAGGTATAGTGATTTTTGCGATTCAATCAACAATATCTAAAGTAAAGTAAAAAATTTTAATATTAAAAATAAGTTCGATCATGCCCAATTAGAACAATTTTAGATGTTTTTTTAAACAAAAAAATCTTAAACAAAACCATTTTCTATGGGACTATACGTGTAACAAACTAGAATGACCCATAGGGACCCAAATTATACCAGTAAAAGTGCACAATTTCACATGGCCTGAAAAAATAAAAAATGCATGATTTATTGGTAAAAATTTTTTTCCTACATAGTACAACGCGTTTTTGGCTAACTCTAAAAATAAATCCATGTAGGTTCAGTTTCAAAACACAGAATATTATATTGGGATTTGGGAGCACCGGAAACTTTACAATTTGCATCCAACCCCGTTTTAGTTTCTAGAACATGAAGAACCAACCAAACCGCGTAGGTCAATTTTACCTACAATTTTGCCCACCCCTTGCTTAAACTCAACCTATTTTTTGCATAAAATTTTTTAAATTATAAAGCACTCATCAGTATAATCTCTCTCAACAATTACACTTTTTGGAGATCGAACTTGTGTTTTCATTATAGACCGATATCATCTCAACCGACACTTGTTGGTTATTCGCCATTTAGTCCATAAACTTGTTTTAAAAGACACTTTCCTTCAATAAATTGTGTTATTCTTTTCCTTGGCCTTTAGCTAGAAAAAGACCAATCCAAAGAACAATCCAAAGAAAAATCAATCTACTTATCTTGATTCTACTTGTTGGTGATCTTCCAAGCTCCATGACCATTTATAAATCCCCACTAATCAAATAAACCAATCAACCTAAAAACCCTAATCTTCAATCTCTCCAAAAAGCTTTGGTTCCCATGGCCACACCCAATTATTCCTCTCAACTTCACCTCCCCAAACAATCCTTCTTTGAATCACTCCATCTCTGCAAATTTCAAGGATTTTGGTTCTTCCAAGACGACATCGACAGCATTATGTTGTCCCGATCTCAATTCATCGCTCGAGAGGACGACATTTTCCTGGCATCTTCGATGAAAACCGGCACCACATGGCTCAAGGCCCTTTGTGCATGCATAGTAGGAAACAAAGCCAGTACATATTGCCATAGCCAAGAAGATGACAAAGAAGACCCTTTACTGAAGGACATAGTTCATGTCCATATGCCCAATTTGGAAAATCTTTATAGAATAAATCCTCACATTGATCTCTCTAAAATCATTGCTCCTCCTAGGCTTTTTCACACCCACATGCCTTATAAAATCTTACCAGACTCCATTAAAAACACAAACTGCAAGATTATTTACGTTGTCAGAAACCCAAAAGACACGTTTGTTTCATTGTGGCATTTCTTCCAACAGTTGGTGCGCGAGAACCAGGAACAGGAAACTTACCCAATAGAAAAAGCATTTGAAAGCTTCCGCAATGGCGTCCACCCTTACGGGCCGTTCTTCGACCATGCTCTGGAGTATTGGAACGAGAGCTTGAAATCGCCGGAAAGGGTACTGTTTTTGAAATACGAGGAGCTGAAGAGAGACCCGCGAGCCGAGGTGAAGAAACTGGGTTTGTTTCTCGGGCGACAATTGGAAGAAGATGAAGTTGATAGGGTGATAAAGAGGTCGAGCTTAGAGAGGATGAAGAACTCAGAAGCTCACACACGGAAAAGGGTGAATTGGGTTCAGAATTTAACTGTACCTTGCGATTTGTTCTTCAGAAAAGGCGTTGTAGGGGATTGGAAAAACCATTTCACGCCGGAGATGGCTGAGATTGTTGATGAAATGGCGGAGACTGCGTTAGAAGGGTCTGGTCTTCGTCTCCTTGATCTCGAGACGTCAATGGAGTGACAAATCGTTTCGCTCGAAAGCGAGGAGCCCTGCTTACACTTCATATTTCTGTATCCTCAATGGCCCATTATTTATTTATCAATAAAATAATTAAAATAATATATTATTGGGTAAGTACAAATTATACCTTATTATTAGGTCATTTACAACTTGAAACTTAACGTAATTTTTCCAACAAATCGAAACTCAATCTTTCCGTAGTTAACCTTTGAAATAAAAATTGTCGTTACCTCCTACGCATCATTCTCCAGTCGCATTTCCAGTAGATATCCTTCTTTAGCACCTTAAAAATTACGCCATAGAAACATCTTTTAATTGCTAGAGTTAATGCACAACGACTCTAAACTCATGATAGTTTATGAATTCATGGAAAATGATAGTCTTGAAGAAGTTCTATTAGAGCTGATGACAAGGAAGAGGCCACTGGAGACTGAGTTCGGAAAACACACAAAGATTGTTGAATGTGTAAGAAGGAAAATAATGGAAAAGAGAAGTTTGGAAGAAACTGTAATCCCTGTGATAGGAAGAAACTACAAGGAGGAAGTGGTGCCAATGATAAGACTAAATTTGTTATGCAAAGCGAAGTTATCAGGAGAAGGAACCTGTTGGAAGGAAAAATAAAATATAGAAGAGAGAACTTGTAATTGTCTTTGATAAATTGAGGAAATAGAACGAAAATGTAGAATTCGACATTTCTATGTGATCGAAAAACTAAGCTCTGATATTAATTTAAATTTGGAACGAGGAATAGAGATTTTGGAGAAATAAAATAAAACGAAGAGGAGAACGTAGGAGAATTCTTACTTCAAATGCTTCGACTGCTGCTTGATATAAAACGACTAAACTCACATTTTATTTATAGGATTATTTGTGACATGCATAAATAATACACGAACCAACTATTTAATTTAATACATGTACTAGCACATAATGAATCACCTAGTTACATGAACTATTCATCAATGAATTATAAGTTTAAAAAAAAAATTATAAATTTTGCATCATAAAATTGATTCAAACTTAATTTTAGAAATGATTTAGCTGCAAAATGGCTAGGAACAACAAGTTCTCATATATTTATTCTTAAACTTTCATAAAAGATCAAATAGATAGTATTGACTCTGAAATTATAGACAAATGTATGAGAGTTTATTTTTGCTAGTCATTTTGAAGCTCTGACTATGAGTACAATGAGAGCTTATTGTGAAAGTTTCATAATTTTAGATGAAATACGTAATTTTAATGAATTATTTTATAAACAAGAGTAAAAAATTATAATAAATCGTACTTTTTTTTTTTTTTTTTTTTTTTTTTTTTTTTTTTTTTTTTTTTTTTTTTTTTTTTTTTTTTTTTTTTTTTTTTTTTTTTTTTTTTTTTTTTTTTTTTTTTTTTTTTTTTTTTTTTTTTTTTTTTTTTTTTTTTTTTTTTTTTTTTTTTTTTTTTTTTTTTTTTTTTTTTTTTTTTTTTTTTTTTTTTTTTTTTTTTTTTTTTTTTTTTTTTTTTTTTTTTTTTTTTTTTTTTTTTTTTTTTTTTTTTTTTTTTTTTTTTTTTTTTTTTTTTTTTTTTTTTTTTTTTTTTTTTTTTTTTTTTTTTTTTTTTTTTTTTTTTTTTTTTTTTTTTTTTTTTTTTTTTTTTTTTTTTTTTTTTTTTTTTTTTTTTTTTTTTTTTTTTTTTTTTTTTTTTTTTTTTTTTTTTTTTTTTTTTTTTTTTTTTTTTTTTTTTTTTTTTTTTTTTTTTTTTTTTTTTTTTTTTTTTTTTTTTTTTTTTTTTTTTTTTTTTTTTTTTTTTATCGTTTGGTATGTTTATTGAAGTAGCATTATGAATTTTTTTAAATTTAATTTATAAAGTTCTCCACTGGGGTCGGTTCTGGGATCCCCACCCCCCGTTCTCAGTTGAAAAACAGAAATAGGTTAAGAAGAAGGGTCAAGAGGAATCTGTAACGCCCCGAGTTTTCTGAACCCGGTTTGTTACTCATAAACTCATACTTGACTAAGAAATTTTGGACCAAATTTAAAACTTCGCTCGAAAGTCAAAATTTTATATTTTTTAAGACTTCAAAACATTTAAAGACTTGCAGCGGAAATCATTTAAGCAAAAATAGAGTTAAACAAAACTATAAAAACAATGTTTGAATAAACGGTTAGAATATTAAGAAATAATCGACCAAAGAAGGTAAAGGTTTAAATCGTGAAATACTTGAAAAGTTACAGAAGTCAACCGTATCTGCCGCTGAGCAAAATCAACGGAAGAGACTGAAACAGAAAACAAAAGGCTTCTTCCGGTGACAAAACGACAAAACTTTGGCTACGTCATTCGGTGGATTCAACAAACGACATCCACCGGTGACTAAACGACAAAGTTCATTTTTCGTTCACAAGTCAAAACAAAATAGGATACATCGCCCGGTCACTAAGTGACAAAAACCATTGCTCGCAACCACCGGTCATAAGACGACAAAAGTCTTCCTACATCTACCGATGACGTCAGCCGGATGATTTCCTTCATCCGATCGACTAAATCTCGCATCCACTGGTGACGTCAGCAGGATGATTTCCTTCATTCGATCGACTTTATCACACGTCCACCGGTAAGACAAGCTACATATTCCGGTTACTAAACGGCAAATTACATTCTGTATCATCCGATGGCTTCCACTGAGGACATCTTTCGATAGAGAACAGATTAACAACACAACATCTGCCGATAGACTTCATCTACCGACAGCGAACAAAACAACAACTCTAACTACGGAAAGGAATTTACTCACTTTACTGAAACCATTCTGAAGCAATTCAAATCGTTGCATTACTCAAATCCAGTAAGAACCCAATATTTAAAATTCCACAGAATACTATCATCAGAAAATCTCAAAACGTATTCAAAATATTAAAGACCATTACTGTCATGAAAACTTAACATACTCAGATTGAAACACTGTTAACTAAACCATTCCAACTACAGACATCAGTTAATCTGCCTCATCAGTTTACTGGACCGAAACATGGATGTAGTCCTCCAACCACATCTATTCATCAGTGCACTCAAGGAAATCACCTACAGTCTCCTCAACACCTACATCACAAAACTCATCTATTAGCCTAATGCTAAGTAAGTAAAGCAATAATGAAATGAAATACTAAAATATGAATTCCTAAACATGCAATTTCTACTTTCTCATCTCAGTTGTTCATTCATCGTTTCTGTTCAGATCCCCCGGTGAAATTGGAAGTTGGATCAACTCTCCCAAAGTATAAACATCTACTGACTCATTAAGGGGCGGATAAATTCCCTTAACAGTAAATCTGATTCACATGTTCAGATCCCCCTGTGAAATTGGAAGTTGGATCAACTCTCCCAAAGTATAAACATCCACTGACTCATTAAGGGGCGGATAATTCCCTTAACAGTAAATCTGATTCACATGTTCAGATCCCCTGTGAAATTGAAACTCCCCCTGTGAAATTGGAATTTGGATCAACTCTCCAAAGTATAAATATCCACTGCTCATTAAGAGGCAGATTATTTTCCTTAACAGTTAAGGGGCGGATAAATTCCCTTAACAGTAAATCTGATTCACATGTTCAGATCCCCCTGTGAAATTGGAAGTTGGATCAACTCTCCCAAAGTATAAACATCCACTGACTCATTAAGGGGCGGATAAATTCCCTTAACAGTAAATCTGATTCACATGTTCAGATCCCCCTGTGAAATTGGAAGTTGGATCAACTCTCCCAAAGTATAAATATCCACTGACTCATTAAGGGGCGGATAAATTCCCTTAACAGTAAATCTGATTCACATGTTCAGATCCCCCTGTGAAATTGGAAGTTGGATCAACTCTCCCAAAGTATAAACATCCACTGACTCATTAAGGGGCGGATAAATTCCCTTAACAGTAAATCTGATTCACATGTTCAGATCCCCCTGTGAAATTGGAAGTTGGATCAACTCTCCCAAAGTATAAACATCCACTGACTCATTAAGGGGCGGATAAATTCCCTTAACAGTAAATCTGATTCACATGTTCAGATCCCCCTGTGAAATTGGAAGTTGGATCAACTCTCCCAAAGTATAAACATCCACTGACTCATTAAGGGGCGGATAAATTCCCTTAACAGTAAATCTGATTCACATGTTCAGATCCCCCTGTGAAATTGGAAGTTGGATCAACTCTCCCAAAGTATAAACATCCACTGACTCATTAAGGGGCGGATAAATTCCCTTAACAGTAAATCTGATTCACATGTTCAGATCCCCCTGTGAAATTGGAAGTTGGATCAACTCTCCCAAAGTATAAACATCCACTGACTCATTAAGGGGCGGATAAATTCCCTTAACAGTAAATCTGATTCACATGTTCAGATCCCCCTGTGAAATTGGAAGTTGGATCAACTCTCCCAAAGTATAAACATCCACTGACTCATTAAGGGGCGGATAAATTCCCTTAACAGTAAATCTGATTCACATGTTCAGATCCCCCTGTGAAATTGGAAGTTGGATCAACTCTCCCAAAGTATAAACATCCACTGACTCATCCGGGTGCTACATCTACCCTCCTTAAAAGAATTTTGTCCTCAAAATTCAATACCTGAATAGCTCTGGATGTTGGTCCATCATGTCTTGCTGGCGTTCCCAGGTGGTCTCTTCTACGTTCTGGTTGTGCCATAAGACTTTCACTAGTGGAACCTCTTTGTTGCGCAATACCTTCACTGCATAGTCTAAGATCTTTACCGGTTTCTCTTCATATGTAAGAGTAGGATGAACTTCAATACTTTGCTGTTCTACAATCTGGGAAGGGTCTCCTACACATTTCTTAAGCATGGAGATATGAAACACGTCATGAATTCCTTCCAAAGAGGCTGGTAACTGTAGTTGATAAGCTGACTTCCCAATCCTCTTCAAGATTGAGAAGGGTCCAATATATCTGGGGTTCAACTTGCATCTCTTTTCAAATCTCACAACTCCCTTGAAAGGTGGCACCTTAAGGAAACTTCATTACCACCATCAAATTCCAGTTCTCTTTGTTCTTTTTGTCTGCATAGCTTTTCTGCCGGCTTTGAGCTATCAAGATTCTTTGTCGGATAAGAGCAATTTTTTCCACTGTTTGCTGTACAATGTCAGGACCAATCAATTGTGCTTCTCCAACCTCATCCCAATACAATGGGGATCTGCACTTTCGTCCATACAATGCCTCGTATGGTGTCATACCTATTGTTGCCTGAAAACTATTGTTATAAGAAAATTCAACCAAGGACAAGTATTTGCTCCATGAACCTTGAAAGTCTAAGACACATGCAAGGAGCATATCCTCTAATGTTTGAATAGTCCTTTCGGATTGTTCATCTGTTTGAGGGTGGAAAGCTGTGCTAAAACTAAGCTGGGTTCTCATAGCCTTGTGCAAACTTTTCCAGAACTTAGATGTAAATCTAGAGTCTCGGTCTGAAACTATGGTGCTTGGAATTCCATGCAGTCTAACAACTTCATGCACATATAACTCAGCCAGTTGATCCATCGAGTATGTTATCTTCATTTGCAGAAAGTGAGCAGATTTGGTTAAATGATCGACTATTACCCAAATTGCATCGTGACCCTTAGCTGTTCTAGGTAATCCTATAACAAAATTCATAGCTATTTGTTCCCATTTCCATTCAGGGATTGGCAAAGGTTGCAAGGTTTCAGCAGGCCTCTGATGTTCAGCTTTGACTTGCTGTCAGATCAGACAGGACTCCACATACTCTGCCACACTTCTTTTCATACCTGGCCACCAATAATGTTGCTAGAGATCTCTGTACATTTTCGTACTCCCAGGATGAACAGAGAGTCTAGAAGAATGTGCCTCAGATAGGATTCCCTTTCTAAGTTCAGTATCAGTCAGAACAAACCATCTATTTCGAAACTTGAGCATTCCATCAACTGAGTAGTTGAAATCCGACTTGTCAGTAGAATCCATGCACAACTTATACTCATTGCATTCAGTGTCATTCATTTGAACTTCCTTTATTCTCTCCAAAATAGTAGGCCTCAAAGATATGGTCGAAAGTATGGCTGTCACACTAGACACAGCTTTCAGGTTGAATCTTTGGAATTCTGTCTCTAAAGCTATCGGTATGTCAAGAATCAATGTAGAGACTGAAGGAGTTACTCTACTCAAAGCATCAGCCACTACATTCGCTTTACCGGGATGGTATTTAATCTCGAAATCATAGTCCTTTACAAATTCCAACTATCGACGTTGTCTCATGTTTAGTTCCTTTTGTGTGAAAATATATTTCAGACTCTTATGATCTGAAAATATCTCGCAAGATTGTCCATACAAGTAATGCCTCCAAATCTTAAGTGCAAATACCACTGCAGCTAATTCTAAGTCATGTGTAGGGTAATTCTTCTCATGTGTTTTCAACTGTCTAGAGGCATAAGCTATTACTTTTCCATCTTGCATTAAAACACAACCAAGACCAATCTTGGAAGCATCACAGTAAATGCTAAACTTACCATTTTCAACAGGAAGGGTCAAGATTGGAGCGTTGGTCAGTTTCTGTTTCAAGGTCAGAAAGCTATGTTCACATTCTTCAGTCCACATATACTTCACATTTTTCCTTGTTAACCTGGTAAGGGGTGTAGCAATCTTTGAAAATCCTTCAATAAATTTTCTATAATATCCTGCTAATCCAAGGAAGCTCCTAATATCAGTAGTATTCTTTGGTTGGGGCCACTCCTTAACTGCCTGAATCTTGGCTGGATCGACAGATATTCCATCTCCAGAGATCACGTGACCAAGAAAGTGAACTCTGTCCAACCAAAACTCACACTTGGAAAACTTAGCATAAAGTTGATGCTGTCTAAGTACTCCTAACACCAAGCTCAAGTGACTTGCATGCTCATCTTTAGTACGGGAATAGATCAGAATATCATCAATGAATACTATGACAAATTTATCTAAGTACTCGTGAAACACCCTATTCATGAGATCCATAAAGGCTGCTGGTGCATTTGTCAATCCAAAAGACATAACCAAAAACTCATAATGTCCATACCTTGTGCGAAAGGCAGTCTTTGGGATATCTTCAGATTTAACCTTCAACTAATAATAACCGGACCTAAGGTCAATCTTAGAGAAAACTCTTGCACCATTAAGCTGGTCAAATAAATCGTCAATTCTCGGCTATGGATACTTATTCTTGACAGTTAACTTATTCAATTCCCTATAATCAATGCACATACGCATTGATCCATCTTTCTTTTTGACAAAAAGGACAGGCGCACCCCACGGTGAAAAGCTGGGGCGTATGAACCATTTCTCCAACAAATCCTCCAACTGCTTCTTTAATTCCTTAAGTTCGTTTGGAGCTAATCTATATGGATTTTTAGACACAGGCTCGGCTCCGGGGTAAACATCTACAACAAATTCAATTTCCCTATCTGGCGGTAAACCAGGAAGGTCATCTAAAAATACTTCGGGGAAGTCTTGGACAATTAATGTAACGACCCCTATTCCCAGCAAGATATTGTCCGCTCTAGGGATTGGCCGCAGCCCAATATCCTCCCCTCACGGCTTTGTTTGGCGAGAACTTCCCGAAGGTCACCCAACCTAGAATTGCTCTCGCCGAAGCACTTTTAACTTCGGAGTTCTTATGGGATCCGTTGCCAATTGTGCTCCAAAACGCGTCTTGCTATGTTGGGAGAGTCTCTTTACATATGTTTCATTTCCACATACTTCCCCAAGCGATGTGGGATTGTGACGACCCCTTTTTTAAGATCTGTCACCTTCCGGTTCGCCCGCGCGGACGTACCGCCATCGGGGTTCCGGTTCATGCAGCCATCGTACACATACTTGCACATTCTGGTCATCACAATCACCCCCCCCGGGGGCCCAACGTCCTCGTTGGCCACATTTTCGGCTGGGTACAGGCTCTGATACCATTAGTAACAACCCCTATTCCCAGCAAGATATTGTCCACTCTAGGGATTGTGCCGCAACCCAATATCCTCCCCTCACGGCTTTGTTTGGCGAGAACTTCCCGGAAGGTCACCCAACCTAGAATTGCTCTCGCCGAAGCACTTTTAACTTCGGAGTTCTTATGGGATCCGTTGCCAATTGTGCTCCAAAACGCGTCTTGCTATGTTGGGAGGGTCTCTTTACATATGTTTCATTTCCACATACTTCCACAAGCGATGTGGGATTGTGACGACCCCCTTTTTACGATCTATCACCTTCCGATTCGCCCGCGTGGACGTACCGCCATCGGGGTTCCGGTTCGTGCAGCCATCGTACACATACTGGCACATTCGGGTCATCACAATTAAGACATTTTGAGGATTTATTTTTCCTACAAGCTCTGTGTCTAAAACGCTAGCTAAGAAGCACAAATACTCTCCACACAGGGAAAATATAGTGTTAATAGAAGTCATCACAGATATTTCCTTACTCTTCTTTGAAGCTTGAAAGGTATGTTTCAAATTACCAGGGGGTTGAAAGCTAACTATTCTAGTTCTAAATCAATTGTGGCGTGGTGTTTAAACAACCAGTCCATTCCTAGGATTACATCAAATCCCATTATATCCATAATAATAAGATCAGCGGGAAGACTTACATTCCCTACTAACACTTCACTGTCAAGCATCACTCTGTTAGAGTGCATGCGTTCACCAGAGGGTAATGTAACGTTAAACATATGCATAGAAGGAGTAAACTGTACATCTAACTTATCAGCAAATGTAGAGGCTATAAATGAATGCGTTGCACCGGAATCTATCAAAGTAAAAGCAGGCACAAAGTTGATCAATATAGTACCTGACACCACAACAGGCTGTTCTTCACCCGACTCCATCATGGAGAATATCCTCGGTTTAATCATAGCAGGGCCACTCTTAGGAACTGGACAGTCTCTACTAATGTGACCGACCTTGTTACAATTGTAGCATCTGGTGACTCTAGGCTTCGAGCACTCCTTGTACGTGTGTACAACCTCCTCACAGTTGAAACACTTCCCAAAGCCCAGTCTACATTCCCCCGGGTGGTTCTTCAAACACTTAGGACACTGGGGAAATTTCCTGACATTCTGTACCTTCCCTCCTGTTCCTTGGATATTTTGGCCTTCACTTGGCCTCCACTTGGCCTCTTCATTCCTCTTTGTTGGTGTGGCTGGTTAAACCTTTGTGGGACCTCCTTTGGTCTAGCACACTTCCTTTCAGCTTCTTCCACTTTCAGAGCAGTGGATACAACTTCGCTGAATGTCAAAACTTTAGTACCACAGAACTTAACCCCTCGGTAGATTTCTGGCTTCAATCCATGCACAAATTTAAACACTTTATCCTCGTCCTTGCGAGCAAAATGTCCAGCAAACCTGGACAAGGACTCAAATTGCCTACTGTACTCTGCCACCGACCCTGTCTGCTTCAAATTCAGAAACTCTAACTTCTTCGCGGTTTGGACCGTGCTGTTAAAATACTTCCCATAGAAAATGTTCTTGAATTGTGACCAAGGTATCGCCAAAACATCTGTGGTTGTCTCTATTGTTTCCCACCAGAGTTGAGCTTCACCAGCCAAGTGAAATGTTGCCAACGTGACCTTGTCTCCTTCTCCAATGTTGGCACACCTAAACAGGCTTTCAATCTTTCTAAGCCATCCATCAGCAATAACTGGATCAGATGACTGTCCATCAAACGTGGGTGGTCTTAGTCTCCGGAATCTGTCTCCAGAATGTTCATTGCTAGAACCCGATTTGGCACTTCCTTGCACCTCTCGGTTTAACAGTACTCCTAGTTGGTCAGACTGTTGGCGCACTAAATCAGTTTGCTGACGCACTAAATCTGTCAGCTGCCTAATCACACTAGGCTCCTCTTCACCTCTCACATTAGGCATCTCTCTTGGCACTCTAGGTCTCCCTGGGCGTCTGGCCATTGTACTTAATTCCTGTACGGGGTTAATTACACTCTTAAATATCTAATAACTAAGGTTAACATAAACACTTACAGTTGTTGAAGTACTTCCATGCAACGGTTGGCACTGATGAGTAATCTTTTGAACGGTTTAACTGAATGTCTCTGATACCATACTGTAACGCCCCGAGTTTTCTGAACCAGGTTTGTTACTCATAAACTCAAACTTGACTAAGAAACTTTGGACAAAATTTAAAACTTCGCTCGAAAGTCAAAATTCGACATTTTCTAAGACTTCAAAACATTTAAAGACTTGCAGCGGAAATCATTTAAGCAAAAATAGAGTTAAACAAAACTATAAAAACAATGTTTGAATAAACGGTTAGAATATTAAGAAATAATCGACCAAAGAAGGTAAAGGTTTAAATCGTGAAATACTTGAAAAGTTACAGCAGTCAACCGTATCTGCCGCTGAGCAAAGTCAACGGAAGAGACTGAAACAGAAAACAAAAGGCTTCTTCCGGTGACAAAACGACAAAACTTTGGCTATGTCATCCGGTGGATTCAACAAACGACATCCACCGGTGACTAAACGACAAAGTTCATTTTTCGTTCACAAGTCAAAACAAAACAGGATACATCGCCCGGTCACTAAGTGACAAAAACCATTGCTCGCAACCACCGGTCATAAGACGACAAAAGTCTTCCTACATCTACCGATGACGTCAGCCGGATGATTTCCTTCATCCGATCGACTAAATCTCGCATCCACCGGTGACGTTAGCCGGATGATTTCCTTCATCCGATCGACTTTATCACACGTCCACCGGTAAGACAAGCTACATATTCCGGTTACTAAACGGCAAATTACATTCTGTATCATCCGATGGCTTCCACTGAGGACATCTTTCGATAGAGAACAGATTAACAACACAACATCTGCCGATAGACTTCATCTACCGACAGGGAACAAAACAACAACTCTAACTACGGAAAGGAATTTACTCACTTTACTGAAACCATTCTGAAGCAATTCAAATCGTTGCATTACTCAAATCCAGTAAGAACCCAACATTTAAAATTCCACAGAATACTATCATCAGAAAATCTCAAAACGTATTCAAAATATTAAAGACCATTACTGTCATGAAAACTTAACATACTCAGATTGAAACACTGTCAACTAAACCATTCCAACTACAGACATCAGTTAATCTGCCTCATCAGTTTACCGGACCGAAACATGGATGTAGTCTTCCAACCACATCTATTCATCAGTGCACTCAAGGAAATCACCTGCAGTCTCCTCAACACCTACATCACAAAACTCATCTATTAGCCTAATGCTAAGTAAGTAAATCAGTAATGAAATGAAATACTAAAATATGAATTCCTAAACATGCAATTTCTACTTTCTCATCTCAGTTGTTCATTCATCGTTTCTGTTCAGATCCCCCTGTGAAATTGGGAGTTGGATCAACTCTCCCAAAGTATAAACATCCACTGACTCATTAAGGGGCGGATAAATTCTCTTAACAGTAAATCTGATTCACATGTTCAGATCCCCCTGTGAAATTGAAAGTTGGATCAACTCTCCCAAAGTATAAACATCCACTGACTCATTAAGGGGCGGCTAAATTCCCTTAACAGTAAATCTGATTCACATGTTTAGATCCCGCTGTGAAATTGGAAGTTGGATCAACTCTCCCAAAGTATAAATATCCACTGTCTCATTAAGGGGCGGATTATTTCCTTAACAGCTGATTCACATAGCTGTTTCAATATGTTCAATCCTTACCATGCCAACATGCATTCAAATTCATTTTCGTATACTTTTTAAAACATGATGCATGACATACCAAGACATTCCAGCAAAACAAACCCTAATGTTTTGTGATGTAGGCCCGAAGGCACAAGCAAACTTTACTTACCTGGTCTCCTGAAAATCGCTCGATTTCAACTACACTGGAAGTCCTGCTCACCTAATGTCATAAGCAGAATACGATTAGATCAACGCAGACACGCTTAGATCATCACTAGCCTTATCCTATATCATTCTGAAACCTAAGGAGCTAGTTTGGAAGCTCTGGTCATCGTACATTCTCAGCTCAACACTAAACCCGAATTCAACTCACTCACAACATTAACAAGGTACATACATTGCACTCATAAACTATCTAGCCACTCAGATCTTAAGAAAACAAAAAGGAAAGAATTACCTAGTCCGAGAAATGAAGGTCGGAGGGGAAAATCGCCTGGAGCTCTGCTGAGTTTGAGCTGAATACCGAGAAAGGAAAAATGAGAGAACAGTGGCGGCTAAATCTCATTGAACCCTCCATTAAATACGTTATCCAGTATATTATCTCAAATTATCACCATGCCCTTACTCACTCATTTATTAACCTAATCACTAAACCTCCCAATCCCATCTTTAAAATATTCACTATAATTTAATAAAGTAAACTGGTTAAATTAAACCGGGTGCTACAGAGTCTGTTATTAAGGTGGAAGGATACCGAGAGTAAGGAAGACGATGAACAATAAGAAGAGTGCCGAGGAAGGAAGAAGCTGTACTTGAGTGGAAAACAACTTTTATTTGATATTTCTTCAGAGTGTAATACAAGTGCTGAACCAACACAACATATATACAAGTGCTGTAAAGAATTTCAACTTAACTAACCTAACCTACTAACTATAGTTAAGCTAACAACTATGGTAAAACTAATATCCCCTTTCAAGAGCAAGGTCTTCGGCCGAATATCTTGAACACAAAGTTAGAGAACTGTGACGATGAAAGCGGCTTTGTGAGAGCATCAAAAAGTTGATTTTAGGAGGGAGTAAACTTCACTATTAATTGCAAGAACTTTTTCTCGAACAAAATGATAATCAATTTCAACATGTTTGGACTTGGAGTGGTGAACCAGATTGGATGCGAGCTATGTTACGTTGAGGTTGTCACATAAAATGAGAGGAGCCAAAATTGAGACAATACCAAGTTCCTTCAGTAGTAATTGCAACCATAGAATTTCTGCGGCGCCGTTTGCCACACTACGATATTCTGATTCGGTGCTAGAGCGAGAAACCACCTTTTGTTTAGTGGAAGACCATGAAATCAGGTTATTATCTAGGAAGATACAGAACCCGCTTGTACTCTTCTTATCGTCGGGACAAGAAGTCCAGTCCGCATCAGTAAAGCAGGTTAAGTGAAAAGACAAAGACGGTGAGAACGTTATACCAAGAGATGGATTAGCTCGCAGATAGCGCAAAATGCGCTTGACTGCCTGCTAGTGAATATCAGAAGGTGCGTGCATGAACTGAGAAACTTTGTTGACAGCAAAGGCTATATCTGCCTGAGTATGACAGTAGTACTGTAATCCACCAATTATACTACGATATAGAGAACCGTCACTAAAGAGAGTGCTAGAGTCTTTAGAGAGAATAGGCCCCGAAACCATTGGGGTGGGCGCTGGCTTGCAAGAAGTCATCTTAGCTCTGTGAAGTAACTCACAGATGTACCAAGATTGATAGAGAACCATACCAGAAGATGTCTGAGCTACTGAAATCTCGAGGAAAAAGGAGAGGTGCCCAAGATCTCTGACCATAAATTTTGACTGGAGGTAGAGGAGAAACCGATCCATTTGATCTGCTGAGTTGCCAGTAAGGATAATGTCGTCCACATAAACTAGCATAATCATACTGAAGGAGTGCTTACGATAGATGTAGAGTGATGAATCAAATTTAGATGCGGAGAAACCCCAACCTAGTAGAGCGTTGTATAGCTTGTGATACCATGCCTGAGGGGATTGTTTTAGACCATGAAGAGCTTTTTGTAATTGTAACACCCGAAAAATTTATCAGCTCGTTTATTTCGATTGTGCAACAATTTACGATTTCAATAGAAATGGAAAATTTGAGAAAATATGAATGTTAAGATTTAATGAAGAAGAGTGTAGGATTAATTGTTAAATGGTATGGGAGGAAGAATGAAGGAATTATGTGAAGAAAGGAGAGGAATGAAAGAAAAGATTTAATTGAAGGGCAGAAAGGGAATTTCACATTTAAATGGATTTTTTTTTAAAAAAGGTAAAACCCTATTTCTTTCTCTTCTTCATCGTGAAACTCCTCTCTTTCCACATTTTGCAACTTATTCCTCCCTCCCCTCCGATTTTCAACTCACTCTAAGGTAAGTTTCTCTTTAATTTTCTTATGGGTTTTAGTTTTCTTAGCTTGAGGAAGGGTTGTTACTTGAATTATGTTGAGTTTTGGGAGAGTTTGGATTAGGGTTTTGTGTGGATATTGGGTTGCACAAAAATTTAGGGTTTCTAGCAAATTTTTCCTTGATTTTTGGATGTTTAGGGATGATTAGGAGATAGTATGGGTGAGTGGCGAGATTTTTGAGGAAAACCAAAAGTCTGGAATTTTTGAGAATAGCAGGGCAGTTCGATTTTCATGTATTCCAGCCAGGTTATTGACCTTGATTTGGAAAATGGTTTTGAGCATTAGAAAGTAGACATCCTAAGGGGTCCATAGCCGCTTGAATCATCCAAAACAAACAAGTGTATGATTATTTACGTGAAGTTGAAGTCAGGTAAAAAACTGGGAATTTCTGGTTTTATGGTTTTGGAAGGATTTTTAGTTTTCTTTTGAGAGTTTGATGAATGAGGTTTAGTGGGGATTAAAATTAATGGTATGTATTGTGATTTTTAGGTTCGAACGAGTTCTCGACGTAGCGTACGGTTAAGGAATTACGGGAGACCAGGTAAGTAGTGTACATAGGTGCATTTGCCTTCAGGCCTACATCACAGTTCGGTAGGTTTGCGTGTATGTGTGTTTTATGTTTTATGTATAGTAGAGCATGCATCATGGTTTTACAGTATGAGAACAAAACGAAAATGAATTTCCATGTTTTTATGAAATGAAACAGTAAGGTGTGAAATAGAAGAACGAACAGTAAAATACGTAAGAAGATAATAAAGGTGGGGTTGAGTGGCCATGTCCCGAGAGGTGGACCGCGAGGTGTGTCACTTCTTCCTCCGCTTTACGTGGTGGCCTTGTCCCGTAAAGTGGACTGTGAGGTGTGTCACTTTATTAGGTTGAGGTTGGCCTTGTCCCGTGAGGTGGACCACAAGGTGTGTCGCCTTGACCTAGCACGTAAAGAAGAACCCAGTAGTAAGATAAAGAAAAGAGTAGGAATGAGACGGAAACGAAAGTAGAAACGAAAGCAGAAACAACAGTAGAGATGAAACAGTAGAAATTACATATGTTAAGATGTGTATGGTTTTTAGTACTTACTTTTATTATGCACTTTTTACTTAGCATTAGGCTAATAGATGAGTTGTGTGATGTAGGTGACGAGGTGATTTCTGGTGAGTACTCAGAGCATTCCTAGGACTATGTGGCAGTTGGAGGAGTGCACTCGTGGGACGATCTGACCGGCTATTAGGGCATTTTGACCATTGGGTGTATGTAGTCTTTTGAGTCGCTTTTGAGTCAGTTGTCATGTAACACCCGGATTTACGGGAATTTGTAAATAAATAATATAATGGAATTTTTATAATTATATCAAATTAAGTTGGTTTTGTAAAAAGAAAGCGTTATTACGATCCTAATAATTGATAAGGATTTTAAGAAAATTTTGAGAATTTTAGGAGTTTAACGCTAATTTTACGAGAATTATGTTTCTCGTAATATAAAAAATGTTTTAGTAAAAATAGTAAACGAGGTCCGTTTTGCGAACGGACAGTTTTAAAAGAACCCTGATAATAAGTTGGAGTTATTGGTGAAGTAAGGAAATTTGGAGAAATCGAATCGTTGGTTAATTAACGAAAACAAAGGACGAAACAAATAGAAATCAAAGGGAGGGCAAAATGGTAATTTACAAAGTAAAATTTTAATTAAAAAGCAAACTTCCTCTTCTTCCTTCACCATTTTCACGAAGCTTCTCTGTTCCTTTTTTTTTTCTCCAGGCGATCCCTTTCACGGCGTTCTCCTCTCCGACGTCCGTTCTTCCTCCAATCAACTTCCATTCTTCGTGTCTTCTCCTCCTCTCGCAACCCTAGGTATGAATCTATGGTTTTAGGGCGTTGTATTTCGGTTTTTGCGAGGTTTGATAGTTAGGATTTCGTTTAGGTTTTGTGAAAAACGTAGTTTAAAGTTAGAAATCGACAGGTTTGTCGTATTTGTTAGTATATTGAACGTATTAAACGTTATTGGACGAAATCTAGAGTGTATACGGCGTTTAGGTTGGAAAACGGATATTTGAGGTTTGTGAAATTTTCGTCAATGGAGTTTAGAAGTTCACGAGCATGAATTGCTCGATAAAATGTCTTAAAGAGTTAAGTTAGAACTTTAGGAAAATTTCCTTAGTTAAGGTTTCGTTAAATTTGGACGTATAACGGTTTAAATCTCGTTTTAACGACAACTGTTGTGTTTTACCTCAGACAAACAACGCTCGTGGATGGAGCTCGAAGTTCAGCGCGCACGAGGTAAGTTCTTGTGACTTACTTGGTCAAGAGGCCTACACCGTACGTCGATGTCGCGTCGAGGATCTTTGGAGAATCGTTTGTTAAATGTTTAGGTTGGGTAGTTAGCATTAGTTCTTTTATAGGATATGCTTTTAATTGCTTTTTATGGTCTCGATGGTATGTATGATGTTTGTTTATTTTATGTCTATAACTGTTCATGCATCACGTATTTTAAAATAGCAGGAAAACGGATTTCTGCATGTGTTTAAGAAAATGAAATGAATGAACGTAATGAATCTATTTAATCTGTATCTGGTTACGCGAGGTGGGGCTCAGGCACGACTGTTACAGGTGTAAGCGTGTACCCCCCCGTTAGGTGAAGAGGGCAGTCCGACCGCGGGATGTGTCCTCTCCATCTAATAGGCTGAAACCTCGGTGACATTCTGTCTGCGACGTAATGAAAAGAAAATGTTGCATGATTTCTAAAACTCATACGCACAACATGCATTTACATTTACGAAACTTACTGAGCCTTTAGCTCATAGTGTGTCTGTATGGTGTAGGTGATATTGAAGCAGGTGAGGACGACGTTCCTCCACCCGATGTACAGGATGGTTGAAGAAGAACGGTTGCGGTGGTGTGCATGGGCAGTCGATGCATATTTTGACCCGTGGGGGTAACGGTTAGGTATTTTGAGGGTTTTTGGGCGAATTGGGTCTGTTGTGGGTTAATGTATAGTTAGAAACATTTTAGGATGTTTGGTTCCGGATAGTAGATAGGTTATGTTTTGAGTTTTTAAACGTTTTGGAAATGTATTTTGTAAATGCGTGGTATTAGGGAATTGTTCGGTTTTTAAACACATCCATGCGGTTCGTTTTCGTGAAAACATATTTCGTGTTAAATGCGTCTCGAGTCGGTTTTGAGCGAGAGTATAGAGATGCATGAGTATCGGGTGGTTTGATGCTAAAATGTATGTTGCGGTGCACATTGAAATTGTGTTAAGAAATATGTTGAAGTTATGTTTATAAGAAGGAGTGTGCTGGGTGCCTGGAAGGAACAAGGGAAAAATGAGGGGTGATCGAACGCCTAAGGTTTGGTGTTCGAATGCAGAACTCTCTGGAAAAACAAAGAGTTATGTGATCGACGCCAAGGGAGGGGCGATCGATCGGTTTGCAGGTCGGGTTATGCGTTCTGGAAACAGAACGTGAACCGACCGATCGCCGAACGTTTGGCGATTGATCGGTTCGTCAAGGGCCGCCCGATCGGCTGTTGAACAGCCGATCAAGCGTCCCTTTGCTTTCCTGGACTTTGACGTTTTTGCCCTCGCTTCTGTTTAGCCGATTTTTCTTCTATTTTAATAGTTTTCATTAAATGTTTTCTTTTATGTTTTCTTAAATGGTTTTCAATGGTTTTAATTCTATCAACGTTTGAAATTCCCGCTTTAACGTTATAGGATTTTTACTTAGGTTTTAAAAAGTAAAAATTTGTACGGCAAAAATTAGGAATGGTGTAAGAGTCGCTACATGTCGTATAGTTAGATTTTCTTAAAGCATATTGGTCTTTGATGTATAGATGGAGTTTTAAAACGATAGTGGATGTTTTAATGTATGATCATGTTTTGGAGCCATTTTGAATCGTGTTGAGTCATTTTGGTTTATATAGTTGGATTTCAACTTTTAGTAGTTAATGTTGATGCATATAAATGCTTTTGGTACTGGATGAGGATTTTATGGATACTAGTTTTGGTTGATTGATTTGAGAATAAAATTTGCAGGAGGTTTTGGTTTTCTAAGAGAATTAGGTGTTATGCCGCCCAAATTTTTAAAAGAAAGTCGTTTTGGATTTTACAAAGAATGTTTACGTTTTGACTCAATATTTTATTAAAGTTAATTTTTCTACGAAAGTCTTCCGCTACAATATTTTAAATTGTTTTTAAACGTGTTTAAATGATGATATTTAATGTATGGAGTAAAGTTTTAAATTTTATGCAAATTTTTACAGTACGGCTTAGTAGTAAGTAGTGAGTAGGTAGCGAACCGGGTCCGCAAGGTTCGGGGCACTATAGTAATAAACAGACAGCAGAGGGAAGAGAGGAATCAATAAAACCTAGAGGTTATTGCATGAATAATGTATCATGTAGATCCCCATGTAGAAAAGCATTGTTGATATTCAGTTGTCTTATGGCCCACCCAAAAGAGACGGCCAGAGACAATGTAATACGTATAGTAGTAGGTGTGACAACTAGACTGAATATCTCATTATAGTCAATACTCTCCGTTTGATCATAACCATTGGCAACAAGTTGGGCCCTATAACGGTTAACTATACCATCTGCCATGAGTTTTGTAACACCCGAGTCAACGGCCAGGTGATTTTCTTAACTGTATTAACGGTCATAAATATTTAATCTTCGTAGTTTAGGATTTATGCCAAGCTTAATTAATTACATGTGGATCTAAACTAGGTTGAGTGGCAAAGTTGTAATAATGGAGGATTGATGCCAGTATTTAAAGGAAAAGGAAAGAGATTTAAACCTCATTTAAACCACTGTAGCCGACACCTCCCTTTCCAGTGATTTCTTCTCTCCCAAGCCCCCGCTCACTGCTATCAGTGTCTTCCTTGCCGACGACTGGTTTCTAGCCCGCATTCCTCTGCGAATCCGCACCCGAGGTATGAAATGGACAATGTAGTTATCTGTGTGTGTTTGGAGCTCTGTTTTCAGCTCGGCATTTGAACTCGGATTTTATCAATGGCTGAGTAGTATTAGAACATTTTAGAATCCGAGAGTAGTAATGTCAACCCGAATCGATTCTGGACATTTTAAGTAATCAACTCAGATTTAATCGATAGTGGAACCTGTTTATTTTATTTTGGATTTCAGATTTTGCACAGTATATCAAACCAAGGATTCGGGAATGACTTTAGCTAATAGATCCTAGGATGATTTATGAGTAGAGTTTTAGGATTTTGATTTAACTATTGTAACGCACATTTTTAGGTGAAGAAGTTGAAGAGAAGAGGTCCAGATTGCTAAGGAGAGCAGGTAAGTGAATGTATAGGTTTCTCAGTCATTAGGACCCTACATCAGAGGATACTAAGTAGAATGTTATGTAATGATTAGAAACTCCCTTATGCGGATGTCTAGTGTTCTTGATGACGTTTAGTTAGAAAGTAATATTCCATGATGGATAATGCTCTGCTCTGTAGCTTGATGTTTTAAGAGTTTCCATATTCACGCATCATAAAAGTTTTATGCATATGAAAATGTTTTAAAAGCATGTTTTCTCATGAACAAGATAAGATGATAAAATCCCTGCAACGTGGTTGAGTGAGGGTTGGGGGCGGTTCGGCGTATGTCACAGTCCAAAGAAGGACATATGTATACGACCCGCAGTAGGGACCATGATCAAAATCACTGTCGAACCCCCTTTACCGGCACAAATCCTCTCTCATTCCACACAACTGAAATGATGAATATGAACAATGATTATGAACAATGATTATGAATGATGAATATGATTCATGATTATGAATGATGAATATGAACAAGAATATGAACAAGAAATGATCTATGAGCATGTTTTCTCTGAATTATGCATTCATGCACTCATGTTAATGTCGCATTCCTTACTAAGCATTAGGCTTATAGATGAACCTTATGATGTAGGTGAAGAGACTACAGGTGAAGATACTAACTTCAAAGAGGATATTTAAAGCTGGTTGCTGGAGGATACTCAAAATGACAGTGCAGGACTGGAGAGGCGATTATGACCCCTGGTTATTGCTCCCTTATGTCAGTAAGAATATAAGAACTGGAATTATGTAGGATGGTGTTAGTAATGTTTGAGTTAACTTTTGAGTCTGGGATTGGATATGAGGATATGTTTCCTTTTAAAGGATTTATGTCATGCAAGTCTTCCGCTATTTATACTCTGAATGAATTTGTTATACCAGTAAGAGCCTTTCTTAGCTAAGTTGTGTTATGTGAAAGTTGGATGAATCCTTTTGGTAGGAGTTTCTACCGGAAGATGTGTTTTCTCCGATAGGTAGATGTAGAGTGTTTAGCCATCGGATGATGAAAGTGCTATTTTGTCGTCTAGCGATCGGCAGATGTAGAGTGTTTAGCCATCGGATGATGAAAGTATAGTTTTGTCGTCTAGCGATCGGCAAATGTAGAGTGTTTAGCTATCGGATGATGAAAGTGCTATTTTGTATAGCAATCGGCAGATGTAGAGTGTTTAGCCATCGGATGATGAAAGTATAGTTTTGTCGTCAAGCGATCGGTAGATGTAGAGTGTTTAGCCATCGGATGATGAAAGTATAGTTTTGTCGTCTAGCGATCGGCAGATGTAGAGTGCTATTTTGTCGTCTAGCGATCGGCAGATGTAGAGTGTTTAGCCATCGGATGATGAAAGTGCTATTTTGTCGTCTAGCGATCGGCAGATGTAGAGTGTTTAGCCATCGGATGATGAAAGTATAGTTTTGTCGTCTAGCGATCGGCAGATGTAGAGTGTTTAGCCATCGGATGATGAAAGTATAGTTTTGTCGTCTAGCGATCGGTAGATGTAGAGTGTTTAGCCATCGGATGATGAAAGTGCTATTTTGTCGTCTAGCGATCGGCAGATGTAGAGTGTTTAGCCATCGGATGATGAAAGTATAGTTTTGTCGTCTAGCGATCGGCAGATGTAGAGTGTTTAGCCATCGGATGATGAAAGTATAGTTTTGTCGTCTAGCGATCGGCAGATGTAGAGTGTTTAGCCATCGGATGATGAAAGTATAGTTTTGTCGTCTAGCGATCGGCAGATGTAGAGTGTTTAGCCATCGGATGATGAAAGTATAGTTTTGTCGTCTAGCGATTGTAGTGATCGGATGATGTAAAGCTTGTAAGCTATCGGAAGATGTCTTAGATGAACATGTGAATTTCACATATCTATCGGTAGATGTTTTAATGAGTCACGAGAGCTGCATGTGTCCATCGGTAGATGTCCACTACCGGATGATGTTTAAGTGATCACGTGAGAAGCACGTATCGGTAGATGTTTTCTGCCGGGCGTCGGTGAGAGAGTTATGGGTTTTCTGCCGGGCGTCGGTGAGAGAGTTGTGTGAAGTGCACGATACAAATCGGATGGTGCGAGCTCTGATGCATGCAAACCCATGCAATCCGAGATCGATGAAGTCGAGCGACTTGAGGGCAAATCATCTCCACCTGACTACGTCTTAGAACCGATGATCGTGTATGGTCTCTCGTGTCTGTGAGCGATTAAGTAAGTAATATCATTAAGAAGTCAGGTACGAGGGATTAATTCTCCATCAGATAAGTTGAAGTCTTTAAGTTTGCTAGATACACTGTAAAAAAAAAGAAGAGAGTCCATTTATGAATTAAAGTTTTAAGTAAAGTCAAGAATTTCGTGACGATCCTCCCCGGGTCGTTACAAGTTTAATTTTAAAAACCCACTTGCATCTAATGATTTTAGCCCCATGTGGAGGAGAAACTAATTTCCAGTATTATTTTTGTTGAGGGCGGCGATCTCTTCCTTCATAGCAGATATCCAATGTGATGACTTGGAAGCTTGGTGGAAAGTCTTTGGTTCAACCACAAACTTAGTGGAAAGAGCCTTTGGTTTAAAAATGTCAGCTTTGGATCGGGTTCTCATTGAATGGTCATTACTAGTAAGTGGTCGGTGTATATTTTGGAGCGGGGGGGGGGGGGGGGGGGGGGGGTGGTAATGGGAGGTTCAGGAGAAGAGACATGTTGACATGGGATACGTGGAAAATGTAGGGTTGAAATAGGAATAGATAAGGAAGTTTGTGGTACTACCGACAAAGTAAAGCAAGTGAAAGGAAATGAGATCTCATCAAACGTGACATGACAAGAAATGTATATTTTATTCGATTGAGAACCTAGACATATATAGCCCTTATGATAGGCACTGTACCCTAAAATAACACATGGTAATGATCGAGGTTGTAATTTGTTACGATTAAAAGGACGAAGGAGATGAAATCATAAACAGCCAAAAACACATAATGAGGAATAGGCTGGAACTAAATGGAATAAACATTCAAAAGGAGACTTGTGATTAAGAACAAGGGTCAGTAACAAATTGATTAAGGCGGTAGCCGTAGCAAAAGCAGAGGACTAAAATTGTTAAGGAATTGAAGAGTGAAAAAGTAAGGCAAGGTTAGTCTCAACCACATGACGATTTTTACGCTCTACACGTCCATTTTGACTTGAAGTGTAAGAATAAGAAACACAATGATGAATGCCGAGAGACTTAAAAATAGTTGAAAGAGATTGAAATTCCTCACCCCAATCAAATTGAACGACTTTAATGTTGACACCAAAGTGGGTGAAAACAAATTTATGAAACTGCACAAAAATAGTTGGAACTTTTAACTTCAAAGAGAAGAACCACGTAAATCTAGTGAAGTCATCAAAAAACAAAAACAAATATCGTGCACCAGTTGTGGAATTTACAGGAGACGGACCCTAAAGATCATTATGAACAATATCTAAAGGTAAACTAGCATGAGAAGTAGACAATGTAAAAGATAAACGATGAGTTTTAGTCATTTGGCATGGAGTATATAACTTTGTGATAGTGTTTCTAGTACAAGAAACATGGCAAGAAGTTAAAACATTCAGTAAAATAGCAGGAGAAGGATGACATAATCGTAGATACCACAAATTCAAAAGAGAGCTAGTTTGAGCCATCAGAGACATTATTTGAGGGGCCGAGGAAGTCCGGTACAATCCGTTAGTGAGACCTCCGGAGGAGGATTTGGTGTGACATCTGATCCTTGATAAGAAAAAAATTTGAGTGAAACTCAACATATATAGAATTTTCACGACATAGTTGGGTAACACAAAGTAAATTATGAGCAATTTTCGGTGTGTAAAAAACAATATTAAACTTCAAAGGACGACATGTCGTTGGTATGTTTGCAGTACAAAAATGAGTGATCTTAGAGGACTTACCCTTGGTGGTCACAACACAGTGGGTGCTTGATATGCCTCAGAGGCTAGTTACCCGATCCCAAACCAAGATAGGTGCTTGATAAGTGTGTATTTTACACACTTTATTGTACTCGTTTATACTTGATTTGATGAGTTTTACTCAAGTATGTGAAAGTTTCTAACAAGTTTGGTGTAAGTGCATAGAGAAATTGAAGAATTACAGGTTTGGTCAATCCGGTACAATAAAGGAGAAGAACAGAAAGAAAAAGCATGTGCAGAAGACTTGCTGATCGGCTGTGCGAGTTAAATTATTAATCTGAATTTAAGAGTTTAATTGAATTAATTTAGGCCGTTGATCAAAGCAGACACCTGGATTAGGTTAAGAGGTGGCAAAAGAGGAGAGAGAGAATCATTCAAGCCCTAGTGAGATGGAGACCAGAACGGAGCGAGAGCTTCAGGAACTAAATTTCAGCATAGTTTTTCTTTCTATTCTTTTTCTAAACTATGAACATTTTATTATTCTCGTTGTTTTTCTTTATTCTAGCATGAACTAATTTTCTTTTCTAGGGCTACGATGTAGCCGAATTATGACTATTTAGTTTTTCCTTTAATTCAAATTATTGATTTTCTGTTTCGTGAATGTGTTGAGTTAATTATCCTATTCTTAAAGTTTGTGATTGCCTGATCAACAATAGCATATTCGTAGGATTGTTTTGAGACCAAGAGGTGATAAATAATCGTGCACTGAATAATTTACCATGAAAAGGATGTTAGACTAGAGATAGCTAATGCGTTCATGTGGTATTTTGATTTCTCATTCTTAATGTATTCAATTAATTCTCATGATTAGATACCAAGAGGTAATGATTCCTTAGTTGAATAAGTTTATCATTACTCGAGTGAGATTGATAAATAATTTTGTGAAATTGCCATCAAAACATAGAAATAGAAATTAATTAATTGAATTAGGAATACTAAATATGATTAATTTAGATGAAATCAAAAACCCTAAACCTTTTTCATTATATTCTAAAACTTGTTAAATTTTCTGTTATTTAATTAATTGCTTTTGTTTTATTTTGGAACTGAATTCACTAAAATATTGTTATTCAAATTAGACTGAAATTAATTTTGTTTGATTATTAATTAAAAAGTCCACGTGGGTTCGACACTCTATTTATCACTTTATTACTTGTTGCGACTCGTACACTTGCGAATTATTTTTCACAACAAGTTTTTTGTCGTTGTTGCCGGGGACTTTAATATTGATATCAAGTTAATTATTTTTAGTTTTATTTTGAATTCTATTTATTTTATTCTTATTTTGCTTCTTTGTGATTTCCAGGTATATGCGTAAAGAAGGAGACACTAATCTTCTCCCGCTTAATCTTGAGATCGAGCGTACGTGTCGACAAAATCGTAGAGAGAGAAGAGAAGTTATTCAACAAACGTGTGCCATCATGGGAGATAATGGGGAAGACAATGCTGAGAACGGGACCTTACTAGACTACGTTTGTAACACCCGGCATTTTAGCCATGTAAGTATTCCTTGAACTATTAAATGAGATGGATTGGCCATTAATAAAATGTGTGTTTTTATTGAAATTTTGTGATGCCTTGCGGAAAAATGGATTGTTGAGAAAAACGAATTGAAGAATTTAAATAATAATTTAAATTGGAAAGCCAAACTAAGTGTAACCAAAACAAAATATTTTGGTTAGAAATCAATGGAAGGGCAAAATGGGAAGCCAATTAAGGTTGGTGGGAGGGAGCCAATGGTTGGATGCAAAGTGTTCAACTTTTTGAGAAGCCATGTTTTTCCTCCTACGTGAAACCTTCATTTCATCTCTCTGTTTCTTCTCTTCCTTCCTTTTTTCTCTCTTCCAGGCGACTGAGACAGATTTCCAAAACTTTGTTCTCCTATTTTCTTCCATTTTCTCTGTTACAGGTAACTGTTTTTCATTAGTTAACGAGTTTAGGTTAGTTAATTTTAGTTTTACGAATGTTTAGGGTTGACAGCCCGATTATTCACGATATAGGTTTTGATCACCAAGGACGTGTGAACAAAGCATTCAGCTCTACAACCACAGGTAAGTTCATGTGTGTAGATTGGCCCTTAAGGCCCTACATCACGGAGATACTAGGTTTTACTTATGTCGGGTTGTTTTGGGTAGATACGTTATAGTTTACGTTCTGAGTTGTCTGTGTTTTGCTTCACGTTCTGTTGTGTTATCTCTGTTGTCTACTGTTTTAATTTTAAGCACAGTAAACGTCCATGCATACACGATTTTCCCGAAAGCTCATGCAAAATGTTTTCTGCACATGTTTTGAAGTTAAGAAAGATAAAAATCTGAATGTAATGTATCGGTTAAGTGTGGGATGGGGACTGGCCCTCTGTTTTTGTTATGTTCTGTATTTCTGTATGTGCCTGATAGTGCATTTGCCGGTTCCCCTATAAGTCCACACTTATACCCCTGCCAGTGAAAAGTAATGTTCTGTAATGTCACTGTATTTCTGAAGATTCATGCATAGCATTTGCATCACTGCATTTTCATGTTCTTATTGAGTTTTAGACTCATAGGTGAACTCCCTGATGTAGGTACGGAACCCTGGATGAGGATTTTGCGCCTCAGCCCGATGCATAGGTGGTTGGTGGCACGAGCTTTCGGGGGTGGTTGTGGCAGCCAGACATATTCCTGACTGAGAAAGTGAAGTTTTAAGTTTTGTGTTTTGTTTATGTTTTAAAAACTTCTGTTTTGGTGAATTCTTGAAATGTATGTCAAGTTCTGTACCGTTTCTGAGATTTTAAAATGGTGTATAGACTTAGTTTTGATTATTTAAAACCTCTGTTTGACAGTTGAATGTAGGTTTTGAATTATTCTGGAACTGCTTGGAATCTCTCCTTTTAGGTTATGCATGGATTGTTTCAAATTTTAAATCGATCTATGCAGTTAGATTTTTGAACTTCTATCGTGTTTCCAAGCATGTTTTAAAACTGTGTTTTGGAATCGGGTTTTGGGGTTTTGAAGTTTTCATGCTTTCTATTTTATGTCTGCCTTTAAAACAGTTGTCCATTTTGCCTTTAAAACAGTCGTCCACGCTGCCCTTCAAAAACAGTTGTCCATTTTTCCTTTAAACAGTCATCCACTGCTTCTTCAATTCTATTGTCCACTGCTTCTGCACGTCTATTGTCCACAGCTTCTGCACTTCTATTGTCCACTGCTTCTGCAATTGTATTGTCCACTTCTTCTGCACTTCTATTGTCCACTCCTTCTGCAATTCTATTGTCCACTGCTTCTGCACTTCTATTGTCCACTGCTTCTGCACTTCTATTGTCCACTGCTTCTGCACTTCTATTGTCCACAACTTCTGCACTTCTATTGTCCACAGCTTCTGCAATTCTATTGTCCACTGCTTCTGCACTTCTATGTCCACTGCTTCTGTAATTCTATTGTCCACTGCTTCTGCACTTCTATTGTCCACAGCTTCTGCACTTCTATTGTCCACTGCTTCTGCACTTCTATTGTCCACTGCTTCTGCCTTCTATTGTCCACAGCTTCTGCACTTCTATTGTCCACAGCTTCTGCACTTCTATGTCCACTGCTTCTGCACTTCTATTGTCCACTGCTTCTGTAATTCTATTGTCCACTGCTTCTGCACTTCTATTGTCCACAGCTTCTGCACTTCTATTGTCCACAGCTTCTGCACTTCTATTGTCCACAGCTTCTGCACTTCTATTGTCCACAGCTTCTGCACTTCTATTGTCCACAGCTTCTGCACTTCTATGTCCACTGCTTCTGCACTTCTATTGTCCACTGCTTCTGCACTTCTATGTCCACTGCTTCTGCACTTCTATTGTCCACTGCTTCTGCACTTCTATTGTCCACAGCTTCTGCACTTCTATGTCCACTGCTTCTGCACTTCTATTGTCCACAGCTTCTGCACTTCTATTGTCCACTGCTTCTGCACTTCTATTGTCCACAGCTTCTGCACTTCTATTGTCCACAGCTTCTGCACTTCTATTGTCCACAGCTTCTGCACTTCTATGTCCACTGCTTCTGCACTTCTATTGTCCACTGCTTCTGCACTTCTATTGTCCACTGCTTCTGTAATTCTATTGTCCACTGCTTCTGTAATTCTATTGTCCACTGCTTCTGTAATTCTATTGTCCACAGCTTCTGCACTTCTATGTCCACTGCTTCTGTAATTCTATTGTCCACAGCTTCTGCACTTCTATTGTCCACAGCTTCTGCACTTCTATTGTCCACTGCTTCTGCACTTCTATTGTCCACAGCTTCTGCACTTCTATTGTCCACTGCTTCTGCAATTGTATTGTCCACTGCTTCTGCACTTCTATTGTCCACAGCTTCTGCACTTCTATGTCCACTGCTTCTGTAATTCTATTGTCCACTGCTTCTGTAATTCTATTGTCCACTGCTTCTGCACTTCTATTGTCCACTGCTTCTGCACTTCTATTGTCCACTGCTTCTGCACTTCTATTGTCCACTGCTTCTGCACTTCTATTGTCCACTCCTTCTGCAATTCTATTGTCCACTGCTTCTGCAATTGTATTGTCCACTGCTTCTGCACTTCTATTGTCCACTGCTTCTGTAATTCTATTGTCCACAGCTTCTGCACTTCTATTGTCCACTGCTTCTGCACTTCTATTGTCCACTGCTTCTGCACTTCTATTGTCCACTGCTTCTGCACTTCTATTGTCCACTGCTTCTGCACTTCTATTGTCCACTGCTTCTGCACTTCTATTGTCCACTGCTTCTGCACTTCTATTGTCCACTGCTTCTGCAATTGTATTGTCCACTGCTTCTGCACTTCTATTGTCCACTGCTTCTGCAATTGTATTGTCCACTGCTTCTGCACTTCTATTGTCCACTGCTTCTGCACTTCTATTGTCCACAGCTTCTGCACTTCTATTGTCCACAGCTTCTGCACTTCTATTGTCCACTGCTTCTGCAATTGTATTGTCCACTGCTTCTGCACTTCTATTGTCCACTGCTTCTGCAATTGTATTGTCCACTGCTTCTGCAATTGTATTGTCCACTGCTTCTGCACTTCTATTGTCCACTGCTTCTGCAATTGTATTGTCCACTGCTTCTGTAATTCTATTGTCCACTGCTTCTGCACTTCTATTGTCCACTGCTTCTGCACTTCTATTGTCCACTGCTTCTGCACTTCTATTGTCCACTGCTTCTGCACTTCTATTGTCCACAGCTTCTGCACTTCTATTGTCCACTGCTTCTGCACTTCTATTGTCCACTGCTTCTGCACTTCTATTGTCCACTGCTTCTGCAATTGTATTGTCCACTGCTTCTGCAATTGTATTGTCCACTGCTTCTGCACTTCTATTGTCCACAGCTTCTGCACTTCTATTGTCCACAGCTTCTGCACTTCTATTGTCCACAGCTTCTGCACTTCTATTGTCCACTGCTTCTGCACTTCTATTGTCCACAGCTTCTGCACTTCTATTGTCCACAGCTTCTGCACTTCTATTGTCCACAGCTTCTGCACTTCTATTGTCCACAGCTTCTGCACTTCTATTGTCCACTGCTTCTGCACTTCTATTGTCCACAGCTTCTGCACTTCTATTGTCCACAGCTTCTGCACTTCTATTGTCCACTGCTTCTGCACTTCTATTGTCCACAGCTTCTGCACTTCTATTGTCCACTGCTTCTGCACTTCTATTGTCCACTGCTTCTGCACTTCTATTGTCCACTGCTTCTGCACTTCTATTGTCCACTGCTTCTGCACTTCTATTGTCCACAGCTTCTGCACTTCTATTGTCCACTGCTTCTGCAATTGTATTGTCCACTGCTTCTGCACTTCTATTGTCCACAGCTTCTGCACTTCTATTGTCCACAGCTTCTGCACTTCTATTGTCCACTGCTTCTGCACTTCTATTGTCCACTGCTTCTGCACTTCTATTGTCCACTGCTTCTGCACTTCTATTGTCCACAGCTTCTGCACTTCTATTGTCCACTGCTTCTGCACTTCTATTGTCCACAGCTTCTGCACTTCTATTGTCCACTGCCGAAGAAGAATGGATCCGGCAGATCGAATGTATGTTCAACTATGCAGAAGTGGAGGAAAACAAGAAGATATGTGCCTCGTTTCATCTCACCAAAAGTGCTGGATTTTGGTGGGACACCATACAATCAACTACGGTGGCATTGAGCTGGGAAGGGTTCAAGAAGCTATTCTATGAGAAGTATTTCGACCGCAGTGTGAGGAAAGAAAAGATGATTGAGTTCTCTCGACTGCGTCAATTTGGATCAGTGGCCGAATATGTTCAGAAGTTCGAGTCACTATCTCGTTATGCACCTCATCTAGTGGCCACCAACGAGAACAGGGTACACCAATTTATTCAGGGTTTGAAGCTGGACCTCTTATGGGAGATTACAATCAGAGGATTTGATGAGGCCCCGTATACAAAGGTAGTGGCCAAGGCTTATCAGTTGGAAGCCTTAGAGGCGAAGTCTCAGAGATATAGAGATACATCGAAGAGAGTCCTACATGATTCCCCTCAACAATAACAAAGGGGTCAAAGTTTGCAACCTCAACAGCAACAGAACAAGGGGATTAAGAGGCCTAATGAGATCATTACTTATCAAGACAAAGGAAAGAGACCAATGGGAGCTCCTCAGCTTCCCGTATGCCTGCGATGCCATAAAAGTCACAGAGGGGAATGCAGACTCCTTACCGGCCACTACTTTTGATGTGGCAAAGGGGGCCATCATGTCCGGTATTGACCAATGCCCGTCACGAGACCGAATCAGGCCTTGCCAAGAGTCTTTGCAATGATGGAGGATGATGATGATGTCGCTCAGCACACAGCAATTACAGGTACAATTTTGATATGCGATGCACCTTCTTATGTTCTGTTGGACACGGAGGCCACACATTCGTTTGTGGCAAGGGATTTTGTAGATAATGAGAAGTTAAGTATCTCGATGCCAGATCAGCCCTACAGTGTCATGCTACCATTCGGAGAGTTTATGCACTCTGAGCAGGCAGTGCAGGGTGATATAGTGTCATTTGGGGACCAGAAATTGTATGCCAACCTTATCGTCATCGGTATGAAAGGATACGATGTTATTATGGGGATGGACTGGCTATTTAGACATCATGCCACCATCAACTGCAGGTCCGGGCTCGTGTCTTTTAAGATCTCAAACGAGGTAAAGTTCTCTTATCAGGCAATACAAAAGAAACACAGTACGCCTGTTATATCCTCCTTGAAAGCTCAACAGTTGATGAGGTCAGGATGTGTCGGATTTCTTGCCCATGTTGTTGATGTTCAAAGGCTAGGTGAGGTGTAACTTCAAAATATTCCAGTAGTTTGAATTTTCTCGGAGGTTTTCTTAGATGACTTACCGGGGTTTCCACCGGATCGTGAGATCGAATTTGAGATTGATGTATGCCCTGGTGCCGAACTGGTATCAAAGAATCCGTATCGTATGACGCCAATTGAACTGAGGGAGTTAAAGACTTAGCTAAAAGAACTTGTGGACAAGGGCTTCGTACACCCTAGTTTCTCTTCGTGGGGTGCTCCAGTTCTATTTGTTAAGAAGAAGGATGGGTCCCTACGTATATGTATTTACTATCGTGAGCTGAACAAGTTGACTATCAAGAATAAGTACCCGTTGTCTAGGATCGACGATTTGTTTGATCAGCTATAAGGGGCTCGGGTATTCTTAAAGATTGACTTGCACTCCGGTTATTATCAATTGAAGGTCAGGGCCAGTGATGTTCCGAAGACTACCTTCAGGACCCGATACGGGCACTATGAGTTCTTGGTGATGTCGTTTGGGTTGACTAATGCCCCGACGGTATTTATGGACCTGATGAACAGGATATTCCAGGATTTCTTGGATAAATTTGTGATCGTATTCATCGATGACATCCTAGTTTATTCCAGGAGTGAGGCCGAGCACGAGGAGCACTTAGCTGTTGTGATAACAACTCTGAAACAACACCAATTATATGCCAAGCTATCAAAATGTGAATTCTGGTTGAGCAAGATCAATTTCCTAGGCCATGTGGTGTCTGCAGAAGGAGTTTCGGTGGATCCGGCCAAGATTCAGGCTGTGAAAGATTGGCCGAGCCCGAGGAATGCCAGTGAGGTACGGAGCTTTATCGGGCTAGCAGGTTATTACAGAAAGTTTATCAAAGGATTTTCTGTGATAGCAAAACCTATGACTAGCTTAACAAGGAAAGACATCAAGTTTAAGTGGTCTGAAGCTTGTGAAATGAGTTTTCAGACACTCAAACAGAAATTAACCACTGCTCCTTTGTTAGTATTACCGGTAGAAGATGGTAAATTCAGCGTATACTGTGATGCATCAAAGGTTGGTTTGAGATGCGTATTAATGCACGAAGGAAGAGTGGTAGCGTACGCATCCAGACAATTGAAGAACCATGAACAAAACTACCCTACTCATGACCTTGAGTTAGCGGCAGTTGTATTTGCGCTGAAAGTATGGAGACACCACTTGTACGGACAATCATGTGAGGTGTTTTCGGATCACAAGAGTTTGAAGTTTATATTCACTCAGAAAGAGTTAAACATGAGGCAACGGCGGCGGCTTTAGTTTGTGAAAGACTATGACATTGAGATTAAATACCACCCCGGGAAAGCTAATGTGGTAGCCGATGCATTGAGCAGGGTGCCATCTTCTATGCAAACGGCTATGTCAGCCATATCAGTGCCTTTGAGGACAGAAATTCAGAAGTTTGGTATGGAGATGGTTTCTGAGTTGTCGGCCGTACTGGCGAGTCTAACAATACGGCCAACCATTCTGGACTGAATTAAAGAAGCTCAAAAGACCAATTCAAAGGAGATGGCTAATATAGTAAGCAAGTTGTCTATAGTCTCTTCTGAGTTCAGCTATTAGGAAGATGGTGTTCTGAAATTCAGAGACAGATGATATATTCCGAGAGATGATGAGCTACGAAAAGACATCTTATCGGGAGCCCACTCGTCTTCTTTCTCTGTGCATCTTGGAAGCAAAAAGATGTACCAAGACTTGAAATTTCACTTCTAGTGGCCGAATATGAAGAACGAAGTAGCCAAATATGTGGAGTCTTGCATGATATGTCAACAAGTCAAAGTTGAGCATCAACAACCAGGTGGAACGCTTCAGCCTCTCCTGATCCCCAAATAGAAATGGGAGAACATCACAATGGACTTTATTGTTGGCCTACCGAGAACAACTAAGGGCCATAATAGCATATAGGTCATAGTGGACAGATTGACGAAGTCGGCCTATTTTCTACCTGTGAAGACGACATTCTCCATGGACCAGTATGCTGAGCTATACATTAGCGAGATTATCAAACTGCATGGTATTCCAGTGTCGATTGTTTTGGACCGGGATCCTAGATTCACTTCCAGGTTTTGGAGAAGCTTACAAAACTCCTTGGGCACTAAGTTAAATTTCAGCACGACCTTTCATCCACAGACTGATGGACAATCTGAGAGAACAATTCAGATACATGAGAATATGTTAAGATCGTGCGTACTGGAACTTCATGCTCCTTGGAGTAAAAATTTGCTGCTTGTGGAGTTCGCTTACAACAATAGCTACCAGGCTACGATCAGTATGACTCTATATGAAGCTCTTTATGGCAGAAAATACAGATATCTATTATGTTGGGATGAAGTTGGAGAATCCAAGCTTGTCAGCCCTGAGTTATTACAACAGATGTCTGAGATGGTGGCTACTATCAGACAAAGAATTCAAACTGCTCAGAGTCGACAGAAAAGCTACGCAGACCATAGGAGAAGAGACTTGGAGTTTGCTGAAGGTGATGAAGTATTCTTGAAGGTGTCACCTTTCAAAGGCGTGATGAGATTTGGCAAGAAAGAAAAGCTTAGTCCAAGGTTTGTTGGGCCCTTTCCCATCTTGAAGAGAGTTGGGAGCATGGCCTACAGACTACAGCTGCCAACGTCAATGGGTGGTGTTCACAACGTTTTTCATATTTCGATGCTGAGGAAGTGCGAGCGAGATCCAACTCAGATCGTGGAACTGGTGGACATAGATATCATGCCGACGCTGACATATGAAGAAAGGCCAATACAGATTTTGGATACTTCAGTCAAGGTGCTGCGCAACAAGGTGGTTCCACTAGTGAAAGTTTTACAGCGCAATCATAATGTGGAGGAAGCCACTTGGGAAAGACTGCAAGACGTTAAGGCCCAATATCCGGACCTCTTTGCTTAGGCAAATTTTGGGGACAAAATTTCTGTTAAGGTGGGTGGAATGTAACACCCGGCATTTTAGCCATGTAATTATTCCTTGAACTATTAAATGAGATGGATTGACCATTAATAAAATGTGTGTTTTTATTGGAATTTTGTGATGCCTTGCGGAAAGATGGATTGTTGAGAAAAACGAATCGAAGAATTTAAATAACAATTTAAATTGGAAAGCCAAACTAAGTGTAACCAAAACAAAACATTTTGGTTAGAAATCAATGGAAGGGCAAAATGGAAAGCCAATTAAGGTTGGTGGGAGGGAGCCAATGGTTGGATGCCAAGTGTTCAACTTGTTGAAGAAGCCATGTTTTTCCTCCTACGTGATACCTTCATTTCATCTCTCTGTTTCTTTTCTTCCTTCATGTTTTCTCTCTTCCAGGCGACTGAGACAAATTTCCAAAACTTTGTTCTCCTATTTTCTTCCATTTTCTCTGTTACAGGTAACTGTTTTTAATTAGTTAACGAGTTTAGGTTAGTTACTTTTAGTTTTACGAATGTTTAAGGTTGACAACTTGATTATTCACGATATAGGTTTTGATCACCAAGGACGTGTGAACAAAGCATTCAGCTCTACAACCACAGGTAAGTTCATGTGTGTAGATTGGCCTTTAAGGCCCTACATCACGGAGATAATAGGTTTTACTTCTGTCGGGTTGTTTTGGGTAGATACGTTATAGTTTACGTTTTGAGTTGTCTGTGTTTTGCTTCACGTTCTGTTATGTTATCTCTCTTGTCTGCTGTTTTAATTTTAAGCACAGTAAACGTCCATGCATACACGATTTTCCCAAAAGCTCATGCAAAATGTTTTCTGCACATGTTTTGAAGTTAAGAAAGATAAAAATCTGAATGTAATGTATCGGTTAAGTGTGGGATGGGGACTGGCCCTCTGTTTTTGTTATGTTCTGTATTTCTGTATGTGCCTGATAGTGCACTTGCCGGTTCCCCTATAAGCCACACTTATACCCCCTGCCAGTGAAAAGTAATGTTCTGTAATGTCACTGTATTTCTGAAGATTCATACATAGCATTTGCATCACTGCATTTTCATGTTCTTACTGAGTTTTAGACTCATAGGTGAACTCCTTGATGTAGGTACGGAACCCGTGGATGAGGATTTTGTGCCTCAGCCCGATGCATAGGTGGTTGGTGGCACGAGCTTTTGGGGGTGGTTGTGGCAGCCAGACATATTCCTGACTGAGAGAGTGAAGTTTTAAGTTTTGTGTTTTGTTTATGTTTTAAAAACTTCTGTTTTGGTGAATTCTTGAAATGTATGTCAAGTTCTGTACCGTTTCTGAGATTTTAAAATGGTGTATAGACTTAGTTTTGATGTATTTAAAACCTCTGTTTGACAGTTGAATGTAGGTTTTGAATTATTCTTGAACTGCTTGGAATCTCTCCTTTTAGGTTATGCATGGATTGTTTCAAATTTTAAATCGATCCATGCAGTTAGATTTTTGAACTTCTATCGTGTTTCCAAGCATGTTTTAAAACTGTGTTTTGAAATCGGGTTTTGGGGTTTTGAAGTTTTCATGCTTTCTACTTTATGTCTCCCTGTAAAATAGTCGTCCACACTGCCCTTCAAAAACAGTTGTCCATTTTGCCTTTAAAACAGTCGTCCACGCTGTCCTTCAAAAATAGTTGTCCATTTTGCCTTTAAAACAGTCGTCCACGCTGCCCTTCAAAAACAGTTGTTCATTTTTCCTTTAAAACAGTCGTCCACTGCTTCTGCAATTCTATTGTCCACTGCTTCTGCACTTCCACTGCTTCTGCACTTATATTGTCCACTGCTTCTACAATTCTATTGTCCACAGCTTCTGCACTTTATTGTCCACTGCTTCTGCAATTCTATTGTCCACTGCTTCTGCACTTCTATTGTCCACTGCTTCTACAATTCTATTGTCCACAGCTTCTGCACTTCTATTGTCCACTGCTTTTGCACTTCTATTGTCCACTGCTTCTGCACTTCTATTGTCCACTGCTTCTACAATTCTATTGTCCACTGCTTCTGCACTTCTATTGTCCATGCTTCTGCACTTCTATGTCCACTGCTTTTGCACTTCTATTGTCCACTGCTTCTGCACTTCTTCCACAGCTTCTGCACTTCTATTGTCCACTGCTTTTGCACTTCTATTGTCCACAGCTTCTGCACTTCTATTGTCCACAGCTTCTGCACTTCTATTGTCCACTGCTTTTGCACTTCTATTGTCCACTGCTTCTGCACTTCTATTGTCCACTGCTTCTACAATTCTATTGTCCACTGCTTCTGCACTTCTATTGTCCACTGCTTTTGCACTTCTATTGTCCACTGCTTCTGCACTTCTATTGTCCACTGCTTTTGCACTTCTATTGTCCACTGCTTCTGCACTTCTATTGTCCACTGCTTCTGCACTTCTATTGTCCACTGCTTCTGCACTTCTATTGTCCACAGCTTCTGCACTTCTATTGTCCACTGCTTTTGCACTTCTATTGTCCACTGCTTCTGCACTTCTATTGTCCACTGCTTCTACAATTCTATTGTCCACTGCTTCTGCACTTCTATTGTCCACTGCTTTTGCACTTCTATTGTCCACTGCTTCTGCACTTCTATTGTCCACTGCTTTTGCACTTCTATTGTCCACTGCTTCTGCACTTCTATTGTCCACTGCTTCTGCACTTCTTCCACAGCTTCTGCACTTCTATTGTCCACTGCTTCTACAATTCTATTGTCCACTGCTTCTGCACTTCTATTGTCCACTGCTTCTGCACTTCTATTGTCCACTGCTTCTGCACTTCTTCCACAGCTTCTGCACTTCTATTGTCCACTGCTTCTACAATTCTATTGTCCACTGCTTCTACAATTCTATTGTCCACTGCTTCTACAATTCTATTGTCCACTGCTTTTGCACTTCTATTGTCCACTGCTTCTACAATTCTATTGTCCACTGCTTCTACAATTCTATTGTCCACTGCTTCTGCACTTCTTCCACAGCTTCTGCACTTCTATTGTCCACTGCTTCTGCACTTCTATTGTCCACTGCTTCTGCACTTCTTCCACAGCTTCTGCACTTCTATTGTCCACTGCTTCTGCAATTCTATTGTCCACTGCTTCTGCAATTCTATTGTCCACTGCTTCTGCACTTCTATTGTCCACTGCTTCTACAATTCTATTGTCCACTGCTTCTGCACTTCTTCCACAGCTTCTGCACTTCTATTGTCCACTGCTTCTGCACTTCTTCCACAGCTTCTGCACTTCTATTGTCCACTGCTTTTGCACTTCTATTGTCCACTGCTTTTGCACTTCTATTGTCCACTGCTTCTACAATTCTATTGTCCACTGCTTCTGCACTTCTTCCACAGCTTCTGCACTTCTATTGTCCACTGCTTCTGCACTTCTTCCACAGCTTCTGCACTTCTATTGTCCACTGCTTCTGCAATTCTATTGTCCACTGCTTCTACAATTCTATTGTCCACTGCTTCTACAATTCTATTGTCCACTGCTTCTGCAATTCTATTGTCCACTGCTTCTACAATTCTATTGTCCACTGCTTCTACAATTCTATTGTCCACTGCTTCTACAATTCTATTGTCCACTGCTTCTGCACTTCTTCCACAGCTTCTGCACTTCTATTGTCCACTGCTTCTACAATTCTATTGTCCACTGCTTCTGCAATTCTATTGTCCACTGCTTCTGCAATTCTATTGTCCACTGCTTCTGCAATTCTATTGTCCACTGCTTCTACAATTCTATTGTCCACTGCTTCTACAATTCTATTGTCCACTGCTTCTGCACTTCTATTGTCCACTGCTTCTACAATTCTATTGTCCACTGCTTCTGCACTTCTATTGTCCACTGCTTCTACAATTCTATTGTCCACTGCTTCTGCAATTCTATTGTCCACTGCTTCTACAATTCTATTGTCCACTGCTTCTACAATTCTATTGTCCACTGCTTCTGCAATTCTATTGTCCACTGCTTCTGCACTTCTATTGTCCACTGCTTCTGCAATTCTATTGTCCACTGCTTCTACAATTCTATTGTCCACTGCTTCTACAATTCTATTGTCCACTGCTTCTACAATTCTATTGTCCACTGCTTCTGCACTTCTATTGTCCACTGCTTCTACAATTCTATTGTCCACTGCTTCTACAATTCTATTGTCCACTGCTTCTGCAATTCTATTGTCCACTGCTTCTGCACTTCTTCCACAGCTTCTGCACTTCTATTGTCCACTGCTTCTGCACTTCTTCCACAGCTTCTGCACTTCTATTGTCCACAGCTTCTACATTTCTAATGTCCACAGCTACATTTCTAATGTCCACAGCTCTTGTCATCCACTGTATCCCTCCACAGTATGTCTTCTATTTTATGTTTCTCATTTTATGTCCTCTATTTTAAATGTTTTAGATTATACTTTTTTTAAGTTCAAAAAAATATGTCACGTTTTAAATGTTCGATCGGGTCGGGGGTCGTCACAACGTTATACCTACTGTATCCGGGCTTCATTCAGCTATTCGAAAGCCGGCTATTGTAGCAAATTTTGAAATTAAGCCAGGCACCTAGCATATGATTCAACAGTCTCAGTTCAGTGGACTATCTTTTGAGGACCCCAAAGAACATATTGCAAATTTTTTGGAAGTATGCGACACTTTCAGATACCACAACATGGGGGATGATACTGTTAGGCTGCGTTTATTTCCGTTCTCATTACAGGATTGAGCAAAGAATTGGCTTAACTCTCAGCCGGCCAACTCTATTACTACATGGGAAGAATTATGCCAAAAGTTCTTTTCTAAATTCTTTCCCTTCGAGAAGACTGCTAAGCTCCGAAACGATATAATCAATTTTAGCCAATTCAATGGGGAAACTCTATATGAGGTATGAGCGAGATTCAAGGATATGCTGAGAAAATGCCCTAACCATGGCTTACCAAAATGGATGCATATTCAGACTTTCTATGTGGGACTATCATCATCTACTAAAACTCTGGTGAATGCAGCTGCAGGTGGTGCCTTAATGAGAAAAACTGAAGAAGCTGCATATGATCTATTGGAGGAATTGACGCTTAATAATGACCAATGCCCTATGGAACGCACAATTATGAAGCGTACAACTGGTATCCCAGAGCTTGAGGCTATGAAGGCTTTAACACTACAAGTTGCCTCATTGACTAAACAGTTACAAGAGTCTCATATAGCAGCTAGTGTAGGGAAAGCGCCAATAGTTAATTGTCAATGGTGTCAAGGACCGCATCAGAGTGAAAAATGCCAAGCGGGAAATTCTATGCCAAATAAATCTCCTGAACAAGTTAACTACATAGGGAATTTTAATCGGTAAGTCAATCCCAACTCAAACACTTATAATCTAGGGTGGCGACAACATCCAAATTTTTCATGGAGAAATTCTCAAAATGCTATGCAAATGCCTCAAGCATTTCAACCCGATCCATCTCAACAAGTTGAGCAGAAAAATGATCTAGAGGCCGCTATGATGCAATTTATGGCCAAAACCCGTACAGTGATGCAAAATCAATCGACCCAAATTCGAAGTCTTGAGAATCAACTTGGCCAATTTGCTAGTATCATTAATGGAAGAACTCAAGGTACACTACCTAGCAATACTGAAGTAAATCCAAAAGAGCGTTGTAATGCAATTACCACTCGAAATGGAATAGTGATTGAATCGGTGCAAAAAGAGCCAAGTGTACCTAAATTGGATAATGGAGGTTCAAGTGAAAATGAAGCTCAAAGGTCTTTACAATCTCATTCTTCGCTAATGCAAGCAATTCCACCTCAAGTGCCATTTCCACAAAGACTGAATAAGGCGAAGCTTGACCATCAGTTTTTTAAGTTCATTGATGTCTTTAAAAAGCTCCACATCAATATTCCATTCGCAGAGGCCCTCGAGCAAATGTCTAAATATGCAAAGTTTCTGAAAGATATTTTGGCTCATAAACGTAAGATCGAAGAAGGAAGTATGATCGTTTTGACGGAGGAATGCAGCGCTATTATTCAACGGAAGCTTCCACAAAAGCTGAAGGATCTAGGAAGTTTCATTATCCCATGTGAAATTGGGAAGTCAATTTTTGAGTGGGCATTATGTGATTTGGGTGCTAGTATAAATTTAACGCCGTTATCCCTATTTCATAAGCTTGGTCTTGGTGAAGCAAAGCCCACAAGAGTAGTTTTACAGATGGCTGATCGGTCTATTAAGCATCCGTATGGGGTGATTGAAGATGTCCTTGTCAAAGTCGACAAGTTTATTTTCCCTGCTGATTTCTTAATTCTTGATATGGACGAAGATCGTGGCATCCCGATAATATTAGTGTAACGCGACGAATTATATAAACCCGGTTTGCTACACCTAATACTGAACCACACTATGACATTTTGAGAATATTTCAAAATTTCACTCAACGGTCAAAGTTCGACCCTTAAAACGTTAAAACTTGCAGTGAAAATTCATTTGTATAAAACGACATTTAATAATTAATTAAAATATTAAAGACAATTGGTTGAAGGAAAACAAAACAAAACAGAACACGTCCACCGCTGAACAATTCCAGCGATAGAAATAGAAACAAAAGGCATCTACCGCTAAACAGTGTCAGCGGCAGAAGTAGAAACAAATTAATCTTAGCGGTGGACATAGAGACAGAATACGTCTTCTACTAACGAACACCCACCGCTCACGTCAATCGAACGACGCGTCGACTACACACATCCAGCGGTCACAAAATGACAAAAATCTATTACTCTCATCTACGCTCACATCCACCGATCACAAAATGACAAAACCTAATACTCACTTCTACGCTCACATGCACCGGTCACAAAACGACAAAACCTAATACTCACATCCACCGGTCACAAAAGCGACAAAACCTAATACTCACATCCACCGGTGGACTACATCTACCGATAGACAATAATACTCAACGTCCACCGGTGGACTACATCCACTGATCGACTAGACAATAATACTCAACGTCCACCGGTGGACTACATCTACCGATAGACAATAATACTCAACGTCCACCGGTGGACTACATCTACCGATAGACAATAATACTCAACGTCCACCGGTGGACTACATCTACCGATAGACAATAATACTCAACGTCCACCGGTGGACTACATCTACCGATAGACAATAATACTCAACGTCCACCGGTGGACTACATCTACCGATAGACAATAATACTCAACGTCCACCGGTGGACTACATCTACCGATAGACAATAATACTCAACGTCCACCGGTGGACTACATCTACCGATAGACAATAATACTCAACGTCCACCGGTGGACTACATCTACCGATAGACAATAATACTCAACGTCCACCGGTGGACTACATCTACCGATAGACAATAATACTCAACGTCCACCGGTGGACTACATCTACCGATAGACAATAATACTCAACGTCCACCGGTGGACTACATCTACCGATAGACAATAATACTCAACGTCCACCGGTGGACTACATCTACCGATAGACAATAATACTCAACGTCCACCGGTGGACTACATCTACCGATAGACAATAATACTCAACGTCCACCGGTGGACTACATCTACCGATAGACAATAATACTCAACGTCCACCGGTGGACTACATCTACCGATAGACAATAATACTCAACGTCCACCGGTGGACTACATCTACCGATAGACAATAATACTCAACGTCCACCGGTGGACTACATCTACCGATAGACAATAATACTCAACGTCCACCGGTGGACTACATCTACCGATAGACAATAATACTCAACGTCCACCGGTGGACTACATCTACCGATAGACAATAATACTCAACGTCCACCGGTGGACTACATCTACCGATAGACAATAATACTCAACGTCCACCGGTGGACTACATCTACCGATAGACAATAATACTCAACGTCCACCGGTGGACTACATCTACCGATAGACAATAATACTCAACGTCCACCGGTGGACTGATATGCTGAACATAAATCCTAGACATGCAGTTTCTACTTTCACATCTCTGTTGCATTCACGTTCTTTCACTGATCTGATCCCTCGGTTCCATTGGAAGTTGGATCATTTTTCCCAAATTCATACATCCTCTTCATAAATTAAGGGGCGGATTAGTTTCTTTAACAGCTAATTTTATTCTAAATTCTATTGGGAAGCGGATCAATTTTCCTAAAGTCATACATCATCTTCATAAATTAAGGGGTGGATTAGTTCCTTAACAGCTGATCTGTTACATTCTGTTCATACCTTGCCATGCCATTACATGTAAATTCATTTTCGTGTTCTTTCTAAAACATGATAAATGACATACATAAAACATTTAAAGAAGTATAAACTTAATGTTTTGTGATGTAGACCCGAAGGCACACACATACTCTACTTACCTGACTTCCTGGGAAAAGTTGGGTTGCAAGCTATCTCGGGATTTTGCTCACCTAAAATCATAAACAGAGCGTTAATTCAATATTCACTATAACTCATTCTAAACCATTCAGAAACCTAAAGAAGCTAACTTGGAACTCTATTAATCGTGGATTCTCAGTTTATCACCTAAACCCGAACCTACTCTCATTCATAGCATTCCCAAAACACACATTGTACTCTCTCTGCTATCTAGCCACTAAAACTTAAGAAAACTCACCTAGGTTGAGGAATGGAAATCGGAGAGGAAGTTGCCTAGAGAGCTCTGCTAAGCTTGAGCTGAATACAGAAAGAGGAAGTATAGAAAATAGTGGCGACTACAGTGCATTAATCACAAAACCTCTTTCCTTAAATAGGTTATCACTATAAATCTCTATTTAATCTTATGCCCTTGCTTAGTCTCTCATTAACCTAATCAGTAATTCTCCTAATTTCATCCATAAAATGTACACTATTAGTTGATAAGGTAAAATCGGTTCAATGGAACTGGGTGTTATAATCTAGCCTCTTTAAAAGAATTTTGTCCTCAAAATTCAGTACTTGAATAATTCTGGATGTTGGTCCATCATGTCCTGCTGGCGCTCCCAAGTTGTGTCCTCAATATTCTGGTTACGCCATAACACCTTCACTAGTTGAACTTCCTTATTACGTAGCACTTTTGTTGCATAGCCGAGAATTTCTACAGGTTTCTCCTCATAGGTAAGGGTAGGATGAACTTCAATGTTCTGCTGTTCCGCAATCTGAGATGGATCCCGCATACACTTCTTTAATATGGAAACATGGAACACATTATGAATTCCTTCTATAGAAGTTGGTAACTGTAATTGGTAAGCTGTCTTCTCCATCCTCTTCAAGATTAAGAATGGTCCAATATATCTGGGGTTCAACTTGCCTCTTTTTTCAAATCTCACAACTCCATTGAATGGTGATACCTTAAGAAAAACTTCATCACCAACTTTGAACTCTAATTCTCTACGTCTCTTATCGGCATAGCTTTTCTGTCGGCTTTGAGCTGTTAAGATTCTCTGTCGGAGGAGGGAATTCTTCTCCACTGTTTGCTGCACAACATCAGGACCAATCAAACGTGCTTCCCCAACTTCGTCCCAATACAAAGGAGATCTGTATTTTTGTCCATACAACGCTTCATACGGTGTCATACCTATGGTTGCCTGAAAACTGTTGTTATAAGAGAATTCCACCAACGATAAATATTTACTCCAAGATCCTTGAAAATCTAAAATGCATGCACGAAGCATATCCTCCAACGTTTGGATAGTCCTTTCAGATTGTCCATCTGTTTGAGGGTGAAAGGTTGTGCTAAAGTTGAGCTCTGTAACCATAGCCTTATGCAGACTCTTCCAAAACTTCGACGTAAAACTAGAGTCTCGGTCAGAAACTATTGTGCTTGGAACTCCATGCAGTCTAACAATCTCATGCACATACAATTCAGCTAGTTGGTCCATCGAGTAGGTCATCTTTATGGGCAGAAAATGGGCAGATTTGGTTAGACGATCTACTATCACCCAAATTGCATCATGTCCCTTTGCTGTCCTAGGCAATCCTACCACAAAGTCCATCGTTATTTGTTCCCATTTCCATTCGGGAACTGGTAATGGTTGTAATGCTCCTGCAGGCCTCTGATGTTCAACTTTAACTTGTTGGCAAACTAAACACAATCCTACGTACTCGGCAACACTTCTTTTCATATTTGGCCACCAATAATGTTGCTTAAGGTCTCTGTACATTTTTGTACTACCAGGATGAACAGAGAGTCTAGAAGAATGAGCTTCCGAAAGGATCTCTTTTCGAAGTTCTTTATCTGTTGGAACAAACCATCTATTCTGAAACTTGAGAATTCCATCAACAGAATAGTTGAAATCTGACTTATCGGTAGAATCCATGCATGACTTATACTTGTTGCACTCAGCATCAATTGCCTGTGCTTCCTTTATTCTTTCCAAAATAGTAGGCTTTAATGTTATGGCAGAGAGCATAGCTGACACGCTGGACACAGCTTCCAAATTAAATCTTTGAAACTCTGCCTCAAAGGCTAACGGTATGTCGAGAGTCAATGCAGAGGCTGAAGTCGTCACTCTACTCAATGCATCAGCCACTACATTCGCCTTACCGGGGTGGTATTTAATCTCAAAATCATAATCCTTGACAAACTCCAACCATCTACGTTGCCTCATATTTAATTCTTTCTGTGTGAAAATATACTTCAGACTTTTATGGTCCGAAAATATCTAACAAGACTGTCCATACAAGTAATGCCTCCAAATCTTTAGTGCAAAAGCCACTGCAGCTAATTCTAAGTTGTGTGTAGGGTAATTCTTCTCGTGTGTTTTCAACTGCCTAGAAGCATAGGCTATTACTTTTCCATCTGCATCAACACGCAACCGAGTCCAACTTTGAAAGCATCACAATAAATGCAGAACTTTCCATTATCAAGAGGGAGTGTTAATACTGGAGCATTGGTCAACTTCTGTTTCAAAGTCTGAAAACTGGATTCACAATCCTCAATCCACACATACTTCATGTTTTTCCATGTTAACCGAGTGATGGGTGTTGCAATCTTCGAGAATCCTTCAATAAATTTCCTGTAATATCCTGCTAATCCAAGGAAACTCTGAATATCAGTGGCATTCTTCGGTTGGGGCCACTCCTTAACTGCTTGAACCTTGGCTGGATCAACAGATATCCCATCACCCGAGATCACATGACCAAGAAAGTGAACTCTGTCCAACCAAAAATCACACTTGGAAAACTTAGCATAAAGTTGATGTTGCCTTAGTATTTCCAATACCATGTTCAAATGTCTTGTATGCTCCTCCTTAGTACGTGAATAGATTAGTATATCATCAATAAATACTATGACAAACTTATCCAAATACTCATGAAACACCCTATTCATAAGATCCATGAATGCTGCTGGTGCATTTGTCAATCCAAAAGACATAACCAAAAATTCATAATGTCCATACCTTGTGCGAAAGGCAGTCTTAGGAATATCTTCTGATTTGACTTTCAATTGGTAATAACCAGACCTTAGGTCAATCTTAGAGAAAACACGTGCACCCTTAAGCTGGTCGAATAAATCATCAATACTTGGCAATGGATACTTGTTCTTGATAGTTAACTTATTCAATTCCCGATAATCAATGCACATACGCATTGATCCATCCTTCTTCTTAACAAAAAGAACTGGTACACCCCACGGTGAAAAGCTTGGGCGTATAAACCCTTTATCCAATAGTTCCTCCAACTGTTTCTTTAATTTCTTAAGCTCCGTAGGTGCTAACCTATAGGGATTCTTAGATACAGGCTCAGCGCTTGGGTAAACATCTACAACAAACTCAATGTCCCTATCTGGTGGTAAGCCAGGAAGGTCATCTAAAAATACTTCTAGAAAGTCTTGGACAACTAAGACATTTTGAGGACTTGCTTTTCCTACAAACTGTGTGTCTATAACGCTGGCCAGAAAGCATAAATACTCTCTTCACGAAGATGGTCTAGTATTGATAGAAGTCATAGCAGACATTCCCTTACTCTTCTTCGAGGCTTGAAAGGTATGCTTCAAACCACCAGGGGGTTGAAAACTAACTACTCCAGTCCTACAATCAATTATGACATAATGCTTGAACAACCAATCCATTCCTAAGATTACATCAAATCCCATTATATCCATAATAATGAGATCAGCAAGTAAATTCTTGTTTCCTACCAACACAACACTATCAAACATCACTTGGTTAGAGTGCATGCATCCATCAGAGGGTAACACGACGTTAAACACGTGCTCAGTAGGGGTAAACTGTACATCTAATTTGACAGCAAACGCATACGTTATAAACGAGTGTGTTGCACCAGAATCTATTAAAGTAAAAGCAGGTATAGAGTTGATCAAAATGGTACCTGACACTACAGCGGGTTGTTCCTCATCGCCCAACTCCATCATGGAGAATATCCTCGGCTTTATCTTAGCAGGGCCACTATTCAGAGCTGGACAGTCTCTGTTAATATGGCCGACTTTGTTACAGTTGAAGCATTGGGTGATTCTAGGATTCGGGCAATCCCTGTATGTGTGTCCAACTTCCTCACAGTTGAAACACTTTCCCGTCCCAAACCTACACTCGCCCAGGTGACCTTTCAAACACTTTGGGCACTGGGGAAACTTCCTGGTGTCGTGCACCTTCTTTCCTGTTCCCTGGTTACTCTGGCCTTCACTGGGCCTCTTCATTCCTCTCTGCTGTTGGGGCTGGATGAACTTTCGCGAGGCTTCCTTCGGTCCAGAACACTTCATTTCCACTTCTTCCACCTCCAACGTCGTGGACACAACTTCACTGAAGGACAAACCTTTAACACCACAAAATTTGACTCTTCTGTAGATTTCGGGCTTCAGTCCTTGCATAAATTGAAACACCTTATCCTCATTCTTGTGAACAAAATGTCCAGCAAACCTGGACAAGGACTCGAATTGTCTACTGTACTCTGCCACAGACCTTGTCTGCTTCAAGTTCAGAAACTCTACCTTCTTTGCGGCCTGGACTGTGCTGTTAAAATATTTCTCATAGAAAACCTCCTTGAACTGAAACCAGGACATAGCCAGAACATCAGTGGTAGTCTTTATTGTTTCCCACCAAAGTTGAGCGTCCCCAGCCAAATGGAATGTTGCCAGAGTGACTTTGTCTCCTTCTCCGATGTTGGCACATCTGAACATGCTCTCAATCTTCCTAAGACACTCCTTAGCAACAATCGGATTGGACGATTTTCCATCAAGTGTGGGCGGCTGTAGCCTCCGGAATCAGTCTCCTGAATGCTCACTGCTGGAACTTGAGTTGGCACTTCCTTGTACTTCTCGGTTCAACAATACTCCTAACTGATCGGACTGCTGACAAACCAAGTCTGTCTGTTGGCGCACCAAATCTGTCAGCTGCCTAATTACACTAGGGTCCTCCTCACTTCTTAAATTTGGTATCTCTCTCGGTACTCTTGGTCTTCCTGGTCATCTAGCCATTTTGCTATATTCCTGGACAAGGTTAATTACTCTCATAAATATCTAATAGCTAAGGTTAACATAAACACTTACAGTTGTTGAAGTACTTCCATGCAACGATTGGCACTGATGAGTAATCTTTTGAACGGTTTAACTGAATGTCTCTGATACCATAATGTAACACCCCGAATTATATAAACCCGGTTCGCTACACATAATACTGAACCACACTATGACATTCTGAGAAAATTTCAAAATTTCACTTAACGGTCAAAGTTCGACCCTTAAAACGTTAAAACTTGCAGCGGAAATTCATTTGTATAAAACGACATTTAATAATTAATTAAAATATTAAAGACAATTGGTTGAAGGAAAACAAAACAAAACAGAACACGTCCACCGCTGAACAGTTCCTGCGATAGAAATAGAAACAAAAGACATCTACCGCTAAACAGTGTCAGCAACAGAAGCAGAAACAAATTAATCTCAGCGGTGGACGTAGAGACAAAATACGTCTTCTACTAACGAACACCCACCGCTCACGTCAATCGAACGACGCGTCGACTACACACATCCACCGGTCACAAAATGACAAAAATCTATTACTCTCATCTACGCTCACATCCACCGATCACAAAACGACAAAACCTAATACTCACTTCTACGCTCACATGCACCGGTCACAAAATGACAAAACCTAATACTCACATCCACCGGTCACAAAAACGACAAAACCTAATACTCACATCCACCGGTGGACTACATGTGCCGATAGACAATAATACTCAACGTCCACCGGTGGACTACATCCACTGATCGACAATAACACTCAACATAACAGCATATCAACCATTTTCACTCTAAACAAAGAAAAACTCCGACTACCAAAAGAGCTTGTACATTTTTACTGAAAATCGTTCAAAACAACATAAGTCCACAACTTTCTAAAAATATCCAGCAAAGCAACTACCTCTAAACCAATTCATGTTTTTCATACTCAGAACAAGAAAACCATAAAGTTGTTAAAAACATCAAAACTACTAATGTTATTAAAACCCTCTGCACACTTCCATAAAACACCTAACCACTGAAACTTCATATATATACAATAGTTAAACCGTCTCATCAGAACACCAAACCGTGGCATTGAAGTGCTCCCCCAACCAGCCTAGTCCTCAACATGCTCAGAGAACACACCTTCTGAGGCTTCTTCACCTACATCACAAAACTCGTCTATTAGCCTAATGCTAAGTAAGTAAAGCAACAATGAAATGATATGCTGAAACATAAATCCTAGACATGCAGTTTCTAATTTCACATCTCTGTTGCATTCACGTTCTTTCACTGATCTGATCCCTCGGTTCCATTGGGAGTTGGATCATTTTTCCCAAAGTCATACATCCTCTTCATAAATTAAGGGGCGAATTAGTTTCTTTAACAGCTAATATGATCCTAAATTCCATTGGGAAGCAGATCAATTTTCCCAAAGTCATACATCCTCTTCATAAATTAAGGGGTGGATTAGTTCCCTTAACAGCTGATCTGTTACATTCTGTTCATACCTTGCCATGCCATTACATGTAAATTCATTTTCGTGTTCTTTCCAAAACATGATACATGACATACATAAAACATTTAAAGAAGTATAAACTTAATGTTTTGTGATGTAGACCCGAAGGCACACACATACTCTACTTACCTGACTTCCTGGGAAAAGTTGGGTTGCAAGCTATCTCGGGATTTTGCTCACCTAAAATCATAAACAGAGCGTTAATTCAATATTCACTATAACTCATTCTAAACCATTCAGAAACCTAAAGAAGCTAACTTGGAACTCTATTAATCGTGGATTCTCGGTTTATCACCTAAACCCGAACCTACTCTCATTCAAAGCATTCCCAAAACACACATTGTACTCTCTCTGCTATCTAGCCACTAAAACTTAAGAAAACTCACCTAGGTTGAGGAATGGAAATCGGAGAGGAAGTTGCCTAGAGAGCTCTGCTAAGCTTGAGCTGAATACAGAAAGAGGAAGTATAGAAAATAGTGGCGACTACAGTGCATTAATCACAAAACCTCTTTCCTTAAATAGGTTATCACTATAAATCTCTATTTAATCTTATGCCCTTGCTTAGTCTCTCATTAACCTAATCAGTAATTCTCCTAATTTCATCCATAAAATGTACACTATTAGTTGACAAGGTAAAATCGGTTCAATGGAACTGGGTGTTACAATTAGATCGACCATTCTTAGCAACAGGAGGTGTTGTAATTGATCTTAAAACGGGGAAGCTCAAATTACAGGTACAAGATGAAGAGGTAACATTCAAGGTGTATAAATCAATTAAGTATCCATCAGCTAGCGATGAGCCAATTGAGGATAATTTTGCAGACAAAGAGCTTCTAGCAATTGATAAGTTAGTAAACGGAAAAAGAGCGAAACCGTATTTTAAGGGGATTTTTTAGAGATATATAATCATTACTCACCGTACACCCGACTAGCAAGGATCGTCAAATGTCAAGCTGATGACATTAAAACAAGCACTCGGTGGGAGGCAACCCACCCAAGTATCTTTTTTAGTTCGTTATTTCAATTTTTGTTTGCATTAGTTTTGTTTATTTTTATTTTATTTTTTTATAGAACAAAAAAAAAAAGCTTCCTTACAGATGGCTCCTTCGACCGAAGCTCTACAATGCTGACGACCAACCCAAGACGTTATGAGGTACGCTACTTTTACCTTATTTTTTTTATTTTTTTACATTGAAGACAATGTTTGTTTTAAGTGTGGGGATAATTTTAGCCTATCTTAGTACTTTGCTATATTTTGGTTATGCAATCTGAAATCTTGGTTTAGGTGTCAATGATTGAAATTTGAATAAATTTATGCTTTAGCTTCTTGAAAAATGCTGAGTAAAAGATTAGTTTGTATTGGTTTACATTGACTTAAGCTTACAAAATTAGACTAAAAAAAAAAATCATGAGCACATTTTCATTCTTGTTTGATTCTATCTGTTGGTGTCATACTCATGTAGTCTGCATATATCAAAACTCAAACACAGTAAGGGAGTGAAAGAGCGTATACACGGTAAGGGAGTAGCTCTAGAAAAACTTAACGAGTGATATTAAGATAAAAATCTTTATTGGTTTTTCCTAACATCCACGAATGCAAATGGAAATTTTACAGAACTAAGAGAATGACTTAGGCCATTATTGATTCGTTTGATCTTTCTTGCCTTACACTTTTTTGTGTCATTCAGTGACACCCATAGTCTCCCTTTTGAACTTATGATTTAACCGTTCAACTGTACCTATTTCAGCTTAGCCACATATAGATTTTTCTACCTTTTCTAAAGAGCACGTGATTTATTGATATAGTGGAAGGAGAGTAGGAGAATGTAGTGGTGAGGATGAATAAAAACTCCTTTGTCATCTGTTAATTTATTTTTACGTTGTTTTGTTATTATTAGTCTGAGTTGCAAAAAAAAAACTAAAAAAAAAGGACAAATTCGAAAGTTTAGTTTTATTTTCAGGCTTTCTTGTATTTATTTTACTTTGTAATTATGACAAATGACTTAATCTAAGTGATATTGAATGAAATAAGTTTGGGGGTGAGAGATCAAAGGAAAGCTTGAGCGAGTTCAATGAGTGAGCGAGTGCTGAAAAGAAAATATTGAGTGGGTGACATAAGGAAGAATGAGTTGTGCTCTGATTACTCATTTGTATCCATAAAATTCCTACCCTTTAACTCAATCTTACATTACAAGCTTTTCAAGACCTATCGACTTTTATTTTGTTTAATTGATAATTGCTATTAATTGGATGGTGGGCAAAGCCGATGAACGATCAGAGTGAATGGAGTAATCCCAAGTGAGTTGTGAGTGTATTCTCTTACCGTAGCTACATTAGTTAACTCAACGGTAAGAGAAAAATAAGAATGAACACACACACACACACACACGAGGATTTCTAAGTAAGCGAATGTCAATGCGCTAATATAAGTTAATTCTTTTACAAAGTGTTAATCTTGGTAGTTTTAATATGAATTGTTCAAGCTAAGACGAATTACCAAAAAATTTGACGATGATTGCTTTACCATTATATTGTACTGTTCATATTATATGGGGTTGGATTATATATCTGTTGAGATTTTTGCTTAGTTTTGTTCGCTTGAGAACAAGCTTTCATTCAAGTTCGGGGGTGTGATAAGTGTGTATTTTACACACTTTATTGTACTCGTTTATACTTGATTTGATGAGTTTTACTCAAATATGTGAAAGTGTAACGCCTCGAGTTAATCAACCCAGTTAGCTACACACTCTCACTGAACTGAACTAAAAATTTAAAACTTTGGTTATGGATACATCGTTTAATCCAACGAAAACTTGCAGCGGAAAACATTCATGCAAAACAGAGACATTTCGAAAATAGGCTAGAATAATCTTTCAGTTTAAATAAATAATAAAGAGAACACGTTCGAAACTTCTCTGCGACATCTACAGCCAGTTCGACGCTATTGGGCGATCTGGCATCCACAGAGTCTGTCGTCCACACTCATGAATAATGCACTCGTCTACGACTCTGGACGATGAACTCTGGACAAGCAACTTTGGACATCATGACTCTGGACGACGTACACTGAACGACATCGCCTTGGACGACTGATTTCGCTCATCGTCCATGGCTACATAAATTTTCATCTATGGATTATCGTCCACAGACTTACTTACTTTTATCGTCCACGGACCACGTAACTTTGTCGTCCACGGTCCACGTGACTTTGTTGTCCACGGGATTACATAAACTCATCGTCCACGGACAAACGTCCATAGACTTACTTAAAATTTGTCGTCCACGGACCACGTGACTTTAACGTCCACTGTCCACGTGACTACTTACTTTGGACGACTATTCTTGTACACAAAATGGACGACTGTTTTCCCTTACAACTGTGGACGACTACTCTTGTTCACAGAATGGACGACTATTTTCCCTTCAACTGTGGACGACTACTCTTGTCCACATAATGGACGACTGTTTTCCTTTCAACTGTGGACGACTACTCTTGCAACAGAAACATAACTTAACTAATTATATACTAATCGGTGGACAATTCTAACTACAGGAGAACATAAAAGATTTGACAGCAACCATTCAAAACAACATAAATCCATAACTTACTAAAAATCCAGAGGGAAAAACTCCATTTAAAACCAACCATGTTTCATCGTCAGATTAATTTCAGAAACATAACAAAACATTAAAACTACCACTGTCTTTAAAATTCTCAGCACACATTAATTAAACCTTTGTCCACTAAGTTCCACACATACTACCATTGGTTTAACCGCCTCATCAGTTGCCAAGTCGAAGCCTGGATGCACTCCTCCAACTGCTCCTAATCCTCAACATGTTCAGAGAACACACATGTAGTCACTTCTTCACCTACATCACAAAACTCATCTATTAGCCTAATGCTAAATAAGTAGAGCAATAATGAAATGAAATACTGAAACATAAATCCTATTCATGCTATTTCTACTCTCATAGTTCATGTTGTATTTATGTTCGTACCCTGTTGATCCCCCTGTTCGATGGGAAGCAGATCATTTTTTCCAAAGTAAGTATCCTCTGACTCAATTAAGGGGCGGATTAGTTCCCTTAATAGTTAATCAGATTCAAAATAGCTGTTCTTGATCTCCATGTTCGATGCGAAGTGGATCATTTTTCTCAAAGTATAAATATCCTCTGACTCGATTAAGGGGCGGATTAATTCCCTTAATAGTTAATCTGATTTAATCTGTTCATATCTCACCATGCCACTATATCAGTAAATTCATTTTCGTGTTCTTTCAAAAACATGATACATGTCAAGCTAAAAATCATGCAAAACATACATATACCCTACTGTTTTGTGATGTAGGCCCGAAGGCACACACATACTCTACTTACCTGGCTTCCTGGAAATGCTTGGTTGCAAGCTATTTCAGGAGTTTTGCTCCAACCTAAAGCCATAGACAGAGTATCAATTAGATCTTTACTAAACCTCATTCTAAACTATCTAGAAGTCTAAGGAAGCTAGTTAGGAGCTCTGTTCTTCGAGCATTCCCGATTCCTCACAAAACCTGAACTCAACTCTCACTCACAGCATTCACAAAACACGCATCTACAATCCCCTCTATCATCTATAATCACTAATACAGCAAGAAATCAAAGTAAAACTCACCTAATTTGAAGAAAAATCGGAGAGAAAATCGCCGAGAAAAACCTGCTGAGCTAAGCTGAATACCGAAAAAGTAAAATGAAAACAGTGGCAGCTAAACCCTCACTAAACCCTCCATTTATAGCACAAGCTTTACAAATTACACATATGCCCTTGACTAACCAACTTTAACCTATTTAAGCAACCAATCAAATTTACTTAATTCCATAAAAATAAAAGTCACAAAATGTTGCTATTAAAATCAAGGCCGATAATTACTGGTTGCTACAATCTACCCTCTTTAAAAGAATTTTGTCTTCAAAATTTAGTGCTTAAACAGCTCAGGATATCGGCTCATCATGTCCTGCTGGTGTTCCCAAGTTGCCTCCTCTACATTCTGGTTACGCCATAAAATCTTCACTAGCTGAACCTCCTTGTTACGTAGCACTTTTGTTGCATAGTCCAAAATTTCCACTAGTTTCTCCTCATAGATAAGAGTAGGATGAATTTCAATGCTCTACTGTTCCACAACCTGAGTTGGATTTTGCATACATTTCTTTAGCATAGAAACATGGAACACATTGTGAATTCCTTCCATAGAGGCTGGTAACTGTAACTGATAAGTTGTCTTCCCAATCCTCTTCAAAATTGAGAATGGTCCGATGTATCTGGGATTCAACTTGCCTCTTTTCCTGAACCTTACAACTCCTTGGAACGGTGAAACCTTAAGAAAAACCTCATCACCAACTTCAAATTCCAAATCTCTATTTTTCTATCGGCATAGCTTTTCTGCCGGCTTTGAGCTGTCAAGATTTGCTGTCGGATAAGGGCAACCTTCTCCACTATTTGCTGCACAAAATCAAGATCAATCAAACGTGCTTCTCCAACTTCATCCTAGTACAATGGAGATCTGCACTTCCGTCCATATAATGCCTCGTATGGTGCCATACCTATTGTCTGCTTAAAATTGTTGTTATAAGCAAATTCCACCAACGATAAGTACTTAGTCCAAGAACCCTGAAAATCTAATATGCATGCTCGAAGCATATCCTTTAATGTTTGAATAGTCTTTTCAGATTGTCCATCTGTTTGAGGGTGAAATGCCGAACTAAAATTGAGTTGTGTACCCATAGCCTTGTGCAGACTCTTCCAGAACTTCGATGTAAATCTAGAATCTCGGTATGATACTATTGTGATTGGAACTCCATGCAATCGTACAATCTCATGCACATACAACTCAGCAAGCTGATCCATAGAGTAAGTCATTTTTATTGGCAGGAAATGGGCAGATTTAGTTAGATGATCAACTATCACCCATAATCCATCATGACCCTTTGCTGTCCGAGGTAATCCCACAACAAAATCTATCGTTATTTGTTCCCATTTCTATTCTGGAAGTGGTAACGGTTGCAATGTTCCTGTAGGTCTCTGATGTTCAGCTTTAATCTGTTGACAATTCAAATACGATCCCACGTATTCCGCCACACTTCCTTTCATATTTGGCCACTAATAATGTTGTCTAAGGTCTCTGTACATTTTCGTACTTCCAGGATAAACAGAGAATCTAGAAGAATGAGCTTCTGAAAGTATCTCTTTTCAAAGTTCTTCAGATTGTCCATCTGTTTGAGGGTGAAATGCCGAACTAAAATTGAGTTATGTACCCATAGCCTTGTGCAGACTCTTCTAGAATTTCGATGTAAATCTAGAATCTCGGTATGATACTATTGTGATTGGAACTCCATGCAATCGTGTAACACCCGGTTCTATCGAATTAATTCTATATTCTTTTAATTAATGGTACACTTTAAATGGCAATAATAAAAGTAGGGTTAGTGGATAACTAGGCAAGGGCGTAAGAGTAATTGGAAATTTAAAAGTGGATAACGTATTTAAGGAAAGAGGTTTGGGTTTAATGCACTAAAGCAGCCACTATTCCCTATTTTCTCTATTTCGGTCTTCAGCTCAAGCAGCAGAGCTCTCTAGGCGATTCTTGTACTCGAATTTTCTCCAAACGAGGTGAGCCCTATTTCAATTTCTTGCTATACTGGTAGCTATCGATGATTGGAGAGAGTATAAATGTGAGTTTTGTAAATGCCGTATGGGTAAGCTAGTCCGGGTTTTGTGGTAAATCGAGAATGTGCTATGAACTAAACTTCCAAACTAGTTTCCCTATATTTCTAGATAGATTAGAATGAGGCTTAATAGAAATCTGATTAATATTCTGTTTATGACTTAGGTGGACAAAACTTCTGAAGTAGTTTGAAACCGAGCATTTTCAGGAGAGCCAGGTAAGTGAAGTATGCTTGTGTCTTCGGGCCTACATCACAGAACAGTAGGATTGTGTATGCTTGATTGTGTTTGTATGTCATGCATCATATTTTGAAAATATGCGAAAATGAATTTACATGATATAACATAGTAAGGAATGAACATACTGTAATAGTTGTTAAGGGAACTAATCCGCCCCTTAATTAAGAGAGATGATGTATGACTTTGGAGAAAGTGATCCAAACCCCAATTTCACAGGGAGATCTGAAAAGTTTGTTAAGGGAACTAATCCGCCCCTTAATCGAGAGAGAGGATGTATGACTTTGGGAGAAGTGATCCAACTCCCAATTTCACAGGGAGATCAGATCAGAAACGAATGCATATGCAACTGAGATGAGAAAGTAGAAACTACATGTTTAGAAATTTATGTTTCAGCATTTCATTTCGTTACTGTTTTACTTACTTAGTATTAGGCTAATAGATGAGTTTTGTGATGTAAGTGAAGAAGTGACAGCAGGTGTGTTCTCTGAGTTTGCTGAGAGCTAGGCAGGTTGGAGGGGTGCATTTATGCATTGATCTGGCAACTGATGAGGCGGTTTAACTGATGTCAGTAGGTGTGATGCGTAGTCTTCAAGGGTTCCATTTTAAGTATGCAGAGAATGCCAGTCACATTGGTAGTTTGTTGTTTCCTTCATATTTATGAATTGTGCTTTTCGAGTATGAGAACATGATTTGGTATTAGTCGTAGTTTACTACTCCGGATTTTGAAATTTGTGGATTTATATTGTTTTTTTTAAGGGTTTCAGTGAAATACTCAAGTTCTTAGTAGTCAGAGTTATTCATTGTTTAGAGTATAAATGCTTGATAAGCTGCTATGCTGAGTTGTTGTTTCCGTTATCTGTCGGAAGACGTTGTCTATCGGTAGATGTTAGATAGGTAAATCGTTCGGCTGACATCATCGGATGATGTCTTCAGTAAAAGTCATCGGATGATGTCTTCAGTAAAAGCCATCGGATGATGTCTTCAGTAAAAGCCATCGGAAGATGTAGGCAATAAATTTGTCATTTAGTGATCGGGCGATGTGTTTTGTTTTGTGAGTAAAGGCTTTTGTCGTTTTGTGAGTAAAGGCTTTTGTCGTTTTGTGACCGGTGTGAGTTAGATGAGTGAATCATCCGGCTTACGTCATCGGTAGATGTGTATAATAAGTTTTGTCGTTTTGTTACCGGTGTGAGTTAGATGAATGAATCATCCGGCTTACGTCATCGGTAGATGTGTATAATAAGTTTTGTCGTTTTGTGACCGATGTGAGTTAGATGAGTGAATCATCAGGCTTATGTCATCGGTAGATGTGTATAATAAGTTTTGTCGTTTTGTTACCGGTGTAAGTTAGATGAATGAATCATCCGGCTTACGTCATCAGTAGATGTGTATAATAAGTTTTGTCGTTTTGTGATCGATGGAAGCCTTCAGTTTCTGTTTCCGCCTCTTTTCGTTGACTTTGTTTAGCGGCAGATGTGTTTGACTCTTACGATTTTCAAATTTTCACACTTAAGTCTTGATCTTTTCTGCCCAAATTATTTTTTAATATTTTAACCGATTATTCAAACATTGTTTTATAGCTCTGCTAAATTCTGTTTTGCTCAAAAGAATTTCTGCTGCAAGTTTTTAAATGTTTTGAGATTTTAGAAAATGTCAAATTTTGACTTTCGAGCGAAGTTTTAAATTTGGTCCAAAGTTTCTTTGTTATGTTCGGATTATGTGTAACGAACTGGGTTCAGAGGATCCGGGGCATTACAAATCGTACAATCTCATGCACATACAACTCAGCAAGCTGATCCATAGAGTAAGTCATTTTTATTGGCAGGAAATAGGCAGATTTAGTTAGACGATCAACTATCACCATAATCCATCATGACCCTTTGCTGTCCGAGGTAATCCCACAACAAAATCCATCGTTATTTGTTCCCATTTCCATTCGGGAAGTAGTAACGGTTGCAATGTTCCTGCAGGTCTCTGATGTTCAGCTTTAATCTGTTGACAATTCAAACACGATCCCACGTACTCCGCCACACTTCCTTTCATATTTGGCCACCAATAATGTTGTCTAAGGTCTCTGTACATTTTCGTACCTCCAGGATAAACAGAGAATCTAGAAGAATGAACTTCTAAAAGTATCTCTTTTCGAAGTTCTTCATTAGCCGGAACAAACCATCTATTCCGAAATTTAAGAATTTCGTCGTCAGAATAGTTGAAATCTGATTTATCAGTAGAATCCATGCTTAACTTGTACTTGTTTCACTCAACATCATTCACTTGAGCTTCCTTTATCATTTCCAGAATGGTAGGCTTCAAGGATATAGCAGAAAGTATAGCTGACACGCTGGACACTGCTTCCTGATTGAATCTTTGAAATTTCGACTTCAAAGCTAACGGCATGTCAAGAACCATTGCTAAGGTTGACATAGTCACTCTGCTCAACACATCAGCCACTACATTCGCCTTGCCGGGGTGGTATTTGATTTCAAAATCGTAGTCCTTAATTAACTCCAACCATCGACGTTGCCTCATATTTAACTTCTTCTGAGTGAAAATAATTTCAGACTTTTATGATATGAAAATATTTCACAAGATTGTCCATATAAGTAATGCCTCCAAATTTTTAAAGCAAAAACCACCGTAGCTAACTCCAAGTCGTGTGTAGGATAATTCTTCTCATGCGTTTTCAGCTGTCTAGAAGCATAAGCTATTACCTTTCCATCTTACATCAACACACAGCCAAGACCAACTTTGGAAGCATCACAATAAATGCTAAACTTTCCATTCTCTACAGGAAGTGTTAATATTGGGGCATTAGTCAATCTCTGTTTTAAAGTCTGAAAACTGTACTCACATTCTTCAGTCCATGCATACTTCATGTTTTTCCTATGTTAACCGAGTGAGGGGTGTCGCAATCTTCGAGAATCCCTCAATAAATTTCCTATAATATCCTGTTAATCCAAGGAAATTCTTAATATCTGTAACATTCATCGGTTGGGGCCATTCCTTGACTGCTTGAACCTTGGCTGGATCGACAGATATCCCATCTCCCGAGATAACGTGACCCAGAAAGTGAACTTGATCCAACCAAAACTCACACTTGAAAAACTTGGCATAAAGTTGGTGCTGCCTTAGTACTTCTAACACCAAGTTCAGATGCTTTGCATGCTCATCCTTAGTACGTGAATAGATTAAAATATCATCAATAAACACTATGACAAATTTATCTAAATACTCGTGAAACACCCTATTCATAAGATCCATGAAGGCTGCTGGTGCGTTCGTCAATCCAAAAGACATTACCAAGAACTCATAATGTCCATATCTCGTGCGAAAGGCGGTCTTTGGAATATCTTCAGATTTAACTTTCAATTGGTAATAACCAGACCTTAAGTCAATCTTAGAGAAGACTCGCGCACCGTGGAGTTGGTCGAATAAATCATCAATCCTTGGTAGTGGATACTTATTTTTGATAGTTAACTTATTCAATTCCCGATAATCAATGCACATACGCAATGATCCATCCTTCTTCTTAACAAAAAGGACTGGTGCACCCCAAGGTGAAAAGCTAGAGCTTATGAACCCTTTTTCCAACAGTTCCTTCAACTGTGTCTTTAACTCTCTAAGTTCCATTGGTGCTAATTTGTATGGATTCTTAGATACAAGCTCTGCGCCTGGGTAAACATCTACAACAAACTCTATTTCCCTATCTGGCGGCAAGCCAGGAAGATCATCCAGAAATACTTTTGGGAAGTCTTGGACAACTAAGACATTTTGAGGACTCCATTTTCCTACAAACTGTGTGCCTAAAACACTGGCTAAAAAGCATAAATACTCCCCGCATGGAAAAGGCTTAGCGCTAATAGGAGTCATAACAGACATCCTCCTACATTTTTTCAAAGCTTGAAAGTGTGTTTCAAACCACCAGGGGGTTGAAAACTGACTAACCCCGACCTACAATCGATTGTGGCATAATGCTTGAATAGCCAGTCCATTCCTAGGATTACATCAAATCTCGTTATCTCCATGATAATGAGATCAGCAGGTAGATTCATGCTTCCCACTGACACCACACTATCGAGCATCACTTGGTTAGAGTGCATGCATTCACCGGAGGGTAACGTGACATTAAACACATGCTAAGTTGGCGTAGGCCGCTCATCCAACTTGACAGCAAACGCAGACGCTATAAAAGAATGTGTTGCACCGGAATCTATTAAAGTAAAAGCAAGCATAGAGCTGATCAATATAGTATCTGACACCACAGCGGGCTGATCATCATCACCCGACTCCATCATGGAGAATATCCTCGGCTTCGACTTAGCAGGGCCACTCTTTAAAGCTGGATAGTCTCTGTTAACATGGCCAACCTTATTACAGTTGTAGCATCGAATGACTCTGGGCTTCGGGCAATCCTTGAACGTGTGTCTGATCTCCTCACAGTTGAAGCACTTCCCTGAACTAAGTCTGCACTCTCCCGGGTGATATCTCAAGCATTTCGGGCATTGAGGAAATCTCTTGGTGTCTCGCACTTTCTTCTCTCTTCCCTGAATGCCTTGGCCTTCACTGGGCCTCTTCATCCCTCGCTGTTGGTGCGGCTGAATGAACTTTTGTGGAGCTTCTCTTGGTCCAATACACTTCATTTCCGCTTCTTCCACTTCCAATGCCGTGGACACAACTTCACTGTAAGACAAGTCTTTAATACCAGAAATCTTGACCCCTCTGTAAATCTCTGGCTTCAGTCCATGCACAAATTGAAAAACTTTATCTTCATTCCTGTATAAGAGGTGTCTAGCAAAACTGGACAGGGACTCAAATTGTCTGTTGTACTCAGACACGGACCTGTCTGTTTCAATTGCAGAAACTCCACTTTCTTTGTAGTCTGGACAGTACTGTTAAAGTATTTCTCATAGAAAACTTCATTGAATTGCGCCCAAGACATTGCCAGGACATCAGTAGTGGTCTCCATCGTTTCCTACCAAAGCTGAGCATCACCAGCCAAATGAAATGTTGCCAAAGTGACTTTGTCTCTTTCTCCAATATTGGCATATTTGAACATACTCTCAATCTTCTTAAGCCATTCCTCGGCAACAATCGGATCGGATGACTTTCCATCAAACGTGGGCAGTTGTAATCTCAGGAATCTGTCTCCCGATTGGTCATTGTTGGAACTCGAGTTAGCAATCCCTTGCACCTCTCAGTTCAATAGTAGTCCCAATTGGTCGGATTGCTGACACACCAAATCTGTTAGCTGCCTAATCACATTGAGATTCTCCTCACTTCTCGGATCTGGTATCTCTCTCGGTACTCTTGGTCTTCCTGGTCGTCTAGACATTTTGCTATATTCCTGGACAAGGTTAATTATTCTCATAAATATCTAATGACTAAAGTTAACATAAATACTTACAATTGTTGGAGTACTTCCACGCGACGATCGGCACTGATGAGTAATCTTTTGAACAGTTTAACCAAATGTCTCTGATACCATACTGTAACGCCCTGAGTTAATCAACCAGGTTCGCTACACACTCTCACTGAACTGAACTAAAAATTTAAAACTTTGGTTATGGATACATCGTTTAATCCAACAAAAACTTGCAATGGAAAACATTCATGCAAAACAGAGACATTTCGAAAACAGGCTAGAAGAATCTTTCAGTTTAAATAAAATAATAAAGAGAACACGTTCGAAACTTCTCCGCGACATCTACAGCCAGTTCGACGCTACTGGGTGATCTGGCATCCACAAAGTCTGTCGTCCACACTCATGGACGATGCACTCGTCTACGACTAAGGACAATGAACTCTGGACAAGCGACTTTGGACATCGCGACTCTGGACAACTTACATTGAACGACGTCGCCTTGGATGACTGATTTCGCTCATCGTCCACGGCTACATAAATTTTCATCTATGGATTATCGTCCACAGCTTACTTATTTTTATCGTCCACGGATCACGTGACTTTGTCGTCCACGGTCCACGTGACTTTATCGTCTACGAGATTACATAAACTCATCGTCCACGGACCAATGTCCATAGACTTACTTAAAATTTTTCGTCCACAAACTATGTGACTTTAACGTCCACTGTCCACGTGACTACTTACTTTGGACGATTATTCTTGTACACAAAATGGACGACTGTTTTGCCTTACAACTGTGGACGACTACTCTTGTTCACAGAATGGACGACTGTTTTCCCTTCAACTGTGGACGACTACTCTTGCAACAGAAACATAACTTAACCAATTATATACTAATCGGTGGACAATTCTAACTACAGGAGAACATAAAAGATTTGACAGCAACAATTCAAAACAACACAAATCCATAACTTACTAAAAATCCAGAGGGAAAAACTCCAGTTAAAACCAACCATGTTTCATCGTCAGATTAATTTCAGAAACATAACAAAACATTAAAACTACCACTGTCTTTAAAATTCTCAGCACACATTAATTAAACCTTTGTCCACTAAGTTCCACACATACTACCATTGGTTTAACCGCCTCATCAGTTGCAAAGTCGAAGCCTGGATGCACTCCTCTAACTGCTCCTAATCCTCAACATGTTCAGAGAACACACTTGTAGTCATTTCTTCTCCTACATCACAAAACTCATCTATTAGCCTAATGCTAAATAAGTAGAGCAATAATGAAATGAAATACTGAAACATAAACCCTATTCATGCTGTTTCTACTCTCATAGTTCATGTTGTATTTATGTTCGTACCCTGTTGATCCCCTTGTTCGATGGGAAGCATATCATTTTTTCCAAAGTAAGTATCCTCTGACTCGATTAAGGGGCAGATTAGTTCCCTTAATAGTTAATCTGATTCAAAATAGATTTCTTGATCCCCCTATTCGATGGGAAGTGGATCATTTTTCCCAAAGTATAAATATCCTCTGACTCGATTAAGGGGCGGATTAATTCCCTTAATAGTTAATCTGATTCAATCTGTTCATGTCTCACCATGCCACTATATCAGTAAATTCATTTTCGTGTTCTTTCAAAAACATGATACATGCCAAACTAAAAATCATGCAAAACATACATATACCCTACTGTTTTGTGATGTAGGCCCAAAGACACACACATACTCTACTTACCTGGCTTCTTGGAAATGCTTAGTTGCAAGTTACTTCGAGAGTTTTGCTCGAACCTAAAGCCATAGATAGACTATCAATTAGATCTTCATTAAACCTCATTCTAAACTATCTAGAAGTCTAAGGAAGCTAGTTGGGAGCTCCGTTCTTCGAGCATTCCCGATTCTTCACAAAACCCGAACTCAACTCTCACTCACAGCATTCCTAAAACACGCATCTACAATCCCCTCTATCATCTATAATCACTAATACAGTAAGAAATCAAAGTAAAACTCACCTAAGTAGAAGAAAAATCAGAGAGAAAATCGCCGAGAGGAACCTGTTGAGCTGAGCTGAATACCGAAAGAGGAAAATGAAAACAGTGGCGGCTAAACCCTCACTGAACCCTCCATTTATATCACAAGCTTTACAAATTACACATATGCCCTTGACTAACCAACTTTAATCTATTTAAGCAACCAATCAAATTTACTTAATTCCATAAAAATAAAAGTCACAAAATGTTGCTATTAAAATCAAGGCCGACAATTACTGGTTGCTACAGAAAGATTATAACAAGTTTGGTGTAAGTGCGTAGAGAAATTGAAGAATTACAAGTTTGGTCAATCCAGTACAATAAAGGAGAAGAACAGAAAGAAAAAGTATGTGCAGACTTGTCGATCGGCTGTAGGGGTTGAATTATTAATTTGAATTTAAGAGTTTAATTGAATTAATCTGGGCCGTTGATCCAAGCAGACACCTGGATTAGGTTAAGAGGTGGCAAAAGAGGAGAGATATAATCATTCAAGCCCTAGCGAGATGGAGACCAGAACGGAGCGAGAGGTTCAGGAACTGAATTTCAGCATAGTTTTTCTTTCTATTCTTCTTCTAAACTATGAACATCTTTACTATTCTCGTTGTTTTTCTTTATTCTAGCATGAACTAATTTTCTTTTCTAGGGCTACGATGTAGCCAGATTACGACTATTTAGTTTTTCCTTTAATTCAAGTTATTGATTTTCTGTTTTGTGAATGTGTTGAGTAAATTATCCTGTTCTTAAAGCTTGCGATTGCCTGATCAACAATAGCATGTTCGTAGGATTGTTTTGAAACCGAGAGGTGATAAATAATCGTGCACTAAATAATTTACCATGAAAATGATGTTAGACTAGAGATAGCTAATGCGTTCATGTGGTATTTTGATTTCTCATTCTTAATGTATTCAATTAATTCTCAAGATTAGAGACTAAGAGGCAATGATTCGTTAGTTGAATAAGTTTATCATTACTCAAGAGAGATTGATAAATAATTTTGTGAAATTGCCATTAACACATAGAAATAGAAATTAATTAATTGAATTAGGAATACTAAATATGATTAATTTAGGTGAAATCAGAAACCCTAGAGCTTTTTCATTATATTCTAAAATTTGTTAAATTTTCTGTTATTTAATTAATTGCTTTTGTTTTATTTTGAATCCAAATTCACTAAAATATCGTTATTCAAATTAGACTGAAATTAATTTTGTTTGATTATTAATTAAAAAGTCCTCGTGGGTTCGACACTCTATTTACCACTTTATTACTTGTTGCGACTCGTACACGTGCGAATTATTTTTCACAACAGTGCTCAAACTATTATTTTAACTAACAAGTTTGCTATTTATTGTTAGTGATTTTCTACACCAAACACAAATGCACGTGTCGCTAACAAAGTAATAAAGAGTAAGTAAAAGTCGATCCCACGAGGATAATCTTAACTAAATTTAATTGCTACAAAATAAAGATGGACTATAAAAAAAATGACGTGAGCAGTAGAATAATATAAAAATTAAGGTTACTCAGATATGAATAAGAAATAGATTGAAATAAATTGAGAAGATTATGATAATAAAAGCTTTAGTTAGGATCGATTTCCTCGTTACATATAATTTACCACTAATGCTACAGAAAGCTACAACATTTTCCACTGAACAGTAAAAACTAATATTTTCTAGGGTTCTCTCGAATTGCCTAGTTAAATTCGTCTTAGAATTTTTTTCAATTTTGGGAAAGACAAAAATTAATCCGAATTTTTTTAGAATTCTATTCTCGATTCCAAATAAATTAATGTCAACTATTTCGTAACAATTTAATTTATTTAATCAATCATGCATCTTAAAATTCCTATCTACCTCTCGGTACAATAGAAACATGTAACATCAAATTTGCTCGTCGACATAATTCGAATTAAACAATAAACATCATGATAGATTATTCAATGAAAAATAAGCAACTTGCATAGATCTCAATAAATCATGTAACAAGTACTTTCTCTCCTAACCAAGAATTAAAACTTAGCTCGATTTCATGACAATAAAATACCAAATAAAAATATTCATCAAACGAGAGTTAAAGAAAGAATAGTAGAAGAAGAATTTGATCCAGTCAATTCTATAGCAGTCAAGCCTCCATCTTCCTTTTCTCTTCTGGACCGCTCCTCTCCTGTTGGTCTTCATTTTTTTGTAATCTCCCTCTTGTGGTCTTTGTTTTTGCTCCCCCTTCCTTCTTTCACGTTCCCTTCTTTTCGCAGACAAGATTCATTTTTCTTCCTTAATTCTAGGGATTTCTCCAGCAATTCTCTCTCTCCTTTATTCTAGGCATTTTTCCTTCAATTTGTTCATTCTCTTTTGGTCATTCAAATAAAATAAAATCTTTCTTTTTTATTTTCCCGCTAGTAAATCTGTGACCAAACGTGACAACAACAAAATTCAAATTAGTGCTAATAATCTGATTTTTTTTCTGAAAATAAACATAAAATTCATTAAATTCTTAAAATTTTTCAATGCTACAACAACCTACAGTAATTTCTATAATTTTGACCCATTTTCTTTTACATTCACTCAAATCACACGAGTTATATCAAATAAAAATAGTATAAAATAACTTTTTTTTAAGAGTTATCATTTATGCAGGTACAAGTCTCTTTGCTAACCTGGAGTAGGAACAGAATACTCAAGATATGGATAAGCCAACACATGTTCTCTCTTGGAAATTGCTTCTGGTATCATCATGCTTCGAAGAGAGAATTTGTTGTCCTGGAAGCAATGCTTTGTAACTGATTTATTTATGTATTTTGTTTGTTGGCAAACATTGGTCTTTATGTTTTTTTCTAAGTCATGCATGCATGTAGCTTAAGAGCATACTCGGTTGATCAAGGGTTAGCACACAAGGATGGAAACTTAGAGCAGCTCACACGAAGAACAGCGCGCGGACAACACTACGGCTGAAGATAGTCGGCTAGTTGCTCAGATCAGCACTAAGATCCGTTGATGGGCGCGCACAAGGATTGATGACTTTGTCGGATCAATGGTTGGAAGGGCTTGTTTTGGAACCTTCACTCCACCCTCAGCAATCACAACAGCTAGCCTAACCAATGAAGAGGTGCCAAGCCATCCATGCAAGTACACCGTACGGGTAGTGCGCTCATATTTAGTTGAGGCGCGCTCCAACGGCTAGCTCACCATTCAGCCGACTCTTTCTCCATTTTGAACCAGCAAACTCTAGTTTCTTAGGAGCATATTTAGGCATTTATTCTACATTGTAAACCAACTTTTGATGAATTGAAAATCAGACCTTTTTCTTTCAAGTAGCCGGAAGAGTTTCGGCCTTGAAGGTAAGTGCCTCGGTGAGTCATAATCGAGAGGAGTTAGCCTCCATTGCCTTCCATGTTCATGATTATTTGGGAGCTCTTATTTGACACATTTTCTCTCCAATCTTTTGAGGTTGGAAAATAGTAGAAAGGTGTTTAACCAAACCTAGGAGCTAGAGTATTTCTTCTTGAAGGAATCATTATCCGAAGGTGTCCAAAGTTGCTTCTCAGACCAGCCATGAAATTTCTTGCATATCTTTTTCTTGTCAGCTCTTTTTCACCTGAAATTTTAAGGACGTGAGCATAACACATCAGGTCAGCTTCCTGTAAATTTTCATTACATTTGGATCTATTTTGATGAAGTTGTGCTTATTATTGTTGGGGTTCTCTTTGGGTTGAGCCAAGAGAACCAACCCTTGCATTGTTGTGTTTTCTAACTCGATTTTACAGGGCTGAACAATGTCAGTACTAGTATAAGGAACTGGTTGCTGGATCAATGAAGGATTGGGTATGAAATGATGAGTGGCACCTGAATCCAATAGCCATGGTGATGACGGAGTTTGAGTGGTCGGGTTAAGGAGAAGCAGGAGGCCGGCCAAATGAGCTTGTGAGGGAAAGGGATTGAACAATTGAGGTGAAGGGTGGCTGTAGTTGGCTAGTGATAAAGGCCGATAAGAAGCATTAAGTAGATGATAGCAAATAGAGGCGGAATGACCCACTTTGTGACAAATTTGACACTTTGGTTTGTAATGTTTGGGTGGTGTGGGCGCCATGAGGTGGCACAAAACCAGACGTAGAGAAAAAATGGGAGACTAAGCTCTGTGCTGAATATTGGAAGCCGGCTGAGAAGGCCAGCCTAGCCGAGAAAAAGGTTGTGCAACAACATTGATTTGTAGGGGGCTGGATACTTAAGGAATGGAGTTCTGCTTCTCAAGACGGAAGTCAAAGCTATGAAGAAGACTGTAGAGCTCTTCAAGTGAAGGTTGATCGGCTCTGTTGGTGATGAAGGTGACAAAAGCATTATAGTCAGTCCCAGGCCCCTGAGAAAATACAAGACTTGATCACGGTAAGAAACCGGTTCTCCAATGGCTAATAAGGTGTTGAACAAAGTTGAATTCTTTTGTATGTAGACACTGACAGAGACTCCATCTTTGCTTAGAGAGTGCAATTGGCTTCGAAGGTCGGTGATCCTAGCTAGAGAAGAGGATGCGAACATCTGTGCCAGGGCGAGCCAGATTTCACTAGCGGTGTTGAAGCACACTATCTGGTGAAGGAGGTTTTTACGAAGGGAGAAAAATATCCAGCTCATAATGAGTTGGTTGTAACATTGTCATATAGGAAAATCTGGGTTAGGTTGGAGAGAGATAGAGTCCAGGTATTGAGGAGGAAAGAGACAGAAACAGTCGAGGAGGTGTTCGATTCCATTTGCTATGACTATGTTGAGAAGTTGGGCTTTCCAAATGAGATAATTTGAGTTATCGAGTTTGATGGTGAGAGACTGATTTATGGAAGGGAAGGGAGGGAGAGAAGCAGAAAAAGGAGTAGAAGGAGAGGAGGGAACCATTGAGCTGGAAGACGCCATAACCCACAGATTTTTAGCTCTGATACCAAGTTGAAAAATAGAAATAAGTTAATAAGAAGGGTCAAGAGAAGTCTATAATTAAGGTGGAAGGATACCGAGTGAGGAAAATGATGAACAGTAAGAAGAGTGTCGAGAAAGGAAGAAGTTGTACTTGAGTGGAAAACAACTTTGATTTGATATTTCTTCAAAGAGTAATACAAGTGTTGAACCAACACAACATATAAACAAGTGCTGTAAACAATTTCAACTTAACTAACCTAACCTACTAACTATAGTTAAACTAACAACTATGGTAAAACTAATATTCTCCGAGACATGGGGCCACATTCTTGGTTGTCACGGAGATTGGGGGGCCATTTTTTGAGATCAGAGACTCGTCAGGAGTTGTTTTGTTACATTTCACGTTATTCTCGGAGAATGAATTTATTTATAAAATTACTTTAACATCTAGTTAATTTGAATAACTATGGCAATATCTTTCTATTTAATTTAATATTAAAATAACAGGGAGAGTAACTGGAGTGGATTACCTTACAATTTACATGGAAACATCTCTCTTTCTCTCAACCTATTGATTTAGTTTCCTCCGCTCAAAAAGCTCTCTCCACTGTTTTCCTCTCCAACCCACGAAAGGTACCAAACCCTTTTCCTTATTTCTTCATCTCCCAAAAACCCAAATCCTCACTCCTCTTTATTTCCCAATCTGTATTTCTCTCTCCCCCTCTCACACTTTCTCTCTTGTTGCAGTCTCTTCTTATTCTTCTGCTGCTTCTTTCTGTATCCAAAGAAACCATTTTTATCTTTTTTAATCTGCAATTGCTGAATCTCCTCGAATCTTCTTCCCCTTGTCCATCGGTAAGTCAACATTTCTTCTCATCTTTTTTCCCATTTATTTTAATTTTCTTTCTGGGTCGGGTTCATATTTTGTTATCCGACTATTTTTTATGTGGTATTTTTATCTTTAACACTAAATTTTGGATCTTCGATCAAAATTATTGCTTGGGTTGCGACGAATCTGGTGAGCTGTTTTTTTCTTTCGATGCTGTGTTATCTTGGTTTCAGATTGTACTGATTGATTTTCTTTTTCTCTATTTAAATCGTTGTCTGTCAGAAATGTTTACATTTAAGTCATCTGTTTGATGTTTTGGATTGAACTCCTCAATTCTAATTTGATCTCACGTATTATTCGGAACCATTTACTGCTGAGATTCCAATAGGCATTTCTTGATGGAATTGTTAATTTTTTCTCGATTGTGATGGTACTACAAGTAACTTTTTCAACTTTTTATTTGGTGAGTGGCGAGTTTCTTAGACAATTGAATCCACAGGGTAAGCTTAGAGACTGCTGACAAAGCGACTTGAGGCATGGATATTGGATGAGGATGTGTTTATCCCTGAAGCATCAAGTCTCTGGATCAATCATTTCTAATTTGTGCTAATCTGATTAATAGTTCTCATTAGAAAAAAAAAATCTTTTGATGATTAGTTTGCTGTTGGGGTGTCTCTATTTGTCCTTTAACTCTTGAAAATTTTGACCTTTTTTTTGTTTTAGGAAGCTGTATTTGTCTCGAATCAGGGCCATTTTCAAGCTATAATTTTTATCATCGTGGTAATTTATGGGCTGAGGTACACATTTCATGGGAGGTGTAGAGGATGAAGAACCAGCCTTGAAACGCATGAAAGTATCCCTTGGAGAACTGAGAGGTCTTTCAAACGGTTCATCTGTCGCAGAGCCTCTGATTGAGCTGTCAAGAGACTTGATGGCTCGCCCCCGACAACAACCAGATGGGAACGATGAAGTTGTGGGTTCAAAAGGAGTTATTAGGAAAGTAGAATTTGTCAGAATAATAGCTAATGCATTGTACTCTCTTGGTTACAAGACAAGTGGTGCTCATTTGGAGGAAGAGTCAGGGATATCCTTACATTCTTCTGCAGTGAGCTTGTTTATGCAGCAAATTCTTGATGGAAAGTGGGATCAAAGCATTATTTCATTGCAAAAGATTGGTCTGTCAGATGATAGAATTGTGAAATCAGCCTCTTTTTTGATCTTGGAGCAAAAGTTTTTTGAGCTTTTAGAAGCGGAAAAGATCAATGACGCCTTGAAGACACTTAGAACTGAGATTTCTCCTCTTGGCATCAGAAATGACAGAATTCGTGAGCTTTCAACCTCTATAATTTCTCCTTCTTTGAGAACTCTAGTAGGTTCTCCCTCTCCCAGTCAAAATAGTGTAAGGATAAAGTCGCGGGCAAAACTTCTGGAGGAATTGCAGATACTTCTTCCTCCATCAATTATGATACCAGAAAGAAGGTTAGAACACTTAGTTGAACGAGCTCTTCTTTTACAACTTGATGCTTGTACGTTTCACAACTCTTCGAAAAAGGAATTGTCACTGTATACAGATCACGATTGTGGAAGAAATCAGATTCCGTGTCAAACTATGCAGGTTAGAATTTTTTTGAGATTTTGAGTATAGCTGACTTTTGCAGCCACTCTAGATTTTCTCTTTTGGTATGGTTTAGATAGAACAAATCAGTTGTTATTCAATTTCATGGTTATTTTTTGATCTGTGAAGTTCTTATTTCTGTTGTATTCATTTTCTTTTTCTACCTTTCTTATAAACAAATAATGATTATTCATGAGTTTCTGAAGGGAAAAGAGATTGTCTTCTAGATTTGAAGGTTTCTTGTATGGCAGATTACTTTTCAATTTGGGTTAGTTTTTGCAAGTGTCATGAGTTGTATTTTTGGCTTGCTAGACTCTGGGCATATCGATCTAGTGAGCACTTTAACTCTCCCTTCCCTTCCCTTCCCTACCTTGCACTGTATTTCTTTTTATAATCACCAAATTTGGATCCTTAAAGTTAGATCGCAGGTTTACTAATATGAAGAGAAAATATCACTTGATTGAGAAATTTTCCATGGAATACTTAACGTTTCCTTGGAAATTATCTAATTAAGTTTTATTTATTTAGATACTACAGGCACATGATGATGAAGTCTGGTTTTTGCAATTTTCTCATGATGGGAGACATTTAGCCTCAGCATCTTCTGACCATTCGGCTATAATATGGGAGGTAACTCGAAATCTCTTGGGGCATCCCTTTTTATTTTTGCTTTGTTGATTTAGATAGTTTTGGTTGTCCTTGATTTTATATACAATGGTGTTGTAATTTTTGTTTGGTTCAAGTGGTTGACTGCCACCCTGTAGGCGACATATATCCATGTAATTTTTGTTTGGTTCAAGTGGTTGACTGCCACCCTGTAGGCGACATATATCCAACAAAAGGAAGTTCTTTTCGATTGACAGCTTCTATTGGAAATTGATTTCTTCATCCATTTTTACTATTAAGAATTTCTTGTTTGGCTAGAATAGTGATGTTTATTGAAGCATTATGTATGTGAGCTAAATGGCTACGCAGTTTAGAAATTTGGTGATTATGTATGTTTTAACCATTTCATCCCTACCATTAATTTTTGCGATTTCTATCATTCCAAAATGCGTTCGTGCTGTCTTTTCTAGGTGTGCTTTAATGGGGAAGTGTCTTTAAAGCACAGATTATTTGGCCACCAAAAGCCGGTTTCCTCTCTTTCATGGAGTCCTGACAGCTGTCAACTCCTAACTTGTGGATTGGAGGAGGCTGTTAGACGGTGGGATGTTTCTACTGGCAAGTGCCTCCAAGTTTATGAAAAAACTGGCCTTGGGCTCGTTACTTGTGGATGGTTTCCAGATGGGAAGCTGATAGTTTCTGGTGTCAGCGACAAGAGTATCTGCTTGTGGGCATTAGACGGAAAAGAGTTAGAATGTTGGAAAGGGCAAAGAACTCTGAAGATTTCTGATTTAGAGATAACAAATGATGGAAAACAGATAATTAGTATGGGTAGAGAAAATGCTATACTACTACTTGACAGAGAGGCCAAAATAGAGAGGTGGATTGAAGAAGATAAAACAATTACTTCTTTTCAATTATCAAATGATAGTAAATTCTTGCTAGTTAATCTCATGGACCAAGAAATCCATCTTTGGAACATAGAAGGCGAAATGAAGATTGTTGCAAAGTATAAAGGTCATAAGCGAGCACGATTTGTGATTCGGTCGTGTTTTGGAGGAGTTGACCAAGCTTTTCTCGCCAGCGGTAGTGAGGACTCGCAGGTATATTTTCTCCTGTCATTCTTATAAGTTTCGTCTACTTTATATGAAAAGGTTATAAATTGGCGAATAGACGAGTTATGTTTGTGGGCAAACATGAATTATCGACGTGGATATGCATGCATGGCCATGCATTAGAACATGATGCAGCTTTGTCCTATCTGTTTGTGTTGAGAAAAATTGAGAGCATTTAACTGATGTTTGGATGGATCGATCCAGAGGATTTATAAACTTGATATTTATTCAGTTATTGCAACAATTCATGAATTATTTTCTTTTGAGATATAGCATAGCTGGGTGAATTAAGGACATAGATTCCCAAAAAACTTAGAGCACTTTGATAGATATATACCTATGCATAATCTCCAAACTTGATCCTTAGCTGCTCTCTCTCTCTGCATTTAAAGGGTTAATCCCTTGTGGGACTGTGAGTGATATTGATATACCCATTAAAATGTAGGTGTATATATGGCATAGAGAATCGAAAGAGCTTATCAAGGCACTGTCGGGTCATTCGGGATCGGTCAATTGCGTGAGTTGGAACCCTGCAAATCCCCACATGCTAGCATCAGGCAGCGATGACCGCACCATCCGGATATGGGGTTTGAAGAATATGAGTGTGAGGAAGAAACATGCACACAGCAATGGCTCCATCCACCATTGTAATGGAGGTAGCTGAGAATATGGAAGCAAATTATTTGTTACTCTGCTATTGCTTCTTTTTTCATGGGTATATACTTCCATTCCCTTTGCAAGAAAAACATTGATGTCAAGCTCTGTGAACTGTGCAGCCAATTTCTTACAATAAATTGACTTTTTCTGTTTCAATTCTTGCATTTGAAGCTTTGTTTTATTGGTCTGGGAAGCAAGTAAATGTTTTGGTTGTCTTGAAAAAGTTTGTTCTTCTATAAACTATTTCCAAAAACAGTGTTGAAACTTCCAACCGGCTTTGCATTGGATGATTTGGTGTTTTGTTGAGATTTTTACGACCGCAACTTCGGTATTTATAATCACTTCTGATGTTGCCTTTTGGTGGATATTGATGGTATTCGTGGACCTGTGTCTGGATTATTCAAAGAGAATCAGTCATCGTTTGATAGTATAGATGCCATCAAAGGAGTGTCTACACACGTCTAATTTAAAGAGATCATCTGGATTTTCGAGAGTTTGGTGAATATTAAGTATAAAGTCTAATTTAAATTTAGGGATCAAATGGGTCAAATGATGTCATTCATCGTTTAACAAAACATCGTTACGAAGTCTACAAGCCGAGACAAGTTTAAAATTGATCAATTGATTGAAGAAAAAAAAATAACATCATAAAAATGAAAATTAAGTAAATCAGTTGAATTTTTAATTTTTATATTTGGAGTAAGGTTATTCTTGTTCTACTTCTTAAAAATATTTACTGATCTATTAAATAATAACTAATGTAATTAATGTGTCATTAATGTAATACAGCTGCCCTTCTTATTTTCTCTCTGATTCTTTCTCAATATTCTTTCTTTACAACTCACTCACTCATATAGAAATAAGAATATTACAATATTAATAAGAAAATAAAACAACGTAAATCTGGAAAGAATAAACCACAAAATCTGAACTAATATTAAAAGTCTCCTCATTGGTTCAAATTTTGAAAATATCTTCATGCTGCTACCCCAAGCTTGTGCATCCTCCATTACCGACTACCTTTCCTCAACACCCACCAAATTTAAACAAAACTTAAATTTGGCAACTGCAAGAATTTTTGTAAGGACATTAGCTGGATTCTCCTCGGTATCAATCTTCTGAATTTTCACTTCACTCCGATCAATAACCTTTGGAATAAAATGAAACTTCACATCAATGTGTTTGATCGTTCATGTAAATCTGAGTTTTTCATCAGAAATATTGCATTTTGACTATCACAGAAAAATGTCGGAACAACAACCCACACACTAAGCTCCGAAATTAACCCTCTCATCCAGTGAGCTTACTTAACACCTTCCGTCGCAGTAATGTACTCCGCTTGTGTAGTGGACAAAGCTACCGTCTTTTGTAATTGAGCCTTCTAGCTTATAGCTCCTCTATAAGTTATGAATACATACCCATAAGTAGAACGTGATGAGTCCAGACAACGAGCAAAATCAAAATCAACATACCGATTATAGATTTTGTACCTGATGTTGAAGCCGATGCTACAACATTCCTTCTGTATGTTCGTTTCATATCCATAGAATCTAATATGTATCTCATTACCTAGTTCAATGCATTTCACCGACATTTCCCAAGATCTGACATAAATTTGTTGATCACACAATATATGCAATATTCAGTCAAGTACATATCATTGCATACATGATATGTAACAAATGTGTACGTATGAGTACGACTGCGGGGCAAAATCTCGGGTTGCGGGGCAAACCTCGGGACCTAAGCTGAATGTAGACGAATCCTGGACTCGAGTATAGGCGAATCCCGGGTCGTAAAGAGGGGGTCGTCACAATACCACATCGCTTGGGGAAGTATGTGGAAATGAAACATATGTAAGAGATCCCTCCCAAGATAGTAAGATGCGTTTTGGAGCACAATTGACAACGGATGTCATAAGAACTCCGAAGTTAAAAGTGCTTCGGCGAGAGCAATCTCAGGTTGGGTGACCGATTGGGAAGTTCTCGCCAAACAAAGCCGTGAGGGGAGGATATTGGGCTGCGGCTCAATCCCCAGAGCGGACAATATCTTACTGGGAAAATGGGTTGTTACAAATGGTATCAGAGCCTGTACCCAGCCGAAAATGTGGCCAACGAGGATGTTGGGCCCCCGAGGGGGGGTGATTGTGATGACCCGGATGTGTATGTATGAGTACGATTGCGGGGAAAAACCTCCGGTTGCGGGGCAAACCTCGGGACCTAAGCCGAGTGTAGGCGAATCCCAGACTCGAGTATAGGCGAATCCCAGGTAGTAAAGAGGGGGTCGTCACAATACCACATCGCTTGGGGAAGTATGTGGAAATGAAACATATGTAAGAGATCCCTCCCAAGATAGTAAGACGCGTTTTGAAGCACAATTGACAACGGATCCTATAAGAACTCCGAAGTTAAAAGTGCTTCAGCGAGATTAGTACCAGGTTGGGTGACCAACTTGGAAGTCCTCGCCAAACAAAGTCGTGAGGGGAGAATATTGGGCTACAGTCCAATCCCCAGAGTGGACAATATCTTGCTGGGAAAATGGGTCGTTACATGATACACCCGACGATATTTGCATAAGAAATTTTCGCCATAAATTGTGTTTCAAATTTCTTCTTTAAATTCTGAATTTCCAGTTTATCTCTTCTTGCAATCGAAATGTCATCCATATATAACAGCGAATACAATGCTCCTCTTGATACTCTGATTTTCACATAAACACAACTATCTTATTTGCTTTTTACAAAGTCGATGCTACATATTAAAACATCAAATTTTATATTTCACTGCCTCAATGACTACTTAAGGCCATAGAGAGATTTTTTCATAAGGAAAACTTGATTTAGATTTCCATTCTTAAACCCCTCTGGTTGTTCCATGAAAATGGTTTTCTCCAAATCCTAATGTAAGAACGTCATCTTCACATCCATTTGCTCTAATTGCAGATTTTGTGCTGCCACAATTGATAACACTAACCTTATCGAAGTCTGTTTCACAACCAGAGAGAATATTTCATTGAAATTTATCCCTTCTCTCTGCGTGAAGCCATTGACAACTAATGTAACGACCCCTTATCCCAGCAAGATATTGTCTGCTCTGGGGATTGGGCCGCAGCCCAATATCCTCCCCTCACGGCTTTGTTTGGCGAGAACTTCCCGGAAGGTCACCCAACCTGGAATTGCTCTCGTCGAAGCACTTTTAACTTCGGAGTTCTTATGGGATCCGTTGCCAATCGTGCTCCAAAACGCGTCTTACTATGATGGGAGGGTCTCTTTACATATGTTTCATTTCCACATACTTCCCCAAACGATGTGGGATTGTGACGACCTCCTTTTTTTACGACCTGGGATTCGCCTATACTCGAGTCCGGGATTTGCCTACACTCGGCTTAGGTCCCGAGGTTTGCCCCGCAATCGTATTCATACATGCACATTCGGGTCATCACAATCAGCCCCCCTCGGGGGCCCAACGTCCTCGTTGGCCACATTTCCGGTTGGGTACAGGCTTTGATACCATTTGTAACGACCCCTTATCCCAGCAAGATATTGTCCACTCTAGGGATTGGGCCGCAGCCCAATATCCTCTCCTCACGGCTTTGTTTGGCGAGAACTTCCCGGAAGGTCACCAAACCTGGAATTGCTCTCGCCGAAACACTTTTAACTTCGGAGTTCTTATGGGATCCGTTGCCAATCGTGCTCCAAAACGCGTCTTACTATGATGGGAGGGTCTCTTTACATATGTTTCATTTCCACATACTTCCCCAAGCGATGTGGGATTGTGACGACTCCCTTTTTTTACGACCCGGGATTCGCCTATACTCGAGTTCGGGATTCACCTACACTCGGCTTAGGTCCCGAGGTTTGCCCCGCAATCGTATTCATACGTGCACATTCGGGTCATCATAACTAATCTCGCCTTAAACCTTGATTTTCTCTTGCTGTTAACATCTTCATTTTGCTTGAAGATCCCATTACAACCAAACAATTTTTGCTTTTCTAGTTTTTCCACCAAAATCTATGTGTTGTTCTTATGCAGCGATGTCATTTCTTCATTCATTGTGTTAAATCAGTCACTCTTATCCTTGCAGCTAATGGCCTCCATGCAAGTCACAGGTTCTCCATTCTCAAGATCAACCGAAACCACAAGGGCATATGCAAAAACATCTGCATATCCGAGACGTTGAGCCTAGTTTCACCACTCGTCTAGTTCTGTCTCGTGTGAGTTAATAATTCATTACTCCTCCTTCTTCCACTGAACCTTCTAAGCCAGAAGTAACCTGTTCAGTCGGCTGATCGTTCACTTGAGAATTATTTATAGCTAAAATCATCCTACTCTTTCTGAAGCACAACTTTTGTAGCTTCACTCGACCCGACTTTCGTCTCTAGAGTTGACTGTCCTTTCAATGTGTAGCACCCGGTTTCATTGAACCAACTTATCTTATCAACTAATAGTATACATTTTATGGATGAAATTGGGGGAAATATTGATTAGGTTAATGAGTGACTAAGTAAGGGCATAATGGTAAATTGAGACCTATAGTAATAACCTATTTAAAGAAAATTGACTTTTTGATTAATGCAATGTAACTGCCACTATTCCCTATATTTCCTCTTTCGGTTTTCAGCTCAAGCAGCAGAGCTTCCTAGGCGATTCTTCTACTTGATTTTCCTCCGAACTAGGTGAGTCCTATTTTCGATTCCTTGCTGTTCTAGTAGCTAGCGATGATTGGGGAGAGCATAAATATGAGTTTCGTGAATGCCGTATAAGTGAGCTAGTTCGGGTTTTGTTGTAAATCAGGAATGCTCAATGAACTAAACTTCTAAACTAGTGTCTCTAGAATTCTAGCAGTTTAGAATGGAGTTTAGAGAAAGTCTAATGTATGTTCTGTCTATGACTTTAGGTTTGAGTAAGCTCCCGAGGTAGTCTTCCACCCAATACTTTCCAGGAGACCAGGTAAGTAAAGTATGCTTGTGCCTTCAGGCCTACATCACAAAACAGTAGGATTGTGTATGCTTGAATGTGTTTGTATATCATGCATCATATTTTGAAAGTATGCAAAAATGAATTTACATGAAATGGCATGGTAAGGAATGAACAGACTGTAATAGTTGTTAAGGGAACTAATCCAGCCCTTAATCAAGAGAGAGGATGTATGACTTTGGGGGAAGTGATCCAAATCCCAATTTCACAGGGGGATCTGAATAGTTGTTAAGGGAACTAATCTGCCCCTTAATCAAGAGAGAGGATGTATGACTTTGGGAGAAGTGATCCAACTCCCAATTTCATAGGGGCATCAGATCAGAAACGAATGCATATGCAACTGAGATGAGAAAGTAGAAACTGCATGTTTAGGAATTTATGTTTCAGCATTTCATTTCATTACTGCTTTACTTACTTAGCATTAGGCTAATAGATGAGTTTTGTGATGTAGGTGAAGAAGTGACAGCAGGTGTGTTCTCTGAGTTTGCTGATAACTAGGCAGGTTGGAGGGCTGCATTCATGCATCGATCTGGTAACTGATGGGGCGGCAGATGACGAGTATTTTTGGTCTATCAGTGGATTTAGTCCATCGGTAGAAGTCGAGAGTTTTGTCTATCGGTGGATGTAGTCCATCGGTGGATGTGAGTATTAAAATTTGTCATTTTGTGACCGGGTGATGTCGAGTATTATATCTATCGGATGATGTAGGCAGTAGATTTGTCGTTTTGTAATCGGAAGATGTAGGAAGAAATTTGTCGTTTTGCGATCGGCAGATGTTACTTGAGGATTTTGTCACCTAGTGACCGGATGACTCAACTTGTTCTATCGGTGGATGTGTGACTTTGGGGAAGTGATCCAAATCCCAATTTCACAGGGGGATCTGAATAGTTGTTAAGGGAACTAATCTGCCCCTTAATCAAGAGAGAGGATGTATGACTTTGGGGAAGTGATCCAAATCCCAATTTCACAGGGGGATCTGAATAGTTGTTAAGGGAACTAATCTGCCCCTTAATCAAGAGAGAGGATGTATGACTTTGGGGAAGTGATCCAAATCCCAATTTCACAGGGGGATCTGAATAGTTGTTAAGGGAACTAATCTGCCCCTTAATCAAGAGAGAGGATGTATGACTTTGGGGAAGTGATCCAAATCCCAATTTCACAGGGGGATCTGAATAGTTGTTAAGGGAACTAATCCAGCCCTTAATCAAGAGAGAGGATGTATGACTTTGGGGAAGTGATCCAAATCCCAATTTCACAGGGGGATCTGAATAGTTGTTAAGGGAACTAATCTGCCCCTTAATCAAGAGAGAGGATGTATGACTTTGGGGAAGTGATCCAAATCTTAATAAAACAAAGGAATGAAAATGGAAGAGATGTATGGCATGGCACGTTGGAAGACAAAGGAGAAAATGAGGGTTTAAAGTGAAATTATAAAGATTTAGGTGGTAAAAACAAAAAGGTGAAAAAGTTAATTGTTTAAAATGATAAAATTGTAAAATTTGGAGTCATCTTCCTCCTCTTGTCTTCCCTCCCACGAACCAGCAACCCTAGAGCCTCCTCTCCTCCATCTTCTCAAGTTCTTCAAGGGATTTCAAGGTAAAAATAAGTAGGTTTTGGTTTTATGCACTTAAAGTGAAGTTTATTGAAGGTTTTAGTGAGTTTTAAGTGATTTTGATTAGGGTTTGGAAACCCTAATTCTTGACCTCCGAAATTTGAGTTGAAATGTTAGATTTCTTTCTTATTTTGATGATTTGGTTGTTGAATGACTTAGTTTAGGTTGTTGGGGTGGTTGGATTGAGGATTGGAAGTGAAAGTGTGAAAAATCGGTTTTTACCCTAAAGTGCACCAGTTCTGTTTTGGCATGTCCGACTTAGCCTTTGTGTTTGGATGGTTGATTTGAGTGATTCAATGGATAGTAGACGTGTAGAGGTTTCCGAGTTTGGGTGGCACGTCGAAATCCGTTGCAAAACGAGGGAATTATGACCGTTTGAAGTTAGACGGTCAATTTTGGGGTAAAGATCGGGTTGGGAGTTGTGTTATAGTTCTATTAGTTAGGTTAAGAATTTCCTTAGAGTTTGTAAATTTCTAAGTTGATTTCTCTTCATTTTTAGGTGATCGAACGTGTGATTTTGTTGGACGGAGTGAACGAGAAAGTATCGAGCAGCAACCAGGTAAGTAGTGGATGAGTGTTTGTTGCCTTCAGGCCTACACCATAGAACGGTAGGGATTGATTGTTTGTTTGTTATGTTTTGCTTTTGTTATGCATCGGGTGTCATGCATCATTGTTTTCTAAACTACGAAATCACGTGTTTTTGCATGTTTGAGTGGTGAGGATGATGTGGAAGAAAGATAAGAAATGTTATGCAACTTGGTCTCGAGTAGAATAGCTTCGTCGGGCAAGTGGCTCGTTGAGCACCCCGCGAGGGATTTTATTCGAGATGCCCTATTAATGTACGTAATGTGTCGTGAGTATGAATTCCTCAACCTGTTCGTGCTTGAAGTGCACAATGAGGATTCTACGATCGATTGGGGGAGATTCGTGTTGGCCGTCCTGGACTGTGTTGGGACGTGTGCCTCCGGTCTAGCTCCGTGGATCAAGGTGTGGCCGTCCTGGACTGTGTGGGGGCGTGTGCCTACTTGATTCACCTGGAAGTGAAAGATAAATGCAATTGAAATGAAACGAAAGTAACTGAGTGTAACGACCCCGTTTCCCAGCAAGATATTGTCCGCTCTGGGGATTGGGCCGTAGCACAATATCCTCCCCTCACGGCTTTGTTTGGCGAGAACTTCCCGGAAGGTCACCCAACCTGGGATTGCTCTCGCCGAAGCACTTTTAACTTCAGAGTTCTTATGGGATCCGTTGCCAATCGTGCTCCAAAACGCGTCTTGCTATGTTGGGAGGGTCTCTTTACATATGTTTCATTTCCATATACTTCCCCAAGCGATGTGGGATTGTGACGACCCCCTCTTTACGACCCGGGATTCGCCTATACTCGAGTCCAGGATCCATCAACCCCGCAACCCGAGGTTTGCCCCGCAGTCGTACACATACGTTCACATTCGGGTCATCATAATCACCCCCCCTCGGGGGCCCAACGTCCTCGTTGGCCACATTTCCGGTTGGGTACAGGCTCTGATACCATTTGTAACGACCCCGTTTCCCAGCAAGATATTGTCCGCTCTGGGGATTGGGCCGTAGCACAATATCCTCCCCTCACGGCTTTGTTTGGCGAGAACTTCCCGGAAGGTCACCCAACCTGGGATTGCTCTCGCCGAAGTACTTTTAACTTCAGAGTTCTTATGGGATCCGTTGCCAATCGTGCTCCAAAACGCGTCTTGCTATGTTGGGAGGGTCTCTTTACATATGTTTCATTTCCATATACTTCCCCAAGCGATGTGGGATTATGACGACCCCCTCTTTACGACCCGGGATTCGCCTATACTCGAGTCCGGGATCCATCAACCCCGCAACCCGAGGTTTGCCCCGCAGTCGTACACATACGTTCACATTCGGGTCATCACACTGAGTGTGTAGAAACTGCATGTTAGGATTGAGTCGAGCATTTAGCGTGTCGTTGTGCATTATTTCCCTACTTGCTAAGCGTTAGGCTTACCTTTTTGTGTTCTATGGTGTAGGTGACGAGTGTTATACAGGTGAGGTCGATGAGACAGCTCAGGATTAGGCTGCAGTCGGAGGAGTACGGAGTCTGCTGGTGCAGGCCATTGTCGGGGCGTCTGGACCACTATCCTTCTTCGGGTATTTTGTGGGAGTGTGGTAAATAGTTTGAAAGGATTATGGTTTAAGAAATGTTAAGGAAAAATAGTGGTTTGTTTATGTTTTAATACATTGTGTTTATAAATGTTTTCGTATTAAATATTAACGTTTTCGAGTCGGTGGAGTTTTGGATGATGGTTGTGGTATTTGGAAACTTGAAAATATATATTTTGTGTTTGGATTTAAAGTTTTGGGTTTTTAAGATTTTAGGCGTTATGCCGCTCGTTTTGATTTTAAAATAATTAACGTCGGGTTAACTTTGCTATTTTTGTATTTCTCCGTTTGAAGTCGGTTTTCCAAAATTTTTATGGGCTTTGAAGGTTTAGGTGTCGGGAAGGTATGTTTAAATTTTCGGAATTTTTGGAGGTGTTTTAGTCGTAGAAAAATGAAGGAAAGTCAAGGAAAGTCGAAAAGTCGGGGAAAAGTCAGGTTTTTGGGCGTTTTGGAGTCAAAAACCCGAGGGGGTGGCGATTGGACACCATGGGAAGGCGAGCAATCGCCTTTGGGGCGATTTTTGGCGGAAACGGCAGAGAAGGTGGCGATTAGTCGCCACCGGGAGGCGAATAATCGCCTCCGACACCAGCTGGGCGCGCAAGGGCGCGCGCTGAGCGCGCATTAGGCGCGCTCTGTGTGCGCGCCAGGGGCGCGTGGGCACATGGCGCGCGCACGGCGCCCAGCAGCGCCCCTCCTTGTTTTTTTTTCTAAATTTTTTTTTTAAACTCCATTTTTTCCAAACCATTTTAACCCGACATTTTTCCAACGTATTTCAAAGTATTTTAGACACGCTTTCCAAGAAAAATTGAAGGTTCGGAAAACCCGAAAATCGAGTCGAGAATTTTATTAAATTACTTTTAAACGTCGTTTAAACACGGGATTTGTTTTCAACGTAACGCACCGGGCCCGGGCGGGTTCGGGGCGTTACAAAGATGGTATCAGAGCGATAGTGGTTGAGTCGTTCAAAGGATTACCCGACAATACCGGCCGCCTTGCAACGTGCTTCACCGACTGTAAGTATTTCTTAACTTTAGTTAGTTTCTTTTCTAAGATTAGAATTTCTAACCTTTTCAGGAATAGAAAAGAAAATGCCTAGAAACCCAGGACAGCCAAGACGACCCGGGCGACCCCGGAATGAACCCGAACCACCTGAGGACCCGAATAAACAACTCAGGGATCTCTTAACCATGCAAGCTCAACTGCTCGTTGTTTTTATGAATAAAGGATTACCGGGAGGTTTGGCAGCAGGGTCCGGCTCTGGAGCGGGCTCAAGCGGAGAAAGATTTCGAAGGTTAAAGCCTCCGGCATTTGAAGGACGTCTGACGGATCCGACAGCGGCTGAAAGTTGGATTTGTACAGTTGAAGAGATGTTTATTGTTGCGGAGGTGGAGGATGAGAACAAGGTGAAACATGCGATGTTCCACCTGTCAAATAGTGCCAAAAGCTGGTGGGGAACCGTAAAAGCTACGACAGATGTACAGAGTATGAATTGGGAGGAATTCAAGGAACTGTTTTATGAGAAATATTACAACCGAACGGTTCAAGCCGAAAAGCGATCGGAGTTCATGGCTTTAAAGCAAACCGGGTCTGTGGGGGACTATATTCAGCAGTTTGAAGCACTGTCCAAGTTTGCCAGCCATATGGTAAGCAGAGAGGAAGATAAGATTTTTCAGTTTGTACAAGGGTTGAAGCCAGAAATTGAAATGTTAGTAAAGACTTTCGGGATTGATGGCGTACCGTTTAACCGTGTGGTGGCTAAAGCTATAGAAGTGGAGGTATCGGCTGGTAAGATTCTTAAATCCGTAGAAGCACCAAAACGGATGTTCAAGGATATTACCGAACAGTTTGGCAGAGGCGGATCCTCTTCTCAGTCTCAAGGTACGAAACGACCGGGAGAAAATCTGAAAGATCAAAGGGGAGGCAAGAAGCCTCAGCAACAATCACAACAGAGGAAATTGTTTCCGCAGTGTCCCAAGTGCCTGAAATCTCACCCGGGAGAGTGTGGACAGTACGAAGGAAAATGTTACAATTGCTTTGAGTCTGGTCACATGTTTCGAGACTGCCCGAAGCCGAAAGTTCTTCGATGTTTTAATTGCAACAAACCTGGTCACATGGCAAAGGATTGCCCTACAGCGAAGAAAGAACCAGTCAAGGCAAGGCCCAGAATTTTCGCGATGATAGAGCCTGAGGGAGAAGATCGAGCAGCCGTTATTTCAGGTACTGTATTTGTTAATTCGGTGCCTGCATTTACTTTGATAGATTCAGGGGCGTCCCATTCCTTCGTAGCGGTAGCATTTGTGGCGAAAGTACAGTTAGAAGTAGAGCCGACGGAAAGTGCGTATACTGTGCAATTACCATCTGGCGAGTATATGCATTCTGCGCAGGTAGTTCCTAACAGTTTGGTGACAGTCGGAAGGAAGACTTTACCTGCTGATTTAATCGTTATGGGGATAACCGGGTATGATGTGATACTCGGTATGGATTGGCTGTTTCGGCACCATGCAACGATTGATTGTAGAGCAGGGACTGTAAATTTCCAACCTCCGAGCGGTGAAAATTTTTCTTTTCAAGCTTTGAAGAACATAAAGAGGTTCTCAGTTATGGCACCCATGGATGCTCGGAAATCTGTTATTGGTGAGTTTACGTGTTTTCTTGTCACTATTGTAGATTCTCAGTCTTTGGTAGAAGTTAAGCTTCAGGAGATAGATATTGTTCGTGATTTTCCTGAAGTATTTTTAGATGATTTGCCTGGTCTACCTCCGGACCGGGAAATCGAGTTCGCAATTGACACTTATCCTGGAGCAGAGCCGGTGTCGAAGAATCCTTATAGGTTGGCTCCTCCTGAGTTGAAAGAACTGAAAAAGCAATTGGAGGAATTGGTCGATAAGGGCTTTATACGCCCTAGTTTTTCGCCGTGGGGAAGCGCCCGTGCTATTTGTTAAGAAGAAGGACGGGTCACTTCGAATGTGCATTGATTACCGGGAGTTGAATAAGCTAACGGTGAAGAACAAATATCCATTGCCAAGGATAGATGATTTGTTTGATCAGCTGCAAGAAGCCCGGATATTTTCTAAGATTGATCTGAGATCGGGATACTACCAGTTGAAAGTCAGATCGCAGGATATCCCGAAAACAGCTTTCAGGACTCGGTATGGACACTATGAGTTCCTGGTAATGTCGTTTGGTTTGACGAATGCTCCAGCCGCCTTTATGGACTTGATGAATTGAGTGTTCAGAGAATATCTCGATAAATTTGTAATTGTGTTTATTGATGATATTTATTTTATTCCCGTAATGAAGAGGAGCATAAGGAGCATTTGTGAATAGTTCTGGAAATTCTGAAGCGGCAACAACTATATGCTAAGTTATCGAAGTGCGACTTTTGGTTGAGTAAGGTGCATTTTCTTGGCCATGTTATAAGCAGTGGTGGCATATCAGTGGATCCGGCCAAGATTCAGTCAATTAATGAATGGCCTCAACCGAAGAATGTTAGCGAGATTCGGAGTTTTCTGGGATTGGCGGGCTATTACAGAAGATTTATTGAAGGGTTTTCAAATATAGCAGCACCTATGACTCGGCTGACACGAAAAGATGTGAAGTATGAGTGGTCTGAAGAGTGTGAGCTCAGCTTTCAGACGTTGAAGTAGAGATTGACTACAGCTCCGGTTCTGACATTACCAGTGGCAGAAGAGAAGTTCTGTATTTATTGCGATGCCTCTCGGATTGGTCTGGGTTGTGTGCTTATGCAGAAGGACAGGGTGATTGCCTATGCTTCTCGACAACTGAAGCCTTATGAGAAGAATTATCCAACCCATGATTTGGAGTTAGCTGCTGTGGTGTTTGCTTTGAAAATCTGGAGGCATTATTTATATGGTCAGCAGTGCGAGGTATATTTAGATCATAAAAGTCTGAAATATCTTTTCACTCAGAAGGAACTGAATATGAGACAACTGCGGTGGTTAGAGTTCGTGAAGGACTATGATCTGGAGATTAAATACCACCCCAGTAAGGCTAATGTAGTTGCAGATGCCTTAAGTCGCGTATCGACTTCAGTTTCAGCTTTGGAGGCTAGTATGTCTGAGACATTACGATCTGAGGTTCAGAGGTTCGATTTGGAGCTGGTTTCAGATGTGACAGTAGTTTTAGCAGCTTTGTCTCTAAAGCCTACGATTTTGGAGAAAATTAGAGAAGCTCAACATACAGATTCGGAGTGTAATAAATTTAAGCTGAGTATGATGTCTGACGATAGGACTGAGTTCAGCTACTCGGATGACGGTATTTTGAAGTTCCGTAATCGGTGGTATGTTCCGAGCAGCGAACAGCTTCGGAGAGAGATTTTGGCTGAAGCTCATTCTTCGAGGTTTTCTGTTCATCCTGGCAGTACAAAGATGTACAGAGACCTTAAGCAGCATTACTGGTGGCCTGGCATGAAGAAGTCAGTGGCTGAATTCGTGGAAACATGTTTGATCTGTCAGCAGGTGAAAGCAGAGCATCAGAGACCTGCTGGAAAGTTGCAGCCATTGCCGGTTCCTGAGTGGAAGTGGGACCAGATTTCCATGGATTTCGTTGTTGGATTGCCTAGGACGACGAAGGGATTTGAGGGCATATGGGTGATCGTTAACCGTTTAACGAAGTCAGCCCATTTTCTACCAGTAAAGATGACATACAGTATGGATCAGTTTGCTGAACTCTACATACAGGAGATCTTGAGATTACATGGTGTGCTGACTTCGATTGTATCTGACAGCGACCCGAGGTTCACTTCAAAATTTTGGAAGAGTCTACATAAGGCGATGGGGACTCAATTGAACTTCAGCACTGCTTTTCATCCTCAGACGGACGGACAATCTGAGCGTACTATTCAGACTCTTGAGGATATGCTCCGAACGTGTGTGTTGGAGTTTCAGGGTTCCTGGAGTAGGTATTTACCTTTGGTGGAGTTCTCATATAACAATAGTTATCAGGATACTATTGGAATGGCTCCGTACGAGGCTCTATACGGAAGGAAGTGCAGATCGCCTCTTTATTGGGACGAAGTCGGAGAATCTGGTTTGATTGGACCGGAGATTGTTCACCAAACTACAGATAAGATCCAGTTCATTCGGCAACGTATTTTGACAGCTCAGAGTCGCCAAAAGAGTTATGCAGATGGTAGGAGGCGGGAGCTGGAGTTTGAGGTAGGAGATGAGGTGTTCTTGAAGATATCGCCGTTTAAGGGTGTGATGAGATTTGGGAAAAGAGGGAAGCTGTAATATCCGGCTTGTACGGATTCCAGATATAAGGTATTATATTATTATTTTATTATATAATGGCATTTTTGGTAAATATGTCAAATCAGGTCCGTTTACCGAAAAGAAAGCGTCATTACGATCCTAACGATTAATAAGAATTTTAAGGAAATTATGGGAATTTTCGGAGACCAAACACTATGTTCCGAGTAAATACACTTTTCGTAATGTAAAAGACGTTCTCGTAAAAATAGTAAACGAGGTCCAAATTGTGAACGGACAGTTTTAATAAATCCCAAATAATAAGTTGGACTTGTTGGTGAAATTAGGAGGTTTGGTGAACCCGGATTGTTAGCCAATTAACGAACCGAAGGAAGAAAAACTAAAGAAGGGCAAAATAGTAATTTTGCAAAGTAAATTAATAAAAACTATATTTCTTTTCTCTTTCTCCTCGGCAGAACACTTTCTTCTCTGTTATTTTGTTTTCTCTTTTTCCTCTGCACGACGGAACCCTCTTCCTCAGGCGATTTCTCACTTCAACCTCCGATCTTCCTTCCGATTGTCTCCATTCTTCTCGATTCTTCCTTCAATCGACGTTCTAGGTATGAACCTACGATCTTAGAGCTTTTATTTCGATGATTTCGGAGTTTTAAATAATTAGGTTCGTTTAGGGTTTCGACTTAAAATGAGATTTAGGGTTCGTAATTAATAGGTTAGTCTTAAATAAGTATCTATTGAACGTATTAAACGTTATTGGACGAAGTTGGATCAATTCGTGAAAAAATTTAAAATCGAGAATTTTAGGATTTTCAGAAAAGTTCGTAATTCGAGAATTGAGGTGCCGAGCAGTAAATTTCTCAAATAAATGGCTCGATGAAATGGATTAAAACTTTAGAAAGCTTAGTCAAGGTTTTGACAATTTGGAAGTTTATTAACTTAAACTTGTTTTAACGTCAATCCTTGTAAATTGCTTAGGTAAACAGCGCTCGTGGACGAAGCTTGGATTGCAGCGTGCACGAGGTAAGTTCTCGTGACCTTCTTTGGCCAATTGGCCTACACCGTACGTCGAATGTCGTCTCGAGGAGTTTTGGAGATGCCTTTAGTTAGTTTTGCTCGGGTTGGGTAGCTAGGTTTTAGGAGTTTATAGTTTATGCTTTTACAGTCATATATTATTGCTTGTTTACTGTAAGTTATTGAACTGTTCACGCATCACTTGTTTTAAAGAAAAGCATGAAAATGAATTTCCACACAGAGTTTTAAAGATAACGTAATGCATTGCATCGGCCGAAAGGCTTATTGATCATTGGCCGTAAGGCTTATTGTGCATTGGCCGAAAGGCGTATTGTATTGGCCGAAAGGCGTATTGTATTGGCCGAAAGGCGTATTGTATTGGCCGAAAGGCGTATTGATATAACTGTGCCGAAAGGCGTATTGATATAACTGTGCCGAAAGGCGTATTGATATAACTGTGCCGAAAGGCGTATTGAGCATAGCATTGGCCGAAAGGCGTATTGATATAACTGTGCCGAAAGGCGTATTGAGCATAGCATTGGCCGAAAGGCGTATTGAGCATAGCATTGGCCGAAAGGCTTATTGTATTGGCCGAAAGGCGTATTGAGCATAATATTGGCCAAAGGGCGTATTGTATTGGCCGAAAGGCGTATTGTATTGGCCGAAAGGCGTATTGTATTGGTCGAAAGGCGTATTGAGCATTGCATAGTAAGATAAAATAAAGCATGGTTTATCGAACTCATACGCACAGCATGCATAGCATTTACTAGAGCTTACTGAGATTTCATCTCATAGTGTATTGTATGGTATAGGTGACCTAGATACCGAGGAACCAGGTGAGGATGGGATTCCTCCTCCTGAGACATGATACAGTTGACGGAGGATGGCTGCGGTGGTGTGCTGGCGCAGTCGAGGCTTAACCGACCCGTGGGAAGTATGTACAGAGTTTTGAGGGTTTTATGGACATTTTGGGCTGTTGGATAGTATGTATAGATAGTATAGGATGTTGTTACTGATAGATTATAGGTTTATATAACGGATCAAATGTTTGGTAAATAGTACATAGAAAATGTTTTGATTTAACACTTATTATTTAACGTCATAGAAATGTTTTAAATGGTTTCAAGATCGGTACGGATACGCTCGAGTTTTAGAGCTATCCACGCCGTTCGTTTTTAGAAAGTTTTATCACGTAATTAAGTGCGTCTAGAGTACGTGTAATTTGCACGTTTAGTGGTAATTGTGGATGAAATGAGAGATATGTTGAATTGTTTGGTGTGCAGGGAAGGTGAATAAAAGTGGGTGTTGCTCTCTGGAATTTGGATTCCAGAGGGCGATCGTATAAAAATTTGTACAAGGAAAGAAGTGAAGGAAAGAAAAGAAGAAGTCGCTGGAGGTGTGCAGCGATCGGGCGCTGTGCTTGGCAGCGATCAGGCGCTGCAAGCCAGCGCTTGGCAGCGACCGAGCGCAGCGCTTGGCAGCGATCGGGCGCTGCAAGCCAGCGCTTGGCAGCGACCGAGCGCTGCACGTAGCAGCGATCGGGCGCTGCCCTCGATCGCTGATACAGCAATCGGGCGCTGCCCTCGATCGCTGATGCAGCGCGCAGAATTTCGATTCTGCCCTCCCATTTGTTTTAATTTAAATTAGTTTTAATTTAAATAGTTTTAATATTTGTTTTAAATGTTTTAAAGCTAGATTTAAATTCCGATTTCGATTCTGGTTTCGATTTCGGTTTAGGTCCCGCCTAGAGTTTAATTAAAGATATTAGGATAAAAAAAAAAATATATATAGTACGGAAATACGGGTACAGTTTTAGGGTCGTTACAGAAGCTGACTCCGAGATATGTTGGTCCATTCCCGATTGTAAAGTGAGTAGGAAAGACGGCGTATCAATTGGAGTTGCCTGCTTCAATGGAGGGTGTGCACAACGTTTTCCATGTATCGATGCTGCGAAAGTGCCTTAGGGATCCATCGCATGTCGTAGTGCAGGAAGAGATCGAAGTGCAGCCTACATTGTCCTACGAGGAAAAACCAGTGGATATTTTGGATTTTGCGGTGAAGAAGTTGCGTAACAAAGACATTCCACTAGTGAAAGTGCTGTGGCGCAACCACAACGTTGAGGAGGCAACGTGGGAGCGTCAACAGGACATGATGGAGCGCTATCCTTAGCTCTTCAGGTACGCAAATTTTGAGGACAAAATTTTTGTAAGGAGGGTGGATTGTAACACCCGAGAATTTCCTAATACGTGCGTAACCTTAGATTAGACGTGTTAGGAGAGTTTAATTATGCAAGTCTAGTATTGTGCATTGAAGTGAAATAGAAAAGAGAAAACAACCAATGGGAATTGGTCAAACTCTTGTGATTGGTTGAAATGGGTGTTTGAAAGTCAAACAACCAATGCGATTTTTGCATACATTAATTGTATGAAAAATCTTAATAAAACAAAGGAATGAAAATGGAAGAGATGTATGGCATGGCACGTTGGAAGACAAAGGAGAAAATGAGGGTTTAAAGTGAAATTATAAAGATTTAGGTGGTAAAAACAAAAAGGTGAAAAAGTTAATTGTTTAAAATGATAAAATTGTAAAATTTGGAGTCATCTTCCTCCTCTTGTCTTCCCTCCCACAAACCAGCAACCCTAGAGCCTCCTCTCCTCCATCTTCTCAAGTTCTTCAAGGGATTTCAAGGTAAAAATAAGTAGGTTTTGGTTTTATGCACTTAAAGTGAAGTTTATTGAAGGTTTTAGTGAGTTTTAAGTGATTTTGATTAGGGTTTGGAAACCCTAATTCTTGACCTCCGAAATTTGAGTTGAAATGTTAGATTTCTTTCTTATTTTGATGATTTGGTTGTTGAATGACTTAGTTTAGGTTGTTGGGGTGGTTGGATTGAGGATTGGAAGTGAAAGTGTGAAAAATCAGTTTTTACCCTAAAGTGCACCGGTTCTGTTTTGGCATGTCCGACTTAGCCTTTGTGTTCGGATGGTTGATTTGAGTGATTCAATGGATAGTAGACGTGTAGAGGTTTTCGAGTTGGGGTGGCACGTCGAAATCCGTTGCAAAATGAGGGAATTATGACCGTTTGAAATTAGACGGTCAATTTTGGGGTAAAGATCGGGTTGGGAGTTGTGTTATAGTTCTATTAGTTAGGTTAAGAATTTCCTTAGAGTTTGTAAATTTCTAAGTTGATTTCTCGTCATTTTTAGGTGATCGAACGTGTGATTTTGTTGGACGGAGTGAACGAGAAAGTATCGAGCAGCAACCAGGTAAGTAGTGTATGAGTGTTTGTTGCCTTCGGGCCTACACCATAGAACGGTAGGGATTGGTTGTTTGTTTGTTATGTTTTGCTTTTGTTATGCATCGGGTGTCATGCATCATTGTTTTCTAAACTACGAAATCACGTGTTTTTGCATGTTTGAGTGGTGAGGATGATGTGGAAGAAAGATAAGAAGTGTTATGCAACTTGGTCTCGAGTAGAATAGCTTCGTCGGGCAAGTGGCTCGTTGAGCACCCCGCGAGGGATTTTATTCGAGATGCCTTGTTAATGTACGTAATGTGTCGTGAGTATGAATTCCTCGACCTGTTCGTGCTTTAAGTGCACAATGAGGATTCTACGATCGATTGGGGGAGATTCGTGTTGGCCGTCCTGGACTGTGTTGGGACGTGTGCCTCCGGTCTAGCTCCGTGGATCAAGGCATGGCCGTCCTGGACTGTGTGGGGGCGTGTGCCTACTTGATTCACCTGGAAGTGAAAGATAAATGCAATTGAAATGAAAAGAAAGTAACTGAGTGTGTAGAAACTGCATGTTAGGATTGAGTCGAGCATTTAGCGTGTCGTTGTGCATTATTTCCCTACTTGCTAAGCGTTAGGCTTACCTTTTTGTGTTCTATGGTGTAGGTGACGAGTGTTTTTGACAGGTGAGGTCGATGAGACAGCTCAGGATTAGGCCGCAGTCGGAGAAGTACGGAGTCCGCCGGTGCAGGCCATTGTCGGGGCGTCTGGACCACTATCCTTCTTCGGGTATTTTGTGGGAGTGTGGTAAATAGTTTGAAAGGATTATGGTTTAAGAAATGTTAAGGAAAAATAGTGGTTTGTTTATGTTTTAATACATTGTGTTTATAAATGTTTTCGTATTAAATATTAACGTTTTCGAGTCGGTGGAGTTTTGGATGATGGTTGTGGTATTTGGAAACTTGAAAATATATATTTTGTGTTTGGATTTAAAGTTTTGGGTTTTTAAGATTTTAGGCGTTATGCCGCTCGTTTTGATTTTAAAATAATTAACGTCGGGTTAACTTTGCTACTTTTGTATTTCTCCGTTTGAAGTCGGTTTTCCAAAATTTTTATGGGCTTTGAAGGTTTAGGTGTCGGGAAGGTATGTTTAAATTTTCGGAATTTTTGGAGGTGTTTTAGTTGTAGAAAAATGAAGGAAAGTCAAGGAAAGTCGAAAAGTCGGGGAAAAGTCAGGTTTTTGGGCGTTTTGGGGTCAAAAACCCGAGGGGGTGGCGATTGGACGCCATGGGAAGGCGAGCAATCGCCTCTGGGCGATTTTTGGCGGAAACGGCAGAGAAGGTGGCGATTAGTCGCCACCGGGAGGCGAATAATCGCCTCCGACACCAGCTGGGCGCGCAAGGGCGCGCGCTGAGCGCGCATTAGGTGCGCTCTGTGCGCGCGCCAGGGGCGCGTGGGCGCGTGGCGCGAGCGCTGTGAGCGCGCGCGGCGCCCAGCAGCGCCCCTCCTTGTTTTTTTTTCTAAAATTTTTTTTTAAACTCCAATTTTTCCAAACCATTTTAACCTGACATTTTTCCAACGTATTTCAAAGTATTTTAGACACGCTTTCCAAGAAAAATTGAAGGTTCGGAAAACCCAAAAACCGAGTCGAGAATTTTATTAAATTACTTTTAAACGTCGTTTAAACACGGGATTTGTTTTCAACGTAACGCACGGGCCCGGGGCAGGTTCGGGGCGTTACATTAAGCCTTCGTTTCTTTTGGCTGAGTTATTTCTTAATATTATAGCTGATTATTCAAATGTTGTTTCATAGTTTTGCTCAGCTCTGTTCTGCTCAAATGAATTTCTCCGCTGCAAAATTTTCAATGTTTACCTTGTAAAATGTCAATTTTGTCCATTGAGTGAAGTTTTAGAATTTTTCAAAAATCCTATAGTTCGGTTCAGTATCTTGTGTAGCGAACCGGGTTCGGAAAACTCGGGGCGTTACAGTATGGTATCAGAGACATTCAGTTAAACCGTTCAAAAGATTACTCATCAGTGCCGATCGTCGCATGAGAGTACTCCAACAACTGTAAGTGTTTATGTTAGCCTTAGTTATTAGATGTTTATGAGAGTAGTTAACCCTGTGCAGGAAATCTAGTAAGATGTCTAGACGACCAGGCAGACCAAAAGTACCAAGAGAGATACTAAATCCGGAACGTGAAGAAGATCCTAGTGTGATTAGGCAGTTGACAGATTTAGTGCGTCAGCGAACAGACCTAGTGCGTCAGTAGTCCGATCAGTTAGGAGTGCTGTTGAACCGAGAGGTACAAGGAAGTTCCAACTCGAGTTCTAGCAATGAACATTCTGGAGATAGATTCAGGAGGCTACGACCACCCACGTTTGATGGACAGTCATCTGATCCGGTTATTGCTGAAGGGTGGCTTAGAAAGATTGAGAGTATGTTTAGGTGCGCCAACATTGGAGAAGGAGACAAGGTCACGTTGGCAACGTTTCATTTGGCTGGTGATGCTCAACTCTGGTGGGAAACAATAGAGACCACCACTGATGTTTTGGCGATGCCTTGGTCACGATTCAAGGACATTTTCTATGAGAAGTATTTTAGCAACACTGTCCAAACTGCAAAGAAGTTGGAATTTCTGAACTTGAAGTCCCTGTCCAGGTTTGCTGGACATTTTGCTCACAGGGACGAGGATAAAATGTTCAAATTTGTACATGGGCTGAAGCCAGAAATTTACCGAGGAGTTAAATTTTGTGGTATTAAAGGCTTGACATTCAGTGAAGTTGTGTCAACTGCTCTGGAAGTGGAAGAAGCTGAAAGGAAGTGTGCTGGACCAAAGGAGGTCCCATAAAAGTTTGTCCAGCTACACCAACAAAGAGGAATGAAGAGGCCTAGTGAAGGCCAGAATAGCCACGGAGCAGGAGGGAAGATACAGAATGTCAGGAAATTCCCCCAGTGTCCTAAGTGTTTGAAGAACCACCCAGGCGAGTGTAGATTGGGCTTTGGGAAGTGTTTTAACTGTGAGGAGGTTGGACACACGATCAAAGAATGTTCGAAGCCTAGAATCACCAGATGCTACAATTGTAACAAAGTCGGCCATATTAGCAGAGACTGCCCAGCTTCTAAGAGTGGCCCCGCTATGATTAAACCGAGGATATTCTCCATGATGGAGTCGGGTGAGGGACAACCTGCTGTTGTATCAGGTACTATATTGATCAACTCTGTACCTGCTTTTACTTTAATAGATTCTGGTGCAACACATTCATTTATAGCATCTGCATTTGCTGTTAAGCTAGATGTACAACCTACGCCATCTGAACATATGTTTAATGTCACGTTACCCTCCGGTGAATGCATGCACTCTAGCCGAGTGATGCTTAATAGTGTGGTGATAGTGGGAAACAAGAATTTACCTGCTGATCTCATTATTATGGATATAATGGGATTTGATGTAATCCTAGGGATGGACTGGTTGTTTAAGTACCATGCCACAATTGATTGTAGGCTGGAATAGTTAGCTCCCAACCCCCTGGTAGTTCGAAACATACCTTTCAAGCTTCGAAGAAGAATAAGGAAATGTCTATGATGACTTCTATTAACACTAGACCTTCCTCATGTGGAGAGTATTTGTGCTTCTTAGCTAGCGTTTTAGATACACAACTTGTAGGAAAAGAAAATCCTCAAAATGTCTTAGTCATCCAAGACTTTCCAGAAGTATTTTTGGATGACCTTACTGGCTTACCACCAGATAGGAAAATTGAATTTGTTGTAGATGTTTACCCCGGCGCCGAGCCTGTGTCTAAGAATCCATATAGGCTAGCGCCAACAGAACTTAAGGAATTAAAGAAGCAGTTGGAGGATCTATTAGAGAAAGGGTTCATACGTCCTAGCTTTTCACCGTGGGGTGCACCTGTCCTTTTTGTCAAAAAGAAGATGGATCAAAGCGGATGTGCATTGATTATCGGGAACTAAATAAGCTAACTGTCAAGAACAAGTATCCATTGCCAAGGATTGACGATTTATTCGACCAACTTAATGGTGCAAGAGTCTTCTCTAAAATTGATCTAAGGTCAGGTTACTATCAATTGAAAGTCAAATATGAAGATATCCCAAAGACTGCCTTTCGCACAAGGTATGGACATTACGAGTTTTTGGTTATGTCCTTTGGATTGAAAAATGCACCGGCGGCCTTCATGGACCTTATGAATAGAGTGTTCCATGACTATTTAGATAAATTTGTCATAGTGTTTATAGATGACATCCTAATCTATTCTAGTTGTAAGGATGAGCATGCAAGGCACTTGAGCTTGGTGTTAAGATTACTAAGGCAGCACCAACTTTATGCTAAGTTTTCCAAATGTGAGTTATGGTTAGACAGAGTTCACTTTCTTGGCCACGTGATCTCTGGAGATGGAATATCTGTCGATCCAGCCAAGGTTCAAGCAGTTAAGGAGTGGTCCCAACAGAAGAGTGCTGTAGATATTCGGAGTTTCCTTGGATTAGCAGGATATTATAGAAAATTTATTAAAGGATTTTCGAAGATTGCAACACCCCTCACTCGGTTAACAAGGAAAGATATCAAGTATGCTTGGACAGAGGAGTGTGAATCCAGTTTCCAAACCTTGAAAAAGAAATTGACCAATGCCCCAATATTAACACTTCCCGTTGAGAATGGTAAATTTAGCATTTACTGTGATGCATCAAAGATTGGACTTGGCTGTGTCTTGATGCAAGAGGGAAAGGTAATAGCCTATCCTTCTAGACAGTTGAAAATTCATGAGAAGAATTACCTTACACATGACTTGGAATTAGCTGCAGTGGTATTTGCACTTAAGATTTGGAGGCATTACCTATATGGACAAACTTGTGAAATATTCTCGGACCATAAAAGTTTGAAATATATCTTCACACAAAAGGAATTAAATATGAGGCAACGTCGATGGTTGGAATTTATAAAGGATTATGATTTTGAGATTAAACACCATCCCGGCAAAGCTAACGTAGTGGCCGATGCTTTGAGCAGAGTGACAACTTCAGCCTCAGCCTTGATTCTTGACGTACCATTAGCCTTAGAGTCTGAATTCCAAAGGTTTAATCTAGAAGCAGTATCCAGTGTATCAGCTATGCTTTCAGCCATAACCTTAAAGCCTACTATTCTGGAGAAAATAAAGGAAGCTCAGACGAATGATGTAGAGTGCAACAAGTACAGATTAAGCATAGAATCTACTGTTAATTCAGATTTCAATTATTCCAATGATGGGATCCTTAAGTTTAGAAATAGATGGTTTGTTCCTGCCATTAAAGAACTTCAAGATGAGATTCTTTCTGAAGCACATTCTTCTAGATTTTCTGTCCACCCTGGAAGTACGAAGATGTACAAGGACCTCAAACAGCATTATTGGTGGCCAAGTATGAAAATGTGTGTGGCAGAGTATGTAGGATTATGTTTGTGTTGTCAGCAGATTAAAGTTGAGCATCAGAGGCCTGCAAGAATATTACAACTCTTACCAGTTCCCGAATGGAAATGGGAACAAATAACAATGGACTTTATTGTGGGATATGATGCAATCTGGGTAATAGTTGATCGATTAACCAAATCTGCCTACTTTCTGCCTATGAGGATGACATACTCGATGGATCAGCTTGCTGAATTGTATGTGTAAGAGATTGTTAGGTTACATGGAGTTCCAAGTACCATAGTTTCAGACCGAGATTCTAGATTTACATCTAAGTTTTGGAAGAGTTTGCACAAGGCTATGGGAACACAGCTTAGTTTTAGCACAACTTTTCACCCTCAAACAGACGGACAATCCGAGAGAACTATTCAGACCTTAGAAGATATGCTCCGTGCATGCATATTAGATTTTCAAGGATCTTGGAGTAAATATTTATCATTGGTGCAGATCTCCTTTGTACTGGGATGAAGTTGGTGAAGCACAGTTGCTTGGTCCTGACATTGTGTAACAAGCTGTTGAGAAGGTTGCCCTCATCCGCCAGAGGATCTTAACAGCTCAAAGCCGACAGAAAAGCTATGCCGACAGAAGATGTAGAGAATTAGAGTTTGAAGTAGGTGATGAAGTTTTTCTTAAGGTATCACCATTCAAAGGAGTTGTGAGATTTGGTAAGAGAGGCAAGTTGAACCCCAGATTTATTGGACCCTTTTCAATCTTGAAAAGGATTGGGAAGGCAGCTTATGAATTACAGCTACCAACCTCTATGGAAGGAATCCATAATGTGTTCCATGTTTCCATGTTGAAGAAGTGTGTGCGAAATCCATCACAGATTGTGGAACAGCAGTGTATTAAAGTTCATCCTACTCTTGCATATGAGGAAAAACCAGTAAGGATCCTAGACTATGCTGTGAAAGTGTTGCGCAACAAAGAAGTTCAACTGGTGAAAGTCTTATGGCATAACCAGAACATAGAGGAGACAACTTGGGAGCGCCAGCAAGACATGATGGACCAACATCCAGAATTATTCAGGTATTGAATTTTGAGGACAAAATAATTTTAAGGAGGGTAGATTGTAGCACCCGGTTTCATTGAACTAACTTATCTTATCAACTAATAGTATACATTTTATGGATGAAATTGGGGGAAATATTGATTAGGTTAATGAGTGACTAAGTAAGGGCATAATGGTAAATTGAGACCTATAGTAATAACCTATTTAAAGAAAGAGACTTTGTGATTAATGCACTGTAGCCGCCACAATTCCCTATATTTCCTCTTTCGGTTTTCAGCTCAAGCAGCAGAGCTCCCTAGGCGATTCTTCTACTTGATTCTCCTCCGAACTAGGTGAGTCCTATTTTCGATTCCTTGCTGTAATAGTAGCTAGCGATGATTGGGGAGAGCATAAATATGAGTTTTGTGAATGTCGTATGAGTGAGCTAGTTCGGGTTTTGTGGTAAATCGGGAATGCTCAATGAACTAAGCTTCCAAACTAGTGTCTTTAGAATTCTAGCGGTTTAGAATGAAGTTTAGAGAAAGTCTAATGTATGTTCTGTCTATGGCTTTAGGTTTGAGTAAGCTCCCTGAGGTACTCTTCCACCCAATACTTTCCAGGAGACTAGGTAAATAAAGTATGCTTGTGCCTTCGGGCCTACATCACAAAACAGTAGGATTGTGTATGCTTGAATGTGTTTGTATATCATGCATCATATTTTGAAAGTATGCAAAAATGAATTTACATGAAATGACATGGTAAAGAATGAACAGACTGTAACAGTGGTTAAGGGAACTAATCCGCCCCTTAATCAAGAGAGAGGAAGTATGACTTTGGGGAAAATGATCCAAATCCCAATTTCACAGGGGGATCTGAACAGTTGTTAAGGGAACTAATCCGCCCCTTAATCAAGAGAGATGATATATGACTTTGGGAGAAGTGATCCAACTCCCAATTTCACAGGGATATCAGATCAGAAACGAATGCATATGCAACTAAGATGAGAAAGTAGAAACTGCATGTTTATGAATTTATGTTTCAACATTTCATTTCATTACTGCTTTACTTACTTAGCATTAGGCTAATAGATGAGTTTTGTGATGTAGGTGAAGAAGTGACAGCAGGTGTGTTCTCTGAGTTTGCTGAGAACTAGGCAGGTTGGAGGGGTGCATTTATGCACCGATCTGGTAACTGATGGGGCGGTTTAACTGGTGTTAGTAGATGAGAAGGTTTAGTGAACCATGATTCAATTTAAGTATGTTGAGAGTTTTTTTGTGACAGTGGGAGTTTTAATGTTTTGAATACATTTTAGACCTTTATGATAATGAAACTCTGTTGTTTTAATAGTGTTTTTACCAAATCTTGGAGTAATGCACGGATTTAAGTAGTTTTGAATGATTTTTAGTAAAATGCTCAAGTTCTTTTAGTAGTCGGAGTTTTCTTTGTTTAGAGTGAAATTGTTGCTATGCTTTTTTGTTGTGTATTATTGATCTATCGGTAGATGATGTCTATCGACAGATGACGAGTATTTTTGGTCGGTCTATCGATGGATTTAGTCCATCGGTAGAAGTCGAGAGTTTTGTCTACTAGTGGATGTAGTCCATCAGTGGATGTGAGTATTAAAATTTGTCGTTTTATGACCGGGTGATGTCGAGTATTATATCTATCGGATGATGTAGGCAGTAGATTTGTCGTTTTGTAATCGGAAGATGTAGAAAGAAATTTGTCGTTTTGCGATCGGCAGATGTTACTTGAGGATTTTGTCGCCTAGTGACCGGATGACGCAACTTGTTCTATCGGTGGATGTGTGCAGCCGACGCGTCGTCGGCAGATGTGAGCAGATGACGTGTGAAGTCGACGTGTCCATTCTATCTCTGCTTTCATCGCTGAGTCTTTTGTCCCTACTTCTACCGCTGGCACTGTTTGGCGGTAGAAACCTTCTGTTTCTGTTTCTGCCTCTACCGTTGACTTTGTTCAGCGGAAGATGCGTTTGACTTTTTAAGTATTTCACGCTAAAGCCTTCGTTTCTTTTGGCTGAGTTATTTCTTAATATTATAGCTGATTATTCAAACGTTTTTTCATAGTTTTGCTCAGCTCTGTTCTGCTCAAATGAATTTCTCCGTTGCAAAATTTTCAATGTTTACCTTGTAAAATGTCAATTTTGTCCATTGAGTGAAGTTTTAGAATTTTTCAAAAATCCTATAGTTCAGTTCAGTATCTTGTGTAGCGAACCGGGTTCGGAAAACTCGGGGCGTTACACAATGCTAATTCATTCTCATTAAATACCACATCTCAGCTAATAATTATTTACTGCTTGCCAAGTTCAATACACCACACCTTGTATCCTCTCACGCTGTCAAGATATCCCAAGAAAATACACTTCTTTGCTCGAGGCTTCAGTTTCTCTTGTTTTATGTGTGCATAGGCTGCACACCCAAACACCTTTAGCCTCCCATATTTTGCTGGTTCCCCATGTCATAACTCATATGACGTCTTGAACCCCAATGCTGTGGAAGGACATAGATTAATCAGATATCCTACGATTTGGACAGCTTCTGGCCAAAACAACTTGGGTAAGTAAACCCTATGTAAGAAGCATACATCTTACCCTCTCTAAGATCGGTCTATTCATCCTCCTGGCCAAACAATTCTATTGTGGAGTGTGTCTAACACTCCGGTGTCTCACGATGCCCTTCTTTTTACAGTAAGCATCAAATACTTAAGAGCAATACTCCAAACCATTATCAGTTCTCAACTTTTTTACCCTCTGGTTGGTCTAAGTTTCCACCATCTTTTTCCAGATTCTAAAAGTATCAAATACCTAATCTTTGGTCTTCAGACAGTACTCCCAAAGCCTCTGTGAATAGTCATCAATGATGGACATGAAATAATGCCCTCTTCCCTTTGAAGCAACCCTGGCTGGTCTCCATAAATCAGAGTGAACATAATCCAACACTCCTTCATATTTATGCATAGCCGATGTAAACTTCACTCTACTAGACTTTTCGAGAACACAATTCTTACAAAACTCCCACTGCAATGCTACAACATCACCCAATAGCTCTTGTTTCGACAATTCATGAAGCTCGCATTAACTAACGTGTCTGAGCCTCAAATGCCATAACCGAGTCTTCTCTTTCACACTATCAACAATATTTACAGACTTGCTAATAACTATCTTATAATTTAGAGAAAACAAATCATTTCTCTAAACTCCCTTCATCAGAACCATTGACCTTTTAATGATTTTCATGCTCCGGTTTTCAACTTTCATCATGCAACCAGAATTATCTAACATGTCGATTGATAGAAGTTTACGTTTAAGCTGAGGAACATATCTCATGTTCTTGACTTTTCGAATGCTCCATCAAACATCATAATTTACACCGATCTCGTGCCTTGTATGGTGCACGATTTGTTATTGCCGGGTAACACTTCTCCACCTTTGCATGTCTGGAAATCTTGAAGTCACTCCTTTCTCGGAGTCATATGAAATGAACACCCCAAATCAAAGATTCATTGTTCACCGGAATCCTTCACTGATGCAACTAGAACGTCTGAAGAGTTATAATTATTTGAAACCACCAAAGCATCACCAGTCTCGATTTTCATCTCGGCCATCCTTCTCTTTAGTTCATGGCAATCCTTCCTGAAATGTTCTTCTTTGTTGTAAAAGAAACACTTCTTGCATTGCCTGAATTTTGATCATGCCCTATTCTTCAATTTCTTCTTATCACGGGTTTGAGTTCTTCCTCGTACCGATAACCCCTCTACATCTAAAGCTTCCTTATGTCTAGTTTTCCGCTGGAGCTCCTTCGAATGTAGTGCAGTCTTTACCTCTGTAATCGTTAGGGTTTACTTCCCATAGAACATAGTGTCGACGAAATGCTCGTATTGCATCAGTAGAGAACTCAACAGGATAATAGATTGATAATCTTCTTCTATCTTGACGCCGATGCTATTGAAGTCCAAGATTATTTTGTTGAAATCATCAACATGTTTCTGCATGTCCTTGGATTCCTCCATCGTGATTGTATACAACTTCTTTTTCAAGTACAGATTGTAACGCCCCCGAATCCACCCTGGCTCGGTGCGCTACATTGCTAACCAGTCCCGCGTTAAAACATAATTTTCTTAAGCCCCAAAACATAAAACTAAACTGACACAGCTGAATTTAAAGCTAAGTCTCTCGAAACTCTCTTATGTCATACCTAGCTGCCTAGACTCACTAATTCCCTTATTCCTAACCATTAAGCACCACGGCGTCCTTCCCGAAAATTTTGGCAAAGTAACGCCTGTAAATGGCGCCTCCAAAATGCTAGGTACCTACAAACGAATAAAACCCTACCAATCCAGAATACTTCTACTCAACTTATCCAGCATACGAAATCACCAAATAATAGTAAAGATGGAAACTAAAATGCTAAAATCCTTAATCGAAGAAAGTCCACAATACAGGGCGAAACATCACCCTTAACTATGACTATATACACTAAATACAAATAGCTATGCAATAACTCTAAAAACAACATCAACCAAAAAGACAACTCTACAAACCACCAAAATAAATGTAAATTATACATGATCCAAAATACTGTTCCACCCACATCTTTTTGAAGACCATGGTCGAGACGCCCCGACAATAGCCTGCACCGGCATACTCCATGCATCACCAACTGCTGCCTAGTCCTGGCTGTCTCATCCACCTCACCTGAGCTCCCTCGTCACCTACACCGCAGAACACGCACACACACGTAAGCTTACGCTTAGCAAGTAGGGAAAAGAAATATAAACATGCACGACGCACCCACACCGTCCTAACACATGCAATCTCTACTCACTCTGTTGTTTTCGTTTTATTTAATCTTTCCACTTTCACGCGTGAATCAAGTAGACACACATCCGAGCTCCCCGCTCATTGGACAGCCACGCCTTGACCCACGGAGCAAGATTGGCCAGCTCACGCCCGGGTCCCCCCCATTGGACGGCCGCACACAATCTTCTCCCTTCCCCTGTCATATGTGAATCAAGTAGGCACACATCCGAGCTCCCTGCTCATTGGACGGCCACGCCTTGATCCACGGAGCAAGATCTGCCAGCTCACGCCCGGGTCCCCCCCATTGGACGGCAGCACACAATCTTCTACAATAGCACTTACGTATTTTCAACTTTATATCTCGAGTAGAGTCCCAACTCACTGCCTCCCCGACATATTACAAGTGCCTCCCCGGAAAAAATGCCTCCCTGGCATGTTACAAGTGCCTCCCCGGCAACTTGCCTAACCTGGCGACTCTACTCAACTTTATTTTGCTTAATCTTTCTTGTTAGGTTTCACACTCACCTTTCACGTCATGCACAAACTCATTTTCGTAACGATACTCAACACGTGCTTAACATAAATAAATCAAGTAACTTAAAAAGATGCATGATACTCAACACGTGCTTAACATAAAACTAACAAAAATCAAACAATAATCCTACCGTTCCGTGGTGTAGGCCCAAAGGCAAAACGAAGGTATTCCACTACTTACCTGGCATCCTAACTCGCTGAGGATATTCGGTTACCTGTCCACCTACGGCTCGACCTACGACAAATAGTAAAACTTTATTAAAATCAAGCCTACATCCACTAATTTACTCTCAAACTACTATTTCTAGCCTAATCCAACTAAAACCTAACTAAACGGGCCATTAATTTGGGTTCGGTAAAAACCAACCTGAAACTCAAACGTGCATAACTTACGCGTCGGATATCGGAATCGAATGATTCCAGCGGCCACGTACTCTTCTAATAACCTATTTTAACCTGCCAAAAGGAATTTTAAAACAAACGACCGTAGCTTGGTCAAAAATCAGAAAACCCGAATCTGCCCTTTACCCGGAATTTCCTCTTTTCTAGTTTTTCATCAATTCTCATCCAATTCCTTACCAATCTATCATATTCTAACGTATTAAGCATAAATTAGGGCTTCCAATTTCAGAAACCCAAAATCCCAGATTTCCCCCTCACGGTTTTCTCCCTGAAAACTGAGATACCACAGCCCACCTGCGAACACTCGCCTCACATCCCTAATTCCCCCACATTTCCGTCACAAATCGACCAAAGAATCAACCCAACTCGTAGACCACTCCACTGCTCGTCTGAACGGTGGTCGGAAATGCCTGGTCGCCGTCGGAGGGAGGTCACTCGCGCTCTTCTCTCTGCGTCGGGAGCTCGGGCCGAAGAGAAACAGAATGGCTTCTTCGTGAAGCCATTCTAATTTTCTATAAAAATTAGTTTATTTTTTATTTTATTTAATCTTTTTGTTATTTTATTTATTTTTATAAAAGCAAATTCCTAAATCGCCCTCTCGTAATTTCGGCCATATCGAATTTCATTCAATCTCGTTATTAAATTATAACCCACGGCTTAATTTCACTAGAAATACCCGAACCTAAATTAAGAAACCATCTAGTTCCACCAAATTTATTCACTTTCTTTTAAATTAATTAAAACAACCTATTTTATTATTCTCGTATTTTCTCTCCAATTTTTCCCTTAAAAATCCCGGGTGTTACAATCCACCTTCCTTACAAAAATTTTGTCCTCAAAATTTGTGGCCTTGTTATTCCTCAATGTACTCATCTCAACTCTACCCTCTTAACTTTAGGGTTGCCACACTAAATCTTAACTACTTCTACGACCTAATCAGCTATTAGTCTGTCAACTTAAATCCTAACTTAAATCCTTGGTCAACTAGTAAATTTCTCACGACAGAGCACTTAGGCATCCTATTAGTTAACATCGTTTGACTGAAATACATATCGTGTAATCCACAGTCCTAAATCTTCCTAACTAAGTTCACCTAGTCACTTACTTTTCTATCAAACAATCTCAAACCTGCAAAGTCATCTCCATAGCGTAACACTAGAACCTATGAAGTAAACTTCTTACCCTTAGTTCTAGATTTCAAATTCCCTTCGATCTTACTATCGCATCATACCCCTATTTCTCATTCTAACATCATCCACGTACTCCGAACTCTCACTATCTAAATCAATTCACTATACACTCGAAATCCTAACTGAGTCTTCATTCACTTCAAATTGGCAACTCTCTACGATTCTAAATTAGGTCATTCTAAACTATACATCCTAAACTATACACCACAACGCTCAATAATCCATACAATTATTGACTTCACAACACTTTTTTACATCTCCCAAAGTTTTCATGTTTCTAACCTCGCTCCTTATAGCTTGAGTATTTATATGTCTATTAACTTCAATTAAATCAATTATCACCTATACTTTCAAATCTTTCCAACTTAATTCCAACTCTAACTCCTCTAATCTAATGCTCATCCACATTCATCACCACATACATAACTACCTCACATCACCAAGATATCTTACTACCGTAACACTAAGAACTCAGTACATAAACATCTTATCCTAAATCCTTAAGTTTTAACTTTCTTTCTATTCTACCTTCTCACTCCTAACTTATCACTTCTATCTCTTACACTTATTTATATTAGCCAATCAAGACAATTTATACCTCAAACAATGACATTTCATTAGTTATTCCAACACAACCCTCATAGTCAAAGCTCTCATCTCTTAAACCTATCAACTATTCCTCAAAGTATATTCTGAATCTTCGTACTTACATTCACTATGCTCAATTTGTCTAACCCCTAATTTCAGTCATTACCAAACACTCAAATTCTTAAGTCTAAACTAACTCTTTCCCGACTTTACACTCGACACCCGGAATGATATTTACGCCCTTCCTTTCGACCTCAAAATTTCCATAATATTTACGCACTTCGTGTCTTCCTATGCACTATTCTCCAATAGAATTTACTAATCTCCTCACTTACCTCACTATTCACCAACTAACATAGTTCAAACGCCTAACTTAGTCTAACTTTCATAACTATGTACTCTTACACATTTTATTAACTTTAACTTAATCACTCCTCACCTATCCTCTAAATTCTTCAACTTCATGCAACGCCTAACTTAGTCTAACTTTCATAACTATGTACTCTTACACATTTTATTAACTTTAACTTAATCACTCCTCACTAGTCTAACTTTCATAACTATGTACTCTTACACATTTTATTAACTTTAACTTAATCACTCCTCACCTATCCTCTAAATTCTTCAACTTCATGCAAGGGCTAACTCTCTTATCCTAACTCTCTCTCTTAGCTAACTATTCTCTCTCATATATTCGTCCAAAATCTAGAATTTAATCTCATCGTTCTTCTACCTTACATCTCCCATCCTCTACTAATACTCGAGTTCATATTCACATCTCACGCTTAAGTTCGCCAACACTTAAGCTTATAAACTCTAGCCTAATTTATTTACAACATCTGCAATTTCGACTTCGTTACATACGAGTCGAACCTTAGAACCTTCTACTTAACATTATCCCTAAGTAACTCAAATACTTTTCGTACAATATCCCGTTCCTCTAATTCAAAATTCTCTAATTCCTCAGATCTTACACTACTAATTACTTAAGGTTCAAACCTCAAAGTCTAACCTTCCTCTTTCTATAGTATACGGCTTCTAGTAGTATACGACTTCTAATTTCTTCCCAAGTTTCTTCCTAACTTTCTTTACAATACGTTATCAGTAACCTCTTTAATTGCAAACATGTTGCACCCTTAATCCCTATATCCTACCAGTTACTTTTCTATGATAAATACTCACTTTCGATATTTCATATGCGTTACTCTAAACCTCATAACATCCTCTATTCCAATTTTAGCTTTCCCTTCACAATAAGTTTCTCGATACTAATTAAGATGAACACTTCTACTTAATTACTTAGATTTCACAATCACCACCTTATTTCAATCAGTCACATCTTCTACAGTATTAAGAACACTTTATTGAAACTAGATACTCAAATGTAATATACCTAGATACTTCCACTCTATGTAAGTCTAAAATAATCCATTAAAACTTCCAACCTGAATCTTTAGCTATCGATCCAGTTTAACCCAGTGGAGTAATCTCTTTCATCGTATCAACTCCAATCTCTTGTCACTACCTCTACTTTTGCTGGAGCCCTAATGGTATCTTAACGATTTAAGGTATTTCTGATAACTTCATTTCTAACTTCGAACTGCACTTTGATTTAATGTATCCCTAAAACTCCAAGGGTTTACTAACTATCTCTCATAAGATGTAATTCTCTAAGGGAAACAAATCCTATGTGTATCCACCCTAGGTTACCTCATTCTAAGGTGTGTCTCGCCTTACGTTCGCCTTACATTCAACCCACTATGTCCTTACCCACCCATTTAATACTAGAATACAACTCACACATAATCAATATCTAACTACTCCCACTATGCTTAACTCTAATTATTCTACAGTTTTCCATTGATCCACATAAACATACTAATGATACCTCTACGATCTAAGGTATATCCTGATAAATTTCATTTCCAACTTCACACTCTTATCTAGTTCATCGTATCCTAAAATTTCAAAGGTTTGCTAAATATAGTCAAACTTCTATCTATTCAAATCTTATTATTATATATTGTATCTCCTTATGGGTAACACTCCTAGGCGTATCACCTTAAGTTATATATGTCTTCTATCTCCCTTTGAAAATAAACTTCCTAACTATTCGAACTATCGGTTCTTTACGTCTATAAATTGGCTTAAAGGATCCACTGAGGTTGTCTCGGTACTCTCGGGATTATCCATTATAATCATAAAACAAACAGGGTTTAAACCAAACAAATAGGTAAACTAACTAAAAGTAAAGAAATACTTACAGTCGGTGAAGCACGTTGCATGGCGGCCGGCATTGTCGGGTAATCCTTTGAACGACTCGACCATTTATGCTCTGATACCATCTTGTAACACCCCCGGCTCGGTGCGCTACATTGCTAACCAGTCCCGCGTTAAAACATAATTTTCTTAAACCCCAAAACATAAAACTAAACTGACACAGCTGAATTTAAAGCTAAGTCTCTCGAAACTCTCTTATGTCATACCTAGCTGCCTAGACTCACTAATTCCCTTATTCCTAACCATTAAGCACCACGGCGTCCTTCCCGAAAATTTCGGCAAAGTAACGCCTGTAAATGGCGCCTCCAAAATGCTAGGTACCTACAAACAAATAAAACCCAACCAATCCAGAATACTTCTACTCAACTTATCCAGCATACGAAATCACCAAATAATAGTAAAGATGGAAACTAAAATGCTAACATCCCTAATCGAAGAAAGTCCACAGTACAGGGCGAAACATCACCCTTAACTATGACTATATACACCAAATATAAATAGCTATGCAATAACTCTAAAAACAACATCAACCAAAAAGACAACTCTAAAACAACCAAAATAAATGTAAATTATACATGATCCAAAATACTGTTCCACCCACATCTTTCCGAAGACCATGGTCGAGACGCCCCGACAATAGCCTGCACCGGCATACTCCATGCATCACCAACTGCTGCCTAGTCCTAGCTATCTCATCCACCTCACCTGAGCTCCCTCGTCACCTACACCACAGAACACGCACACACACGTAAGCTTACGCTTAGCAAGTAGGGAAAAGAAATATAAACATGCATGACGCACCCACACCGTCCTAACATATGCAATCTCTACTCACTCTGTTGTTTTCGTTTCGTTTTCGTTTTATTTAATCTTTCCACTTTCACGCGTGAATCAAGTAGGCACACATCCGAGCTCCCTGCTCATTGGACGGCCACACCTTGACCCACGGAGCAAGATCGGCCAGCTCATGCCCGAGTCCCCCCATTGGACGGCCGCACACAATCTTCTCCCTTCCCCTGTCATATGTGAATCAAGTAGGCACACATCCGAGCTCTCCGCTCATTGGACGGCCACACCTTGATCCACGGAGCAAGATCGGCTAGCTCACGCCCGGGTCCCTCCCATTGGACGGCAGCACACAATCTTCTCCAACAGCACTTACGTATTTTCAACTTTATATCTCGAGTAGAGTCCCAACTCACTGCCTCCCCAACATATTATAAGTGCCTCCCCGGCAAAAATGCCTCCCCGGCATGTTACAAGTGCCTCCCCGGCAACTTGCCTAACCTGACGACTATACTCAACTTTATTTTGCTTAATCTTTCTTGTTAGGTTTCACACTCACCTTTCACGTCATGCACAAACTCATTTTCGTAACGATACTCAACACGTGCTTAACATAAATAAATCAAGTAACTTAAAAAGATGCATGATACTCAACACGTGCTTAACATAAAACTAACAAAAATCAAACAATAATCCTACCGTTCCGTGGTGTAGGCCCGAAGGCAAAACGAAGGTATTCCACTACTTACCTGGCGTCCTAACTCGCTGAGGATATTCGGTTACCTGTCCACCTACGGAGGCAAAAAATGACGAGGGGGAGTAATTTCCACGACTTCCTGTCGCCGAAAATCGCCCATGTGTCGACCACTCTGGACGGTCAGTCAACACTTCAAACCCTATGTTGAGAACATAGAGCTGTAATTGTCAACTCTTCGAGGGAAGTGTCGACCGCTAGAGTAAATTGATTAAAACCCAAGAGTTCGGGGTGTCGACACCTCAGGATAAGTGTCGACCACGCAAGTATCGACACTGGTGGATGAAGTGTTGACCGCTAGGCCATTTGATGTTTAAACCCAAGAGCATTAAGTGTCAACCGCTTGAAGAAAGTGTCGACCGTGGGTCAACACGAGAGTAGAAAGTGTCGAAAGCTTAGTGTTATTTTTGAGAAAAACTTTGTCGCCTCGGCGTTGTTCGCAGCCATTGATTGAGTTTCCAGTTAGCTTCCTAGTCCCGGTTTAGGACTTAACCTCGTGTCTCCCCTTAGTTTTATGGAACGCCCCGAGTCTCCATGACTCAGTTCACTACAGGGACTCACTAGTGCTGCTCTGATACCATAACTGTAACGCCCCAAGTCTCCATGACCCGGTCTGCTACAAGGACTACCCTGGCTAACACGACTCTCTCAACTATCTCATTCGCTTAAACTTCCAACGCTGGAAATACCTTTTAATAAAACTCGCGCAGCGGAATTTAAAACTAACCTCCCAAAGTTCTCTTATATTTTACCTAGCTGCCTAGACTCACTAATTTCTCTTAATCCTAATCGTTAGACTTCACGGTATCCTTGAAAATTTCGGCAGAGTAACGCCTGAAAATGGCGCCCCCAAAATGCTAAGTACCTACATAAAAATCAATCCTCAACCAAATCCAAAATATTTGTAACGCCCCGAATTATATAAACCCAGTTCGCTACTCATAATACTGAACCACACTATGACATTCTGAGAAAATTTTAAAATTTCACTCAACAGTCAAAGTTTGACCCTAAAAAAAAACGTTAAAACTTGCAGCGAAAATTCATTTATATAAAACAACATTTATTAATTTAATTAAAATATTAAAGTCAATCGGTTGAAAGAAAACAAAAGAAAACAGAACACCTCTACCGCTGAATAGTTCCAGCGATAGAAACAGAAACAAAAGGCATCTACCGCTCGCATCCACCGATCACAAAACGACAAAATTTACTACCCACATCTACCGTTCACATCCACCGATCACAAAATGACAAAATCTATTACTCACATCCACCGATCACAAAACGAAAAAATTTATTACTCACATCTACCGATCACAAAACGACAAAATCTATTACTCACATCTACCGATCACAAAACGACAAAATCTATTACTCACATCTACCGATAGACAACATCCACCGATATACAACATCCACCGGTGAACAGTAACACTCTACATCCACCAATAGACTACATCCACTGATAGACAACATCCACCGATAGACAACATCCACCGGTGAACAGTAACACTCTACATCCACCGATAGACAACATCCACTGATGAATAGTAACACTCTAAACAAACAGACAACTCTGCCTACTAAAAGAACTTGTAAATTTTAACAGCAGCTATTCAAAACAACATAAATCCACAACTTTATAAATCCAGAATAACAATCTACAACTAAAATCAAATCATGTTTTCATAATCAGAAAAGCTCCAAAATTATTAAAAATATTAAACTCTTGCTGTCATTAACATTCTCAGCATACTAAAACTGAACCATTGTCAACTAGACTTTCACACCTACTGACATTAGTTAAACTGCCCCATCAGATTGCAGAGTCGAGGCATAGGTGTGCTCAATCAACTGCTCTTAGTCTTCAGTAAATTCAGAGAATTCTCCAGTAGTTACCTCAGCACCTACATCAAAAAACTCATCTATTAGCCTAATGCTAAATAAGTAGAGCAATAATGAAATGATAAGCTGAAACATAAATCCTAGTCATGCAGTTTCTACTTTCACATCTCAGTTGCATTCACATTCTTTCTCTGATCTGATCCCTCGGTTCCATTGGGAGTTGAATCAATTTTCCCAAAGTCATACATCCTCTTCATCAATTAAGGGGCAGATTAGTTCCCTTAACAGCTGATCTGATCCTATATTCCATTGGGAAGCGGATCAATTTCCCAAAGTCATATATCCTCTTCATCGATTAAGGGGAAGATTAGTTCCCTTAACCATTGGTCTATTACAATATGTTCATGCCTTACCATGTCATTACATGTAAATTCATGTTCGTGTTCTTTCCAAAAACATGATACATGACATACAGAAAACATTCAAACAAGCATAAACCTACTGTTTTGTGATGTAGACCCAAAGGCACACACATACTCTACTTACCTTGTCTCCTGAAAAGCTTGGTTGAAATCTACCTCGAGAGTTTGCTCAAACCTAAAACCATAAACCGAGCATTAAATAAATCTTCACTAAACTTCATTCTAACCATCCAGAAATCTAAGGAAACTAATTTGGGAGCTCTGTTCATTGTGCATTCCCGATTTGCCCCAAACCCGAACTAACTCTCACTTACAGCATTCTCAAAACTCACATTTAAAATCCCCTCTAATATCGATAGTTACAATGTAGCAAGAAATCAAAGTAGAACTCACCTAGCTTAGAGAAAATGGGAGAGAAAATCGCCGAGAGAAACTTTGCTTAGCTGAGTTGAATACCGAGAAAGGAAAATGAGAAACAGTGGCGGCTAAACCTTCATTAAACCCTCCATTTATAACACTGCTTCACAATTACTCAAATGCCCTTGGCTAACCAACTTTAACCTATTTAACCAACCAACCAAATTCACTAAATTCCATAAAAATAAAAGTTACAAAATGACGTTATTAATTAAATAAGGTGGACAATACCGGTTGCTATAATCTACCCTCCTTAAAAGAATTTTGTCCTCAAAATTCAATGCTTAAACAGCTCAGGATAACGGCTCATCATGTCCTGTTGGCTTTTCCAAGTTGCCTCCTCAATATTCTGATTATGCCATAAGACTTTCACTAGCTGAACCTTCTTGTTGCGTAGTACTTTTGTTGCATAGTCCAAAATTTCCACTAGTTTCTTCTCATAGGTAAGGGTAGGATGAATTTCAATGTGATACTGTTCCACAACCTGAGTTAGATCCCATATACACTTCTTTAGCATAGAAATATGGAATACATTGTGAATTCCTTCCATAGAGGCTGACAATTGTAACTGATAAGCTGTCTTCCCAATCTTCTTCAAGATTAAGAATGGTCCAATATGTCTGGGGTTCAACTTGCCTCTCTTTCCAAATTTCACAACTCCTTTGAACGGTGAAACCTTAAGAAAGATTTCATCACCAACATCAAACTCTAATTCTCTATGCCTCCTATCGGCGTAGCTTTTCTGTCAGCTCTAAGTTGTTAAGATTCTCTGTCGGATGAGCGCAATCTTCTTCACTGTTTGCTACACAATATCAGGACCAAGCAAACGTGCTTCACCAATTTCATCCCAATACAAAGGAGATCTGCATTTTTGTCCATACAATGCTTCATACGGTGCCATTCCTATTGTTGTCTGATAACTATTATTATAAGAAAATTCCACCAATGATAAGTACTTACTCCAAGATCTTTGAAAATCTAATATGCATGCACGAAGCATATCCTCCAACGTTTGAATAGTCCTTTCAGATTGTCCATCTGTTTGAGAGTGAAAAGCTGTACTAAAATTGAGTTGCGTACCCATAGCCTTGTGCAGACTCTTCCAAAACTTAGATATAAATCTAGAATCTCGGTCTGAAACTATAGTGCTTGGAACTCCATGCAGTCTAACAATTTCATGCACATACAACTCAGCGAGTTGATCCATCGAGTATATCATCTTTATTGGCAGGAAATGGGCAGATTTGGTTAGACGATCTACTATCACACAAATTGCATCATGTCCTCTTACTGTTCTAGGCAATCCCACAACAAAGTCCATTGTTATTTGTTCCCATTTCCATTCAGGAACTGGTAAGGGTTGTAATGTTCCTGCAGGTCTGTGATGTTCAGCTTTAATCCATTGGCAAACTAGACACGATCCTACATACTCTGCCACACTTCTTTTCATATTTGGCCACCAATAATATTGTCTAAGGTCTCTGTACATTTTTGTACTACCAGGATGAGCAGAGAGTCTAGAAGAATGAGATTATGAAAGAATCTCTTTTCGAAGTTCTTTATCTGTTGGAACAAACCATCTATTCCAAAACTTGAGAATTCCATCAACAGAATAGTTGAAGTCCGACTTATCGGTAGAATCCATGCATGACTTATACTTGTTGCACTCAACATCATTCGCTTGAACTTCCTTTATTCTATCCAAAATTGTAGGCTTCAAGAATATAGCAGAAAGCATAGCTGACACGCTGGACATAGCTTCCAAGTTAAATCTTTGGAATTCTATCTCTAAGGCTAACGGTATGTCGAGAATCAATGCTGAGGCTGAAGTCGTCACTCTACTCAATGCATCAGCCACTACATTCGCCTTGCAGGGGTGGTATTTAATCTCAAAATCATAATCCTTGACAAATTCCAACCATTGACGTTGCCTCATATTTAATTCTTTCGGTGTGAAAATATATTTCAGACTTTTATGGTCCGAGAATATTTCACAAGATTGTCCATACAAGTAATGTCTCCAAATTTTTAATGCAAAAACCATTGCAGCTAATTCTAAGTCATGTGTAGGGTAATCTTCTCATGTGTTTTCAACTGTCTAAAGGCATAAGCTATTATTTTTCCATCCTGCATCAACACAGCCAAGTCCAACTTTGGAAGCATCACAATAAATGCTAAATTTACCATTCTCAACAGGAAGTGTTAATATTGGAGCATTGGTCAATCTCTGTTTCAAAGTCTGAAAACTATGCTCACATTCATCAGTCCATACATACTTCATGTTTTTCCTTGTTAACCGAGTGAGAGGTGTTGCAATCTTCGAGAATCCTTCAATAAATTTCCTGTTATATCCTGCTAATCCAAGGAAACTTCGAATATCTGTAGCATTCTTCGGTTGAGGCCACTCCTTAACTGCTTGAACCTTGGCTGGATCGACAGATATTCCGTCTCCAGAAATCACGTGACCAAGAAAGTGAACTCTGTCCAACCAAAACTCACACTTGGAAAACTTGGCATAAAGTTGGTGCTGTCTTAGTGCTTCTAACACCAAACTCAAATGCCTTGCATGCTCCTCCTTAGTACGTGAATAAATTAACATATCATCAATAAACACTATGACAACTTTATCTAGATACCTGTGAAACACCCTATTCATAAGGTCCATCAAGGCTTCTGGTGCATTTGTCAATCCAAAGGACATCACCAGGAACTCATAATGTCCATACCTGGTGCAAAAAGCAGTCTTTGGGATATCTTCAGATTTGACTTTCAATTGGTAATAACCGGACCTTAGGTCAATCTTAGAGAAAACTCGTGCATCACAGAGTTGGTTGAATAAATCATTAATCCTCGGTAATAGATACTTGTTCTTGATAGTTAACTTATTCAATTCCCTATAATCAACGCACATACACATTGATCCATCTTTCTTCTTGACAAAAAGAACTGGTGCATCCCACGGTGAAAAGCTTGGGCGTATGAACCCTTTTTCAAATAGTTCCTCCAACTATTTCTTTAATTCCTTAAGCTCCGTAGGTGCTAATTTATAGAGATTCTTAGATACAGGCTCGGCGCCTGGGTAAACATCTACAACAAATTCAATTTTCCTATCTGGCGGCAAGCCAGGAAGGTCATCTAAAAATACTTCTGGAAAGTCTTGGACAACTAAGACATTTTGAGGACTTGCTTTTCCTACTAGTTGTGTGTCTAAAACACTGGCCAAGAAGCACAAATACTCCCCACATGGAGAAGGTTTAGCGTTGACATAGGTTATAACAGAAATTTCCTTACTCTTCTTCAAAGCTTGAAAGGTATGTTTCAAGCCACCAGGGGGTTGAAAACTAACTACTCTAGTCCTTACAATCAATTGTGGCATAATGCTTGAACAACCAATCCATTCCTAAGATTACATCAAATCCCATTATATCCATAATAATGAGATCAACAGGTAAATTCTTGTTTCCTACTAACACAACACTATCAAACATCACTTGGTTAGAGTGCATGCGTTCACCAGAGGGTAATGCAACATTAAATACATGCTCAGTGGGGGTAAACTGTACATTTAACTTGACAGCAAACACAGACGCTATAAACGAATGTGTTGCACCAGAATCTATTAAAGTAAAAGCAGGTATAAAGTTGATCAATATGGTACCTGACACTACAGTGGGTTGTTCTTCATCACCCGACTCCATCATGGAGAATATCCTCGGGTTAATCTTAGCAGGGCCACTCTTCAAAGCTAGACAGTCTCTGTTAATATGGCCGACTTTGTTACAGTGGAAGCATCAAATGACTATGGGATTTGGGCAATCCTTGAATGTGTGTCCAACTTCTTCACAGTTGAAACACTTTCCCGTCCCAAACCTGCACTCGCCCAGGTGACTCTTCAAATATTTCAGGCACTAGGGAAACTTCCTGGTATCCTGCACCTTCTTTCCTGTTCCTTGGTTACTCTGGCCTTCACTAGGCCTCTTCATTCCTCTCTGCTGGTGTGGCTGAACGAACTTTCGTGGGGCTTCCTTTGGTCAAGAACACTTCATTTCAGCATCTTCCACCTCCAATGCTGTGGACACAACTTCACTGAATGACAACCCTTTAATACCACAAAATTTGACTCCTCTGTAAATTTTCGGCTTCAGTCTATGCATAAATTGAAACACCTTATCCTCATTCTTGTGAATGAAATGTCCAGCAAACCTGGACAGGGACTCGAATTGCTTACTGTACTTAGCCACAGACCCTGTCTGCTTCAAGTTCTAAAACTCCACCTTCTTTGCGGTCTGGACGATGCTGTTAAAATATTTCTCATAGAAAATCTCTTTGAACTGTGACCAAGACATAGCCAGAATATCAGTGGTGGTCTCTATTGTTTCCCACCAAAGTTGAGCGTCCCCAGCCAAATGGAACGTTGCCAGAGTGACTTTGTCTCCTTCACCAACGTTGGCACACCTGAACATACTCTCAATCTTCCTGAGCCACTCCTCAGCAACAATCGGATTGGATGACTTTCCATCAAATGTGGGTGGCTGTAGCCTCCAGAATCTGTCTCCTAAATGCTCATTGCTGGAACCCGAGTTCCTTGTACTTCTCGGTTCAACAGTACTCTTAACTGATCGGATTGCTGACGCACCAAATTTGTCTGTTGGCGCATTCACATTCTTTCTTTGATCTGATCCCTCGGTTCCATTGGGAGTTGGATCAATTTTCCCAAAGTCATATATCTTCTTCATCGATTAAGGGGCAGATTAGTTCCTTTAACAGTTGATCTGATCCTATATTTCATTGGGAAGCGGATCAATTTCCCAAAGTCATATACCCTCTTCATCGATTAAGGGGCAGATTAGTTCCCTTAATTGTTGGTCTATTACAATCTGTTCATGCCTTACCATATCATTACATGTAAATTCATTTTCGTGTTCTTTCCAAAAACATGATACATGACATACAGAAAACATTCAAACAAGCATAAATCTACTGTTTTGTGATGTAGACCCGAAGGCACACACATACTCTACTTACCTAGTCTCTTGAAAAGCTTGGTTGAAATCTACCTTGGGAGTTTGCTCAAACCTAAAATCATAAACTAAGCATTAATTAAATCTTCACTAAACTTCATTCTAACCATCTAGAAATCTAAGGAAACTGATTTGGGAGCTCTGTTCATTGTGTATTCTCGATTTGCCCCAAACCCTAACTAATTCTCACTTACAGCATTCTCAAAACTCACATTTAAAATCCCCTCTAACATTGATAGTTACAATGTAGCAAGAAATCGAAGTAGAACTCACCTAGCTTGGAGAAAATGTAACGCCCGGGAATTTTTAAAAGGAAAAATTGGAGAGAAAGTAAAAGAATAATAAAATAATTGTTTTAAGTAATTTAAAATAAAAGTGAATAATTTTGGTTAACCTAATTGGTTAATTTATTTAGATTCGGGCACTTCCGGTGAAATTAAGCCGTGGGTTATAAATTAATAATGAGATTTAATGAAATTCGAAATGGTCGGAAATGAGAGAGTAAAACGGTAATTAACTAGTTTAAATTAAAGAAATAGTTTTAGTTTTATAATAATATTATTATTATTATTAGTTTTATAAAAATAAAACAAAAAACGACAGAATGGCCGAAGCCATTCTGTCGTTCGACGCCCGAGCTCCGCGAGCGAAGAACAGGGGCGACGAAGGAGGAGGCGCGCGACGTTCACCGCCGGTTTCCGACCCTCGCCGACCAGACGCCGGCGACGTGGTGATTCCAGCCGACTCCGCGCGCAACCCGACCGGTAAGGCTCGGTTTCCTCCTCTTTTCGGTTCGGTTTGTGGCCGTGGATGGTGAGCTCGATTGAGCTCCGATCACCGGCCGAAATGGGCTGCTTCCGGCGTGGGTTTGCCAACCCTTGGGCCGGCTATCGTTGATTGGCCGTGGAATGCCCAATTTGGGCGAAATTCATTGAGGCCGATTTAGGGCAATTTGGGTTTGTGGTTGGAAACTTCAATTTTTGATTTGATTATTCTAATTAAGGGTATAGGTGGTTGATTGAAGAGGAAATAAGTAGAACTTGATGAAAAATCGAAAAGAGAAATTTTGGTGAAAAAGGGGCAGTTCGGGTTTTGCCCTTTTTGACCTAGTTCCGCTTATTTGTTTTAAAATTCCTTTTGGCAGATTAAAATAGGTTATTAGAGGAGTACGTGGCCGCTGGAATCGTTCGATTCCGATAACCGACGCAAAAGTTACGCGCGTTCGAAGTTTTAGGTCGGTTTTTACCGAACCCAAATTAGTGGCCGTTTAATTAGGTTCTAGTTAGAAATCGATGATATTATGTTTTTAAGCTGATTAGTGAAGACACTTGTCGTTATTTAGGTAGATTAAATGAATTGATGATTATTGGTGGATTTAGGTTAAAGTTTGGATATTAGAGATTATTGGAAAACCATTAATGGAGGTTAAGTAAATTGTGAGCACCACGTGCTCGATGAAATGCCCGAATGGAGGAAATGAAAGTTTTAGGAGAAATTGCTTTAGCTAGGAGCTTAGTTTAAATTTGGGATTCGTTTATTTAGGATCGATTTTAATGTCCTTTATTTATGAAATGCCTTAGGTGGACACGGCTTTTGGACGGTGCTCGGCTTGCTACGGACGCCAGGTAAGTGGATGTTAGGCTTCCGGCCCTTAAGGCCCTACATCGTGTCAACGTTAGGTTTTTCTGCTTTGATGATGATTTTCTGATTGTGGGGATTAATGAGTCGGGTAGCTTAGAATGTTAGTTGTTTGTGAAGTTCGTTAAGAATAGTATATGTCCATGTACGTAGTGAATTGTTTGATGATATGTCGTACATAGATTTCTCATGCATCATGTTTTAAAAGAAAAGTACGAAAATGTTTTAGCATATGATTTCACGATTTAAACGTAGAAACGACAACGATGTAAAACGAAAATGTATAGTGTCTGAGGGAAGTGGTTCACCCTTCAGATGTAAAGTTGTGGAATGTCCAGAAAATGTATGATATCTGAGGGAAGTGGTTCACCCTTCAGATAAAGATTTATATGTGGAACGTCTAGAGATGGAGAAACTAATCCGCCCTCCATTGGTAGAGGATTACATGTATGTACGATGAAACGAAATGAAATGAATATGTATGACGAAACGAAACGAAATGAATATGAACGATGAAACGAAACGAAATGATTATGTACGATGAAACTGTAGAAACTGCATATGTTAAGTGAAATGTTTTAAATTCATATAGTGCATCCCCTTACTAAGCATTAGGCTTAATGTATATGTTGCATGATGTAGGTGACAGGTGCGAAAGCGAGAGTTTCTCTTGATGACAAAGAACAGGTGGTCGACGGATGGTGCTCGTGGCGACGGGGTGTGTTTTGGCTTGGCTTGATGATCCGATGGCTTGAATGATGTATGTCGAATGATGTGAGTTTGTTTTGTTGGTTAGTAGGTCTACGTGTAGGTTTAATTTGTGAAAGTATCAAAGTGTTTAAGTATGTAGATTAGAGGTTTTGATAGAAAAATGTATGAACAGTCGAGTTTTGATGTATATGTAGTAGTAGTAGATTGTTTAGAATGTGGAGTTTAAATTTTAGAATTTTACTGGAACTGTTTGGGTATTTTGGAACTGTTTGGTTATTTTAAAATAGGTAAGGATACGCTCGATTTTTAGAGCGATCCACGCAGTTTGTTTTCTTGAGTATAGGTTATATTAGTGTCGTGTTTTAATTGATCTTACTTTAATTGTTTTAAATGTTTTATTTGTTTTAAGTTATTAATGGTTTTAGTCTAGTTTTAAATGTTTTAAAAGTCGAAATGTTTTACGCTCAAATGTTTAATGTTTAAGTCAAAGTTAGTCCCTAAAGGTTGTTAGAGGTGGGTCAATTGTCTAGGTCCGTTTTCTTTAAAGTGTTAAGTAAAAATGAAAAAGTTTATGAGAAAAGAGGAGGGCTTAGGTAATAGTTATGTCACGACAAGTCCGTGGCGGCCCTACGGGGTTGGGGTCTTCACAGTTAATAGGAGAGAAAATCGCCGAGAGAAACTCTGCTTAGCTGAGCTGCATGCCAAGAAAGGAAAATGAGAAATAGTGGCGGCTAAACCATCATTAAACCCTTCATTTATAACACTACTTCACTATTACTCAAATGCCCTTGGCTAACCAACTTTAACCTATTTAACCAACCAATCAAATTCACTAAATTCCATAAAAATAAAAGTTACAAAATGACGTTATTAATTAAATAAGTTGGACAATACCGGTTGCTACAATATTCCTACTCATCTACCCAACATAAAAAAAAATCTCCAGACAATCATCATATCAGCAAGAAAGACTGTGCTACCGACCTAAAATGAAGATAATTCACAGTATAAGGTGACACATCACCTTTAACTATGACTATATGCGATGATTACACAATACCCCCACAAAACAAAATGAGTCCTACTCCCTATCAAAACTGTGCCACGGCTCCCTAGGTCAGGTTGCCCTAACACTGCCATCAGCTGGGGCCCTGGTCGCACGTCACCAACTGCCATCTACTCCGGGTCAAGATCTCGGTACTCACCTTCCCTATCAGCAGTACCTACACCACATAACACTCTGTAAGCTCAAAGCTTAGAAAGTAGAGTGCTGAAAAAAAAAAATGAAGCATGAAAACTGGTTATGCAATCCTAACACATGCACGTCACTACACACGTTGTCATCACCTCACCGCATCACATCTCACCGAGGTTTGGAATGCAACCGCATCGGGCAATCAGTTCGTACACCGCACTGTTTAACGGCACGTCGCCACCGTTTCGGTTCCTCCAAGAATGGGGCTCATGAGTCACACCCAAACCCCCCTGTCTTGACTCAAAATGCAACTGCACCAGGCAGTCGGTCCGTTCACCGCACTGTTTACCGGCACGTCGCCGCCGTCCCCGTTCCTCCAGGAATGGGGCCCATGAGTCACACTCCAGCCCCCCTGTCTCGACTCAGAATACAACCACACCGGGCAGTCGATCTGTACACCGCACTGTTTACCGGCACGTCGCCGCCATCCCGATTCCTCCAGGAATGGGGCCCATGAGTCACACTCCAGCCCACTGTCGTCTGTCCACACCGTGCCTCACATCCACTACTCTGTCATGCTTAAAACATGCTCAAAAAATTTTTACTTAACTTTTAAAACATGATGCATGATAATCATTGTAACGACCCTAAGACTGTACCCTTATTTTCCCGTATATATATATATATATTTTATCCGTGTAAACTTTGAGCGGAATTTAAATAGTAGACTAATTCGTTAAAATCATTCGAAAACTATTCTTAAAATCACATAAATAAAACTTGAAACAATTGAAATAAAACTTAAAACAATTATTTAAAAACAATTAGAACAAAGAAAAAGCATCGGCCAACAAATTGGAGGGCATAAGGGACATTTGTCCCAAAATTTATAGGGGCGATCGATCGTCCAAAACATGCGATCGATCGCTAGTGAAGAAAACTGAGGGGATAACGTTCGCCCCTCAAAGCGGCGATCGTTCGCCACAGGCTCTGGACTTTTCCAGAGCATGGCGACCAAGCTTGGCGATCGATCCCCTCCTCAGGCGATCGATCGCCAAGTCCTCTGGAAATTTATTTCCAGCGAACTTGCATCGCTTCTCTCTCTTTTCTTTCTTTCTTCCCCTGCACATACACATAACACACACTAAACTAAACACTTCATCACCATTTCATTCATAACCTCCTACATTTTCTTATACATTTCTCCATTTCATAAATCACAAAACATACCCGAAACTTAGCCGAAAACATAGAGAAAATTTATAAAAACAAACTGCGTGGATCCGTTTAAAATCTAAACAATTCCTCCTATTTAAAAGAAGATTCCAAGCAGTTCTATAACACTCAAATAACTAGTTTAACAAAACGCTTTATAAAACGATTTACCAAAGCGTTCAAAACGTCAATACATTTATCTATCAATTATCCAGATCCAAACAACCTAAAATGTGTCTAACTGTACAATTAACCTATCTAATCCACCATCAGCCAAAAATAGCCCGAACACCCTCAAAACTCATACTTACATCCCCACGGGTCAAAATGCGCATCGACTGTACCAGCACACTCCCACGGCACCCTTCTTCAACCTGCATTTCCATCGAGCAGAGGAATGTCTTCCTCACCTGTCTCGAGTTCACCTACACCATAAAGACGCCTATGAGATAAATCTCAGTAAATTCTACGTAAATGACAATGCATGAGCATGTATATGCAATTGTTATAAACTTTCGTGCATTCATTTCAGTCATCTTAGTCATCTCATTTCAGTCGTCTTAGTCGTCTCATGTCAGTCGTCTTAGTCGTCTCATATCAGTCGTCTTAGTCGTCTCATTTCGTTTCATTTCATTTTAGTCGTCTCATATCATTTCACTTTCTTTCATGAACTACATGCATAAATCCATTTTTCATGACATTTGTAAAACAATAATGCATGACAATTTAACACGTAACATAAACACAAAGCACGGATACCATCAAAACCAAACAAACATTACCTATAAAAACATCTAACCCTAAACTACCCAACCAAAGCATATAAGCATTCAAAGCACCAAAAATCCTCAAGAAACAAAACTCGACATATGGTGTAGGCCAATCGGTCACAGTAAGTCACGAGAACTTACCTGTCATCCGTAGAAAGCCGAGCTCCGTCCACGAGCTTTGTTCACCTAGGCCAATCCACAATAATCATTATTAAAATCGGTCCTAGGAAATTGAATTCCGAAGTCTACAAAACTCCTAGCTAAAGGAAATTTTCCTAAAACTCTAATTAAGCCCATTCGGGCATTTCGTCGAGCAATTTGCGCTCGCAAATTACAAACCTCCATTAATGGAGTTTTCTTAAGCTTCACCCAACTAAATTTCCAACAATCATCCATAAATCAACTAATCACGTCCATTAACCACAAATACGGTATTACCTAACCGTTTCTAACGAAACCCGACTATTTTTACGAAAACCTAACAAAACCCTAAACGGAACCCTAACCGTTAAACTTCACAAAAACTGAAATATAACGCTCTAAAACCATTGATTCATACCTAGGGTTGCGATTGGAGAAGGAAACGTGAAGAACGGAAGACGAACGGAGGAGGAATCGACGTTGGAAGTGGAACGCCGTGAGGGAATCACCGGAGAACGCAGGGGAGAGAAAGAAGAAATCGTGAAATGCTGGAGGAAGAAGAGAAAATGTGATTTTTAATAAATTTTGACTTTGCAAATTACCATTTTGTCCTTCCTTTGATTTCTATTTGTTTCGTTAATTAACCAATGATTCGGCTTCTCCAAATTTCCTTACTTTGCCAATAACTTCAACTTATTACCAGGGTTCTATTAAAACTGTCCGTTTGCAATTCGGACCCCGTTTACTATTTTTACCAAAGTATCCTTTATATTACGTTAAACGTAATTCTCGTAAAATTAGCGTTAAACTCCTAAAATTCCCAAAATTTTTCTCAAAATCCTTATTAATTATTAGGATCATAATAACACTTTCTTTTCAAGAAACTGACCTAATTGACATAATTACAAAAATGTCATTATATTATTAATTTATAAAATCCCGTAAATTCGGGTGTTACAACCATAACCAACTAACGACGACTTCACATACATATCATATCTCATACGTACCTACGACCTGCACAAGATTCACAACATCCATACAAATGTGGTGTAGGCCTTTCTGGGCGACTCTCAAGCATTTACACCCACACTACTACTTACCTGGCGTCCTAGCTCGTTGGGTTTGGCACGTCGCATCACCCATGGCTTCACCTAGCCCAATTCAAAATCCTCTTTAGTACCTAGACTTAAACTTATCAATTCATTCTAAAACTAACATTGCTAACTTAACCCAACTCACATTTAACTAAACGGGTCACTAGCTTAGTTCGGTTAAAAATCGACCTGAAACTTTGAACAGACATAACCTTTGCGTCGGTTATCAAAATCGAACGATACTAGCGACCACGTACTCCTCTAATAACCTAGTTTAACATGCCAAAAGAAAATTTAAAACAAACGGCCACAACAATGTCAAAAATGGCAAAACCCGATTCTGCCCCTTAATTGAAAATTTCCCCATCTCGGTTTTTCATCGATTCTCACCCGTTTCCTCACCAATCAACCACATTTACCCTCAATTAGCATAATCTAACCAAAAATCTCGAGGCTTCACACAGCAAGAAAAAATTGAAATGCCCAAACTGGGCTTGTCGATTTTTCGCCCAAACAGGGATCTTTACGGCCAGGCGATTATTGCTGACCCAATGTCCGGCAATCTCAGGCCAAGATTGCCCAAAAATGGCCGGCGATCGGAGCTTAATCAAGCTCGTCACCCTTGGCCATGAACAGAACCAAAATAGGGTGAAAATAGGGCTTACCGGTCAGTCCTGTGCGCGAAGATGGCCGAAAATGGCTCGCCGTAGTTGTCTGATGGGAAAACCTCGAAGCCCGCCGGTGATTGGTTCGTCGGTCGCTCGCGTCGCTCTCCCTTGTCGCTCTGGTCTTCGCTCGGGTTCACCGTCGATAGCAGAATGGCTTGAAAGCCATTCTGCTGTTTTAAAAATAAAACTAAATGTTTTCTTTTTAAAACATTAAATTAAATGTTAAATTATCGTTCTGCCCTCCCGTGTTTTCGGTACCTCTGAAACTCCGTTAAATCTCGTTCTTTGACCATTAAATTTCCATAAATTTACTGTCACCTCACCCTCGGTCTTACTCCTCCCCCGAAACTCCCGAGAATAATTTAATTAACCCAATAGCTAACCTAACTTAAATTAATTAAATTAGCCCAAAAAATTTACGGAGTATTACATTTTAAGTGGGATATTTATAACCTTGCTTTTGTGTTAGGATCCGATGACTTTGAGGACTTCGTGCCAATTGCTGAGGTTGCGCCCCGTGTAACACCCGGTATTGTCCACCTTAATTAATAACGTCATTTTATAACTTTTATTTTTATTGAATTTAGTGAATTTGATTGGTTGGTTAAATAGGTTAAAGTTGGTTAGCCAAGGGCATTTGAGTAATTGTGAAGCAGTGTTATAAATGGAAGGTTTAATGAAGGTTTGGCCGCCATTGTTTCTCATTTTCATTTCTCGGCATTCAGCTCAGCTAAGCAGAGTTTCTCTCGGTGATTTTCTCTCCCATTTTCCCTAAGCTAGGTGAGTTCTACTTCGATTTTTTACTACATTGTAACTATCGATGTTAGAGGAGATTTTAAATGTGAGTTTTGAGAATGTTGTAAGTGAGAGTTAGTTCGGATTTGGGGCAAATCGGGAATGCACAATGAACAGAGCTCCATAATTAATTTCCTTAGATTTCTGGATGGTTAGAATGAAGTTTAGTGAAGATTTAATTAATGCTCGGTTTATGGTTTTAGGTTTGAGTTAAACTCCCGAGGTAGATTTCAACCAAGTTTTTCAGGAGACCAGGTAAGTAGTGTATGTGTGTGCCTTCGGGTCTACATCACAAAACAGTAGGTTTATGCTTGTTTGAATGTTTTCTGTATGCCATGTATCCTGTTTTTGGAAAAAACACGAAAATGAATTTACATGTAATGACATGGTAAGCCATGAATAGATTGAACAGATCAACGGTTAAGGGAACTAATCTGCCCCTTAATCGATGAAGAGGATGTATGACTTTGGGAAATTGATCCGCTTCCCAATAGATTATAGGATCAGATCATCTATTAAGGGAACTAATCTGCCCCTTAATCGATGAAGAGGATGTATGACTTTGGGAAAATTGATCCAACTCCCAATGGAACCGAGGGATCAAATCAGAGAAAGAATGTGAATACAACTGAGATGTGAAAGTAGAAACTGCATAACTAGGATTTATGTTTTAGCTTATCATTTCATTATTGCTTTACTTATTTAGTATTAGGCTAATAGATGAGTTTTGTGATGTAGGTGCTGAGGTAACTACTGGAGAATTCTCTGAATTTACTGAAGACTAGGAGCAGTTGATAGAGCACACCTATGCCTCGACTTGGCAATCTGATGGTGCGGTTTAACTAATGTCAGTAGGTGTGAAAGTCTAGTTGACAATGGTTCAGTTTTAGTATGTTGAGAATGTTAATGATAGCAGGAGTTTAATATTTTTAATAATTTTGGAGCTTTTATAATTATGAAAACACGATTTGGTTTTAGTTGTAAATTGTTATTCTGGATTTATAAAGTTGTGGATTTATGATGTTTTGAATAGCTGCTGTTAAAATTTACAAGTTCTTTTAGTAGACAGAGTTGTCTGTTTGTTTAGAGTATTACTGTTCACTGGTGGATGTTTTCTATCGGTTGATGTAGTCTATCGGTGGATGTAGAGTGTTACTGTTCACCAGTGGATGCTGTCTATCCGTGGATGTAGAGTGTTACTGTTCACCGGTGGATGTTGTCTATCAGTGGATGTAGTCTATCGGTGGATGTTGTCTATCAGTGGATGTAGTCTATCGGTGGATGTTGTCTATCGGTAGATGTGAGTAATAGATTTTGTCGTTTTGTGATCGGTGGATGACTTTTGTTTCCGTTTCTATCGCTGGAACTATTCAGCGGTAGAGGTGTTCTGTTTTCTTTTGTTTTCTTTCAACCGATTGACTTTAATATTTTAATTAAATTAATAAATGTTGTTTTATACAAATGAATTTCCGCTACAAGTTTTAACGTTTTTAAGGGTCGAACTTTGACCGTTGAGTGAAATTTTGAAATTTTCTCAGAATGTCATAGTATGGTTCAGTATTGTGAGTAACGAACCGGGTTTATATAATTCGGGGCGTTACACCCCGAGTTGGAAAAAGGAGCGCTAAACGTAAATGTAGAGATTTTATATTATTTGCACTGCATTGCATTGTTTTTTGGTGAGCTATCACCCATAAAAACCTGATGGACTTAGTTGCCAGCACGTCAGTCTTTTACATGTATATATATTTATGATTTATGCGTTTACCATTGATTCATAGTTTTATTATTGTTGTGATAGAATATGGATCCTCGTGATACTTTGGACGGTCTCTGTGTCAAAGTATCAGGAAGACATCTTAGTACACCTTCTGATACTTGAAGGTTGTTTTATATGCACGTCACAAAATGGGTAATAGGGCGGTGATAACATATTCCTTGGGTTTTGAATCCCTAAACTTGATCAGGGTATTATTCTTTATTTATTATCGATTATACAGGTTGCTTCATAGATGAACATTGTTCACCGACAACCCAGGTAATGGGGCTTGATCTTCGGATCACACGTTGCATGGTTCTTTTTTCTAACTCATTAGATGTCGTTGGACTTCGGTCGCCGCCTTTCTATGTTATGTGCCGAAGTGGTCATTGAGTGACATTCATTTTTCATTGAGATAATTTTAAGTGAAATGTACGATGATAACATATTTTCATATAGTCGTCTATGTATATGATAATAGTTTATTTAATACCTCATCTATGGGTCTTGGAGCTTGTTTTATAAAACGTTGAAAATGAGTTTCCATGAGACGATGTGTGAAAATCATTTTGATATCGCATCATATTTTAACGAAAGGTAAAAGAAGTTTTACATGCATTTAATATAGTATTCCTACTGAGTTAGTCACTTACCCCAAATGACCTCTTTCCCTTTCTAAGAAAGAACAAGAATATTGAGTAGTTAGAGTTTAGGAGTTGTTTCTTTATTTTACTTCTTTCTGCATTTGAGTGTTTAGTTTTCCCTTATTGAGGATTTGTCTCTATTTGGTATGTATTAGATATTTAGATTTGGATTTGAACTTTTGAACCTTATTGAACTGCTATTTCTTTTATCGTATTATTATATTTGTAGTCACTGTGTGGATCTTGGCTTTTAATTCAATGTTTAAGTGTTTCGTTGCGAATCAAGTCTTGGACTGAGTGATCAGGTCCTCTCCAAAAATTAGGTCGGCCAACCCGGCGTTCTATTAGGCTCACTTCCGGGTCGTAACATGTATCCCTTCATACGTTTCCCATCATACATACCTCTTCATTATAATAATTATCTAATTAGTGAAAGGATAAGGGGAGGAGTTTTAAAGCCCAATCGACTTATTACTTTAAGCACAATACCATCATATTGTGCCCACTTATATTATAATCAATTTATTTAATTTACATGGACCACAAATAAATTAGCAAAATAATTTAACAATCTCCCACTTTGCCCATATTATGACTTGTGATTCATTAACTAAACATAATTGGGCACTATATATATGAATCTATCAAGTCACCCTCCTTGAATGAATTAAAATGATTGGACCATGATGTAATAACTCGAAAATTTTATTGAATAAAATTAAAAGTTTTGTTAGGATTTCGTGAGAGATTTTAACGGGTTAATTAGCTTATTGAAATTTGAGATTTTATTTGAAAAAAAGATTTCAAATTAAATATATGAATAAAAAAATAATAATAATAAATTAAAAAAAAATTAACATTTAAATTTTTTTTAAAACAGACGAACGGCTTCGTGAAGAAGCCATTCGTCTGTCGTTCTTCGCGGGCAGAGAACGGAGCAGGGGAGAGGAAGGAGACGCGCGACGATCGAAGGCCATTCACCGCCGCGATTCCTCGACGTCTCCGGCCAGACGACGGCGACGAGGAGCTTTCGGCTGACTCCTCGCACGAACCGAACCGGTAAGTTGGTTTTAGCCCTGTTTTTGGTTCTGTTGGAGACCGGGAGTGACGAGCTCGATTGAGCTCCGATCACCGGCCGATTTAGGTTTTTTCCGGCGTGGGTTTGCCGACCCTTGGACCGGCTTTCATTGCCTTGTCGTGATGGGCTCCGTTTGGGCGAAAATCAGAGGGCTCCGATTTGGGGCATTTTGGTTTTGATGTGTGTAGCTCGGGATTTTGATTAGATTATTCAAATTGGAGGTGTAGGTGGTCGATTGGTGAGGAATTGGGTGGAAATTGATGGAAAATCGAAAAGGGGAAAATTTCCGGTTAAAGGGCAGTTCGGGTTTTTGCCATTTTGACCTAGCTAGGAATATTTGTTTTAAAATTCATTTTGGTATGTTAAAATAGGTTATTAGAGGAGTGCGTGGCCGCTGGAATCGTTCAATTCCGATAACCGACGCGAAAGTTATGAACGTTTGAAGTTTCGGGTCGGTTTTTACCGAACCCAAATTAGTGGCCCGTTTAGTTAGGTTTTAGTTGGATTAGGCTAGAAATAGTAGTTTGAGAGTAATTGGTGAATGTAAGCTTGACTTTGATGAAGTTTGAATTTTTGTCGTAGGTCGAGCCGTAGGTGGGCAAGAAACCGAACATCCTCAGCAAGCTAGGATGCCAGGTAAGTAGTAGTGTGGGTGTAAATGTCTGAGAGTCGCCCATAAGGGCCTACACCACAGTTGTTCGCATGTTGTGAGTCGTGTGTATGTCGTGTGTATGTCATGAGTAGTCTGTATGTGACGTGTAGGTGTAGTCGTCGTTAGTGATATGTTATGTGTCTTGTGCAGGGTGTGGGTTAGTTGTGTGCAGGTTGTGAGTCGTAGGTACGCGTGTGAAGTGGAGGGGATGTGGAGTTGTCGTCAGTTGGTCATGGTACACCACAGTTGTTTGCATGTTGTGAGTCGTAAACACGTTTTGAGTAGTCTGTATGTGACGTACTCCGCGAATTCCGAGTGAGACTCGGGCCAGAGGTGAGGTGCTCCGCGAATTTCGAGTGGGACTCGGGCCGGAGGTGATGTGCTCCGCGAATTCTGAGTGGGACTCGGGCCGGAGGTGAGGTGCTCCGCGAATTCCGAGTGGGACTCGGGCCGGAGGTGATGTGCTCCGCGAATTCCGAGTGGGACTCGGGCCGGAGGTGAGGTGCTCCGCGAATTCCGAGTGGGACTCGGGCCGGAGGTGATGTGCTCCGCGAATTCCGAGTGAGACTTCTGAGTGGGAATCGGGCCGGAGGTGATGTGCTCCGCGAATTCTGAGTGGGAATCGGGCCGGAGGTGAGGTGCTCCGCGAATTCTGAGTGGGAATCGGGCCGGAGGTGATGTGCTCCGCGAATTCTGAGTGGGAATCGGGCCGGAGGTGATGTGCTCCGCGAATTCCGAGTGAGACTCGGGCCGGAGGTGAGGTGCTCCGCGAATTCTGAGTGGGAATCGGGCCGGAGGTGATGTGCTCCGCGAATTTCGAGTGGGACTCGGGCCGGAGGTGAGGTGCTCCGCGAATTCTGAGTGGGAATCGGGCCGGAGGTGAGGTGCTCCGCGAATTCTGAGTGGGAATCGGGCCGGAGGTGATGTGCTCCGCGAATTCTGAGTGGGAATCGGGCCGGAGGTGATGTGCTCCGCGAATTTCGAGTGGGACTCGGGCCGGAGGTGATGTGCTCCGCGAATTCCGAGTGAGACTCGGGCCGGAGGTGATGTGCTCCGCGAATTCTGAGTGGGAATCGGGCCGGAGGTGAGGTGCTCCGCGAATTCTGAGTGGGAATCGGGCCGGAGGTGATGTGCTCCGCGAATTCTGAGTGGGACTCGGGCCGGAGGTGATGTGCTCCGCGAATTTCGAGTGGGACTCGGGCCGGAGGTGAGGTGCTCCGCGAATTCCGAGTGGGACTCGGGCCGGAGGTGATGTGCTCCGCGAATTCTGAGTGGGAATCGGGCCGGAGGTGATGTGCTCCGCGAATTCTGAGTGGGAATCGGGCCGGAGGTGAGGTGCTCCGCGAATTCCGAGTGGGACTCGGGCCGGAGGTGATGTGCTCCGCGAATTCTGAGTGGGAATCGGGCCGGAGGTGAGGTGCTCCGCGAATTCCGAGTGGGACTCGGGCCGAGGTGATGTGCTCCGCGAATTCTGAGTGGGAATCGGGCCGGAGGTGATGTGCTCCGCGAATTTCGAGTGGGACTCGGGCCGGAGGTGATGTGCTCCGCGAATTCTGAGTGGGAATCGGGCCGGAGGTGAGGTGCTCCGCGAATTCCGAGTGAGACTCGGGCCGGAGGTGAGGTGCTCCGCGAATTCTGAGTGGGAATCGGGCCGGAGGTGATGTGCTCCGCGAATTCTGAGTGGGAATCGGGCCGGAGGTGATGTGCTCCGCGAATTCTGAGTGGGAATCGGGCCGGAGGTGAGGTGCTCCGCGAATTTCGAGTGGGACTCGGGCCGGAGGTGAGGTGCTCCGCGAATTCTGAGTGGGAATCGGGCCGGAGGTGAGGTGCTCCGCGAATTTCGAGTGGGACTCGGGCCGGAGGTGAGGTGCTCCGCGAATTCTGAGTGGGAATCGGGCCGGAGGTGATGTGCTCCGCGAATTCTGAGTGGGAATCGGGCCGGAGGTGAGGTGCTCCGCGAATTCTGAGTGGGAATCGGGCCGGAGGTGATGTGCTCCGCGAATTCCGAGTGGGACTCGGGCCGGAGGTGATGTGCTCCGCGAATTTCGAGTGGGACTCGGGCCGGAGGTGGGAGCGTCAGTAGTGGTCAGTATGCAGGCAGTGAGCTTGGTGAGGGTTGTGGGAGTAGGTAGTGAGCCTTGTGAGGGTTGTGGGACGGTTGAATGTAGGCAGTGAGCTTAGTGAGGGTTGTGGGAGTAGGTAGTGAGCCTTGTGAGGGTTGTGGGACGGTTGAATGTAGGCAGTGAGCTTGGTGAGGGTTGTGGGAGTAGGTAGTGAGCCTTGTGAGGTTGTGGGACGGTTGAATGTAGGCAGTGAGCTTGGTGAGGGTTGTGGGGGTAGGTAGTGAGCCTTGTGATGGTTGTGGGACGGTTGTATGTAGGCAGTGAGCTTGGTGAGGGTTGTGGGAGTAGGTAGTGAGCCTTGTGAGGGTTGTGGGACGGTTGTATGTAGGCAGTGAGCTTGGTAAGGGTTGTGGGAGTAGGTAGTGAGCCTTGTGAGGGTTGTGGGACGGTTGTATGGAGGCAGCGAGCCTGGTGAGTGTTGTGGGACGGTCGTACGTATGTGGTGAGCCTTGTGAAGGTTGTGAGACAGTTGTACGTAGGTAGTGAGCCTTGTGGGGATTGTGGAACGGTTGTATGTAGGTGGTGAGTCTGGTGGGTTTGTGGGTAAGTTGTGCGTAGCTGGTGAGTCAGTCGTGCGTAGGTTGTAAGTTTGGTGAGGTTATGGGTCATGGTAGGTAAGTTGTGAGTCTTGCGTACGTGGTGGGTCGTAAATACGGATGTTGACGAGAAGCTGTCGATAGTTGGTCATAGTGTAGGATGTAAGTCTTGTGTGTGTTGTGGCCATAGGTACGTATGTGTATGTGTTATGATTGTTAGTTGTACGTTGTGAGTCTTGCGTACGTGGCAGGTTGTGGGTACGGGTTGTGAGTCCTGTGTAGGTTATGGGATGGCTTTGAATAGGTCGTGGGCTAGTTGTGTGTATGTTATGAGTTTTGTGCAGGTTATAGGTTGTAGACACTTTTGTGATGCGATGCGGTGAGATGATGACAACATGTGTAGAGACCTGCATGTGTTAGGAATACATAACCAGTTGTCATGCTTCACGTTTATTTTCCAGCACTTTACTTGCTAAGCTTTGAGCTTACGGTGTGTTCTGTGGTGTAGGTACTGCTGAGCTGGTGGGTATGTACCGAGAATCTGACTAGGAATGGGGGGAGGCAGTTGGTGGCGTGCGACCAGGGCCCCGGTTGATGACAGTGTTAGGGCGACCCGACCCAGGAAGAGCCGTAGCATGGTGTTGATGGGGAGTAGGACTTTTTGTCTTTTGTGGGAGTTTTTGTATTTGTTGTATATAGTCATAGTTAAGGATGATATGTCGCCCTGAACTGTGAACTTTCTTCATTTTGGTCGATAGCATTTTCGTTCTGTTGTGTGATTGTTTGGAGATTTCGTAGACTAGGTAGTTGTGTAGGAGTATTCTGGATTGGTTGGGATTTATTCGTTTGCAGGTACTTAGCATTTTGGAGGAGCCATTTTCAGGCGTTACTCTGCCAAAATTTTGGGGAGGACGCCGTGGTACTTAATGGTTAGGATTGAGGAAAATTAGTGAGTCGTTTAGCTCGTAGTAGTCCCTGTAGCGAACCGGGAATCCGGGTGGGTTTTCGGGGCGTTACACATGACGGTTAAAAGTCATCAACAACATGATTCCTTCCATATACCACAAAATCAACTTAACCCATAGAAATTTTAAATGAGGAATACCATAATCATTTAACTATTATTTTTCTTTAAAGTTCCATGTGTTATCCTATAATTTGTATACACCGTTATGTGGACAACAATTAAAACACACAAAAACATAATTTTGACGAATTCAAAAGTGTCACAATAACACAAGCTATACAATCATATGTATACATACAAGTCATAATATCATGTTAACAAGGATTTTTCACCCAAGTCCATCCGTTGAACATGTCTTAAAAAGGTTTTGGGTGGTAATCCTTTAGATAACGAATCCGATATCATTAAACTAGTACCTATAAGCTCAATGGACACCTTTTGTTTTTGTACTTCTTCTTTGACAGACAAGTACTTTAAATCCATATGTTTTGCACCTTTAGAATACTCGTTATTTTTAGAGAAGAAAACCGCTGCAAAATTATCATAGTAAATTCTTAAAGGTCTTAGCTATGTTGTCGACAATGCTTAGACCTAAGACAAAGTTTCGCAACCACAATGCTTGAACAGTGGTTTCAAATCATGCCACAAATTCTGCCTCCATAGTGGAAGTGGCAATGGCAGATTGCTTTCCACTTTTCCATGATATTGCTCCTCCAACCAGTAGGAATATGTAACCGAATGTAGATTTCCTTGAGTCCACACATCGGGCATAGTCTGAATCTGAGTATCATATCACTTAAGATGATTTGCTTTCCTATACGTGAACATGTAATTCTTGGTACTTTGTAAGTATCTAAGTACTTTCTTTGCAGCTTTCCAATTATCCATTCCAGAATTACTTTGATATCGGTCTAGCATCCCTACTGCAAAACTGATATCTGGTCGAGTATATGTCTGAGCATACATTAAGCTCCCAACCATTGATGCATATGGAATAGATTTCATTCCTTTTCATTCCAAATCATTCTTCAGACATTGCATTTCACTAAACTTGTCCCCTTTTTGAATTGGAACTACACTAGTAGAACGTTTTTCCATTCTAAATCTCTCCAATATCTTATTGATATAGCCTTTATGAAATAATCCTAATAATTCGTGCTTTCTATTGCAGAATATTTCTATTCCTATCACATAGGATGTCTCACCCATTTCTTTCATTTAGAAATTTTTAGAGAGAAATTTATTAACATCAAAATACAATTCAATATTATTAGTAGCAAGAAGGATATCGTCAACATATAAGACCAAAATAATGAACTTGCTCTCACTGAACTTCATATAGATACACTGATCAACAGTGTTCTCTACAAAACCATATGACGTAATGGTGTTATTAAAGTTAAGATACCATTGTCTAGAAGTTTGTTTCAATCCATATATTGACTTCTTTAACTTACACACAAACTTTTCATTTTCAGTTACTGAAAATTCATCTGGTTGATCCATATAAGCTTCTTCTTCTAAGTCACCATTCAGAAAAGAAGTCTTTGCATCCATTTGGTGAAGCTCTAAATTCATAATCAGCCACCAAAGCCATAACAATTCTCAAATAGTCCTTCTTTGAAACTGGAGAGAAGGTCTCTTTATAATTGATGTCATTTTTTGAGTATAACCTTTGGCGACAAATACGGGCCTGTACCTTTCGATATTACCTTTTGAGTCTTGTTTGGTCTTAAAAATTCATTTACAACCAACTTGTTTTGAATCTTCATATAACTCAACTAGTTCCCATACTTTATTGTCACCCATTAACTTTAACTCTTCTATCATAGCATTCAACCATTTTTTGGAATCGCTACATTCCATGGCTTGTTTGAATGAATATGGATTTTTATCATTGTTTAAGTCACATTCATTTTCAAGTGAGTAAACCACATTGTCATTGGAAATAGCTGGTCTTTTCTGTCTTATAGACCTTCGCAATGCTGATTCTTGTGGTTGACTTGTGACTTGCATGTTATTTACTTGCTTATCGTTAACATGTTCATTGCGAATGGTTGAAATATTGTTATGTTGTTGGGGTATGTTGTGTAACTATAATACAACAAGAGGAACAATAATTTGAGGGGAAACACTAGGTGTAGTTGCCTCCACTCAACTCTCGTGAATATCTAGCTTTCGTGGTTCTTTACTTCCACTAAAATGACCATTCTTAATGAAATGAGCATTACCAAACTCAACTATACTTGTATTATTGTTAGGACAATAAAATATGTATTCTTTTGATTTTTTAGAATAGTCAATGAAGTAACCACTAATAGTTCTTACATCAAGCTTCTTTTCATGTGGATTATATATCCTAGGAACCCTATTAAGCATATACACAGCAGTCTTTAGTCCATACATCCATAAGGATAAAGGTATGGTGCTATAACTTAACCTACTCCTAACCATTTTCATTAGAGTACGATTTCGCCTTTCAACTATAACATTTTGTTGTGATGTACCAGATATTGTGTACTGTGCACATATGCCTCGATTTCCAAGAAGCTTTGCAAATGGACCTAGACATTGCCCTTTTTCATCAAATTTACCATAGTATTCACCACCCCTATAAGACCTCACTACTTTTACTTTTCTATCTAACTGTTTTTCCACCTCATTGATGAACATCTCTAAAACATTCACCGATTGAGATTTTTTGTGTAGTAGATATATATAACAATATCGTGAGAAGTCATAAATAAATGTGGTAAAATACTTTTCACCACTTCAAGATGGAGCATCAAAGGAACCACAAATGTTAGTGTGTATCAATTCTAAGAGTTCACTAGTTCTTGTGGCTGGATTATTTGTTATGTTTCTAGTTTGCTTACCTTTAATGAAATCTATACACACGTCCTAGTCAATAAAATCTAGTTGAGTTAAGATTTCACCTTATTAACCTCAACATCCTTTCTTTAGATATATGACATAATCTTTGATGCCACAAAAAAATAGAATATTCATTATGTGCACTATGTTTATTATAAATACTGTACTCAACATGAAATAGAGAATTAAAAAATCCAACTTCAAGATTAAAACGATATAAACAATCAACCAAAATACCATAACCATAATAATACTTGTGTTTATACAATGAAAAAACACCATTTCCAATCTTAAAGTTAAATCCTACATCATCCAACTTTGTAACAGAAACTAAATTTCTAGCACACTCAGGAACATAAAGTCACTTTTCTAGATCCCAATGACATCCTGTATCCATGATCAATCTGTATGTCCCAATTCTTTATATATGTGCCCCCATTCTGTTCCCTATATACAAGAACCTTTCAATTCAGTTTATGGGCTATATTGAAAGTAATCCATGTGTAACATGTGATACATGAGTAGTTGGAATAGAATCTAATCATCAAGAATTATTAGGTACTTCAATAAGATTTGATTCAAAACATACTAAAACATAATATGTACCTTTCTTTTCGAACTAAGCTTTCCGCTCCAGACAATCTTTCTTGAAGTGCCAAATCTTGTTATAGAAGTAGCATTTGTGCTCTTTATGGATTTTCCCCTCTTTTATATTTAATGGGGTTTTTTCCATCCTTTCATTCTTCTAACTTAGTTTAGATTTGCTATTGTTCGCTTCATTATGAAATGTCAGATGGATAACATGCTCTTTCATTTTCTTTAATCTCCTTCTTTTTGAACTAATATGACCTTAATTTCTTGAAGGTTTTATTTTTCCTTAAGGGTATTATAGTTCATTTGGAATTGGCCAAACTCAAGAGGAAGTGAGTTGATGATATATTGAACCAAAAAGATTCACTCACATCCATACCCATCGATTTCAACTTTGCAGCCAAAATTTCCATGCCTGTTACATGATTATGAATGGGCTATGACCAGTCAAACTTCTTAGTCATTAGCTCACTCATTAAGTTCCATACATTGGACTTGTCAACTATGTCTGATTGGAAGTATTCCTTGATTTTCAGCATGAACTCCCTCGCACTGTCCGTTTTAGGCATTGATGACTTAACATTTTCAGTCATCCTCATGAAGTTCAAGCTTAGCCTATTCAACCGCTCCCAAGCCTCATAAAAAGACTTATATGCTTTTGTATTGGTCTCAGTGATGGCTATAGGCTTGTAAGAAATTATTGCAAAATCTAAATCCAAATCCATTACATCTAATTGAAACTGAATTTGTTCTGACCAATCTGCATAGTTAAGCCCATTAAACTTAATTAATGCATTGTCCAAAGCGAACAAATTGGTAGATGCTGCAAATTATATACAAGCTCACACATTAATGCTTTGACTAAACATAGATGGATTCAAATAAATAACAAACTATTTATTTAAGTTCACCTTTGGGCAATACTTAAAGAAATAATTTTAATTGATGATGATGATAGCATGCATATACTTTAATAGACAATTAACCACACTTATGTTAATATGCTTGTTACCTTTGGATACACAATCACATTCCCTAAGTATGCAAATAAGTCTCTCTTGTTGATTATAAGCAACGGCCCACCTTTGAGTAACCTACTAGCATTATAATTAATAATTTTAATTGTTCACTTTAAACTTTTATGTCATTTCAATAGCATTATATAATACTGAATATATAAATACTGAAACAATGGAGAATTAGACAATTAATATTTATTTACTTTTCAAACTAGGTCACTTTGGTGACTTGCAAGTTTTCAATTAAAGTAAATGAATAATTGCTTAAATAAATAACTCTTAAAAAGATAAACTTTTTTTTCTATCATAATGGTGAATCAATATGTTATAAAGAAGCTCTAATACCAAACTGTAATTACATTTATCCATTTATAACAACTATTAATTCAACCAAGTTTTGATAATAAATAAAGAAATATATGAATATACTAACTTTGATCCATGATTGTAGAATATGAAAATTTGTTTGCTAAATTTCTTCCCTTAATACCTTCTTGTAATACCCCAAATTTTTCGAGTTATTTTAATTAATTTAAGTTAGGTTAGCTATTAAGTTAATTAAATTATTTCTCGGAAGTTTCAGTGGAGGAGTTAGACCTAGGTGAGGTGAGAGTCAATTTATAGAAATTTAACGGTCGATGTAACGCCCCAAGTTATCTGAACCCGGTTCGTCACACAATGTCCGTACATGACTAAAATTTCTACCATATATTTTTTTTAAAAAAAAACTTGCAGCGAAAATCATTTGAAATGTTAAGGAATAATCGGTCAAAAGAAATAGAAGTTTGAATCGTGAAAACACTTTAAAAGTTGCAGAAGTCAAACGCATCCGCCGATGAGTAAAGTCAACGAAAGAAGCAGAAAACAACCAAAATAGAAGACTTCTGCCGGTGACGTCAGCCGAATGAAAAACAAAGGACATCTCTCGGTAGACTGTATCTACCGGTGACTAAACGACAAAATACACTCTACATCTTCCGATGACGTCAGCCGGATGATTCCCTTCATCCGATCGACTTTGTTCTACACCAACCAATGACAAAACGACAAATGTCCTCTTACATCTACCGATGACATACACCCACCGATGACTAAACGACAAAAGTCCTCCTACATCTACCGATGACGTCAGCACGCATCTGCCGATGGGTTTAACGACAAAACCCCTCATCCCCTTCTTCCGATAGGGTAAATTGAATATACCGATCACTAAACGACAAAGCATAATACCCACTCATACCGGTAGGGCAAAAACTACTTCATCCGATAGAGTAAACCTCATGTACCGATGACTTTACTGAGACATCATCCGATGGCTTTACTGAAGACATCTTCCGATAAAACAAACCTCATGTACCGATGACTATACTGAGACATCATCTGATGGCTTTACTGAAGACATCTTTCGATAGAATTAAAAGCGACATTTCAACTACTTCTCGATATACATACACAACACTAATTACAGAAAGGAATTTACTTACTTCATCAAGACCATTCAGAAACAATTCACATTGTATTGTTCAAACCCAGTAAAACCAACATTTAAAACCCAACAGATCACTAGTATCAGAAAAACTCAAAACGTAGTCAAATATTAAAATCTCTACTGTCATGAAAACTGGGCATACTCTGATTAGATTATTACCAACTAAACCCCCACCTCTGCTGACAACAGTTAACCCACCTCATCAGTTTACCAGGCCGGGACATGAATGTACTCCTCCAACCACATCTAATCATCTGTGCAATCAGGAAATTCACCTGCAGTATCCTCAACACCTACATCACAAAACTCATCTATTAGCCTAATGCTAAGTAAGTAAAGCAGTAATGAAATGAAACGCTGAAATATAAATTCCTAAACATGCAATTTCTACTTTCTCAACTCAGTTGTTCATGTTTCGTTTCTGTTCAGATCCCCTGTGAAATTGGGAGCTGGATCAACTCTCCCAAAGTATATACATCCACTAGCTCATTAAGGGGCGGATAAATTCCCTTAACAGTAAATCTGATTCACATGTTTAGATCCCCCTGTGAAATTGAAAGTTGGATCAACTCTCCCAAAGTATAAATATCCACTGTCTCATTAAGGGGCGGATTACTTCCTTTAACAGTAAAACTGATTCACATAGCTGTTTCAATATGTTCAATCCTCACTATGCCAACATGCATTCAAATTCATTTTCGTATACTTTAAAAAAAATGATGCATGACATACCAACACATTCCATCATACAAACCCTAATGTTTTGTGATGTAGGCTCGAAGGCACAAGCAAACTTTACTTACCTGGTCTCCTGGATAAACTTGGTTACAAGCTACTTTGGGTATTACTCAAACCTAAAACCATAGACATAGCATACATTAAATTTCCTCTAATCTTCATTCTAAACCACTAGAAATCTAAGGGAAACTGTTTTGGGGACTCTAGTCGTTGTGCATTCCCGATTTCAACTTAAACCGAAACCACCACTCACTTACCGCCTTCTCAAAACCTCATTTATCATCCCTCCTACCAACGATAGATACAATGTAACAAGAAATAGAAGCAAAACTCACCAAGTTTGGAGAAAATCACTGGAGGAAGTCGAAGGGGGTCTCCTATCGCGCTCTGCTAAGCTGAGGAGCTGAGAATGGAGAGGAAATGAAATAAACAGTGGTGGCTACTTCATTAATAGTTTCCTTAAATACGTTATCCACCTTTGAATTTCTAATTACCCTTATGCCCTTGCCTAGTCATCCACTAACCCTACATTTAATATTGCCATATAAATTGTGCCATTAGTTTAAAAGGAATAGAGAAACAGTTTGATAGAACCGGGTATTACAATCTACCCTCCTTAAAAGAATTTTGTCCTCAAAATTCAGTACCTGAATAATTCTGGATGTTGGTCCATTATGTCTTGCTGGCGCTCCCAAGTTGTCTCCTCTATGTTCTGATTGTGCCATAAGACTTTCACTAGTGGAACTTCCTTGTTGCGTAATACCTTCACTGCATAGTCCAAGATCCTTACGGGTTTCTCCTCATATGCAAGAGTAGGAAGAACCTCAACGTCTTGCTGTTCCACAATCTGATATGGATCTCTTACATACTTCTTTAACATAGAAACATGGAACACACTGTGGATTCCTTCCATAGAAGCCGGTAACTGCAACATGTAGGCTGCACTCCCAACCCTTTTCAAAATTAAGAATGGTCCAATAAACCTGGGGTTCAACTTTCCTCTCTTCCCGAATCTCACAACTCCTTTGAATGGTGACACCTTAAGTAAAACTTCATCACCTACTTCAAACTCTAATTCTCTTCGTCTTTTGTCTGCATAGCTTTTCTGCCGGCTTTGAGCTGTTAAGATTCTTTGTCGGATAAGAGCAATCTTCTCCACTGTCTGCTGCACAATGTCAGGACCAATCAACTGTGCTTCTCCAACTTCATCCCAATACAATGGAGATCTGCACTTCCGTCCATACAATGCCTCGTATGGTGCCATGCCTATTGTTGCCTGAAAACTGTTATTATAAGAGAACTCAACCAATGGTAAATACTTACTCCAAGAACCTTGAAATTCCAGCACACAAGCCCGGAGCATATCCTCCAACGTTTGGATAGTTCTCTCAGATTGTCCATCGGTTTGAGGATGAAAGGCTGTGCTAAAACTAAGCTGTTGTAACGCCCCGAATTCTCTGAACCCGGTTCGTCACACAAAACCCATACCCGAACTAAAAACTTCATTCATAATTTAAAATCTTGCAGCGGAATTAATTTAAGTAACTTAGAGTTAAACAAAACCGTAAAGTGTTTGGATAATCGGATAAAATGTTCGAGATAAATCGACCAAAAAAAAAATAAAGGTTTAAATCACAAAACACCATTAAAACTCTAAAGACAACCACATCTGCCGGTAAAAAAAAAATTAACGGAAGAAGCAGACACAGCAAATATAAGACCCTGCCGATGACGTGGACCTGAAGACTTGGAACTGAAAGACATTTCTCGGCGGGCTGCACCTACCGATGACGTCAACACAACTTCATCTGCCGATGACGTCAGCACAATTTCATCTGCCGATGACGTCAGCACAACTTCATCTGCCGATGACGTCAACACGATTTCATCTGCCGATGACGTCAGCACAACTTCATCTGCCGATGAAGTCAACATGACTTCATCTGCCGATGAAGCCAACACAACTGCACATACAACTTCAACTGCCGATGAAGTCAACATGACTTCATCTGCCGATAGAAATAGGTCTATATCTATCGATAGAAATAAGGCTACATCTTCCGATGCCTTTACTGAAGACATCATCCGATAGAAATTTGGACACACCTACCGATAGACATCTCCTTCCGGTAGGTTCAAACTACTCAACTTCTGCCGATAGAATGCATCTACCGACAGATAACAAAACACCTCCCATCTACCGATAAATCCAGGGCGACATTCTGGCTACATCTAATTATACAATATAACTCCATTTATGAAAAAGAATCTATTTGCCTTACTGAAATCACTCAGAAAAGGATTCAAACCCATGTATTGCTTAAAATCCGACAAGTGCAAATCTTCAAACCTCAGCAGAAAGTCATTATCAAATAATAAAACTCAATTTGTTCAAAACGCTGAAATCACTACTGTTATGAAAACTCGATCCATCTAAAATAAAGCATTGATAATAAAACCTTCACTCCAACAGACATCAATTAAATTGCCCCATCAGCTGCCAGAACATTGTGTGGATGCACTCCTCCAACCCAACTAGCCTTCTGTGAACTCAGTAAACACACCTGCTAAAGCTTCTTCACCTACATCACAAAACTCATCTATTAGCCTAATGCTAAGCAAGTAAAGCAATAGTGAAATGAAATACTGAATCATAAATTCCTAAACATGCAGTTTCTACTTTTCTCATCTCAGTTGCATATTCATCGTTTCTGTACAGATCCCCCTGTGAAATTGGGAGTTGGATCATTTCTCCCAAAGTATAAATATCCACTGGCTCGTTAAGGGTTGGATTAATTCCCCTAACAGCAAATCTGATACTCATAACTGTTCAGATCCCCCTGTCGGATTGGGAAGTGGATCACTTTTCCCAAAACCTCAATCCACTGGCTCATTAAGGGTTGGATTAATTCCCTTAACAGCAAATCTGCTTCACGTACTGTTTCAATCTGTTCATTCCTTGCCGATTCAAAACATGTAAATTCATTTTCGTACATTTCAAAATATGATGCATGACAACTGGAAATAAACACACAACATACATAAATCCTACTGTTTTGTGATGTAGGCCCGAAGGCACAAACAAACTCTACTTACCTGGTCTCCTGGAAATCGCTCGGTTTCAACTACTTGAAAGCCCTGTTCACCTAGGTCGAAGGTGAATCTCGCGAGGAAGATCGCCTAGAGAGCTCGTCTGCCTGAGCTGAAACCCGAAGAGGAAATGGTATGAAATGGTGGCGGCTACAGTGCATTAAACCCAACCCTCTTCCCTTAAATACGTTATCCACTTTTTGAAAATTGCAATTTACTCTAATGCCCTTTGCCAAGTTACTTAATAACCCTACTTAATTTATTGACTAATAAAGTGTATTTTATTAATAATAAAAGAGCTGGTTCGATAGGGCCGGGTGCTACAGCTGTGTCCCCATAGCCTTGTGCAAACTTTTCCAAAACTTAGATGTAAATCTGGAGTCTCGGTCTGAAACTATGGTGCTTGGAACACCATGCAGTCTAACAACTTCGTGCACATACAATTCAGCAAGCTGATCCATCGAGTAAGTCACCTTTATTGGTAGGAAATGAGCTGATTTGGTTAAACGATCAACTATCACCCAAATTGCATCATGTCCTTTTACTGTTCTAGGTAATCCTGTAACAAAATCCATATTTATTTGTTCCCATTTCCATTCGGGAACTGGTAAAGGTTGTAATGTCCCAGCAGGCCTCTGATGTTCAGCTTTAACTTGCTGGCAGACCAGACATGACTCCACATACTCCGCCACACTTCTCTTCATACCTGGCCACCAATAATGTTGCTTGAGTCCTCTGTACATCTTCGTACTACCTGGATGAACAGAAAGTCTCGAGGAATGAGCCTCAGATAGGATTTCCTTCCTAAGCTCAGTATCAACCGAAACAAACCATCTATTTCGAAACTTGAGAATTCCATCAGCTGAGCAGTTGAAATCCGACTTATCAGTAGAATCTATGTACAACTTATACTTATTACACTCAGTGTCATTCATTTGAACTTCCTTTATTTTTTCCAAAATAGTTGGCCTCAAAGATATGGCCGAAAGCATGGCTGACACACTAGACACAGCTTCCAGGTTAAATCTTTGGAATTCTGTCTCTAAAGCTATCGGTATGTCTAGAGTCAAAGCAGAAACTAAAGGGGTCACTCTACTCAAAGCATCAGCCACTACATTTGCCTTGCCATGGTGATACTTAATCTCGAAATCGTAATCTTTGACAAACTCTAACCACCTACGTTGCCTCATATTCAATTCTTTCTGCGTGAAAATGTATTTCAGGCTTTTATGATCCGAAAATATCTCACAAACTTGTCCATACAGGTAGTGCCTCCAAATCTTTAATGCAAAGACCACAACAGCTAATTCTAAGTCATGTGTAGGGTAATTCTTTTCATGCACTTTTAACTGCCTAGAAGCATAAGTTATAACCTTTCCATCTTTCATTAACACACATCCAAGACCAATCTTGGAAGCATCACAGTAAATGCTAAACTTTCCACTCTCATCGGGTAGGGTCAATATAGGGGCATTGGTCAGTTTCCTTTTCAAGGTCTGGAAACTGGACTCACACTCCTCTGTCCAAGCATACTTGATATTCTTCCTAGTTAACCGAGTGAGGGGTGTTGCAATCTTTGAGAATCCTTCAATAAATTTTTTGTAATATCCTGCTAACCCGAGGAAACTTCGAATATCTGTAGCATTCTTCGGTTGGGGCCACTCCTTAACTGCTTGAACCTTGGCTGGATCGACAGATATCCCATCTCCAGAGATCACATGACCAAGAAAGTGAACTCTGTCCAATCAAAACTCACACTTGGAAAACTTAGCATAAAGTTGGTGCTGTTTAAGCGCTTTCAACACTAAACTCAAATGCCTTGCATGCTCATCCTTGGTACTAGAATAGATTAAAATATCATCGATAAACACTATGACAAACTTATCCAAGTATTCATGGAACACCCTATTCATAAGATCCATGAAGGCTGCTGGTGCATTTGTCAAACCAAAAGACATAACCAAAAACTCATAATGTCCATACCTTGTGCGAAAGGCAGTCTTTGGGATATCTTCAGATTTAACCTTCAACTGGTAATAATCGAACCTAAGGTCAATTTTAGAGAAAACTCTTGCACCCTTAAGCTGATCAAATAAATCATCAATCCTCGGCAGTGGATACTTGTACTTGACAGTTAGCTTATTCAATTCTCTATAGTCTATGCACATACGCATTGATCCATCCTTCTTTTTGAAAAAAAGGACAGGTGCACCCCATGGTGAAAAGCTAGGGCGTATGAACCCCTTCTCCAACAAATCCTCTAACTGTTTCTTCAACTCTTTAAGTTCTGTGGGTGCTAGTCTATATGGATTCTTAGACACAGGCTCGGCTCCGGGGTAAATATCTACAACAAATTCAATTTCCCTATCTGGCGGTAAACCAGGAAGGTCATCTAGGAATACTTTTGGAAAATCTTGGACAACTAAAACATTTTTGGGGCTTGATTTTCCCACTGTTTGTGTGTCTAAAGCACTGGCCAAAAAGCACAAATACTCTCTGCAAGGGGAGGGTCTTGTGTTAATAGAAGTCATCACAGACATTTCCTTACCTTTCTTTGAGGCTTGAAAGGTGTGTTTCAAACTACCAGGGGGTTGGAAGCTAACTATTCCAGTCCTACAATCTATTGTGGCATGATGCTTAAACAACCAGTCCATTCCTAGGATTACATCAAATCCTAATATATCCATAATTATAAGATCAGCAAGTAGACTTACATTCCCTACTAACACTTCACTACCAAGCATCACTTGGTTAGAGTGCATGCGTTCACCAGAAGGCAATGCAACATTAAACACATGCATGGAAGGGGTAAACTGTACGTCTAACTTAACAGCAAAAGCAGATGCTATAAATGAATGTGTGGCACCAGAATCTATTAAAGTAAAAGCAGGCACAGAGTTGATCAATATAGTACCTGACACCACAACAGGCTGTTCCTCACCCGACTCCGTCATGGAGAATATTCTTGGTTTGATCATAGTAGGGCCACTCTTAGGAACTGGACAATCTCTGCTAATGTGGCCGACTTTGTTACAATTGTAGCATCTGGTGATTCTAGGCTTCGAGCACTCCTTGAACGTGTGTCCAACCTCCTCACAGTTGAAACACTTTCCAAGGCTCAGTCTACATTCCCCCGGATGGTTCTTCAAACACTTAGGACACTGGGGAAATTTCCTGACATTCTGTACCTTTCCCCCTACTCCTTGGCTATTTTGGCCTTCACTTGGCCTCTTCGTTCCTCTTTGTTGGTGTGGTTGGTTAAACCTTTGTGGGACCTCCTTTGGTCTAGCACACTTTCCTTCAGCTTCTTCCACTTCCAGGGCAGTGGATACAACCTCACTGAAGGTCAAGCCCTTGATTCCACAGAATTTAACCCCTCGGTAAATTTCTGGCTTCAGTCCATGCATAAATTTGAACACCTTATCCTCGTCCTTGTGAGCAAAATGTCCAGCAAAACTAGACAGGGACTCGAACTGCCTACTATACTCGGCCACAGACCCGGTCTGCTTCAGGTTCAGAAATTCTAACTTCTTCGCGGTCTGGACTGTGCTGTTGAAATACTTCTCATAGAAAATGTCTTTGAATCGTAACCAGGGCATTGCTAAAACGTCGGTGGTGGTCTCCATTGTCTCCCACCAGAGTTGAGCTTCGCCAGCCAAGTGAAATGTTGCTAACGTGACCTTATCTCCTTCTCCTATGCTGGCGCACCTAAACATACTCTCTATCTTCCTAAGCCACCCTTCAGCCACAGCAGGATCGATGACTGACCATCAAACGTGGGTGGTCTTAGTCTCCGGAATCTATCCCCGGAATGCTCATTGCTAGAACCCGAGTTGGCACTTCCTTGTACCTCTTGGTTCAGCAGCACTCCTAGTTGATTGGATTGATGGCGCATTAATTCTGCCTGCTGTCGCACTAGATCGGTCAACTGTCCGATTACACTAGAATCTTATGCGCTTCCCGGAGTTGGTGTCTCTCTCTGCACTCTTGGCCTTCCCGGTCGTCTGGACATTTTTGCTATATTCCTGTACAGGGTTAACTATTTTTTTTTTTATAAATATCTAATAACTGAACTTAACATAAACATTTACAGTTGTTGGAGTACTTCCATGCAACGATTGGCACTGATGAGTAATCTTTTGAACGGTTTAACTGAAAGTCTCTGATACCACACTGTAACGCCCCGAGTTATCTGAACCCAGTTCGTCACACAATGCCCGTACATGACTAAAATTTCTACCATATTTTTTTTAAAAAAAAAAACTTACAGCGGAAATTATTTGAAATGTTAAGGAATAATCGGTCAAAAGAAATAGAAGTTTGAATTGTGAAAATACTTTAAAAGTTACAGAAGTCAAACGCATCCGCCGATGAGTAAAGTCAACGAAAGAAGCAGAAAACAACCAAAATAGAAGACTCCTACCGGTGACGTCAGCCGAATGAAAAACAAAGGACATCTCTCGGTAGACTGTATCTACCGATGACTAAACGACAAAATACACTCTACATCTTCTGATGACGTCAGCCGAATGATTCCCTTCATCCGATCGACTTTGTTCTACACCCACCGATGACTAATAGACAAATGTCCTCCTACATCTACCGATGACATACACCCACCGATGACTAAACGACAAAAGTCTTCCTACATCTACCGATGACGTCAGCACGCATCTGCCGATGGGTTTAACGACAAAACCCCTCATCCCCTTCTTCCGATAGGGTAAATTGAATATACCGATCACTAAACGACAAAGCATAATACCCACTCATACCGGTAGGGCAAAAACTACTTCATCCGATAGAGTAAACCTCATGTACCGATGACTTTACTGAGACATCATCCGATGGCTTTACTGAAGACATCTTCCGATAAAACAAACCTCATGTACCGATGACTATACTGAGACATCATCCGATGGCTTTACTGAAGACATCTTCCGATAAAACAAACCTCATGTACCGATGACTATACTGAGACATCATCCGATGGCTTTACTGAAGACATCTTCCGATAGAATTAAAAGCGACATTTCAACTACTTCTCGATATACATACACAACACTAATTACAGAAAGGAATTTACTTACTTCATCAAGACCATTCAGAAACAATTCACATTGTATTGTTCAAACCTAGTAAAACAAACATTTAAAACCCAACAGATCACTAGTATCAGAAAAACTCAAAACGTAGTCAAATATTAAAATCTCTACTGTCATGAAAACTGGGCATACTCTGATTAGATTATTACCAACTAAACCCCCACCTCTGCTGACAACAGTTAACCCGCCTCATCAGTTTACCAGGTCGAGACATGAATGTACTCCTCCAACCATATCTAATCATCTGTGCAATCAGGAAATTCACCTGCAGTATCCTCAACACCTACATCACAAAACTCATCTATTAGCCTAATGCTAAGTAAGTAAAGCAGTAATGAAATGAAACGCTGAAATATAAATTCCTAAACATGCAATTTCTACTTTCTCAACTCAGTTGTTCATGTTTCGTTTCTGTTCAGATCCTCTGTGAAATTGGGAGCTGGATCAACTCTCCCAAAGTATATACATCCACTAGCTCATTAAGGGGCGGATAAATTCCCTTAACAGTAAATCTAATTCACATGTTTAGATCCCCCTGTGAAATTGGAAGTTGGATCAACTCTCCCAAAGTATAAATATCCACTGTCTCATTAAGGGGCGGATTACTTCCCTTAACAGTAAAACTGATTCACATAGCTGTTTCAATATGTTCAATCCTCATTATGCCAACATGCATTCAAATTCATTTTCGTATACTTTAAAAAAAATGATGCATGACATACCAACACATTCCAGCATACAGACCCTAATGTTTTGTGATGTAGGCCCGAAGGCACAACCAAACTTTACTTACCTGGTCTCCTGGATAAACTTGGTTACAAGCTACTTCGGGTATTACTCAAACCTAAAACCATAGACATAGCATACATTAAATTTCCTCTAATCTTCATTCTAAACCACTAGAAATCTAAGGGAAACTGTTTTGGGGACTCTAGTCATTGTGCATTCCCGATTTCAACTTAAACCGAAACCACCACTCGCTTACCGCCTTCTCAAAACCTCATTTATCATCCCTCCTACCAACGATAGATACAGTGTAACAAGAAATAGAAGCAAAACTCACCAAGTTCGAAGGAAATCGCTGGAGGAAGTCGAAAGGGGTCTCCTATCACGCTCTGCTAAGCTGAGGAGCTGAGAATGGAGAGGAAATGAAATAAACAGTGGCGGCTACTTCATTAATAGTTTCCTTAAATACGTTATCCACCTTTGAATTTCTAATTAACCTTATGCCCTTGCCTAGTCATCCACTAACCCTACATTTAATATTGCTATATAAATTGTGCAATTAGTTTAAAAGGAATAGAGAAACGGTTTGATAGAACCGGGTATTACAGTCGAAGAATAGGATTTAACAAAGTTTTGGAGAAGCCGAATTCACGTGAGGGCAAAACGGTAATTAGCTATTTAAAATTGTGTTTTAAGAGAAAACACTAGGTTCTCTCTTAAAACAGCAGAATGGCTTTTTCGAAGCCATTCTGCTGCGTGAACGCGAGAGGCCTGAACGAAGACGGGGGGTAAGGGCGACTACCGGCCGATCGACACCACCGTGACTTCTGACATTTTTTGGCCAGACGACGGCAGCGAGCAGGTCTGGGCTGTCTCCGCGCACAAACTGACGGGTAGGCTTGTTTTTTGCCCTGTTTTTGGTTCGATTTGAGGCCGTGAGTGACGAGCCAGATTTTGTTTCGATCACCGACCAATTTTGGCAGTTCTTTGCATAGGTTTGTCGACCCTTGGACCAGCAATGGTCACCGTGTAACGACCCCTTATCCCAGCAAGATATTGTCCGCTCTGGGGATTGGGTCGCAGCCCAATATCCTCCCCTCACGGCTTTGTTTGGCGAGAACTTCCCAGAAGGTCACCCAACTGGAATTGCTCTCGCCGAAGTACTTTTAACTTCGTTGTTCTTATGGGATCCGTTGCCAATTGTGCTCCAAAACGCGTCTTACTATCTTGGGAGGGATCTCTTACATATGTTTCATTTCCATGTACTTCCCCAAGCGATGTGGGATTGTGACAACCCCCTCTTTACGACCCGGGATTCGCCTATACTCGAGTCCGGGATTCGCCTACACTCAGCTTAGGTCCCGAGGTTTGCCCCGCAGTCGTACATATACGTTCACATTTGGGTCATCACAATCACCCCCCCTCGGGGGCCCAACGTCCTCGTTGGCAACATTTCCGGTTGGGTACAGGCTCTGATACCATTTGTAACGACTCCTTATCCCAGCAAGATATTGTTCGCTTTGGGGATTGGGCCGTAGCCCAATATCCTCCCCTCACGGCTTTGTTTGGCGAGAACTTCCCAGAAGGTCACCCAACCTAGAATTGCTCTCGCCGAAGCACTTTTAACTTCGGAGTTCTTATGGGATCCGTTGCCAATTGTGCTCCAAAACGCGTTTTACTATCTTGGGAGGGATCTCTTACATATGTTTCATTTCCATGTACTTCCCCAAGCGATGTGGGATTGTGACAACCCCCTCTTTACGACCCGAGATTCACCTATACTCGAGTCTGGGATTCGCCTACACTCAGTTTAGGTCCCGAGGTTTGCCCCGCAACCCGAGGTTTGCCCCGGAGTCGTACATATATGTTTACATTTGGGTCGTCACACACCGAGCTGTGAGGAGCTCAATTTCAGCGAAAAACAGAGAACTCCCAATATGTGTTCTTCAGGTTTTCTTGTGTGAAGCCTTAGAGTTTTTTTAGATTTATCTAATTGGGTGTTGGGGTGGCTGATTGGTGAAGAAATTTGTGAAAATCGGATAGAAGTTGAATTTTGGACTTTTAATGTAAAATTGATTCTGTTTTTGGTGCATTTCACTTAGCTACGATTTATCGTTTTAAAATTCCTTTTAGTATGTTAAAATAGGTTGTATGGGGAGCGTTTAACCGCTGAAATTGAGTCATTCGGATAAGCGTAGCAAAAGTTACGCAAATTCGAAGTTTAGATGAAAATTGAGTTTCCTTGTGAGGAACCATCAAATCGTGTTGTGTCAAGCTTAAATTAATTTGTTTGGGGTTAATTGACCTTGAAATTGAGGAATTTGGATCGAAAGCTAAATTTTAGACATTTTAGTATAATATACTGATTTCTGTTTTTCGGGTTTTGGACCGGTTATGGTCGTTCTTTTTAAATTCCCTTTTTGGGCAAGCTAAACTACGTTATTAGAGGAATATGTGGTCGTTGGGATCGTTCTATTTTGATAACCGACGTAAAATTTACGCGCGTTTGAAGTTTTGGGTCGGTTTTTATCAAACCCAAATTAGTGACTCGTTTAGTTAGGTTTGAGTTGGGTTAAACTAGAAATAGTAGTTTGAGAGTAAATTGGTGAATGTAAGCTTGATTTCAATAAAGTTTGAATGTTTGTCGTACGTTGAGCAGTAGGTGGACAGCGAACCGAGCATCCTCAGCGAGCTAGGACGCCAGGTAAGTAGTAGTGTCATTTTAAATACCTGAGAGTCGCCCAGAAGGGCCTACACCACAGTTGTTTGCATGTTGTGAGTCGTGTGTATGTCGTGAGTAGTTTGTATGTGATGTGTATGTGCAGTCGTTGTTAGAGGTATGAGGTGAGTTTGGTGAGGTTGTGGGTCAGTCATGCGTAGGTGATGAGTTTGGTGAGGTTGTGGATCAGTCGTGCATAGGTGGTGAGTCTGGTGAGGTTGCGGGTCAGTCGTGCGTAGGTAGTGAGTCTGGTGAGGTTGTGGGTCAGTCGTGCGTAGGTGGTGAGTCAGTTGTGCTTAGGTTGTGAGTTTGATGAGGTTGTGGGTAAGTCGTGCGTAGGTGGTGAGTTGGTGTAGGTGGTGAGTTTGGTGAGGTTGTGGATCAGTCGTGCGTAGGTGGTGAGTCAGTCGTGCGTAGGTGGTGAGTTTGGTGAGGTTGTGGATCAGTCGTGCGTAGGTGGTGAGTCAGTCGTGCGTAGGTGGTGAGTCAGTCGTGCGTAGGTGGTGAGTTTGGTGAGGTTTTGGGTCAGTCGTGCGTAGGTGGTGAGTCAGTCGTGCGTAGGTGGTGAGTCAGTCGTGCGTAGGTGGTGAGTTTGGTGAGGTTGTGGATCAGTCGTGCGTAGGTGGTGAGTCAGTCGTGCGTAGGTGGTGAGTCAGTCGTGCGTAGGTGGTGAGTCAGTCGTGCGTAGGTGGTGAGTTTGGTGAGGTTGTGGATCAGTCGTGCGTAGGTGGTGAGTTTGGTGAGGTTGTGGATCAGTCGTGCGTAGGTGGTGAGTCAGTCGTGCGTAGGTGGTGAGTTTGGTGAGGTTGTGGATCAGTCGTGCGTAGGTGGTGAGTCAGTCGTGCGTAGGTGGGTCTGGTATGTAAGTTGTGAGCCTTGCATACGTGGTGGGTCGTAGGTACGGATGTGGATGTGAAGTCCTCGTTAGTTGGTCATGGTATGCAGGTTGTAAGTCGTAGGTACGTGCGTGATGTGATGTGGATGTGAAGTCGTCGATAGTTGGTCATAGTGTGTAGGCTGTGAGTTTTGTGCAGGTAGTGGGCCAGTTGTGTGCAGGCTGAGAGTCTTGTGCAGGCTGTGGGTGAGTTGTATGTAGGTTATGAGTATCATGCAGGTTGAGGGCAAGTTGTGTGTAGGCTGTGAGTCTTGTGCAGGCTGTGGGTGAGTTATACGTAGGCTGTGAGTCTTGTGCAGGTTGTGGGTCAATTGTATGTATGCTGTGAGTCTTGTGATGTGTATGTGGAGTCGTTGTTAGTTGGTATGGTTAGTATGCAGCATGTTTTAAGCACTGGAGAGTAAAGGAGGTGAGGAACGGTGCCACGTGGGACAACGATTCGTAACGCCACGGGGTCGAGGTTAAAATCGGGGGACGGCGATACGAGACGTCCCGGGGACCGATACAAATGTGAGGAACGGTTTTACCTAACTACGTGGGACGACGGGATGTAACGCCACGTGGTCGAGGTTAAAACCGAGGGATGACAATACGTAACGCCTCGGGGACCGTTATAAATGTAGAGTACGGGCCACCTGACTACGTGGGACGGCAGGACGTAACGCCACGTGGTCGAGGTTAAAATCGAGGGATGGTGATACGTAACGTCTCAGGGACCGTTATAAAGGTAGAGTACGGGGCCACCTGACTACGTGGGACGGCGAGACGTAACGCCACGTGGTCGAGGTTAAAATCGAGGGATGGCGATACGTAATGCCTTGGGGACCGTTATAAAGGTAGAGTACGGGACCACCTGACTACGTGGGACGGCGGGACGTAACGCCACGTGGTCGAGGTTAAAACTGAGGGATGACAATACGTAACACCTCGGGGACCGTTATAAAGGTAAACAGTGCGATGGGGGGGGGGGGTTTGGGTGTGACTTGTGAACCCTGTTCCTGGAGGAACCGGGACGGTGGTGACGTGCCAGTAAACAGTGCGGTGTACAGACTGACTGCCCAGTGCGGTTACATTCCAAACCTCGGTGAGATGCGATGCAGTGAGGTGATGACAACGTGTGTAGAGACGTGCATGTGTTAGGATTGCATAACCAGTTTTCATACTTCATGTTTATTTTTAACACTCTACTTGCTAAGCTTTGAGCTTATAGTGTGTTCTGTGGTGTAGGTACTGCTGAGCGGGAGGGTGAGTATCGAGAGCCTGATCCGAAGTAGGTGGCAGTTGGTGGCGTGCGACCAGGGCCCCGGTTAATGGCAGTGTTAGGGCGACCCGACCCATGGAGCCATTGTATGGTGTTGATCGGGAGTAGGACTTTTGTCTTTTTGTGGGGGTATTTCGTATTCGTTGTATATATATATATATAGTTAAGGGTGATGTGTCGCTCTATACTATGAATTTTCTTCGCTTATGGATGATAGTACTTTACTTTCTCTCGTTACTGCTATTTGGAGATTTCGTATGCTAGATAAATGAGTAGGAATATTCTGGATTTGGTTGGGATTATTCGTTTGCAGGTACTTAGCATTTTGGGGTGCCATTTTCAGGTGTTACTCTGCCGAAATTTTCGTGGAGGATGCCGTGGTGCTTAATGGTTAGGATTAAGAGAAATTAGTGAGTCTAGGTAGCTAGGTAGGATATAAGAGTGCTTCGGAGAGGTTAGTTTTAATTTTGTTGCGTGAGTTTTTATTGGAAGGTATTTCCAGTGTTGGAGGTTTAAGCGAGCGGGATAGTTGGGAGAGTTGTGTTAGCCAGAGTAGTCCCTGTAGCGAACCGGGTCGTGGAGACTCGGGGCGTTACAGTTATGGTATCAGAGCGATGAGGTCGACGTTGTTCAGTGGATTTCCTAACACCGTCAGCCGCTGCCTGGAAGCGCTTCACCAACTGTAAGTATTTCTTAGAACCTTATGATGTAGGTGAAGAACTACCAGGTGAGGATTTCAAGTCTAATGAGGATGTTTAAGGCTGGTTGCTGGAAGGAGTTCAGGTTGTCAGTGAGTGGCTGGAAGGCGATTTCAACTTCTGGTTACTACTTTTATCATATTAGTAAGGTTATGAATACTGAGGTCTATGTAGGATGCTTTCTTAAAACAATGGATACAGGAACCTGACTGACTAACTTCTGAGTTGAGAATGATCGTGAAATGATAGAATGATCTGTTTTGTTAGAGTCTCTCACTACACGTATTCTAGATGAGACTATAGTCCAACTGTGTGTTAGTTTATTCAGTCATGTTAAAGTTTGTGAAAGTCTGAAAGTTTCCTGTCTATCGGATGATGACTTCCATCGGATGATGTATTCTATCGGATGATGTCTTCTATCGGAAGGAGTATAATGAGTCACGTGATGTGCATGTGTCAATCGGTAGATGTAGGTTTTTCCATTATCGGCAGGAGTATGTATTAAGTCTTGTTGTTTTGTGATCGGATGAGGTTTAATGAATCACGTGGGATGCATGTGTCAATCGGTAGATGTAGGTTTTTCCATTATCGGCAGGAGTATGTATTAAGTCTTGTTGTTTTGTGATCGGATGAGGTTTAATGAATCACGTGGGATGCATGTGTCAATCGGTAGGAGTATGTATTAAGTCTTGTCGTTTTGTGATCGGCTGAGGTTTAATGAATCACGTGGGATGCATGTGTTAATCGGTACATGTAGGTTTTTCCATTATCGGCAGGAGTATGTATTAAGTCTTGTCGTTTTGTGATCGGATGAGGTTTAATGAATCACGTGGGATGCATGTGTCAATCGGTAGGAGTATGTATTAAGTCTTATCGTTTTGTGATCGGATGAGGTTTAATGAATCACGTGGGATGCATGTGTCAATCGGCAGATGTAGGTTTTTCCATTATCGGCAGGAGTATGTATTAAGTCTTGTCGTTTTGTGATCGGATGAGGTTTAATGAATCACGTGGGATGCATGTGTCAATCGGTAGGAGTATGTATTAAGTCTTATCGTTTTGTGATCGGATGAGGTTTAATGAATCACGTGGCATGCATGTGTCAATCGGTAGGAGTATGTATTAAGTCTTGTCGTTTTGTGATCGGATGAGGTTTAATGAATCACGTGGGATGCATGTGTCAATCGGTAGGAGTATGTATTAAGTCTTGTCGTTTTGTGATCGGATGAGGTTTAATGAATCACGTGGGATGCATGTGTCAATCGGTAGGAGTATGTATTAAGTCTTGTCGTTTTGTGATCGGATGAGGTTTAATGAATCACGTGGGATGCATGTGTCAATCGGTAGGAGTATGTATTAAGTCTTGTCGTTTTGTGATCGGATGAGGTTTAATGAATCACGTGGGATGCATGTGTCAATCGGTAGGAGTATGTATTAAGTCTTGTCGTTTTGTGCTCGGATGAGGTTTAATGAATCACGTGGGATGCATGTGTCAATCGGTAGGAGTGTGCACCATGCTTTGTCGTTTTGCGATCGGTAGATGTCCTTGAGTTTCCAATTCCCTTCGGCCAAATGTCTTAACGTTTTGTCTAATTATAAACGTTGTCTACTTATTGAGTTTTCCGCTGTAAAGTCGAGGATTAAAGATAGAATTATCATCACTGTGAGAGAATTTAAAATTTTTCGTAATTTCTCTTAGTTTAGTTAAATGTTTTGGGTAGCAAAACCGAGTCTGGAAGACTCGGGTCGTTACAATTATGGTATCAAAGCGAAACCGGGTTCTAAAATCGATTCTGTAGACTGCCTTCCAACACTGACTGCCACCTGAGTACACTCCAGCAACTGTAAGTATTTACAACTTTAGTAATGTCATTAAGTTAAGATGTGTTTATGACTATTTGTTTAGGAATCCCGAAATGGTAAGAGGTCAACGGAGAGAAGACAATGTGGATAACAACACTATCGCCCAACTAACAGAGCTAGTTATCCGCCAATCCCGCCAGATTGAACAGCTTGTGACCACTAGAGAAGAACAAGGAAACTCTAGTACAAATGCAGCCCAAGACCATGGTGGAGAGCGTTTTCACCGACTCCGACCCCTGACATTTAATGGTCGAGTTTTAGATCCTGTCTATGCTGAGGAATGGATTCGGAAAGTGGAGGACATGTTTAAGTATGCAAAAGTTGATGAAGGGGATAAGGTGACATGTGCTGTTTTTCATCTTGAGCTGGATGCGAGGCATTGGTGGGACTCAATCCAGAGCACCGTCAATGCAGGAGCTATGACCTGGGGAATGTTTAAGACTGCCTTCTTTGACAAGTACTTTAGCCGAGCTGTTCGGACCAGCAAGAAAATGGAATTCATGCAGTTACGTCAAACCGGTTATGTGGCCGACTACATCTGTAAGTTTGAGGCCTTGTCTAGGTTTGCACCCCGTTTGGTGGATGATGAGGAAGATAAGATCCACCAGTTTGTCCATGGATTGAAGCCGAGCCTCTTCAAAGGAGTGAAGACTGCAGGAATTCATAACATACCGTATTCCGAAGTGGCTGCTAAGGCTTTGGAATTGGAAGAGGTTGAGATAGCATTACAAGAACAACGTGAGCAGTCAAAGAAGTTTACCAAAGAAGCTCAACCACTACCACGACAGAACAAAGGTTCGCAGCCACAACAGAACAGGGGACCATAACAACAACAGAGAGGTATGAAGAGACCTTTCAACCAGAATGATGACCTTGGAAAGGGAAAACGACCTCAAGCTCCCCTATGCCCCATCTGTCAGAAGAACCACCCTTGCGAGTGCAAGTTGCATTCTGGCCGATGCTATAGATGTGATAAGGTTGGACACGTGGTCAGAGACTGCCCCATGCCGCCGGACCCTAACTGAGCAAGAGTGGCGCCCAGAGTCTACGCTTTAATGAAAGACGAGGATGCAGTGCAGCATACAGTCATAACAGGTACAATTATGATCTGTGGTATTTCTGCTTATACACTCATAGATACGGGAGCCACTCACTCGTTTGTATCAACCCTATTTGTATATAAGCATAAATTAGAACTCTTGCTAGCCGAGAGGTCATTTAGTGTCATATTACCATCGGGGAAGTCTTTACATTCTGAACGGATAATAAAAGGTGATGTTGTGTCATTAGGAAATAAGAAGTTATACGTAGAACTGATCGTAATTGACATGAAGGGATATGAAGTTATACTAGGGATGGATTGGTTATTCAGACATTATGCCACGATAAGTTGTAGGTCTAGATTGGTTGAGTTCCGACCCCCAAACGGAGATCGGTATTCCTTGCAAGCTATTCCAAAAATAAGTAAAATACCGGTTATATCCTCGCTAGAGACTCAACGGTTACTGAAAGGTGGTTGTGAGAGTTATCTAGCTAGTATAATTGATGTCCGAGTAAAGAGTAAGATAGAACTTCAGGATATTCCCATAGTCCGAGAGTTCCCAGATGCATTTTTGGACGACTTGCCTGGGCTACCACCTAATAGGGAAATCGAGTTTGTAATTGATACATATCCTGAGGCTTTAGCTGTGTCTAAGAACCCCTACTGCATGGCACCTATTGAGTTGAAGGAATTGAAGGTCCAACTACAGGAATTAGTAGACAAGGGATTTATATGCCCCAGCTGTTCTCCCTGGGGTGCACCTGTCATATTCGTTAAGAAGAAAGATGGTTCTCTTAGAATGTGCATATATTACAGAGAGTTAAACAAGTTGACAATCAAGAATAGATATCCCTTGCCCCGTATCAACGATTTGTTTGACCAACTTCAAGGAGCCAAAGTGTTTTCAAAGATCGACTTACATTCAGGTTACTACCAACTGAAGGTTAAGGAGAGTGATGTACCAAAGACAGCATTCAGAACCCGATATGGACACTATGAATTTCTGGTGATGTCGTTCGGATTGACGAATGCACCTGCAGCTTTTATGGACTTGATGAACCGTGTGTTTCGTGAGTATTTGGACAAGTTTGTGATTGTGTTTATAGATGATATCCTAATTTATTCACGGACTAAAGCTGACCATGAAGAACACCTAAGAGTGGTTTTGGTGACTTTAAATCAGCAGCAGCTCTATGCCAAGTTATCCAAATGTGAGTTCTGGTTAGATAAGATCAACTTTTTAGGTCATGTCATCTCTGCTGAGGGCATATCCGTAGACCCAACCAAAATTCAGGCAGTAAAAGATTGGCCCCAACCGAGGAACGCCAGTGAAGCCCGTAGTTTCTTTGGTCTGGCAGGTTATTATAGGAAGTTCATTAAGGGATTCTCTATGATAGCTAAGCCTTTAACTAGTTTGATAAAGAAAGACACCAAATACTCTTGGTCTGAAGCTTGTGAAAATAGCTTCCAAACACTAAAACTGAAGTTGACTACAGCTCCTCTTTTGACACTCCCAACTAAAGAAGGAAGATTTAGTGTTTATTGTGACGCATCTAAAGTGGGACTGGGATGTGTTTTGATGCAAGAAGGCAAGGTTGTAGCGTATGCTTCCAGACAACTGAAGAGTTATGAGCAGAACTACCCCACTCACGATTTGGAATTAGCCGCAGTTGTCTTTGCATTAAAGATTTGGAGACACTATCTGTATGGTCAGCAGAGCGAAGTGTTTTCTGACCATAAAAGCCTGAAGTACCTTTTTACCCAAAATGAGTTGAACATGAGACAAAGACGTTGGTTAGAGTTTGTTAAGGATTATGACTTTGAAATTAAGTACCACCCGGGTAAGGCTAATACGGTAGCCGATGCATTAAGCAGGATGTCGACGACAATACAGCCCGCGGTGTCAACCATGTCTATACCTTTGAGGATAGAAGTACAGAAGTTCGAGTTAGAGATGGTTTCTGAACTGTCGGCGTTACTTGCCGATGTTTCTATTAGACCAACTATCATGGATAGGATCAAGGAGGCACAACAAAAGGATTCAAAGGAAAATAGTAGCATGATGAGTAAGTTGAAGGACGCCTCTTCTGAGTTCAGTCTCTCCAAGGATGGTATTTTGAAATTTAGGAATCGATGGTACATTCCAAGTGACGAGGAATTACGTAAGTTGATCTTGGCCGAGGCGCACTCGTTTCCCTTTTCTATACATCCTGGCAGCACCAAGATGTATCGGGACTTGAAGTTACTCTATTGGTGGCCGAAATTGAAGAGGGATGTTGCCAAGTATGTGGAATCATGTCTGATATGCCAACAAGTTAAAGCAGAACATCAACGTCCAGGAGGTATCCTTCAACCCTTACCGATTCCCGAATGGAAGTGGGAAAACATTGCCATGGATTTTGTTGTAGAATTACCTAAGACAACTAAAGGTCATGATAGCATTTGGGTCGTAATTGACAGAATGACGAAATCAGCTCACTTCCTACCTGTAAGGACAACGTACACGATGGACCAACTTGCTAATCTGTATGTTCAGGAAATTATCAGATTGCATGGGATTCCAATATCCATTGTCTCCGATCGTGATCCCAGGTTCACCTCGAGGTTTTGGCAAAGTCTTCAAGGCACACTTGGTACAAAGTTATCTTTCAGCACTGCTTTTCATCCTCAAACAGATGGCCAATCAGAGAGAACAATTCAGACACTTGAGGATATGTTGAGGGCGTGTGTGCTGGATTTTCAGACATCTTGGAATCGATACCTGCCTTTAGAGGAATTCTCCTACAACAATAGTTACCAGTCCACTATCGGTATGGCACCTTACGAGGCACTGTATGGTAGGAAATGTAGATCACCCTTATACTGGGATGAGGTTGGCGAAACAAAACTTCTAGGCCCTGAAATTTTACAGCAGATGTCAGACAAGATTGCCATAATTAGGAAAAGGATGATGACTGCACAAAGCCGATAGAAGAGTTATGCAGATCAAAGAAGGCGAGATCTTGAATTTGCTGTTGGAGATGAAGTTTTCTTAAAGATTTCACCGTTTAAGGGAGTTTTAAGATTTGGCAAGAAGGGAAAACTTAGTCCACGATTCATTGGTCCCTTCCCTGTCTTGACAAGGATTGGTAAAACCGCTTATAGGTTGCAACTGCCTCCATCACTAGAAAAGGTCCATAATGTCTTTCATGTATCCATGCTAAGGAAATGCGTACGTGATCCGTCACAGGTTGTTAAGCCAACGGAAATTGAGTTTGAGCCGACATTAACGTATGAAGAGAAACCTGTACGAATTTTGGAATCTGTAGTTAAGACTCTACGAAATAAAGAAATTCCTCTTGTAAAAGTTTTGTGGACGAATCATGGCATTGAAGAAGCCACTTGGGAGCGACAGTAGGACATGTTGGACAAATATCCAGAGCTCTTTGTTTGATCAATTTTCGAGGATGAAAATTTTGTTTAAGGAGGAGTGGATGTAACACCCGACAATTTTGGCCAGGTGATTTTCTTAACCATTTTAATTGTCACCCTTTTATTGACCTTTATGATTTTAAATTTAATTCCAAGACTTATTTATTACAAGTTGAGTGAAACTAGGTTGGGTGGCAAGTTTGTAATTAAGGTGGATTTTAATTGGTGAAAATAGGTTATGGAAATTCTTAAACCTCATTAAAACCTCACTGTTAGCCGACATTTCCTCTCTCGACGATTCCCTTCCTTCCAGAGCTCCCTCTCTGCCAGCTATTCCTTCGCCGGTGACTAGTTCTTCAGCCTCAACTTTGATAATCCACGCTATAGGTAAGACTTAGACAATGTAGTTACTGGGTAGTTACTTAGAGCTCTGTCTTCAACTAGAACTTGAGGTTTCAGATTCTTCACTAACAGAGTAGTGGTAGTGACAATCATGATCTGTGTTTAGTAATGGCATTTCCGATTCAATTCTGGACATTAAGATAACAGACCGTGTTTAGTTGTTAGACTTAATCCGATTATTTAGGTTCTGGAAGTTTAATCTGTACACACTAGGCGCTCGACTTGGAAGATTTAAAAATATTTATATTAGATACTAGGATGACTTTTAGTTAGGATTTTGATTTAACACTGTAATGTGAAATGTTTCTAGGTGAAGAAGTTTGAAGAGAAGTGCTCAAGTTGCTAAGAAAACTAGGTAAGTGAGTGAGTAAGACTTCCGGCCATTAGGGCCCTACATCACAAGGGTACTAAGTAGAAGTTGTTTATGATGTTAAAAGTACCTGTGCTAATGTCTGGTTGTCTTCAGTACTCGAGTTGATGTTATGATCCTTTGATGAATGAATGGCTTATTCAGTAGGCTGATGAACTAAGATTACTCATGCTCATGCATCATGAATATTTCTCAAGCATATGAAAATGTTTTAAGTGCATGATTTCTCCCATGAATAAGATATGAACATGAAACTTATGCAACAAGGATTAAGAGAGGGTTGGGGGCAGTTTGCGTATGTCACTGTCCAAAAGAAGAACCATGAATACGACCCGCAAGGGACTATGTACACTCTCACTGTCAACCCCCTTTTTGGCACAAATCCTCCCTTAATCCATACGATGAAAACGATGAACATGAACGAGAACAAGAACACAAAAAGATCATGAACATGTGTTTCCTTTAATTTGTGCATTCATGCATACATGTTAGCATTGCACTCCTTACTAAGCATTAGGCTTATAGTTTAAACCTTATGATGTAGGTGAAGAACTACCAGGTGAGGATTTCAAGTCTAATGAGGATGTTTAAGGCTGGTTGCTGGAAGGAGTTCAGGTTGTCAGTGAGTGGCTGGAAGGCGATTTCAACTCCTGGTTACTACTTTTATCATATTAGTAAGGTTATGAATACTGAGGTCTATGTAGGATGCTTTCTTAAAACAATGGATACAGGAACCTGACTGACTAACTTCTGAGTTGAGAATGATCGTGAAATGATAGAATGATCTATTTTGTTAGAGTCTCTCGCTACACGTATTCTAGATGAGACTATGGTCCAACTGTGTGTTAGTTTATTCAATCATGTTGAAGTTTGTGAAAGTCTGAAAGTTTCCTGTCTATCGGATGATAACTTCCATCGGATGATGTCTTCTATCAGATGATGTCTTCCATCGGATGATGTCTTCTATCGAATGATGTCTTCTATCAGAAGGAGTATAATGAGTCACGTGATGTGCATGTGTCAATCGGTAGATGTAGGTTTTTCCATTATCGGCAGGAGTATGTATTAAGTCTTGTTGTTTTGTGATCGGATGAGGTTTAATGAATCACGTGGGATGCATGTGTCAATCGGTAGGAGTATATATTAAGTCTTGTCGTTTTGTGATCGGATGAGGTTTAACAAATCACGTGGGATGCATGTGTCAATCGGTAGATGTAGGTTTTTCCATTATCGGCAGGAGTATGTATTAGGTCTTGTCGTTTTTTGATCAGATGAGGTTTAATGAATCACGTGGGATGCATGTGTCAATCGGTAGGAGTATGTATTAAGTCTTGTCATTTTGTGATCGGATGAGGTTTAATGAATCACGTGGGATGCATGTGTCAATCGGTAGATGTAGGTTTTTCCATTATCGGCAGGAGTATGTATTAAGTCTTGTCGTTTTGTGATCGGATGAGGTTTAATGAATCACGTGGGATGCATGTGTCAATTGGTAGGAGCGTGCACCATGCTTTGTCGTTTTGCGATCGGTAGATGTCCTTGAGTTTCCAATTCCCTTCGGCCAAATGTCTTAACGTTTTGTCTAATTATAAACGTTGTCTACTTATTGAGTTTTCCACTGTAAAGTCGAGGATTAAAGATAGAATTATCATCACTGAGAGAAAATTTAAAATTTTCCATAATTTCTCTTAGTTCAGTTCAATGTTTTGGGTAGCAAAACCGAGTTGGAAGACTCAGGTCGTCACAAGATTTGTTAATAGTATAGCTAGATACATTTTAGGTTGTTTGGATCTAGATAATGGATTGATGTTTATGAAATATTTTGTTAAAACTGTCGTATGATGAACTGCTGGGTTATTGAATTTCGTAGGGTTTTGTTTAGTTTTTAAACATATCCACGCAGTTCGTTTTCAGGAAAATGCATTTCGTTTAAATGCAATTCGAGTCAGTTTTGAACGAGGTTATAGGTACGAGTACCAGGTGGTTTATGTCAAGCGGTATTGTGAAGATGCATGTATGTTTAGTAGTAATTAAGGATGAAGTAAAAGTGTTAAAGTAGTGTTTGTACAAGGAAATGAATAAAAGAAGAAGAAGAAAGAAAGAGAGGGAGGCAGTGAACTTGGCGACCAATCGCCAAGTGAGGTGATCAGTCACCAGGGGGATCGCCACGCTCTGGAATTTTTCCAGAGCGTGCGGCAATCGATCGCCCAAGTGGGGGCGATTGATCGCCTGGTGAACTATCGCGAGGTGATCATTCACCACAGCGAGGGGCGATCTGATCGCCCCTCCCTTTTATAACTGGCGATCGATCGCCTGAAATGGGCAATCGATATCCCCTTGATTTTCAGAGACAAAAGTCCCTTTTGTCCCTCGCTCTTTGGCCGATTGTTTCTTCAATGTTTTTAATTGTTTTGAATATTGTTTTAATTGTTTTAAGAAATTGTATTAAGTTTTATTGAAAGTGTTTTTAAGCAAATAGTTTTCGAATGATTTTAACGATATGGTCTACTTTTAAATTCGCATAAAATTCTTCAAAGTTTAAGGATAAAAGATAAAATGAAAAATTTATTAGCAAAATTAGGTTATGGGTAAGGGTCGCTACAACTTATGGTATCAGACCCCCCAAGTTTTAAAAACGGTTATGTAGACTGCTCGACTGCACAGCCACTACGCGGACATCCTTCCTCAACTGTAAGTATGTTTATATGTTTTCTTTAAGTTCGGTTTCTTAGAATTGTGTGCTTTTAACCTTTATAGGAATTATATAAATATGGTGCGTCGAGGAAACGACCGAGATGACCGAGACGATACGATAGACACTCTTTAGGATTTTATTGCCCAACAGTCCCAACATATGGAGCGTCAGGCCCAACAAATGGAGAGACAATCCCAGCAGCTTGGCACCCTGATAGACCGTGATGGCGTTAGAGCTCGGGAGACAGCGACTTAGGGTAACCGAGGGATGGAAAGATTTCAGAGGCTCCAACCTCCGGTATTCAACGGACAGTCTATGAATCCCTCTTCAACTAAGGAGTGGATTCGAACCATAGAGGACATGCTGGCCTATGCAAACATTGAGGATGGAGAGAAGGTTGCATTGGTTAGCTACCACTTAGCGTTGGATGCCCTATTTTGGTGGGATTCGATCAAGACAACCACCGACACGACGATTATGAGTTGGGAGCGTTTCAAGATGATATTCTATGATAAATACTTCAGCCATACGGTACGAGAGGCGAAGATGGTGGAGTTTATGCAGTTGCGGCAAGTTGGTTTGATTGCCGAGTATGTGAGGAGGTTTGAGGCACTGTCACGATTCGCGCCACGTCAAGTCAATGTCAATGAGGACAAGGTACGCAGATTTGTACAGGGGCTTGGTCAGGAAATTCAGAAAAGCCTCACTATATCAGGAGTGTCCTACGATGAGATTGTGGCCAGGGCACTTGAGATCGAGGCTGTAGATCAGAGTTTAGTTAAGCCGAGGGAGCCAGCTAGAGGGTTCTTTCGAGAGATACAGCCACGGCCTCAGAATAAAGGCTGGCAACCGAGAGCACAGCCACAACAACAACAACAACGGGGCGTTAAAAGGCCCTTAGAGGGAGGCAATGATCAAGGGAAGGGCAAGCAAGTCCAAGGGGCTGCACAGAAACCTGAAGGAACATTATGGCGCTTGTCGATTGGGCACGAACAGTTGCTATAGATGTGGAGAGGTCGGCCATTTTGCTCAGAATTGTCCGAGGGCGGCTACTGATCAGAGGAGAGTGACCCCGAGGATCTTTGCATTTATCGAGCCTGGTGATATTGACAATGAGGCTCAGCCTTCCGTGATAGCAGGTACTATTTTAATTATGGGGATGGCGGTGTTTTCTTTGATAGACACAGGTGCTACGCATTCTTTTATTTCCACTGCCTGCGTGTCTAGACTAAAGCTTGTGCCTGAGTTAGCAGAATGCGAGTACAATGTGATGCTACCTTCAGGAGAGCATATGCAGTCAGGTCAGGTTGTCCAAGGTAATATTCTCTCAGTCGGGAACAGTACCCTCTATGCTCGCCTGATTGTTATGGGCATAGAGATCTACGATCTTATCTTAGGGATGGACTGGCTATCACAGCACTTCGCCACCATCGATTGTCGATCCGGGATTGTGACATTTCAACCCCCGGGTAAAGCCGAGTTTTCTTATCAGGCGATGAACAGATGGAGTGGATCTCCTATTTCCTATTCTATGAAGGTCAACGAGCAGTTTAAAGGTGAGTGCTCTATTTATTTGGCCACAGTAATTGATACACAGTTGCTCAGCAAAGTAAAGCCGAGTGACATTCATATAGTCAGAGAATTCTCTGAGATATTCCTTGATGATCTTCCCGGATTACCGCCGGATAGGGAGATTGAATTTGTCATTGATGTATATCCGAGCTCCGCGCCAGTGTCCAAGAATCCATACAGATTGGCGCCTACTGAATTGAAAGAGTTGAAAACTCAGCTTGAGGATTTACTGGATAAGGGTTTCATCCGACCCAGTTTTTCACCCTGGGGTGCGCCCGTTCTATTCATCAAGAAGAAAGACGGGACTCTCAGGATGTGCGTGGATTACAGGGAGCTGAATAAGCTCACGATGAAGAATAAGTATCCACTGCCTCGGATTGACGATTTGTTTGATCAGCTGCAAGGTGCCCGAGTGTTTTCCAGGATTAACCTATGCTCGGGTTATTATCAGTTGAAGGTTCGGAAGGAAGATGTTCAGAAAATGGCGTTCCGAAGGAGGTATGGGCATTATGAGTTCCTAGTTATGTCTTTTGGACTTACTAATGCCCCTGCAGCGTTTATGGACCTAATGAATCGTGTATTTAAAGATTATCTGGACAAGTTCATTGTGGTGTTCATCGACGATATCCTGATTTATTCTAAGACGAGGGAAGAGCATGAAGAGCAATTACGGATTGTTCTCGGAGTTTTGCAACGATACCAGCTATATCCAAAGTTCTCCAAATGTGAGTTTTGGCTGGATCGAGTCGGTTTCCTCGGCCATATTATATCAGAAGAAGGGGTTTCTGTAGATCCGAGCAAGATTCAGGTGGTCAGAGATTGGTCACAGCCTAAAAACGTGCGTGAAGTACGTGGATTTCTTGGGTTGGCTGGTTATTATCGGAAGTTCATAGAGGGATTTTCGAAGATTGCAGTTCCTCTTTCACGCTTGACTCGGAAGAACGAGAAGTTTATATGGTTCGGCTGCTTGTGACGACAGTTTTATGGAGCTAAAGCAGAGATTGACTACAGCTCCAGTGTTGACATTACCTGTTGAAGGTGATAATTTTAGCATATATTGCGATGCGTCCGGAGTTGGGCTCGGATGCGTGCTTATGCAGAAAGGTAGGGTGATTGCTTATGCTTCTAGACAGTTGAAGCTGTACGAGCAGAATTATCCTACGCATGATCTGGAGTTAGCAGCCATGGTCTTCGCACTGAAGATATGGAGACATTATTTATATGGGCAGCAGTGCGAGATATTTTCTGACCACAAGAGCTTGAAGTACTTGTTTACGCAAAAGGAGCTTAATATGCGGCAGCGCAGCTGGCTAGAATTTGTCAAAGACTATGATTTCGATATCAAGTACCACCCAGGAAAGGCGAACAAGGTCGCCGATGCTTTGAGTCGAATTCCTACTGCGAGTCAGCCTTCACTTGCAGCGTTGTCAGTTACATTGCGATATGAGATTGAGAGGTTCGATGTGGAGATAGTAGCAGAGTTGTCCAGTATGCTCACCAACATTTCTCTCAGGCCGACTATTCTGGATAAGATACGTGAAGCTCAGCAGAATGATATGGAGTGTGAGGAGCTTCGATTGAGTTTGACATCTGGAGACGTGTCTGAGTTTAACTTGTCAGACGATGGTATTCTGAAGTTCAGGCATAGGTGGTACGTGTCTAACGATGAGGAGCTAAAGAAGGAGATATTGGCCGAGGCACATTCTTCAGCTTATTTTGTGCACCCGGGGAGTACCAAGATGTACCGGGACTTAAAGCAACACTTCTGGTGGCAAAACATGAAGAGGGAAGTTGCAAAATATGTTGAAACCTGTTTAGTTTTTCAACAGGTTAAGGCAGAACACCAGAGACCAGCCGGAACACTACAGCCATTGCCAATTCCGGAGTGTAAATGGGAGCAGATCTCCATGGATTTTATTGTGGGGCTCCTGAGGACGACGAAGGGCCATGATGGCATCTGGGTGATTGTAGACCGATTGACAAAGATTCAGGTGGTCAGAGATTGGTCACAGCCTAATAATGTGCATGAAGTACGTGGATTTCTCGGGTTGGCTGGTTATTATCGGAAGTTCATAGAGGGATTTTCGAAGATTGCAGTTCCTCTTTCACGCTTGACTCGGAAGAACGAGAAGTTTATATGGTCGGCTGCTTGTGACGACAGTTTTATGGAGCTAAAGCAGAGATTGACTACAGCTCCAGTGTTGACATTACCTGTTGAAGGTGAAAATTTTAGCATATATTGCGATGCGTCCGGAGTTGGGCTCGGATGCGTGCTTATGCAGAAAGGTAGGGTGATTGCTTATGCTTCTAGACAGTTGAAGCTGTACGAGCAGAATTATCCTACGCATGATCTGGAGTTAGCAGCCATGGTCTTCGCACTGAAGATATGGAGACATTATTTATATGGGCAGCAGTGCGAGATATTTTCTGACCACAAGAGCTTGAAGTACTTGTTTACGCAAAAGGAGCTTAATATGCGGCAGCGCAGATGGCTAAAATTTGTCAAAGACTATGATTTCGATATCAAGTACCACCCAGGAAAGGCGAACAAGGTCGCCTATGCTTTGAGTCGAATTCCTACTGCGAGTCAGCCTTCACTTGCAGCGTTGTCAGTTACATTGCGATATGAGATTGAGAGGTTTGATGTGGAGATAGTAGCAGAGTTGTCCAGTATGCTCACCAACATTTCTCTCAGGCCGACTATTCTGGATAAGATACGTGAAGCTCAGCAGAATGATATGGAGTGTGAGGAGCTTCGATTGAGTTTGACATCTGGAGACGTGTCTGAGTTTAACTTGTCAGACGATGGTATTCTGAAGTTCAGGCATAGGTGGTACGTGTCTAACGATGAGGAGCTAAAGAAGGAGATATTGGCCGAGGCACATTCTTCAGCTTATTCTGTGCACCCGGGGAGTACCAAGATGTACCGGGACTTAAAGCAACACTTCTGGTGGCCAAACATGAAGAGGGAAGTTGCAAAATATGTTGAAACCTGTTTAGTTTGTCAACAGGTTAAGGCGGAACACCAGAGACCAGCCGGAACACTACAGCCATTGCCAATTCCGGAGTGGAAATGGGAGCAGATCTCCATGGATTTTATTGTGGGGCTCCTGAGGACGACGAAGGGCCATGATGGCATCTGGGTGATTGTAGACCGATTGACAAAGTCGGCCCACTTCTTATCTGTGAAGATGACGTATTCTATGGATCAGCTCGCCGAGCTCTATGTGCAGGAGATTGTTAGACTCCATGGAGTGCCAGCTTCTATTGTCTTAGACAGAGACTCGAGATTCACTTCTAAGTTCTGGAAGAGTCTGCACAAAGCAATGGGGACTCAGCTAAATTTCAGCACGGCTTTTCATCCTAAGATTGATGGTCAGACAGAGAGGACGAATCTGATTCTGGAGGACATGCTCAGAGATTGTGTGTTGGAATTTCAGGGATCGTGGAGCAGGTATTTGCCGCTGATCGAGTTCTCTTACAACAACAGCTTCCAGGCTACCATTGGTATGGCTCCATATAAGGCTTTGTATGGGCAAAAGTGTAGATCTCCACTATATTGGGACGAGGTTAATGAAGCCAGTATCGTTGGTCCCGAGATTCTACAGCAAATGACAGAGAAGATTGCCGTCATCCGACAGTGTATCGAGGTAGCTCAGAGTCGATAAAAGAGCTATGCTGACACAAGATGGAGAGAACTAGAGTTTGAAGAAGGTGACGAGGTTTATCTGAAGGTTTCTCCGTTTAAAGGTGTTATGAGATTCGGAAGGAAGGGCAAGCTGAACCCTCGTTATGTGGGGCCCTTCCCTATTTTGAAGAAGATCGGGAAGATGGCGTATCGAATACAGCTTTCGGCTTCGATGGAAGGCATCCACGACGTATTCCACGTGTCTATGCTTTGAAAGTGTTTGGGCGATCCATCGCATATTGTGGAGGCTAGAGACATCAAGGTACAGCCTACTTTGACTTATGTGGAGAGGCCTGTACATATTTTGGAGTCTTCGATTAAAATATTGCGCAACAAAGAGATTCCGCTAGTTAAAGTCCTATGGCGGAACTACGAGGTGGAAGAAGCTACTTGGGAGCGACAGCAGGATATGATGGCTAAGTATCCTGAGTTGTTTGTATAATCAAATTTTGAGTATAAAACTTTAAATAAGGTGGATGGATTGTAATACCCTGCTGTACGGACTATTATTATTTTAATGTAAATGGCATTTTTGGTTAGTGTGTCAAATCAAGTCCATTTTGTAAAAAGAAAGCGTTATTATGATCCTAATAATTAATAAGGATTTTAAGAAAATTTTGGAAAATTTTAGGAGTTTAACGCTAATTTTACGAGGATTACGTTTATCGTAATATAAAAGATACTTTGGTAAAAATAGTAGACGAGGTCCAAATTGCGAACAGACAGTTTTAATATAATCCTAGTAATAAGTTGGATTTATTGGTGAAATAAGAAAAATTTGGAGAAAACGAATCGTCGGTTAATTAACGAAGCAAATGACGAAACAAATAGAAAATCAAAGGAATGGTGAAAAACTCAAATGACGAAAAAATCAAAGGCCTCTCCCTGCGACTTCTCCTTCCTCCGGCGTTCTCTCACGGAAATCTCCATTTTCGACGACTATTGCTCCTCCGTTCGTCTCGATTCTTCGCGATTTCTTCTCCAAACTCGACCCTAGGTACGATTCTAAGGTTTTAGGAAAGTTTATTTCAATTTTTACGGAGTTTAAACGATTAGGGTTCGTTAGGGTTTTGTGAAAAACGCGATTTAGGGTTAGAAATCAGTAGGGTTATCGTAGTTATGAATATAATGGACGTATTGAACGTTATTGGACGAAGTTAAATCGATTTGTGAGAAATGTCAAATTTTGAGAATTTTAGGGTTTTTTGGAAAAACTCGTTGATGGAAATTTTGAGGTATCGAGCGTGGAATGCTCGATAAAATGCTTCAATGAATCAAATTAGGACTTTAAGGAATTTCCTTAGTTAAGGTTTCATTAAATTTGGACGTTTAATAGTTTAAACTCGTTTTAACGACAAAATTGTGAAATTGCCTTAGGTGAACAACGCTCGTGGACGGAGCTTGGATTGCAACGGACACCAGGTAAGTTCTCGTGACTTATTCTGGCCGATAGGCCTACACTATACGTCGAAGTCGTCTCGAAGAGTTTTGGTGACGTGTTTGTTTAAATTGCGTCGGTTGGGTAGTTTAGGTTCGGTTGTTCTATAGGTTGTTTGTTATAGTATTTGATGGTATTTGTTTTGATGGTATTTGTAGTGTTTTGATGGTATTTGTAGTGTTTTGATGGTATTTGTAGTGTTTTGATGGTATTTGTAGTGTTTTGATGGTATTTGTAGTGTTTTGATGGTATTTGTAGTGTTTTGATGGTATTTGTAGTGTTTTGATGGTATTTGTAGTGTTTTGATGGTATTTGTAGTGTTTTGATGGTATTTGTAGTGTTTTGATGGTATTTGTAGTGTTTTGATGGTATTTGTAGTGTTTTGATGGTATTTGTAGTGTTTTGATGGTATTTGTAGTGTTTTGATGGTATTTGTAGTGTTTTGATGGTATTTGTAGTGTTTTGATGGTATTTGTAGTGTTTTGATGGTATTTGTAGTGTTTTGATGGTATTTGTAGTGTTTTGATGGTATTTGTAGTGTTTTGATGGTATTTGTAGTGTTTTGATGGTATTTGTAGTGTTTTGATGGTATTTGTAGTGTTTTGATGGTATTTGTAGTGTTTTGATGGTATTTGTAGTGAATTTATGCACGGATTTCATGAAAAAGAATATGCATGTAAAGGCAAGTAAAGTATCACAGTAAACAACCATGACATGGGGTTATCGGGGATGGGTTCAGGAAAATGTATTTCGTTTAAATGCGTTTCGAGTCAGTTTTAAACGAGGTTATAGGTACGAGTACCGGGTGGTTTATGTCAAACAGAATTGTGAAGATGCATGTATGTTTAGTAGTAATTGAGGATGAAGTAAAAGTGTTAAAGTAGTGTTTATACAGGGAAATGAATAAAAGAAGAAGAAGAAAGAAAGAGAGGGAGGCAGTGAACTTGGCGACCAATCGCCAAGTGAACCGATCAGTCACCAGGGGGATCGCCACACTCTGGAATTTTTCCAGAACGTGTGGCGATCGATCGCGAGGCGATCGATCGCCTGGTGAACGATCGCGAGGCGATTGATCGCCTGGTGAACGATCGCAAGCGAGGGGCGATCATGATCGCCCCTCCCTTTTATAATTGGCGATCAATCGCTTGAAATGGGCGATCGATCGCCCCTTGATTTTCAGAGACAAAAGTCCCTTTTGTTCCTCGCTCTTTGGCCGATTGTTTCTTCAACGTTTTTAATGTTGACTTATATGTTGGTTAAGTTTAAATATGTTTTTGATGATGTGATTGTATGGTTAATATTATAATTTGATTATGTCTGTAAAATGAAAATATTGAATTATACATGTGATTTAAATTCTCTGGAAATATCCGTGAAAAGGGTATTTTAGTTATCTAATAAATCTGTTTAAGTATACAGGAATGTATAGATTTTAGCAGGGCTAAATATTGATAGTCATTATAGACTATAAGGTTGAAGTAGTTTCAATGCTTGCACATTCTGATCGCACAAAACGACAAAGAGTGAAGTCGTTTTATGCATGCACCTGCCGATGAAGTTCAAGATGCCACCTGCCGATAACGCTGTCAGATTGCATCTGCCGATGGACTTCAAAGCTTGCATCTGCCGATGGACTTCAAAGCTTGCACCTGCCGATGGACTTCAAGGCGTGCATCTGCCGATGGCTTTCAAGCTGCATCTGCCGATGGCTTTCAAGCTGCATCTGCCTGCCGATGGACTTCAAAGCTTGCATCTGCCGATGGACTTCAAAGCTTGCATCTGCCGATGGACTTCAAAGCTTGCATCTGCCGATGGACTTCAAAGCTTGCATCTGCCGATGGACTTCAAAGCTTGCATCTGCCGATGGCTTTCAAGCTGCATCTGCCGATGGCTTTCAAGCTGCATCTGCCGATGGCTTTCAAGCTGCATCTGCCGATGGCTTTCAAGCTGCATCTGCCGATGGACTTCAAAGCTTGCATCTGCCGATGGACTTCAAAGCTTGCATCTGCCGATGGCTTTCAAGCTGCATCTGCCGATGGACTTCAAAGCTTGCATCTGCCGATGGACTTCAAAGCTTGCATCTGCCGATGGCTTTCAAGCTGCATCTGCCGATGGACTTCAAAGCTTGCATCTGCCGATGGACTTCAAAGCTTGCATCTGCCGATGGACTTCAAAGCTTGCATCTGCCGATGGACTTCAAAGCTTGCATCTGCCGATGGCTTTCAAGCTGCATCTGCCGATGGCTTTCAAGCTGCATCTGCCGATGGCTTTCAAGCTGCATCTGCCGATGGCTTTCAAGCTGCATCTGCCGATGGACTTCAAAGCTTGCATCTGCCGATGGCTTTCAAGCTGCATCTGCCGATGGACTTCAAAGCTTGCATCTGCCGATGGACTTCAAAGCTTGCATCTGCCGATGGACTTCAAAGCTTGCATCTGCCGATGGCTTTCAAGCTGCATCTGCCGATGGACTTCAAAGCTTGCATCTGCCGATGGACTTCAAAGCTTGCATCTGCCGATGGACTTCAAAGCTTGCATCTGCCGATGGCTTTCAAGCTGCATCTGCCGATGGCTTTCAAGCTGCATCTGCCGATGGACTTCAAAGCTTGCATCTGCCGATGGACTTCAAAGCTTGCATCTGCCGATGGCTTTCAAGCTGCATCTGCCGATGGACTTCAAAGCTTGCATCTGCCGATGGACTTCAAAGCTTGCATCTGCCGATGGACTTCAAAGCTTGCATCTGCCGATGGACTTCAAAGCTTGCATCTGCCGATGGCTTTCAAGCTGCATCTGCCGATGGCTTTCAAGCTGCATCTGCCGATGGACTTCAAAGCTTGCATCTGCCGATGGACTTCAAAGCTTGCATCTGCCGATGGCTTTCAAGCTGCATCTGCCGATGGCTTTCAAGCTGCATCTGCCGATGGCTTTCAAGCTGCATCTGCCGATGGACTTCAAAGCTTGCATCTGCCGATGGCTTTCAAGCTGCATCTGCCGATGGACTTCAAAGCTTGCATCTGCCGATGGCTTTCAAGCTGCATCTGCCGATGGCTTTCAAGCTGCATCTGCCGATGGACTTCAAAGCTTGCATCTGCCGATGGCTTTCAAGCTGCATCTGCCGATGGACTTCAAAGCTTGCATCTGCCGATGGACTTCAAAGCTTGCATCTGCCGATGGACTTCAAAGCTTGCATCTGCCGATGGACTTCAAAGCTTGCATCTGCCGATGGACTTACGATTTTTCAAGATGCATCCACCAACGATTTTTCAAGGTGCATCTGCCGATGGAATTTAAAACCTTCATCTGCCGATTGAATTAAAGCTGCTCTCCACCGATGATCTTCCGCCAGAATTCAAATAGCGCGCAAATACAGTGACGTTGGTTTCAGCATTAACTCCAGAACTTTAATGGCGACGACGACTTTGTATTGTATACAGACGGCAACGGCTACCTGATCTAGTACGGATGCTTCCCAACGGTAACATTTTCCATTTGAAGAAAGAAGCATTCAATTCTGAGCTGAAAAATAAGACAGAGTATTTAAGCCAAGGTTAGAGCGCGAAGATCCAACTTTTGCGAATTTTATTTCCTGAGCCCTAACGTGCGAATCATACTCTGTATTCTCCATCTACATCTCTCTATTCCAAAATTTGAGATTCTATTTTGAGAGTTTGTAGATTAGCGTAATCTGTCATTTAAATCTGAAAATCCTGTAAGGCAGTAGATTGACGCCCGTAAAGTTCAATCCAGGATTGTGTAAGGCTGTGGATCGAAGCCCATAAAGTTTGATCAGCATTTCTCGTTGAGGAGAAGTAAGGAATCTTCAAGGGGGAGCCTTGGAGCGTGGACGTAGGCAGTTTGGCCGAACCACGTTAAAAACTGTGGTGTCGAATTTCTATCTCTCTCTCTTTACTTTATTAGGTTGTCTGCTATGAATCTATAAGTATTTTATTCAAGAGAGAAATTTGGTTAGACTTGAGATTAAAATTAAAAAAAAAAGGTCTAATTCACCCCCCTCTTAGACAATATCGTTCCTACAATTGGTATCAGAGCAAGGTTGTCTTTGTCGAAGCTGTATTTAAACAATCTGTATTATACATTTTTATAATGGCATTCAACACTAATACCACACAAGTAGAAGGTCAAGCAACAAATAGACCTCCCTTTTTCGATGGGAATGATTATGTTTACTGGAAGTCTAGAATGAGAATATTCATTCAAGTTTTAGACTATGAACTATGGAATAATATAGAAAATGGTCCTTACATTGCTGTCAAAACAGAGAATGGTGTGACGATTCCCAAAGCTTCACACGAACTAAATGATACAGATAAAAGGACCTTGAGCTTAAATGCCAAGGCTATAAACACCCTATACTATGCTCTGAATAGAGACGAATTTAATAGAGTACAGGGGTGTGAGAGTGCCCAAGAGATTTGGCACTTATTAGAGGTCACACACGAGGGCACAAATCAGGTGAAAGAGAGCAAGCTAAATATGTTAGTACACGAGTATGAACTTTTTACCATGTTAAAGGATGAGTCTATTTCATCTATGTTTACTCGATTCACTAACATTACTAATGGTTTAAAAGCTCTCGGTAAGATTTACACAGGTGAAGAACAGGTAAGAAAAATTTTGAGATGCCTACCCAGAGCCTGGCAACCAAAGGTGACAGCAATACAAGAGGCTCGGGATCTAAAAGTGCTCAAGCTGGAAGAGCTCATTGGATCTCTCATGACACATGAGATCACAATGAGGTCAAATGAAAAGGAAGATCTCAAGGAGAAAGAGATCAGCAAGAAAAAGGACATTGCTCTTAAAGCCTCATCCAGCAAAGAAGAGGAATCCGAGGAGGAAGAAGAAGATGATGAGGATATTGCCCTCATTACAAGGAGGTTCAGTAAATTCCTCCAGAGAAAAAGAATGCAAGGAAGGAGATTTCCAAAGGCTGAAAAATCTCAAAAGGAAAAGGAAATCACCTGCTTTGGATGCGGGAAGCCTGGCCACATGAAGGCAGATTGTCCACAGGCAAAGAAGTATCCCAAGAAGTTCAAGAAGAAGGCTATGAAAGCCACTTGGGATGACAGTGAGGGTGACACCTTCTCTTCAGAAGATGAGGAAGTAGCCAACCTGTGCTTCATGGCACATGAGGATAAGGTTAGTTCTTCTTCTGCCACTACTTTAAGTGATAGTGAAAGTGATAATGATGATGGAGAATTAATCGATGCTTTTAATGATTTAGTTAAACAGTTTGGCATGTTAAAGGCGAAATACACTACACTGAAAAAGGAAAATGCAAGTCTAATTGAGAAGCATGTCAATGAACACAGCTTGCATGAAAAAGAAGTCTCTGAACTTAAAATGAAGAATGAGACTTTAAATAGACTCGTCCTGAATTTCACTGAAGGCAGTAAAAATCTGAATATGCTATTGAACAGCCAGAGAGTGCAATTTGATAGAACTGGCCTAGGGTATGACAAGTTCTGTAAAAAGAAAACTTATAAGAATATTTTTGTTAAATCTACTATCTGTCATGCATGCAATGAAGTAGGACATAAATCCTTTGTATGTCCGTTAAAAACAAATAATATGAAAACTAGTAAGTTGCAATGGGTTCCCAGGAGGAACCAAAACTAACACTAGGACCCAAAAGATTTGGATACCTAAGAAGACAACCTAATTTCTGTCTTGCAGGATGATGCGTCTCCATTAAGGAATCAATGATACCTGGACAGTGGCTGTTCAAGGCACATGACTGGAGATGCATCTATGTTTGCTGCTGTCAGCAAGAAGAAAGGAAGTGTTACTTTTGGTGGAAACCAAAAGGGCAAAATTGTTGGCATTGGCAACATAGGTAACCCTATCAATCCTATTATAGAAAAAGTTTTATTAGTTGATGGGTTAAAACACAATCTGCTTAGCATAAGTCAATTATGTGACAGAGGTTATGAAGTGATATTTAAATCAGATTCATGTATAATCAAAGATAGCTCATCCAGTTCTATACTGGTCAAAGGATATAGAAAAGAAAATGTATATATTATTGATTTAGATAATATAGAATTTTCTGATGAAAAATGCCTTGCTGTGAATTCTTCTAATGATTGTTGGATCTGGCATAGGAGATTAGGACACGTAGGGATGGATACCTTAGCTAAGATTACTAAGGAGAATTTAGTTAGAGGAATCCCTAAGATATCCTTTGAAAAGGATAAGGTCTGTGAAGCCTGCCAAATGGGCAAGCAGATCAAAAGCTCCTTTGCATCGAAGAATGTAATTTCTACTTCTAAGCCTCTCCAACTCCTTCACATGGACCTCTTCGGTCCTTTAAATATAGCCAACTTAGGAGGAACATTCTATGCATTTGTCATTGTTGATGATTTTTCTAGATTTACTTGGGTTCACTTTCTGAAGTCTAAGGATGAGACTTTTGACACCTTTTCTAGTTTTAGGAAAAGAGTTCAAAATGAAAAGGAGCTCACCATAGTTGCTATTCGTAGTGATCATGGTGGAGAATTTGAAAATGAGAAATTTGAACTCTTGTGTCTCAAGTATGGAATTGAGCACAATTTCTCTTCCCCTGGAACCCCTCAGCAAAATGGTGTTGTTGAGAGGAAAAATAGGTCTCTCCAAGAGCTAGCTCGGACTATGCTTAATGAGAATTTCCTTCCAAAACATTTCTAGGCAGAAGCTGTGTCAACAGCTTGTTATGTGCTTAATCGGGTCTCCATAAGACCTATTCTTGAGAAAACTCCCTATGAGCTTTGGAATGGTAAAACACCTTCTGATAAGTATTTTAGAGTTTTTGGAAGCAAATGTTTCATTCTAAACACTAAGGATAACTTAGGAAAATTCGATTCCAAATCTGATCTTGGAATTTTTCTAGGTTATTCCCTTTCCAACAAAGTTTATAGAGTATTCAATAGGAGAACTCTAGTTGTAGAAGAGTCAGTTCATGTTAACTTTGATGAGTCCCCTCAACCCACAATCAATGTGGATGAGGATGATATTTTGGATAAACAACTGGATTCTCGTTCCTTAGAAAAGCCTAGTGATCCTCCCTAAGTAGAAAAATCTCTAGAACCTTCCTCTACTTCTCTAGATATTGTTCATGTCAAGGATGAAAATCCTGCTCTTCCTAGAGATTGGAAGTATGTCGAAGACCATCCAATAGATGAAATTTTAGGTGATCCTTCTTTAGGAGTCAAGACTAGATCCTCCCTTAGGAATCTATGTGCCAATGTGGCATTTATTTCTCAGATAGAGCCTAAGAAGTTTGAGGAAGCCGAATTGGATGAAAATTAGATTGTTGCAATGCAAGATGAACTAAACAAATTCGAAAGGAACAATGTTTGGGAATTTGTTCCAAAACCTGTTGATCATCCTATTATTGGAACTAAGTTGGTTTATAAGAATAAAATGGATGAAAATGGGATTGTAGTAAGAAACAAAGCTAGGCTAGTTGCCAAATGTTACAATCAAGAAGAAGGAATTGATTTTGAGGAAACCTTTGCACTTGTAGCTAGGCTAGAATCCATTAGAATGCTCTTAGCCTTTGCCTACTACAAAAACTTCACACTCTTTCAAATGGATGTAAAGAGTGCTTTTTTAAATGGATATATCATGGAAGAAGTTTATGTAGAGCAGCCCCTAGGATTTGAAGACTATGCGAAACCTGATCATGTTTATAGACTTAAGAAGGCTCTTTATGGACTTAAGCAGGCTCCTAGAGCTTGGTATGATAGATTGAAGAACTTCCTTGAGGAAAGGAATTTCAAAAAGGGAAATACAGATTCAACTCTATTTACCAAGCAAAAGGATAATGACATTCTGTTAGTTCAAATTTATGTAGATGACATTATTTTTGGATCAACTAATGTCAACTTATGTAATGAATTTTCTTCCCTCATGCAAAGTGAATTTGAAATGAGTATGATGGGGGAGTTAAAATTCTTCTTAAGATTTCAAATCAGTCAATCTCCTGATGGAATTTTCTTCTGCCAAGAAAAGTACATTAAGGATCTTCTTAAGAAATTTGGATTAGAATCTGCTAAGTCTTCTAAAACTCCCATGAGTACCACAACAAAATTGGACAAAGATGAACATGGAATAAATGTGGATATTAAGAAATATCGTGGTATGTTTGGTTCTTTATTATATCTGACTGCAAGTAGGCCAGATATTCTGTTTAGTGTTTGTTTATGTGCTAGATTCCAAGCTGCCCCTAAGGAGTCTCATTTATCTGCTGTAAAAAGGATTTTCAAATATTTGAGTGGGACTTATGATTTAGGTTTATGGTATCTTAAAGGCACTTCCTTTGATCTGATTGGATACTCACATTCTGACTATGCTGGTAGTCTAGTAGATAGGAAAAGCACCAGTGGAACATGTCAATTCCTTGGTGAATCTTTAGTTTCCTGGTATTCTAAGAAACAGAATTCTTTGCATTGTCAACTGCTGAGAATGAATATATTGCTGCAGGCAGTTGCTGTGCACAAATGCTTTGGATGAAGCAAACTCTAGAAGACTATAATCTGTTTTATGATAGAATTCCTATTCGGTGTGATAACACCAGTGCTATCAATATTTCCAAAAATCCTATTCAGCATTCTAGAACCAAGCATATAGATGTTAGGTATCACTTCATTCGAGATCATGTTCAAAGAGGTGATATATCCTTAGAATTTGTTAATTCTGTAGATCAACTAGCCGACATCTTTACCAAGCCCTTGGATGAAAAGACATTCAGTAATATTAGAATAAGATTAGGCCTCATTCGGGTTGAGAAAAATTAAGGTTATTCCTCTGTTGGTGATTCCTGAGTGTTAGAGCATTTCCTTCTGTGTAGGCATCGGAAGATGCAGTGTTTTTCAATTGGCATCGGAAGATGCAGTGTTTTTCAATTGGCATCGAAAGATGCATATCTATCGGTGGTAATCGGATGATGAAATCTTTAATCTGCCGACACGTGTGTCTCATCAGGCTTATCAGTCTTACACGTGTGACTCCCTTGCGTCGGGCGATGCCCTATTCTCTTTTAAACTCTGTTTCTTCTCAAAGACGCTTCACATTTCGCGCTCTTTCTAAAAACCCCTGCCCTATCAGTTCTCTCTCTCTTGCAAGTCCTATTCCTTCAATGGAGTTTCCGGGTTCATCTTCTCGCGCTGCTAAGGAACCGGCCAAGAAGAAGGCCAAAGTGTCAGCACGTCCTCCCCGAGAGATTCCTCGTGCGAAAGAGTGGCCATCTCTCTTCTTTCTCTCTAAGGCTGCTGAGTTAAGGTACCATGACGACTATAGGTACAAAACTTTGATTCCCAGTCGAGGGATTTACTTTGATGACTTAGCAGGTATGGATATTATAGAACCCTTGAAGGATCTTGGTTTGTTAGGATTATTTGAAGTTGAATCGTATTATTATCCAGAGGCAATCAGAATGTTCTATGCAAATATGAGTTTTACTTCGGATTTCACTATTATAAGGAGCTATGTGTATAGCAAACACACAGAGATTACCCCCAGTACATAAATGCCCTTCTGGAAGTTTCCCATTTAGATAGCTGCACCTATAAGTATGTATATGGCACCGAGCCTCCTTTCTTTGGAACCTCTGATGGTGAAAGCTTTCTTCAACTTATTGTGCTTGACTCTAATCATACTCCCGATCCTCTTAAAGGCAAACACCTGACCGCAAGGGCCAGATTATTACATCAGATGATAGGGTACAATATTGTCCCTAAGGGTGGTCATCATGACGAAGTGAGTGCAATGGAGCTGTTTGTTCTGTTTGCACTTTACAATAAGACCCTCTTCAATCTTGGATATGTAGTGGTTCAAAGGATGATTCAAGCTGTAACATCCAAGGCTACCTCCTTTCCCTACAACCTGCTTCTCATGAGGATTTTTATGCAACTTGAGGTTGTATTTCCAGAGGATGAAGACCCCTTTCGTCTTCAACCCACATGTTATTATTCCAAGACCACTCTGAGCAAAATGGGAATAAAGAGAACAAGATCAGGGGAGCTTGTTTTGAATGCTTCTAAGGGAAATACTGCTAAGGCCGCAGTTGCCAAAAAGGGGAAAAGACAACTTATCTTGCCAGAAGAGTCCACAGCTGAAGGAGGGGATGACTCTGAGCTACCTGTTTTTTGTAATTCCCCTTCTCAATCTCAGGCTTCTAGCTTCCAACCTCCTCCTCTTGTGCGAAGGCGTCGTGCCCCTATCTCTAGAGCCCATGTTTCAGAGGTCATCTCTACTCCTTCATCTGTACCTCTACCCCTTCTAGAGAATCCTCCATCTCCTCCACCTGCCCTTCTATTACCGGCTCTGCCTCCTGCTCCTCCATCTCCAGTCCAACAGGATATTGCTCCTTCATCACCAGTCCAACCATCTCCTTCAGTCCACTTACCTCCTCCAAGTCCAACTGCTTCTCAAGTCCCAATCCCTTCACCTCCTTCACCTGCACTTTTGATGCCTTCACTACCTGCCCTTCCACCCATTCCCTCAATACAACCTACCACTCCTCTAACTTATCAGCAGAGATTTTTGATGAGTGAGTCTCAGTATAATGAGCTGAAGACTTTGATTGACCGCATTGAGACAGCTCTCAGTTCCTTTGAAAGTCGGTTTGAACAGTCTCTTGATGCCAAGCTAACCAAGAATCAAAAAGACATACGCATAGATTTAGATACCGGTCTTGGTTTGTTGACTCAGAAACTGGATGCTGATAGGCGCATTGTCGCCAGGGAACTTGAGTCACTCAAATCCTCAATTGACAATCTGAATCCCAAACCAGAACCTGAACCATCTAGTTCTGATAGTGTTCCAGAGGCCTGCTTTGCAGATTGGTTTCTTCCATTTTCCCGGCCTGAAGTTTCTGATGATGTGCATTTCATGTCGCTGGATCTTTAGGAAGCTGAATTTGGATTCTTTCCTCCTGATGCGTCTACTGCTGGTCCTTCTGTCGAAACTCCTCCATGTATGGACATGGTTGTGTATCAAGGCCCCTCTACCTCTGCTGTTCCTCAGCCAGAGACTACTCATTGCCTGGAACTCGTGCCTTATCAACCACCCATCTCTCTTGATATTCACACACTTCCAGCACTTGTAGATGCTTATCTTAATTCGAACTGTGAAGTGCCCGCTTGGATTAGCCAAGCTTTTTGGACACATTTTGTAGCTTTCTTTAAATAAATGTCACTTGTTTTAATGTATACACAGTTCTTGATTTTCTAATGCACTTACTCTGCTGTTTTTCTGCATTGTGTTGAATCCATTATTTCTGTTGTCTCTCTGATTGTTTTTGATAATGTCAATGGGGGAGAATGGTAAATATATTTAATGGCTATTGGATATGTGATTTGTGTTTGCATTTTTTGAAAAATATGACAATCTGGGTATATGCATTTGCTATGGGGGGAGCTAGGTTTATGGGGGAGAGAAATATTTAATCAAATTTATGTTAATATTTTGTCATCATCAAAAAGGGGGAGATTGTTGACTTATATGTTGGTTAAGTCTAAATATGTTTTTGATGATGTGATTGTATGGTTAATATTATAATTTGATTATGTCTATAAAATGAAAATATTGAATTATACATGTGATTTAAATTCTCTGGAAATACCCGTGAAAATAGTATTTTAGTTATCTAATAAATCTGTTTAAGTATACAGGAATGTATAGATTTTAGCAGGGCTGAATATTGATAGTCATTATAGACTTATAAGGTTGAAGTCGTTCAATGCTTGCACATTCCGATCGCAAAAACGACAAAGAGTGAAGTCGTTTTATGCATGCACCTGCCGATGAAGTTCAAGATGCACCTGCCGATAACGCTGTCAAGATTGCAATTGCCGATGGACTTCAAAGCTTGCATCTGCCGATGGACTTCAAAGCTTGCACCTTCCGATGGACTTCAAGGCGTGCATCTGCCGATGGCTTTCAAGCTGCATCTGCCGATGGCTTTCAAGCTGCATCTGCCGATGGCTTTCAAGCTGCATCTGCCGATGACTTTCAAGATGCATCTGCCGACGATTTTTCAAGGTGCATCTGCCGATGGAATTTAAAGCCTTCATCTGCCGATTGAATTAAAGCTGCTTCCACCGATGATCTTTCGCCAGAATTCAAAATAGCCATGAAGCTACAGTGACGTTGTTTTCAGCATTAACTCCAGAACTTTAATGGCGACGACGACTTGCAACTACAGACGGCAACGGCTACCTGATCTAGTACGGATGCTTCCCAACGGTAACATTTTCCATTTGAAGAAAGAAGCATTCAATTCTGAGCTGAGAAATAAGACAGAGTATTTAAGCCAAGGTTAGAGCGCGAAGATCCAACTTTTACGAATTTGATTTCCTGAGCCCTAACGTGCGAATCATACTTTGTATTCTCCATCTACATCTCTCTATTCCAAAATTTGAGATTCTATTTTGAGAGTTTGTAGATTAGCGTAATCTGTCATTCAAATCTCAAAACCCTGTAAGGTAGTGGATTGACGCCCGTAAAGTTCAATCCAGGATTGTGTAAGGCTGTGGATCGAAGCCCATAAAGTTCGATCAGCATTTCTCGTTGAGGAGAAGTAAGGAATCTTCAAGGAGGAGCCTTGGAGCGTTGACGTAGGCAGTTTGGCCGAACCACGTTAAAAACTGTGGTGTCGAATTTCTATATCTCTCTCTTTACTTTATTAGGTTGTCTGCTATTAATCTATAAGTATTTTATTCAAGAGAGAAATTTGGTTAGACTTGTTATTAAAATTTAAAAAAAAGGTCTAATTCACCCCCCTCTTAGACAATATCGTTCCTACATTTAATTGTTTTCAATATTGTTTTAATTGTTTTAAGAAATTGTTTTAAGTTTTATTAAAAGTATTTTTAAGCAAATAGTTTTCGAATGATTTTAACGATATGGTCTACTTTTAAATTCCGCATAAAATTCTACAAAGTTTAAGGAATAAAAGATAAAATGAAAAATTTATTAGCAAAATTAGGTTATGGGTAAGGGTCGCTACATTGTGGGTCAGTCGTGCGTAGGTGGTGAGTCAGTTGTGCGTAGGTGGTGAGTCAGTCGTGCGTAGGTTGTGAGTCAAGTGAGGTTGTGGGTCTTGGTATGTAAGTTGTGAGTCTTGCGTACGTGGTGGTTCATAGGTACGGATGTGGATGTGAAGTCCTCGTTAGTTAGTCATGGTATGCAGGTTGTGAGTCGTAGGTACGTGCGTGATGTGATGTGGATGTGAAGTCGTTGATAGTTGGTCATAGTGTGTATGATGTGAGTCTTGTGTGTGTTGTGGCCATAAGTACGTAAGTGTATGGGTAGTCATCGTTAGTGGTATGTTGTGAGTCTTGCGTACGTGGTGGGTTGTAGGTACGAATGTGAATGAGAAGTCGTTGATAGTTGGTCATAGTGTGTAGGCTGTGAGTCTTGTGCAGGTAGTGGGCCAGTTGTGTGCAGGCTGAGAGTCTTGTGCAGGCTGTGGGTGAGTTGTATGTAGGTTGTGAGTATCATGCAGGTTGTGGGCCAGTTGTGTGTAGGCTGTGAGTCTTGTGCAGGCTGTGGGTGAGTTGTACGTAGGCTGTGAGTCTTGTGCAGGTTGTCGGTCAGTTGTATGTATGCTGTGAGTCTTGTGATGTGTATGTGGAGTCGTTGTTAGTTGGTATGGTTAGTATGCAGCATGTTTTAAGCACTGGAGAGTAGAGGAGGTGAGGAACGGTGCCACCTGGCCACGTGGGACGGCGATTCGTAACGCCACGGGGTCGAGGTTAAAATCGGGGGACGGCGATACGAGACGTTTCGGGAACCGATACAAATGTGAGGAACGGTGCCACCTGACTACGTGGGACGGCGGGACGTAACGCCACGTGGTGAAGGTTAAAACCGAGATATAGCGATACGTAACGCCTCGGGGACCGTTATAAAGGTAGAGTACGGGGCCACCTGACTACGTGGGACAGCGAGACGTAACGCCACGTGGTCGAGGTTAAAACCAAGGGATGGCGATACGTAACGCCTCGAGGACCGTTATAAAGGTAGAGTATGGGGCCACCTGACTACGTTGGACGGCGAGACGTAATGCCACGTGGTCGAGGTTAAAACCGAAGGATGGCGATACGTAATGCCTCGGGGACCGTTATAAAGGTATAGTACGAGGCCACTTGACTACGTGGGACGGTGGGACGTAACGCCACGTGGTCGAGGTAAAACCGAGGGATGGCGATACGTAACGCCTCGGGGACCGTTATAAAGGCAAACAGTGCGGTGGGGTGGGGGGTTGGGTGTGACTTGTGGACCCCATTCCTTGAGGAACCAGGACGGCGGTGACGTGACGGTAAGCAGTGCAGTGTACGGACTAACTGCCCGATCCGGTTACTTTCCAAACCTCAGTGAGATGCGATGCGCTGAGGTGATGACCACGTGTGTAGAGACGTGCATGTGTTAGGATTACATAACCAATTTTCATACTTCATGTTTATTTTTAACACTCTACTTGCTAAGCTTTGAGCTTATAGTGTGTTATGTGGTGTAGGTACTGCTGAGCGGGAGGGTGAGTATCGAGAGCCTGATCCGAAGTAGGTGGCAGTTGGTGGCGTGCGACCAGGGCCCCGGTTGATGGCAGTGTTACGGTGACCCACCTGTGGAGCCCTTGTATGGTGTTGATCGGAAGTAGGACTTTTGTCTTTTTGTGGGGGTATGTCGTATTCGTTGTATATCTATATATATAGTTAAGGGTGATGTGTCGCTCTATACTATGAATTTTCTTCGCTTATGAATGATAGTACTTTATTTTCCCTCGTTACTGCTATTTGGAGATTTCGTATGCTGGATAGTTGAGTAGGAATATTCTGGATTTTGTTGGGATTATTCGTTTGCAGGTACTTAGTATTTTGGGGGCGCCATTTTCAGGTGTTACTGTAACGCCTCTGAACCCACCCTGGCTCAGTGCGCTACATGGCTAACACATCCCACGTTTAAAACGATGTTTAAAATAAAACACGATAAAATTTTGGCTCGATTTTTTTTTTTTAAATTATAGGCGCCGATCGATCGGCACCCTCTCGGGTGCTCGATCACCAATAAAACATATAACCGATCGGTCGGCGCTAGGCGCTGCACGCCCCAACAGCGATGCTCGTGCGCCTGCTGAGCGCGCTTCGCCTGGCGCCTCCTCCTTCCTATTGCGCGCCTCCCTTGGCCACAGCATGCCTTTCACATCCCTTCCTCACATTTCCTCCATTTTCACCAAATCACACACCCTCAAAACACCTAAAACTTACCCCAAACATTTCCGACATCCTCGAGTCCTTGACACGAAAAATCTCAGAAAACCGACCCAAAAATGTCATTGAAACGTGAAGAATTGTAAAATCGTATGTCGTTTATTTTACGAAAAATTGAGCAGCATAACAACTAATTTTTATAAACCCCAAAACATTTAAAACAAAACAATATCTACACAACAATCTCCAAACCACCAACCAAATACATCAAAAATACCAAAATAACAAAAAGTACCCATCACTCACAACTCCCAGAAGACCATGGTCGAGACGCCCCGACAACTGCCTGCACCAGCATGCCCCGTGCGTCGCCGAATGCTCCTAGTCCTGGGCTCCCTCCTCTAGCTCACCTGTGAACACGTCACCACCTACACCATAGAACACAAAACATAAGCCTAATGCTTAGTAAGTAGGGAATAATGGATGCAAACACATACAATGCCCACACATCCTAACACATGCAGTTTCTACTCGCTCGGTTGTGCTCAATCCATTCTCATTTCAAGAATCGTAGACGTACATCTCTCATAGAATTTCATTCTACTCGAGACACTCAGTGTACATCTCTCGTAGAATTCCATTCTACTCGAGACACTCAGCGTACATCTCTCGTAGAATTCCATTTTACTCGAGACACTCTGTATACATCTCTCGTAGAGACACATAGGCATACATCTCTCGTAGAATTCTATTCTACTCGAGCACTCAGGCGTACATCTCTACGTACATCTCTCATAGAGACACAGTTGCATACCTTACATTTCATACTCACAATTCAAAACATGCTAAAACTCGTATTTTTCGTAGTTCAAAACCATGATGCATGCCACACAATGCTCAACATAAAACAACACAACAAGCAACATGTAACACCCGGCCTTTTTGCATGTGATTTTTTTTCCCGAACCATTTCTCGGGATTTATTTAATATAAATGCAATATATGTTTTGTTGGAAAACTAAACTAATGTTTAACTAAGCATAACACTAAGTTTAAAACCAATGGAAGGGCAAATTAGGAAGAAATTAAGGTTGGTGGGAGAAATCAAATGGATGATTGACATGTGGCAGCTTGTTGAAGAAGTTAAGTTCTTCCTCCTACGTGAAACCCTTATTCTTTCTTTTCTCGGTTTCCTAGCTTCTTCTCTGTTTCTTCTTTCCTGGTGATTTTGACAAAGCACCAACACTTTGTTCCCGCGTTTTTCTTCTGTTTCCTTCAACCAAGGTAATCATCTACGGGAGTTATAGATTTTGGACAAGTTTAATACGAGTTTTCACTGGGGTTTAGGGTTATTAATTCCGTGAAAACTCACTGTTTTGGATGAAAATACGTTAGTGTGTTTTCCTAAAGAGTTGAAATGAGCTTGTTGCATATTCTACAAGTTATTTGTTAGCATTTGCAGCTTGTTTAATTTCACTACATTGCAGCAAACAGGTTCGAGCATTTCCGAGACTTTCCAGCTGACTGCATCGAGAAAAACAGGTAAGTTCATAACCGTAGGTTGGCCCTTAAGGCCCTACATCAAGGAGGTACTAGGTTTTCTGTTCTGTCGGGTTGTTTTGGGTAGAAGAGTTAGAGTTATGTTCTGAAATGTCTGGCTTTGATTTATCTTCTGCTGTCTATTGTTTTATTCTGTTATCTGCCAGTTAAAGTTCAGGCACCGTTCATGCATGCACTGTTTTCCTGAAAATTCATGCAAAACCGATTTCTGTACACTGTTCGAAATTAATAAGATAAAATCCGACTAAAATGTACCAGGTTAAGTGTGGGACAGGGACTGGCCCCTCTGGTTTTATCCCTCCCTGGGAATCTGAAAATATTGTCCCTGGCAAGGACCCTCTGGGAATCTGAAAACTGCCGTGCCTGATAGTGCACCTACTGAACCAGTTCCCCTATAAGCCCCACTTAATTCTTCTGCCACTGTAATGTAATGTTCTGTTCTGTTACTGAATTTCTGAAAGATTCATGCATTGCATATGCACCACTGCATTCTGATTATGTCCTTACTGAGTTTTAGACTCATAGGTGAACTCTCTGATGTAGGTACTGAACCTGAAACCGAGGACCTTGTTCCTCAAAATGACGATCTGATGTAACTGGTGGATCGAGCTCACAGGGTGGTTGTGGCAGTTAGACATGTTTCTGCTCTGAGGTTTCAGTTTTTAAGTAAAGTTTATGTCTGTAGGTTTTACTGAACTCTGGTGTTTTGTTTCAAAACTCTGTCTGGATTCTTTGTTAGAAATCTGATTTATGTATAGGTTTTGTTGGTGTATTCTAAAACCTCCGTATTTGACAGTTGTATTTATGTCTTGGAATGTATTGAAATTATTCTGAAACTGCTGGGATTTCCTTTTATTAGTTTGTGCATGGATGGCTTCTAGTTTGGAACTATCCATGCAGTCCGTTTCTTTGAATCTGTCAATTGCAAAGTATGTTCCACAACCTTATTTAGAATCGGGTATTAAAGGTCTATGACTTTCATGCCTTCTGTTTGTACTGTATTTGACAGTTAAATTGGGTTCTGAAGTATTCTAAATTTGTTTGGGATATCCCCTGAAATCTGTGCATGGATTGTCTCTGGTTATGGAGTAATCCATGCAGTTGTTTTCCTGAATTTCTGTTAGGTTTTCTAGCTTCTGTCATGCTTCAAAACTGTGTTAAGAATCGAGTTTGGAGGCTTGAAGCCTTATTGCTTTTGCTTCGAAGTTTTCTGTTGGCATGTCTTTCTGTTAAAATTTGTCAAGTTTCTGCCTTAAAAACCAAGTCATCCGCCCAGTGTAAATATGTCTTCCGGCTGATGTCAGCATAAGTTTTCCGCCCAGTTTAAAACCCCGTCTTCCAGTTGACGTCACCCAAGTCTTCCGCCAGTGTAATTACATCTTCCAGTGACGTCATCTGTCTTGTCTTATTTGACATCCACCGCCAGCTTAAGTCTTCCGCCCAGCCTATTTACAGTTTTTGCCTACATCCACCGGTGGCGTCATCCATCTTCCGGCTGACGTCACCATCTCACCTGGCTTCGTCTGTTGTCATTACCTCTTCCGATGACGTCATTACCTCTTCCGATGACGTCATCCACTGATTACTCCTCCGATTCAGTTTAAAACTGCATCTTCCGGCTGACGTCACCACCTCTTCCGAGCAATTTTACTCAGCCTCTTCCGCTGAACCCTGTTCATTTTTGTCGTATCTGAATTCACCGCTGCTCCTTTAAACTAAGTCTTCCGTCAGTTATTCGCCCCAGATCTTCCGCCCATTTTCCTGTTTTATTCTACTGAGTTATTGTCATCGTCTGTCTCTGTTTTCTGTTCTTCCCAGCCCCTTCTGTTATTTACTTATGAAACCTCAGCTCTGTATTTGTTTCCGCTTCTCTTTATCTGAGATTCTGTATTCTAAATTCTTTCTGCCATGCATCCTGCAATCTGATTTCAATAGGTTTCTGCCTTCCGTTCCTGTTTTCATGTTTTCCAGCCTTCAGTTCCCGTAAGGGTTTTCTTCCTGTGTGTGATGTTTTAAATGTCAAAAAAAAATAGTCACCGTTTTCCGTCCACTGTCCCGGAGTGATGGCTCCGATCTCGGACCCTGATAGGGTTCGGGTCTCGGGCTGTCACAGTTGTTGTATCAGAGAGACACGGTTTTAAAACCGATTCTGTGAAATGTCTGACTGCGCAACCCGCCACGTGAGATCGCTCCACCAACTGTAAGTGTTTAAAATTTCTGTAAAAGTCCTGTTTATTAAGTTAGGTTATTCTGTTTATAGGGTTTATTAGAAATGGTGAGAGGACATCAAGAAGAGTCAAGCGAAAGCTCTCGAGCCATTGACCGACTAACAGAACTGGTGGGTGAACAGTCACGCATAGTTGAACGCATGATGGCCAGAGAAGATGATAGAAACAATAACCACGGAAACAACAATCATACTAATGCCCTGCGTGACAACAGTGGAGATAGGTTCCGGCGACTCCAGCCGCCTTCATTCGATGGACTGTCTACAGACCCGACTCGTGCTGAAACCTGGATTCGAACAATGGAGAAGATGTTCAGTTATGCAGAAGTAGAAGACAACAAGAAAGTTATTTGTGCCACGTTTTATCTCACCGAAAGTGCTAGATTCTGGTGGGACACAGTGCAGTCCACTACCGTGGCTTTAAGCTGGGAAGGATTCACAAAAATCTTCTACGAGAAGTACTTTGACCGAGGAGTGTGGAAGGATAAATTGCTTGAATTCTCTCGGCTGCGACAGTATGGATCAGTGGCCGAATATGTTCAGAAATTTGAGTCATTATCCCGATATGCAACACACATGGTGGCCACTGATGAGAACAAGGTGCACCAGTTTATTCAAGGTTTAAAGATGGACCTTCTGCGAGGGATCACAACTGGAGGTTTTGATGAGGCACCGTATGTGAAAGTGGTGGCCAAGGCTTATCAGTTAGAGGCCTTAGAAATGAAGTCCCAGAGACAGAGAGATCCACCAAGAGGGATCATTAGAAATGTTTCTTAGCAACAACAACAGCAACAGCAAAGAGGCCAGAATTTTCAACCCCAACAGCAGCAAAACAGGGGCCTTAAGAGGCCCAATGAGACTGTCCTGTATCAAGATAAGGGCAAGAGACCAATGGGGGCTCCTCAACCTCTAGTATGCCCGCGGTGTCAGAAGCCTCACAAAGGAGAATACAGGCTTGCTACAGGCCAATGTTTCCGATGCGGCAAAGTAGGCCATCTTGTTCGGGATTGCCCAATGCCCGACACCAGAACAGGTCAAGCCGTACCCAGAGTTTTTGCAATGATGGAAGATGTTGATGATGCTGATCTGCACACAGCAATCACAGGTACAATTTTGGTGTATGAGGTACCTGCTTATACTTTATGGGACACGGGGGCCACACATTCGTTTGTGGCCATGGACTTCGTAGTTAGACAAAAGGTTAATTGCACGTCGTCAGATCAGCCCTACAGCATTATGCTACCGTCCGGAGAGTTTATGCACTCCGAGCAGATGGTACGGGGCGATATAGTGTCAGTAGGAGATCAGAAGTTGTACGTTAACCTTATCGTTATTGGTATGAAAGGGTACGATGTCATTCTGGGGATGAACTGGCTGTTTAGACATCATGCCACCATCGACTGTAGGTCTGGGCTAGTGTCATTTAAACGCCCGAATGAAGTAGAATTCTCTTATCAGGAGGTACCGAAGGAACACCGTATGCCTGTTATATCTTCCTTAAAAGCTCAACGGCTGATGAAGTCAGGGTGCATTGGATTTCTGGCCCATGTAATAGACGTACGGAGGCAAGGTGAGGTGGAACTTCAAAGTATTCTGGTAGTCCGAGACTTTCCTGAGGTTTTCTTAGATGACTTACTGGGGTTGCCACCTGATCGCGAAATCGAGTTTGAAATTGACGTATACCCAGGTGCGGAACCAGTATCGAAGAATCCGTACCGTATGGCACCAATCGAGCTGAAGGAATTGAAGACTCAGCTGAAAGAGTTAGTGGACAAGGGTTTTGTACGCCCTAGCTTCTCTCCGTGGGGTGCTCCCATCTTATTTGTTAAGAAAAAGGATGGGTCCCAACGGATGTGTATTGACTACCGTGAGTTGAACAAGTTGACGATTAAGAATAAGTACCCGTTGCCAAGAATCGATGATTTATTTGACCCGCTACAAGGGGCTCGGATATTCTCAAAGATTGACTTACGCTCCGGTTATTACCAGTTGAAGATCAGACCTGAAGATATTCCAAAGACCGCCTTCAGGACCCGGTACGGGCATTACGAGTTCATGGTGATGTCGTTCGGGTTAACTAATGCTCCGGCAGCATTTATGGACCTGATGAACAGGATATTCCAAGATGTCTTGGACAAATTCGTAATCGTCTTCATCGACGACATCCTGGTTTATTCTCGGACTGAAGAGGAGCATAAAGAGCACTTGGCTATTGTGCTGTCAACTCTAAAACAGCATCAATTGTTTGTCAAGCTATCAAAGTGTGAATTCTGGTTGAACGAGATTAATTTCCTAGGCCACGTGGTGTCTTCAGAGGGGGTTTCGGTAGATCCGGCTAAGATTCAGGCCGTGAAAGACTGGCCAAAACCAAGGAATGCCAGCGAAGTACGAAGCTTTATCGGACTAGCTGGTTATTACAGGAAATTCATCAAGGGATTTTCTGTGATAGCAAAACCTATGACCAGCTTAACAAGGAAAGGACATCAAGTTCAGGTGGTCTGAAGCATGTGAGGTGAGCTTTCAGACACTTAACCAGAAATTAACCACTGCTCCTCTGTTAGTGTTGCCAGTTGAAGACGGCAAGTTCAGCGTATATTGTGATGCGTCGAAAATTGGCTTGGGATGCGTATTGATGCAAGAAGGGAAAGTGGTAGCATACGCTTCCAGACAATTGAAGAGCCATGAAGAAAACTACCCTACTCACGACCTTGAGTTAGCGGCAGTTGTATTTGCGCTGAAGGTATGGAGACACCACCTATATGGACAGTCATGTGAGGTGTTTTCTGACCACAAGAGTTTGAAGTACCTCTTTACTCAGAAGGAGTTGAATATGAGACAGAGGCGGTGGTTAGAATTTGTAAAGGACTACGATGTTGAGATTAAATACCACCCGGGTAAAGCTAATGTGGTGGCCGATGCGCTAAGCAGGATGCCAGCTATTGTACAACCAGCTATGTCGGCCGTATCAATGCCTTTGAGGACGGAGATACAGAAGTTCGATATGGAGATAGTTTCTGGGCTATCGTCCATACTAGCAGACTTAACACAACGGCCCTTCGTCCTAGACCGAATTAAGGAAGCTCAGAAGATCAATTCAAAGGAGATGGCTGATGTGGTGGGCAAGGTACCAATGGCTTCTTCCAATTTCAGTTATTAGGGAGATGGAATTCTGAAGTTCAAAAACAGATGGTATGTTCCGAAAGACGAGGAGGTATGAAAGCACATCTTGTTGGAAGCCCACTCATCTTCTTTCTCTGTACATCCCGGTAGCACGAAGATGTATCAAGACTTGAAACTTCACTTCTGGTGGCCGAATATGAAGAATGAAGTGGCCAAATACGTGGAGTCTTGCATGATATGTCAACAGGTCAAAGCTGAACATCAACGACCATGTGGAACGCTTCAACCTCTCCCGATCCCCGAATGGAAATGGGAGAATATAACGATGGATTTTGTTGTTGGCCTACCAAGAACAGCTAAGGGCCATAATAGCATTTGGGTCATAGCGGACAGATTAACGAAGTCTGCCCATTTTCTACCTGTGAAGACAACGTACTCCATGGATCAGTACGCGGAATTATACATCAGTGAGATTGTTAAGCTGCATGGTATTCCGGTGTCGATTGTTTCAGACCGAGATCCTAGATTCACTTCCAGGTTTTGGAAAAGTTTGCAGAGCTCCTTGGGCACTAGATTGGACTTCAGCACTACGTTTCATCCACAGACGGATGGACAATCTGAGAGGACGATTCAGACACTGGAAGATATGCTAAGGTCGTGTGTGCTGGAATTTCATGCTCCTTGGAGTAGATACTTGCCACTCGTGGAGTTTGCCTACAATAATAGCTATCAGGCTACTATTGGTATGGCTCCATATGAAGCCCTCTACGACAGAAAGTGTAGATCCCCATTGTGTTGGGATGAGGTCGGAGAAACCAAGCTTATCGGCCCTGAGATATTACAGCAGATGTCCGAGGTGATAGCTGCTATCAAACAACGAATAAAAATTGATCAGAGTCGACAGAAGAGTTATGCGGACAATAGAAGAAGAGACTTAGAGTTCGCTGTGGGTGATGAGGTATTCCTGAAGGTGTCACCTTTCAAAGGCGTAATGAGATTCGATAAGAAAGGAAAGCTCAGCCCACGGTTTATTGGCCCTTTTCCCATCCTGGAGCGTGTGGGAAACATGGCTTATAAACTACGGTTGCCAGCATCGATGGATGGGGTCCACAATGTCTTCCATGTTTCGATGCTGAGAAAATGTGTACGAGATCCAACTCAGATCGTGAAACAGGTGGACTTTGATATCATGCCGACACTGACGAATGAAGAAAGGCCCATACAGATATTGGATATGTCACTCAAAGTATTGCGAAACAAGGTGGTTCCACTGGTGAAAGTGTTGTAGCGCAACCACAATGTAGAGGAAGCCACGTGGGAAAGACAAGCAGATGTTAGAGCCTAATATCCGGAGTTATTCGCTTAGGCAAATTTTGGGGACAAAATTTCTGTTAAGGTGGGTGGAATGTAACACCCGGCCTTTTTGCATGTGATTTTTTTTCCCGAACCATTTCTCGGGATTTATTTAATATAAATGCAACATATGTTTTGTTGGAAAACTAAACTAATATTTAACTAAGCATAACACTAAGTTTAAAACCAATGGAAGGGCAAATTAGGAAGAAATTAAGGTTGGTGGGAGAAATCAAATGAATGATTGACATGTGGCAGCTTGTTGAAGAAGTTAAGTTCTTCCTCCTACGTGAAACCCTTATTCTTTCTTTTCTCGGTTTCCTAGCTTCTTCTCTGTTTCTTCTTTCCTGGCGATTTTGACAAAGCACCAACACTTTGTTTCCGCGCTTTTCTTCTGTTTCCTTCAACCAAGGTAATCATCTACGGGAGTTATAGATTTTGGACAAGTTTAATGTGAGTTTTCACTGGGGTTTAGGGTTATTAATTCCGTGAAAACTCACTGTTTTGGATGAAAATACGTTAGTGTGTTTTCCTAAAGAGTTGAAATGAGCTTGCTGCATATTCTACAAGTTATTTGTTAGCATTTGCAGCTTGTTTAATTTCACTACATTGCAGCAAACAGGTTCGAGCATTTCCGAGACTTTCCAGCTGACTGCATCAAGGAAAACAGGTAAGTTCATAACCGTAGGTTGGCCCTTAAGGCTCTACATCAAGGAGGTACTAGGTTTTCTATTCTGTCGGGTTGTTTTGGGTAGAAGAGTTAGAGTTATGTTCTGAAATGTCTGGCTTTGATTTATCTTCTGCTGTCTATTGTTTTATTCTGTTATCTGCTAGTTAAAGTTCAGGCACCGTTCATGCATACACTGTTTTCCTGAAAACTCATGCAAAACCGATTTCTGTACACTGTTCGAAATTAATAAGATAAAATCCGACTGAAATGTACCAGGTTAAGTGTGGGACGGGGACTGGCCCCTCTGGTTTTATCCCTCCCTGGGAATCTGAAAATATTGTCTCTGGCAAGGACCCTCTGGTTTTATCCCTCTCTGGGAATCTGAAAACTGCCGTGCCTGATAGTGCACCTACTGAACCAGTTCCCCTATAAGCCCCACTTAATTCTTCTGCCACTGTAATGTAATGTTCTGTTCTGTCACTGAATTTCTGAAAGATTCATGCATTGCATATGCACCACTGCATTCTGATTATGTCCTTACTGAGTTTTAGACTCATAGGTTAACTCTCTGATGTAGGTACTGAACCTGAAACCGAGGTACTTGTTCCTCAAAATGACGATCTGATGTAACTGGTGGATCGAGCTCACAGGGTGGTTGTGGCAGTTAGACATGTTTCTGCTCTGAGGTTTCAGTTTTTAAGTAAAGTTTATGTCTGTAGGTTGTACTGAACTCTGGTGTTTTGTTTCAAAACTCTGTCTGGATTCTTTGTTAGAAATCTGATTTATGTATAGGTTTTGTTGGTGTATTCTAAAACCTCCGTATTTGACAGTTGTATTTATGTCTTGGAATGTATTGAAATTATTCTGAAACTGCTGAGATTTCCTTTTATTAGCTTGTGCATGGATGGCTTCTAGTTTGGAACTATCCATGCAGTCCGTTTCTTTGAATCTGTCAATTGCAAAGTATGTTCCACAACCTTGTTTAGAGTCGGGTATTAAAGGTCTATGACTTTCATGCCTTCTGTTTGTACTGTATTTGACAGTTAAATTGGGTTCTGAAGTATTCTGAATTCGTTTGGGATATCCCCTGAAAATCTGTGCATGGATTGTCTCTAGTTATGGAGTAATCCATGCAGTTGTTTTCCTGAATTTCTGTTAGGTTTTCTAGCTTCTGTCATGCTTCAAAACTGTGTTTAGAATCGGGTTTGGAGACTTGAAGCCTTATTGCTTTTGCTTTCGAAGTTTTCTGTTGGCATGTCTTTTTTGTTAAAATTTGTCAAGTTTCTGCCTTAAAAACCAGTCATCTGCCCAGTGTAAATATGTCTTCCGGTTGATGTCAGCATAAGTCTTCCGCCCAGTTTAAAACCCCGTCTTCCGGTTGACGTCACCCAAGTCTTCCGCCAGTGTAATTACATCTTCCGGTGACGTCATCTATCTTGTCTTATTTGACATCCACCGCCAGCTTAAGTCTTCCGCCCAGCCTATTTACAGTTTTTGCCTACATCCACCGGTGGCGTCATCCATCTTCCGGCTGACGTCACCATCTCACCCGGCTTCATCTGTTGTCATTACCTCTTCCGATGACGGTATTACCTCTTCCGATGACGTCATCCACTGATTACTCCTCCGATTCAGTTTAAAACTGCATCTTCCGGCTGACGTCACCACCTCTTCCGAGCAGTTTTACTCAGCCTCTTCCGCTGAACCCTGTTCATTTTTGTCGTATCTGAATTCACCGCTGCTCCTTTAAACTAAGTCTTCCGTCAGTTATTCGCCCCAGCTCTTCCGCCCATTTTCCTGTTTTATTCTGCTGACTTATTGTCATCGTCTGTCTCTGTTTTCTGTTCTTCCCAGCCCCTTCTGTTATTTACTTATGAAACCTCAGCTCTGTATTTGTTTCCGCTTCTCTTTATCTGAGATTCTGTATTCTGAATTCTTTCTGCCATGCATCCTGCAATCTGATTTCAATAGGTTTCTGCCTTCTATTCCTGTTTTCATGTTTTCCAGCCTTCAGTTCCCATAAGGGTTTTCTTCCTACGTGTGATGTTTTAAATGTCAAAAAAAAATAGTCACCGTTTTCCGTCCACTGTCCCGGAGTGATGGCTCCGATCTCGGACCCCGATCGGGTTCGGGTCTCGGGCTATCACACAACAAAGCAAACAATCCCTACCGTTCCATGGTGTAGGCCCGAAGGCAAAATACAAACATCTTCTACTTACCTGAACTCCCGCACGTGCTTATATTCACTCACTCAGTTGGTCTAATTGTTCCCTCATTAACCTAACATATACCAAGAATTCATTTAGAAATTATCAGAACATACTCTAAAAGATACCTACTCTAATTCTAGCCATAAACCAAGCTAACACTTAAATTTTAAACTAGAATTCAAGTGGCTTTAAACACAATATAACCAACTTTAAAATCCATAACTAATTCTATACACATCGAAATGCTTCGATTCAAAAGCCCATAGCTTCGTTAAAATATCTATTTTAATCCATTAAAACAATTTTGCAAGCTAAAATAAGAAAGAGGTTCGGCAAACACCAAAACCGAAACATGCCTAATTTTTCTTCACAGATTTTGATCCAACTTTGAAAAAATCATAACTTAATCTATACATATCCAAATACGTTGATTCCAATACCTATGGGCTCCTTAAAGAGTATACTTTAACATGCTTAAATCAATTTATCAATCAAAAGCTCTCAATTGGTTCAGAATTACTAAAACCAAAACTGCTCCAGGAATTTTTCAGTTTTTGTACAATAGATTCAAAAATTCATAACAAATCGAATATAGGTCCGAATTGGATGATTCAAATTGCTATGCAAACCTAAAAGTGTCTAGTTTTTAATGGTCAAATCTATTTAATAACCCACTTCAACAGCATAACAAAAATTAACTAAAAACCGAACTGTCCTGCTATTTTGTAAATTCCAAATTTCATTAAACTTTAACCACTTCAAAAATTCACCATAAATCGTACACATATCCGAATGCGTCGATTCAAAATTCTACGTAAACCTTAGGATGTCTATTTTAACATGCTTAATTCAATTTATCAAACAAAACTAACTCACAAAACTGAAATTACAGCAACCCGAATGCCTTATAATTCCACTATGTTTAACTATTCTTCCTCACTTTATGTATATATCATCTCCTTTTGTACATAATCATTCATAATAGTCCATTCAAACTCCAAATAACAGGAAGAAAAGAGACAATCCCCTCCTTCCAGAATCGTGCATCACAACTCTCATTCAGCAAGTACTCACAAACTCAAGAAAATTACCACTTCAACAATCATTACACCATATATTCCATAAACTAGAACCAATCATTTAACTCACCTTGGATTGTGAGGGAGGGAAGGTCTGCAGCAAAGGAGAGAAGAAGCCCTTGTGGATTTTTTTTTTTTAATAGCTTTAGATGATGTTTCCTCCACTCCATTTAACATTTTAAGGGATAAGTGTTAAACAAAAAGAAGTTGTTTTAATTTGATTGGTTGATAACACAATCACCCTTTACTTTTTACTTACTCCTTTTGATCTCAAATATTAGTTAGATTAAAGTAGTTCCTTCCTTATCACCCTCTTTCCACGCCAAAAACAACCAATCACCCATTATTTTTAAATTTGACTTTTCAACCCAACCCATTTTTATTATTTATTTTTATTTTTCCATAACAAAAGCAAGTCTAATTTACTTCCTAAATTTGACTTTTAAATTTCTTTAATAAATTAACTTGTAAAATAATTCCATTCATACATAGTTCAAATATTAATACGTTTAAACACTTTGACATAAGCACTTACCAATTTATTCCCAAATTCTTCTAACCTAGTTTCAACTCTAACTTTTCCTCGAGCTAAATTTATCTAATTTCCTCACTTCACACTCCCGTGTCTATCAAACACGTACTTAACTTATTTGAATCCTTAATGTATCATCAATCATGTAACACTAAAATCTACCGAGTAAACTTCTTATCCTAAGTCCTCAAATTAAAATTCCTCTCTATTTTACTATTTCATTTCGAACTTATCACTTCCACCTTTTGTACCTATTTATCTCGAACCATTACGACATTTCATTAATCATTTAAACATCATCCTCGTACTCCAAGCTCTCACTACTTAAATCTATCCCCTATTTTCAAAGTGTACTTTGAGTCCTCATACTTACATTCATTACGCTCAATTTGTCTAACTTCTACCTCGATCATTACCATAACCACTCCCACTATTCACCCAACACCCTACATGATGTTTACGCACTTCACTTCAACCTCAAAATTTCAAATTGAAATCTCCATAATCCTCCTAAATTAACCTTACTCCTAAGTTCACTCGTATAATCTCTATGTATCTCTGTGTCCTTTCTATCAAATATCCTCTAATTTCACAGCAGCACACGGAATACTAAATTTTTAAGGATTAAACCTTCTTATCTTAATTCTCCCTTGAAATTAACTAATCTCCTCACTTCGTATACTACTAAATACTTAAACTTCCACAGTCTAGAATATCTACCGATAAATGCCACTCCTAACTTCAAACTTTGACTCCCTACTATCAAAAATTTATGTGCTTTCCTAACTCTAAATAAATTTCTAAACTTTCATCCTCGATCACTGGTCTAGTTTGTTACGGTGGAGCAACCTCATTCATCTCACTAGTTTAAATTCATCAGCCAAAATTCTTATCTTAACCAACAGTCCTAACTTTCTCTTATATCGCTACTTCTTTTCTTGCTAGCCTCTAACAAGATCCTAACAACCAACATCCCGCTAACAATTTCCCTACGATAGTCGCTACCACCAAAACTAAATATTCTACCACCAATGTAACAACAGTCACCGAAATATAAATACCGTACCTGAGGTCACGGCGGGTCAATCCTTACCATCTGACTCGATCATAGCAAAAATTCTAGGTGACGCTTTAGCTGGTCTTTTCTTTGATGCAGGACAATCTTTGGCTACATGATCAGGTTGTTGCATTTAAGCACCGAAGAACCTTTGGCTTTGTACACTCTCGGGAAATATGGCCAGTTCCAAAACAATTGTAGCATCTTCCTGTATACTGTCCACATTCCCCAGGATGAATCTTCAACACTTTGGACATTGTGGATATCCCATCGATTGTTGCCGTTGCAGTTTCTTCCCTTCTCTCTGATAATTTAAATTGTCTCCCAGCCGTTTGGTTCCTTGAGACTGAGAATAAGATCCCGCACTGCTTATCTGGCCAGTATTTCTTTAAACATCCTTTTTGGAGCTTCAGCTGATTTAATAAATTGTCAGCAGCTTCCTCCACCCTCTAAAGCTTTAGCCACCACTCGAGTAAATGATATTCCTTCAATTCCGAACGTCTTCACCAGCATATAAATCTCCGGCTTCAAACCCTGCACAAATTGAAATATCTTGTCTTCTTCCCTGCTAACTAGGTGGGCTGGCAAATCGGGACAACGATTCAAACTGCTGGAATATATTCTCCTACTGATCCTGTTTGCTTTAATGTCATAAATTTCAATCTCTTCGCAGCTTGGACCTGTCCGGTTATAGTACTTGTTGAAGAATAAATCTTTAAACTCCTCCCAAGTCATACTCTAAACACTAGTGGTAGACTTTACCGTTTTCCCACCAGCTTTGGGCGCTGTTAGATAGGTGGAAAGTAGCACACCATCACTTTATTTTCTTCCTCCACCGCAGCGACATTAAACATATTCTCAATGGTGCATATCCAACTCTCAGCAGTTGTCGGATCAGTCAAACGACCTTCAAATGCTGGAGGCTTCAATCTCTGAAATCTCTCTCCACTAGAACTTATTCCCTGATTTATCATAACTCCAAACATTTCAGCTTGCCTCCCGACCATCTCTGCAAGCTGCCTTACTGACTCTTCCAGCTGATTTCTAGGTTGTTCTAGTTCATTTCTAGGTCGTCTGGGTCGTCTTGGGTTCTTCGGCATTTTAGTTCTAATCCTGTACAAGGTTAAAACCATCTAATCTTAGTTACAAAACTAACTAAAAAGGAAAGAAATACTTACAGTTGGTGAAGCACGTGCATGGCGGCCGGCGTTGTCGGGTAATCCTTTGAACGAATCGACCATTTGCTCTGATACCAACTTGTAACACCCCCGAACCCACCTTGGCTCGGTGCGCTACATGCTAACACATCCCACGTTTAAAATAAAATACGATAAAATTTGACTCTATTTTTTTTTAAATTATAGGCGCCGATCGATCGGCACCCTCTCGGGTGCTCGATCACCAACAAAACATATAACCGATCGGTCGGCGCTAGGCGCTGCACGCCCCAGCAACGATGCTCGTGCGCCTGCTGAGCGCGCTTTGCCTGGCGCCTCCTCCTGCCTGCTTACGCGCCTCCCTTGGCCACAGCATGCCTTTCCCATCCCTTCCTCACATTTCTACACATTTCCTCCATTTTCACCAAATCACACCCCTCAAAAAACCCTAAAAACTTACCACAAACATTTCCGACATCCTCGAGTCCTTGACACGAAAAATCTCAGAAAACTGACCCAAAATATCATTGAAATGTGAAGAATTGTAAAATCGAAGCGTCGTTTATTTTACGAAAAATTGAGGCAGCATAACGACTAATTTTTATAAACCCCAAAACATCTAAAACAAAATATATCTATACAACAATCTCAAACCATCAACCAAATACATCAAAAATACCAAAATCCAAAAAGTACCCATCACTCATAACTCCCCGAAGACCATAGTCGAGATGCCCCGACAACTGCCTGCACAAGCATGCCCCGTGCGTCGCCGACTGCTCCTATTCCTGGGCTCCCTCCTCTAGCTCACCTGTAAACACGTCACCACCTACACCATAGAACACAAAACTAAGCCTAATACTTAGTAAGTAGGGAATAATGGATGCAAACACATACAATGCCCACACATCCTAACACATGCAGTTTCTACTCGCTCGGTTTGTGCTCAATCCATTCTTATTTCACAATCGTAGACGTACATCTCTCGTAGAATTTCATTCTACTCGAGACACTCAGGCGTACATCTCTACGTACATCTCTCGTAGAGACACAGTTGCATACCTTACATTTCATACTCACAATTCAAAACATGCTAAACTCGTATTTTTCGTAGTTCAAAAACCATGAGCATGTCACACAATGCTCAACATAAAACAACACAACAAACAACCAAGCAACAATCTCTACCATTCCATAGTGTAGGCCCGAAGGCAAAATACAAACATCCTATACTTACCTGAACTTCCCGCACGTGCTTATATTCACTCACATCGGTTGGTCCAATTGTTCCCTCGTTACCTACCATATACCAAGAATTCATTTAGAAATTATCAGAACATACTCTAAATAATAGACCTACTCTAATTCTAGCCATAAACCAAGCTAACACTTAAATTTAAAACTAGAATTCAAGTGGCTTTAAACACAACATAAAACTTTAAAATCCATAACAATTCTTACACCTCGAATGTTTGCTTCGATTCCCAAAGCCATTAGCTTCATTTAAAAATATCTTTGGACAAGGGGTTTGTTTTTGTCAGCCCTAGCTTCTCTCGTGGGGGTGCTCCCTCTTATTTGTAAGAAAAAGGATGGGTCCCAACGGATGTTTATTGACTACCGTGAGTTGAACAAGTGACGATAAGAATAAGTACCCGTTGCCAAGAATCGATGATTTATTTGACCCGCTACAAGGGGCTCGGATATTCTCAAAGATTGACTTACGCTCCGGTTATTACCAGTTGAAGATCAGACCTGAAGATATTCCAAAGACCGCCTTCAGGACCCGGTACGGGCATTACGAGTTCATGGTGATGTCGTTCGGGTTAACTAATGCTCCGGCAGCATTTATGGACCTGATGAACAGGATATTCCAAGATGTCTTGGACAAATTCGTAATCGTCTTCATCGACGACATCCTGGTTTATTCTCGGACTGAAGAGGAGCATAAAGAGCACTTGGCTATTGTGCTGTCAACTCTAAAACAGCATCAATTGTTTGTCAAGCTATCAAAGTGTGAATTCTGGTTGAACGAGATTAATTTCCTAGGCCACGTGGTGTCTTCAGAGGGGGTTTCGGTAGATCCGGCTAAGATTCAGGCCGTGAAAGACTGGCCAAAACCAAGGAATGCCAGCGAAGTACGAAGCTTGATCGGACTAGCTGGTTATTACAGGAAATTCATCAAGGGATTTTCTGTGATAGCAAAACCTATGACCAGCTTAACAAGGAAAGACATCAAGTTCAGGTGGTCTGAAGCATGTGAGGTGAGCTTTCAGACACTTAACCAGAAATTAACCACTGCTCCTCTGTTAGTGTTGCCAGTTGAAGACGGCAAGTTCAGCGTATATTGTGATGCGTCGAAAATTGGCTTGGGATGCGTATTGATGCAAGAAGGGAAAGTGGTAGCATACGCTTCCAGACAATTGAAGAGCCATGAAGAAAACTACCCTACTCACGACCTTGAGTTAGCGGCAGTTGTATTTGCGCTGAAGGTATGGAGACACCACCTATATGGACAGTCATGTGAGGTGTTTTCTGACCACAAGAGTTTGAAGTACCTCTTTACTCAGAAGGAGTTGAATATGAGACAGAGGCGGTGGTTAGAATTTGTAAAGGACTACGATGTTGAGATTAAATACCACCCGGGTAAAGCTAATGTGGTGGCCGATGCGCTAAGCAGGATGCCAGCTATTGTACAACCAGCTATGTCGGCCGTATCAATGCCTTTGAGGACGGAGATACAGAAGTTCGATATGGAGATAGTTTCTGGGCTATCGTCCATACTAGCAGACTTAACACAACGGCCCTTCGTCCTAGACCGAATTAAGGAAGCTCAGAAGATCAATTCAAAGGAGATGGCTGATGTGGTGGGCAAGGTACCAATGGCTTCTTCCAATTTCAGTTATTAGGGAGATGGAATTCTGAAGTTCAAAACAGATGGTATGTTCCGAAAGACGAGGAGGTATGAAAGCACATCTTGTTGGAAGCCCACTCATCTTCTTTCTCTGTACATCCCGGTAGCACGAAGATGTATCAAGACTTGAAACTTCACTTCTGGTGGCCGAATATGAAGAATGAAGTGGCCAAATACGTGGAGTCTTGCATGATATGTCAACAGGTCAAAGCTGAACATCAACGACCATGTGGAACGCTTCAACCTCTCCCGATCCCCGAATGGAAATGGGAGAATATAACGATGGATTTTGTTGTTGGCCTACCAAGAACAGCTAAGGGCCATAATAGCATTTGGGTCATAGCGGACAGATTAACGAAGTCTGCCCATTTTCTACCTGTGAAGACAACGTACTCCATGGATCAGTACGCGGAATTATACATCAGTGAGATTGTTAAGCTGCATGGTATTCCGGTGTCGATTGTTTCAGACCGAGATCCTAGATTCACTTCCAGGTTTTGGAAAAGTTTGCAGAGCTCCTTGGGCACTAGATTGGACTTCAGCACTACGTTTCATCCACAGACGGATGGACAATCTGAGAGGACGATTCAGACACTGGAAGATATGCTAAGGTCGTGTGTGCTGGAATTTCATGCTCCTTGGAGTAGATACTTGCCACTCGTGGAGTTTGCCTACAATAATAGCTATCAGGCTACTATTGGTATGGCTCCATATGAAGCCCTCTACGACAGAAAGTGTAGATCCCCATTGTGTTGGGATGAGGTCGGAGAAACCAAGCTTATCGGCCCTGAGATATTACAGCAGATGTCCGAGGTGATAGCTGCTATCAAACAACGAATAAAAATTGATCAGAGTCGACAGAAGAGTTATGCGGACAATAGAAGAAGAGACTTAGAGTTCGCTGTGGGTGATGAGGTATTCCTGAAGGTGTCACCTTTCAAAGGCGTAATGAGATTCGATAAGAAAGGAAAGCTCAGCCCACGGTTTATTGGCCCTTTTCCCATCCTGGAGCGTGTGGGAAACATGGCTTATAAACTACGGTTGCCAGCATCGATGGATGGGGTCCACAATGTCTTCCATGTTTCGATGCTGAGAAAATGTGTACGAGATCCAACTCAGATCGTGAAACAGGTGGACTTTGATATCATGCCGACACTGACGAATGAAGAAAGGCCCATACAGATATTGGATATGTCACTCAAAGTATTGCGAAACAAGGTGGTTCCACTGGTGAAAGTGTTGTAGCGCAACCACAATGTAGAGGAAGCCACGTGGGAAAGACAAGCAGATGTTAGAGCCTAATATCCGGAGTTATTCGCTTAGGCAAATTTTGGGGACAAAATTTCTGTTAAGGTGGGTGGAATGTAACACCCGGCCTTTTTGCATGTGATTTTTTTTCCCGAACCATTTCTCGGGATTTATTTAATATAAATGCAACATATGTTTTGTTGGAAAACTAAACTAATATTTAACTAAGCATAACACTAAGTTTAAAACCAATGGAAGGGCAAATTAGGAAGAAATTAAGGTTGGTGGGAGAAATCAAATGAATGATTGACATGTGGCAGCTTGTTGAAGAAGTTAAGTTCTTCCTCCTACGTGAAACCCTTATTCTTTCTTTTCTCGGTTTCCTAGCTTCTTCTCTGTTTCTTCTTTCCTGGCGATTTTGACAAAGCACCAACACTTTGTTTCCGCGCTTTTCTTCTGTTTCCTTCAACCAAGGTAATCATCTACGGGAGTTATAGATTTTGGACAAGTTTAATGTGAGTTTTCACTGGGGTTTAGGGTTATTAATTCCGTGAAAACTCACTGTTTTGGATGAAAATACGTTAGTGTGTTTTCCTAAAGAGTTGAAATGAGCTTGCTGCATATTCTACAAGTTATTTGTTAGCATTTGCAGCTTGTTTAATTTCACTACATTGCAGCAAACAGGTTCGAGCATTTCCGAGACTTTCCAGCTGACTGCATCAAGGAAAACAGGTAAGTTCATAACCGTAGGTTGGCCCTTAAGGCTCTACATCAAGGAGGTACTAGGTTTTCTATTCTGTCGGGTTGTTTTGGGTAGAAGAGTTAGAGTTATGTTCTGAAATGTCTGGCTTTGATTTATCTTCTGCTGTCTATTGTTTTATTCTGTTATCTGCTAGTTAAAGTTCAGGCACCGTTCATGCATACACTGTTTTCCTGAAAACTCATGCAAAACCGATTTCTGTACACTGTTCGAAATTAATAAGATAAAATCCGACTGAAATGTACCAGGTTAAGTGTGGGACGGGGACTGGCCCCTCTGGTTTTATCCCTCCCTGGGAATCTGAAAATATTGTCTCTGGCAAGGACCCTCTGGTTTTATCCCTCTCTGGGAATCTGAAAACTGCCGTGCCTGATAGTGCACCTACTGAACCAGTTCCCCTATAAGCCCCACTTAATTCTTCTGCCACTGTAATGTAATGTTCTGTTCTGTCACTGAATTTCTGAAAGATTCATGCATTGCATATGCACCACTGCATTCTGATTATGTCCTTACTGAGTTTAGACTCATAGGTTAACTCTCTGATGTAGGTACTGAACCTGAAACCGAGGTACTTGTTCCTCAAAATGACGATCTGATGTAACTGGTGGATCGAGCTCACAGGGTGGTTGTGGCAGTTAGACATGTTTCTGCTCTGAGGTTTCAGTTTTTAAGTAAAGTTTATGTCTGTAGGTTGTACTGAACTCTGGTGTTTTGTTTCAAAACTCTGTCTGGATTCTTTGTTAGAAATCTGATTTATGTATAGGTTTTGTTGGTGTATTCTAAAACCTCCGTATTTGACAGTTGTATTTATGTCTTGGAATGTATTGAAATTATTCTGAAACTGCTGAGATTTCCTTTTATTAGCTTGTGCATGGATGGCTTCTAGTTTGGAACTATCCATGCAGTCCGTTTCTTTGAATCTGTCAATTGCAAAGTATGTTCCACAACCTTGTTTAGAGTCGGGTATTAAAGGTCTATGACTTTCATGCCTTCTGTTTGTACTGTATTTGACAGTTAAATTGGGTTCTGAAGTATTCTGAATTCGTTTGGGATATCCCCTGAAAATCTGTGCATGGATTGTCTCTAGTTATGGAGTAATCCATGCAGTTGTTTTCCTGAATTTCTGTTAGGTTTTCTAGCTTCTGTCATGCTTCAAAACTGTGTTTAGAATCGGGTTTGGAGACTTGAAGCCTTATTGCTTTTGCTTTGAAGTTTTCTGTTGGCATGTCTTTTTTGTTAAAATTTGTCAAGTTTCTGCCTTAAAAACCAAGTCATCTGCCCAGTGTAAATATGTCTTCCGGTTGATGTCAGCATAAGTCTTCCGCCCAGTTTAAAACCCCGTCTTCCGGTTGACGTCACCCAAGTCTTCCGCCAGTGTAATTACATCTTCCGGTGACGTCATCTGTCTTGTCTTATTTGACATCCACCGCCAGCTTAAGTCTTCCGCCCAGCCTATTTACAGTTTTTGCCTACATCCACCGGTGGCGTCATCCATCTTCCGGCTGACGTCACCATCTCACCCGGCTTCATCTGTTGTCATTACCTCTTCCGATGACGGTATTACCTCTTCCGATGACGTCATCCACTGATTACTCCTCCGATTCAGTTTAAAACTGCATCTTCCGGCTGACGTCACCACCTCTTCCGAGCAGTTTTACTCAGCCTCTTCCGCTGAACCCTGTTCATTTTTGTCGTATCTGAATTCACCGCTGCTCCTTTAAACTAAGTCTTCCGTCAGTTATTCGCCCCAGCTCTTCTGCCCATTTTCCTGTTTTATTCTGCTGACTTATTGTCATCGTCTGTCTCTGTTTTCTGTTCTTCCCAGCCCCTTCTGTTATTTACTTATGAAACCTCAGCTCTGTATTTGTTTCCGCTTCTCTTTATCTGAGATTCTGTATTCTGAATTCTTTCTGCCATGCATCCTGCAATCTGATTTCAATAGGTTTCTGCCTTCTATTCCTGTTTTCATGTTTTCCAGCCTTCAGTTCCCATAAGGGTTTTCTTCCTACGTGTGATGTTTTAAATGTCAAAAAAAAATAGTCACCGTTTTCCGTCCACTGTCCCGGAGTGATGGCTCCGATCTCGGACCCCGATCGGGTTCGGGTCTCGGGCTATCACACAACAAAGCAAACAATCCCTACCGTTCCATGGTGTAGGCCCGAAGGCAAAATACAAACATCTTCTACTTACCTGAACTCCCGCACGTGCTTATATTCACTCACTCAGTTGGTCTAATTGTTCCCTCATTAACCTAACATATACCAAGAATTCATTTAGAAATTATCAGAACATACTCTAAAAGATACCTACTCTAATTCTAGCCATAAACCAAGCTAACACTTAAATTTTAAACTAGAATTCAAGTGGCTTTAAACACAATATAACCAACTTTAAAATCCATAACTAATTCTATACACATCGAAATGCTTCGATTCAAAAGCCCATAGCTTCGTTAAAATATCTATTTTAATCCATTAAAACAATTTTGCAAGCTAAAATAAGAAAGAGGTTCGGCAAACACCAAAACCGAAACATGCCTAATTTTTCTTCACAGATTTTGATCCAACTTTGAAAAAATCATAACTTAATCTATACATATCCAAATACGTTGATTCCAATACCTATGGGCTCCTTAAAGAGTATACTTTAACATGCTTAAATCAATTTATCAATCAAAAGCTCTCAATTGGTTCAGAATTACTAAAACCAAAACTGCTCCAGGAATTTTTCAGTTTTTGTACAATAGATTCAAAAATTCATAACAAATCGAATATAGGTCCGAATTGGATGATTCAAATTGCTATGCAAACCTAAAAGTGTCTAGTTTTTAATGGTCAAATCTATTTAATAACCCACTTCAACAGCATAACAAAAATTAACTAAAAACCGAACTGTCCTGCTATTTTGTAAATTCCAAATTTCATTAAACTTTAACCACTTCAAAAATTCACCATAAATCGTACACATATCCGAATGCGTCGATTCAAAATTCTACGTAAACCTTAGGATGTCTATTTTAACATGCTTAATTCAATTTATCAAACAAAACTAACTCACAAAACTGAAATTACAGCAACCCGAATGCCTTATAATTCCACTATGTTTAACTATTCTTCCTCACTTTATGTATATATCATCTCCTTTTGTACATAATCATTCATAATAGTCCATTCAAACTCCAAATAACAGGAAGAAAAGAGACAATCCCCTCCTTCCAGAATCGTGCATCACAACTCTCATTCAGCAAGTACTCACAAACTCAAGAAAATTACCACTTCAACAATCATTACACCATATATTCCATAAACTAGAACCAATCATTTAACTCACCTTGGATTTGTGAGGGAGGGAAGGTCTGCAGCAAAGGAGAGAAGAAGCCCTTGTGGATTTTTTTTTTTTTAATAGCTTTAGATGATGTTTCCTCCACTCCATTTAACATTTTAAGGGATAAGTGTTAAACAAAAAGAAGTTGTTTTAATTTGATTGGTTGATAACACAATCACCCTTTACTTTTTACTTACTCCTTTTGATCTCAAATATTAGTTAGATTAAAGTAGTTCCTTCCTTATCACCCTCTTTCCACGCCAAAAACAACCAATCACCCATTATTTTTAAATTTGACTTTTCAACCCAACCCATTTTTATTTATTTATTTTTATTTTTCCATAACAAAAGCAAGTCTAATTTACTTCCTAAATTTGACTTTTAAATTTCTTTAATAAATTAACTTGTAAAATAATTCCATTCATACATAGTTCAAATATTAATACGTTTAAACACTTTGACATAAGCACTTACCAATTTATTCCCAAATTCTTCTAACCTAGTTTCAACTCTAACTTTTCCTCGAGCTAAATTTATCTAATTTCCTCACTTCACACTCCCGTGTCTATCAAACACGTACTTAACTTATTTGAATCCTTAATGTATCATCAATCATGTAACACTAAAATCTACCGAGTAAACTTCTTATCCTAAGTCCTCAAATTAAAATTCCTCTCTATTTTACTATTTCATTTCGAACTTATCACTTCCACCTTTTGTACCTATTTATCTCGAACCATTACGACATTTCATTAATCATTTAAACATCATCCTCGTACTCCAAGCTCTCACTACTTAAATCTATCCCCTATTTTCAAAGTGTACTTTGAGTCCTCATACTTACATTCATTACGCTCAATTTGTCTAACTTCTACCTCGATCATTACCATAACCCACTCCCAACTATTCACCCAACACCCTACATGATGTTTACGCACTTCACTTCAACCTCAAAATTTCAAATTGAAATCTCCATAATCCTCCTAAATTAACCTTACTCCTAAGTTCACTCGTATAATCTCTATGTATCTCTGTGTCCTTTCTATCAAATATCCTCTAATTTCACAGCAGCACACGGAATACTAAATTTTTAAGGATTAACCTTCTTATCTTAATTCTCCCTTGAAATTAACTAATCTCCTCACTTCGTATACTACTAAATACTTAAAACTTCCACAGTCTAGAATATCTACCGATAAATGCCACTCCTAACTTCAAACTTTGACTCCCTACTATCAAAAATTTATGTGCTTTCCTAACTCTAAATAAATTTCTAAACTTTCATCCTCGATCACTGGTCTAGTTTGTTACGGTGGAGCAACCTCATTCATCTCACTAGTTTAAATTCATCAGCCAAAATTCTTATCTTAACCAACAGTCCTAACTTTCTCTTATATCGCTACTTCTTTTCTTGCTAGCCTCTAACAAGATCCTAACAACCAACATCCCGCTAACAATTTCCCTACGATAGTCGCTACCACCAAAACTAAATATTCTACCACCAATGTAACAACAGTCACCGAAATATAAATACCGTACCTGAGGTCACGGCGGGTCAATCCTTACCATCTGACTCGATCATAGCAAAAATTCTAGGTGACACTTTAGCTGGTCTTTTCTTTGATGCATGACAATCTTTGGCTACATGATCAGGTTGGTTGCATTTAAAGCACCGAAGAACCTTTGGCTTTGTACACTCTCGGGAAATATGGCCAGTTCCAAAACAATTGTAGCATCTTCCTGTATACTGTCCACATTCCCCAGGATGAATCTTCAAACACTTTGGACATTGTGGATATCCCATCGATTGTTGCCGTTGCAGTTTCTTCCCTTCTCTCTGATAATTTAAATTGTCTCCCAGCCGTTTGGTTCCTTGAGACTGAGAATAAGATCCCGCACTGCTTATCTGGCCAGTAATTTCTTTAAACATCCTTTTTGGAGCTTCAGCTGATTTAATAAATTTGTCAGCAGCTTCCTCCACCTCTAAAGCTTTAGCCACCACTCGAGTAAATGATATTCCTTCAATTCCGAACGTCTTCACCAGCATATAAATCTCCGGCTTCAAACCCTGCACAAATTGAAATATCTTGTCTTCTTCCCTGCTAACTAGGTGGCTGGCAAATCGGGACAACGATTCAAACTGCTGAATATATTCTCCTACTGATCCTGTTTGCTTTAATGTCATAAATTTCAATCTCTTCGCAGCTTGGACTGTCCGGTTATAGTACTTGTTGAAGAATAAATCTTTAAACTCCTCCCAAGTCATACTCTAAACACTAGTGGTAGACTTTACCGTTTTCCACCAGCTTTGGGCGCTGTTAGATAGGTGGAAAGTAGCACACCTCACTTTATTTTCTTCCTCCACCGCAGCGACATTAAACATATTCTCAATGGTGCATATCCAACTCTCAGCAGTTGTCGGATCAGTCAAACGACCTTCAAATGCTGGAGGCTTCAATCTCTGAAATCTCTCTCCACTAGAACTTATTCCCTGATTTATCATAACTCCAAACATTTCAGCTTGCCTCCCGACCATCTCTGCAAGCTGCCTTACTGACTCTTCCAGCTGATTTCTAGGTTGTTCTAGTTCATTTCTAGGTCGTCTGGGTCGTCTTGGGTTCTTCGGCATTTTAGTTCTAATCCTGTACAAGGTTAAAACCATCTAATCTTAGTTACAAACTAACTAAAAGGAAAGAAATACTTACAGTTGGTGAAGCACGTTGCATGGCGGCCGGCGTTGTCGGGTAATCCTTTGAACGAATCGACCATTTTGCTCTGATACCAACTTGTAACACCCCCGAACCCACCTTGGCTCGGTGCGCTACATGGCTAACACATCCCACGTTTAAAATAAAATACGATAAAATTTTGACTCTATTTTTTTTTAAATTATAGGCGCCGATCGATCGGCACCCTCTCGGGTGCTCGATCACCAACAAAACATATAACCGATCGGTCGGCGCTAGGCGCTGCACGCCCCAGCAACGATGCTCGTGCGCCTGCTGAGCGCGCTTTGCCTGGCGCCTCCTCCTGCCTGCTACGCGCCTCCCTTGGCCACAGCATGCCTTTCCCATCCCTTCCTCACATTTCTACACATTTCCTCCATTTTCACCAAATCACACACCCTCAAAAAACCCTAAAACTTACCACAAACATTTCCGACATCCTCGAGTCCTTGACACGAAAAATCTCAGAAAACTGACCCAAAAATATCATTGAAATGTGAAGAATTGTAAAATCGAACGTCGTTTATTTTACGAAAAATTGAGCAGCATAACGACTAATTTTTATAAACCCCAAAACATCTAAAACAAAATAATATCTATACAACAATCTCCAAACCATCAACCAAATACATCAAAAATACCAAAATAACAAAAAGTACCCATCACTCATAACTCCCCGAAGACCATAGTCGAGATGCCCCGACAACTGCCTGCACAAGCATGCCCCGTGCGTCGCCGACTGCTCCTAGTCCTGGGCTCCCTCCTCTAGCTCACCTGTAAACACGTCACCACCTACACCATAGAACACAAAACATAAGCCTAATACTTAGTAAGTAGGGAATAATGGATGCAAACACATACAATGCCCACACATCCTAACACATGCAGTTTCTACTCGCTCGGTTGTGCTCAATCCATTCTTATTTCACAAATCGTAGACGTACATCTCTCGTAGAATTTCATTCTACTCGAGACACTCAGGCGTACATCTCTACGTACATCTCTCGTAGAGACACAGTTGCATACCTTACATTTCATACTCACAATTCAAAACATGCTAAAACTCGTATTTTTCGTAGTTCAAAACCATGATGCATGTCACACAATGCTCAACATAAAACAACACAACAAACAACCAAGCAAACAATCTCTACCATTCCATAGTGTAGGCCCGAAGGCAAAATACAAACATCCTATACTTACCTGAACTTCCCGCACGTGCTTATATTCACTCACTCGGTTGGTCCAATTGTTCCCTCGTTAACCTAACATATACCAAGAATTCATTTAGAAATTATCAGAACATACTCTAAATAATACCTACTCTAATTCTAGCCATAAACCAAGCTAACACTTAAATTTTAAACTAGAATTCAAGTGGCTTTAAACACAACATAACCAACTTTAAAATCCATAACTAATTCTATACACATCGAAATGCTTCGATTCCAAAGCCCATAGCTTCATTAAAATATCTATTTTAATCCATTAAAAAATTTTGCAAGCTAAAATAAGAAAGAGGTTTGGCAAACACCAAAACCGAAACATGCCTAATTTTTCTTCACAGATTTTGATCCAACTTTGAAAAAATCATAACTTAATCTATACATATCCAAATACGTTGATTCCAACGCCTATGGACTCCTTAAAGAGTATACTTTAACATGCTTAAATCAATTTTATCAATCAAAAGCTCTCAATTGGTTCAGAATTACTAAAACCAAAACTGCTCCAGGAATTTTTCAGTTTTTGTACAATAGATTCAAAAATTCATAACAAATCGAATATAGGTCCGAATTCGATGATTCAAATTGCTATGCAAACCTGAAAGTGTCTAGTTTTTAATGGTCAAATCTATTTAATAACCCACTTCAACAGCATAACAAAAATTAACTAAAAACCGAACTGTCCTGCTATTTTGTAAATTCCAAATTTCATTAAACTTTAACCACTTCAAAAATTCACCATAAATCGTACACATATCCGAATGCGTCGATTCAAAATTCTACGTAAACCTTAGGATGTCTATTTTAACATGCTCAATTCAATTTATCAAACAAAACTAACTCACAAAACTGAAATTACAGCAACCCGAATGCCTTATAATTCCACTATGTTTAACTATTCTTCCTCACTTTATGTATATATCATCTCCTTTTGTACATAATCATGCATAATAGTCCATTCAAACTCCAAATAACAGGAAGAAAAGAGACAATCCCCTCCCTCCAGAATCGTGCATCACAACTCTCATTCAACAAGTACTCACAAACTCAAGAAAATCACCACTTCAACAATCATTACACCATATATTCCATAAACTAGAACCAATCATTTAACTCACCTTGGATTTGTGAGGGAGGGAAGGTCTGCAGCAATGGAAGGAGAAAAAAACTCAGCAAAGGAGAGAAGAAGCCCTCGTGGGTTTTTTTTTAATAGCTTCAGATGATGTTTCCTCCACTCTATTTAACATTTTAAGGCATAAGTGTTAAACAAAAAGAAGTTGTTTTAATTTGATTGGTTGATAACACAATCACCCTTTACTTTTTACCTACTCCTTTTGATCTCAAATATTAGTTAGACTAAAGTAGTTCCTTCCGTATCACCCTCTTTCCACGCCAAAAACAACCAATCACCCATTATTTTTAAATTTGACTTTTCAACCCAACCCATTTTTATTTATTTATTTTTATTTTTCCATAACAAAAGCAAGTCTAATTTACTTCCTAAATTTGACTTTTAAATTTCTTTAATAAATTAACTTGTAAAATAATTTCATTCATACTATTCATTCTTACATCAACTATAATAAGTAAATACTAATAATTTAAAGAATAAGAAAATTTTCTCGGGTGTTACAGTTACTCTGCCAAAATTTTCGGGAAGGACGCCGTGGTGCTTAATGGTTAGGATTAAGGGAAATTAGTGAGTCTAGGCAGCTAGGTAGGATATAAGAAAGCTTCAGGGAGGTTAGTTTTAATTTTGTTGCGTGAGTTTTTATTGCAAGGTATTTCCAGCGTTAGAGGTTTAAGCAAGCGGGATAGTTGGGAGAGTTGTGTTAGCCAGAGTAGTCCCTGTAGCGAACCGAGTCGTGGAGACTCGGGGCGTTACACTTCTTCTCTTATTCTTCTTCTTTTGATGATGCAGAGAAAAACAATGGAAAAACCCTATATCTTAAAATGAAGAAGAAGAGTTATTTACACACATACCCCTTTGGTCAATCTTATACAACTCAACGAAGTACAAATGTATCTGATTGTGTTTATACCCTTCTCCAAGCTATTATTCTCCATTTTGCTGGAGCAATCAAACAACGTCAAGAACGAGGATGTGAACTATTACAAAATTCAAGATGTATATCATTATCTCATTTTAGATGGTATCAGGATGTATTTATTACAAAAGTTATGCAAAGAAAATATGCTAATTCTGAATATTGGAAAGCAAAATTTATAGATGGATTACCTCCTCTATTTTTAAAGAAAGTAAAACAAAAACTGTTAGAACTAAATTCAGGTCATTCTATTCCTTGGGCTAGTTGTACTTATGGTCATTTAGTTAATGTTTGTGTCCAAGAAGGATTATCTCTTTGTAATGATATCAAATTACAACACTAATTGAAAAAACAAAATATAACTGACAAAAAAGAAATAGGTGAATTTTGTGAACAATTTACCTATAATATTCCAATTAAATATCCTAAAAAACATAAAGATCCAAATTTACATCATAAATCACAAAAATATAAAGCATACAAAAGGAAAAAACTTAAAGAAAAATATAAAGATCAAGATGAAATTCCAAAATACAAACATAAAATAAAACATTCAAAACCTAAGTCAAATATTAAATGCTATAAATGTGGCAAATTAGGACATTATGCTTCAAAATGCCTAGTTAAGAAAAAACTAAATGAATTAAATTTAGATGAAGAATTAAAAATTAAAATATCAAAAATATTTCTAAACTCAACTGATGATGAAATAAGTTCTGAATCACTTAGTGATTATGATGACTTATCTTCGTCTTCCGAAGATAATCAATGTATAAACAAATGTTGTAACCAACTAAAAACTTTATCTCTTAATGTTTTATCAAAATCTCAACAAGAAATACTTAAAGATATTGATCAAATAACATATCCAAAAATGAGAGTTAAAATTGTAGAAATGATGATTCAAAATACCCAGGAAAAAGAGAAAATTCCTAGATTAGAACCTGAACAAAATCTTAAATCAAAATATTATTCCATTAGTGAAATATTTGACATATTAGAAAAACCTTTTCAATCAAAACCCGTAACAATTCAAGATTTAAATCGAGAAATGAAAGATTTAAAATTTGAATTAAGTCAACTTCAATATAACTATGAATAATATCAAATACTTATGGATGAAAGAATTTAAAAAATTGAATCTAATATTGCATCAACATCAAACAATCTCTTTCCAAAAGAAGAATATACCTCAGATAAACAAAATGAAATTTTAAATATTCTAAATAAAGTTCATTTTCAAAAATGGTATATTCAAGTCATGTTAATTATTAATCAAGAATATGAAATCGATAATATCATAGCACTAGTGGATAGTGGTGCTGATATTAATTGTATCCAAGAAAGTTTAGTTCCAACCAAATATTTCAAAAAAACTGTTCAGTCTTTAACTGCTGCAGGTGGTAGCAAATTAAAAGTCAAATATAAATTATCTAAAGTAGCAATTTGTAACAACAATCAAAATTGCTTAACAACAACTTTTTTATAACTTACAACACAATGTTATTTTAGAACTCCATTCCTTAGCAAAATTATGCCTATTACAATGATAGATAATGTAACACCCGAGAATTTCCTATTACGTGCGTCGCCTACAATTTGACGTGTTAGGAGAGTTTAATTATATAAGTTTGATGTTATGCATTGAGGAGAAAAGAGAGAAGAAAAAGAGTTGAAATTCAAACCAAAGGGTTTGAAAAGTCAAACCTATGAACCAATGAAATGCAAAGGAATTTATATGCATTAAATTGAATGGAAAGTGATGAATTTTGAAGTGGCTTTCACGTTGGCTTTTGAAGGAAGAAAAAGTGTGGTAGATTTGTAATTTTAAAAAGTTAAATGGAGGAAAATTAAAAGTAAATCAAAGTTATGGTTTAAAGTTAGGTTTTTATTCCTTTTTCTTCATCTTCATCGACTTCTCTTGCTCTCCTCCATAGCCGCCTCTCTTCCTCCTTCTTACTTCATTTCTTCAAGTGATTGCAAGGTAAATTTACATGGGTTTTAGTTTATGTGCTATGGGATGAAGTTTGGAAGAGTTTTTAGGGTGTTTTAGGTAGGTTTAGGAAGAGTTGGAAAACCCTAGGTTAGGGATTCCGAAAATTGAGTGTTGATGTTAGATTTCTTTCTTATTTTGATGGTTTGGTTGTTAAATGATTTAGTTTAGGTTGTTGGAGTGGTTGGATTGAGGATTGGAAGTGAAAGTGTGAAAAATCAGTTTTTACCCTAAAGAGCACCGGTTCTGTTTTGGCATGTCCGACTTAGCCTTCATGTTTGGATGGTTGATTTGAGTGATTCAATGGATAGTAGACGTGTAGAGGTTTCCGAATTGGGGTGGCACGTCGAAATCCATTGCAAAATGATGGAGTTATGACCGTTTGAAGTTAGACGGTCAATTTTGGGGTAAAGATCGGGTTGGGAGTTGAGTTATAGTTCTATTAGTTAGGTTAAGAATTTCCCTTAGAGTTTGTAAATTTATAAGTTGATTTCTCGTCATTTTTAGGTAATCGAACGTTTGATTTTGTTGGACGGATTGAACGAGAAAGTATCGAGCGGCAACCAGGTAAGTAGTGGAGTGCGTGTTTGTTGCCTTCGGGCCTACACCATAGAACGGTAGGGATTGTTTGATTGTTGTTATGTTTTGCTTTGTGTCATGCATCGTGTGTCACGCATCATGGTTTTCTAAACTACGAAATTACGTGTTTTGCATCCTTGAGCGGTAAGAATGAAATGAAAGATAAGAAAAAAATTTGCAACGTGGTCGTGAGTATGACTTCCTCGACCTATTCGTGCTTGAAGTGCACAATAGGGTTTGTGCTTGAAGTGCACTCGTGCTTGAAGTGCACGATGAGGATTCTACGATCGATTGGGGGATTCTAATGTACGTAATGAGTCGTGAGTATGAATTTCTCGACCTCAACCTGTTCGTGCTTGAAGCGCACAATGGGGTTGGTGCTTGAAGTGCACCCGTGCTTGAAGTGCACAATGAGGTTCGTGCTTGAAGTGCACTCGTGCTTGAAGTGCACGATGAGGATTCTACGATCGATTGGAGGAGATTCGGTTGGCCGTCTTGGACTGTGTTGGGACGTGTGCCTCCGGTCTAGCTCCGTGGGTCAAGGCGTGGCCGTCCTGGACTGTGTGGGGGCGTGTGCCTACTTGATTCACCTAGAAGTGAAAGATAAAATGCAATTGAAACGAAAAGAAAACAACAGAGTGTGCAGAGACTGCATGTTAGGGTTGAGTCAAACATTTAGTGTGTGTTGTGCATTATTTCCCTACTTGCTAAGCGTTAGGCTTACCTTTTGTGTGTTCTGTGGTGTAGGTGACGATTTGTATACAGGTGAGGTAGACGAGACTACCGAGGATTAGGCTGCAGTCGGAGGAGTACGGAGTCCGCCGGTGCAGGCTATTGTCGGGGCGTTTTGACCACTGGATGTCTCGGGTAGTGGGAGGTGAATGTTTGACATGGATAGTTTAATTTGTAAGTATTTTGGTATGGATTGTTGGTGTGTGGAAATGTTGTTTTGTGGAAGTTAGGAAACTTTATTAAGTTGTGGTAAATTGGGTTCGTAAATATTTTCGTATGTATGTTACCGGGTTTACGAGTTGACGTGGAGATGGATAGAGAGTATAAAGTATAGTTGTTCGTGATGGAAGCTGTGTGTTTTCCGGGATTTATTTCAGGTTTTGGGTATTTAAAGTTTTAGGCGTTATATTGCCCGTTTTGATTTTAAAGTAACTAACGTCAGGTTATGTTTGTGATTTTTGTATTTATTCGTTTTAAGTCGGTTTTCCGAGATTTTTACGGGACTCGAAGATTTAGGTGTCGGGAATGTATGTTTAAATTTTCAGAATTTTTGGAGGTGTCGGGAGTGGAGAAAAGTGTAGAAATGTGAAGGAAAGTCAAGAGAGTCAGAAAGAGGGGTATTTTTGGTCATTTTGGGGCCGAAAACCCGAGGGGGTGGTGATTATTCGCCACCCAAACGCCACCAATCGCCTCGGGGGTGTTTTTGGGCGAAGATGGCAGAGAGGGTGGCGATTATTCGCCACCCGGAGGCGAGTAATCGCCACGGCACGCGTGAAGCGCGAGGGAAAAGGGAGCTGGGGCGCGCTGGCGTGCCCCAGCGCGCGCACGCGCTCGCGCGTGCGGCGAGTGCCGCGCGGATAGCGCGAGCGCAGCGCGCCCGTAGCGCGCACGCAGCGCGCAGCCTGGGCGCGCCTGGCGCCCAGCGCCCCTCCTTGCAAAATTTTGATTTTTTTTCGTTTTTCGCCTGATTTCCACTATGTTTTGAACCGAAATTTTTCCAACGTATCTTAACGTATTTTAGACACGTGTTCCAAGAAAATTTGAGGGTTCGAAAAACCCGAACATCGAGCCGGGAATTTACAAAACCGAGCCGAATATTTTATTTAAATTACTTTTAAACGTCGTTTAAACACGGGATTTGTTTGCAAAGTGACGCACCGGGCCCGGGGCGGGTTCGGGGCGTTACAGATAATGAGGGAATTCACACCTTAATAAATGATCAAAAGATTATTTATTATTTTGTTTCTGAACCTCAAACCAAAATTATTAACGAGCTTAAAACTTTTTATCAAATTAAGGATAAACAAATCAGCTTTCTTAAGAATGAAGTTAATTATTTAAAAATAGAATATCAATTAAAATCTCCAAATGTGATTAACAAAATTAAGAATATTGAAATACAATTCCAAACTGAGGTATGTCATACTATACCTAATGCTTTTTGGGAAAGAAAGAAGCATATTGTTTCTTTACCCTATATTCCAAACTATAATGAAAAATTAATTCCAACAAAGGTAAGACCTAGTCAAATAAAATAGGAATATTTAAAATTATGTCAAAAAGAAATTGAATCTCTTTTAGAGAAAAAGCTTATTCGAAAAAGTTACTCCCCTTGGAGCTGTACTACATTCTATGTTAACAAAGCTGCTGAAAAGGAAAGAGGTGTCCTTCACCTTGTCATTAATTACAAACCATTAAATGATACTTTAAAATGAATTAGGTATCCTATTCCTAACAAAAAAGATCTATTAGATCATCTACAATCAGCCTTGATATTTTCAAAATTCGATTTAAAATCATGTTATTGGCAAATACAAATAGCTGAACAAGACAGATACTAAACTACATTTGTAGTACCCTTAGAACATTATGAATGGAATGTAATGCCCTTTGGTTTAAAAAATGCACCTTCTGAATTCCAAAATATTTAGAATGATATCTTTTCAAATTATTCTCAATTATGCATTGTTTATATTGATGATATTTTAGTTTATTCACAATCTATAGACCAATACTTTAAACATCTTAGGATATTGAAAGATGTCATTAAAAGAAATGGTCTAGTATTATCTGCCCCTAAAATGAAACTGTTCCAAACAACAATAATTTTTATTAACTGCAGTATTGAGTTTGCATCAAAATTTTCGAATGAAATCAAAGATAAAACTCAATTACAAAGATTCTTAGGTAGTTTAAATTATTTAGGTGATTTTTATCAAAATCTTGCTCAAGATACAGAATTATTATATCAAAGATTAAAAAAGAATCCTGAACCATGGAGTCAAAAACACACTGATGCTGTCAAAAGTGTAACGGCCTGGACCCCGTTCCCGCAGGCCCAAGTCATGCTTACCCCAGGTACTAGTCCCTGAGGTCCTGGGTTTTTTGTAACGGCCTTGACCCCGTTCCCGCAGGCCCAAGTCGTGCAGGTCCCACCGATGGGCAGCTGCCACGTGGGTCCCCATAGGGCGATACACGTGTACTCATGATCTTCCCTCCCCCTGAAGAGGGTTTTTGCCTTTCCCCCCACTCGAACCCAGGACCTCAGGGACTAGTACCTGGGGTGCAAGTGAGGAGTACCACTTGAGCTATCGAGTGAGGGAGAAGGCAAAAACCCTCTTCAGGGGGAGGGAAGATCGTGAGTACACGTGTACCGCCCTAGGGGGACCCACGTGGCAGCTTCCCATCGGTGGGACCTGCACGACTTGGGCCTGCGGGAACGGGGTCCAAGCCGTTACAAAAAGAATAAAATTAAAAGCAGTTAATTTACCCTGTTTATCTTTATCAAATTCTCAGTGAGCAAAAATAGTTGAAACAGATGCCTCTGAAATTGGTTATGGAGGTATTCTTAAACAAATAAATCCTAATACTTCCAAAGAAGAACTTATTCGTTTCACTTCTTGTGTTTGGAAGCCAGTACAAAAGAATTATTCAACTGTTAAAAAAGAAGTACTTTCTATTGTTAAATGTATTTCTAAATTTTAAGATGAAATCAAAAATTTCTTATTCGAGTTGATTGTTCATCTGCAAAAAATATTCTAACTAAAGATGTCAAAAATATTGTTTCGATGGCAAGCAGAATTATCAGTCTATGATTTCTCTATTAAATATATCAAAGGATCAAATAATTCTCTTCCTGATTTTTTAACCAGAGAATTTTTGCAGAATGGCAACCCCATTTAGGGGTAGAAGTCGCGGTCGTGGTCATGGTTATTCAAAAAATTATCAAAAAGAATTTCCCACTTTAGGGGAAAGCTCTTATTTTGATACTCATTCAAAGAAAACTGCAAAAGAAGACCTTGATGGAGGACCACAATTTATCAAAAAAGCAGTGGTTGAGTCTTTACTCACTCTGTCAACAAAAGATATTGCTCTTAATCAAAAGGATGCCTAGTTTTTCAAAGAAAGATATATGAGCACGCAACATTATATAGTTACTGAAGGAAAGCTTCGTTATTATTATGAAGCTATTCTAACTGAAACAAATTCAGTACAAATTCAACACAATTATGTTGAAGAGTGAAATTTCAAATCCCCTATTACTCATTCAAAATGTTATATTATCAAAATCATACATCCACAGGAATGGGGATTGTCAGTATATGCTCCCCGAACAACAAAAATAAATGAACAAAAGTACAACTATTGGGATTACATCCAAGCATGGTCCCATGTGTTTCTATATCAAAATTCGGTCAAAAATCATTCATGGTTTTTTACTATGAATCCGGAAATTATCAAAACGAAAGACAAATTTCCAAACTAGTTTCTTCATTGGTGGCAAAGTCACTCGCCTGAAATCAGTATTTTCCCTATCAAAATTCAAGAGACCTTTGTCACATGGTCTAAATATCATCCAGATATCAACAAAAGATTTTTATTGGCCAGGATTTACTCTTGTTTTGCACAGAGTTTCAAATAAATTGGATCTGGCAGTGGAATCTCGAAATGGATAAAGACCATTTAGGGATTCTAGAAATTCAAAGGAATTTTTACATCAAATGGTGGTCTCGCTTTGATATTGAAGCGTGCTTTTCAAAAATCAGCAAGTCTATTCAAAATTACAAAAGTTTGGCAGAAAAAGCAAAAGAACAGATGGCAACGGATGATTCTATCAATTTTATTCAACAAATGAAACATATGATTCAAAATAAATATTCAAATTTGTCTTCTCAAGAACAGCAAATAAAGCTGCTTGAAACAATCAAAAATCAATTTTTTGGAACAGAAGAATTAGAAGACCAACAAAGTGAAAGTGATACATCTATGAATTCTGGCTCATTTTTTGTGCTAGCAGGTGAATCACAAGCTCCAGATGAAGACATTGAATTAAATCAAAGTGATCTTTTAGATTCCTTCATCGAGCTCACTTAAAAACAGAAGGACAAAGGGAAAAAGAAAATATCAAGAGCAAATATGGAATACTACCAATCCTCAAAGTATAGCTATTCTTATTGCTTGAGCAGAAAAGAAGATAGAAAAAGTTCGTCAGCAGACTTTTTGGGGTGAAGAATTAGAAATATTCTACAAAAATCAAGAAAAAATGGAATCTTCCAATCAAAAATCTCCACCTGTTCAAAATTATAAGGAATATCATGATGATTATTTATGTCATGATTATGAAGCAGGACCTTATGAGTTTTGGGATCCTATTCTAAAACAACAGCAGATTGAAGAAAAATTCAAAAGATACTAGCAAAAACTGTTGAGTCTCCTATTCAAAAGGTAATTGATGGTATGCAATATCGAAGGTATTTGCTGTAAAGTAAAAGCTAAAGCAAAAGTCAAGTGGACCCCTCAAAGATTCCACCACTCCCAAAAGATGACAAAGAAAGAGGTGGACCTGACCACTTCTCTTCAAAATCGTCATCCATGACGAATGTTACTTATAAGGCTCCTCTTCTCTATTTAAGAAGCATTTGTAAACTTTTGTTTTGAAGTTTTTTGAGAGTTTGCCTTTGTTTCCTAAAAAACTCTTGCTCTCTCACTTGTAAGTTTACTTTCTTTTCTTTTAATAATATTTGGTGTGCTTCTTTTTATCGATCCTTTCCCTCTTTAGTATCATAGCCACATATATGGCAGGCTAATTAGTTGTTGATTCATGATTGAATAAACAAAAGTGTAACACCTGAAAAATTTCTATAACGTGTTTAGCCCTTAGATTTAACGACTAGGAGAGTTTAAAGTTAGTTTTAATATTATCCTAGCAAGTGAGTTAGAAAGTGATATTGGAAGAAGATTTTTGGAGAGAAAACATTAGGATTTAAGTGTTAAGAATTTTATTGAATGAAATTTCATTTAAAAGGAAAGTTAAGTGAATTAAAGTGGAAGAAGAGGGTTTTAAAGGTTGAATCCACGTTGAATTAAAAGATGATAATGAGGAAGGGGGTGATTTTTAAATTTAAAAAGTGCAGTGGGAAAAAATCAAAAGGTGATGGAAATTTAAGGTTAAAAAGAGAAAGCTCTCTTCTTCTTCTCCATTGCCTCCACGGTTTTGCAGCCATTGTTAGAGCTCTCCTACTTTCTCTTCATCAATTTGCAAGGTTTTTAAGTGGTAAGTTAGTGGGTTTTGTTATGGATACATTTTGATGAAGGTTTTTATTATTTTTAGAGGGTTTTGTTGAACTTTGGTTAGGGTTTGGGAAACCATAAATGAGGGGTCCAATTTTCCTCTTTCATTTGCTGGTTTTTCTTCCAATTTAGGTGGATTAACTCTTAGATAGGTTAGTTTAGGTTGTTTTTGGAGTTAGATTGGAGATTGGGTGAAAGTTGTGCAAAAATTCGTTTTTGGTACAATTGTTCACCGATTCTGTTCTGGTAATTTCGAATTTTCCATTGTGTTTTGATGTTGATTATGATTATTCCAATGGATGATAGACATGTAGAGGTTTACGGAATGAGGTGGTACGTCTAAATCCGTTGAAAAATGAGCGAGTTATGACCGATTGAAGTTTAGACACCGAAAATGAGGGGATTTCGAGATTTTTAGTTTTTATGTTGTAGAGGTAGTTGGTTTGTGTTAGAAATACAGTAGGTATCCTTTAGATTATATTTTGATAATTTATTAAGTGATTTTCATTTATATGCTAGTTTAACGAGCGGGTGAACTGTGTACTCGGAGTGAGCCAGCAAGTGCGGAGTAACCAGGTAAGTAGAAGTTGTTTGTGTTTGTGCCCTCGGGCCTACACCATGGAACAGTAGGGATTGTTTGCTTGTTTGTTTGTTTGTGTCAAGCATATGTGTGACATGCATCATTGTTTTGAACTACGAAAAAATGAGTTTTGAGCAAGGTGTTGAACGGTGAGCATGAAACATGTGGGGATTGGGTAGTGCAACCTTGGAGCTAGACTCGGATGTATGCTAGGAGATTAGGTAGTGTCATCCTTGGAGCTGGACTCGGATGGAAACATATCCTTGGAGCTGGTCTCGGATGTGTGCCTGGTGCCATCTTTGGAGCTGAACTCGGATGGAATTTGTAACACCCGGCATTTTTCGTGTAATTATTTCCCCGAATAATTAAACGGGATTACTCCGATATTAATGCAATGACTGTTTTAATAAAATTGTCGATGTGATTAATAGAAAGAAGGGGATTTGTGAGACCGAATCGACTGACTAAATAATGTTTTAGTTAAAAACCAATGGAAGGGCAAATTGGAGAGAAATTAAGGTTGGTGGGAGATAGCCAGTGGATAACTGACACTTGGCAACTTGTTGAGGAAGCTAAGTCCTTCCTCCTACGTGAAATCTGCATTTCACTTCTCTGCTTCTGTAATACCCGGTTCTATCAAACCGTTTCTCTATTCCTTTTAAACTAATGGCACAATTTATATGGCAATATTAAATGTAGGGTTAGTGGATGACTAGGCAAGGGCATAAGGGTAATTAGAAATTCAAAGGTGGATAACGTATTTAAGGAAACTATTAATGAAGTAGCCGCCACTGTTTACTTCATTCCCTCTCCATTTTCAGCTCCTCAGCTTAGCAGAGCGCGATAGGAGACCCCCTTCGATTTCCTCCAGCGATTTCCTCCGAACTTGGTGAGTTTTGCTTCTATTTCTTGTTACATTGTATCTATTGTTGGTAGGAGGGATGATAAATGAGGTTTTGAGAAGGCGGTAAGTGAGTGGTGGTTTCGGTTTAAGTTGAAATCGGGAATGCACAATGACTAGAGTTCCCAAAACAGTTTCCCTTAGATTTCTAGTGGTTTAGAATGAAGATTAGAGGGAATATAATGTATGCTCTGTCTATGGTTTTAGGTTTGAATAATACCCGAAGTAGCTTGCAACCAAGTTTTTCCAGGAGACCAGGTAAGTAAAGTTTGCTTGTGCCTTCGGGCCTACATCACAAAACATTAGGGTTTGTATGCTGGAATGTGTTGGTATGTCATGCATCATATTTTTTTAAAAAAGTATACGAAAATGAATTTGAATGCATGTTGGCATAGTGAGGATTGAACATATTGAAACAGCTGTGCGAATTAGTTTCACTGTTAAGGGAAGTAATCTGCCCCTTAATGAGACAGTGGATATTTATACTTTGGGAGAGTTGATCCAACTTCCAATTTCACAGGGGGATCTGAACATGTGAATCAGATTTGCTGTTAAGGGAATTTATCCGCCCCTTAATGAGCCAGTGGATGTATATACTTTGGGAGAGTTGATCCAGCTCCCAATTTCACAGGGGGATCTGAACAGAAACGAAACATGAACAACTGAGTCGAGAAAGTAGAAATTGCATGATTAGGAATTTATATATATTTCAGTGTTTCATTTCACTACAGCTTTACTTACTTAGCATTAGGCTAATAGATGAGTTTTGTGATGTAGGTGTTGAGGATACTGCAGGTGAATTTCCTGATTGCACAGATGATTAGATGTGGTTGGAGGAGTACATTCATGTCTCGGCCTGGTAAACTTATGAGGCGGGTTAACTGTTGTCTGATGGCGTGAAAGTTTAGTTGACAGTATTTCAATTTAAGTATGTTGAATTTTCATTACGGAAGTGATTTCAATGTTTTGAATACAATTTCGAGATTTTTCCTGTTAATAGTATTCTGTTGGGATTTAATGTTGGCACTCACTGGAATTTTAGTAATGTGATGGTTTGAAATGTTTTTGAATGGTTTTAGTGAAGTGAGTAAATTCTTTTCTATAGGTTGAGTTGTTATTCTGTTGTCTATCGGAAGATGTCTTCAGTGGAACCCATCGGATCATATAGAACGAAATTTGTCGTTTAGTGACCGGTGGATGTCGTGTGTTAATCCACCGGAAGATGTGGGAAATGTTTTGTCGTTTAGTGACCGGTGGATGTCGTGTGTTAATCCACCGGAAGATGTAGGAAATATTTTGTCGTTTTGTGACCGGTGAATGTCGTATGATAATCTACCAGAAGATGTAAGAAGTGTTTTGTCGTCTAGCCACCGGTGGATGCTGTGTAGCGTCGATCATCCGGCTGACGTCACCGGAAGGTGTAGAGCGTATTTTGTCGTTTTGCCACCGGATGATGTCTTCTATTTTCTGTTTCAGCCCCTTTTGTTGACTTTGTCCAGCGGGCGATGCGTTTGACTTTTGAAACCTATAAAGTGTTCTGCGATTTAATCCTTTACTCCTTTTGCCGATTATTCCCAAAAATTCTAACTGAGTATTCAAGCCTTGTACAATAGTTTTGTTTAACTCCATTTTACTTAAATGATTTCCGCTGCAAGTTTCGAATATTATTGTTTTGAAGATTCCGCTTGTGTCAAGTTTTTCAAAAAAAAAATAAATACGGTTGAAATTTTAGTCATGTACGGGTATGGTGTGACGAACCGGGTTCAGATAACTCGGGGCGTTACAGCTTCTTCCCTTCCCTCTTTGCTTTCTCTCTTCCTGGCGACTGAAACAAAGTACCAAACCTTGTTTCTCCTGTATTCTTCTGTTTCCTTCAGCAAAAGGTAAGCATCTACTCATGCTAACAAGTTTGGACAAGTTTAATGTGGGTTTTTACCGAAGTTTAGGGTTATGGTATTTAGAGAAAAACTCACTCTCTTTGGATGAAAACACGTTGGTGTGTTTTCTAAAGATTTGAAATGTGTTGCTGCTGATTCTTCTAACTTATTAGTTAGCATTTGCAGCATTGTTTATTTCTCTATGTGCTTGTTACAGATCTGTGCATTCCCAAGACTTTCCAGCCAACTGCATCGCGGATATCAGGTAAGTTCATACCCGTAGGATGGCCCTTAAGGCCCTACATCACGAAGGTACTAGGTATTTCTGTTCTGTTGGGTTGTTTCTGAGTAGAAGGATTAGAGTTATGTTCTGTGTTTCCCTTGTTATGTTTCTGTTGTCTTAATTGTTGTTCTCTGCTGTTTAAGTTGAAGAACTGTACTCGATCATGCATACACGTTTTTCCTGAAAGTTCATGCAAAACCGTTTTCTGCACACTGTTTGAAACTAAACAAGATAAAATCTGACTGAAATGTACTGGTTAAGTGCGGGACGGGGACTAGCCTCCAGATCTTTTTCTGTACTGTACTGTATTACTGTTTGTGCCTGATAGTGCACCCACTGTTCGCCAGTTCTCCTATAAGCCCCACTTATACCCCACTGCCACTGAAACGTAATGTACTGTACTGTCACTAAATTTCTGAAAACTGCATGCATAGCATATGCATCACAGCATTTTATATGTTCGTACTGAGCTTTAGGCTCATAGATGAACTCTCTGATGTAGGTACTGAACCCTAAAATGAGGACTTTGTGCCTCAGTCTGATGACTAGGTGGCTGGTGGCTCGAGCTCTCGGGGGTGGCTGCTGCTGTCAGACATATTTCTGTCCCGAGGTTTAAGTTTTCTTAAAGTGATGTACAAGTCTGTGAAGCTTTACTAAGATTCTGCTGTTTTGTTTTTAAACATCAGCTGTCGTTCTGTGTTTGTTTTAAAAACCTTTGTTTTGGGAAATTCTGTAATTATATGTTAAGTTATGTACTGTCTCTGAGATTTGAAACAATGTATAGATTCTGTGTCAATGTTTAAAACCGTTGTATTTGACAGTTAAGTTTATATTCTAAAGTATTCTGGAATTGTTTGGGATATTTTCTGTTAATCTGTGCATGGATGATTTCTGGTTTCGGAACTATCCATGCAATTTGTTTCCTTAAATCTGTCAATTGTAAAGCATGTTTCACAACCTTGTTTTGATTCGGATTTTGGAGATCTGAAACTTTTATTGCCTTCTGTTTTATGCCCTCTGTTCGTATGTCATCCTGTTATAGCTGTCAAGTTCTGCCTTAAAAATTGCATCTTCCAATCACGTTCACTATTGTTTTAAGTGCACATCAACCGATAGTCACTGTTCACATTTTGTCTTATTCGCATCTGCTGCCAAACAGTAATTCTGCCATAGGTTTTTCTTCTGCCGATTACGTAAATGCCTGTATCTTCCGGTTGACGTCATCTATCTTCCAGCTGACGTCATCACCCCATCTGAATTTATCTACTACTTGTATCTTCCGGTTGACGTCATCCATCTTCCGGCTAACGTCATCAGCTCATCCGGTTTCATCTACTGTCTGTATTTTCCGGTTGACGTCATGCATCTTCCGGCTGACGTCACCACCTCATCCGGTTTCATCTGCTGTCTGTATCTTCTGATTGACGTCATTCATCTTCTGGCTGACGTCACCACCTCTTCCGCCCAGTTTTACTCAGTCTCTTCCGCTGAACACTGTTCGTCTTTTGTCTTATTATATCCACCGATTGCACTGTTTCATTTCTCCTTGCTTCCAATCTTCCTGCTCTCCTTCTGCCATTCATTCTGTAGTCTAGTTTTTAACTGTTTCTTTTTCTCGGTTTTGATTCCAAATCCCGAAAATGTTTTCCTTCTCTGCTAAGCTTTAGGGTTTTACTCTTAAAAGTTCAGTCTGTTTTCTGTTTGTTTCCCAAAGTTCTGTTCCCTGTTCAAAAAAAAAATGTAGTCCCTGTTTTCTACTAACTGTCCTGGAGTGACGGCTTGGCTCTCGGGTCCTGCTGATCGGGATCCAGATTCGGGTCGTCACAGAATTGCATCCTTAGAGCTGGACTCGGATGTATGCCAGGAGTTTAGGGTAGTGCCATCCTTGGAGTGGGACTCGGATGGAAATGCATCCTTGGAGCTGGACTCAGATGCGTGCCTAGGGATCGGGTATGACCATCCTTGGAGCTGGACTCGGATGTGGCCCTCCGATATCGCACTGTTGGGTCAAAGTGGGGCCATCCTAGATAATATAGGATGTGCGCCTACTTGATCAACCCCGTTAGGTGATAGATTAACATTTCGAAAACAAAACGAGAACAACGGAAAGTTAAAAACTGCATGTGTTAGAAGAATTGTCTGCATTTGTTTTGTTTCATTTATTTCTCCCTACTTGCTAAGCATTAGGCTTACTTTTTGTATTCTGTAGTGTAGGTGACGACTTGTACACAGGTGAGCTTGATGAGGGAGCTCAGGATTAGAGGCAGTCGGAGATTCACGGGGCATGTCGGTGCGGACAGTTGTCGGGACGCCTCGACCAGGGTCTTCGGGGAAGTGTGTGGTTGGGTATTTTGGATTGTCTATCAGCATTTTGTTAGGTAAATAAGGGTGTTTTCTTTAGAGATGTTTGTTTGAATTTTGATTGTATAGAGGTTTAATTTCAGGTTTATGGTTTTAAATGAAAATTCAGTCATTATGCCGCTCGTTTTTTTGTATAATAAACGGCATTGGTTTTCAATGGTTTCTACGTTTTTGCTAATGTTTTGGAGTCGATTTTCTGAAATTTTTACGTGTCACGGAGTCGGGGATGTCGGGAACAGTTGTGGAAAATTTGGGGTAATTTGAATGTGAATGGTTTTAGGAAAAATGAGAAAAATTAGAGGAGGGGTGCTGGTGGTCGTGGAATGGGCGCGCAGGCCAGGGAGTGGGCGCGCGGGCGCGGCGGTGGCACGCACAGTGTGCGGGCAATGCGCGCTGCAGGGCGTGCCAACGCCGATCGATTGGCGCGCTGTGGCCGATCGATCGGCCACTCCAGAGAGTTCCCCAATCGATCGGCGCTGTGAGCTTGTAACGACCCGAATTATATAAACCTGGTTCATTACTCATAACCCGGACATAACTAAGAAATTTTTTTGGACCAATTTAAACTTCTCTCGAAAGTCAAAATTTGAACGTTTGTTAAGAACACAAAAACTTGCAGCGGAAAATCTTTGAACAAAGCAAAGTTAAGCAAAGCCATAAAACAGTGCTCGAATAATCAGTTAAAATACTAAGAATTTATTTGGATGAAAGCTTAAGCGTAAAATACTCAAAATTCGTAAAAAGTCAAACGCATCTGCCACTAAACAAGGTCAACGAAAAAGGGCAGAAATAAAACCGAAGGCTTCCACCGATGACGTCAGCCGGAGGAGTCATTCTTCCAACTTCAGCCGATCGCAAAACGACAAGTTTTCTACTCGCATCTACCGATTACGTCAGCCAGATGATTCATTCATCCAACCTCTGCCCACCACAAGACAACAAATCTTTTACTCACGTCTTCCGGTAGGTAAAATACTCGACATCATCATCCGGTTACAAAACGACAAAAAACTTTTACCTTCATCATCCGATGGATAAAACACTCAACATCATCCGGTTACAAAACGACAAATTTTCTACTTATATCTTCTGATGGCTTCCACTGAAGACATCATCCGATAACTTTACTGAAGATATCTTCTGATGGCTTTACTGAAGACATCATCCGATGACTTTACTGAAGACATCATCCGATGGCTTTGCTGAAGACATCATCCGATGCCTTTATTGAAGACATCTTCCGATAGACAACAGAACAACAACATAGCAACAATTTCACTATAAACAAAGAAAACTCTGACTACCAAAAGAACTTGAGCATTTTACTAACACCGTTCAAACTACATAAATCCGTGTACTACTCCAAAATTTTGGTAAAGACCACTATTAAAACCAACAAAGTATCATTCTCAGAAAGAGTCTCAAATTGTATTCAAAACATCAAAACTACTACTGTCACTAAAACTCTCAACATATTTAAATTGAATCATGGTTCACTAAACCTTCATCCACTGACATCAGTTAAACCGCCCCATCAGTTCGCCAAGTCGAGGCATGAAGGTTCTCCCCCAACCAGCCTATTCCTCAGCATACTCAGAAATCACACCTGCAGTCACTTCTTCATCTACATCACAAATCTCATCTATTAGCCTAATGCTAAGTAAGTAAATCAATAATGAAATGAAATGCTGAAATATAAATTTCTAAAAATGCAGTTTCTACTTTCTCATCTCTGTTGCATATGCATTCATTCACTGATCTGATCCCTCAATTCCATTGGGAGTGGGATCAGCTCTCCCAAAGTTATAAATCCTCTTCATCAGTTAAGGGGCGGATTAGTTCCCTTAATAGCTATAATGATCCTATATTCCACTTGGGAAGTGGATCAATCTTCCCAAAGTTATAAATCCCTTCATAAGTTAAGGGGTGGATTAGTTCCCTTAATAGCTTGTCTGTTGCAATCATTACATTCCTTACCATGACCAATACATGAAAATTCATTTTCGTATTCTTTCAAAATCATGATGCATGACATACAGAGAATATTCAAGCACGCACATAGCCTACTATTTTGTGATGTAGACCCGAAGGCACATGCATACTTTACTTACTTGGTTTCTTGGAAAAACGTCTCGGTGATTGGCTACTTCGAGAGCTTACACAATCCTAGTTTGGGAGAAAATCAAATGGAAGAATCGCCTAGAGAGCTCTACTGCTTGAGCTGAAGACCGAGGGGAAAGATAGGGAAATGGTGGCGGCTACAGTGCATTAATCACAAAACCTCTTTCCTTAAATAGGTTATTCATTATAAGTTCTCAATTTACCACTATGCCCTTACTTAGTCACTCATTAACCTAATTAATATTTCCCTCAATTTTCTCCACAACATGCTTACTATTAAATAACGGAATAGAAATTTGTTTAATAGAACCGAGTTTTACAGCGCTGATCGATCGCAGGCAGTGCGCCACTGCGCGCTGCCTGGGCGACCAGCGCACCCAGCGCGCGCACGCAAGACCAAGTGTGCCATTCTGAATTTTTTTTAAAATTTTGGTTTTTCAAATATGTTTTAACCTAATCTTTTTTGACACGTTTGACACGTATTTTGCGCACGTTTTCTAATAAATTCCTAGGATTTGAAAAACCCAAAAAATAGAGTCAAAATTTTATCAAAAATTATTTTAAATTACGTTTTAAACGTGGGGTTAGTGAGCAACGTAGCGCACCGAGCCGGGGTGGGTTCGGGGGCATTACAAAAAGGGTTTCAAAGATAATCTTTATAATATAAGTGGTTATAAATAATCAATAGCCAATACGATGGTTTGACTAAACCAATAAGATTATGTAATTATGCCAATAAGATAATTTGATTAGCCCAATAAGATTCTTCTAACTCTTTCCGTGTATGATTACGTTGAGGATATGTCTGTTGCTAAGATTGGATAAAACTTTAGAGTTTGTTCTTCTGTTATCACGTCGGGGTGTTTGCCGTTTTGTCGAGAGATGGTTGTTAGGTGTGTTTGCCCAATAACATGATTGAAGAATGAATCCAAAGTTTTATTTAATTTAATCTCTTTGTGTAACGCCCCCGAACCCATCCTGACTCGGTGCGCTACTTGCTAACCAATCCCGCGTTAAAACATAATTTTCATAAACCCCAAAACAAAAAAAAAATAAACTGACATAGCTAAATTTAAAGCTAAGTCTCCCGAAGCTCTCTTATGTCATACCTAGCTGCCTAGACTCACTAAGTTCTCTTAATACTAACCGTTAAGCACCACGGCTTTCTCCCCAAAAATTTCCACAAAGTAACGCCTGAAAATGGCACCTCCAAAATGCTAGGTACTTGCAAACGAATCAATCCCCAATCAATTCCAGAATATTCTTACTCAACTATCCACTCAACTATCCAGCATACAAAATCTCTAAATAACAGTAAAGAGAGAAACTATACTACTAACATCCTTAAGTGAAGAAAATTCACAGTATAGGGCGACACATCACCCTTAACTATGACCATATACAACAAATACAAATAGATATACAATAACTCTCAAAACATCAACCAAAAAGAAAGTTACGCATTCCCATCAATTCTACAAACAGACATTTACAATAAACTACCAAAAGACAAAGCTCATATCCCCCAAAGACCATGGTCGAGACGCCCCGACAACTGCCTGCACCGGCATGCCGGTACATCAACAACTGCGTTCCAGTTCTAGCTTTCCATAAGGCTTTCACCTGTAATCCTGCCAACACCTACACCACGAAACACAAAACGTAAGCCTAATGCTTAGTAAGTAGGGAATAATACATACGAAAACACAATGCACACTACACAAACAACCCTCACACACAACCCTAATTCATGCGGTTTCTAACTCTCGGTTGTGTTCAACTCGTTCTCGTTTCATTACTTATCACTTTCACTTGTGCGTCGAGCGGATACCTATCCTAACAGGATGGTCACGCGTTGACCGCTCAGAGCCAGATCCGAGGCACACATCGGGTTCACACACGGGACGGCCATACATGATCTTCTCCCACGTCGATCAATGAACCTCGTTCATTATCAACTCACTGGTAGACACCTCCCGAACCGTCATTCTTTCAGACACTAATTCGCGACGAGGTGACTCAACCAGACACCTCCCGAACTGTCATTCTTTCAGACACTAATTCGCGATGAGGTGACTCAACCAGACACCTCCCGATCTGTCATTCTTTCAGACACTAATTCGCGACGAGGTGACTCACACAATTTACATTGCCTCACATATCTTTACATTTCACTTTCACAAGCTCCACACGATGCTCAAAACACGTATTTTGTAGTATAAAAAAAACCATAATGCATGTCACATACGATGCACAACACAAGACAAAACAAAACAACCAAACAAACAATTCCCTACCGTTCCATGGTGTAGGCCCGAAGGCAAAACCACACACATCCACTACTTACCTGGATTCCCTGCGCGTGCTCGTAACTAAAAGCTCGGTCGGTCCAATTGTTCTCTCGTTAACCTAACAATATAAGGAAAACAACTTAGCACACTCTAAGAATTCCAAAGACTTGCCTAAGATAGCCTAAGATAAAACTAAGGACAAATTTTACCAAAATATACAACAAACCCGAAATTACCCACACTTTTCATCATCAACCTTCAATCGATCAATTCACTCGTCCGATAACCTATCAATTATAGAAAATAACTTAGCAATTCACTCATAAATTTCTAAAGGATCCTAAAAATGATTCTAAAACCAAAACTAAACAACAATTCCCCCTAAAACCACAAAACCCGATTTTCACCAAAATTTACAACGTTCAACTTCAAACAACCATAACTCCCTCGTTTTTCAACGGATTTTGACGTGCCACCCCAATTCGGAAACCTCTACACGTCTACTATCCATTGAATACTTAATTTAACCAAACAAACATGTTAGCCAACCCAAAAACCCCTCAACAGAATCGGCCCCCAATGGTTCCAAAACCGGTTTTTTTTCCAAACTTACTTCCAATCTTCATTCTAACTCCATAAACCACTTAAACCAATTCATCCAACAACTAAACTATCAAATTTGGAAAGAAAACAAGACTTTGAGCCCCAATTTTCGGACTCCATGAACCAAATCCATCAAAACCACCCTAAAAACCTCACAAACTAGCCCTAATTTGTATACAACTTAAAACCCACTAAATTTTACCTCAAAAACTCTTGAAAACCTCTTGATGAAATGAAGAAAGTGAGGCTTCAATGACTGCCAAGGAGAATAGTGGAGGCAAGGGGAAGAAGATGAAGACAACTTAACCTTTTTACCTTTTTAACTAACAACTTTTCTACTTTTTATTTTCCACCACAAATTTCTTTAAAATATTAATTTAAACCCTCTCTTTTGCTTCTTTTCCTCCAACGTGAAATGAAGCCTTTTCCTCTCCATTTTTCATTCATTTAATTCACTTATTTTTATTTTATTTAATTCCTATTGGTTGTTAAATACTTTTGACTTTGTAACATAATTGGTTTTGAATTTTTCAACCTACCACAATTTGACTTTTCCACTTTTCAACTTTTCTATAAAAGCCACTTCTCCCTTCTTGCTTCCATCCCAACGTGAATCATCCAAACGAAGCCCCTTTTTATTTTGATTAATTCATTTACAAGCATTTTGATTGGTTTATAAAGTTTGACTTTTCAAATCTTGAATTTTGTTACACCTACTCCCTTGTTCTTTTCACTTGTCAACTTACTTTCTTTCCCTTGCATTATTTCTAATCTCTTCATCACTTAACCTTAATCTCATACTTAACATAACCTAGGCTACGCACGTTACAAAAATTTTCCGGGTCTTACAATCCACCCTCCTTACAAAAATTTTGTCCTCGAAATTTGACGTATCTTATTCTTCTTCAATTTACTCACTCAAACTCTAACTTCTAGCTTCATGAGTTGCCACGCTGAGTCTCAACTATGCTACTGCCTAAATAATTTATCTGGTGCTCCTACTAACCTATTCTTACATCTCCAAGTTTTGACATTACCTAATTCTGCACCTTATAGATCGACTACTCATACATCCTTGGACAAGCTTGAGCATTCATCACTTATAGACCCGTAAGCTCTTACTCTAACTTTTCCTCGAACTCGATTCGTCTAATTCCTCAATTTACACTCTCGTGTCTATCAAACATGCACATGACTCATTCAAGCTCTCAATACATAATCTATCCCCTATTCCTTCAAAGTATAAAATGAATTTGTGCTCTATTTGTCCAAATTTGACTATAGTTATCACCAAACACTTTTAAATTCTTAGGTCTAAACTAATTCGTTCTCACTATTCACCCAATATTCTAAATGGTGTACCACCACTTTAATTTCAACTCTCAACCTCCCTCAACTATATAACTCTAAAAACTTAGTGAATAAACTTCTTACCCTAAGTTCTCAGTTCAAGATTCCCCTCTAAAATACTATCTCATCTTGCACCTATTCGTTAGTCATTCTAACTTCGTCATTCTAACTCCCTAAACCACTTAACCAATTCATCCAACAACTAAACTATCAAATTTGGAAAGAAAACAAGACTTTGAGCCCCAATTTTCGGACTCCATGAACCAAATCCATCAAAACCACCCTAAAAACCTCACAAACTAGCCCTAATTTGTATACAACTTAAAACCCACTAAATTTTACCTCAAAAACTCTTGAAAACCTCTTGATGAAAAAAGAAAGTGAGGCTTCAATGACTGCCAAGGAGAATAGTGGAGGCAAGGGGAAGAAGATGAAGACAACTTAACCTTTTTACCTTTTTAACTAACAACTTTTCTACTTTTTATTTTCCACCACAAATTTCTTTAAAATATTAATTTAAACCCTCTCTTTTGCTTCTTTTCCTCCAACGTGAAATGAAGCCTTTTCCTCTCCATTTTTCATTCATTTAATTCACTTATTTTTATTTTATTTAATTCCTATTGGTTGTTAAATACTTTTGACTTTGTAACATAATTGGTTTTGAATTTTTCAACCTACCACAATTTGACTTTTCCACTTTTCAACTTTTCTATAAAAGCCACTTCTCCCTTCTTGCTTCCATCCCAACGTGAATCATCCAAACGAAGCCCCTTTTTATTTTGATTAATTCATTTACAAGCATTTTGATTGGTTTATAAAGTTTGACTTTTCAAATCTTGAATTTTGTTACACCTACTCCCTTGTTCTTTTCACTTGTCAACTTACTTTCTTTCCCTTGCATTATTTCTAATCTCTTCATCACTTAACCTTAATCTCATACTTAACATAACCTAGGCTACGCACGTTACAAAAATTTTCCGGGTCTTACAATCCACCCTCCTTACAAAAATTTTGTCCTCGAAATTTGACGTATCTTATTCTTCTTCAATTTACTCACTCAAACTCTAACTTCTAGCTTCATGAGTTGCCACGCTGAGTCTCAACTATGCTACTGCCTAAATAATTTATCTGGTGCTCCTACTAACCTATTCTTACATCTCCAAGTTTTGACATTACCTAATTCTGCACCTTATAGATCGACTACTCATACATCCTTGGACAAGCTTGAGCATTCATCACTTATAGACCCGTAAGCTCTTACTCTAACTTTTCCTCGAACTCGATTCGTCTAATTCCTCAATTTACACTCTCGTGTCTATCAAACATGCACATGACTCATTCAAGCTCTCAATACATAATCTATCCCCTATTCCTTCAAAGTATAAAATGAATTTGTGCTCTATTTGTCCAAATTTGACTATAGTTATCACCAAACACTTTTAAATTCTTAGGTCTAAACTAATTCGTTCTCACTATTCACCCAATATTCTAAATGGTGTACCACCACTTTAATTTCAACTCTCAACCTCCCTCAACTATATAACTCTAAAAACTTAGTGAATAAACTTCTTACCCTAAGTTCTCAGTTCAAGATTCCCCTCTAAAATACTATCTCATCTTGCACCTATTCGTTAGTCATTCTAACTTCGTCATTCTAACTTCATCCACGTACTCTGAACTCTCACTACTTAAATCAATCTACTATGCTCTCGAAGTACTAGAGTTCTCATAATTACCTTCACTACACTCAAAGTCTTAAAGTCTTAACCACACACTCTCAAAGTCTTAGCTTCGGTGTATACCCACTTCAACTCCTGTCCATATCACTACTCAACACTTTTATAAATCAATATCCCTAAAAATTATTTTGCTCACAATTCTTATTCCATGAGGATTTCTTTATCCATTCTCTCAAAATTCATCCTCATAGTTACATTCATTGCTCAGAATCTCATCCACTATAATCTCAATCATTCCTCGAGGGTTGTCAACCCTCTATGACTCTAATTTGGGGTCATTCTAAACTACATATCCCAACACCCAATAATCCCTACAATTATTGACTTCACAATACCTAACTATCACTTAACTTATAAAATTATCTAACTTAAACTTCCTTCTAGGTTTTTCTCTTGGAGCGTCCATTTAAATTTCTCGCCTTTCAAAGTCCTTATACCTAGCACTACTCTTGCAGGTCCTCTGATTTAACATTGGACAGTCCGTATAGATCTAACCTTTTTCATTACCATAAAATATCGGTCTGATCCTACCTCGCACACTCACCACGAAACTCCTTCGAATAATTCCAACTTCAATTATCGGCCACCAGTCTAGTTTGTCACAGTAGAGCAACCTTATTCATCTTATTAGTTCAAACCGTTCGAATGAAGTACCTATCAAAATCAACAACCCTAAATCTCAATCTCCTACCTATTACCTTTCTACAATAGAAACTCACTCTCAATGAGTCACTATTTCTCCTAACATTCCGTGCATTAATCTAAACCTCAGAACATTTTCTTAATTCAAGAGGCTAGACTTTTCTTTACTTACTTAAAACATCTAGGTTTCTAAGTTATTCCAACTTTTATACATTCAGGCTCCACAATCCTAGGTCGAGTAACACCAAAAACACGGCATATCCACAACTAACCTCTTAACACTCAATAGTCCCTACCATTGTTAACCTCACTTTATTTGACAATCAATCAAACTTAACAATTTACTTAAGCTAGACACCCAAACATAGTCAACATCTAAATACTCCCCAAGAATTTGTTAACCTGGGTCCTAATTCTATCTATCACTATTTTATCTCTCCTAAGATATCTCCTTAAGGGTAAAATTCTAGGCGTACCATTCTTAAACCTTTCTAACTTAATTCTTCACTCTAGCTTTTTCTTTAGCTCAATTTGTCTAATTCCTTATTTCACAAAAAAAAAATGTAACTCTCTAAGGGAAATCCATCCTATGTATGTCATTCTTACAATTACCTTAGATTATCTATTTCCTCATTCTAAAGTCTATCTCGCACCCACCATATCCTCACCCATTTAACACTAGGACACAACTCACACATTTTCTAACAACTATCACTTCTACCCGAACTTACATTTACACTCAGCTCAGGTCGACCATACCTCTTTTCTCACATTCTTAAGGTATCAGACTTACTCTCATCCTAAGATTCTCTAATATCTGTTTCACTTTCTCCAATGAAAATTCTAGTTATTCGAACTATCGATTTACTACGTCTATGAATTATCTTAAGGGATCCACCAAGGTTGTCTCGGTACACTCGGGATTTGTATTCTAATCATGTACAAGGTTAAATAATCTAATCTCAGCTATAAACAAACTAAAAGAAAATAAATACTTACAGTCGGTGAAGTACGTTGCATGGCAGCCGGCATTGTCGAGTAATCCTTTGAACGACTCGACCATTTATGCTCTGATACCATCTTGTAACGCCCTCAAACCCATCCTGGCTCGGTGCGCTACTTGCTAACCAATCCCGCGTTAAAACATAATTTTCATAAACCCCAAAATAAAAAAAATAAACTGACACAGCTGAAATTAAAGCTAAGTCTCCCGAAGCTCTCTTATGTCATATCTAGCTGCCTAGACTCACTAAGTTCTCTTAATACTAACCGTTAAGCACCACGGCTTTCTCCCCAAAAATTTCGACAAAGTAACGCCTAAAAATGGCGCCTCCAAAATGCTAGGTACCTGCAAACGAATCAATCCCCAACCAGTTCCAGAATATTCTTACTCAACTATCCACTCAACTATCCAGCATACGAAATCTCCAAATAATAGTAAAGAGAGAAACTATACTAGACACTAATTCGCGACGAGGTGACTCAACCAGACACCTCCCGAACTGTCATTCTTTCAGACACTAATTCGCGACGAGGTGACTCAACCAGACGCTTCCCGAACTATCATTCTTTCAGACACTAATTCGCGACGAGGTGACTCACACAATTCACATTGCCTCACATATCTTTACATTTCACTTTCACAAGCTGCACACGATGCTCAAAACACGTATTTCGTAGTTTAAAAAAAACCATGATGCATGTCACATACGATGCACAACACAAGACAAAACAAAACAACCAAACAAACAATTCCCTACCGTTCCATGGTGTAGGCCCGAAGGTAAAACCACACACATCCACTACTTACCTGGATTCTCTGTGCGTGCTCGTAACTAAAAGCTCGGTCGGTCCAATTGTTCTCTCGTTAACCTAACAATATAAGGAAAACAACTTAGCACACTCTAAGAATTCCAAAGACTTGCCTAAGATAGCCTAAGATAAAACTAAGGACAAATTTTACCAAAATATACAACAAACCTGAAATTACCCACACTTTTCATCATCAACCTTCAATCGATCAATTCACTCGTCCGATAACCTATCAATTATAGAAAATAACTTAGCAATTCACTCATAAATTTCTAAAGGATCCTAAAAATGATTCTAAAACCAAAACTAAACAACAATTCCCCCTAAAACCACAAAACCCGATTTTCACCAAAATTTACAACGTTCAACTTCAAACAACCATAACTCCCTCGTTTTTCAACTTCAAACCCGATTTCGACGTGCCACCCCAATTCGAAAACCTCTACATGTCTACTATCCATTGAAATGCTTAATTTAACCAAACAAACATGTTAGCCAACCCGAAAACCCCTCAACAGAATCGGCCCCCAATGGTTCCAAAACTGGTTTTTTTCCAAACTTACTTCCAATCTTCATTCTAACTCCATAAACCACTTAAACCAATTCATCCAACAACTAAACTATCAAATTTGGAAAGAAAACAAGACTTTGAGCCCCAATTTTCGGACTCCATGAACCAAATCCATCAAAACCACCCTAAAAACCTCACAAACTAGCCCTAATTTGTATACAACTTAAAACCCACTAAATTTTACCTCAAAAACTCTTGAAAACCTCTTGATGAAATGAAGAAAGTGAGGCTTCAATGTCTGCCAAGGAGAATCGTGGAGGCAAGGGGAAGAAGATGAAGACAACTTAACCTTTTTACCTTTTTAACTAACAACTTTTCTACTTTTTATTTTGTAATAACCCGAAAAATTTTATCGAGTAAATTAAAAGTCTTGTTAGAATTTTCGTCAGAGATTTTAACGGGCTAATTAATTTTATTTAGAATAAGATTTCTAAAGTTAAGGGTCGAGAGGACGCGAACTTAATAAAAATACAGAAATTTAAACACGTGAAGGTGATTTAGTAATTTAGTTAAACAAAAAAAAGATAAAATAAAATAAAATAAATAAATATAATAGAAAACTGAATGGCTTCACGAAGAAGCCATTCGGTTTTCTGCAGCTCGAGCTCCCGAACAGAGAGGGAGAGCTCGAGCGATATTCCTCCTCGGGCGACCACGCGATTTTCGGCCACCGTTCAGACGAGTGAACTCCGGCGAAGTGAAACCTCTCTCTTCCTCTTCAATTTCACGCACAAATTTGGACGAAAACTGGTGAGCTTATTCTCCCTGTTTCCTCTTTGTTTATCGGCCGTGGTGTGATATGAACAATAAAGAGTGTTTGGTCAATTTTTGTTGTTGTTTTGTGACGAAAATATAGGAGAATTAAGAGTGTGAGATAGGTGATCCTCGGTGGGCTAGGGTACCACCGTTTTCAGGAAGAAAGCCGAGAGGAGAGTGTGCTGTGGTTCGGGTTTCTGAATTTGAAAACTTTAGATTTTGTTAAATTATGCTTAATAGGTTAGAATGTGATAGATTAGTGAAGAATTGAGAGAGTTTTGATGAAAAACCAAAAATGAGAAATTTGGGATTCTAAAACCGGTTCTATTTTTGGGGGTTTTGATCTAGCTACAATTAGTTGTTTTAAATTCGCTCTGGGTATGTTAAACTAGGTTATTAGTGGAGCGTTTAGCCGTTGAAATTGAGTCATTTCGATAAGTGTAGTAAAAGTTACGTAAATTCGAAGTTTATGTGAAATTCGGGTTTCCAAGTGGGGAACCCTCAATTTGTGTAGTGCCAAGTCTAAATTGATCTAAATGGGGTTTGTTGACAATGTGATTGGTGAAATAGGATTGAAAGTTAAATTTGGATGTATTAGCATAATAGACCCGAGTCGGTTTTTTCTGATTTTGGACCAGTTAGAGTCGTTCGTTTTAAATTCTTTTTTGTAGGTTAAACTAGGTTATTAGGGAAGTACGTGGTTACTGGAACCGCTCGATTTCGATAACTGATGTGAGAGTTATGTGCATTTGAAGTTTCAGGTCAGTTTTTAACCAAGCCAAGTTAGTGACCCGTTTAGTTAGATATGAGTTGGGTTAAGCTAGGAATGTTAGATTAGAATGAATTGGTGGGTTTAAGCCGAAAAACTAACGAGGATTTTGAATTTTTTTGCTAGGTGAAGCCGTAGGTAAGGCGACGTGCCAAACCCAGTGAGCTAGGATGCCAGGTAAGTAGTAGTGTGGGTGTAATGCTTGAGAGTCGCCCAGAAGGGGCCTATACCACAGTTGGTTGCATGTTGTGAGTCGTAAACACGTTTTGAGTAGTCTGTATGTGATGTGCTCCGCGAATTCCGAGTGGGACTCGGGCCGGAGGTGAGGTGCTCTGTGAATTCCGAGTGAGACTCGGGCCGGAGGTGATGTGCTCCGCGAATTCTGAGTGGGACTCGGGCCGGAGGTGATGTACTCCGCGAATTCCGAGTGAGACTCGGGCCGGAGGTGATGTGCTCCGTGAATTCCGAGTGAGGCTAGGGCCGGAGGTAAGGTGCTCCGCGAATTTCAAGTGGGACTCGAGCCGGAGGTGAGGTGCTCCGCGAATTCCGAGTGAGACTCGGGCCGGAGGTGATGTGCTCCGCGAATTCCGAGTGGGACTCGGGCCGGAGGTTTGGTGCTCCGCGAATTCCGAGTGAGACTCGGGCCAGAAGTGAGGTGCTCCGTGAATTCCGAGTGAGACTCGGCCGGAGGTGATGTGCTCCGCGAATTCTGAGTGGGACTCAGGCCGGAGCTAAGGTGCTCCGCGAATTCTGAGTGGGACTCGGGCCGGAGGTGAGGTGCTCCGCAAATTCTGAGTGAGACTCGGGCCGGAGGAGATGTGCTCCGCGAATTCTGAGTGAGACTCGGGCCGGAGGTGAGGTGCTCCGCGAATTCCGAGTGAGACTCGGGCCGGAGGTGATGTGCTCCGCGAATTCTGAGTGGGACTCGGGCCGGAGGTGAGGTGCTCCGCGAATTCCGAGTGAGACTCGGGCCGGAGGTGATGTGCTCCGCGAATTCCGAGTGGGACTCGGGCCGGAGGTGAGGTGCTCCGCGAATTCCGAGTGAGACTCGGGCCGGAGGTGATGTGCTCCGCGAATTCTGAGTGGGACTCGGGCCGGAGCTAAGGTGCTCCGCGAATTCTGAGTGGGACTCGGGCCGGAGGTGAGGTGCTCCGCAAATTCTGAGTGAGACTCGGGCCGGAGGAGATGTGCTCCGCGAATTCTGAGTGAGACTCGGGCCGGAGGAGGTAAGCAGGTTAAGGGTCGTAGATACATATGTGATGGGAAGTCATCGGTAGTTGGTCAGTATGTAGGTAGTGAGCTTTGCGAGGGTTGTGGGAGTAGGTAGTGAGCCTTGTGAGGGTTGTGGGACGGTTGTGGGACGGTTGAATGTAGGCAGTGAGCTTTGTGAGGGTTGTGGGAGTAGGTAGTGAGCCTTGTGAGGGTTGTGGGACGGTTGTATGTAAGTAGTGAGCTTTGTGAGGGTTGTGGGAGTAGGTAGTGAACCTTGTGAGAGTTGTGGGACGGTTATATGTAGGCAACGAGCCTGGTGAGGGTTGTGGGACAGTCGTACGTAGGTGGTGAGCCTGTGAGGGTTGTGGGACGGTTGTATGTAGGTAGTGAGCTTTGTGAGGGTTGTGGGATGGTTGAATGTAGGCAGTGAGCTTTGTGAGAGTTGTGGGAGTAGGTAGTGAGCCTTGTGAGGGTTGTGGGACGGTTGTATGTAGGTAGTGAGCTTTGTGAGGGTTGTGGGAGTAGGTAGTGAGCCTTGTGAGGTGATGTGCCAATAGGCCCAAAAGCCCAATCCAAGACTAAGGCCCAATCCATATCCAAAGCTCATACTACTTATTACTTGTTTACTAATGACTTTATTTCTTTTGCAGGTAATGGACTCAATGAAGGCTTGGAGCGGAAGCCCAATTCACATGGCAATGATCAACCTCATCACTTAACCTCTTGGGATGCACGAGATGAAAAGAATCAGCTGGATTAGCAGAAGCGGGAATTTGTCTTCCCGGAGACAAATCTTGTAATTTATTTTATGTTGGTTTTCTTTAAACAAACATTAGTTTTATTTTATGTTGTGGCAAAAACCATTAGCCCTTAGAGTTGTATGGTGGGTAGCTAATTTGGGTTAAAGTGAATCATCTTGATGTGGGAGGCCAACCCATTAGAAGACAAAATTGAGAAGAAGCACACAAAGAACAATTGGTAGTGGACACAAGGATTGATGACGTGGCACAAGGAGGGCACTTGATGACATTTTTAAGGGAGGAAGCCTCACCATTGGATGAAGAAGCAAGGACAAGAGGTAGTGCTCACAAGGATTGATGATGTGGCACAAGGAGGATGCTTGATGATATTTGTAAGGGAGGAAGCCTCACCATTGGATGAAGTACAAGCACAAATAATCTTGGCCACCCCTCATCACACTCATCCAACGGTTCACATTCAAACTTACAAAACCCTAGCTACCCTAGGATCTCTATTTAAGCATCACACTTGGCCATTGTATGGGTCTTTTGCCAAACTTAATACAATTGAGGTAATTCATTTAGACTAGTGTCTAGAGAAAGTCTTCTTCCAAGGGTTGGTGCCATTGGAAATCCCACCAAGGGTTGGTGCCCAAGGTAAGTATCGGTTTGCTTAAACCGATTGGAGAGAACCTCCATTATTTACAAGCTTGTGGTGGCTTGTAAATTCTTACCCTTCCCTCTTCCCCACCTCCTTGAGGTTGGATCCATAAGAGGAAGGTAAAACCATACCCAAAGACCGGTTTTCTTCCATTGGAAGAAACATTAGCCGAGAGGTCTTCCATACCTCTATCGGCCGGTTCAGGGCTTCAACATTTTTTCTTCCATTTCTTTTACTGAATATTTTTAACACTTCATAGAACTTCATCTTCTACATCTTAGTTTCATTTTCTCTGAAGAAATTGTTTCCATTCGAACATTTAATGCTTTCGTTTCTGCTCATATATTTTATTGCTCTCGGGTTAGCGGACCGGTGAGCAACCCTTACTATTTGGGTGATAACTCGCTCATTTTCAGGTCGTTACCCATCATGAGGGTTGTGGGACGGTTGTATGTAGGCAGCGAGCCTGGTAAGGGTTGTGGGACAGTCGTACGTAGGTGGTGAGCCTGTGAGGGTTGTGGGACGATTGTATGTAGGCAGTGAACCTGGTGAGGGTTGTGGGACAGTCGTACGTAGGTGGTGAGCCTTGTGAGGGTTGTGAGACGGTTGTATGTAGGCAGCGAGCTTTGTGAGGGTTGTGGGACAGTTGTATGTAGGCAATGAGCCTGGTAAGGGTTGTGGGACAGTCGTACGTATGTGGTGAGCCTTGTGAGGGTTGTGGGACAGTCGTACGTAGGTGGTGAGCCTTGTGAGGGTTGTGGGACAGTCGTACGTAGGTGGTGAGCCTTGTGAGGGTTGTGGGACAGTCGTACGTAGGTGGTGAGCCTTGTGAGGGTTGTGGGACAGTCGTACGTAGGTGGTGAGCCTTGTGAGGGTTGTGGGACAGTCGTACGTAGGTGGTGAGCCTTGTGAGGGTTGTGGGACAGTCGTACGTAGGTGGTGAGCCTTGTGAGGGTTGTGGGACAGTCGTACGTAGGTGGTGAGCCTTGTGAGGGTTGTGGGACAGTCGTACGTAGGTGGTGAGCCTTGTGAGGGTTGTGGGACAGTCGTACGTAGGTGGTGAGCCTTGTGAGGGTTGTGGGACAGTCGTACGTAGGTGGTGAGCCTTGTGAGGGTTGTGGGACAGTCGTACGTAGGTGGTGAGCCTTGTGAGGGTTGTGGGACAGTCGTACGTAGGTGGTGAGCCTTGTGAGGGTTGTGGGACAGTCGTACGTAGGTGGTGAGCCTTGTGAGGGTTGTGGGACAGTCGTACGTAGGTGGTGAGCCTTGTGAGGGTTGTGGGACAGTCGTACGTAGGTGGTGAGCCTTGTGAGGGTTGTGGGACAGTCGTACGTAGGTGGTGAGCCTTGTGAGGGTTGTGGGACAGTCGTACGTAGGTGGTGAGCCTTGTGAGGGTTGTGGGACAGTCGTACGTAGGTGGTGAGCCTTGTGAGGGTTGTGGGACAGTCGTACGTAGGTGGTGAGCCTTGTGAGGGTTGTGGGACAGTCGTACGTAGGTGGTGAGCCTTGTGAGGGTTGTGGGACAGTCGTACGTAGGTGGTGAGCCTTGTGAGGGTTGTGGGACAGTCGTACGTAGGTGGTGAGCCTTGTGAGGGTTGTGGGACAGTCGTACGTAGGTGGTGAGCCTTGTGAGGGTTGTGGGACAGTCGTACGTAGGTGGTGAGCCTTGTGAGGGTTGTGGGACAGTCGTACGTAGGTGGTGAGCCTTGTGAGGGTTGTGGGACAGTCGTACGTAGGTGGTGAGCCTTGTGAGGGTTGTGGGACAGTCGTACGTAGGTGGTGAGCCTTGTGAGGGTTGTGGGACAGTCGTACGTAGGTGGTGAGCCTTGTGAGGGTTGTGGGACAGTCGTACGTAGGTGGTGAGCCTTGTGAGGGTTGTGGGACAGTCGTACGTAGGTGGTGAGCCTTGTGAGGGTTGTGGGACAGTCGTACGTAGGTGGTGAGCCTTGTGAGGGTTGTGGGACAGTCGTACGTAGGTGGTGAGCCTTGTGAGGGTTGTGGGACAGTCGTACGTAGGTGGTGAGCCTTGTGAGGGTTGTGGGACAGTCGTACGTAGGTGGTGAGCCTTGTGAGGGTTGTGGGACAGTCGTACGTAGGTGGTGAGCCTTGTGAGGGTTGTGGGACAGTCGTACGTAGGTGGTGAGCCTTGTGAGGGTTGTGGGACAGTCGTACGTAGGTGGTGAGCCTTGTGAGGGTTGTGGGACAGTCGTACGTAGGTGGTGAGCCTTGTGAGGGTTGTGGGACAGTCGTACGTAGGTGGTGAGCCTTGTGAGGGTTGTGGGACAGTCGTACGTAGGTGGTGAGCCTTGTGAGGGTTGTGGGACAGTCGTACGTAGGTGGTGAGCCTTGTGAGGGTTGTGGGACAGTCGTACGTAGGTGGTGAGCCTTGTGAGGGTTGTGGGACAGTCGTACGTAGGTGGTGAGCCTTGTGAGGGTTGTGGGACAGTCGTACGTAGGTGGTGAGCCTTGTGAGGGTTGTGGGACAGTCGTACGTAGGTGGTGAGCCTTGTGAGGGTTGTGGGACAGTCGTACGTAGGTGGTGAGCCTTGTGAGGGTTGTGGGACAGTCGTACGTAGGTGGTGAGCCTTGTGAGGGTTGTGGGACAGTCGTACGTAGGTGGTGAGCCTTGTGAGGGTTGTGGGACAGTCGTACGTAGGTGGTGAGCCTTGTGAGGGTTGTGGGACAGTCGTACGTAGGTGGTGAGCCTTGTGAGGGTTGTGGGACAGTCGTACGTAGGTGGTGAGCCTTGTGAGGGTTGTGGGACAGTCGTACGTAGGTGGTGAGCCTTGTGAGGGTTGTGGGACAGTCGTACGTAGGTGGTGAGCCTTGTGAGGGTTGTGGGACAGTCGTACGTAGGTGGTGAGCCTTGTGAGGGTTGTGGGACAGTCGTACGTAGGTGGTGAGCCTTGTGAGGGTTGTGGGACAGTCGTACGTAGGTGGTGAGCCTTGTGAGGGTTGTGGGACAGTCGTACGTAGGTGGTGAGCCTTGTGAGGGTTGTGGGACAGTCGTACGTAGGTGGTGAGCCTTGTGAGGGTTGTGGGACAGTCGTACGTAGGTGGTGAGCCTTGTGAGGGTTGTGGGACAGTCGTACGTAGGTGGTGAGCCTTGTGAGGGTTGTGGGACAGTCGTACGTAGGTGGTGAGCCTTGTGAGGGTTGTGGGACAGTCGTACGTAGGTGGTGAGCCTTGTGAGGGTATTTGTATTTGTTGTATATAGTCATAGTTAAGGGTGATATGTCGTCCTATACTGTGAATTTTCTTCACTTAGGGATGTTAGTATTTTAGTTTCTCTCTTTACTGCTATTTGGAGATTTTGTATGCTGGATAGTTGAGTAGGAGTATTCTGGATTGGTTGGGATTTATTCGTTTGCAGGTACTTAGCATTTTGGAGGCGCCATTTTCAGGTGTTACTCTGCCAAAATTTTTGAGGAGGACGCCGTTGTGCTTAATGGTTAGAATTAAGAGAAATTAGTGAGTTGTTTAGCTCAGAGTAGTCCCTGTAGCGAACCGGGAACCCGGGTGGGTTTTCGGGGCGTTACATATTTTCCATCACAAATTTCTTTAAAATATTAATTTAAACCCTCTCTTTTGCTTCTTTTCCTCCAACGTGAAATGAAGCCTTTTCCTCTCCATTTTTCATTCATTTAATTCACTTATTTTTATTTTACTTAATTCCTATTGGTTGTTAAATACTTTTGACTTTTCAACATAATTGGTTTTGAATTTTTCAACCTACCACAATTTGACTTTTCCACTTTTCAACTTTTCAACTTTTCTATAAAAGCCACTTCTCCCTTCTTGCTTCCATCCCAACATGAATCATCCAAACAAAGCCCCTTTTTATTTTGATTAATCCATTTACAAGCATTTTGATTGGTTTATAAAGTTTGACTTTTCAAATCTTGAATTTTGTTACACCTACTCTCTTGTTCTTTTCACTTGTCAACTTACTTTCTTTCCCTTGCATTATTTCTAATCCCTTCATCACTTAACCTTAATCTCATACTTAGCATAACCTAGGCTACGCATGTTACAGAAATTTTTCGAGTGTTACACTTTGAGATAGAGCAGCAATGATTCGTAATTCGTAATATTTACATAAAAAGTTTTAGAAGGTCAATACGGTCTAGTTGAAGAATTAATAATGTATGATTATGTAGTGGTCTGATTGAGCCCTTAACACGGTCTGATTATCAATTTCAACTTATAGTTTAAAGATTAGCTTTGAAAAGGTTTCTTTGTTTCTTCAAACGTGAATTAACACTTTATTCGAAATAAGGTGGCCTTTCTACCCATATGAATACATCAAATATTAATATCAAAAATGAAGAAATTATAAAATTAAACCAAGCACAACAATTAAATCAGTGGACTATTCCTGAAGTCAAAGCCACAAACATTTACAACTTATGATTATTTGAATCCTTAACAAAAAGATTTGTTAAATCTTTTGAGCAAACAATTTGTTTAGATACAAATGATAAAACTATTAGACTTTTATGTTTAAACGATATTCAAAGATATTTATCAAAATATAAATATATACATATAGGATTAATTCAAATTGCTTTTAAGCCATTAACTCTACGAGGGTTTAATTCAAGTATTCTTGCAAATCTTAGAGATGCTAAGAATCAAAATTGGAAAAATTCCATAATAGGAGTAATTCAAACTAGTTTATGTCATGGACCAATCTATTTTAATATATTTCCAACCAAACCTTTTTGAAGTCATATCATTAAATATTCAAACACATGGATATGATTTTCTTCAAGGATCTGAAACTATAGCTGTTATCTATAGGATCAATTACAAAGTTATGAATACTTTATGTCCTAATGAAATTATTAGGAGTAATCCAGGCAAAACAGTAGTTATAGAAAGTAATCTATTAACAACAAATGTTGCAGTCCCTCATCTTATTGACTGGGAAGAAGTTACTTTTCCAACTAATTGGACAATCCAAAATGCTGTCACACCACAACCTATATTAATAATCAGGTTGATCAAATAATACAAACTGCAGATGGAAATGTAGAAATCAAATTTACTCAGGATAATATGAGAAGAATATCTTTATCTAGAAGTTTGTCCTCTAGGCAAAGTTTTCCTTCTATATCCTATAAAGTTTCTCTTCCAACTACTAGTTCTAGACACTCTGTGTCTAAAAAAAAAAAAAAAAAAAAAAAAAAAAAAAAAAAAAAAAAAAAAAAAAAAAAAAAAAAAAAAAAAAAAAAAAAAAAAAAAAAAAAAAAAAAAAAAAAAAAAAAAAAAAAAAAAAAAAAAAAAAAAAAAAAAAAAAAAAAAAAAAAAAAAAAAAAAAAAAAAAAAAAAAAAAAAAAAAAAAAAAAAAAAAAAAAAAAAAAAAAAAAAAAAAAAAAAAAAAAAAAAAAAAAAAAAAAAAAAAAAAAAAAAAAAAAAAAAAAAAAAAAAAAAAAAAAAAAAAAAAAAAAAAAAAAAAAAAAAAAAAAAAAAAAAAAAAAAAAAAAAAAAAAAAAAAAAAAAAAAAAAAAAAAAAAAAAAAAAAAAAAAAAAAAAAAAAAAAAAAAAAAAAAAAAAAAAAAAAAAAAAAAAAAAAAAAAAAAAAAAAAAAAAAAAAAAAAAAAAAAAAAAAAAAAAAAAAAAAAAAAAAAAAAAAAAAAAAAAAAAAAAAAAAAAAAAAAAAAAAAAAAAAAAAAAAAAAAAAAAAAAAAAAAAAAAAAAAAAAAAAAAAAAAAAAAAAAAAAAAAAAAAAAAAAAAAAAAAAAAAAAAAAAAAAAAAAAAAAAAAAAAAAAAAAAAAAAAAAAAAAAAAAAAAAAAAAAAAAAAAAAAAAAAAAAAAAAAAAAAAAAAAAAAAAAAAAAAAAAAAAAAAAAAAAAAAAAAAAAAAAAAAAAAAAAAAAAAAAAAAAAAAAAAAAAAAAAAAAAAAAAAAAAAAAAAAAAAAAAAAAAAAAAAAAAAAAAAAAAAAAAAAAAAAAAAAAAAAAAAAAAAAAAAAAAAAAAAAAAAAAAAAAAAAAAAAAAAAAAAAAAAAAAAAAAAAAAAAAAAAAAAAAAAAAAAAAAAAAAAAAAAAAAAAAAAAAAAAAAAAAAAAAAAAAAAAAAAAAAAAAAAAAAAAAAAAAAAAAAAAAAAAAAAAAAAAAAAAAAAAAAAAAAAAAAAAAAAAAAAAAAAAAAAAAAAAAAAAAAAAAAAAAAAACGAATCAATTTCAGAATCCAAAATTGAAGGTGTTAGTATATCAGAACAATAAATTTCTCATGGAATATATTCACATAATACAGCTTCACCAACTATATCAGAAATGAATTTTAATTTATAAACTTAAATGGATTTTTCTCCAGGATCAATTCTGAGAAAACAAATTAACCAAGAATTTAACAAACAAAAAATATTTAAAAATGGTTCTTATCCAAATATACAAAAAATCAAATTGAAATTCTCAAAAAAGCTTATTATGCATTACTAACAAAACTACAAACTGTGATACCTTTTTACAAATGGTATTGGGAATATCACATAGATAATCAACTTCATATAAATGTTATTGAAGATTATGAAAAATATCAACTAAATTGGACAATTACAGATGGGTCCTCTATTAAATCAGCTCATCCTCCGTTAGAGTCAATTTAATTACAAAAAAGAAACTATTAATGTTGAAGCTATTCCTTTAATAGATTTAGCTCAACCAGATCTTAAAAATGAAAAAGTTATTATTAAGCAAAATAATTATACAAATTTACATCTTAGAACCGTAGGTAATCAATTAAATAGAATTGAAAAACAAATTAATCAATTGATTCCTGAAAAGATTGAAGCAAAAATTCCAGATGTAATTAAATCTTCTACAACAAAAATACATTTTTCTACAAAAGTATCTAAACCAGATATCAAACCTCCTCTTCCAATGAAAAACTTTAAGTTTTCAAAAACTATCAAAGATTGTGAGTTTATAGATCAATTAGTCCTTCGATTAAAAGATTTAAAGCTTAATACTCTTACTAACAAAGATTCTGACTCTGAATCCAATTCAAAACAGGATTTCGATTCTGATTCAAGTATTAACCAATTTCATGAATCACTTTTAAACATAAAGGAATCATACAATCCTATTCAAAACCAAGAATTACCTCTTAATAAAGTTAATTATGCAAAAGGATCTGGCGGCAAAGAAACCGTCAGAAGAACATATTACAAAAAAACCAACTCCCCTAGATTTATTATGGGAAGAAAATTTCTATTTAGAACAAACTGCTTATAGTCCAAAAACTATCTATTCTTGGAATATAGATGGTCTAACTAAATATCAAATATTCGATATAATAAACAAAATGTTAATGTATTCTAGTATTTGCAAAGCTGCCCAATATACTGACCATGATATTGCTATATGCATTATTAATGGTTTTACTGGTGCTTTAAAAGGATGGTGAGATAATTATCTTACTAAAGATCAACAATTAGAAGTTCTTCAGTCAACAAGAATTGAACAAATGGATGAATCAGTTACTGATTCAACAACTGGTCAATCTTATACAACTCAACGAAGTACAAATGTATATGATTGTGTTTATACCCTTCTCCAAGCTATTATTCTCCATTTTGTTGGAGCAATCGAACAACGTCAAGAACGAGGACGTGAACTATTACAAAATTTAAGATATATATCCTTATCTCATTTTAGATGGTATAAGGATAATTTATTACAAAAGTTATGCAAAGAAAATATGCTAATTCTGAATATTGGAAAGAAAAATTTATAGATGGATTACCTCCTCTATTTTCAAATAAAGTAAAACAAAAATTGTTAGAACTAAATTCAGGTCATTCTATTCCTTGGGCTAGTTGTACTTATGGTCATTTAGTTAATATTTGTGTCCAAGAAGGATTATCTCTTTGTAATAATATCAAATTATAATACTAATTGAAAAACAAATTAATCATTGATTCCTGAAAAGATTGAAGCAAAAATTCCAGATGTAATTAATCTTCTACAACAAAAATACATTTTTCTACAAAAGTATCTAAACCAGATATCAAACCTCCTCTTCCAATGAAAAACTTTAAGTTTTCAAAAACTATCAAAGATTGTGAGTTTATAGATCAATTAGTCCTTCGATTAAAAGATTTAAAGCTTATACTCTTACTAACAAAGATTCTGACTCTGAATCCAATTCAAAACAGGATTTCGATTCTGATTCAAGTATTAACCAATTTCATGAATCACTTTTAAACATAAAGGAATCATACAATCCTATTCAAAACCAAGAATTACCTCTTAATAAAGTTAATTATGCAAAAGGATCTGGCGGCAAAGAAACCGTCAGAAGAACATATTACAAAAAAACCAACTCCCCTAGATTTATTATGGGAAGAAAATTTCTATTTAGAACAAACTGCTTATAGTCCAAAAACTATCTATTCTTGAATATAGATGGTCTAACTAAATATCAAAATATTCGATATAATAACAAATGTTTAATGTATTCTAGTATTTGCAAAGCTGCCCAATATACTGACCATGATATTGCTATATGCATTATTAATGGTTTTACTGGTGCTTTAAAAGGATGGTGAGATAATTATCTTACTAAAGATCAACAATTAGAAGTTCTTCAGTCAACAAGAATTGAACAAATGGATGAATCAGTTACTGATTCAACAACTGGTCAATCTTATACAACTCAACGAAGTACAAATGTATATGATTGTGTTTATACCCTTCTCCAAGCTATTATTCTCCATTTTGTTGGAGCAATCGAACAACGTCAAGAACGAGGACGTGAACTATTACAAAATTTAAGATATATATCCTTATCTCATTTTAGATGGTATAAGGATATATTTATTACAAAAGTTATGCAAAGAAAATATGCTAATTCTGAATATTGGAAAGAAAAATTTATAGATGGATTACCTCCTCTATTTTCAAATAAAGTAAAACAAAAATTGTTAGAACTAAATTCAGGTCATTCTATTCCTTGGGCTAGTTGTACTTATGGTCATTTAGTTAATATTTGTGTCCAAGAAGGATTATCTCTTTGTAATAATATCAAATTATAATACTAATTGAAAAAACAAAATATAACTGGCAAAAAAGAAATAAGTGAATTTTGTGAACAATTTGCCTATAATATTCCAATTAAATATCCTAAAAAACATAAAGATCCAAATTTACATCATAAATCACAAAAATATAAAGCATACAAAAGGAAAAAAAACGTAAAGAAAAATATAAAGATCAAGATGAAATTCCAAAATACAAACATAAAAGAAAACATTCAAAACCTAAGTCAAAAATTAAATACTATAAATGTGGCAAACTAGGACATTATGCTTCAAAATGCCTAGCTAAGAAAAAACTAAATGAATTAAATTTAGATGAAGAATTAAAAATTAAAATATCAAAAATATTTCTAAACTCAAGTGATGATGAAATAAGTTCTGAATCACTTAGTGATTATGATGACTTATCTTCATCTTTTGAAGATAATCAATGTATAAACAAATGTTGTAACCAACTAAAAACTTTATCTCTTAATGTTTTATCAAAATCTCAACAAGAAAAGAAAGTAAACTTACAAGTGAGAGAGCAAGAGAGCAAGAGTTTTTTAGGAAACAAAGGCAAACTCTCGAAAAATTTGAAAACAAAAGTTTACAAATGTTCCTTAAATAGAGAAAAGGAGACTTAAAAGTAACATTTGTCATGGATGATGATTTTGAAGAGAACTGGACCTCTGTCTTTGTCATCTTTTTGGAGTGGCGGAATCTTTGAGGGGTCCACTTGACTTTTGCTTTAGCTTTTACTTTACAGCAAATACATTCTGTAACACCCAGCATTTTTGGCTAGGAAATTATCTAACGGGATTAGGTTTATATTAGTATAATGAATGTTTTGGTGAAATTTGTTGGGATGTTTAGTGGAAAACTAAATAAAAGTGTAACCAAAACAAAATCACTAGTTTCGGTATCCATGGAGGGGCCCCCTTACTAGGAAGGAATTAAGGTTGAATGGGAGGAAAGCCAATGGATTAGCTGCTAAGGTGTTCAACTTGTTGAAGAAGCTAAGTTCTTCCTCCCTTCTATGCGAAACCCTCCCTTCATTTTTCTTCTCTCTGTTTTTAGTTTCTTCTCCAGGCGACAGAACTCCTCTCCTCCATTTCTTCCGTTTTCTTTGATCAAGGTTCGTGTTCTATTTTGTTTTTAATTTCTTGCAACCAATTGTCTTTAATATTTTACTTAAATTAATAAATGTTGTTTTATACAAAAATATTTCCGCTGCAAGTTTTTACGTTTAAGGATCAAAATTAGACCATCGAGTGAAATTTTAAGTTTTTCTCAGAATGTTATAGTATGGTTATGTATTATGAGTAACGAACCGGGTCTATATAATTCGGGCGTTACAGTATGGTATCAGAAACATTCAGTTAAACCATTCAAAAGATTACTCATCAGTGTCAATCGTTGCATGGAAGTACTTCAACAACTGTAAGTGTTTATGTTAACCTTAGCTATTAGATATTTATGAGAGCAATTAAGCTTGTCCAGGAATATAGCAAAATGACTAGACGACCAGGAAGACCAAGGGTACCAAGGGAGATGCCAAATTTGAGAAGTGAAGAAGATCCTAGCGTAATTAGGCAGCTGACCGATTTGGTGCGTCAGCAAACAGACTTAGTGCGTCAGTAGTCCGACCAGTTAGGAGTGCTGTTGAACAGAGAGGTACAAGGAAGTGCCAACTCGAGTTCCAACAGTGAGCATTCAGGAGACCGATTCCGGTGGCTACAGCAGCCCACATTTGATGGAAAGTCGTCCAATCCGATTATTGCTGAGGAGTGGCTTAGAAAGATTGAGAGCATGTTCAGATGTGCCAACATCAGAGAAGGAGACAAAGTCACTCTGGCAACAATCCATTTCGCTGGGGACGCTCAACTTTGGTGGGAAACCATATAGACCACCACTGATGTTCTGGCTATGTCCTGGTCTCAGTTCAAGGAGGTTTTCTATGAGAAATATTTTAACAGCACAGTCCAGGCTGCAAAGAAAGTTGAGTTTTTGAACTTGAAACAGACAGGGTCTGTGGCTGAGTATAGTTGGCAATTCGAGTCCCTGTCCAGGTTTGCTGGACATTTTGTTCACAAGAATGAGGATAAGGTGTTTCAGTTTGTGCATGGACTGAAGCCCGAAATCTATAGAGGAGTAAAATTTTGTGGTATTAAAGGTTTGTCCTTCAATGAAGTTGTGTCCACGGCGTTGGAGGTGGAAGAAGCGGAGATGAAGTGTGCTGGGCCAAAGGAAGCCCCACGAAAGTTTATCCAGCCACACACACAAAGAGGAATGAAGAGGCCAAGTGAAGGTCAGAATAACCAGGGGACATGAAAGAAGGTGCAGGACACCAGGAAGTTTCCCCAGTGCCCGAAGTGTTTGAAAGGTCATCTGGGCGAGTGCAGGTTCGGGATGGGAAAGTGTTTCAACTGTGAGGAAGTTGGACACACATACAGGGATTGCCCGAATCCCAGAATTACCCGATGCTTCAACTGTAACAAAATCGGCCATATTAACAGAGACTGTCCAGCTCTGAAGAGTGGTCCTGCTAAGATTAAGCGGAGGATATTCTCCATGTTGGAGTCGGGCGATGAAGAACAACCTGCCGTAGTGTCAGGTACCATTTTGATCAACTCTATACCTGCTTTTACTTTAATAGATTCTGGTGCAACACACTCGTTTATAGCGTATGCATTTGCTGTCAAGTTAGATGTACAGTTTATCCCTACAGAGCACGTATTTAACGTCGCGTTACCCTCTGGTGAGCTCATGCACTCTGACACGGGGTCCCTTAGAAAAAGGGGCCCGTGTACAACCAACAAATAATCAAGAGAGGTGCTCGGTTGTGTGTATGTGAAGATATTGAAATAAAAGAAGAAAAAGACTAAAATAAAATGCAAGAAAATAACACTAAGCTACAATGATATGGCCGAATATAAGATGGTGATTAATAGTGAGAAAATATAAGAGAAATAAGAAGAAGAAGATGTTAAGGATGAATAGAAAATGAAATGCACTAAGAATAAGAAAATGACATAAAATAAAAGTGAGTGTGTGGATATTATGGAGCTGAAATTTAAAGGTGGATTTGTGTGCAAGGTGAAGACAATAAAAATAAAAGAAATACCCTTGGAGGTTCCTTGAAGCGATCTTACGGGTTATGCTCAAGGATAAACGTTTTCCGGGAGGAAAACGACCATTGTAGGCCGGGAATTTTCGTCCTCGATCTAACTCTCAATGGAGAAGGTGAGGGAATGAATAAGAGCTAACCTAGCAACCCAAGCTAGGCTAGCAATGGAGGCCAACTCCTCTTGGTTCAAAAAACTAAGGAAAAATCACCAAAGGAATTTGGGAGATTTAGGGAAATAATAGTATATTGATTTGGCAAAAAGTCCTTTTACAAACACCAATGCTATGCTAAAATAGAAATTCTTAGGGTGAAGGATTAGGGTTTCCATAAGGATGAATGAATGAATGGTGGCCCTTGGATGAAAAAAAAGGATGGATGGATGGCTAAGATCAAGGCAAACAAGCACACATCCAAGGGAGGAGATGAATGCCATGCCTAAATGAATCAATGGAGAGAATCTTGCCACGTCATCAATCCATGAGGCCACTATCATTGTACTTGCAAAATCCATACCTTAAAGTTGGGCTCTCCTTTGGGCCAAGGCTTGATTTGAGTCCATTTTGTTGAAGTAGCTTTCTCCTTTGTGGGCTAAGTCTTCAACCTATCATCCACCAACATACATCTACTCCTAACCACACAATCTAATGCATGAAATGCAAAATATAAAATCCTTACAATAAAGGCGAATGTATGCCAATGAGTTTTAAAAATTAAAATTACAAATTAAGGCCCGGGAAGAAAAATTCTCAGGCTGCAAGGAAGCTCCGAATGAATGCTCCAATGAATGACGTGACAAGGCTTCTCCACATCCTCTGATGTCGGCTCCCAAGTGAAGTCCATGATGTGATCCAAGCCTGCAAAAAGAGACAATTCATTAGAACATTGATTGAGTAAATTTTGTGCCCGAGTTTGTGATCTCGTGACGAGCCTCTGAGGCATGTCATCCCCTCCGGGTGGCTGAGGATTTGACCTCAAATTCGTTAGCTCAGCCTCCTCTTCATATCTCAATTCTCCAATATAAGGGGATAAATCTTGCACATTGAAGGTGGATGACACCCCATAATCGCCGGGTAACTCCAACTTGTAAGCATTGTTATTTATACGTTCCAAGATTTTAAAGGGACTTTCTGTAACGCCCCGAGTTTTCTGAACCCGGTTCGTTACACAAGACTTGCACATGACTCGGAAATTCTGGTTCAAATTTGAAACTTCGCTCGAAAGTCATAATTTGATATTATTATTATTTTTTTTTTCTAAAACCTCAGACATTTAAAATCTTGCAGCGGAAATCAATTGAGTAAAAATAGAGTTAAACAAAACTATTGTACGATGATTGATGAATCAATTGAAATGTTAAGAAATACTCGGTAAAAAAGAATAAAGATTTAAATTGCAAAATACTTCAAAAGTTCCAAGAGTCAAACGCATCGCCCGCTGAACAAATCAACAAAAAGGGCTGAAGCAGAAAATAGAAGACATCATCCGGTGACAAAACGACAAAATATTCTCTACACCTTCCGATGACGTCAGCCGGATGATCGACGTTATACTGCATCCACCGGTGACTAGACGACAAAACACTTCCTACATCTTCCGGTAGATTAACACACGACATCCACCGGTCACTAACGACAAAACACTTCCTACATCTTCCGGTAGATTAACACACGACATCCACCGGTCACTAAACGACAAAACACTTCCTACATCTTCCGGTGGATTATCACACGACATCCACCGGTCACTAAACGACAAAACACTTCCTACATCTTCCGGTAGATTAACACACGACATCCACCGGTCACTAAACGACAAAACACTTCCTACATCTTCCGGTAGATTAACACACGACATCCACCGGTCACTAAACGACAAAACACTTCCTACATCTTCCGGTAGATTAACACACGACATCCACCGGTCACTAAACGACAAAACACTTCCTACATCTTCCGGTAGATTAACACACGACATCCACCGGTCACTAAACGACAAAACACTTCCTACATCTTCCGGTAGATTAACACACGACATCCACCGGTCACTAAACGACAAAACACTTCCTACATCTTCCGGTAGATTAACACACGACATCCACCGGTCACTAAACGACAAAACACTTCCTACATCTTCCGGTAGATTAACACACGACATCCACCGGTCACTAAACGACAAAACACTTCCTACATCTTCCGGTAGATTAACACACGACATCCACCGGTCACTAAACGACAAAACACTTCCTACATCTTCCGGTAGATTAACACACGACATCCACCGGTCACTAAACGACAAAACACTTCCTACATCTTCCGGTAGATTAACACACGACATCCACCGGTCACTAAACGACAAAACACTTCCTACATCTTCCGGTAGATTATCACACGACATCCACCGGTCACTAAACGACAAAACACTTCCTACATCTTCCGGTGGATTATCACACGACATCCACCGGTCACTAAACGACAAAACACTTCCTACATCTTCCGGTGGATTATCACACGACATCCACCGGTCACTAAACGACAAAACACTTCCTACATCTTCCGGTGGATTATCACACGACATCCACCGGTCACTAAACGACAAAACACTTCCTACATCTTCCGGTGGATTATCACACGACATCCACCGGTCACTAAACGACAAAACACTTCCTACATCTTCCGGTGGATTATCACACGACATCCACCGGTCACTAAACGACAAAACACTTCCTACATCTTGAACCATTACGTCATGAAAACTCAACACACAAAAAGTGAAACACTGTCAACTGAACCTTCACACCAACTGACATCAGTTAAACCGCCCCATCAGCTGCCAGATGGTTTCAAAGATGCACTCCAAAACCAGTCTAGTCCTCAGTAGACTCAGTAAACACACCTGCTATCACTTCTTCACCTACATCACAAAACTCATCTATTAGCCTAATGCTAAGTAAGTAAAGCAGTAATGAAATGAAAACTGAAATTTAAATTTCTAAACATGCAATTTATACTTTCTCAACTCAGTTGTTCATGCTTCGTTTCTGTTCAGATCCCCCTGTGAAGTTGGGAGTCGGATCAACCCTCCCAAAGTATAAATATCACTGTCTCATTAAGGGGGATTAGTTCCCTTAACAGTAAATCTGATTCACATGTTCAGATCCCCCTGTGAAATTGGAAGTTGGATCAATTCTCCCAAAGTATAAATATCCACTGTCTCATTAAGGGGTGGATTAGTTCCCTTAACAGTAAAACTGATTCACATAACTGTTTCAATATGTTCAATCCTCACCATGCTGACATGCATTCAAATTCATTTTTGTTTATTTTTAAAACATGATGCATGACATACCAACACATTCTAGCAAACAAACCCTAACGTTTTGTGATGTAGGCCCGAAGGCACAAGCAAACTTTACTTACCTGGCTCTCCTGGTGATGTTCGGTTTCAACTACTCCAAAAGCTCGCTTACCTAAGTTTATGGCAATACATTAATCCAACTCTCACTAGACCTTACCAAAAATCAATAATAAGATTGAGGAAACCGATTTGAAACTCTGCTACCCGTGTAATCCCTTTTATCTCTAAGAACCCGAACCTACGCTCAATCTCAGCACCTTCAAAATCCTCACATTGTACTCCCTCGGGTAACTAACCACTATATCTTAAGAAAAATGAGGAAAACTTACCTAAGTTGAAGGAGAATCGGGCGAAGAAAATCGCCTAGAGAGCTCGGCTGCTTGAGCTGAAAACCCGAAGAGGAAAAATATGAAATTGGTGGCGGCTACAATGCGTTAAGCCCAACCCTCTTTCCTTAAATACGTTATCCACTTTTGAAAATTGTAAATTTACTCTAGTGCCCTTGCCTAGTCTTTTAATAACCCTACATAAATTATTGATTAATCAGGTGTATACCATTAATAATAAAAGAGCTGGTTCGATAGAACCGGGTGTTACACTTTCAGCTCTAGGCAACAATTTGGAGCGTCCTTTGGCGGGAAATCGTTCCTTCCTAAGATGTACCCACACCAAATCTCCGACATAAAAAATTACCTCTTTCCACCCTTTATTAGCATGTTTAGCGTAATTGGCGTTATTTTTCTCAATCGCTTGGCGAACCTTTTCATGTAACCTTTTCATTTGTTCTTTTTTGCTTGCTCCCGAAGGGTTGATTAGGTCCTGGGTTGGAATAGGAATAAGTGTCAAGGGTGTGTTCGGATTAAAACCATATACTACCTCAAATGGCGTTTGTTGGGTGGTGGAATGAAGGCTTTGGTTATAATCGAATTCAACTTGGGGTAGTAATATCTCCCAATTGGTGAGATTTTTACCAATGACACTTCGGAGAAGGGTACCCAAAGTCCTATTGACCACTTTCGTTTGGCCGTCCGTTTGGGGATGGAAAGATGTACTAAAACAAAGAGTAGTCCCCAATTTCTTCCATAAAGTCTTCCAAAAAGTGCTCAAGAACTTAGTATCGCGGTCAGACACAATAGATTGAGGCACTCCATGGAGCCTAACTATCTCCTTGAAGAAAAGATCGGCTATAGCAGCAGAGTCGTCGGTTTTATTACAGGCGATAAAATGTGCCATTTTGGAGAATCTATCAACAACCACTAAAATAGGGTCCTTGTTACGTCCCGTCCGTGGTAACCCCAAAACAAAATCCGTAATAATTTCTACTCAAGGATGTGTAGGGACTGGTAAGGGAAGGTAAAGTCCTTGGGGTAGAACTTTGCTTTTGGCCTTTTTACAAGTAATACACCTTTCAACATAGTGGTGCACATCCTTCATCATGTGAGGCCAATGAAATTTTTCTTTTAATAGTTCTAGGGTCTTATTTTCTCCAAAATGCCCAGACAATCCTCCACTATGAGCTTCTTTAATGAGGCATTGTCTTAAACTGCAATTAGGAATACACAATTTTCCATTCTTTAACAGAAATTCATCTACAAGGTTATATCCTCCTTCAGCCTTATTTTGACAATCGTGATAAGGCAATCCAAAATCTTTATCGGAAGCATATAAAGTTTTGATCCATTCAAATCCGAAAAATCTAACACTTAATTCCATTAAGAGGATACGTCGTCGAGAGAGAGCATCGGCAACGGTATTATCAGATCCTTTCAAATATTTTAAAATGTAGGGGAATCTTTCCAAAAATTCCACCCATTTTGCGTGACGCTTGTTGAGTTTGTGTTGGCTCTTAATGTGCTTGAGAGATTGATGGTCAGAATGAATCACAAACTCTTTTGAAAGTAGGTAATGTTGCCAATGATCTAGAGCTCTAATCACAGCATAGAACTCCTTATCATAGGTCGAATAATTCAAAGCAGCTCCTTTCAATTTCTCACTAAAATAAGCAAGAGGTTTGCCATCTTGCATCAAAACAGCCCCAATTCCAATACCGGAGGCATCACTCTTGATCTCAAATACATTATTGAAATCGGGAAGTGCCAAAACTGGTGATTGACAAAGTTTTTCTTTGATCAAGTCGAAGCTACTTTGGCAAGCGGATGACCAATAAAGTCTACTCCTTTCTTGGTGAGATTCGTAATATGAGCGACTAAGGAACTGAAGTCTTTAATGAACCTCCTATAAAAAGAGGCTAATCCGTGAAAGCTACGGACTTCAGTGATGCTATTAGGAGTGGGCCACTCCTTGATGGCTTTAACCTTATCTTCGTCCGCTTCTAAGCCATCCTTCGAAATTATAAAGCCCAAAAAGTAAACCTTTTCTTGTCCAAAGGAGCACTTACTCAAATTCTCAAATAATTTAGTGCGACGGAGAGTTTGAAATAACATCCCGAGATGGTTGACATGTTGTGGAAGATCGCAACTATACACCAAGATGTCATCGAAATATAAGACAACAAATTTCCCAAGGAAGTCCTTAAGAACATGATGCATTAACCGCATGAAGGTGCTCGGGGCATTTGTAAGACCAAATGGCATAACCATCCACTCAAACAATCCGTACTTTGTTTTGAAGGCGGTCTTCCATTCATCACCCTCTTTCATCCGTATTTGGTGATAACCGCTCTTCAAGTCTACTTTTGAGAAAATTGATGCTCCGCTCAATTCGTCCAACATATCTTCGAGTCGAGGGATAGGATATCTATATTTAATTGTAATTTGGTTGATAGCCCGACTATCAACACACATTCGCATAGAGCCATCTTTCTTAGGTACCAACAAAGTAGGTACAGCACACGGGCTCATCGACACCCGAATGTAACCTCTCCCTAATAACTCTTGGACTTGATCTTGTAATTCCTTCGCTTCTGTAGCACCCGGTTCCATTGAACCAAAATTTAATTTATTATTTATGATGTACTTTTATAGAAGGGTTGGGGGAGTTATTGATTAGGTTAATAAATGTTCAAGCGAGGGCATGATGGTAATTAGAATTTTTACATAGTGGATAACGTATTTAAGCAAGAGTCCAGTGTGAGTAGCCGCCACTGTTTCATTTCTTTTTACCTCTCAGCTCGACGAATTCCCCCTAGGCGATTCCCCTCCAACCAAGGTGAGTTTTGATTCGATTACTTGCTATTTTCAGTGTCTAGATAACTGGTGGATGGCTATATGTGCATTTTGGAAGTACAGAGAGTGAGGGATGGGATTTGGGGTTTAGCGATGAATCGGGAATGGCGAAGAACAGAACCCTTAGAACTAGCCCTTTAGATTTCCTAATGTTTAGAATGAAGTTTAGTAATGTTGTGCTTATGTTTTAGGTGAGCCAGCTCTTGGAATCTCCTACCACCAGGAACTCTCGGTGAAGCCAGGTAAGTGAAGTATTGTGTGTGCCCTCGGGCCTACATCACAAAACAGTAGGTTTATGTATGTTTGAGTATTTTCTGTATGTTATGCATCATGTTTTTGAAAGAATACGAAAATGAACTTTCATGCATCATTATGGAAAGGCAAGTACATATTGAAATGTATTGGCAGTTAAGAGAACTAATCCACCCCTTAACTGATGAAGAGGATTTATGACATTGGGAGAACTGATCCAACTCCCAAGGGAACTGAGGGATCAGAATAGCTATTAAGGGACTTCATCCACCCCTTAACTGATGAAGAGGATGTATGACATTGGGAGAATTGATCCCACTCCCAAGGGAATCAAGAGATCTGATCAGTAAACAAACGATGTGCAACTGAGATGAGAAAGTAGAAACTGCATATTCAGGATTTAAGTTTCAGCATATCATTTCATGATTGCTTTACTTACTTAGCATTAAGCTAATAGATGAGTTTTGTGATGTAGGTGTTGAGGATACTGCAGGTGAATTCCCTGAGTTTACTGACGAATAGATGGGGTTGGAGGAGCACTTCTCTGTCTCGAACTGGTATACTGATGAGGCGGATTAACTGATGTCTGTTGGTGTGAGAGTTTAGTTGACTGTGTTTCAATTTGAGTATATTGAGTTCTCATGACAGTAATGATTTCAATGTTTTGAATACAATTTCGAGATTTTCCTGTTAATAGTATTCTGTTGGGATTTAATGTAGGCACTCACTAGATTTTTAGTATTGTAATGGTTTGAAATGTTTTTGAATGGTTCAATGAAGTGAGTAAATTCTTTTCTGTAGTTAGAGTCGTGTTTGTATACCAAGGAGTAGATGAGATGTGGTTCTGTTCTCTATCGATAGATGAAGTCTATCGGCAGAGGTTGAGTTGTTGTTCTGTTGTCTATCGGAAGATGTCTTCAGAGGAAGCCATCGGATGATATAGAACGAAATATGACGTTTAGGGATCGGTAAATGTAGCTTGTTTTATCGGAAGATGTTGTTTTGTTCACTATCGGTAGATGAAGTCTATCGGTAGGTGTCGGGTTACAGTTATGTGCCTATCGGAAGATATAAGTAGAGAATTTGTCGTTTAGTGATCGACGTATGCAGTCTACTCAATCGGAAGGTGTAGGTTAAGTCTATCGGATGATGTATCAGTAATCTCATCGGCAGATGCGTGCTGACGTCGTCGGTAGGTGTAGGAAGACTCTTGTCGTTTAGTTACCGGTGGATGTAGAACAAAGTCGATCGGATGAAGGAAATCATCTGGCTGACGTCATCGGAAGATGTAAAGTGTATTTTGTCGTTTAGTCATCGGTAGATACAGTCTACCGAGAGATGTACTTTGTTTTTTTTCATTTGGCTGACGTCATCGGCAGAAGCCTTCTATTTTCTGTTTCTGCTTCTTCCGTTGACTTTATTAATCGGCAGATCCGTTTGACCTCTGTGACACCTCCAGTATTTCAATTTAAACTTCTATTTCCTATTGGCCGATTACTTCTCAATATTTCCAACGATTATGTTAACATTGTTTTATGGCTTTGTCTAATTCTATTTTTGCTTAAAAGATTTTCGCTGCAAGTTTTAAAAAAAAAAATACGGTTGAAATTTTTAGTCATGTACGGGCATGGTGTGACGAACCGGGTTCAAATAGCTCGGGGCGTTACAGCTTCTTCAGGCCTCATGCTATAGGCCGGTCGATTTGGTAACATAGCACCGGGTTGGAGGTCGATTTGATGTTCTATTCCTCTAATCAGTGGTAGTCCAGGGGGTAGTTCTTCAGGAAAAACATCTTGATAAGTCTTAAGTAGATTTTGGATCGATAAGGGTATCTCTCCAAGTTCCATAATACGGTCTCTAAATAAAACAAGAATCACCGTTTTTCCCTTAGTCACTGCAGCTCTTAATCCCTTTTTGGTCAACAAAAGATTTTCTTTAATCTTTTCCTCTTTCCTAAGCGCATCATCATGAGTAATTTGTTCAGGGGTCATAGGAAGTAATTTGATATTTCTACCGCTGAATTTCAAACTATAGTTGTTGAGGTAACCATCATAATGTACCCTACAGTCGTAGAGCCATGGTCATCCTAACAGAAGATGACTCGCTTTCATCGGCACGACATCGCAAGTAACCGAATCCTTATATTTTCCAATAGTAAAATTGATGGTTACTTGTTTGGTCACCTTAATGTCATCCCTATCATCCAACCATCTAACCTTATATGGTTTAGGGTGGTTTGTCGACTCCAATCCAAGCTTGCTAACCATATCTTGGGAAGCTACATTAACGCAACTTCCACTATCTATAATCACCGAACATACTTTATCTTTGACTGCACATCTACTTTGAAAAATGTTTTCGCGTTGGCAGTCCTTCTCAACATTTTTAGAGACAAGGGATCTTCTAATCACCATTAAAAGTGGTCCATCTTGAGTAGCACACTCATCCGACTCGTGCTCGCTCTCGTCATTTACCTCTTCTCCTACTTCCTTATCGAGGTATTGACCCTCATCGTTCTCACTTTCCCATTCTCCGGTCGATTCCTTTATAACCATCACTCGACGGTTCGAACATTCATTCGCGTAATGTCCCTTGCCTAAACACTTGTAGCATTGGACATCACGGGCCCTTTGTCCTTTAGGGGTGATCGCTTGATTTTTATCCGTAGGAGGGGGCTTGTTTGGGTTGAAGGGGGCTTTGGGTGGCCAATTACGGTTAACCGGCCTTTTCTCTTCGTTTTTCCATGGTGGTTTAGGCTTGTCTTGTTCCAAATGCCTAGGTGGAAATTTAGTTGGAAAATTGGTTTTACGCTTTCTTTTGAGTTGCCTTTCCACCGTGAGGGCAAGTTGAATGACCATGTCCATGGTTTGCAATTGTTGTACTTCAACCGTGTCTCCAATATCGCGGTTAGGACCTCGAATGAATCTCGCAATGAGTTCCTCTTGGGTTCATCAATAGCACAACGCATATTGAGAGTCTCGAATTCCGTGATATACTCATCGACAAAGAGGGAATTTTGTCTAAGGTTGTGAAGTTGGTGGAAGAGTTCGTGCTTGTAGTGTCGGGGAACGAACCTTTTGTGCATTTCCTCTTTCATGGAATTTCACGTTGAGACGGGGTATCCTAGTGTATGCATCCTTTGGGTTTTAAGGTTGGACCACCATAATGCGGCGTGGCCTGTTAATTCAAGAGAGGCGAGTTGAATTTTAACTCACTCGGAATAGTCATGACACTCAAAGATTCTCTCTACCTTATCAATCCAATCAAGATACGTGTTTCCATCACATGTCCCATTGAAAGGGGGAATTGTCATCTTGACATTACGGAGGTCGTCGTTGTCCCTACGACGATTAGGTCGGTACTCCTCATCATCTTCCGTCCAAATATCATCCTCCGAATTAAAAGGACGTGTAACACCCCTAATACCGTACCCATTTACCCGTATAAATTTTTCATTTTATTTTACACTTTATCCCTATACCTTAAATAAACTTTACGTGGAATATAAACTGAAGTTGAAACCAGAACTGAAATCGGAATTAAAGTTCGTTTGGTAAATCGTTTAAAACATAAACTAATTTAATTTAATAAAACTTAAAACATTTAAAAATATAAATTAAAGTAGAAAACAGTCGGACAAACAATTAAAATTATTTAAAACAGTAAGCAGTTCACAGAGGGGCAAAATCGGAAAGAAAACGGAGGGAGAAGGGGCAGCGACTGATCGCTGTAGGCGCTGCACATTGCAGCGCCCGATCGCTGCAATGTGCAGCGCCCAGTCGCTGCACTTTGCAGCGACCGTTTTCTCTTTTCCTTCTCTCTGGAATCCGAGATTCCAGAGAGCGATCTTCTACTTCATTTCCCTACTTTTACAAGTGCTCTCTGGAAATTCCAGAGAGCAGAACATCACCCTGCTCCTTTTAGCATTTTCCAATTCCACCACTAATCACCATCAATTTATCATTTAAATTTAACTAATACGTGTTCTAACTCAATCAATTTGCAGCAGACTTTGCGAAGTCCAACTGCGTGGATAGCTCTAAAAATCGAACCTATCCGTAACAACCTAAACCAGTCAAACATTTTCAAAACATTCAGTAAACAGTTTAAACCAAAGTGTTTTACATACAATTACCAAAATGTTATCTAACCTCCATCCAGAACCAAGCACCCTAATATGTTCTATACAGTTTATCATCAATCCAAAAATGTCTCAAAAACCCCCAAAACCTTTAAGTACATTCCCCACAGGTCAAAACGCGCCTCGACTGCTTAGCGCACTCCCACGGCCATCATCCATCAACTGCACCCTACGTCAGGAGGAAGAACGTCGTCCTCACCTGGCTCAATATCTCCTAAAACGTCACCTACACCATACAGACACATATGAGATATTGAAATCTCAATAAGCTACTTAAATGCAGATGCGTGCGTGCGTATGCCATTCAGAAAACATGCAGATTTCAGATTCATATACAGATACAGATTCATTACATCGCAGACAGATTGTTACCGAGATATCAACCCTATAAATGGAAAGGATACATCCCGCGGTCGGACTACCACTTTCGATTTAGAGGAGGGGGGTACATGCTCACAAACCCTACAGCCATGCCTGAGCCCCATCTCGCGTAACCAGATACAGATTACGTAGATTAATTACAGATGTTCATTTCTTTTCTTAAAACGCGTGCAGAAATTCGTTTTCATGACATTTGAAATACGTGATGCATGAACAGATATAGACAGAAAGTAAACAATCAACATATATACCATCAAGACCAAAATAGAGTAACCTATAAACAATTTAAACCTAACTACCCAACTGAAAGCGATTTAAAGCAAACAATTCCTTAGGGATCCTCGATACGACATCGAAGTATGGTGTAGACCGATTGGTCAGAGTAAGTCACGGAGACTTACCTGGAGCGCGCTGAATCTCAAGCTTCGTCCACGGGAGTCGTGTGTCTAAGACAAAAACACGATATTCGTCGTTAAAACCAATTTAAACTATTAACGTCCAAATTTCAAACCTTAACTAAAGAACTTTTCCTAAATTCTAACTTAGCTAATCGAAGTATTTAGAACGTTATTAAATGCTCGAATACTTGAAATTCCAATGACGAGTTATTTCCGAAAACTCGAAAATTCACAAATTTATACTTTTTCACAAATTGGTTTATTTTCGTCCAATAACGTCCGATACGTTCAATATATATCTAATCACGGCTAACCTATTAATTACGAACCCTAATTCACATTTTTAACGAAAATCGATCGAAACCCTAATTAACTAAATCTCCGTAAAACTCGAAATAAACGCTCAAAGACCGAAGCTGCATACCTAGGATAGCGAGAGGAGGAGAAACCGTGAAGAAATCGGAACGAACGGAGGTCGGACGGAGGTCGGATCGTCGATCGGCGTCGGCGGCCGAGAGAGAAGTTTCTTCTCTGTTCGTGAACGCCAGAGAGAAGAAGAAAACGTGAGGGAAAAAAGAGAATTGTAATGTTATATTAAATTGGTTTTGCAAATTACCATTTTGCCCTTCTCACTTAATTCTATTCGTTTCGTCGTTCGTTTCGTTAATCGTCCAACGATTCGGATTCTCAAAAATTCCATATTTTGCCAACAACTCATAATTATCACCAGGGCTTTATTAAAACTGTCCGTTCGCAAAACGGACCTCGTTTACTATTTTTACTAAAACGTCATTTTCATTACGATAAAGGTAATTACTCGGAATATAGCGTTATAACTCCGAAAGTTCTCCAAATTTCCCTAAAATTCTTATTATTCGTTAGGGTCGTAATGAAGCTTTCCGTTTGCAAAACCGACTTGATTTGACATATTTACCAAAAATGCCTTTATATAATAAAATATTGAATAATATATTAATTCCAAAAATCCGTACAGGCCGGATATTACAGGACGTGGTCTTCTTCTTTGGGGTTCAGCCTATTCCTCTTCCTCTATGGGTGGTTGAAAAGGTGCTCTACGCCTAGGGCGCTCGGGAATAATCCTAGAGGAGGTCTCTTGAGAAGGGACGCGTTCATGGAATTTGCTACGAGGAGGGTTGTTCAGCATTGTTTGGACTTGTTGGGCGAGGCTATTAACTATGTTTAATAAGGCATTAATTTGTCCTTGCATGCCTCCTTGAGAGCTAGTCTCTCCTTCGTGACGTGTGCTTTCGGGTGAGGGAGTATCCCTAGTTCGATTCGATTCAAGGTGTGGTGTGTCACGATTAATTCCACTTCGATTAGTCATAGTTAAGTGTTTTAATTTTAAGTTTGAATTCTTGTCTAAAATAATATTCCTAAATTAGTGAGATGCTTATCTTCTTAATGTCTTAGGAAATTTTAGGCTCTAAGGAATAATCTTAGTTAAGACAAAATGAAAATAGGGATCATGCTAATTAATTAAACAACTCAAGATAGCATGCTGAAATTTCAATCCGAATATAGCAGAATTTTGAATGTAATGTCTAGCTCTAATTTGCTAAATTAATTCATGTTTTTGCCACAATCTTGCTAGCCAATTTCGTGCATTCACTTAACAGCATATATTAGGCAATTTTATGAGCTAAACATGAGAAACATTTAGAAAAATGATAGACAAATTTCAAGCTTAACAAAAGGCACAAAATCGATGTGATAATTTCAACAATAATCCTATTTTTGATAGCAATAGTTCTAAGCCGAATTGAAGCACCAAAATTTCCAGAAATTTTATATATATATTGGACAATATTTAGATGCTAAAACATGAGATAAATGATAATAAGGAATGCTAAAGAAACCGAGGCCAAAGATGCAATAAACCGAGGATAAGAAGAAGTAAAAACGTGAAGACTATTCAACCAAAGATAAACTGGTTTGCAATTTTTCTTTAGGCCGATTTCATGCTTGCTTTTCCACAATATTTTCGGCAAAGTTTTGGCTTAGATTCAGATGAAGATAATGATTCAAAATAAAGCAAATATAAAGGGGAAAACCGTGGCAATAAAATGAAGAGAAACCGAGAACTAAGGAGATGAAACTAAGAGATTTTGTAAGCTTTACCTTGTCCGTCTTTTGTAGAATTGTCCACCATATTTTTCCACATTTAAATAAGCATTAGATAGTAATATTAATGGCAACAATAGTAAAAGTTAGATTAGCACAAAGTTAGCTCAAAGTTAGAACAATGATATAAGGAAAATAATGCGGAAAAATAAAAGAGTCGCTATCCCGGTTTTGTGCTATATTTTGGCTAAAGCCAAATGCAACTAAAACACATTGGGAAGCCTTGTGGCTTTGATACCACTTGACACGGGGTCCCTTAGAAAAAGGGGCCCGTGTACAACCCACAAATAATCAAGAAGTGTGCTCGGTTATGTGTATGTGAAGATATTGAAATAAAAGAAGGAAAAAACTAAAATAAAATGCAAGAAAATAACACTAAGCTACAATGATATGGCCGAATATAATATGGTGATTAATAGTGAGAAAATATAAGAGAAATAAGAAGAAGAAGATGTTAGGGATGAATAGAAAATGAAATGCACTAAGAATAAGAAAATGACATAAAATAAAAGTGAGTGTGTGGATATTATGGAGCTGAAATTTAAAGGTGGATTTGTGTGCAAGGTGAAGACAATAAAAATAAAGAAATACCCTTGGAGGTTCCTTGGAGCGATCTTACGGGTTATGCTCAAGGATAAACGTTTTCCAGGAAGAAAACGACCATCGTAAGCTAGGGATTTTCGTCCTCAATCCAACTCCCAATGGAGAAGGTGAGGGAATGTATAAGAGCTAACCTAGCAACCCAAGCTAGGCTAGCAATGGAGGCCAACTCCTCTTGGTTCAAAGAACCAAGGAAAAATCACCAAAATAATTTGGGAGATTTAGGGAAATAATAGTATATTGATTTGGCAAAAAGTCCTTTTACAAACACCAATGCTATGCTTAAATAGAAATTCCTAGGGTGGATGATTAGGGTTTCCATAAGGATGAATGAATGGTGGCCCTTGGATGAAAAAAAAGGATGGATGGATGGCTAAGATCAAGGCAAACAAGCACACATCCAAGGGAGGAGATGAATGCCATGCCTAAATGAATCAATGGAGAGAATCTTGTCACGTCATCAATCCATGAGGCCACTATCATTATACTTGCAAAATCCATACCTTAAAGTTGGGCTCTCCTTTGGGCCAAGGCTTGATTTGAGTCCATTTTGTTGAAGTAGCTTTCTCCTTTGTGGGCTAAGTCTTCAACCCATCATCCACCAACATACATCTACTCCTAACCACACAATCTAATGCATGAAATGCAAAATATAAAATCCTTACAATAAAGGCGAATGTATGCCGTTGAGTTTTAAAAATTAAAATTACAAATTAAGGCCCGGGAAGACAAATTCCCATAGAGCTGCAAGGAAGCTCCGAATGAATGCTCCAATGAATGACATGATAAGGCTTCTCCACATCCTCTGATGTCGGCTCCCAAGTGAAGTCCATGATGTGATCCAAACCTGCAAAAAGAGACAATTCATTAGAACATTGATTGAGTAAATTTTGTGCCCGAGTTTGTGATCTCGTGACAAGCCTCTGAGGCATGTCACACTCTAACCAAGTGATGTTTGATAGTGTCGTGTTGGTAGGAGACAAGAATTTACCTGCTGATCTCATTATTATGGATATAATGGGATTTGATGTAATCTTAGGAATGGATTGGTTGTTCAAACATTATGCCACAATCGATTGTAGGACTAAAATTGTTAGTTTTCAACCCCCTGGTGGTTTGAAGCATATCTTCCAAGCTTTGATGAAGAGTAAGGGAATGTCTGTTATGACTTCTATCAACGCTAGACCCTCTTCATGCAGAGAGTATTTATGCTTTCTAGCCAGCGTTATAGACACACAACTTGTAGGAAAAGCAGGTCCTCAAAATGTCTTAGTTGTCCAAGACTTTCCAGAAGTATTTTTAGATGACCTTCCTGGCTTACCGCCAGATAGGGAAATTGAATTTGTTGTAGATGTTTACCCGGGCGCTGAGCCTGTATCTAAGAACCCCTATAGATTAGCACCTACGGAGCTTAAGGAACTAAAGAAACAGTCGGAGGAATTATTGGATAAAGGGTTCATACACCCAAGCTTTTCACCGTGGGGTGCACCTGTTCTTTTTGTCAAAAAGAAGGATGGATCAATGCGTATGTGCATTGATTATCGGGAATTGAATAAGTTAACTATCAAGAACAAGTATCCATTGCCAATGATTGATGATTTGTTCGACCAGCTTAAGGGTGCGTGTGTTTTCTCTAAGATTGACTTAAGGTCCGGTTATTACCAATTGAAAGTCAAATCAGAAAATATTCCTAAGACTGCCTTTCGCACAAGGTATGAACATTATGAGTTTTTGGTTATGTCTTTTGGATTGACAAATGCACCAGCAGCATTCATGGATCTTATGAATAGGGTGTTTCATGAGTATTTGGATAAGTTTGTCATAGTATTTATTGATGATATACTAATCTATCCACATACTAAGGAGGAGCATACAAGACATTTGAACTTGGTATTGGGAGTACTAAGGCAACATCAACTTTATGCTAAGTTTTTCAAGTGTGAGTTTTGGTTGGACAGAGTTCACTTTCTTGGTCATGTGATCTCGGGTGATGGAATATCTGTTGATCCAGCCAAGGTTCAAGCAGTTAAGGAATAGCCCCAACCCAAGAATGCCACTGATATTGTAACGACCCCGACCAGGAGCCGCCACGTGTTCATGACCTTTCATAAATCATCTAATCTTTTCTACTTCTTTTTCTTCTTTATTTCCCATCCCCCTTTTTAAACAAAGGACTCACTCCTAGACTGATAACAGAGACGTAATGACGTCAAAGGAACAGGACTCTCTCGTAACTCGATCCTCCTTTTCTACTGTTGGCTAGAATTTTCACAGAGTTGAGAGACTAAGCTCGGACATGAACTTCGTAACGTAATCGGGCAGGGAAGAGATGTCCCAGACTACTCGACATAATTCAAGTCGGGTTACAGAAGTTTGCATGGATTTACACGTTCAGTAGAAACATCTACCGATATGCACGTGCTTCCCTCGTGGATGCCTAAAACAAAATCCGGTAGAGGACATCTACCGGTGGACACGTGCAGCTCATGTGATCATAAAAACATCATCCGGTCATCACGTGCATTACGCGTGGCTCACTTATCATCGCCTACAGAGGACGTCTTCCGGTGAGCACGAGTCAAACACGTGACTCTTTAAACTCTCATCCGGTCACTAGGCGACAAAAACATCGTACAGTGGCATCCACCGGTCACTAAACGACAGACAAACATGTACGTCATCCGGAAGAGAAATACACTTCGTCTACCGGTCACTAAACGACAGAATAGCTCCCTTCTTATCCGGTGTTAAAACACCTACATCACCCGGTAGTGGACCTCTACCGGTCACTAGACGACAAAATATCCCAAAATCCTCAAACAACTCATACAGAAGGTAGAGTAATAACTTCTCTAAACTCCATACATTCTTACATATAAACCTAACAGGTATAATCCATAGACTCAACCGGATCATTTAAAGCGGAAAACTTAATCAACAGATCGTTTAATAATCCTCAAAATCGTTCCCAGATTCATTAATTAAACTAGACAATCTCAAGATCCAACGTTTTGAAATAACCTTATCCTACTTAAACTGTCATATTCATTATCATAATAGGAATCATAAAACGTTAACCAGGGGTCGTAATCGCCCGCCAGCCACAGACTTTCACCTTGGGTACCTTCCAGCAGCCAATCCTAAACATCCTCATTGATTTTGAAATCCTCACCTGAATGCTCTTCACCTACATCATAAGGTGTAACTGTAAGCCTAAGGCTTAGTAAGGAATGCAATACTATCACGAGTGCATGAATGCGTAAACCAGAGAAAAACATGGTCATGAGTCTTTTCTTGTTCATAATCATTGTTCCATATTCATCATTCATATCATAGTTCATATCGCTGAACCATATTCATCATTCATATCATAGTTCATATCGCTGAACCATATTCATCATTCATATCATAGTTCATATCGTTGAATCATGTTCATCATTCATATCATTGTTCATGTTGTGTGGGATGAGAGAGGATTTGTGCCGATAAAGGGGGTTCGACAGTGTGTTTGATCATGGTCCCTACTGCGGGTCGTATTCATATGTCCTACTGCGGACTGTGACATACGCCGAACCGCCCCCAACGCTCACTCAACCACGTTGTAGGGATTTTATCATCTTATCTTGTTCATGAGAAAACATGTTTTTGAAACATTTTCGTGTGCATAAAAAATTGATAATGCATGAGCATGGGATTCTTTAACTCATCCTAGCTATAAGTAGGGGTGGGCAGGACCGGACTGCGGACCGAGAACTGGACCGGACCGTCGGTTTCGGTCCGGTTTTGGTTCCACCTCCCAGGACCGCGGTCCGGTCCTCGGTCCGGTCCTCGGTCCATACCTCCCAGGACCGTTGATTTTCGGTCCGGTCCTCGGTCCATGACCCTAATTCCCGAAAAACCGGGACCGGACCGAGGCTAACAAAACTCAGTTTTTTAAACTAAACCCTGGCCGGTTTCCAGAGGTTAATAAAAAGTGATTAATAAAAAGTGTTTTTTTAAATTAAAACACTTCACTTTCTTCCAGTTTCCAATTTCTAGAATCGCAGTCCCCGACCCTAGCGAGCTCACTGACGGAGTGACGGCCGACTTGCGAAGTGCGAACACCGGCGACACCGACCCTGATTCCCGACATTCCTACTCTGCCAACCTCGACCCCGAAAGCGAACGCCCGACCCCGACCTCGTCCCCGATCCCGAACCCCTTGCTCCGTGTCTGTTCTCCCTGCTCGATTCTCGTTCGCGCTCGGCTGTCTTTGGATTCGCGCTCCGGTCATCTTCAGAATCGTCATCTGGTATGTCTCGGCTCTTTCTTCAGAATCTTCATCTGGTATCGTCTCGGCATAGACTGAAAATCAAGATTTGGGTAGATTACTGTGTTTTGATTGATTTTGTTGTTGAAAAATAGAGAGATCTATGAAAAATTTGATTGCAGGAAAAATTAAATAGTTGGGAGGAACCGGGACCGGACCGGGACTGGACCGAAATTTTTGGTTCGGTCCAGGTTCGGTCCAGGTTCCTCCCATGGCCGGTTCAGGTCCTTAAAATTTTTTTCCCGAAAGTTTGGTCCGGTTTCGGTCCGGGCTCGAAACCGGACCGACCCGGACCATGCCCACCCCTAGCTATAAGACAGAACATTCATCCAGTGTGAAAACTTATCATCGAACTAATCATCAACATAAATGCAAGACAGTAACATGAAAGAACTACTGATTATCGTATGAGTTTCTAGCTAGCATCCTTTGATGTAGGGTCCTATTGACCGGGAAACCTATACATTCACTTACCTGGTCTCCTTAGCACTTTGAGCTCTTTCTCTTCAAACTTCTTCACCTAAACATTCACATTGCAGTAGTTAAAACAAAGTCCTAAAAATTCTAATCCTCAAGTCATCCTAGGGTCTAATAGACAAAGTCATTCCGAATCCTTAGTCTAACGCTTTGTGAAAATCTGAAATCCAAGAACTGAAATAGACAGATTCGACTATTGGTTACACAGGGTTGATTGTTCTTTAAGTGTCCAAAACTGATTCGGAATGACATTACCACTCTCAGATTAACAATGAACTATATTATTACCCTGTTGTTTAGAGATTTGAGCTACAGGTTTAAGCTGAAAACAGAGCTAAACGATTAACTGATAACTACATTGCCTAACTCATACCTCGAGCGTAGAGTATGCGAGAAATGGCAAGGAAATCGATTGTCGGAAGGGAAATTTCCAGCTGACAGAGAGCGGGAGCTTGGGAGAGAAGAAATCGCCGAGAATGGAGGATGTCGGCTACAGTGGGTTAATGAGGTTTGAATCCTTTTCATTTTCTTTAAATAATGACCTCAATCATCCATTATTACAACATTGCCACTCAACCTAGTTAAAATCCACATATAATTAATTAAACTTGTCATAAAAATTCTAAACCGCGAAGATTAAATATTCATGACCGTTAATACAGTTAGGAAAATTACCTAGTCGTAACTCGGGTGTTACAGATATTCAGAGTTTCCTTAGATTGGCAGGATATTACAGGAAATTTATCGAAGGATTCTCGAAGATTGCAACACACCTCACTCGGTTAACAAGGAAAAACATTAAGTATGCTTGGACAGAGGAATGTGAAACCAGTTTCCAGACCTTGAAACTGAAATTGACCAATGCCCCTACCCTATATTGACACTACCCGATGAGAATGGAAAGTTTAGCATTTATTGTGATGCTTCCAAGGTTGGTCTTGGTTGTGTGTTGATGCAAGATGGAAAAGTAATAACCTATGCTTCTAGACAGTTGAAAACACACGAGAAGAATTACCATACACACGACTTAGAATTAGCTGAAGTAGTTTTTACACTAAAGATTTGGAGGCATTACTTGTATGGACAGTCTTGTGAGACATTTTCGGACCATAAAAGTCTGAAGTATATTTTCACACAGAAAGAATTAAATATGAGGCAACGTAGATGGTTGGAGTTCGTCAAGGACGATGACATTGAGATTAAATATCACCCCGGCAAGGCGAATGTAGTGGCTGATGCATTGAGTAGAGTGACGACTTCAGCCTCTGCATTGATTCTTGACATACCGATAACCTTAGAGACTGAATTACAAGGATTTAACCTTGAGGTAGTGTCCAGTGTGTCAGCTATGCTTTCTGTCATTTCCTTGAGGCCTACTATTTTGGAGAAAATAAAGGAAGCTCAAGTGGATGATGTGGAATGCGATAAGTATAGGTCATTCGTGAATTCTACTGATAAATCGGATTTTAACCATTCTGTTGATGGAATTCTCAAGTTTTGAAATAGATGGTTTGTTCCGGCCAATAAAGAACTCCGAGAAGAGATCCTTTCAGAAGCTCATTCTTCTAGATTCTCTATTCATCCTGGAAGTACAAAAATGTACAGAGACCTTAAGCAACATTATTGGTGGCCAAGTATGAAAAGAAGTGTGGCAGAGTATGTAGGATCGTGTCTTGTTTGCCAGCGTGATAAAGCTGAACATCAGAGACCTGCAGGAACATTACAACCTTTTCCAATTCCTGAATGGAAATTGGAGCAAATAACGATGGATTTTGTGGTAAGATTGCCTAGGACAACAAAAGGACATGATGCAATTTGGGTCATTGTGGATCATCTAACCAAATCTGCCCATTTTCTGCCTATAAAGATAACATACTAGTTGGATCAGCTTGCTGAGTTATATGTGCAAGAGATTGTTAGACTGCATGGGGTTCCAAGCACTAAAGTTTCAGACCGAGCCTCTAGATTTACATCTAAGTTCTGGAAGAGTTTACACAAGGCTATGGGTACGCAGCTTAATTTCAGTACAGCTTTTCAGCCTCAAACAGATGGACAATCCGAGAGAACTATTCAGACCTTAGAAGATATGCTTCGTGCATGCATATTAGATTTTCAAGGATCTTGGAGTAAATTATTATCATTGGTGGAGTTTTCTTATAATAACAATTTCCAGGCAACTATCGGCATGGCACCGTATGAAGCATTGTATGGACGAAAATGTAGATCTCCCTTGTACTGGGATGAAGTTGGTGAAGTACGTTTGATTGGTCCTGACATTGTGCAACAGACCGTGGAGAAGATTGCCCTCATCCGACAGAGAATCTTGACAGCTCAGTGTCGACAGAAGAGTTATGCTGATTGTAGACATAAAGAATTGGAGTTTGAGGTAGGTAATGAAGTTTTTCTTAAGGTATCACCACTCAAAGGAGTTGTGAGATTTGGAAAGAGAGACAAGTTGAACCCCAGTTATATTGGACCTTTCTCGATCGTGAAAAGGATTGGAAAGACAGCATATGAGTTACAATTGCCAGCCTCTATGGAAAGGATTCACAATGTGTTCCATGTTTCGATGCTAAAGAAGTGCTTGAGAAATCCATCTTAGATTTTGGAACAGCAGAGTACTGAAGTTCATCCCACTCTTAATTATGTGGAGAAACCAGTAAGGATTCTAGACTATGCTATGAAGGCGTTACGCAACAAAGAAGTCCCACTGGTAAAAGTCTTATGACACAGCCAGAACATAGAGGAAACAACCTGGGAGCGCCAGCAGGATATGATGGACCAATATCCAGAATTATTCAGGTAACAAATTTTGAGGACAAAATTCTTTTAAGGAGGGTAGACTGTAACACCCGGTTTCATTGAACCAATTTACTGAACCAACTTGTAGTGTACGTTTTATGGATAAAATTGTGAGAATTAGTGATTAGGTTAATAAATGACTAAATAATGGCATAATGGTAAATAGAGAATTATAGTGATAACCTATTTAAGGAAAGAGGTTTTGTGATTAATGCACTGTAGCCGCTACTATTTTCCATACTCTCTCTCTCTGTATTCAGCCAAAGCTCAGCAGAGCTCTCCAGGGGATTCCCTCTCCGATTTTCTCCAAACTAGGTGAGTCTACTTCGATTTCGTGCTACATTGTAACTAGTGATGGTAGAGAGGAGTATAGATGTGAGCTTTGGTGAATGCTGTAGGTGGGAGTTAGTTTCGATTTTGTGGTAAATCAGGAATGCACCATGTATAGGACTCCCAAACTAGATTCCTTAGATTTCTGGATAGATTAGAATAAGGTTTAGTAAAAATCTAATTGATATTCTGTTTATGACTTAGCTGAGCAAAACTTCCGAAGTAGTTTGAAACCAAGCATTTCCAAGAAGCCAGGTAAGTGGAGTATGCATGAGCCTTCGGGCCTACATCACAAAACAGTAGGATTATTGATGGGTAACGACCTGAAAATGAGCGAGTTATCACCCAAATAGTAAGGGTTGCTCACCGGTCGGCTAACCTGAGAGCAATAAAATATATAAACAGAAACGGAAGCATTAAAATGTTCGAATGGAAACGATTTCTTCAGAGAAAATGAAGCTAAGATGTAGAAGATGAAGTTCGTATGAAGTGTTAAAAATATTCAGTAAAAAAAATGGAAGAAAAAATGTTGAAGCCTTGAACCGGCCGATAGAGGTATGGAAGACCTCTCGGCTAATGTTTCTTCCAAGAGAAGAAAATCGGTCTTTGGGTATGGTTTTACCTTCATCTTATGGATCCAACCTCAAGGAGGTGGGGAAGAGGGAAGGGTAAGAATTTACAAGCCACCACAAGCTTGTAAATAATGGAGGTTCTCTCCAATCGGTTTAAGCAAATCGATACTTACCTTGGGCACCAACCCTTGGTGGGATTTCCAATGGCACCAACCCTTGGAAGAAGACTTTCTCTAGACACTAGTCTAAATGAAATACCTCAATTGTATTAAGTTTGGCAAAAGACCCATACAATGGCCAAGTGTGAAGCTTAAATAGAGATCCTAGGGTAGCTAGGGTTTTGTAAGTTTGAATGTGAACCGTTGGATGAGTGTGATGATGGGTGGCCAAGATTATTTGTGCTTGTACTTCATCCAATGGTGAGGCTTCCTCCCTTACAAATATCATCAAGCATCCTCCTTGTGCCACATCATCAATCCTTGTGAGCACTACCTCTTGTCCTTGCTTCTTCATCCAATGGTGAGGCTTCCTCCCTTACAAATGTCATCAAGTGCTTTCCTTGTGCCACGTCATCAATCCTTATGTCCACTACCAATTGTTCTTTGTGTGCTTCTTCTCAATTTTGTCTTCTAATGGGTTGGGCCTCCCACATCAAGATGATTCACTTTAACCCAAATTAGCTACCCACCATACAACTCTAAGGGCTAATGGTTTTTGCCACAACATAAAATAAAACTAATGTTTGTTTAAAGAAAACCAACATAAAATAAATTACAAGATTTGTCTCCGGGAAGACAAATTCCCGCTTCTGCTAATCCAGCTGATTCTTTTCATCTCGTGCATCCCAAGAGGTTAAGTGATGAGGTTGATCATTGCCATGTGAATTGGGCTTCCGCTCCAAGCCTTCATTGAGTCCATTACCTGCAAAAGAAATAAAGTCAAGTAGTATGAGCTTTGGATATGGATTGGGCCTTAGTCTTGGATTGGGCTTTTGGGCCTATTGGCACATCATCCTCCCCAACTAATTTAGGATTTGTCCTCAAATCCCTTTCTTGGGTCACCTCGATGTTAATCTCCAAATATCTATTAAAAGATATTGGTATACCATTATCAAAGTTGAATCTTCTAGGTGGTTGCTTATGATTCTTATCCACCAAGAAATGTCCACAACTATTGGGTTTGACTCATTAAATAACTCGCTATCAAGAAAAATAGTGAGTCATTGAGCATAATAATGAGAAGTTGTAATCCGTTAAGCCACCAATAATGATTTTGAGCAAAACATTCCAAGATTGCCTTAAATATGTGTCGACTCTTCTTCGGCTCAAGTAAGATAAATTGTGTATAAGTATCACAAATTTTGACATTTCCCAACTTATACTCCGAACTTCCCAAAGTCAAGGTTACTCTTAAGGATTCTAAATGATGTGGTATTGAGGTTTCATCATAATATGGATCCTTGAGTAATAAACCTTCAAAATCTATAGGTTTGTTAATAATTTTGTGAATGTTTGGTTTCATCAATGGAAAGGGTTCTTCTTCTAGTTGGTGTTGATCCTCAAAATTTTCAATAAGGTTGAATTCAACTCCTTCATCTTTTTGATCATTCCACTCAAATAGTGGATTGTTTGCAAAATAGAACTTTCTCTCTTTGATCTCTTCATTCTCATCCTCACTTGAGGATTCTTCATCGGATGCATCATCCTCGTTCTCTTCATATTCATTATCACTTGAAGATTCTTCCTCTAGCAAGGTGTTTCTTATTTGGTCTTTAGTCATTAAAAGATTTGATTTTCCCCTTTTCCTTGTAGCATTATCTTTAGCAACTTGTTCCGGAGTCAAAGGTACTAACGTAATGTTCCTTCCACAAAACTTGAGTGAATAGTAGTTTGAGACTCCATCATGTATGGCCCTTCGATCGTATTGCCATGGTCGTCCTAATATTAGGTGACTTACACTCATGGGCTGTAACGCCCCCGAACCCACCTTGGCTCGGAGCGCTACTTGCTAATCAATCTCACGTTAAAACTGACTCCCAAATGTAAAAGGAAACGAACACATCTGAATTTAAAACTAAACTCCCGAAACTCTCTTGAATCGTACCTAACCGCCTAGACTCACCAAATCCCTTACCCCTAACCTTTTAGCACCACGGCGTCCTTCCCGAAAATTTCGGCAAAGTAACGCCTGAAAATGGCGCCTCCAAAATGCTAGGTACCTGCACACAAACCAATTCTCAACCAGAATATTCTTCCTCAACTATCCACTCAACAATCCTACATATAAAAACCTCCAAACAACAGTAAATAGGAGACTATAAAATACTAACATTTCCTAACTAGCAAAACATCACCCGACACATAGCTATCTCATAACTGTCAACCAAAAACTTTACGCATTTCCAACAATTCCACAGACAAACATTTACAATACTATTAAAATACAAAGCCCACACTCCCGAAGACCATGGTCGAGGCGCCCCGACAACTGCCTGCACCGGCATGCCCCGTACTTCTCCGACGGCTCCCAAGTCATGGCTCACTCGCTCAGCTCACCTGAAACCGCATCGTTACCTACACCACAGAACACACACGCACACGTAAGCTTACGCTTAGCAAGTAGGGGATAACAATTATAGACAAGTACAATGCACACACAACAACCCTAACACAACAACACAAACACCCCAAGGCAACTCAACAAATCGTCTCAACACAACACGGCCATACCGATCAATGAACCTCGTTCATTATCAACTCACTGGTAGACACCTCCCGAACTGTCATACTTTCAGACACTAATTCGCGACGAGGTGATTCAACCAGACGCCTCCCGAACTGTCATACTTTCAGACACTAATTCGCGACGAGGTGATTCAACCAGACGCCTCCCGAACTGTCATACTTTCAGACACTAATTCGCGACGAGGCGACTCAACCAGACACCTCCCGAACTGTCATACTTTCTGTAGCACCCGGTTTCAATAAATCAAAATAAGTTATTAAACGGTGGTATATAATTTTTATGGTTAAAATTTAGTGAAATGTTGATTAGGTTGTAAATGACTAGGCAGGGGCAAGATGGTAATTGCGAATTTATATTGTGGATAAGGTATTTAAGGAAAGGTTTAGTGAGGTTTAGCCGCCACTGTTTTATTACTCTTACCTCTCAGCTCAAGCAGACTACCTCTGGGCGATTTCCCCTCCGGTTTTCCCCAACCAAGGTGAGTTTTGAATCAACTACTTGCCGTTCTAGTGCTAGGGTAGCTAAAGGATTGAAATGTATGTATCTTCGATAAGCTGCGGGTGAGAGATTTGGGTTTTGGGGTTTAGTGATGTATCGGGAATGCTTAATCAGTAGAGCCCCAAACTGGCTTCCTTAGACTTCAGTAGTTAGATAAAGTTTAGTGGAGATCTAATCCATAATCTGTCAATGGTTTTAGGTGAGCAGATTTTTGGAGTAGCATATAGCCGAGCGATTTCCAGGAGCCAGGTAAGTAAAGTAATGTGTGAGCCTTCGGGCCTACATCACAAAACAGTAGGTTTATGCATGTTTGAGTGTTTCTTTTCTTTATGTCATGCATTAAGTTTTTGAAGAATTACGAAAATGAATTTATGTGCAAGGTTATGATGAGTATGAATTGAATGAAACAGAGTAGCTGTTAAGGGAAGTAATCTGCCCCTTAACTGAGTAGAGGATTTATTACATTGGGAGAACCGATCCCACTCCCAAGGGAATTAAGGGATCTGTATTAGCTGTTAAGGGAAGTAATCCGCCCCTTAACTGAGTAGAGGATTTATTACATTGGGAGAACCGATCCCACTCCCAAGGGAACTTAGGGATCAGACCAGTTTATGAACTGATGCACAACTGAGTTGAGAAAATTAGAAACTGCATGATCAGGGTTTATGTTTCAGCATACATTTCATTAATGCTTTACTTGCTTAGCATTAGGCTAATAGATGAGTTTTGTGATGTAGGTGTTGAGGATACAGCAGGTGATTTCCCTGAGAGCATAACCGAGTAGATGAGGTTGGTGGAGCACGGCTGTGCAACAGGTCAGGCATCTGATGGGGCGGTTTGACTGGTGTCGTTGACTAACAAAGATTAATTGACAGTATTTCAAATTTATTATACTGAGCTTTCATGACAGTAGAAATTTTAATGTTTTGGAATTCGCTTTTGAGTTTCTTTTCTGATAACGATATTCTGTTGGGATTTCAAGATAGTACTTATGAGTTTCTAGTGACACAAAGGTTTGGATTGTCTCTGGTTAGTTTTAGCAAGAATGAGTTACTTGAAGTTTTCAAAAGTATTCTTAGTTTTCTCTGAATTTAGTATTCTGTTGGTTTATTACTGGATTTGCAAGTGAAGCGATTAGAGTTGTTGTTTTGCTCTCTATCGACAGATGATATCTGTCGGTAGATGTTGAGTAAATTTTAAATTCTATCGGAAGATGTCTTCAGAAAAGCCATCGGAAGATGTAAATTTTAAAGTCTATCAGTAGATGCTTTAAGGAGTTACGTGAGTAGCACGTGTCGGCAGATGTAGTCCATTCCATCGGAAGAGGGAGAAACCCGTTTGTCGTTTAGCGAATCGGAAGGTGTAGAGTAACCCGTTTGTCGTTTAGCGAATCGGAAGGCGTGGAGTCATATTGTTGTTATCGGAAGATGACGTGTGTTTGTCTATTGAGAGATGAAATTGCGCTGACTTCATCGGCAGATGAAGTTATGTTAACTTCATCGGCAGATGAAGTGGTGTGTGAAGTTACCATGATTTCATCGGCAGATGAAGTTGTGGGTGAAGTTGTGTAGACGTCATCGGCAGAAGCCTTTGGTTTTCTGCTTCTGCTCCTTCCGTTGACTAGTCGTCGGCAGACGAGTTCAACTCGTGACGTCATCGGCAGGAACCTCGTTCCGTTTCCTTCCGTTGACTTTGTCGTCGGCAGATGAATTCGACTTTTGTAATTCCTTGAGTAGTCCATCATTTAAAACCTTATTTTCTCTTGACCGAATACTTTAAACATTTCCATTAATCTTTCCAACAATATTTTCACAGCTAGTTAAATCCCCATTGTAGTTTTAAATAATTTTCCGCTGCAAAGTTTTCAAATGTTTTGAACGTTTAGAAAATGTCAAATTTTGAATGTCGAATGAAGTTTTAAATTTATTCGAAATTTCTTAGTTATGATCTTCAGATAACTCGGGGCGTTACACTTTCAGACACTAATTCGCGACGAGGTGACTTACACAAACACCTCCCGAAACTGTCATACTTTCAGACACTAATTCGCAACGAGGTGACTCACACAAACGCCTCCCGAAACTGTCATACTTTCAGACACTAATTCGCGACGAGGCGACTCATACAAACACCTCCCGAAACTGTCATACTTTCAGACACTAATTCGCGACGAGGTGACTCACACAAACACCTCCCAAAACTGTCATACTTTCAGACGCTAATTCGCGACGAGGTGACTCACACAAACACCTCCCGAAACTGTCATACTTTCAGACACTAATTCGCGACGAGGTGACTCACACAAACACCTCCCGAAACTGTCATACTTTCAGACACTAATTCGCGACGAGGTGACTCACACAAACACCTCCCGAAACTGTCATACTTTCAGACACTAATTCGCGACGAGGTGACTCACACAAACACCTCCCAAAACTGTCATACTTTCAGACACTAATTCGCGACGAGGTGACTCACACAAACACCAACAACAAGCAACCGCACAACCAAAACAATACAAGTCAACCACACAACCAAAACAATACAGGGCCACCATGCAACCCAACCATGCTTAACCAAAACAATACAAAGCAAAGCAACCAATTCACAATTCAAACCAAGTAAAGCAACCAACTAACAATTCAAACAAAGCAAAGCAATCACCCAACAACAATTCCCTATCGTTCCGTGGTATAGGCCCGAAGGCAAAACAAACGTCCTCTACTTACCTGGCGTCCTAGCCCGCTGAGAATTCTCGGTTCCCTCTCCACCTACAGCTCGACCTACGACAAATAGTCAAACTTCATTACAATCAATCCTACATTCCTCAATTACTCTCAAACTACTATTTCTAGCCTAATCCAACTAAAATCTAACTAAATGGGCCACCAATTTGGGTTCGGTAAAAACCGACCCGAACTTCAAACGCGCGTAACTTTCGCGTCGGATATCGGAATCAAACGATTCCAGCGGCCACGTACTCCTCTCCTAACCTATATTAATCTGCCAAAAGGAATTTTAAAACAAACGACCGTAACTAGGTCAAATACAGCAAAACCAGAATCTGCCCCTTTACCCGGAAAATCCCCCATTCCGATTTTCCATCAATTCTCCACCGATTCCTCACTAATCAACCACTCACATACCCAATTAGCATAAACTAACCTAAAATCGAAGTTCCAATTCAGAAAACCCGAAATCCCTAAATTGGAGCCCTTGGTTTTTAGCTCCTCCCGAGCTGCCCACTGCTCGGCATTCCTTGCCAACACCGAGCTCAGCAATTTGACGCCGAGAGCAACCAAAAACGGCCGGCGATTGGAGCTCTAGCAGCTCGTCGCCGTCGGCCCTAAATAGAACCGAAACAGGGGAGAAAAATCGGTCTAACCTGTCGGTTCGTGGGCGGAGAGAACCGGGCCCAGCTCTTCGCCGTCGTCTGGCCGGAAAGCGTCGGAAGTCACCGGCAAACGCCTCGCCGTCGCCGCCCTGCGTCTCCCCTGTTCTGCTCCCCTGCCTTCGGCGTCGGGCCCGAGCGTAAAATGGCTTCCTCGAAGCCATTTTGTGTTCTGTTTTTTTTTTATAAATTATATTAAATAAATAATAATAATAATAACAACATTAATAATTAACATTATCCTTTTTCCCTTCAAAAATTTCCGTTAAATCCCGTTCTTAAATTATAAATTTTCTTAAATTGACTTTCATCCCGTACCCAGCTTAAGTTCTCCATTTAGAATATTCGAACACCAATTAATTAATCAGTTAGTTTAACCAAATTTATTCCCTTCTCTTTTAAATTAAGTAAAACGACTATTTTATTATTCATTTATTTTGTCTCCAATTTTTCCTTAAAAAAACCCGGGTGTTACATGGGCACTACGTCACATATAACGGAATCTTTATAATTTCCAATGTTGAAATTTATGGCTACACGTTTAGTAACTTTGACATCATCTTTATCATTGAGCCATCTTAACTTGTATGAATGGGGATGAGCATTAGTCTCCAATGATAACTTTTCTACCAAATCTTGTGAAGCCACATTTGCACAGCTTCCTCCGTCGATTATCACAGAACACAATTTATCTTTGATCATGCATCGGGTGTGAAATAAGTTTTCTCGTTGACATGCTTCGCTAGTGTTCTTTGATATAAGGGTTCGTTGAACAACCATTAATAGAGTTCCCTCAGGCGCATGAATCATCTCATCGTCTTCACTCTCTACTACTTCTACTTCATTGACTTCACTCTTTTCGACTTCTCCGTCATCAACCTCACTTTCCAATTCCTCCATGATGCCATCTCGAATTACCATAGTACGTAAGTTCGGGCAATGAGCTTGAAAGTGACCCGTTCCAAGACACTTGAAACATTTCATGTTGCCGGGTTTTGGATTGTTGATATTATTCACATTAGGTTTACTAATAGAGTCTCTTGGAGGCCAATTACGATTAAATGACTTCTTGTCTTCGGTCTTTGTAGTAAACTCATGGTTTTTGGAGGTTTGAGGAGTGAATTTAATGGGGAAAATAGCCTTTTTCTTCCTCTTTAGTTGCCTCTCAATGGTGGTGGCCATTTGAGCAACTCTTTCCATTGAATCTAAGGCTTGTATTTCGACTAAGTCTCCAATCTCACGGTTCAATCCACGTATAAATCGAGCTATGACGTGATCTTCGGGTTCGTCCATGCCTCCTCGGATCTTTAGAGTTTCAAACTCCATAAGGTATTCATCGACGGTTTGACTTCCTTGTCGGAGGTTTTGCATTTGTAGGAAGATTTCTTGTCGATAATGGCTTGGCACAAATCTTCTTGTCATGTGTGCCTTCATAGTCCGCCAAGTTGCGATTGGTTTGTCTCTCGTTTGTGCTCTTTGGTTCTTTAGGTTGGCCCACCAAAGGGCAGCGTAACCCGTTAATTCAGCCGATACGAGCTTTACTTTTGATCTCTCTGAATAGTCGTAGTAATCGAATACTCTCTCGACTTTATCAGCCCAATCGAGGAATGTGCTCCCATCGCTTGCTCCATTAAATGGGGGAATTGTAATTTTGGCGTTCCTAAGCTCGTCATTATCTCTTCGCCTTGTAGGGGTATAGTCCTCATCTTCCTCGTCACCCCAATCAATATCATCCAACGATTCACGAGTTCGGTATCGTCTCCTCGGTTGGTCTCTTCTTCTCTCTTGTGGGGTTTCGTCGTTCCTCCTCCGTTGAGGGGAATTTTCATATCTCCTCCTTTCTTCATCCCTCCTTCGTATAGGCGATTCCACATTTCTTCTCCCTTGGGGAGATGCTTCATCCCTCTGTAGTCTCGGGGATTCATTATAACTTCTCCTTCGAGGAGATTCTTCATATCTTCTCATTGGAGGAGATCCTTCGTATCTTCTTGTTCTAGGGGATTCAAGGTCTCGTCGTCGTCGTGGGGAGTTATGGGGGGATTCCCTTATATTGTTGTTCCTCATTGATTCCTCGAATCTTAAATTCATGTTTTGAATTTGTTGGCTTAGGGTAATAAGGGCTTCATTTATCCCATTAATTTGTCCTTGCATACTCGACTCACCCTCCGGTTGGGTAAGAGCCATGGGATGTTGATTTGGGGTTTCCTTGCCCCTATTTTGTTCCCTTAAAGCTCCACTTCTTGTTTGCATCATACCCTAAATTTTAGGAAATGTAGTTAAATTAAGTGTGGTTCTAGTTTTGGAATTAAAGGAAACGTTAACACTTAATCTAAGTTTTAGGATATGGTTTCTTCCTTTTTTTTTTTTTTTACTACACTAAAAGGAAAAAAAAACAACTAAAACAACCTACAATTAGAAAATTAAACCAGAAGAAAACATTTTAAAGACTAGGCAATTGGATGATAAAATTAGGTGTGGTATTTTCTCACACTTTCCAAACTAGTTGATGTGTTAAAAACAGTTTTCTTGTTATTTTTAACCGATTTGCATGAAACGTTTCATAACATTTTTACGTGCAAGTTTAGTGATTTAATGTTCCATTTAGTCCACAAAACTTTAGTGATCAATGTTATGCCAAGTTGGTTAATTAAAGCTATCAACTACTTAGTGAAATGGAACCCTCAAATATCAATCAATTTATACTAATTAAAAAAAAACAGCTTTTAGTAACCATTGCAATATTCAATTACCAACACGTTTAAAGCTCAAGGTCATTAATTTATTGCATGTTACGTCACTTTAATCCCCATTAAACATTAATATGACAGATTCATGGCATAAAAATAACAACTTGTAAAAAAAAGTTTAGAGTTCTTGCATGCTACTTAGTTATGTCATTTCAACAAACACCTTATAAACTTTTTCAAACATCAAATTAAATGTAGTGACTTTATAAGCAATTTCTTCCCCAAAACATTCAGAATATCATCCAAGCATGCTAATATCAACAATAGGTGAATAAAGTATGAGCAATAAACCAAAAACAACAACCAAATATCAAGAGCAAGTTCAATATTCAAAGCAGGTTTTTTTTTTTTAGCAGTTTTTGTATAGAAATGAAATGTACAGCAAGTAAACGAAATGGAAACAATGTTATTGCACTTAAACGACTCTCATGAAATGTTAGACAATAATAATAGAACAATATTAAGCAAAGAAATGCAAAAAAATAAAAAAAAATTCACTACCTAAAGTGGCTAAACCCGAAAGTGCACAAATCTGGAAAACTGATTTTGTTAACAGCAGAATGTAACTTAACTTCAACGAACAATGCAGCTAAACATTTGTAAATAAGGGCACAAATAAAAGGTACCAAAATGTTCCCACGGATGTTAGCTACGCTCTGATACCAAAATGATGGGTAACGACCTGAAAATGAGCGAGTTATCACCCAAATAGTAAGGGTTGCTCACCGGTCGGCTAACCCGAGAGCAATAAAATATATAAGCAGAAACGGAAGCATTAAAATGTTCGAATGGAAATGATTTCTTCAGAGAAAATGAAGCTAAGATTAGAAGATGAAGTTCGTATGAAGTGTTAAAAATATTCAGTAAAAAAAATGGAAGAAAAAATGTTGAAGCCCTGAACCGGCCGATAGAGGTATGGAAGACCTCTCGGCTAATGTTTCTTCCAAGAGAAGAAAACCGGTCTTTGGGTATGGTTTTACCTTCCTCTTATGTATCCAACCTCAAGGAGGTGGGGAAGAGGGAATGGTAAGAATTTACAAGCCACCACAAGCTTGTAAATAATGGAGGTTCTCTCCAATCGGTTTAAGCAAACCGATACTTACCTTGGGCACCAACCCTTGGTGGGATTTCCAATGGCACCAACCCTTGGAAGAAGACTTTCTCTAGACACTAGTCTAAATGAAATACCTCAATTGTATTAAGTTTGGCAAAAGACCCATACAATGGCCAAGTGTGATGCTTAAATAGAGATCCTAGGGTAGCTAGGGTTTTGTAAGTTTGAATGTGAACCGTTGGATGAGTGTGATGATGGGTGGCCAAGATTATTTGTGCTTGTACTTCATCCAATGGTGAGGCTTCCTCCCTTACAAATATCATCAAGCATCCTCCTTGTGCCACATCATCAATCCTTGTGAGCACTACCTCTTGTCCTTGCTTCTTCATCCAATGGTCAGGCTTCCTCCCTTACAAATGTCATCAAGTGCCCTCCTTGTGCCACGTCATCAATCCTTGTGTCCACTACCAATTGTTCTTTGTGTGCTTCTTCTCAATTTTGTCTTCTAATGGGTTGGGCCTCCCACATCAAGATGATTCACTTTAACCCAAATTAGCTACCCACCATACAACTCTAAGGGCTAATGGTTTTTGCCACAACATAAAATAAAACTAATGTTTGTTTAAAGAAAACCAACATAAAATAAATTACAAGATTTGTCTCCGGGAAGACAAATTCCCGCTTCTGCTAATCCAGCTGATTCTTTTCATCTCGTGCATCCCAAGAGGTTAAGTGATGAGGTTGATCATTGCCATGTGAATTGGGCTTCCGCTCCAAGCCTTCATTGAGTCCATTACCTGCAAAAGAAATAAAGTCATTAGTAAGCAAGTAATAAGTAGTATGAGCTTTGGATATGGATTGGGCCTTAGTCTTGGATTGGGCTTTTGGGCCTATTGGCACATCAATTATGTATGTTTGAATTTGTCTGTATGTCATGCATCATATTTTGAAAGAATACGAAAATGAATTTACATGTATTAGTATGGTGAGAAATGAACAGATTGCAACAGATAAACTATTAAGGGAACTAATCTGCCCCTTAACTTATGAAGGGATTTATGACTTTGGGAAGATTGATCCACTTCCCAATGGAATTGAAGGATCAAATAAACTATTAAGGGAACTAATCTGCCCCTTAACTTATGAAGGGATGTATGACTTTGGAAAAATTGATCTGACTCCCAATGGAAACCGAGGGATCAGATCAGTGAAAGAATGTAAATGCAACTGAGATGTGTTAGTAGAAACTGCATGATTATAATTTTTGTTCCAGCATTTCATTTCGTTATTGCTTCACTTATTTAGCGTTAGGCTAATAGATGAGTTTTGTGATGTAGGTGAAGAAGCCTCCGAAGGTGTGTTCTCTGAGCATGTTGAGGAATAGGTTGGTTGGGGGAGCACATTCATGTCTCGACCTGGTGAACTGATGAGGCGGTTTAACTGATGTCAGTAGGTGTGAAAGTTAGTTGACAATGGTTCAGTTTAAGCATGTTGAGAATATTGGTAGTAGCAGTTTAATGTTTCTTTTATATATATGGTTTGGTGCTTTTGTGATGTGAAAACGCGATTTGGTTTTAGTCGTAGTCTACTATTCTTGATTTTTGGAAATTGTGGATTATGTTGTTTTGAAGGAATTCAGTAAAATGCACTAGTTCTTTTAGTAGTTGGAGTTTTCTTTGTACATAGTGAAAATGGTTGTTATGCTGTTATGTTGAGTATTTGTCTATCGGTGGATGTAGTCCACCGGTGGATATTGAGTGTTTTGTCTATCGGTGGTTGTAGTCCACCGGTGGATGTTGAGTGTTTTGTCTATCGGTGGATGTAGTCCACCGGTGGATGTTGAGTGTTTTGTCTATTGGTGGATGTAGTCCACCGGTGGATGTTGAGTGTTTGTCGTTTGTGACAGGTGGATGCGAGCGTAGGAGTGAGTATTAGATTTTTGTCGTTTGTGACGGGTGAATGTGAGCGTAGGAGTGAATATTAGATTTTTGTCGTTTGTGACCGGTGGATGCGAGCGTAAGAGTGAGTATTAGATTTTTGTCGTTTGTGACCGATGGATGTGAGCATAGGAGTGAGTATTAGATTTTTGTCGTTTGTGACCGGCGGATGCGAGCGTAGGAGTGAGTATTAGATTTTTGTCATTTTGTGACCAGTGGACATGTGTAGTCGACGCGTCGTTCGACTAACGTGAGCGATGGACGTGTGGGTAGTCGACATGTCGTGCGACTGACACTGTTTAGCGGTGGATGCCCTCTATTTTCGTCTCTACCGCTGAGTCAAATTTATTTCTGCTTCTGCCGCTGACACTGTTTAGCGGTGGATGCCCTTTTGTTTCTATCGCTGGAACTGTTCAGCAGTGGACGTGCTCTATTTTATTTTTGTTTTCTTGCAACCAATTGTCTTTAATATTTTAATTAAATTAATAAATGTTGTTTTATACAAAAATATTTCCGCTGCAAGTTTTTACGTTTAAGGATCAAAATTAGACCGTCGAGTGAAATTTTAAGTTTTTCTCAGAATGTTATAGTATGGTTATGTATTATGAGTAACGAACCGGGTCTATATAATTCAGGGCGTTACAGCCTTATAGTGCACTTCTGTTATGCCTGTTTTCCTATAAGCCCCACTTTCTGACAGATAAAAAGTAATGTTCTGCACTGTCACTGTATTCTGAAAGTTCATGCATGACATGTGCATCACTGCATTTTTATATGTTCTTACTGAGCTCTAGGCTCATAGTTGAACTCTCTGATGTAGGTACGGATCCCGTAGATGAGGACTTTGTGCCTCAGTCCGACGAATAGGTGGCTGGTGGCTCGAGCTTTCGGGGGTGGTTGTGGCAGCCAGACATGTTTCTGACCCAAGGGAGGGAAGTTTTCAAAGTAAAGTTTATTGTCTAAAAACTCTGTTGGGAATTCTGTTGGGATTTTTATAACGTATAAGTTTTGGTGTTTAAGTTTTTTTAAACCTTTGTAATTAACAGTTGTATATATGTTTTGAAATATTCTGGAACTGTTTGAGTTCTTCCTTTCTAGGTTGTGCATGATGGTTTCAAATTTTGAGCTATCCATGTAGTTTGTGTTTCTTGAATCTCTGTCAAACATGTTTTACAACTTTGTTTTGAATCGGGTTTTGAGAGTCTGAAACTTTTCATGCCTTTTGTTTTATGTCCCCTGTTTATACGTCTTCCTGTCAAAAGTTGTCAAAATTCTGCCTTTAAAACTACATCTTCTGATCACATCCACTGTTACCTTTAAAAGAACATCCACCGCTGCCTGTAGTTCACTTCTACCGGTAAACAGTCCATTTCTGCCTGTAGTTCACTTCTACCGGTGAACAGTCCCCTTCTGCCTGTAGTTCACTTCTACCGGTGAACAATTCATTTCCGCCCAGTTTATTTACATCTTCCGTCTGACGTCATCCATATCTTCCACCTGACGTCATCTGCCCACATCTTCCGCCCAGTTTATTTACATCTTCCCCCTGACGTCATCCACATCTTCCGCCTGACGTCATCTGCTTTACTTCTACTGCTGTTTCTGTTGCTTCTATTTCATTCATATATGCCGCTGTCACTGTTTAATTTTGTCTTATTCATATCTGCCGCTGTTTACTGTTCACTTTTGTCTTATTCACATCTACCGCTAGTCTATATCACCCTGCCCAGTTTACTTACATTTTCTACTTCGTCTACTGCCTACGTCTTCTGCCCAGTTTATTCATGTCATCCACTGTAGCCCTTTTACATATGCCCTCCTCCAGTTGTTTTCATTCTCGCTGTTATCCTATTTTATTCTGCTTCTTTATTTCAGCCGTCCATTTCTGTTTACTGTTTTTCCTAATTTCCTTCTGTCAATCACCCCTGTAATCCAATTTTAAATTAGCTCCCAGTTTTCAAATCCAGAGAAAGTTCTCTCTCTCTGTAATGCTTTTAAGGGTTTGCTCTTAAAAGTTCAGTCTGTTTGGTTCAAGAAAAAATATACGTCTCGTTCTCTGTTAAATGTCCCGGAGTGATGGCTCCTCGGGCCCCGATCGGGTCGGGGGCCGTCACACCTACGATGTGAAAATTCATGAAATGTCTCGTGTTTTTGTTTGTAATAATATTTTAACTTATTGTAGTTTCCTTGATCGTTTATTTTCTAAACATACTCGATATCATATTTGATTTCAAATATTAGAAGACCAACTCAACTCAACTAATACTCGTATTAAAAATTGAGTGTGAATTGAGAGAGTCAAGGTGAATTAAAATTGTTACCAACTATAAAAATGGTGAAATATTTAACGGATTTTATTATTACTGTTTACACAACATCTAAGTATAGATAATGTATTGCATTTTACCAAATTTTATAAAAATAAGTGCATCCAAAAGGTTTATAGAAGACATTTGTCAAGTTATGAAGTTTGGTCACGTAGATGTTTCCATTTTTAAAAGGGAAATTACCGCTTTGGATCTCAAAGTATACGCTTTTTTCAATTCAAACCTTAAAGTATCAAATTTGACGATCCAAACCTTAAAGTATTAATAACCTAATAAAACGAACCTTGGCGGACGTCATATGACTATCTGTTCTCGAATTTTGTCGTAGAACGGACAGACTCTTAAAAATAGAGTATGTCCGTTCTAGAGAATGGACGCACTCTAGAAGGGTGGTGATCGTCCTCTCTTAAAATTAGGAAGAGAGCGGATGGTCACTACCCTCCAAAGGTGCATCCTTTCTTTAAAATTTGGCGAGAGCGGACGGTCGTCACTCTCCAAGAGTGCGTCTTATCTCCGCACACACCATTAGCCTCATTTTGTAAATTAATTTTACAAAAATATCAAACAATATTGGATTTAATCGAATATTTTATCACATGTTCATTATATTATGGAAAAATAATATGGAAATATTCATGATTTTATAACATTTGTATGATTTACTATAATTATTTTACGTATATATAAAATAATTCACTAAAATTACAATAACTCGTACAAGTATTAAAAAATCACGAAACTTATCAGATTGTCTTCTCATGATATTGTACATATCTTATAAAAGTTTTAAATAAATCCAATATTGTTTACTATTTTTTAAAATTTGTTTAATAAATCTAATATCGTTTAGTATCGTTCAGTAAAAGATCTTGGATTTACTAAAAACTTTTACCACATATTCACCTCATCATGAGAAGATAATCTAAAATTTTTCGTGATTTTATAACACTTGTACGAGTTATTGTAATTTTAGTGAATTATTTTATAAAATATACGTAAAACAATTATAATAAATCATACAAATATTATAAAATCATGAAAATTTTCACATTATTTTTTCATAATATAATAAACATGTGATAAAAAATTTTATTAAATCCAATATTGTTTCATATTTTTGTAAAATTAATTTATAAAATGAGATTAATTGTGGTGTGCGGAGATAGGACGCACTCTTGGAGAGTGATGACTGTCCGCTCTCGTCAGATTTTAAAGAAATGACGCATCTTTGGATGGTGGTGACCGTCCGCTCTCTTCCTAATTTTAAGAGAGGACAGTCACCACCCTCCCAGAGTGCGTCCGTTCTCTAGAACGGACAAACTCTATTTTTAAGAGTTCGTCCGTTCTACGACAAAATTCGAGAACAAACGATCATAGGATATCCGCCAAGGTTCGTTTTGTTAGGTTATTAATAGTTTAAGGTTTGGATCGTTAAATTTAATATTTTAAGATTTGAATTGAAAAAATATATATTTTAAGGTCCAAAGCGGTAATTTCTCTTTTTAAAATAATAGAATTATTTGAACAAGAATGTTAGCTCAAAGTAACTTCATGCTTTATGACTTATTTGATTATTATTTTTAATTCATAATTGTTCAAGTCAAGTAAACTTAGAACTAGTGGTGGAATCCATCTGGTTTGGTTTCACTCCTAATTGAAACCGAAACAAAACATGTCAGCCATTGGAACCAAAACCGAACTCAGTTCGATTTCATTTCTCGGTTTATTCAGTTTTGGTTTAGTTTTGTCAGGTTTAAATTTGATTTGGATCGATTTTGATTAAGTTAGGTTTGTAATTTTTAATTTTTAGTATAAAAATTTATATAAATATTATAAATTATTCAATTCAATTTTGATCAGTTAAAAAAAAAAAAAAAAACTGAAATCAATTTTTGTTGGTTAATTGAAACCAAATCAAATTGAGATTGTCCATTCGGTATGATTCTGTATGCGGAATATGAGGAACGTTCGGATTTCAGACGCATGTTGTCAATTTTCTCGAAGAAATCAACGCTCTGATCGCCATTTTCAAAAAATAATAATAAAGAAAGAAACCACCAATCGGATGGCAAGTAACCATCGTCCCTCAACGTCTAGTCTCATTTCTTATCTTAATTCATTCATTCATTGTTTGGACCCACGGTAAGTTTCCTCGTGTTATGCATAAATAAATATCTCTGATATTACTCGACTGTTCTTCCTCCTATTCTTTTTTTAGCTCGTTTGATTCCTTCGAGTTCAGCGTAATCCTCTGGTTTGTTCTCTCGTAAATCGTTTTTTCTTTTTCTTTTTTTTTTTCTAGTTTTGTGGTTTGTGTTTTCTTTGATATCTTTGATGCTGATGGATGAGATGCATACGGGGTTTTGGTATGATGTCGTTTAGGCCTTGTTTTCTTTGTTGAATCTGCTTCCCCTCCTATCGATTTTACTGTCTGGGGTGAAATTATATTCTGGGTTTTTGAAATCTTTGAAGCATTTGATGCTCTATATAGCAAATTTGTGGCGGTATCTGTTTGTTTGCGTCTAGCAGCCGGAATTACATTTCTCTCGGCAGCTTGGAAAATTTTCTCCTCTTTTGTAATGTTTTCTAATTATTTGATTTCTGGGTTTCTTTATTACTTCGATTGTTCCTTAAAATTCTTTATTTGCCATTATGGGTGTACAAGCTTGGTTGATTTGATTGTGGGCCTTTTTTTTGTAGATAATTCTTTTGGTAAGAACTACATGGATATGTTCATAAGATTGAATCTTAAGTTGATAATCTGGAGTAATATATTTTATTTTTCCTTTGCAGTTTTTCTTCTTACTCCATTCCCATAAGCCTGAACAATGCATGATAAAATTACTCCCGAGGATATTTTTAACACTCTTGTGGAAAAGATATCTGAAACGGGTCAGAAACAAAAATCTGTATCGTTCTTCGGGGAAGACACATCAAGCAATGTTTCTTCTCAGATCAATCGCCTATTTGGACGACAAAAACCTCTTCACAATTTGCTTGGAGGTGGAAAATGTAGGTTTCATCTGCTCTTTTGACGATTATATTTCTTTTTCCTTTTGAATAATACTAAGTTTACATTCTAATTTTCCGCTCTAAATTTTACCTCTTGATAATGGTGATTAATATATTGTTTTAACTATTTATTATTTCTCTTAATTAATGTACCAATTGAAAAGCGCCATATAAACCTACTATTACCCTTTCCTTTTTGTTGTTTAGCCAAATTCACTTTTGAATATGTACAGCTGCTGATGTGCTGCTGTGGAGAAACAAAAAAATTTCGGCTAGTGTTTTAGGTGCTGCAACGGCTGTGTGGGTGCTTTTCGAGTGGCTGAATTACCACTTTCTGACTCTCGTCTGTTTTGCTTTGGTTCTCGGGTTATTGGCTCAGTTTGTTTTGAGGAATGCCTCTGGATTATTGAACAGGCAATTCTATGCTCCCTTTTATGTCTTTTTTTTTTTATCGAGCAAAGACGTGTTTTGTTTAAAAAACTTGGTGAGAATGGATCAAATGCATGTTTGGAAATTTGTTTTAAGAGAGACAAATCTTTAAACAGTCCATCGGTGAGCAACCCATTAAAAAAAGAGTAGTTCTAAGTTCACCTTTTAATTCTACCCTATTACCTTAACTCATGATTTAACGTCATTAATTGGTGTAATTACTCTATGGTTATAGCTATGTTTAATTTATTTTAATTATTACAATAATTAACGAGATACACACGAACGTCACATCACGAGATAAGATTAGAGGTAGCATTATCCTTTAAAAAATTGCTTTTTTTTTGTCTTCGTCAAAAAATATACCATATGAAGCATCTTTTTTTTTTTATTTCTCCTTAACACTCACTCCCCAAGTCTTTGTTTTTCAGGTCAAACTCGGGAGTTCCTCGACTTGTACTGCCGGAAGATTTTTTTGTCAACATTGCAGTGTCTGTCGGTGCTGAGGTGAATCGAGGTCTTGGAATTCTTCAAGATATTTCATGTGGTGGAAACTTGAAGCAACTTCTTGTGGTAATGCTTCATTAAACCTTGTTTTAAATGATTTATTGTTATATATTTGTACTCTATAAAAGTTAAATAAACTTTCCAGTTCTCCCGTTTCCATTTTGGACCTGAATCATCTCATGATAGTTTGAGAAGTACACAATTACAAATCTATCGTTTGGATGTCGGGTTTTCTCTTTTTTTTAAAAGTGTGAAATATGAAATTATATTTCAGGTAATAGGAAGCTTGTGGGCAGCAGCTGTGATAGGAAGCTGGTGCAACTTCTTGACTGTTCTCTATGTTGGTGAGCTTTCTACAATAGAATACATCTGTCATACCATGATTGGAGGAAATTCAATGATTTACTGAAGAAACCAGGCTTTAATTATCTTGTTTGTCTTTGATAAAACGATATGAGCAATTGAATTTGAAATTTATAGCATGCATGCAGCCAATGAGAGACAATTACTAGGACTTTTCTGGTTTTTTCTTCTGTTACTCGAGAAGTTAAAAAAATTGATCCTCTCGGGACGAATTGTAATATAAAGATGTGATGAATGTTGAAGGTTTTGTGGGAGCACATACACTGCCAGTGCTGTATGAGAAGTATGAAGATGAAGTTGATGGGTTTGTGTACAAGATGGGTGGCCATCTCCAGAACCACTACAGCAAGCTGGATGCTGGCTTTCTTAGCAAAATCCCAAAGGGAGGCTTCAGGGGAAAGAAGTATGAATAATTTCTCTCTCTCCTTCAAAACTATCATCTTTCTACTCTGATTATATCTCATTGTTATGTGGAAGACATAATCTAGAGAGAGAAATAGATGATGGGATGATGAATTAAAGATATTGCTGTGATTTTCTTTCCTCTTTGGAATCTAACTTGACTGTGCCTTTTCGGTTTGGTTTGTGAAATTGCCAATCGAAATTGAACCGTTGGATTTTGGAACTGAACTGAAACCGAGGTTGGTTGTCGATTAAAATACACGAAACGAATAATGGTCTTGCTAATTTGTTGTTATCTTTATCACTAAATTACAGTTAATATTAAAATTAGACAAATCACTTATAGTGATGGACTGTATTTCCCATTAGCTGTTATGAGATTTGATGACCACTTGAATTTACCATTAGTCAATCCACTTATTTACTTGCTAAGATTTATCATCCTAGGTTAAATTCCGATAATGACTCGTTTTTTATCACGGGACGAGCACTTCATTTTGTTTTGCCGTGAATTTACGATCAATTGAGTTGATCTCTTACAACACTTCTTTCAAGTTAATAACTCGAGTTTACAACCATTCAAATTTTCTTCTTTTTCTAAGTTGTTTTTCAGAGTGAGTTTTATCAGAGAAAGAATTAGGGATAGGGAATATGAAAACTGAAAGCAAGCACACATTCAAAATTATAAGATAATATAACAAATAGAAATAATTGAGATAATAGATAAAAATAAATTACTCTCCGGAATGATCTCTTAAACTTAGAGTCGTGGGCAGCTAAACATGTGTTGTTAGGTCGCGTAATCTCTTCAATTGGACGATTTTCAGAGTAAACAACTCACGATAGAACAATTTTGACGATTTTTGTTATTTTTTTGTTTTTTATCGTAACATCTTTAACGACATAGACTTAATTGTTAACGCTTTAAGTTTAAGAAACTATTTGCTTTTTAAAAAGTTCAATAATTACTCCTCACTTTTAAATTTATTGAATAATATATATTTTCTTCATTCAGTTAATATAACAGGTTTTGCCTTAAAGAGTAAACTAACAATTCAATTAAGTTTTATGCAATATACTCGTTACTCTCAGCACTTGGCCCTTCAAAAGGGCATCCGAATTTTCACTACTTTTGCCATATTGGACCTCGCGATTTGCTCTTTGTTCCTCGAAGTTTTTGTCAAGGAAGACTTTTGAGAACGGCGGGGACGACGACGACGACACAATCACTGTGACATGACACCGGCAGCGTGATTTTTTAGGGGTCTCAGAAATGTTTTGTGCATTAGTCTATGAATCTCTCAATATTTAAAAAGAGAGACAAGACTAAGTAGTCTATATTAATTATGAGATTGAATTTAGTTACAATTTCATCTTCTTCCACTTTTCGGTAGACAGACTCATTTGAGCTCTTGGTCTAATTAATGGGCCCGTAACGAAGATGTAACATACACATAGACCGACTTGTTAACTTCAGCAATTAAACAAGCAGGTTAACGAAGTGGTTCGTAAAACTCAGTGACATTAAGACTTAGCTTATAAATTTACTAATTAAAAGTATTTATTTCAATTAATGAAACTTATATTACACTAATCACAATGTCATTCTAACTTTAGTTAAGAAATTTAAACATGATCTTTTATTTTTATTTAAAAAATTCTAGTTCACCGAATCTAAGGAGTTAAACGAGTTAGCCCAAAAAAGCAATTTTAACCCGAGACAACTCGCGAACTAAAATGAAATGAGTCGAGCCTGGTACAGTACCGTGCCTGCCGCTAGCCCACTCATTTGTCTTCTCTACGGGCTAGAATATTATGTTAGGATATTAGTTCTGGAAAGGATGATTATAAATGGTTATATATACAATTATTGTAATCAAAACTAGCTTTTTGGCCTCCGGAATTGTCCATAGTGCCCTTATGAGTGTCTTCCTTCCTCTCTCGCTCTCCTCGTGAAATTCTTCTCTCAGCCACCCCGAAAGAAACCCTAGATTGCACTCTAGCTCTTCCTTTCTTTGTCGCAGTAATTACCCGGCTCTCTTTCGCATTGCATATCAACGCATTTTTTAGTTCATATTTGGTATGATTTTCTCCATCTACTTGTTCTCGTTTTTTTTCTTGTAAGATTAATGTTCCATGATGTTGCTGTCCGATATCTGTTGATTAGAGTTGTGTCGTTTGAAGCTTTGTTGAACTGAATATAATAGTAACATAGAAGACTGTTTTGAATTTTTGTTTTAATTTTATCGGAGATATTTGAGTTCCATTCGCATTACTTAATTTTGTTTTAAGGCTTTTAGCTAAGCCTCGAAAGGGCAATTTGGCATAAGATAAAGAAAGGGTAGAGTTTGAACAAGTTACTTCGTTTTTCGAAGTTACTTTCAAGACGTGAAATGGTAAATTAAAGAAGTATTCCTGAGATGCAAGGATCTTCTTATCAATTGTTGGGGTGACATGTATGAGTTGCAATGGATCTTTTTATAGTGGAAGCCCCTTAAGAACTTTAACCACTAGTTTTTTTCTTGTTTGGTACAGTTTGAGAGAACTCTAGCTGGAAACCAAAAGCGACTTTTGTTCTTGTATAACAGGTTTTCAATAGAGATATTCTTATAAGTATCCTTTAGGTTTTAATATTGTAATGGAGTTCTTATTATATCTCTAGCTCGGAGAAGAGGAAAGCTTGAATTCAGTTCGGTATTTAAGAATTCTGGAGATTAAATATGTTGGCAATCAACATTTGGTTGAATAGAGAAAGAGGCCAAGGGCGTGATATTTCCTTCTAACTTTTTTTTTCCTGTTAAGAAACTTTATATTAAAAATGGAGAATTAAATAAAGTTGGGGGGAGAGAACTCCACCAGAACGAGAAAAAAACTGATGAAACATGATTTTCTTTTAGTTGGAAGGAACTGTACTAAAAGGATATTTCTTAAAATACTTAAGAGTTATAAACATGATTTCTTAATTAATTGGAAATAAATATAATCTAGTGTGATAGGGAATAATTAATTAGAAAATCTTGTCATGTATCAGTTGGTAGGGCTCCTAGAGTTTGAGAGCTAAGGTCGGAGATGGAGAAGAGCGAAAACCAACTTCAGATTGACCTTGGTAATCTCTTGGCCTTTGATCCCTATTGCCACTTCGCTGTCCATCCCTCGTCAAGGTTCTTCCTTTCTCCCTTCCTTGCTCTATCTATTACTGTTAATATGTAAGTTATGGTTGTTGCTTCTACTGATTTTTCGCTCTAACCTATGAATTTATGGGGATTTACATGAATATCTATATTTTCCAATCTATTATTGCTTTAATGAAATCATCTGTCACATGAAAATATCTTCTTCGAAGACATTTCAGTTTCTAGGTATGTTCAAAATTTCGTTTTTGTTATATTAACCATCCCTGAGACAGTCCTGAATGATTAATTCCGCCTGAACATCTATTTCTTGCATCGTACTGTACCAAACACTCCAAGCCCACACTACGATGAATTCACTACCTAGAACTGAGTCCTAGGGTTTTATATATCCATATCTTTCCATTCCAACATTACCATATTTTTGTTTGCAAATAATTTTAAATTCAGAGAACCTCTCATCTTCTTACTCGTTATTTGTTCTAAAAAATTTAGGGAAGACTTGGTGAGTGAATGTCTACAGAAGGGCACACAATTAGTTCAAGCGATTGTCAGTGATCTTTTCAACATACCTTCAAATGAAGATGTTGATGGTCCAATAGTCAAATTGCCTCATCCCACGACCAAATTGCCTAGAGAGAAGCATGTAAGTCTTCCATTTTACTTATTTTTACCATCATACAATTGTTTGATTGTTTCATGCTCAAGCAAATGTACATGGAAGGGTTTTTTTTCTCTTAATTACGACTAGTTTAGTGGCAAAATATAGTGTTAGAAGCTCTTAGGGTGTAAATTCTTAAATTTTTTTCGTACATTTGTTATTTTCTGAACTTTCGATTTTTTTTCAGCTCCCAAGGCCTAAACCTCCTACAAAATGGGAAGTGTTCGCTAAAGCAAAAGGTCTGTTTATTTTTTCTATTTATTTTGATGTGGATGGGATGTAAAGGAATTGAGCATATAATATTCTTCTTTCCCAAATTTATGTTGCATTTTTACTGGATCTTACTAATATAGAATTATTGGCATTTAATATCATTTGTTTAAAGATTGTGGATGAAATTAAACTGGACTGATGGTATTTAAGGATTCTGCAGGTATAAAAAAGCGTCAGAAGCATAAGATTGTGTATGATGAAAAAACTGGTACGTGGAAACGACGGTTTGGTTATGACTGTGCAAATGATGAAGAAAAACTGCCCATTATGGATGCCAAGATGACTGATGGTAAATATTAACAAGCTCTGTCCTTGTTGTAGAAAAAAAAATATTTAGTTTATTGGTATTATCGGTACCTGTGGGTATGTAAACTCCCATTGTAAAAAATGAATGCATAAATCTTAATCAATAGTTTACACCTGGAAAACTTGAAAATGAAATCAATTGTTTGCTGACTGCTATGATTATCTTGTCACTTCCTGCAGAGCCTGGGAAGGATCCCTATTCTAAGAAAAGGGAAGATAAGAAGAAGAGGGTTGAAAAACAGGAAAAGAATCGTTTACAGAACCTCAAACAAGCTGCAAAAGTTGGTGCCTTGCCAAGGTTTAGCTCTCTATCATTTGTTTTGGTTTTTAAATCATCTAAACATTGAAAAATCGATAATTTTTGCAAGTTTTTCTTTCTGAATGTTTACTTATCGATATGGTCAGACTAATAACTGAGTCCATCTAAGAAGTTCTCAATTTCAAAGCTTTATTCTGATTGTATCACACATTATTCCAGTCTGCATGTCTATGATGCAAATTCTAGCTTATCCATAATTGGTCATCTTCATTTCTGTCATTAAACTCTATTTGCAGCCATGTTCAACTTGCTGCCACTGCTTTGCCAATAACGGGGACTAAAGCTCCACCAAAGAAAATGTCTAAAGCTGAACTCAGAAATGTGGCCGGAATGGCGGCAACTTCTACAGCCAGTGGAGGAAAATTTGATAAGAAGTTGCCGGGAGAAAAACAGGCAAAACATGATGGAAAATATCGCAAGGTTGAGTAACAGCATAAGATCTTTCGCCTCAACTACCGAGAATTAGATTTTTTGACTAAAGTTCTTCTCTATGTCCCTGCAGTTTTTACCTGTAGTGGAAAAAACATGGATAGGTTCTCAAGAAAAAGAGCAAACGGATAAGGTGTTGAGCAGATTGATTTCTAAGAACTCTCAAGAAATTCTAGACGTCAACAAGGTGTGCATATCTACCTCTTCTTGATCTAATTTCTCAGTGCATGCGAATCGATTGATTTTCTGATTTTGTTGTTCGTGTTTAGGCCGTGAATATGTATAATGTAAAGAACGAAAAGAAAAGAAACAATCGTCAAGGAAAGGGCCGACAGACGTCAGGCAAATTGAAAGTTAGGAAGAATGCTACAAAGAAGTCTTTCAAGAAGGCAACTGGGAAATGAGTTTGATTCTTAAAATTTAGGAATTTTGTACCATCTTCTTTGACGTTAACAAAGTATTAATGGAGGATCTCTATTATACAAAGTATAAAAAAAAAAAAAAAAAAAAAAAAAAAAAAAAAAAAAAAAAAAAAAAAAAAAAAAAAAAAAAAAAAAAAAAAAAAAAAAAAAAAAAAAAAAAAAAAAAAAAAAAAAAAAAAAAAAAAAAAAAAAAAAAAAAAAAAAAAAAAAAAAAAAAAAAAAAAAAAAAAAAAAAAAAAAAAAAAAAAAAAAAAAAAAAAAAAAAAAAAAAAAAAAAAAAAAAAAAAAAAAAAAAAAAAAAAAAAAAAAAAAAAAAAAAAAAAAAAAAAAAAAAAAAAAAAAAAAAAAAAAAAAAAAAAAAAAAAAAAAAAAAAAAAAAAAAAAAAAAAAAAAAAAAAAAAAAAAAAAAAAAAAAAAAAAAAAAAAAAAAAAAAAAAAAAAAAAAAAAAAAAAAAAAAAAAAAAAAAAAAAAAAAAAAAAAAAAAAAAAAAAAAAAAAAAAAAAAAAAAAAAAAAAAAAAAAAAAAAAAAAAAAAAAAAAAAAAAAAAAAAAAAAAAAAAAAAAAAAAAAAAAAAAAAAAAAAAAAAAAAAAAAAAAAAAAAAAAAAAAAAAAAAAAAAAAAAAAAAAAAAAAAAAAAAAAAAAAAAAAAAAAAAAAAAAAAAAAAAAAAAAAAAAAAAAAAAAAAAAAAAAAAAAAAAAAAAAAAAAAAAAAAAAAAAAAAAAAAAAAAAAAAAAAAAAAAAAAAAAAAAAAAAAAAAAAAAAAAAAAAAAAAAAAAAAAAAAAAAAAAAAAAAAAAAAAAAAAAAAAAAAAAAAAAAAAAAAAAAAAAAAAAAAAAAAAAAAAAAAAAAAAAAAAAAAAAAAAAAAAAAAAAAAAAAAAAAAAAAAAAAAAAAAAAAAAAAAAAAAAAAAAAAAAAAAAAAAAAAAAAAAAAAAAAAAAAAAAAAAAAAAAAAAAAAAAAAAAAAAAAAAAAAAAAAAAAAAAAAAAAAAAAAAAAAAAAAAAAAAAAAAAAAAAAAAAAAAAAAAAAAAAAAAAAAAAAAAAAAAAAAAAAAAAAAAAAAAAAAAAAAAAAAAAAAAAAAAAAAAAAAAAAAAAAAAAAAAAAAAAAAAAAAAAAAAAAAAAAAAAAAAAAAAAAAAAAAAAAAAAAAAAAAAAAAAAAAAAAAAAAAAAAAAAAAAAAAAAAAAAAAAAAAAAAAAAAAAAAAAAAAAAAAAAAAAAAAAAAAAAAAAAAAAAAAAAAAAAAAAAAAAAAAAAAAAAAAAAAAAAAAAAAAAAAAAAAAAAAAAAAAAAAAAAAAAAAAAAAAAAAAAAAAAAAAAAAAAAAAAAAAAAAAAAAAAAAAAAAAAAAAAAAAAAAAAAAAAAAAAAAAAAAAAAAAAAAAAAAAAAAAAAAAAAAAAAAAAAAAAAAAAAAAAAAAAAAAAAAAAAAAAAAAAAAAAAAAAAAAAAAAAAAAAAAAAAAAAAAAAAAAAAAAAAAAAAAAAAAAAAAAAAAAAAAAAAAAAAAAAAAAAAAAAAAAAAAAAAAAAAAAAAAAAAAAAAAAAAAAAAAAAAAAAAAAAAAAAAAAATCTATTATACAAAGTATTAATACGCTATCTTCATTTTTTGTTAGAGTTCGACCACCTCAAAATTATTTAGTTTGGACCGAAAAGCTAGTAGTTCGATATAAGCTTCTTCATGATGGATTGTATTTATTTCATTTTTTAACAGAAGTTTTTACGTTTAGCACGCATACAATTTTTTTTTTTGTTATTTGAATTTTTCTTGTTTATTTGTTATTTCTTTGATAGCGATATTGTGTAATTAATCGAAAGCTCAAAAGTTATTTTTGGAACAAAAGTAAATTTGAGAGTTTGACTTTTTTCTATTACAATATATACGTTTAATAGATAATAATATGTTTATTCTCTATTTTTTAGTTTTTATTCTTATCTTTCTACGTGACAAACATTGATTATTAAAATTAATTAATTATTTTTAATATTTATAATTTATTAAAAATTAATTCGTTTTTTTTTTGAAATTGTTATTTATATTTTATTTTTCTCTTTAATTTTAATTTTTATCTTTTAAAATTATTTTATTATAAATAAATTTTATTAAATCATTTGTAATTTATATATTTAAATAATTTATAATTTATTAAAATAAAAATAAATTAATTTACATACTAGGATATTAGTTTTAGAGAGGATGATTAAAAATGGGGAAATTACCGGTTTGAACCTCGAACTAACCGGTTTTTTCGATTTAAACCTTGAAGTAAAATTTTTCACGATTCAAACCTTGAAGTATGAAAAATTAACAAAACAAACCTCGGCGGACGTCCTATTGACTGTCCTCTGTTAATTTTGCCGGAGAACGGACTGTCTCTTCAAACAAGAGACAGTCCGTTCCCGAGATCGGACTGTCTCTTGTTTTAAGAGACAGTCCGTTTGCTTATTTTTGCCTATGAACGGACTGTCTCTTGAATCAAGAGACAGTCCGTTCATAGAACGGACTGTCTCTCGTAATAGAGACAGTCCGTTTGCTTATTTTTGCCTATGAACGGACTGTCTCTCGTAATAGAGACAGTCCGTTCTTTAAATTAGGGCAAGAACGGACGGACTCTCTTAAAGAGAGTCCGTCCGTTCTCTCGATTATAGCAAAAACCAGAGAGCTTTTATTGCGCAGTTCGCACGATTAATACTCTCGGGATCCATTTTCTCTCCAATTTCGTGCGAAACTAGCGCAATGTATGATTTTATTTATCGTTTTGAAATGATTTCGTTCGATTTTTAGGTTACAAATCGTGATATTCCCAATTTTTGTCAAACAGAAAACACTCTGTCGCCTCTCCAGCGTTCACTTTTCTCTCCAACGGTCACGGCTATCTTTTCCCAGACGGATAGATTTTCTCTCCAACCTCCGGCTCCTATAAATTTGTTGGGATTGATTTACTCTCCAACTTGCTGCGATATTTTTCCATAAATTTGATCAAAATTTAGTCCAGGGTATGAATTTATCGTTTGTAATTTATTTAGTTCAATTATTAGGTAAAAAATTTGAGATATATCCCAATTTCACAGAGAGGACGGTCACCACCGTCGGACAGTGCATCCGATCTCCAGAATTGTAATTCAATCTTGTGCGCTGTTCTCTGTTCTCTGCCGATTCGGCCAAAATTATTACAGGTTCTGTGTCAATTTTGAATTGATTCATTTTTTTTTTGAATTGTTTGGTTAAAATTTACGATTTGTGCTGATTTTTCGAGCATTTAATAAATTTTGCAGTTATTCGTCGTAAATGGCTGATACAAATGAGCCTGCGAACATAGAGTGGTATATGGAAGATCGCGCTCCCATATACGGTGCTATTCATCCATTTGATCACTTAGAGGGTGAAGGAGAAATACAGGTGCATTCGGTATCGCAAACCTTAGACGACGAGCTTCGTGAACCATTTAATTCGGATGATGACGAGGCACAAAGCATACGAGTAAGGGCAGAAACTTCGGGTGATTTTGTTGTGGGTAGAAAATATGGTCCTTTAATGGCCATTAGAGGCGAAGTAAAAAGGTATGCTCTGCAAAAAGGATTTGATATCAGATTTGTTAAAAGTGAAACGAAGAGACTAACGGCAAAATGTCAAGGAGGAGATTGTAACTGGCATCTGCATGCTTCGGTCATGCAAAATGAGACGACATTCCAAATAAAGTCCTACCGTAACGATCACAACTGTGCAAGGACACTTGATAATCGACACGCTTCGGCAAAGTGGTTGGCAACGTATTATTCAGATAGGTTCAAGAGTCAACCTGACTGGCCCATTCCTGATATAATCGAGACAGTGCGGAAGGAACATCAGGTGAACATTAAGCCAAGTCTTGCGAGAAGAGGAAGAACAAAAGCCAAAGAACTTAATTACGGGAGGTGCGAAGAACAATTTAAACTCGTGCGTTCGTACGCAGAAGAAATATTTAGATCAAATCCAGGCAGTACAGTGAAAATACATGGTCACGTGGTGGGTGAAGGGCGAGATGAGAAGATGATATTTGAAAGAATGTACATATGTATGGCTGCTTGTGTGTCAGGTTTGTTGGAACAGGGCAGACCCATTATATGTTTAGATGGATGTCATCTGAAGGGCACCTGCCCCGGCCAATTACTCACGGCCGTGAGTATTGATGGCAACAATGGCGTCTATCCCATTGCCGTTGCCAACGTGGAGACAGAATGCAAAGACTCATGGCTGTGGTTTTTGGAGTTATTACAGGACGATTTAGGCATTGGCCTTGGACGAGGATGGACATTTGTGTCCGATCGACAAAAGGTATATATTATTATTACTATTATTATGATTATTCGGGCATTGCAGTTGTATTGTTTTATACTGACTTTGTTTTTCTTTAAACTTTCAGGGGTTGTTGGCTGCTGTGGACAACATATTTGGTTTAGCTGAACATCGTTTTTGCCAAAGACATATGTATTCAAACTTCAAAGGACGATTTCGGGGCATAGCGTATAGAGATGCTATGTGGAATGCAGCAAGGGCAACCACACGAGAATATTTTGAGATAGCAATGAGGAAAGTGCATGAGCTAAACCCGGATGCCCATGCATGGCTTCGAAGAACGCCCCCTAGCAGTTGGGCTACTCATGCGTTTTCGGTAATTCCGAAGTGCGACTTGGGCTTGAACAATTTATGCGAGTCTTTCAATGCAGCTATATTGCCGGCCAGGGACAAACCAATCCTGGCTATATTCGAGATGATTCGAAAGACCATGATGACTCGAATTGTAAAAAAATACGAAGAGATGCTCAAGTCAGATGATGTACTGTGTCCTAAAATTAGGAAAAAGTTAGAGAATCTCAAACAGGCAGCTCACGGTTGGAGTGCTGAGTTAGCGGGAGACGCAAGGTTTGAGGTCAGCAACGGCAACGAACAATTTGTCGTTGACTTGAATGAAGGCGTGTGCGCATGTCGGAGGTGGGAGCTTACTGGTATCCCATGTGTTCATGCCATTCCATGCTTTTATTTCATGAGAGAGCCGGTGGAAAATTTCGTCCATATATACTATCATCGGGATACATATTTAGAGATGTACTCACACTTCATTCGTCCCATTAATGGCCAACAGATGTGGCCGGCAGCAGAGAATCGGATCCCAATCGTTCCACCAGAGAGAAGGCCCCAACCTGGTAGGCCGAAGAAGAAAAGAGTGCGCGATGTCGATGAGCCTTCTACGTCAATAATTTCTAAGAGAACGGACACACCTTCATCGCCTTGTGACCGTCCTCTCATACGAAAATTGGGAAAATCACGATTTGTATCCTAAAAATCGAACGAAATCATTTCAAAACGATAAAATCATACCTGGAGTAAGTTTCGCACGAATTTGTGCAGAAAAATCGCCTTCAACGTTGGAGAGAAAATGGATCCCGAGAGGATTTCTTCGTGCGAGCTGCGCAAGAAATGCTCTCTGTTTTCTGATATAATCGAGAGAACGGACGGACTCTCTTTAAGAGAGTCCGTCCGTTCTTGCCCTAATTTAAAGAACGGACTGTCTCTTGAATCAAGAGACAGTCCGTTCATAGGCAAAAATAAGCAAACGGACTGTCTCTTGATTCAAGAGACAGTCCGTTCATAGGCAAAAATAAGCAAACGGACTGTCTCTTAAAACAAGAGACAGTCCGATCTCGGGAACGGACTGTCTCTTGTTTGAAGAGACAGTCCGTTCTCCGGCAAAATTAACAGAGGACAGTCAATAGGACGTCCGCCGAGGTTTGTTTTGTTAATTTTTCATACTTCAAGGTTTGAATCGTGAAAAATTTTACTTCAAGGTTTAAATCGAAAAAACCGGTTAGTTCGAGGTTCAAACCGGTAATTTCCCTTAAAAATGTTTATAAATACAATTATTGTAATCAAAACTAGCCTTTTCGCCTCCTGAATAGACCAAATTGCCCTTATAAGTCTCTTCCGAGTGCTGTCTCCTCGCTCTCCTCTCCCTCTCAAATTCTCTGGCACTCTCGAAGAAGCCCTAGATTTCACTCTCTCTCACTAGCATTGCTGATCAACGCATTTTTTTGTTCGTATTTGGTATGATTTTCTCCTCTACTTGTTCTCTTTTTTTCCTTGTAAGATTATTGTTCCATGATGTTGCTGTTCGATATCTGTTTATTAGAGTTGTATCCTTCGAAGCTTCCGTTCACGAATTAGATACGGTGTTGTTGAAATGAATGTAATAGTAATATAGAAGACTGATTTGAATGTTTGTTGAAATTTTATCGGAGGTGTTTAAGTTGTATTCGCATTACTTAATTTTGTTTTAAGTCGTTTAGCTGAGCCGCCTCAAAAGGGTGATTAGGAATAAGATAAAGAAAGGGAAGAGTTTTGACAAATTGCTTCGTTTTTGAAAGTTAATTCTATGACGGGAAATGGGAAATTAAAAAGAAGTATTCCTGAGATGCAAGGATCTTCATATCAATTATTTGGGTGACATGTATGAGTTTCAATGGATCTTTTGATAGTAGAAGCCACTTAAGAGCTTTAACCGCTAGTTTTGTTTTGGTTTGGTACACTTTGAGAGAACTATAGTTAGAAACTGGAAGGGACTTTTGTTCTTGTATAACAGGTTTTCAAGAGAGATATTCTTATAAATATCCTGTAGGTTTTAAGATTGTAATGGAGTTCTTATTATATCTCTAGCTAAGAGAAGAGGAAAGCTTGAATTCAGATGGGTTTTTAAGAAATCCAGAGATTAAATATGTTGACAATCAACATTTGATTAAATAGGAATAAGGCCAAAGGGCATCATATTTCCTTCTAACCTTTTTTTTTCAGATAAGAAACTTAATATTAAGAACGGAGAATTACAAAAAGCCAGGGGGAGAGAACTCCACCCAAACAAGAAAAAAACTAATGAAACATAACCTTCATTTAGTTGGAAAGAACGTTGATTTGATTTTTCTACAAGAGTAATCCTTCAATGAAGATTCCGAAAAATTTGGTGATTTTTTGGAATATTATGCGTGCTATCGGCAGAAACTCTTTGGTCATGTATTAAAGTGCTTTGCAGTTTGTTATATTCAGTACAGGTTCCTGGCATTTTTTTTCGGTAGTTGCCATTGAAGTTGCAATGCAAGTTGCTTTTGTTTTTCTGTTCTTTTATGATTCTCTTTCTCGATTTAGTTTCAAAAGAATACAATCCGTATCTACTTCGAAGCCTTAATTTATTAACAGGTTTGATTAGGTCACTTTTACCTCTATGTTTGGTTTTGCTCTTCCTGAAATAAGTGGATTTTCATTAGCAAATCGAAAGGGCTGTTTTTGAAACGTAAATTTATTATAAGTGCATTCCTAGCTCACATTTTCATTAGTATTCAGTTTCCTCTTAGATTCAACAAGATAAACATCATTAAGAACTTGTACATACTAGAATGGAAGTTTTAGTTATTTTTATTTGAGACTTGGGCTTTATTCTTTTATATATATGTATATAATGATGATCAATTATCGCTACAGGTATAAGAATATGTCAATCATCCAGTTGAGATCGTTTAAAAGCATCATATGCGCCAAGAATATGACGAAAGTGGTCATGCCACGAACATTTGCCACTGGAGGTAAAGCGAAGAAAGGATCTAAAGGGGGAGGATCCTCTGATGCGCCCAAGGCGTCCACACTAAGTAAAGAGGTCAAGGCTACGACAGTATTTGGTGCAAATATTCTGAAGGAAGGAACAGATCCGAAAATCATGCCTGATTCTGAGTACCCTGATTGGCTGTGGCATTTGATTGATAAACGTCCAGTCCTAAGTGAGTTAAAAAGAAAAAAAACAGAGACACTACCCTACGAAGATCTCAGACGCTTCGTTAAACTGGATAATCGAGTGAGAATCAGGGAAAATAACTCCGATAAGGCCAAGCACTGACGAAAAGCATGCAGAAGGATTAATCTCTTTGACAAGTAGGAGCATAGTGTTTCCTCCATTGACACCTTTGTTTGGTTGATCTGCTTATGCGGAAATGATGGAAATAAGCAGAAGTGAAGAAGGGATTGATTCTTTTACAATTACTTTGGCTGAGAAACCATGAGATTTGCAGCTTTATCAATGTCAGAATCAAAGGGTATCCGATTTCTTTAATTTTCTACATTATTATTCCTGAATAATAATCTGTTTTTCTGAGTTTTTACCAAAATTAGAGGTGCTGGTTCCTAAAATTAAGAATTAAGATTGAACCGGAAACCACCGGTTTACATTTGGTTTTTGCTTACAAGTCTCTAAAATTAAAAAAAAGAATAACTCAATTTGGTTACAAGTTCTTTTATTTAAATGTTTGTCTTGTCATGAAGAAATAACAAGAACATCAGTTAAACATAACTTTAATATTAAATTCAAGGGTAAAGTGCAATTTGATCCTTAAATTATAGTGAAAATAATAATTTTCACCGTAAATTTCTATAATGGCAAAACATAACCGTAATGTATGGATAATGGGCAATTCACCTCCTACCGTGTCATTTTCAGTTAAAATGGCACGTTTTCGTCACGTGCTCTATTTTATTACTTAATATGCTCATGCACTGCGTCTGTTTTAAATCACCCGTTTCACGCTCGCCTCTCTTCTCATCAACTCTCAACGTCTTCTCAGCGATGTGCGACGTGTGCCCTTGTCCCCCATCGGCGAAGAGCTCCATCAACGGTGAGCTTTCTCCCCTCGCCCTCACTCTCTTTCTCTCTCCATAGCTTCTGTAATGGCTGAAATTTGAATTTTTTATTCTGGCTCTCTCCGGTTCCCATCTTCTTCTTCACCATTTTTGGCGTTTTCTTCAAATTCCAGCTTTTCTAGATCTAAAATTTCTTCAGATGAAAAACTGTCGTCCGATGAAGTAGCTTCTTCTGCACATTGAGGCTCGTTCGTCTCCAATGTCTCTTCCATCTTTGTTTTCTCCATTGCAACTTCTTCCCTCTCCTTTTCCCCCTTCAATAGACTTTCTTTCTCTTCCACATCCTCTTTCTCTTGCAAAATTAAGTTTTCTTCTTTATCTCGAATCTCCATTTTAGTCAGAGTATCTTCTTCTCTTTCCATGTCTAGCGCAACACTTTCTGTTTCGCACTGCATTTCAAATGCAGTGCAGGGACATATTGGGTAGTAAAATAAGGCACGTGACGAAAACGTGTCATTTTAATGGAAAATGACACAGTAGGGGGTGAATTGCCTATATCCATACATTACGATTGTTTTTTACTATTATCGAAGTTTACGGTGAAAATTACTACTTTCACCACAGTTTGAGAGCCAAATTACACTTTACCCTAAATTCAATTTGGTTATAATGGTGTGGAGTTAATACTTTGTAGGGTGACGAAATAGTAGACGCTGACAAAGACGTCCAACTTTAGGTACATGACAAGGACCCATAATTAAAACACTAAGCACAATTGTTCCCTGTAACAGTTTAGGGTTTCAAATTTTAAATTTAAATTTCCAAATTTCCAAATCAATCCAAAATCATAAATTTAATCTACGATTTGATTCTTGAAATCCTTAAAAATAAGCCTAAAATTGTATTGATATTTGATTTCAATCTCCCTAACCAACCAAGCAGTCAATACATAGCTAGAAATTCGATTTGGAGACCGGATTTGATGATTTTCAGCAAAAAAATCCGAGTAGATCTCGCATTAGGGGAGGAAAATTATTACGAATCTCATATAAAATAGAGAGGCTTGGTGAATGAGAAAAACACACCATAACTCTCTCTCTTTAGTTCTATATTCAGATAACTCTTACCTCTATCTCCAACCACCACTCGGCCTCCAAACGTAGCAAGAGCTCCGAGAAGGCAGCAGCAACTCCGCTCGAGAAGTCGAGCTCTCTGGCAAACCTCCTCTGACGTGGCGAACATTCTCCGCCACAAAGAAATATCTCTCCGGCGTACAGCAGCTTCGACCGAAGAGAGAAACACACTGTGTTTAAGCCGAGGGAGAAACGCGAAGAAACTTGCAAAGGAAAGGAAGAAGGAGGAGGTTCGAGTTTCCTTTTAACCTAGAACCGGTTCATTTAAAGGTGGTCCAACCGAACCACCTCAGCTGAACCAGAATCGATCCTACCAAACCAAATCGGGTCCAACTGAACTGGACTCGACCTCAATTTTGACCAGAATTGCCCCAGACCGAACCAAATTGCTTTTTGACCGTCAAAATTTGACCAAAAGCTATCTGAAACGATCATAATACGATCGAATTGATCTAAGAATAAACCGGTATAAAATTTATGCCTAAATCATTTTGGAAACGAATTTATTAAAGTAGAAAATTAATATCAAATATTTTATTTAGGCAAGAAAAATTTTGAAAGTCGTCCGAATAGATCCAATTCGACTCTATCGGACCGAAGAGTACACGTAAGAAATTTCTTCGTAAATTCTTCTGAAATTGGATTTATTTAAATTAGAATTTGATACTAATATTTTATTTAGGCAGAATATTATTTGGAATATTGAAAAAATATCGATAATCATAACCTCTTGGAATCCAAGTGAAAATCGTTTTCAACCTTTTGGTCGCCACCTCAATGAATCCAAGTGAAAATCGTTTTCAACCTTTTGGCTACGACCCTACATCATAAAATCTTTTCAATCTTTTGGCTATGGCCCTACATCACAAAATCTATGTTATTTTTTTTATAATTATTTTATTACATGATTTTGATATTTGACCACGCATATTTAAACATTGATATAGAATTGTATAAAGATAAAATTGGTAGGATATTTGACTGCGTATGTGTTTGAATATGATGGAATTGACGGAAAATATATGATAGCAAAGCCTGAACGACAATGAGATAGCTAAGTTTGAACGAAAATGAGATGGCTACGCCTGAACAAAAATGAAATGACAAAACCTGAACGACAATGAGATGACTAAGTCTTAACAAATATTAGAAAATGAAGTTCCAACCGATGTAACTATTGCACTTACACGTGTTTTCGCTCACTGAGTTATTTTCATAATTTGTAATTTTGTGATGTATATGAGTTTTTATCTGAGGAAGAAATGACTTTGATCGAGAATCTTTCAGAAGCAAGCGAGCATACAGAAGAAGAAAATATTTTTGGATTGGAAGAAGGAACTTAAATTTAGTATGTTTTAGTTTTCGATGATATTTCAGTTGAAATCTTGAATAAATTATGTTGACTTTATCGTTAATAAAGTTTTATGAATTATTTTAATTATTTCAATTTTGAACAAGGTATTTAATGTTTGAATGTTGTCTTAAAATCTTCCGTGCATTTAATGATTTCATTCAATGCTTTCAAATATTTTAAAATTAGGGTTATAACACTTGAATTTAGACCTTATATGATAAATCAAATTGAGAAATTTTTTTAGGATTTTCAAATTAGGGTATCAAATTGAGAAAAATGAATTTAAGAGTTGGGGCGTTACATTCGTGTTTCTTAATATATCACATTTTTAAATTTAGATATTTAAATTTATTTTTAGAAAAAATAAAAAAACCTTAAATTTTAAAGTGAGTGACAAACAAATCTTAAACTATATTTATTAACAAAACAAACTATCATATGTTAACGAGTCAGCTCATTTACCATTGAACTCAGCTGCAGTTGCCCCACAAAGTCGAGGTTGCTCTTTTCTCGGTGCATTTTTCGTCTATTTCAAGTGCGGCCAACTACGGGGTTGACCCCATGAAGTCAAGCTCGCTCGTTTCGCAATGTATTTTGCACTTATTTCAAGTTCAGACGATCACATTGGCACCCTCGAATGACTGCAAATTGTTGAATTGTTAGCGAATGATAGTTTAAAATTTAATTTATTAACGAACGATAGTTTAAAGTTTGTTAAAAAATATAGTTTAAAAACAAGGACAATGACATATTTTAAAATTTTTATTAATAATTATTGGTTATGTTCTGGCATTTTACTCGTGTTTCTATTTTTCAAACAACTCCACCGCCCACCAAAGGCGTTTATAACCTTTAACGAACTGACCACATCACCCTACACGTGGCTAATCATAAGTGGCACGTGTAATTAAAAGTACTGTTGTCGTGGTATTTACGGTACTGCCCTTCTTCTATAAATCCAACACATGGCCAATGTGTGAAATCTCTGCAAAGCAACGTTCCCGCAAAAATCAGAGCCTGGAGAGCTCTCTCTCTCTCTCTCTAGAAGTTTGCGTTCTTCTGCCCTCTCTCTCTCTCTCCCGCTTCTCCGATCGGAGGATCTATTATCGGTCATCCGTAGTAGGAAAGTTTTGAGCGAATTTCTTTCGCTGTGTCGTGTTCTTTTTCCCTGAGAGATTGGAAGGAGGTTGTGGGTTGGGGTTTTTGGAAAGGAGAAGCGCATGAGCTGGTTGGGAAAGCTGCGTCTTCACTCGAATTCTAATCACTTCATTACTTGTCTCTTGATTTTCATCCTCCGTTTTTATCCTCAGCTGCCTTCTTCCTTGTTCAATTTCGAGAAGAAAGCGATCGAACCATTGTTATTGAGTTTAAGTTTAAATTCTAATTCTTGTGTGGATCGTAATAATTGGATAACTAAATCTACTCGCTCATCCCCGTTGGAGTATGGAGTCTGGTGCCAGGACTAATCCCCATCTTCAGAAAGGTCATACAGATGTTCTTTATGTTTTACGCCGTCTTTGCTTGTGCTTTTCTTTTGGTTGTGTAATAATTGGTAGAAGGGGAAAATTAATCTCTGTAATTGATTTAAAAGTATTGCATGTTAGTTTTTATGGGGTTTGAGACTGATTATACTTTTTTTAGCAAAAAAAAAAGTACAAATCAGTAATAACTGATCACTAATATAATTTTTTTGCTAGAATCTGAGAACGCGTTCTTGTTTTAATGTTACACATAAAACTAACTTCTACGGAAAACGAGAAGACAATTCCAACTTTTGTTTATTCATTTATTTGTAGGGAATTGAAGTTTGAAATCAATTGATTGGTACTTATAATCCCTTTTCATGCATTTATACTTTTAGACAATATACTTTTGAACTTCCCAATTGAATAAATCAATTCATGTCGCGTACAAAAATCAATTTAAAAGTTGTTGTTTTTGAAATTTTAAATTTTTATGTTGTATATTTAATTATTTGTGTGTTGTGTCATAGTCGACTCCAACTTTTCTTGGATTTGTAATCTATGCAAGTGTTGCGTCGTGATTGTTGTTTTTTTGTGATGCAGCTCTCGGCTGTTCTACCGTTAAAAGAAGCCAGGCAAGATCACCTTCTGTTATTGTCATTGGTGGTGGCATTGCTGGAGTGGCTGCTGCGCGTTTTCTTCATGATGCCTCTTTTCAAGTAAGGGACAGAAAATTGCTCATTAGGTCTTTGCCTGAGCAAGGTCATCTTGTTGAATTTAGAGTCAACCATTTTTATTCATTTAATTGACACTCCTGCTTGTAACTCAGGTTAATTAGATTTAAATATTATGAATTGCTAATTTTATATTTGTGTGTTAGTATGCGAGTGGCAATATCATAGGCCCATTCTTACTATCCTTGATGGAGTTGAGCGGCAATATTGTTTGTCAGTAGAGTGACTTCTCGAGAATTTCACCTTAAATTGATTATGCTATTACGCTTGCTGATCAGGTTACCTTGCTGGAGTCACGAGAAAGACTTGGTGGTCGCATCCACACTAATTACTCATTTGGTTTTCCTGTTGATCTAGGGGCTTCATGGTAAACTTGATCTTCCATGTATTTTTTGTGGTCTGAAATGTTTGTTTCCTTAACACACTATTTTGCAATGAACGATGCATTTGTATCTGCTTCAGGTTGCATGGGGTATCCAAAGAAAATCCTTTGGCGCCATTGATTGGGAGACTGGGATTACCCCTCTATCGGACTAGCGGGGATAACTCTGTATTGTATGACCATGATTTAGAAAGGTGCGTAAATGTTGTATTTTATTAGTCTTTTACTGTTGCGATATTTTATTACATTTTGATAGACCACCAGCTTTGAAGACTTATAGCAGGAGGAGAAAGGTGGATGATGAGCTAAGGAAATTATAAAAAGTAGTTAACATTCTAATAGTTAATTACAGTAACTACTGTTAGATATTAATTGGGGGAATATAAGAAAGAAGTTGTGACTAGAAGTCTAGGGAGAAAATAAATGAACTTGACAGCAAGGGAAATAGGAAGAAGAGATTAGTAAAGACTAGTGTATTGGAAGAGACTAGGCTCTCTAGGCCTGGGGGTGGATTTCTTGTGATTCTGTAAGAGAATATTGAAGAACTAAGAAGCACTCACCTGTACTAGTAGTTTGAACTGGTGCAGAATTTCCAAACTCTATCACATTTTTATGTGAAAATTTCCAGTTGTTTTTGAATCTTCTTGTTAGGCAAGAATTATTACATATTCCTTTTCAGTTATGCCCTTTTTGATATGGAAGGAAATCAAGTTCCACAAGAGCTTGTGACAAAGGTTGGCGAAGCATTTGAGACCATCTTAAAAGAGGCAAGTTATCACCTAATCTACTGCCCTTTCTCTTTGTTTTTAGTCTTACTTGGTGTTAGGTATATTTAAATTTTAACGTTTATATTTGGCATTTTCTTACCGAGTTTTATGTTTGTTTTTTTGCAGACAGATAAATTAAGAGACGAGTATGGTGAGGACATGTCCATACTCCGTGCTTTCTCTTTAGTTTTAGAAAGGAGACCAGAACTAAGGCATGTTGTTAATAATATTTATTTGTTTTCCTATTTTCGAACATTTATAATGTAGTTATTGATGCTTTTGCTCGCATACAGGTTAGATGGCCTAGCTCATAAGGTTCTCCAGTGGTATCTATGCAGAATGGAAGGATGGTTTGCTACAGATGCTGAAACGATCTCCCTCAAATCTTGGGACCAGGCAAATCTCTTTCTGTCAGAATAGTTTTAAATCGTTCTATTACTTCTTTGTTTGAGTTCTGAGATGCTTAGATTGTTGGTCTCACATTTCCAAGTTGAATTGTATGACAGCATTGTGCAATGTGCAAATGGTTTCGAACTGTATTATATATTTCATACCCTTGTATGTTTTTTATGACATAGAATAACTGATAGATTGCCGTAATGTTTCTGGTCGATCAAATTTAAAAGTTATAATGCTGAGTGCCCTTTTCTGTCTATTTTTACTGATAGATTGCACTAGTGAAAGTTATAATGTGACTATTTTATGGTTTAGTTAGGCTTGAATTTTTTTCACACATGGCACACTAGGCAGGGAATTCTTTTCACATATATAACATATTTGCAGCTTGCATGTTACAAAAAGTAAATCATCCTCCGTTTTTTGAAGGGAATTATTAAATGTTAAAACTCCAAGTGTTTCACGTTCTCCTCAGGAAGAGCTGCTGCCTGGGGGTCATGGGCTTATGGTCAGAGGCTACCTTCCTGTTCTTAACACACTTGCTAAAGGTCTAGACATGCGTTTAAGGCATAGGTATTACATGTTTTATTTTGTTTCTTCAATGCCTTGATCTTTATAGCTTACTTATCACTTGACACTGCTGTTCCTACTCTCCTCTAGGGTAACAAACATTTTGAGACATCAAAATGGAGTGCAGGTGAGTGTAGAAGACGGCAGAACATTTGTTGCTGATGCTGTTATTGTCACTGTTCCTCTTGGGGTGTTGAAAGCGAAGACCATAAATTTTGAGCCCAAACTTCCAGACTGGAAGGAAGAAGCCATTGACGACCTTGGATTTGGAATTGAAAATAAAATAGTACTGCACTTTGAGAAGGTGTTTTGGCCGAATGTTGAATTTCTGGGAGTAGTTGCCGATACATCATACGGGTGCAGCTACTTTCTTAATCTTCACAAGGCCACAGGGCACTCTGTACTTGTCTATATGCCGGCTGGGCAGTTAGCCAAAGACATTGAGAAAATGTCTGATGAAGCGGCTGCTAATTTTGCCTTTATCCAACTTAAGAAGATTCTTCCTGATGCTTCTGATCCTGTAAGCCTGTTGTTCAACATCTTTATTTATGTGCATGGCCTCTGATAATAGAATATATGAAGCTTTTAATATTCTTTTATGAGTAAATCTAGGGTTACCCATTAGTTCTTATTTTATATGTTAAATCCCAAAGTGTTTATTTGTTCTTTTGTTCATAATAATTGTACAAACTATTTAATTGACTAGCGGAGGACACCTAGTTATGTACTGATTAGTTAGTCTTCTTTTATTTGGGATCAAATAAAAAAGTTATGAAGACACTAGTCTTACTCTTGTTATATTTCGGATAAAAATGTTATAGAGGGTGTGATGTTGGATTTGGAAACAAGAAAGCAATGGAGTGGAAAAGCTCACCATATTTTTTGGTTTGACATTTGCAGATTCAATACCTTGTTTCTCACTGGGGAACAGATATCGATTCACTCGGATCCTACAGCTACGACGCAGTTGGCAAGGCTCATGATCTCTACGAGAGGCTGAGAATCCCAATTGACAACTTATTCTTTGCTGGGGAGGCAACGAGCCTAATGTACCCAGGATCTGTGCATGGTGCCTTTTCTACTGGCGTGATGGCAGCAGAGGACTGCAGGTTATGCCTCCTGGAGCAGTACGGAAAGTTGGATTTGTCTCAGCAGGTCATGGCCGAGGCAGAGTCTGTGTCGGTCCCTCTCCTAATCTCCCGGATGTAAGCACTAACTAATCATCTCTTTTCTAAACATATGATATGATTATATAGCAACCTCCAAATGAGAAAGGGTTTTTTAATAAAGTCCATCCATGTTCCCAACTGTGTTAGTTGAAGAACTATGCATATTTAGTGTGTAAGATAACTCTATTTCGGAAAGGACACTTCAGTGTCGTCTCTTTCTTTTATCTTTCTGATAATTGATGCGTCGTTTACTCCATAATTTTTATGTTGATGCGTTGTTTACATGACACTTAAAACTTTGTGCAATAACTAACATGGTTTATAAATAATAAAAATGAGATATTAATTGTATTAAATAATGATTGTCGCGTTAACAGTTAAAAATTATTGTATAATTAAAAGATAAATTTTATGGGGTTGTAGGCGGGTTTGCCGTGTTTTGATTGATTTCAGTTCGATGAAAAATTATGCGCAAAAAAAAAAGTATAATATAATTTGGTATGACGCATTAAATGTAGAAATGAACAAGAGAAATACTACTAATTGACAATATTCATTGAATCATTGCAATAATATTAAAAAATACAAGTCTAATTCCTCTGAACTGAGTTTATTTTTTGGCTGCAAAATGTAAAAAGAAAAAAAAAAAAAATAATTTTATACAGCTTTAAGAGCCTTAATCAGGGGGAGGGACGTCAGAGAATTGAGGCAAAACTTTGGATTGGATCGGATTCTTCGAGCATCGAAGCTGCCTGAAAACAATCGATAGCATCGGCTGTTCTCCCGTCGTCCCTATGAATCATTCCCAAATAATACCAAGCCTTCTTATTGGTTGGATCGATCCTCAATGCGTCGGAAAGTAAGCATTTTACAATTGGCAACGACTTCGAACCGGTTTTGGTCAAAAGGGCACTGATCAATATCTTGCAAGGAACATAATCAGGCTCAAATAGTAGAGCATTAATATAAGCAGCAAGAGCTTCTGGAATTTGTCCACTTCCTTCACATATCACACCTACACGAATTACACCACAAAAAATAATACCATTTAATAAGCAAAAATGGAGGAATTAATCAATCTAATAGACATACAAATTTCGTCTAGTTCGGCATAAAAACTGTTGCCATTCTAAGCAACGAGAGATTGAACAAAAAAATTACAAAATATATCATCAAATAGAAATGGAACAAATATTTCAAGATAGTTCCAACAAAATATTCGGGTTCTATCAATGAACATAAAAGAAGCAATTTAAATAAAAAATTGACTGAAAACTCTATTAAGGTGTCGGGAGTTAAGAATCAATCATTTCGAGACAAATAATCGATATTGAACAGTCGAGAACTAATAATTAAGTAATTCCTAGACAAATTGTGACAATCCGCCATCTAAGGGCAAGGAAGGTTCAGTGTGAGGGCCCAACTCATACCAGTGGAGGTGCACAATCTCACATCGCTTGAAAGAGTAGAAAGTGAATGGTTTATGAGTAAAATTCTCCTCCCTACCTAATACAACGCTCTTTGGTCTAACTTCAAGAACAAAACAATACAAGTTTCAATCTAAAACAGACAATATTGTACTATGAGGAATGGATACGTTACACAAATACACTTCGATTCACTAAACACTAAGTTGCATTTTGAGGTTTAGAACAAATTTTATAAGTCATCAGATAAAGACATTGCATTAGAGAGTTCCTCAAAAAACAGAAACAACAGATAGCAATGAAGTAAACTTGCCTTGTGTATGAAGCGTTTCGGCCGAGTATTGTTTCAGCTCTCTAGCTTTTCCCAAACATATCTCCGCATCTTTGCAATGTGAAAGGCTGGCGTATAAGTTGGCCAAGCCTTGCCATATTTCAAATTCGTTGACCTTATCATCTTCAACCTGTCATATGGACAAAGGTTAGAGATGAAGTGAGAGGCAATGGTTTTACTAGTAAATTGTAAGAAAACAAAGAATGTACAAAAAAGGTGAGCGAATGAAGCGCTAGGAAACTTCGCACAACTTTCCCGAGTGGCCAAAAACTCCACTCCACCAAGTCAAAGTATTACAAAAAAGGTATCCTAAGCTTAATGACCTCCAATGGGGGAAACAGAACAACAGTATAAGACTAAAGATAAAACACCATGTTTCAGACTCAAACATTTAACATACTAGCCAAATGCATTTGGCTTAAAAGAGATAGAAGTTTTAAAACTGATGAGCATAAAACTCTATAACAGCAAAATACCGATAATAAAAAAAACTACAAAGAACCATAAAATCTAGCCACAAGCCTAAGCAACCATGTTGGAAAATAAATTAAGGAAGTACTTTAAGAATTAATATTAGGGGAGATGATTATAAATAGAAGAAACGGGAGTGAGATTAATATTATGCTTATGGATGAATGAATTGTTCTTAGTAGTTTATTAGGATTTCTGAGTCAAGCATGATTTCTTAGGTTTGTGGCTAGATTTAAGCTTCTTTGTAGTTTTCTACTATCACCATTTTGCTGTAGTGGAGTTTTATGCTCATCAGAAACAAAGTAACTCATGAAAAGATAACAAAAAATTTACCCGATTTGGAAGTTTAAGTGGTCCAAACGATTTTCTTTGAGCTTGAACTAATGCTAGGAGGTATCGATAAGTTTCAATAGCGTCCATGTGTAGTGACTGAGATATCTTCAGCTTGGCTTTAAGCATGAAAAGTGGTCCTTGCTCCCATTTTGCAGTCTCATCTAAAGCTGCATCAGTGACTACTTCAGCCTCTGCAAATCTTTTTTGAGAAGACAGCACAAGAGCAAGCAATTTCCAGCCTTTTAAGACAGAACCACCGGTTTTATCAATATATTTCTTCGCATAATGCAAAGCCGCAGTCAAATTCCTGTGTTCTGCATATTGAACTCCCAATTCAAAACTTAAATCGGAATTATTTCGCTCCAGAGAAGCTGCCTGATCTAGAGATTTCAAAGCCTCCGACTGAAGGCGGGACCTCTCAAAATCAGAGGAGGATAGCTTAGCTTGCTTTCCCAAACAAAGACCCAACATTCGAAGGCCCACACTCTTCAAATGCTCTTCTTTCCCTACTGCATTACTGACTGCCCTTCGGGCATAGCCAACTCCTTCAGCAGCAAGATAAGAATCTTCACTGCAGATCTTTGCAGCCACTAACAATGCCAGCAAATCCTCTGGTTTTTCATGTTTGTGTAAGGACTTTCTCAACAGGTTTAAGGAAGATTTGTTTTGTCCTGCTCCACTGTAACACAGAGCTAAAGACTTCCAAATATCCACACGGGGATATACTCCAGGCATGATTTCTTCAAATTGTTTAGCTAAAACAGAAGTTTGGCTGCACAAAGATAGTGCAAATGTTAGATGCTCCATTACAGATGGATCCCAGTTGATCTTACCAAGGAAAAATTTCCTCATAAGAATCATCAGAAGTAGAATTGCCTCTTCCATATTGTTTTTGGGTATATATGAGCCCTCAACCTGAACTGCTAGACTAGGAGGGCTAGCTTCTACCCCTCCATAAAGCAGAAAGACAGCAAATCCCTTCTGAATCCTTGCAGAGCAATCATTATCGAGGTTCCATTGGCTCAAGAGCGCACGTCGATAGGCAGAAACTGCTTCCTGGTAGCAACCCCCCCGTTTCCAAAGCTCTGGAAGAAGCTCAACAGCTTGACTTATTGTCTCTTGCAATCTATTGTCAACTTGCACATCGGGAATGCCCAGATAGAATATCTTCTCCACAGCATCAAGCACATTTTTACACTCATGAGCAGCCTCTGCAAAATCCCAAGAGGAAAAGATGTAACTTGATGTGCAAAAAAAAAAAAACCAAGAGAAACTGATGAAAATTAAAAAAGAAAAAGGATAAATTGCAATTTAGAAGCTAATGTTTGAAGTCATTTACAAATTACACTTTAAATTATTTTGTTTGACAAACAGAACCTCAACCTTGCCATTAATAGCAATTTAGACATTTTCGTCAATTTATTAGTTTAATTCTTTTCATTTAATGAGGTATTTGTTGCACCAGCTTCTTCAAGTAAGGGGTTGTTTGGTAAATTTTACAATAGAAAAGAAAAATGACTGGTATTTTGTGTAGCAGACTTGCTTTTGTGATAATAGTGTCTAGTGAGATAGTGACGGGGACATAGAGACTTAGAGGGTTAAGTAGGGTTGTTTTGGTGGGGAGAAGCATGATTATGATTTCAAGAACATTATGGTTGCAATACTCTTTTGTTAATTCCAAGTCTGTGGTTATCTGGATTTGTGGTGGTGTGTTGTTGTGTTTGTGTTTGGGTAGGCTTGTGCTCTCATTCTGCAGAGGATTACTAGTGCTGCTGGGAAACTCTACAAGGAAGGATACAAGTCTAACATTATTTTAACATAATTTCTAAAACTTTAGACGATTTTTAACTCGATTTTGAACTCTGCGATCGTGTGATAGAGCTCAAAATCAGATTTGAAATCCCCAGTGGCGTTAAAAATCAGGTTAAAACACCTCTAGAATATATATACTAAATTTAACAAAAAATTATTGAAAATTTTTAAATTGCTTACAACTGAAAGATGGAAACTCTGTAAAAAAAAAAAAGTGTAAGATTTGATCCGTAAATTACCTCAAATGTTAGGATATAAATTGGAATTTATCCAAAAAACATTAACTGAACAACTCTAGATGTATTGTAGAAATACCCGTTAATTTCCCAAGCTTTTGAAGAGACTTTGCTTTTAAATATATGGCTTCAAGTACCAGGTTAGCAGCATGCTGAGAGACTCCATGCTGCGAATCTGTGCGAGGACGGCCCTTTTTGGATGGCATTTTTTCAGTAAGAGAAGGCTGCAATCTCTGAATTGCTGCTTGGAGATCAATGCCATCGAACACACGAAGAGCACCTTCCACATTACCTCTTTGATACTCCAACTTTCCAAGAAGAGCTCTTGCTTCCTGTTGTTGTAATTCAATTACAATGATTTAAAACCATGCCATAGATTACTACCACTAGAAAATAAATCAAGTCTGCTCAAACTGGTAGGATCTGGGAAGCATGTTCTTGCCAACAGTAAAGGCTACGGGACTATCAATGATATTTCCTATTTTTTACTTCCTCGAAAAAATAGCCAGATGAGAGATTAAGCTAAAATTAACATTCAAATAAAAAAAATTTATCTTCTGTAGACACTTATGGAAGAAAATTGAACCTCCCAAGACAGGAGAATGTTTTTCATCATCTCGATTGAAATACACGAAAGTATAGAAGATCAGATTTCAAAAGTCAGATGGAATCAATTACAGACAAACTCACCTCAAAATTCAATGATAATCCTTCCCGCAAGGAAGATTCAGCCTCTTGAATATTTCCCTCATCTAGCTTTGCCTCAACTTCTGTTGTTTTAATGGAAACTCCATTTGCGTGAAACTCCCTGACAACCAGGTTTTCCTCTCTGTACTCCTCGGTCTCCATGGATAGCTATTCCATCATCTGTTCGAGTCCCTTTTTTAAAATTTCATCTTTCTCCGATCTCTATTATCAAGTCAAGGATTTAATAACCATCAAAATTTATACCCTGAAATCATAAAACGCAGAAACTGTTGAATCAATCAGGGTGATAAAGAAAATTCTGAACAAAACCCATTTCCGATCTGCGATGCTGCACCCAAAAACACCCCATAATTCAACAAATGAATCGCAATCTCCAAATCTCCAGTCACAGAGAAAGAAAGAATCATCCAACTCAACCAAATTCGTAATCCGCCTTAACATGACAAGATAAAGAGATATTCATGTCAAAAAACAGAAATGGAAGAGCTGAAAATGGATTACCATGTTCTGAAAGAGAGAAATTAGACTCGATTCAGCGACTCAATTCTATCCCCGGAAAATTAGGAGGAAACCCAAGAATTCATCTCTCGAGAGGAATCGTCAAAGCTCACGTTACAGATTGGGTTTCATCGGATCAAAAATTTGCGCTCTTTTTTTTTTCAACTTCGTCTATGCTGGCCATAAACAGCTTTTTGTAACAGGTGGGCACAACCTACTACCACTATTATTATTTAATTATAGTACTTATCAAATAAAACGCTGTATATAACATCCAATATTAAATTTATAATTTAAAGTTTATATTTTGAAACTTTTATCAATTTAAACCCATTTGTTTTTAGACGCCCGTGAGTATTTCTCCAATTTCTAGTTCATCTTCTTCTTAAATCTGCAGATATTCTCTACGTCCATCAACAGTATATTTGGATCTCTGTCCTTCGAAGACCCTCTTCTCTCCCAAATCCAAAGAAAGAAGAGGTAAACCAGAAGTACGTAATACAGTTTCTAGTTTTTTCCTGAAATTCAACTGACTAAGTGCCTGTTCTATCACGGGTCTGATTATCATGAAACATTTCTTAAATGTTTTTTTTAATCAGTTTTGTTTAGAAGGTGGCAATAAAGTTTGAGAAAGAAGCTGAGGATTTAGGTTGCTTGGCGAACCAGAGATTTGGGAAGACGGGTTTGTCAGATTCTTGACGTTCGAATCACCATTGCTATTTTTCAAGGAATCGCTAATTCTTCCTCCCCTTTTCTTCTAGTAAGCTGCTTTTGTGAATTTTATCGACAAGATTAGAGTTGTTGAAGTTGAATTTCAGGTGGGTTTTTCGAATTTTTAGATTTGAATTTCATGTGGGTTTTCTTTCTTCCTCAATTTTTAAAACCAATCTTAAGTTAAAGGATGAAGTTCTAATTATATCTTATATTTGGGAATATGTACAGTTCAATTCGGTCCCGTTGCAGAGTGGAAGTGTGGAACCTAACTGAACCGTGAAGTAATGATTCCCAAGGTTCAAAACCGAAATCGAACCGTGAAATACAAATATTTATTATTGATTTTGGACCGGTTCTATTGATTTTGACTCGAGTTTGGGTTCAAGTAGGGGTGGGCAAGAGTTCGGTTCGGTTCGGTTTTGGACCGAACAGAACCGAACTCATCGGTTTCGGTTTCCGAAACCGATTGACTTATACCAGACCCGAACCGAACTTTTCGGTTCGGTTCGGGTCTGGTAGGTTCCTGCTCCTTTGACCACGTTGACCTGGCTGGAGATGAATGAGCGGCACGTGAGAGAAAATGGCTTCTAAGATATCACCATGGATAGGAGCTTCTTCTACTTCTTCCATGGAAAGAACAGGTCGGTTCGGTCAACGATGTCCGTCTGATAGTTCTCGACTTTAGTGGACATCGTTGTTTCGGGGCGCGAATCAGGAGATTAAATCCTAGTCAACGAAGAGTCTTCGTGGACGAGAAAGCTCACTTGTTTGACTGCAGTAACTGAAGATGGTGTGCTTGTCAGTTCGGTCAACGATGTCCGTCTGATTCATTAAAAATTTCGCCATTACTGCTAGGTCAAATTAGGGTTTGAGGAAGAAGAGTGGATACTGTATTGTTTCTTAATACATGGTGATTATTAGCGATGAAGTCAATCCGACGAGTTCGCCTCGTCTTGAATTAGTTAAGGAAGCTTCAAGCAACGATTCTCAACCAGAGCAGCCTTCTCTCCTGGTATGTGCTTTCTCTATCTGCTCCATTTCTCTTCGATTTCCGCCTTTTTTCTCTTTATTTGTTAATATTTCCAGATTTATTCGCTGTTTTCATTTCTTGTTGCGTTGATTTCGTTTATCGGATTAATCTCGTCAGACTATAGAACTCGTCTTGATTAATTAGTCGGCAAGACTGAAGAAGCAAAAAATAGAAGAATAAAAATGAGGAATAACGAATAAGAGAGAAGACACTAGTCAGACAGAAGTTTGTTGAATCTTAGCATCAGTTTTTCTATATCCAGAAGTCAATCGAGGAAGTTATAATAGAAACTGAAATAATCACTGTTTAATTTCACATAATTATTTGCCGAACTTTTCGGTTTTTCGGTTCGGTTCGGGTTTGACTTCCACCCTAACCGAACCCGAAAGGTTATTAGTGAGCCCGACCCGAACACAAAAAACAACTCCCAGACCCGAAACCGACCCAAACCGAACCCTCGGGTTGGTTCAGTTCCTCGAGTCGGTTTCGGGTCCGCCCACCCCTAGGTTCAAGTGTGAGTTATTTGCAAATTTGGATCTGATTTTTTTGACAGTGTTCCCTATAGCTCAGCTTGGTTATGCTCTATTTGACGTCTAAATCCATGAACCGAACCGTGAACAGTCTGATTCCTCCACTTTTAGTTTTAGAACAAGTTATTGTTCTTATATAGTGGTAGGAACTAGACTAAAACGTCGGCTCTGGTTCAAAAATTCGATTTCAGTCCCGTTTTGCCTACTTCTAGCATAGACAAAAGGTAGATCACACCAATTCTATGCGAAAGAATCAACATTGTTTGAGGATGGATTGAAGATGGAAATTGATTAGGGGTGAGCATGGTCCGGTCCGGTCCGGTTTCGAGATTGTATCGGACCAAACCGTGGGATTTGGGATTTTTATCCCGAAGCCCAGAACCGGCCCGACAAGAGATCGGGACCAGACCAGACCAGACCGAAAGTTTTGGTCCGGTCCCGATTTCTCCCACTATAATGCTGAATTTTTTTTATTTAAAAAATAAAAAATTTCAATATTGCATACAATTTTTTTTTTTCAATATAATCAACATAATAACTATCTATTAGGGGTGGGCACGGTCCGGTCCGGTCTGGTTCTCGCTTGGAACCGGACCGGACCGGTCATTTCGGGATTTTATTTTTTAGGACCGGAACCGGTCCCATGAGGAACCGGCACCGAACCGGGAACTGGACCGAAATACGGTCCGGTTCCCGGTTCGGTACCGGTTCCTCCCGAATGTTTGTTTATTTTTATTTTTTATTTTTTTTAATTGCAAAATGCAAAAAACACAATCAGGGCACTTCATACCTCCTATATATATAATGGCCTTTAATGGCCTACGCAATTGCAGCTGTGAAAATGGGATCCTTCAGGAAAGAGGCGATTTGTTGGACGGAGCAGCCTGAGCGGGATTGCTTTCAGGGTTCCATTTTCGTTCACGTCTGAACAAATCCAAGCTGCTCGGAGTGGAAATAATCTCTTCTCGTTGAAGGTCTCGTCAATGGCGGAATAGAAGGGAACTCAGATCTCTCACTCAGATTTGGCGGTAAAGAAAATTTGTCCCTGCTTCTGTTTGTGTGATTGTGTTCTCCTTCGTAAACTGCGACTAACACCGATGGGTCTTCTGCACTTCTTTGGACCTGAAAATTGAGGGCAGTTTTTGTAAATTTGAACCGCGGTCCACTCCACCTCCAATTTTAGGGCTCCTGAACTTGAAGTAGAGACTGGAGAGAGAGACAAAAGTCAGAAGGTCAGACAGATTCGAGAGAGAGAGATGGGAGTCGAGAACTTCAGAACTTCAAAGTCGGAAGGATGAGGTTCGCGTTCGCGCCTCGCGGAAGTCGGAGTTGGAGTCGCCTGTCGGGAAAATTGCTGAATTGAATTGAATTTCTAATTTCTAAAGCAAGCCAACAGGGATTCAGGGAATAGTCGGTATTCCCACGGTTCCCGGTTCTGTGATCAACAGAACCGGGACCGTGGACCGCGGTTCCGGTCCCATTGGTGTGGGAACCGGGAACCGGTCCCATAAATCAAAAACCGCCCAAAGAACCGGACCGAACCAACGGTCCAGTCCGGTCCACCAGTTCCGGTCCGGTTCTGCCCACCCCTACTATCTATGTTTAAATATATTAAAAGTAACACATATTAAGTCAACTATCTATGTTTAAAATTAAATCTAAGAAATTCAATCAAACTATCTATGATTAAAATAAAATCTAATAAGATAAAATAAATTCAATATCCAAATGAAATCCAACTATTTAACATAAAAACTCAATTCAACTATTCAACATTATAAGGGTGTTCTTATTAACAATGAATTTAACAGAAACTAGTTTTAATGTTGGACAATTTGGTTCCTTAACCAACAATTAATTTAAAAACGTAAAAATGTAAAAGGAACTAGGAAGGGTTCGGTTCCACGGTCCAGGTTCAAGATTTTAGTACCCGGACCGAAGACCGGACCAAACCAGATGGGAATTCATCTGGGAGGACCGGTCCCGGACCAAGAAACCGAGAGGACCGACCGAAATCGGACCGAAACCATTGGTTCGGTCCGGTTCTTGGGAGGCGGTCCGGTCCTGCTCACCCCTAAAATTGATGATAGGAGCGCAAAGAATTGCCTCGATCATTGTTAGTATTCAACTAACCGACAAAGTTCATAGCGTGACGAAAGTTAAATGATTAAGTTATGGATATTTTTAAAGATCTGTGGTAGTAGCAGATAAATAAAGCGTTTTTCGTTTACCTATTTTTTTGACCAAGTTTTTTCAGTCATGATTTTACGCATAATTGTTTTGTGTCTTTGGTTCTTTATTTATTTATTTTTATTTGAAGTTTCACTTAGATTCAAGCAGCTTAAGAAATGGAATTTGGTTTGATGATGGAGGCAATGTTTTACTTAGTTTGCTCAAAAATAGAGCTTACAACTAATATTGGAGAGAAATACTATGTTTACAAGTCTTATTTTACTACATTAAAATATTTGTTGACGTGTCAAATAATTAATTATAATATATGACTAGTGTGGCAAAACTCATTGTACCTTAATTTTACATAGTGATTTTTTCTCTGTCTGTAATTTTTTCCCTTCTAGAGTTTCCACGTAAATCTTGGTGTCCACTGTTTCTCGTTTTTTTTTTCGTCTTCAGTTCGGTTTTTCAACAATTGGTATCAGAGCTTCAGGTTGAAGGTTTTCGAAAATCATGGTTTAATTTTTCGAAGGTATCGAAAGTTTTCAAGGTTTACAATTTCGGTAATTGAAATTGAAATTTGGAGGAAAAAGAAAATAGAAAACGATAAGAAATTTAATTTTTTTTTTTCTGTTTTTCTCTGCGTGAAGAAATAGAGAAAAGTTTTTTTGGTTCGGTTGTTCTTCTTCAACAGAAGACAACAGGGAGCCTTAAAGAGAAGAGGCTCGGCCGTGAAGAAGGAATCGGAGCCCTAGCGCTTGCCACTGTCGCACGCACAGAATCCACTGCTGACGCCGCTCCAACGTCGACGTGTGCACAGAACCCAGCCGCCGCCCGCGAACGATGCTGTCGCGCAACCGCGAGAAGCCCAACCGCCGCGAAGGAAAACTGTCCTCACTGTCGATCTGCTCCGAGCCCCAGCCGCCGCACCGTCGCGCCGCCGCTCTGCCGTTGCCGAGAAATTGTCCTAGTCATCGTCGTCTGTCAGTAACCGAGCAGAGTCGCCATCGTCGCGCGCATTGCCCACTGTTGCCATCTTCGTTCAGACAACCTCCGAACAGCAGTTCTGTTTGTTCTGTTTTTTGGTATTTTTTTCACAGGTTACAAAATTCTGCTTATTGATTATTGGGTGCCGCGAATTTTCTGATTAATTTTGGACAATATTCTGAAATTTTTGTCTGTGAAATATTGGGGTTCTGAAGAAGTTTCTGAAGGGTTGAAATATTATTTGTTGTTTTGGAGTAATTATCGGTTGAGATATTGTTGGAAAAATATTCTGAATTTCTGAGAGATGACATCATTAAAATATGATATTCCTTTGTTACATAGGATTACAAGATTTTTAATATGACAGGTAAAGATGCGAGATCTTCTCGCTCAAATGGAATTAGATGACACGTTACTTAGTTTTGATAATATGTCTGAATCTTGGTCAGAGGCGAAGAAACCTCACAAGAGACAGAAAAACTATTATCTTCGTCTATATTGTTGGAAAAATATTCTGAAATTTTTGTCTGTGAAATATTGGGGTTCTGAAGAAGTTTCTGAAGGGTTGAAATATTATTTGTTGTTTTGGAGTAATTATCGGTTGAGATATTGTTGGAAAAATATTCTGAAATTTTTGTCTGTGAAATATTGGGGTTCTGAAGAAGTTTCTGAAGGGTTGAAATATTATTTGTTGTTTTGGAGTAATTATCGGTTGAGATATTGTTGGAAAAATATTCTGAAATTTTTGTCTGTGAAATATTGGGGTTCTGAAGAAGTTTCTGAAGGGTTGAAATATTATTTGTTGTTTTGGAGTAATTATCGGTTGAGATATTGTTGGAAAAATATTCTGAAATTTTTGTCTGTGAAATATTGGGGTTCTGAAGAAGTTTCTGAAGGGTTGAAATATTATTTGTTGTTTTGGAGTAATTATCGGTTGAGATATTGTTGGAAAAATATTCTGAAATTTTTGTCTGTGAAATATTGGGGTTCTGAAGAAAGATCAAGGCAGATCAAAGTCCAGGAAGAACTACTGTTAGAAAAAGGGGCATATAAAATCTGGGTGTTATCAGCTGCAAAACAAGAGAAAAGAACAAAGTAAGCAAAATGGAAAACAGTCAGGGAACTCAAGTGAATCAGTTGTTGCTGAAGATGAAATTGAAAGTGAGCAAGGTAATCTATTGATAGTGTCTAAGGAAAAATCAAGGTCATCTGAGAAATGGATTCTAGATTCGGCTTGCACATTTCATATGTGTCTCAATCGAGAATAGTTTTCAACTTATGAAACTGTGACAAAAGGAGCTGTATTAATGGAAAATAATGCATCATGTAGTATTGCAGGAATTGGTACAGTGAGAATCAAAATGTATGACGGAATAGTCAGGAAATTTGGTGATTTCGACACGTTCCCGAACTGCAGAGGAATCTGATCTCATTGAGTACTCTGGACATTAATGGGTACAAGTACACCGGTGAAGGTGGAGTTTTGAAAATCAGTCGAGGTTCTCTTGTTATGATGAAAAGACAGAGAAAGTCTGGAAATCTGTATGTTTTGCAGGGTTCTACAGTTGTTGGGGATGTGGCTGTTAGTACTTCAATGTCAGATGAAGATCTCACCAGTTTATGGCATATGCGTCTGGGACACATGAGTGAGCATGGTTTGTCTGAACTAAGCAAAAGAGGACTTTTGAATGGTCAGAGCACCAATAAATTACAGTTTTGCCAGTATTGTCTAGCTGGAAAATAGAAAAGAGTCAAATTTGCTGTGGGCACTCACAATTCAAAGGAGATTCTAGATTATATTCACTCAGATCTATGGGGACCAGCACATGTGCCTTCTTGAGGGGCACATTATATGTTAACATTCATAGATGATTTCTCCAAAAAAGTATGGGTATTCTTCTTGAAGAAAAAGAGAGATGTATTTTTTACTTTCAAGGACTGGAAAACGATGGTTGAAAAACAGACAGAGAGGCAGGTAAAACATCTTCGCACCGATAATGGGTTGGAGTTTTGTTCAGAGGAATTCAATTCTTTTTGCAGAACAGAAGGAATTTTGAGACATCTGACAATCCCGGGGACTCCACAACAGAATGATTTAGAAGAGAGAATAAATAGAACTTTGATGGAGAAAGTTCGTTGTATACTTTCAAGTTCAGGTTTACCTAAGCCATATTGGGCTGAAATTGCAGAAACTGCTTGTTACATCGTAAATCGTTCATCAAGTACTGCTCTTAATAAGAAAACTGCTGAAGAAGTTTGGTCTGGTACTCTTGCCGATTATTCAGTTTTGAGAGTGTTGGGTTGCCCTGCATATGTTCATGTTGATTAGGGTAAGTTAGAATCAAGATCACTAAAGTGTGTATTCCTTGGATATAAGTCTGGGGGTAAAGGGATACAAATTATGGTGCCCAGGATATAATAAAGTCAGATACAGTAGAGATGTGGTATTTGACGAGACTGCTATGTTAATTAAACCATCTCCAAAGGTCTTGCCAGAAAAGACTAATCAGATATTCAGTAGAAATTTTGAAGTTGAACTTGGATCAAGGTCGACATCAGGATCTTCAGTTCAAGATAGCTCAGAAACACATGATGACATCGTTTCTCTACAGCTACCGGTATTGGCTTCCCCACAATATTGCATTGCCAAAAATAGACCGAGGAGGGAGATTAGACCTCCACAAAAATATGGAGAAGCATATTTAGTTACTTATGCTTTGAGTGTAGCTGAAAGTATTGATGCATGTGATGAATCATCTACCTATTCAGAGGCAGTAAGTTCAAAGGATTATGAAAAATGGATGATTGCTATGCAGGAGGAGATAGACTCTCTTCAGAAGAATGACACGTGGAACTTAGTCGAGTTGCCTAAGGACAAGAAATCTGTTAGTTGCAAATGAGTGTTCAAGAGAAAGGAAGGTACACCGGGTGTTGAAGAAGACAGGTACAAAGCACGTCTGGTTGCTAAGGGTCACAATCAAATTCCAGTTGTGGATTTCACTGATGTGTTTTCTCCGGTTGTTAAGTATAGCTCGATTCGAGCTTTGTTAGGTGTTGTGGCTATGCACGACCTTGAGCTTGAGCTTGAGCAGTTGGATGTGAAAACTGCATTTTTACATAGAGAACTTAAGGAAGACATCTATATGTAGTAACCTGAAGGCTTCAAAGTTCCTGAAAAGGAGAGTTATGTTTGTTTGTTGAAAAAGTCTCTCTATGGTCTAAAGCAATCGCCAAGACAGTGGTATAAAAGATTTGATTCATTCATGTCTGATCAAGACTTCAGAAGGTGCAATTATGGCAGTTGTGTTTACATGAAGAATGGCAAGAATGAGTCAGTGATTTATCTGCTCTTATACGTAAATGATATGTTAATAGCAGCTAAAAATATAGAAGATATCAAAAGGGTTAAAGTACAATTGAGTAATGAATTTGAGATGAAAGATTTGGGAGCTGCCAAAAGAATTCTTGGTATGAAAATACAGAGAGATAAGAAAGCTGGTAAACTGTACCTAAGTCAAAAGCGGTATATTCAGAAGATTCTCTATGGTTTAACATGAATAAATCTAAGCCTGTTAGTATTCCATTAGCAGCTCATTTCAAACTTTCATCTACTTTATGTCCTCAGTCAGATGAAGAAGTTAATTATATGTCACGAGTTTCATATTCTAGTGCAGGGGGATCGCTTATGTATGCTATAGTTTGCACGCGTCCAGATTTATCTTATGCAGTCAGTGCAATAAGTAGATACATGGCTAATCCAGGAAAGGAATACTGGAAAACTGTTCAGTGGATTCTTAGGTATCTGCAGGAGACTAGTGATGTATGTCTTCAATTTGGAAGAAATAGAGATCCGGTAATTGGATACGTTGATTATAACTATGCAGGAGATCTTGACAAGAGGAGATCTCTCACAATATATGTTTTTACAGTTAGAGGTTGTGCTATCAGTTGGAGGTATCTGCAGGGGACTAGTGATGTATGTCTTCAATTTGGAAGAAATAGAGATCCGGTAATTGGATACGTTGATTCTAACTATGCAGGAGATCTTGACAAGAGGAGATCTCTCACAATATATGTTTTTACAGTTAGAGGTTGTGCTATCAGTTGGAGAGCTACTTTACGAGATATCGTCGCATTGTCTACTACAGAGGCAGAATATATGGCAATTACAGAAGTATGCAAAGAAGCCATATAGTTGAAAGGTTTGTTTAGTGAGCTCAATAAAGATTTGCAGATTTCCACAGTATTTTGTGGCAGTCAGAGTGCTATTTTTCTCACCAAAGATTAGATGTTTCATAAGAAGACGAAGCACATTGATATTCGTTATCATTTTGTTCGCGATGTGATTGCTCGTGGTGATTTCGCAGTGAGTAAGATTAGTACTCATGATAACCCTGCTGATATGATGACCAAGATTTTGCTTACATCTAAGTTCAAACTTTGTTTGAGCTTGGTTGGTATTAGTTGCTGATTTCACCCTGAGAGGCTTTTATGGTGTAGGAGCTTTGCTGGAGTTTTTGAGTATATTTTATGCAGTAGAATTCGTGTCAAGGTGGAAATTGTTAGTTTCGGTGTGACCCGATTTCTAACTGGGCCAGGCCGGTACGGCTTACGTTCTGAATCTCAATATGACTAGGGTTTTATGTTTTCGTATAAATATATGCTAGTGTGGCAAAACTTATTGTACCTTGATTTTACATAGTGATTTTTCTTATGCTCGTGATTTTTTCCATTCTAGAGCTTCCACGTAAATCTTGGTGTCCACTGTTTCTCGTTTTTCTTTTTCGTTTTCAGTTCGGTTTTTCAACAATAATTAATTAATTTATTATATTAATTGCACCCACCAATCATGGTTGGTTCTTCATCTTCTTCCAAACGGACTTTAATCCCTCAACAACATTCCAAAATCAAATATAATATTAAATAATATTATATTTATTCTCTTATTCTAGTTTATTAGTATACTCAATGGCTAAATGTCATCACCTTTGGTGCTGGTTCAAACTAAATGTCACCCTTTACGTTATAATATGTAAATACAAAGAAGATTGAAAAGCATGAAGAAACGTGAGCAAGTGCCATTTAACCAAATCCAACCATTTTGACCAAATTCAAGGATTTTGGCATCGCAGTCATTTGGTTCTAAGTAATAGACCGTTACGATGGATTCCGATGAAGAATTTTCTCCTATCTCAGGCAAAAACCAAAGAAGAAGAACAAAGAGGAAATTAAACAACTCAGATGGTTACATACATCGATTGATCAAAGAAAAAAGCCGATGATCGAAGAGTCAGATGTAAAGCTATCCAGTTGAATATCAAAAAGCTGTTTGTATACTCTCAATAGTATAATGGTATATATTATCGTCTTATCTTTCTAAGCCTGTGCCGATAAGGTGAAAGACTGAGACTGGTGGTAAGGATTAGCTGGGTTGTCAGCAGTGATGATGATGAACTTGAGTTCTTCAATCGATCTCGGTTGAGATCGAGAATCGAAACCTTCATCTCCATGAATAGTTAGGTAATTTGACTTCTTTAAATGCAGGGAAAGTGAGGAATGGAAATGGGTTTAAATGCTGGCTACTAAATTCAAAGTTTCATCATCTGTCGACCTTTTCACCCGGCTGGCTGCCTTTTCGACCTATCCAAGAGTAGTACAAGGTCAGAAACTGAACTAAATCCTTCATAATAATAAGAAGAAGAAGAAATAAATATGGAATACCTCAGCATTCCAGTTTGTTCTGGCTGTAAGAATTATTAGAGTCACTGTTTGTGCAAAAACTCCTACAACCAATCCCAGCCAAATCCCCTGCACAACCCAGACAAGCATTCACTTTCTCAGTTTGTATATCTAGAGAGAGAGGGAGAGAGAGAGGGAGAGAGAGAGAAAGAGAGAGAGAGAGAGAGAGCTTACAGATGCTCCAAGACTTGTTTTGAAGCCAACAGCACAACCAATAGGGAGACCAAGCAAATAGTAGGTACCCAAATTTACATAAGCGACAATACCTTGCCATCCACTCCCAATAGCCACACCTAAAATTTCACCACCAAAAAAAAATCTCAAAAAATATCAAAAATAGAACGAGATTATAAAACATTCCCAAAAAAAGGGGATCTACAAATGCTTCGAATTGTCCTCTTACCCGAAAGAATTTGTTGAATGCCATTTAAGAAGACAGAAATGGCTAGCAAAGGCGCTAACTGGGAAACTGCTAACAGAACTTCAGAATTACTTGTAAAAAGCTTGCCTAATGTCTGATGAAATATCAATATAATCACACTGAAAACTATGCTGATAAGAATGCTTGTTCCATTCACTACAAAAACTGAAAATTTAGCCACTCTTGGATGCCCTGCTCCGAGCTCATTACTCACCCGAACACTGCACGATTTTGCAGCCAGTTAGTCTCATCTTGGTCTTTTACCCATTTCTCAAAAAACGATAATAAATCGAAAAAAAATCAATAATGTGTTTTGCGATAAACCTGGCTGCTGCACTTAGGCCTAGCAAGAACATAATGTCCCAGTTCAAGTAATTCATGCTGAAACAGTGTAGCAATTTATAAGTTAGATTATGCCCTCAGAATTAGTTGATAATAGACTTAATCTGATCTCAGAAGCAAAATAATAAATTTAAGGGTTTTTTAAAAAAAAAACCTCAAAATTTAAATTTTTTTAAAAAAAAAACCTTAAAAGTTACTTTTCAACGAAAAAAACCTCAAAGTTTCGGAAATAGACATTCTAAACCTTTTAGTCCGGACTAGGCCGGCCTCCCTTTTTTTTTCGCTAAATGACAAATTGATTTTAAAAAAATATTAAAAGATATTCAATTTATTTGAAATTTTTACCACGTGTTCATCACATTGTGGGAAGATAGTGTGAAAAATATCGTGATTTTATGACAATTGTACTATTTATTATAATTTTAGTTAATTATTTTATACAAAAATTATAATAAATCGTACAAATGTTAGAAAATCACAAAAATTCTCTAATTATCTTCTCATGATGTGGGAAGCATGTAGTAAAAATGTCAACTAAATTGAATAACGTTTGCTATTTTTTTTAAATTAATTCAAGTAAATTGAATATCGTTTGATATTTTTTTAAAATTAATTTATAAAATTAAAAAAAATACCAAATGTTATTCAATTTAGTTGAAATTTTTACTACATGCTCCCCACCTCATGAGAAGATAATTAGAGAATTTTCGTGATTTTCTAACACTTGTACGATTTATTATAATTGTTTTATAAAATAATTAACTAAACTTATAATAAATCGTAAAAATGTTATAAAATCACGAAAATATTCACACTATCTTCTCACAATGTGATGAACACATGGTAAAAACTTCAAATAAATTGAATATCGTTTGATATTTTTTTAAAATTAATTTGTCATTTAGTAAAAAAAAAAAGGGGAGGCCTGCCTATCCAATTGGACAGACCGGCCTCTCTGTGCAGGCCAGTACCCAGTCCGGACTAAAAAGTTTAGAATGCCTATTTCCGAAACTTTGAGGTTTTTTTCGTTGAACAGTAATTCTTAAGGTTTTTTTTTTAAAAAAAACCTTAACTCTAAGGTTTTTTTTTTAAAAAAACCCTAAATTTAAATGTTTGAAAAATTAGATAATGACAGGCCATACAACTCATTTTTTGTTTACGAGAAATTTGCACAGAATGAAAAGAAAATAGAGAGAAATAGTCTGTTAGAAGCCGGGAAGACTGATTTTTTTCGACAAAGTAGGAGGATTTGTTGGAATGAAACCATAAATTCATTTGTTATGTGTTCTTGAATTATATTAAAGAATGAAAAGATGACATACCAAACACAAATTGCGTCCAAAGCAATAACAGGATTGGGAAGTAGCCCTGATACAAACACTAGAACTTGGATATACCATATCTCCAAACTGCATTTATACAACTATTTAGTAATGGGATGTCACAATAATTTCATGAAAATGGATTCATCTTTCTTCTTTAAGTTTCCTGAATTGATTAAAATCCAGTATTTATCCGAATCTGATTTAAGAATTCAGAAATTTAATACAGAAAAACTGATATATACGTCAGATAATAAGGAACAACATTGATGGGTGGACTAAATGTCGATTTTTTTAAAAGAAATTTTATAGTAAAAAAAAAAATTACAAGTTATTAGAGGGAGAGAGAACTCAACCCGACCAAGAAATCGCTAATGAAAAACAATTTATTTCTAACTAGAAAGAATAATATTAAAATGGTAGTTTTTGAAATGCTTAGAACCCTTGGCAATTTAACTCTATCTCATAAATTAATTTAACTCTATCTCATAAATTATTATTTTGAGACTTACCTATGAAAATAATCTTATATCGATGAAACCAAGTAGGACAAAGTACTGGTTATTCCCTACTAACCAAGTACAGAGAGTTGTCTAACTCTGAAGAATCGAGAATAGCTCTTAAAAACACATCTTGAAACTCTGTAAGCCGTTGAAACATCTTGTTTTCAAAATTTTCGGTTTTCTGAAGTTACTTTTAGTTTTCAAGGATGAAGAAAGGGAAGTAAACATACCACAGCATAGTTGCAGAGGAAACAGTGATCTTAAAATAAGGCCAAATACCCGAGAAAGCTTTGCGAGAAAAGCCAGTCCAAGTTTCTTTGCAAGAGGGGCTAAAAAAGATGTAGAGGCCATTAATAACAACAAGAAGCCACCATGAAAAGCTAAGAGTCAAGGAAGCTCCAATAAGGCCATAATCCAATACATAAATCACTATCCAACTGAGAAGAGCATGGAGAAGGAATACTCCAATAGACATGTAAGCCAAAGGGTTAACTATATTCTGAGCTTGAAGAAACCTCTGCATGGGGCAGCTAATAGCAAATGCATAGATTTGAGGGATCAAACCTCTTGCAAAGATTTGGCCTTGTTGGGCGACGCTTTCTGATTGTCCAATGAGTTTCAATACCCGACCAGAGTACCAATAGAGGAATGTGAGAATTATAGCAGCTCCTAAGTGTAATACAATCGCTCTTTGCAATATAATTCCCATGGCTGAGTATCTTTTAGCCCCATAAGCTTGCCCACAAACCGTTTGCACGGCACTTGCCATCCCCAGCTGAAATTCAGAAGGAAAAAAATTGAATTTGGTAAGAGTATTTTTCTGGGAAAGTTAAGTAATCCAAGGAAAGTCTACTTATTGGAAAAAAAAAAAAAAACCCCAGCATTTTTCAAAGAACACAAAAGCAAATGGATGTAAGTTTATAATTTAGGACATATATCAAACAGGTGGATTGCACTTAATTGTCTCTCACAGATAACAGAGTAACGAATGTCTATGAATACCATAATTCCATAAGCAAGTCCTTGAATTCCAACGCTAGCAATGGAAGCTCCAGCCAGCTCTAAAGCACCCAAGTGGCCAGTTAACATAAGAGTCGAAAAAGCGAGCATATAGTTGAATATCGAAACAACAATAGATGCACCAGAAAGGAACCAAAGAAGTCTTGATTCCCATTTCACAAGTCGGAGCCAGTCTCGTATGGCCACCGGCCGCTGACCCAGAAACTCATCTATCGCGGGGGACGACCACTCCGATGAGGGAAAGTCTGCGACTGACCCTTGAAGCAGAGGGTCGGAAACTTGGTGCTCAACAGAACCCATGTCTTTTTGATCCGAAAATGGCCGTACTGACTCAACAAGTCCGGAACAAAGTTGACGAGATCATATAAAGATGGCGGATGTTTGTATTGAATATGCCATTAAAAAGGACGGGAAATCATAACTACCAGTCTAAACCTGAGATACCCACCACGTTGGTCTTTGAATTCATTGAAGATTAGCTGGGAAAATGCACCAACCCTCTTTTGCCCTCCAGCTTAGGAAGAACAAGTTACAGGAAAGAAAGTCAAATTAACGACGTGTGTCGCAAATTAGCTCGGCAAGTGCAACTACCCTCTTTACACTCCCTTAACGTGTCATTACGAAAGAATAACTATAAAAAATTAGTTAAAATTTTTATTAACTATTTTAATAATTAATTTATATTATTATTATTATTTTAATAATTAATTTATACAATTAATAATTAATAATTAATAATTATTATTATATTAATAATTTATTTATACAATTAATAATTATTTTAATTATTTATAATTTATCAAATTAATTACACCGCTTAATGATCGTCACCTCAAATAAAAATTAAACGTGAAATTATAAAATAAACGTAACATTATTCTAAGATAATATATTATTTGTAGATGACATCAAACTCATGTATGAAACTAAAACGTAAATGTCAAGTGTTGTAGTTTTAAATTTAAGCGAGAAAAAACAAAAATTATTTAATTTGTTTTCAAAAAATTGATAAATTAAAACTTTTAAAAACTCTTCTTATTCCATAAATTAAATATAAAAAAAAAACACTTCAATATTAATTTTTTTTTTTTATATTACCAATAAATTGTAGGGAACCCAACACAACAAGGCTGTTTCTGTTTTACCAAACTAGTTTGGTAGCTATTGTAGGCCATGCTTAATTTAATTACATAATATACCACAGCAGCCCCACTCCCTTTACAAAATTAATATTATAATATTTTATATATTATAATATTAATGTCTGAAACCCCAAAAAAATTGAAAAACAAATGCCAAAATCTACAGAATCTTTTGTACGTTAAAAAACCTTGAAGTCCGTGGGAGTTTTGACCAATCAAGAGCATTCAATATATTATATTAATCGATTTTTTTAAAATAAAAATAATGTTTATTTAATGTTTTAATCTAATTTGAGTCCACGGTCGATAAATTATATGCCAAAAAATATTAATTAACTAATTAATCATGATTCATGCACATCTTATTTGATTAGGTTTTTAATTGTTGGAGAAAATGGTTTAAAATTATTGAGGAATTCAATCGAGGAGATAACACTTTTATTATTATTTTTTATTTATTTAACCATCACCTAATATTTGTCCTTTCACTAAAGCTTGTATTTCCTCGAGATAGCTGCTTCTCACCTTATTAGTTTTGAAATTAAGTACAATAAAATGGAATATTTTACCTACCCTCAAAAAATTAATTAAAAATAATTGAATTTCATCCTAATATTAATACATATTACTAGGTTAAGTTCGAGGTTGAATCCGCAGAACCAAGATAGTGGAGTTCAATCCATCTCGGGTCGGTTTTTGGAGTTATGAAACAGAACGGAAGTTTGAATATTTATGAACTGAAATGTATGGTTTAGAATAGTGAAATTGAAAAAATTACCCAATGATTTCCCCAACTTGAAGTTACGATAAAATCGACTGAAAATCGAGCTGGTTTTATGACTAAACCGAGGTCTGAATGTAGCCCAAAACCGGACTCCAAAGCAGGCCCAAAATCTCTAGACAAACATTCTCTTAGCCCAAAGTAAAAGAAGCTCATCTTCAGTTGGGTCATGCATATTGTTGAAAAGTGTTCCATTTGGAATAATTTTATGGACTATCAATGGAATCTCGTGCTCCAAACAACACCCCGTCAATTTCACTATATTTCTATGAATGATTTGTAAAAAAAATCACTACTTCATTGACCAACTCTTCTATTTTGCTTTCATCGACAAAATCACCACTTCATTGACGAACTCGTCTATTAAAAAACATATGGTTTGATAATCCAAATTATTATTGGACCGTCTAAAACTGTGAGAGATTAGAGTTTTATCGCCGACCGATTTGAAGTTGTTACATACTATTGGAAAGATGTAAGTTTAGAAAAGAGAAGCCATGAATGACAGCAAATCCCATTTTTACTGTATGATTTGAAAGCACAAAAGAGATAGATATAAATGGTTGATCCATAGTCAACTCTTAAAATAGTATTATTTTCAAATGGATTCTCTTCTCAGAAACCATGTCCAAGCTCTTCCACCGTTTTATTTTTCATCTTTCTGTTAAATTCTTTCTAGTTTCTATAATCCTTATGAAACAGAATCTGCAATATTGTTCTTAACTTAAACATTCAATTGAGTGCGGAAACGTACCTGAATCTTTAGCCATAGTCTTTGGTTTTGATTTTCCAAATGTAAAATTTCTTCAAGTTTCCTTATTCTCTCTGTTGACGGGGATACAGAATAGAGATTCATCTATCTACAAATGGGGACCATAACCCAATAACTGTTTTGTAACCGTTGCAATATTCAACAGTTACAACCTTTCGCATATTTCTAATTTGGCCCCTCATCAAATTAGAAATTCTGCATATGGTATCCACAATAATATTCATGACAATTATGTCCTTAAGTCAAATTCTTTATTTCAAAATAGATCACATAATATTGACTTAATATATTTGATAACTATATACATTCATTTAATTATATAAATGTCCCAAAATTCTAACACTTTCTCCTCAACTTTTCAAAACTCCTACTCCATCCTGCACAGCAAGACAAGATCAAGCATAAATAAATAATTAATTAAACATAAAATGAGATTAGAGTGCATGTAATTTCAGTTACGTATTGCAGTCGACGTCTTTGGAGATGGGGATCTTGACGGTGATTTTGCATTTGGAAGGGAGTTCTTTGGCGGCTTCGTCTTTGATGTTCTTGTTTCTGAGAGCAGCTTCCTTCACGCATTCGCAGGCTGTGCGCCTATCTTCTGTAGTTGGAGTCATCCCCTCCAGTTTCTCTACTCCTTTGCAACACTCTTCCCCAGGCTCCCCGCCATTGACGAGATACCTCAAGCAGGGACCCAGCGCGGAGTCCACCTCCCGACAGCTCACTGCTTCCTCTTCGGCTGTGGCTGCCACCACGAACATGGCTATCGCTGCTGCAGCCACTGCTATGACCTTAATGCTCGCCATCTCTCTCTTGTTTTGAGTTTTGGTGGTTCAATGAGAAGTGTTTATGGGTTTTTATAGTTGATGATGGGACTCGAAAATGGTGGTGATATGGTTGTGTAGTTTTGGCTTAATGTTATGTGTTTGTTTGGACGACCTTTGTTCTTCACTTGTTTTGTTGAAAAGCTTCGTCATTTTTTGTCTACTGGTTAAACAAAAAGTTGTCCTCTTTTTAGTTTTTTCCCATTCATAGCCAATTACCGTTTAAAAGTGGAAATCTCTCTCTCTCTCTCTCGTGGCAGGAAGCTCGACAAGCTCATCAATGGTGGATTTCCTCGTTTTGATGAGCCAATCCTATCAGTACTCTATGGTGAAATTATTATTTTTAGGGTAAATTTCAAAATACCCCTGAAGTATGGGTATTTATTGAAAAAACCCTTAAACAAAAAGTTATCGCAGTCAAAACTTCGAACTATCAAAAATTGTCAAAAAATACCCTTGCAGCCCCCCGAATTAAAAATTACACAAAATTCGGGGGTCAAGTTAAAATCGCGGCCCCCGAATCTAAAAATACATTGAATTCGGGGGGTCACATAAACATTCGGAGGGCTGCATAAAAATTCGGGGGGCCGCATACTGTATTCGGCCCCCCACAATTTTGAATTATTCTTCATTATTTTAAAATAATTTTAAAAAATAACAAATCATATTCAATTCACTCAAAAGTTTTACCATATATTCATCACATTATGAGAAGATAAAGTAAAAAGTTTCGTGATTTTTTTAAAATGTTGGTGATTTAATATAATTTTTTATAAAATAATGTCATTAAAATTACAATATATCGCACAAGTGTTATAAAATCACGAAACTTTTTACATTATCTTTTCATGATGTAATGAACATGTGGTAAAAATTTCAAATAAATTAAATATGATTTAGTATTTTTTTTAAATTAAATCCTCATTTCTTCTTCCGACGTCAATTTAAAGCCTTAAACAATAGATTTTGGATCCGAAAAAGACTGTCATGGGGTTGTACCTAGTTTGAGTGTGTAGATATCTGCGCAAGATTCGATTTGATATCTTTTGAGCCTCAATCGGATACCCATAACAAAAGTTATGGTCCTTTGAAGTTGAAGATGTCATTAATTTGTATAAAAATTCACTAATTTGCATAAAGTGTTAAAAAATCACAAAAATTTTTATATTACCTTTCCATAATGTAATGAACATATAGTAAAAATTTCAATTGAATTGAATATGATTTGGTATTTGTTTTATTAATTTATAAAAAAAATGAAAAAGAGATACGGATGGCTGCAATTTTAAATAGGCCCCCCCGAATTCAGTGTAATTTCAGATTCGGGGGGCTAGCGGGGGACCGCCAGGGTTTGTTTGACAGTTTTTGATAGTTTGAAGCTTTGACTGCGAAGACTTTTTGTTTGAGTGTTTTTTCGATAAATACTCATACTTCCGGGGGTATTTTGAAATTTACTCTTATTTTTAATATATTATTAATAATTCAGTTTCTTCGACATTTGACCCAAAAAGTTTCTTAATCAGTGTATAAAAACTTAGATTAGGATTTACAGATCAGTTGAAGTAAATTAAAAATAGAAACTTAGCATTCAAATTAGAGAACGGCTTTCAAATTTTGATGGGGGATGTTTGGAAACACTCAGAAAAGATGGCATAGATGCTTAAAGAAGCCCTGTTTATTGATTTGTGGACATATACATTAGAGTGCCAATTGGACTATAACACGTGTCCAGATATGTTTTTTTAACATAATGGTTCAATACGCTAACAGAACATAGTTCAGAGACTATTTTGTTAAAAAAAATAGTTTGAAGACCAGGCTAATCAAATATTCAAAACTGTTTCACTAAAATCCAATTTTACAGGCATAAAGTGCAGGCTGCCCTAAAACCAAAACATAATCAGCTAAGACAAATAGATACTTGGCTCAAATCCAAGCCCTAACTACCGCCCTGACCGAGCCCGAGTTGAGAAAAACCGAATAAAATTTTTGTTTTTCATTTTGAAATTCAATATTTGAAAAGGGATAATTTGATTCACATTTTGGGCAAAATTGAACCGAACCCACCATTGGGATGACCCAATCGCTAGTAAAGTTGGCTTTCTATGTTTAAGCTAACAGACTAAAAGTATCACCGTTCAAATCAGACCTTGTTTGACATAGAAATGTCTACCTCCCAAGCCAGAGTTTCTTCTGTCATCACAAATTCATCCCTCTCTCGAGTATTTTCAACGACAAGCGCTTTTTGCGTCATCTGGATCGAATCGAGCTCCACGACAACTTCCTTCATCGTTGGCCGAGCTCTTCCGTTCAAGCTCAAGCATCTTTTTGCAAGGTTTGCAACTACAATGATATCTTCTCGCTTGCCTTCCTTGATAACTCTGTCATCAAGAATGTTGAAAAGTGTGTTTCCATTCATAGAATCAATAAAATAAAAGGCCAAACTTGTTTCTTCCATCAATCTCTCTTGACTAATCGGCTCTTGTCCGGTCAAAAGCTCGACCAAAACGACCCCAAAGCTGTAAACATCACTCTTTTCAGTGAATTGGCTGGACTGGAAGAACTCGGGATCCAAGTAGCCGAAAGTGCCTTGCACTTGGGTGGTGACGTGGGTTTGGTCGATGGCAACCGACCTTGAGGTGCCGAAGTCGGCTATTTTGGCCCGATATTTTTCGTCCAAGAGAATGTTGGAGGACTTTATGTTTCTGTGATAGATAAGCTGGGAGGCTGCAGAGTGCAAGTAGAAAAGAGCGCCTGCAATTTCGGTGGTAATTCTCATCTTCATATCCCAAGTTAAAGAAAGCTCATCTTCATTTAGGTGATGGAGATAGTTAAAAAGTGTTCCATTTGGAATGAACTCATAGACTAGCAATGGAACTTCAGTCTCCAAAAAACATCCCATCAGCTTCACTATATTTTTGTGATTGATCTGCGACAAAATCACAACTTCATTGACGAACTCCTCTATCTTGCTTTCGTCGACCCTCTTCGATTTCTTCACGGCCACTATCTTCCCATCGGCTAGCATTCCTTTGTAGACAGTACCCTGCCCTCCTTGACCCAAAATACGATTTCATTGAACCGATCTGTTACCTTCTCGAGCTCATTCGAATCAAATAGCTTGGTTTTCTCGACGTTGAATTCCCCTTCTGCTAGTTGCTGCTTCAACAACAATCCTCCATTTCTCTTGAAGAACTTTTCCTTTTGTTTAGCTTTCTTCTTTCTCTTAACTCCTTTGTGTAGCCTCCACCCTCCGAAAAGTAGAATTAACACTCCGGAAGCATCACCGACACCTGCATTTTGGTTATCGATTTCGTTGCCAAAGAGTGAGTAAGGGTGAATTTAAATAAGAAAGAAGAAGTGTTTTTAAGAGTCAAGAAAGGGAAAGAGAACCATATTTACCTATGCCAATAGCCTGAGTTCAATCAGAAGGCTCCTTTATAACCATAACCCTATAACTCCCAATAGTATTTATGCAAAAAAAAGTTGTACCAGGAAAACTGAGCGTAGAAAACCTGGTTTGATTCTTGCATTCATCCACATCTATCAAAAACAAAAACTTGAGTACATTAGATCAGAAAATCTTCAGCGATCAGTGCATTCATATGCAAGAGATCACTAAAAAAAAAAAAATATATAGTCAATATCCCCATATTCTTTCCTTTCACCATTTCTAAACTCAGTCATATTTTTTTATGTACGAAGAAGTTTCTGATTTGCAGGAATGATGAAAAAAGATGAGAAGTTACCCTGACATCCATTAGAAAGATAAGGATTTCCTTCGTAGCCCCATTCCAATAACAAGATCTGAATGAATTTGGAATCCCAAAAGATGAGTTGAAGCGCTAAGGATTTTGACAATTAGTTGAATTAGAAACTCTGGGTAGAAAACTAAACATGTCTTCAGGGATACTCCATTCAAGCACAGCCTGCACGAATTTCAGATTTTTCAAGTTTGAAAGACGAGCAATCTTGGGATTAAACCATGTTTGATTCACCATGTAACGACCTCTTTTCCCAGCAAGATATTGTCCGCTCTAGGGATTGGGCCGTAACCCAATATCCTCCCCTCACGGCTTTGTTTGGCGAGGACTTCCCCAAGCGATGTGGGATTGTGACGACCCCCTTTCTACAACGGAACCCTTCGGCCCAAGTCCAACCCAGGATCCGCGGAGTTTTAACCCAGCACGTAACCCCTCCGGCCCAAGTCCCACTTAGGATTCGCGGAGCACTGGGTGGTTCCTCCTCATACGTGTCCATTCGGGTCATCATAATCACCCCCCTCGGGGGCTCAACGTCCTCGTTGGCCACATTTCCGGTTGGGTACAGGCTCTGATACCATTTGTAACGACCCCTTTTCCCAGCAAGATATTATCCGCTCTGGGGATTCGGCCGTAGCCCAATATCATCCCCTCACGGCTTTGTTTGGCGAAGACTTCCCAGTCGGTCACCCAACCTGGTACTACTCTCGCCGAAGCACTTTTAACTTCGGAGTTCTTATGGGATCCGTTGTCAATTGTGCTCCAAAATGCGTCTTACTATTTTGGGAGGGTCTCTTTACATATGTTTCATTTCCACATACTTCCCCAAGCAATGTGGGATTATGACGACCCCCCCTTTTCTACGACCGAACCCTCCAACCCAAGTCCAACTTGGGATCCGCGAAGTTTTAACCCAACCGGAAATGTGGCCAACGAGGACGTTGGGCCCCTGAGGGGGAGTGATTGTGATGACCCTAATGGACACGTATGAGGAGGAACCACCCAGTGCTCTGCGAATCCCGAGTGGGACTTGGGCCGGAGGGTGACGTGCTGAGTTAAAACTCCACGGATCCCGAGTTGGACTTGGGCCGGAGGGTTCAGTCAAAGAAAAGGGGTCGTCACAATCCCACATTGCTTGGGGAAGTATGTGGAAATGAAACATATGTAAAGAGACCCTCTCAAGATAGCAAGACGCGTTTTGGAGCACAATTAGCAACGGATCCCATAAGAACTCTGAAGTTAAAAGTGCTTCGGCGAGAGTAGTACCAGGTTGGGTGACCGACTGGGAAGTCCTCACTAAACAAAGCCGTGAGGGTGGGATATTGGGCTACATGCCCAATCCCAAGAGCGGACAATATCTTGCTGGAAAAATTGGTCGTTACAGGCAAACCTCGGTGTTGACTTAAATAATGTTTAAGTCTTAATTTGTTTTTGATGATGAATTTGTCTGCTTAATATTGTAATTTGATTATGTCTATTAATTGAATTTAATGAAATGCATTTGAGTTAGATTTGTTGGAGATACCCTTAAAAAGGGTATTTTAGTTTTTAATGCATATGATTAAGTGTACAGGGCTGAAATGTCTTAAGCAAAAGAATCAGTCCACCGGTCACAAAACGACAAGAGCAGAGTCGTTTAAAATGGTCAGTCCACCGGTCACTAAACGACAAGGCGGATGACTAAAAAGAAATACTCCACCGCTCGCTAAAAGACAAAGGCGGATGAGCGAAAAGAAATACTCCACCGCTCGCTAAAAGACAAAGGCGGATGAGCGAAAAGAAATACTCCACCGCTCGCTAAAAGACAAAGGCGGATGAGCGAAAAGAATCAGTCCACCGCTCGCTAGACGACAAAGGCGGATGAGTAAACCAAATTACTCCTCCGGCCACAAAACGACAAAGGCGGATGACTTCAATAAAATACTCCTCCGGCCACAAAACGACAAAGGCGGATGACTTCAATAAAATGCTCTTCCGGCCACAAAACGACAAAGGCGGATGACTTCAATAAAATGCTCTTCCGGTCACTAAACGACAAAGGCGGAAGACAACTATGAATCAATCATCCGATGCCGGTTCAAGCATTTAGAGCTTCATCATCCGACGCCGGTTCAAGGGTTTAAAGCTTCATCTTTCGCTGGCGGTTCAAGACTATAAGTCAGCTTTGTCTTCCGCCAGAATTCAAATTAGCCGCGAAGCTACAGTGACGTCGTTTTCAGCCATAACTCCAGAACATTAATGGCGACGACGATTTGCAACTACAAACGGCAACGGCTACCTGATCTTGTACGGAAGCTGCTCCAACGGTAACTAAACTTCTATTATTGGATAAGGAGCATTGAAGCCAAGCCATTTTATGAAGACAGAGTATATAAGCTGAGCTTAGAGCACGAAGTCCCAACTTTTGCCATTTTGAATTCTGAGCCCTAGCTGCGAAAATTATTACTCTGAATTCTCAATCTACACCTCTCTACTCCAAAACTTGAGATTCTGTTTTGAGAGCTTGTAGATCATTGTATTCTGTATTTCAAACTTGAATATCCTGTAAGGCAGTGGATTGACGCCCGCTAAGTTCAATCCAGGATTGTGAAAGGCTGTGGATCGAAGCCCGTAAGGTCGATCAGATTTTCTCGTTGAGGAGAAGTAAGAAATCTTCAAGGGAGAGCCTTGGAGCGTGGACGTAGGCAGTTTGGCCGAACCACGTAAAAATACTGGTGTCTAATTTCTCTTTCTCTCTCTTTACATTATTTGATTACTAGTGCTGTAACTAAGTTTAATCAAGAAGAGAAATTAGATTAAATTGAAATTAAAATTAAAAAGTCTAATTCACCCCCCTCTTAGACAATTCCGATCCTACAATTGGTATCAGAGCAAGGTTTATATTGTCTAAGCTATTTATCTAAGAGATATTGCTGTATCTGAAATGGCATTCAACGTTAACAACTCACAAATAGAAGGTCAGGCAACAAATAGACCTCCATTCTTTGATGGTAGTGACTATGTCTATTGGAAGTCTAGAATGAAAATATTCATTCAAGCCATAGACTATGAGACCTGATGTATTATAGAGAATGGTCCTTACAAGGCCACGAAAACTGTTGATGGGAAAAGTATCCCTAAGGACTCTTCTGAGTTAACAGAGTCTGATAAGAGAAATCTAAGCCTTAATGCTAAGGCTGTAAACACCTTGTACTGTGCCTTAAATAAAGATGAATTTAATAGGGTACAAGGGTGTGAAAGTGCTCAAGAAATTTGGCACTTATTAGAGGTCACACACGAGGGCACAAATCAAGTTAAGGAGAGCAAACTGAATATGCTCATTCACGAGTATGAATTATTTTCTATGCCCAAAGATGAGTCTGTCTCTTCCATGTTTACAAGATTCACTAACATTACTAATGGTTTGAAAGCTCTTGGTAAGTCTTATTCTAATGAAGAACAGGTCAGGAAGATCCTCAGGTGTCTTCCAAGAAGCTGGCAGCCAAAGGTGACTGCAATTCAGGAAGCAAAGGATCTTAAAGCTCTAAAGCTTGAAGAGCTCATTGGATCTCTCATGACACATGAGATCACAATGAGGTCAAATGAGAAAGAAGACCTTAAGGAAAAAGAGACCTCCAAAAGAAAAGATATTGCTATGAAAGCTTCTTCAAGTAAATGTGAAACCTCTGAGGATGAAGAAGAAGAGGAGGATGAGGACATTGCTCTTATTACTAGGAGATTCAGCAAGTTCCTTCGAAGGAAGAAGCTGCAGGGAAGAAGATTTCCCAAGAATGAAAAGCAATCCAAAGACAAGGAGTTTACCTGTTTTGGATGTGGAAAGCCAGGCCACATGAAGGCTGACTGTCCACAAGTTAAAGGTCCCAAGAAATTCAAGAAAAAGGCTATGAAGGCCACTTGGGATGACAGTGAAGGTGCCACTTCATCTTCAGATGATGAAGAAGTTGCAAACCTGTGCTTCATGGCACTCGAGGAAAAGGTTAGTACTTCTTCTTCAAATGTATCTAGTGATAGTGATAGTGATGATGAAGAAGGTGAAATAATTGACGCCTTTAATGACTTAGTTAAACAGTTTGGCATGCTGAAAAATAAATACAATTTGTTGAAAAAGGAGAATACAGATTTATTAGAAAAGCAGGCCAATGAACTTAGTATGCATGAAAAGGAAGTTTCTGCTCTTAAAAAGAAAAATGAGACGTTAAATAGACTTGTTCTGAATTTCACTGAAGGAAGTAAAAATCTGAGCATGTTATTGAGCAGTCAGAGAGTGCAGTTTGATAAAACTGGTCTAGGGTATGAAGGGTTTAGTAAAAAGAAAACATATAAAAGGCTTTTTGTTAAATCCACTGTCTGTCATGCATGCAATGAAGTTGGACATAAATCATTTGTATGTCCATTAAATTCAAACAACAAGAAAACTGGGAGTAAATTACAGTGGGTTCCCAAAGGAACCAAAACTAACACAAGGACCCAAAAGATTTGGGTACCTAAGAAGACTGCTTGAACTTTCTATTGCAGGTTGACTGCTCTCCCGGGAAAAACCAGTGGTATCTCGACAGCAGATGCTCGAGACATATGACGGGGGACTCAACTAAATTTGCTGCAGTCAGCAAAAAGAAAGGAAGTGTTACCTTTGGTGGAAACCAAAAAGGTAAAATTGTTGGCATTGGTAACATAGGTAACCCTATCAATCCTGTTATAGAAAATGCTTTATTAGTTGATGGGTTAAAACATAATCTACTTAGCATTAGTCAATTATGTGACAAAGGTTATGAAGTAATATTCAAATCAGATTCATGTATAATTAAAGATGCTGCAAATGGCAAAATTCTCTTTACTGGCTTTAGGAAAGAAAATATTTATGTCATTGACATTGATGATATTGATTGTAGTATTGAAAAATGCTTTGCTGTGAATTCTTCTATTGACGGTTGGATCTGGCATAGGAGATTAGGACACATAGGGATGGATACCTTAGCTAAGATTACTTAGGAGAACTTAGTTAGAGGTATTCCTAAGATATCCTTTGAAAAGGATAAAATCTGTGAAGCTTGTCAAATGGGCAAGCAGATCAAAAGCTCCTTTGCATCTAAGAATGCAATTTCTACTTCTAAGCCTCTCCAACTTCTTCATATGGACCTTTTCGGTCCTTCCAACATAGCCAGCCTAGGAGGAAAATTCTATGCTTTTGTCATTGTTGATGATTTTTCTAGATTTACTTGGGTTCATTTTCTGAAGTCTAAGGATGAAACCTTTGACACCTTTTCTAGTTTTAGGAAAAGAGTTCAAAATGAAAAGGAGCTCACCATTGTTGCTATTCGTAGTGATCATGGTGGAGAGTTTGAAAATGAGAAATTTGAACTCCTGTGTCTCAAATATGGAATTGAGCACAATTTCTCTTCTCCTAGGACCCCTCAGCAAAATGGTGTTGTTGAGCGGAAAAATAGATCCCTTCAAGAGCTTGCTAGGACTATGCTTAATGAAAACTCCCTTCCTAAGTATTTCTGGGCTGAAGCTGTAGCAACAGCCTGTTATGTACTTAATCGGGTCTCCATAAGACCTATTCTAGAGAAAACTCCATATGAGCTCTGGAATGGAAAAACTCCTTCTGTCAAGTATTTTAGAGCCTTTGGCACTAAATGCTTCATTCTCAATACTAAGGATAACTTAGGAAAATTCGATTCCAAATCTGATGTTGGAATTTTTCTTGGTTATTCTCTGACCAGTAAAGCATATAGGGTTTTCAATAGGAGAACTCTAGTAGTAGAGGAATCCGTTCATGTCAACTTTGATGAGTCTCCTCAGCCAATTTTAAATGTGGATGAGAATGATGGTGTAGTTTGTCAATTAGACTCTCTTTCCTTAGAAAAACCTACAGATCCCTCTCAAGCAGAAAAATCTTTAGAACCATCTTCAACATCTCTTGATATAATTCCTGTCAAGGATGAAAATCCTATTTTACCAAGAGATTGGAAATATGTCAGAAATCATCCAATAGATGAGGTCTTAGGTGATCCCTCTTTAGGAGTTAAGACTAGATCCTCTCTTAGGAATCTCTGTGCCAATGTGGCATTTATATCTCAAGTAGAACCTAAGAAGTTTGAAGAGGCCGAGAGTGATGAAAACTGGATTTTAGCTATGCAAGAGGAGCTAAATCAATTTGAAATGAGCAAGGTATGGGAACTTGTTCCACGGCCTAAGGATCATCCAATTATTGGAACAAAATGGGTTTATAAGAATAAATTGGATGAAAATGGGATAGTAGTTAGAAATAAAGCTAGACTTGTAGCTAAGGGATACTCTCAAGAAGAGGGAATTGATTTTGAAGAATCCTTTGCCCCTGTAGCTAGATTAGAGTCAATTAGAATGCTTCTAGCTTTTGCTTGCTACAAAAACTTCACACTCTTTCAAATGGATGTAAAGAGTGCATTTTTAAATGGGTATATAACTGAAGAAGTTTATGTAGAGCAACCTTTAGGTTTTGAAGCCTTTGATAAACCCGACCATGTCTTCAAACTTAGGAAAGCTCTCTATGGACTTAAGCAGGCTCCTAGAGCTTGGTATGACAGATTGAAGAACTTCCTTGAGGAAAGGAATTTCAAAAAGGGTAACTCCGATTCAACTCTGTTTACCATGCAAAAGGAGAAGGACATTTTGTTGGTTCAAATTTATGTCGATGACATTATCTTTGGCTCAACTAATGTCAGAATGTGTAATGAGTTTTCATCCCTCATGAAAAGTGAATTCGAGATGAGTATGATGGGGGAGTTAAAGTTTTTCTTAGGATTTCAGATTAGTCAATCTTCTGATGGAATTTTCTTCTGTCAAGAAAAATACATCAAGGAACTTCTTAAGAAATTCGGTCTAGAATCTGTCAAATCTTCTAAAACTCCCATGAGTACCACTACTAAATTGGACAAGGATGAAAAAGGTATAAGTGTGGACATCAAGAAATATCGTGGTATGATTGGTTCTCTGCTGTATCTGACTGCTAGTAGGCCAGATATACTCTTTAGTGTGTGCCTATGTGCTAGATTTCAAGCTGCCCCTAAGGAATCTCATTTATCTGCAGTAAAAAGGATTTTCAAATATTTGAATGAGACTTATGACTTAGGTTTATGGTATCCTAAGGGAACTTCCTTTGATCTGATAGGATATTCAGATTCTGACTTTGCTAGAAGTCTAGTTGATCGGAAAAGCACCTCAGGAACATGTCAATTCTTAGGAGAATCTCTAGTGTCTTGGTATTCTAAGAAACAGAATTCTGTTGCATTATCAACTGCTGAAAGTGAATATATTGCTGCTGGCAGTTGCTGTGCACAAATGTTATGGATGAAACAGACTCTAGAAGATTATAATCTGTTTTATAATAGGATTTCTATTCGGTGTGATAACACCAGTGCTATAAACATCTCTAAAAATCCTATTCAACATTCTAGAACAAAACACATAGATGTCAGATATCACTTCATTCGTGATCATGTTCAAAAAGGTGACATATCTTTAGAGTTTGTCAATTCCGAAGATCAATTGGCAGATATTTTCACAAAGCCTTTAGATGAGAAAACATTCTGTGGTATTAGAATAAGATTAGGTCTTCTCAAGTATGAGAAAAGTTAAGTTTTTTTTTCCTTATTTTTCTGTCTTTATTGTTCACATCCTCCGGTCCTTTTTCATTTTTTTACCGGAAGATATACATCATCCACTGACCGGATGATATATTTTCTAATCTGTCAACACGTGTCGTTAATCGGACAATATCAATCTTACACGTGTGATTTCCGCATGTCGGGCGTAGTTCTCTCTCGTTTAAACTTGACTTTCTCTCCAAAACGCTTCATCTTTCGCACCCTTTCTCTCTATCGACAACCCTTGCTCTCTAGGTCGTCTTCCCAAAATTTCTCCAATGGACCAAGTTTTTGCACACGATCATGAGGCTTGTTCTTCAAAGGGTGGTGCTGAACCTGCGAAAAAGAAAGCCAAACCCAATCCTAGACCGGCACGGGTGATCCCTCGGGGAACCAGTTGGCCGTCACTCTACTTCATATCAGAAGCGGCTGAAATCCGATATCACGGCGACTTTAAGGACAAAAAGTTGATTCCGGGTCGTGGTATGGTTCCTGACGAACTTGTTTCTTTAAATATTGTAACACCCCTGGCCGATATTGGATTACTAGGACTGTTTGAGGTTGAATCCTTCTATTTTCCCTCTGTCATTAGGATGTTCTATGCTAATCTTAGCGCTACTTCTGATCAGTCAGTAATATCTAGCTATGTGCATGGGAAAACCATAGAGCTTACCTCAAAATCCATCAATGAACTTTTGGGAGCCCCCCAGTTGGATAATCACCCTAAAATTTATTCTATTGGCCAAGAAATTCCATTTCTAAAGCTTTCTGATGGCCAACAATTCCTAAAGGAAATTGCTCTAGATCCGAGCAATATTCCAAACCCTCTCAAAAGCAAGCATCTAACCATTAGAGCTAGGCTGCTTCATCAAATGATCTGCTACAATGTCATTCCTAAAGGGGGACATTATGATGACATTAGCAGCATGGAGCATGTCATCCTTTATGCCATCTATATGAAGTTCCCTGTCGATATTGGATACATCATCCTGCGGAGGATGATTCAGAGTGTTTCTTCAGGGACCACATCCTTTCCCTACAACCTCCTACTCATGAAGATTTTTCAGAAGAATCAGGTTGAATTTCCTGAGGATGAGCATCCCACCTGTCTGAAACATACCAGCTATTACTCCAAGGATACCTTGTCCAGGATGGGAATTAAGAAGAACCGTCAAGGGGTTTTTGTCTTGGATCAGTCCAAGCAGAGGGTAGCTAAGGTCAAAGCTGCCAAAAAGGGCAAACAGGACGTGAGTTTGGATACAGAATCATCTGTTCAAGAAGGTGGTGGTGATTCTGAGATCCCTGCCTTTGATATTTCCCCTCCTAGTCCTAGGGTCACTCGGCCTAAACGTCCTCCACCAGTGACCAGCCGCCGTGCCCCTTCTACAAGGATTAGCCAACCTGCTCCAATAGCTTCTGCACATCCTTTTGAGGCTATTTCTGCCCCTTCTGCACCTAGCCTACCTTCACCTCCTTCTCCTCCACCTTCTCTCATACTGCCTTCACAACCTGCTCTTCCCTCCATCTCTCCGGTGTTTAGGGCCATTTCCTCTATTATCAAACATGGTCCTCCAGCTCAACCCTCTTTACCATCGCTGCCTCCACCTGCCTCATCTGGGCATCCTCTGCCTGCAGCCCCTTTGGCAACTGCTCAGGCCGAAGTTGTTCCAAGGAGGAAAAGAAAACTTGTCCTGGCAGAAGAGTCTGATCAGGATAATGTGGATGCTCCTTTGTCTCCTATTGCTCAATCTTCTACTCCTACACCTCTCCTTCCTCCCACAGTTCAACAACCAGTGTCTCCAGTCCTTCTCCCTGCTCCAATAGTTTCCCTACCTCTTACAGTTCAAGTGACCTCACCAATTCCAACTGTCACTCCTGCCACTCCTATCCTTTATAAGAGGAGATCTTCTATCAGTGAGGAACAGTATCTTGAGCTGAAGTCATGCCTTGCAAATCTAAAGACAGACTTCGATTCAAAGTTAAATCAACTCAAGGTGGATTTGCAAGAAGCTGCTGTTGTGGAACGGGGTCAAATGGATCAGAAATGGGACAGGCACACTAAAATCTTCTCTCGTGATCTTAAGGCTCTCCAATCTAAAGTTGAGGGTCTTTGTCCTGCACCTCATATTCCTCTCAGACCTTCTGAGCCTACTTATGAAGACCTCCTCCTTCCTTTCTCCAGACTAGAGGTTGTTACAGATTCTAGAGTGCTGCCTTTGGATTTACAAGAGTCTGAACTAGCATTCTCTACCTCTGCTGCTCTTTCAGTACAAGAGCCATCTTTAGAGCCCTCCAGTCCAATGGATACAACCCCTATCGCTCCTCTGGAAGTGCCTCAATCTCCTGCTGCTCCTCAAATCATGCCTTCTCCAAGTCAGGATCTGGTGGTTTCTCCAGAACCAGTTCCCATTGTCAATTCCTGCACGGACTTGGTGATCTATCAGGCACCTCTACCTCCTGATCTTGATTCACTTCAAGCTCTAGTGGATGCCTACTTCAATCCTGCACTCACATTGCCCTCTTGGGCTATTCATGCTTTTTGGAAGAGATTTTTAGATTCCTGTCATAAAAGATGATTTTGTTTTATCTGTATACATTTTCTTTATAGATCTCTATTTTGAATCAGGAACTCTTTCTTTTTTAATATTCTTGTGTTGAATGCCATGTTTTCTGCTGTCTTTCTCTGTTTATTGTTTTTGATAATGTCAATGGGGGAGACATGTATGCAAAATGTGTTGTCTGATTTAGTTCTGGATATGATCTCTGTCTGATTTAGTTCTGGATATGCTCTCTGTTTGTTTTTTTTGATATCTGATGCATATATTATGGGGGAGCTTAAATTATGGGGGAGTTATACGTAATCAAATTTTGATAGGTTGTCATCATCAAAAAGGGGGAGATTGTTGACTTAAATAATGTTTAAGTCTTAATTTGTTTTTGATGATGAATTTGTCTGCTTAATATTGTAATTTGATTATGTCTATTAATTGAATTTAATGAAATGCATTTGAGTTAGATTTGTTGGAGATACCCTTAAAAAGGGTATTTTAGTTTTTAATGCATATGATTAAGTGTACAGGGCTGAAATGTCTTAAGCAAAAGAATCAGTCCACCGGTCACAAAACGACAAGAGCAGAGTCGTTTAAAATGGTCAGTCCACCGGTCACTAAACGACAAGGCGGATGACTAAAAAGAAATACTCCACCGCTCGCTAAAAGACAAAGGCGGATGAGCGAAAAGAAATACTCCACCGCTCGCTAAAAGACAAAGGCGGATGAGCGAAAAGAAATACTCCACCGCTCGCTAAAAGACAAAGGCGGATGAGTAAACCAAATTACTCATCCGGCCACAAAACGACAAAGGCGGATGACTTCAATAAAATACTCCTCCGGCCACAAACGACAAAGGCGGATGACTTCAATAAAATGCTCTTCCGGCCACAAAACGACAAAGGCGGATGACTTCAATAAAATGCTCTTCCGGTCACTAAACGACAAAGGCGGAAGACAACTATGAATCAATCATCCGATGCCGGTTCAAGCATTTAGAGCTTCATCATCCGACGCCGGTTCAAGGGTTTAAAGCTTCATCTTTCGCTGGCGGTTCAAGACTATAAGTCAGCTTTGTCTTCCGCCAGAATTCAAATTAGCCGCGAAGCTACAGTGACGTCGTTTTCAGCCATAACTCCAGAACATTAATGGCGACGACGATTTGCAACTACAAACGGCAACGGCTACCTGATCTTGTACGGAAGCTGCTCCAACGGTAACTAAACTTCTATTATTGGATAAGGAGCATTGAAGCCAAGCCATTTTATGAAGACAGAGTATATAAGCTGAGCTTAGAGCACGAAGTTCCAACTTTTGCCATTTTGAATTCTGAGCCCTAGCTGCGAAAATTATTACTCTGAATTCTCAATCTACACCTCTCTACTCCAAAACTTGAGATTCTGTTTTGAGAGCTTGTAGATCATTGTATTCTGTATTTCAAACTTGAATATCCTGTAAGGCAGTGGATTGACGCCCGCTAAGTTCAATCCAGGATTGTGAAAGGCTGTGGATCGAAGCCCGTAAGGTCGATCAGATTTTCTCGTTGAGGAGAAGTAAGAAATCTTCAAGGGAGAGCCTTGGAGCGTGGACGTAGGCAGTTTGGCCGAACCACGTAAAAATACTGGTGTCTAATTTCTCTTTCTCTCTCTTTGTGGAAATGAAACATATGTAAAGAGACCCTCCCAAAATAGTAAGACGCGTTTTGGAGCACAATTGACAACGGATCCCATAGCCGTGAGAGGATGATATTGCGCTACGGCCCAATCCCCAGAGCGGACAATATCTTGCTGGAAAAAGGGGTCGTTACAAATGGTATCAGAGTCTGTACCCAACCAGAAATGTGGCCAACGAGGACGTGGGCCCCCGAGGGGGGGTGATTATGATGACCCGAATGCACACGTATGAGGAGGAACCACCTAGTGCTCCGCGAATCCTAAGTGGGACTTAGGCCGGAGGGTGACGTGCTGGGTTAAAACTTCGCGGATCCCAAGTTGGACTTGGGCCGTAGGGTTTGGTCGTAGAAAGGGGGGTCGTCATAATTCCACATCGCTTGGGGAAGTATGTGGAAATGAAACATATGTAAAGAGACCCTCCCAAAATAGTAAGACGCGTTTTGGAGAACAATTGACAACGGATCCCATAAGAACTCCGAAGTTAAAAGTGCTTCGGCGAGAGTAGTACCAGGTTGGGTGACCGACTGGAAAGTCTTCGCCAAACAAAGCCGTGAGGGAATGATATTGGGTTACGGCCCAATCTTCAGAGCAGACAATATCTTACTGGGAAAAAGGATCGTTACACACCATGAATCCATATTTGCAACCCTCTTCTTCTTCTTCACGTTGTATTGTCGTGAGATTTACATCGAACACCTGGAGAGCAGTAGGGATAGTTGTTTGGCAACAGTTGATTCCATTGCAAGTGTAAGCTCTATCGCTAAGCGTCTTATTATTGCAAAGAGACAGACACCCACCAATTGTACTTGTAGTATTCAGATAGGAAGTATTGAAAACCATTAAAGCTAGGTTATTACAGCCTACCCCAATAAATCTGTTGTGTAATTGAGAGAACAGAAAAGGGCTTCCGGTCAAGTTTACAGACTGAACAGTTGAGTTGCAGGTCGAAGTTAACGGAAAATTGATAGAAATAGTTCAATCTAGAGAAATATCCATTATTTGACTCTGAATTTTGCTCAGAAACGGCTTCGGAGGAGTGGTAGAACGGTTGCAGTAAATGGAAAACCACTCTCCCATGGAGCAATTGCTTCCCATATCAAAAGGATACGGTATTTCGACATTTTCGCAGAAGTTTTCACAACCAGGCTTTGCCGTTGATGATAATTCTTGAGTAACTATTCCCTGCATTAACCACAACAGATAAATCACTTTAATCCATACCATTGCCGTCCGGACCACCATTTCCCTCTCTGTGTTTCTCTAAGAAAACGAACTGTGCCAGAGAGAGAACAGAGTTAAACAATTTTATAGATTTTCTTCCAAGAAATTGTGGTCATGAAATTGCAGAGAAGAGTCAAAATTAAGGAAAAGTCAGCAAATTCTCCAAATATTGCCACGTTTAATTCTGCTTTTGTATTTGTTTTTATTTGGAATGGAAAATTAATCATATAAATCATGAGAGTAAAAGACTACAAAAATTGAAAAATCAACAGGCAACATTAAATATAATATTTTATTAAAGAAACAAACAAATAACCCTAACAAATAAAAGCGTATGACAAAAATAAATACCAAAAATATTACGTTAAAACTCAAATTGATCAAAATTATGAATCGAAAAAGATATCATTGTGATAATAAATACGTTTTGGTTCTTATGCAAATACATCTCATCTACTTTTCTTTTCTTTCATAGTGTTTTATTTCTCTACGACATTTCTTCTTCCTTCCTTTTGTTTATGCATTTTACTTTTTTCTTTCAATGATAATAACTCTCTCTAAGTCTTTATTTAAACAGAGTTATTGAGAAATAATAATGTTATGTTTTATACTCTACTGTTATTGTTTATTATTATTTTTTGACGTATCAAATATTAATAAATATAATTAATGATTTATTTTAATTATTTTATTAGTCTCATACTTAACATCAATTATTGAGAAAATAAATACATGAAGAGAACAAAAAGATATTTGCTTCTCTCTCCTCCTATTTTCCTTCTCCCAACCCCACTCATTAAAAGCCTTTCTTTTTCTCCCTTTACTTTGACTTTTCAATGGATTGGCTCAACAATAATAGAGAGCATTTAGAGGTGAAGCATATGATGCTTGTTGGACTCAGTCTCATCATCAAGTGACGTGGGATGATTGTATGGCTGATCTAGTAGTTATATTAAGACTCGGTTAAATTTGATATTTTTATTATTTATAAATTTCATGTTTTCTCTTTTTACGTGTTATTGACAATCAATGTGTCATGAGTTGACTCATTTTGTCTTTCATAACCATCTTAGATTTTCAGTAATTTGATAAATCGATAATTTGAAGAGTGATAATATATGTATGAATAAAATATGCCAGATAAAATTAAATAAATTAAAATTTACAGGGTTCAATAAAGTTTAACATCTCGAATGGAATTTAAAATTTTTAAAGAAATTAATATAAATAAATAAATTTACACGCTGAGTCTACTCCTGAGTTGTCAATTTATACTTCTTATGATGAAATCCCAAAAGAGGTGTCATTGGAGTGAGTTGACTAAACTCAATGTGGACATATTTTATTTTCAGTATTTATGTTCAATTTTAGTAAATTAGCAATGTCACGACTCGAATAAAATATAGGCCATTAGACATGTATATATATCAGTCTAACATGAAATATCATGCACATAAAAATTTAAACGTGCAAAACATATGAATTTATGCATAAAAATCTAATGTGCGGGTGATCGAGCCCCATCAAAGTTTTTCATGGGTGTCAATCCACCAGCAATGCAATGTGAAAAAGCACAGTATAGAAACTCCTATCTCGACGAGGAGTGAGGACAACAACTTAATGACTAGTCGGAAGGCGCTATCAAGTACAAAGCCAAATTTCGCAACCTAAAATCAAAATCGCGATCAAAATTTCAACCTAGACCTCAAGGATATCAGATATGCTGTAACTCGATACTAAAAACCCTAACTAGAAACAATTGACAAGTGAACATAGTTGATTCACGCATACGACAATGACAAAACTCGAAATTTGATCGTGCAAGCTCGACCTTCAAAACTTCTTAAATTTTTTTATTAATCTTGAATTTATATAGCAACCATCCTAACCAACCTAATTTAGAAATTTCTACCTTATACACTTACCAATAAAATTTAAGGTCTCACCTCGATTTACGTAAAAAATGATTAGAAAAGAATTTCAAGAAACAGAGACTACAATCACATTCAGAACGACGAAACGCATTGGCATATGGGGTTCTAGAAATTTTTGACATCTGTTTAGCGACCCAAAAGGGCAGTCAAAGTTTCCTCAGAAAGTCAAGTCAATGGTCAAATAGTGGGAGTCCGCTAGCCAGGAGCCTGCTAGTTAACCCGCATGCGTTTGCAGGAAAAACCCGCAGAACTCTGCAGGTCAACCCGCGGGACTCCGCAAGTCTACCTGCAAGACTCCGCACTTTGCACTGCGGGACTCTGCTTTGCAACGTGGGAGTCCGGAGACGCCGTTTAGGCGACGATTTTCACGAAAAAACGTGCAATTTCCTCCAATTTTTACTCCCAAATAAGCAAAAAACTTGGATGGAACTAAATAACACCAAAAAAACTCAAAATTTCAAGATTTAATCCAAAAACCTAAATCCAACGAAAAATCAAAAACCTAAACACGAAACTAAAGAGAACGAGCTTAGAGAGACTTACCTTTTACAAAACTTGGAGACCGGGACGAGACGAACACGAGACAAGCGATGCATATTCGTTGTTTTCCAATCGTCGTTCTCCCTCTCCTCTCCTTCCTCTTTTCCCTGCGACCGGAAACAAGAGAAAAAGTTTTAAAATCCAACCAAAATCTCTCAAACCTAATCGATGAAAATTTTCCAAACGCTAAACAAAATTCACCGATGACAATTTAATTTACTTAACCAAATTTTTGATATTCAATTACACAAGAAATTCCATAAATACACAAACACTTCAGAAATCTTCTCTTACGCTTCAGGAATCTCCTGTTAACAAATCCCAAGACAAAATATTAATCTACTAGCTCAAGATTTTGGATATCACAAAGCGAGACTCAAAAACTGAGGGCTCGACTGATTTGTCCAGAAAGTAGTACGTGATCAATTGCCAACGGAAATAAAAAAATTTGAGTTAACGCGAAAGAAGTTGACATCGAATAATACAAAAAATTTTATTCAGGAACATGAAGGATAGAAAAATATCAAATATTACAAGTAATAAGTTAAAATCAAGCAAAAAAAGGAATCACCCACGATCTCTGAGCATATCATATTTTATGTAATTAAAACAAAAATTGCAAATTTAGCGATTGCAATAGTCATAAAAAATACCCTAATCAGGTTTAAAGTTTTACGCCAAAGAACACGATACTGTCAGTTGTCTCATACTCTAATTAAAACAATGATTTTTCATATTAAAAAAAATGTGTATAAAAAAATATATGCAATAGAACAGTAGTAAGAGATTTTTAATAATTATTTTATAAATAAAATAATTAAATTATTAATCAAGATAAACATGCTGAAACTATACATACAATAAATCTCTTCTTCAAGTCTACCTACCATTGAACAATGCCCAATAATCCAAACCCAATTTCCAAAGGTTCAAAAAAATCATAAATTGATGAACTTGTAGAAGAATGAAGCCTTTGCTCGCTTATCAACAGCAGGAATATGTTTTGCAGTTTTTAATGGGGTCTAAACGATTCATACTCACAAGCTAGAGCACAGATTTTTGATGATGGAACCCTTACCAATTATTGCAAAAGTGTTCTCCTTGGTAATTCAAGAAGAAAGACAGAGAACAGCTAGTGGAGCTAATTCTTCAAATGATCAAAATCCTCCTATCACCTTTAACTCGTCTGGACCTCCCTCTTTCAACAAAAATTAAAAGGCACACTGTTGACAAATACTATAAATTCATGGGTACCCACCTGGATATAAGGTCAAATCCAATCATGTTGGTTGTAAGTATTTCGTCACTATTGTGGATGATTGCTCTATAGCCACATGGGTTTACCTTTTAAAAGACAAGTCTGAAGCATCTTCGAAAATTCATTCAATTGATCGAGACTCAATTTAATATTACAGTTAAAGGAGTTCGTTCTGATAACGCACCGGAATTCTCGCTCATAGATTTCTATAACAGCAAAGGAATCATGCATTACAAATCTTGTGTTGAAACACTTGAACAAAATTCAGTAGTTGAGAGAAAACATCGACACATCTTGAACGTTGCTCGTGCTCTTCTTTTACAATCAAAAAACAGATTGCCGTCACCAATCTTGTCCAACAAATCTCCTTTTGAGAAGTTGTTTCATAAAACTCCTTCCTACAGTCACTTAACACTGTTTGTGCTTTCTATCCACACTATCAAGTTGTCGAGATAAATTTACACCTCGGGCTCGTGCTTCCATTTTTTTGGGATATCCAGTCGTCGGACACAAAGGTTTTAAAACTCTTGATATTCAATCAAACACAATCATCATATCAAGAAATGTTGTTTTTCAAGAACAAGTCTTTCCTTTTGTTCGTATTCAAACAAGTCTTTCCTTTTGTTCGTAGTCTCATTTTTCCATCATACTCAACTCATACACCAGTGACCAGGTAATCACATTCCCTCATCAACTACATAAAACTTATCATCTGGAAATTCACATCGCTCCTCCAGAATGATTAAACAGCCCTCCTATCTAAGTGATTATCATTGTTACTTGGCAAATTCTGTTCAATCATCCTATCCTTTTGTATCAACATCAAAGTATCCTATTTCCAATTTTTTGTCATATCATCGTCTATCACCATCTTTTAAAGCCATTACTCTTGCTGTTTCTTTTCATTCCGAACCAAAAACCTTTAAACAAGCTGAGAAGTTCCTTAACTGGCAAGAGGCAATGCAAGGCTGAGTTGAAAGCTCTTGAGAGCAATTCAACTTGGTCAATAACCAATCTTCCAGCCGGTAAGCATGTAGTTGGCTGTAAATGGATTTACAAAATCAAATACAAAGCTGATGAATTCATTGAACGGTATAAGGCTCGGTTAGTAGCCAAAAGATATACACAACAAGAAAGTATTGACTATTTCGAGACTTTTCCCTCGTCGCCAAACTAGTTACTGTGAAATTGCTGCTAGCTTTAGCTGCTATTCATGGTTGGCATCTAGTACAATTAGATGTCAACAATGCTTTTCTACATGGAGAATTACATGAGAAGGTTTATATCTCTAGCTCTTGGATCTAAAATCAAAGATGATTCAAAACAGGAGGAAAACCAATCAACATTAGTTTGCAAATTTACACAAATCGTTGTATGGCTTGAAACAAGCCTCGCGACGATGATTTAGCAAATATTCTAGTGAACTACAGTTTTATGGATTTACTTAATCTACTTCAGACAGTTCATTATTCTTGCGCTTCAGCTCAAGTTCGTTTATTGTTGTTTTGGTATATGTGGACGATATCATAATGGCTGGAACTTCTATCTGATATATGAATCAGTTTAAAGAATTACTGAATAGTAAATTCAAGTTGAAGGATCTAGGTAAACTTCATTATTTTTTTTAGGACTTGAGATTGCTCGAAACAGTAAGGGAATTTTTATTAATCAATGGAACTTTACCGACACCTATGGATGTCACCTGTAAGTTGTCTCTTGAAAGAGGTATTCCCCTAAATGATGCCACTGTCTATAGAAAGCTCATTGGAAAGCTGATGTATCTCACAATTACACGGCCAGATATTACCTTTGATGTGAATAAGTTGAGTCAATTTTTATCTCAGCCTACGACGGTGAAAGGAAAAAACACATTTTTTCCTCTCTTGCCGATCGGTCTTTGTGTAAACTTGAACCGGATCTTGCCTGTCAAAGTGTTCTTGGTCGGGCATATATATATATATATATATATATATATATATATATATATATATATATATATAGAGAGAGAGAGAGAGAGAGAGAGAGAGAGAGAGAGAGAGAGAGAGAGAGAGAGAGAGAGAGGTTGATCAATCATAAACTGGTACGTACTTTTCTAAATCAATCTGAAAGTCGGGATTGTGATGATATTATGTGGATTATTATTATTTTTTATATATTTATTAGTATTTTTAGTTTTGCTTGATTTACACCTATTCAACGGGGAGGTTCTGATGTTTTGAAGAGTAATTAACGTAGAAATTAGGATAATTGTTGCATTATTCTGGTAGCAATGACAGTTGTTAGAACAACCTTAAGAGTGATTTCAAAGACAAATCGAATTGTTTTCTTTGTTTGACCGTCTTTCTCTGTCGATTCCCAATCCATACCAGAAGATTGTACTCTTTGCTTGACGTTGATTGACCTTCCCATTATTTTTTTTATAATAATAATAACAAAAGGTAATACTACAATTAACTTTTAATTTCAATTATAATTTCACGTACTAATTTTATTTTATAACTTGAGATAACATTTATGTGAAGTCGATCTTACCGACCTAAATTTAGAAACTACCGTTAAAAAATCATATATGATTTGTCGACGTAGTGCAGTCGACGTCTTTGGAGATGGGGATTTTGACGGTGATTTTGCATTTGGAAGGGAGTTCTTTGGCGGCTTCGTCTTTGATGTTCTTGTTTCTGAGAGCAGCTTCCTTCACGCATTCGCAGGCTGTGCGCCTATCTTCTGTAGTTGGAGTCATCCCCTCCAGTTTCTCTACTCCTTTGCAACACTCTTCCCCAGGCTCCCCGCCATTGACGAGATACCTCAAGCAGGGACCCAGCGCGGAGTCCACCTCCCGACAGCTCACTGCTTCCTCGTCGGCTGTGGCTGCCACCACGAACATGGCTATCGCTGCTGCAGCCACTGCTATGACCTTAATGCTCGCCATCTCTCTCTTGTTTTGAGTTTTGGTGGTTCGATGAGAAGTGTTGATGGGTTTTTATAATTGATGATGAGACTCGAAAACGGTGGTGATACGGTCGTGTAGTTTTGGCTTTATGTTATGAGCTTGTTTGAATGACCTTTGTTCGTCATTTTTTATGTCTTGTGGTTTAACAGAAAGTTATTCACTTTTTAATTTTTTCCCATTCATAGCCAATTACAGTTTAAAAGTGGAAATCTCTCTCTCTCTCTCTCTCTCTCTCTCTCTCTTACTGTAATGGGTGGAAGTCCTTTATAGAAATATTTGAATGAAAATGAACATAAGTGTGGATTCAAATTACGTGCACTGTGCTATTCATTTTATCCCATCTTTGCTAACACGGTTGTTTATGGAATCAACAAAGTCTGAAGAACAAGACTATTACATTGATATTCTTTTTTGAATTTTTTATTTCTTGATGTGATCTGTATTTTAACAATGTTATCTTTATAATATAATTTTACGTTTAAATTGTAAAATCTGAGATTTTGTATGTAAAAAAATTTCGTGTAAATTCACTTTTCTCAAGGTCAAGTTATTTCATAATCCTCTCTCTCTCTCTCTCTCTCTCTCTCTCTCTCTCTCTCTCTCTCTCTCTCTCTCTCTCTCTCTCTCTCTCTCTCTCTCTCTCTCTCTCTCTCTCTCTCTCTCTCTCTCTCTCTCTCTCTCTCTCTCTCTCTCTCTCTCTCTCTCTCTCTCTCTCTCTCTCTCTCTCTCTCTCTCTCTCTCTCTCTCTCTCTCTCTCTCTCTCTCTCTCTCTCTCTCTCTCTCTCTCTCTCTCTCTCTCTCTCTCTCTCTCTCTCTCTCTCTCTCTCTCTCTCTCTCTCTCTCTCTCTCTCTCTCTCTCTCTCTCTCTCTCTCTCTCTCTCTCTCTCTCTCTCTCTCTCTCTCTCTCTCTCTCTCTCTCTCTCTCTCTCTCTCTCTCTCTCTCTCTCTCTCTCTCTCTCTCTCTCTCTCTCTCTCTCTCTCTCTCTCTCTCTCTCTCTCTCTCTCTCTCTCTCTCTCTCTCTCTCTCTCTCTCTCTCTCTCTCTCTCTCTCTCTCTCTCTAAAAAATCTGAAATAAGAGTAGTTAAGTTACCTCTAGATAAACTTTAGAAAAACATTTGCCTAAAATCTGCCTTTTCAAATAAATAAAAATTGCTGAGTAGATTTTTCGTGTCTAGCAAAGACAAATTCTTTTGTAGTCAAAATTAATTTCCTACGTCATTTTTCGTGTCGGATGAGAATTTTTAGTCAAGTGTCAAGTTAGTAAAAAGTGAAAATGACTTGATTAAAAAAGAGTACTAGATTAATTGTAGTTACCTAGAGATGACAAATAAGCCGACCGAGTCCAACCTGAAAAATCTAAGTCACCGAGTCTAACAAGTTAAACGAGCCGAGTCTAATGAGTTCGACCAAAAAAGAATCTCAACGAGAGCTGGCTCACGAGTCTTGATGTGATCCAAGAAGCTACCAAATTCAAGCCTAAGAGTAAGGATATAATAGAAGACATTGACAACCCAATGACGCGATCCAAAGTTAAGAAGATGTGTAAGGCCTTGCAAATATTGATTTTAGAGATCTAAGAGAGAAGGGAGCTGCAACAACTTGATCTAAAACTATCGAATATGTTGAAGATTGAAGATAATCAAGTTGAAGCAAGGAGACCGAAGATACGTGAAGATTTGGAGAAGGTGCGGCACACATGCTCACGAATAACTAAAAGGGAGGGTGCGACACATATGCACATGTAATAATTAAAAAGATATGCGCTAGACACATGCTCATACAATGATTAAAAAGTCACATACAACTGCATGCAAATCACATAGGAGAGATGTTATTAGACCGAATCTACTCAAATCATGTTCAAACATAGTTTAAACATGAGATGACATCCGATCATGCAAAGGATCCTGTTTTACACGATTTTAGGAGTTATTTTATTTTTATTTTTGTTTTTTTAACATTTAATTTTAACATGTAGCCTATTTAATGAGACCGAAGATAATCAAGTTGAAGCAAGGAGACCGAAGATACGTGAAGATTTGGAGAAGGTGCGACACACATGCTCACGAATAACTAAAAGGGTGGGTGCGATACATATGCGCATGTAATAATTAAAAAGATAGTTGAAGCAAGGAGACCGAAGATACGTGAAGATTTGGAGAAGGTGCGGCACACATGCTCACGAATAACTAAAAGGGAGGGTGCGACACATATACGCATGTAATAATTAAAAAGATATGCGCTAGACACATGCTCATACAAGGATTAAAAAGTCACATACAACTGCATGCAAATCACATAGGAGAGATGTTATCAGGCCGAATCTACTCAAATCATGTTCAAACATGATACGCAAGTGTACGTGTCGCATAAGTAATATAGTTTTTAAGTAAGAGTCGAACCCACGAGGAATAGTTTTACTAAAATATTAAATTAAGTTAATTTTAAATTAATTGGACTAAAACACTTTAATTATTATTAAAAAGATTTGATTTTTATTTGATTTTAAATTAAACAATTAAATAACTAAAGTAATTTAAATAAACTAATTAGGAAACTAAAATAAATAACAGGAATATAATTAAAGATTTTGTAAATATCAAGAAAGAATCTAGGGATTCTGATTTCACATCCACTTTCCTATTTAATATCCCTAATTTAGTTAATATTTCTTAATCCTACGTGTTGATAGCGATTTTTCTATTTTAATTATTATTCTCTCCCAAGCTATAATAATATTATCCAACTAACAGGTTATCACCTCTCGGTATCAAACTCAAATCAGTTGAATACATTAAGTGCAGAAAATCATAAAACTTCATAAAAGTCTTAGCTATCCCTAGTCTAGAATCAGTTCATGGTAAACTCATCAATGCCCAGTTATTTCGCAACTTCCGTCTTTTGAAACAACCCTAAAAATCTTAACTTTGGTGATCAGGCAAAATTAAGCATGAAGAACAGACAAGAATACTCAACACGATATCGGAAAAAGGAAAATAAAAACTAAATTAGAAATATTAAACAGTCGAGTTTCAGTTACATCATAACCCTAGAAAATAAATTTAGTTCATGAATGAGAAAAAGAAAATAAAACTAAAATTAAAGAAGTTCATAGTTCAGAAGAAAAAGGGAAAGAAAAACTATGCTGAAAATAATTCTCGAAGCTCTCGCTTCGTTCTGGTTTCCGTCTCCTTTTGCCTCCTCTTCGTTCTCTCGCCTCTCTTCTATTCTAAATGACTCAATTAGGTTAACATATAACCTATTTATTAATTAATTTGAAGCCCAGCCCATAATCATCTTCGACGGCTAAGATTAAAACAAGCTTCAACGGTCCAGATTTAAACACCTCCATCAATTAAAATAGTCGATTGATCAACGGTTGAGATTAAAACAATTAAAATATCCGATCGATCGACAATTGCTCGCTTTTCTTCTGGAATGATTTCACCGAAACCTGTATGTGATGACCCGAATATGCACGTATGGGTACGATGGCTGCACGAACCGGAACCCGGATGGCGGTACGTCCGCGCGGGCGAACCGGAAGGTGACAGGTCGTAGAGAGGGGGTCGTCACAATCCCACATCGCTTGGGGAAGTATGTGGAAATGAAACATATGTAAAGAGACCCTCCCAACATAGCAAGACGCGTTTTGGAGCACAATTGGCAACGGATTCCACAAGAACTCCGAAGTTAAAAGTGCTTCGGCGAGAGCAATTCCAGGTTGGGTGACCTTCTGGGAAGTTATCGCCAAACAAAGCCGTGAGGGGAGGATATTGGGCTATGGCCCAATCCCCAGAGCGGACAATATCTTGCTGGGAAAAGGGGTCGTTATAAATGGTATCAGAGCCTGTACCCAACAAGAAATGTGGCCAACGAGGACGTTGGGCCCCCGAGGGGGGGTGATTGTGATGACTCGAATATGCACGTATGGGTACGATGGCTGCACGAACCGGAACCTGGATGGCGGTACGTCCGCGCGGGCGAACCAGAAGGTGACAGGTCGTAGAGAGGGGGTCGTCACAATCCCACATCGCTTGGGGAAGTATGTGGAAATGAAACATATGTAAAGAGACCCTCCCAACATAGCAAGACGCGTTTTGGAGCACAATTGGCAACGGATTCCACAAGAACTCCGAAGTTAAAAGTGCTTCGGCGAGAGCAATTCCAGGTTGGGTGACCTTCTGGGAAGTTCTCGCCAAACAAAGCCGTGAGGGGAGGATATTGGGCTATGGCCCAATCCCCAGAGCGGACAATATCTTGCTGAGAAAAGGGGTCGTTATACTGTAATTCTCCAATTTTTCTACACACTCACCAAATACATTAGAATTTTTATATACTTTGAGTAAAACTCATCAATTCAGGTATTAAAGAGTATAATAAAATGTGTAAAATACACACTTATCAAAACATAGTTTAAACATAAGATGACATCCGATCATGCAAAGGATCCTGTTTTACACGATTTTAGAAGTTATTTTATATTTATTTTTATTTTTTTAGCATTTAATTTTAACATGTAGCTTATTTAATGAGACCGAAGATAATCAAGTTGAAGCAAGGAGACCGAAGATACGTGAAGATTTGGAGAAGGTGCGGCACACATGCTCACGAATAACTAAAATGGAGGGTGCGACACATATGCGCATGTAATAATTAAAAAGATATGCGCTAGACACATGCTCATACAAGGATTAAAAAGTCACATACAACTGCATGCAAATCACATAGGAGAGATGTTATCAGGCCGAATCTACTCAAATCATGTTCAAACATAGTTTAAACATGAGATGACATCAGATCATGCAAAAGATCCTGTTTTACACGATTTTAGGAGTTATTTTATATTTATTTTTGTTTTTTTAGCATTTAATTTTAACATGTAGCCTATTTAATGAGAAATCGTTATTCGATTTTAATGGAATAAGTTTGAATTAAAAATTGAGATTTTTTTATAAGATTTATCTTTGGTTCTTTGCAAAGAACATCGAACTTCTTCAAGTCACGCTTGAAGAATCTCGCTTGATAGCTTTGGTTCTTACCAATAAGTTTGGTCATGGTCAAGCTCTTGTGTTGATAACTACAGTTCTATCGAATTCTTTGATTGGACTCTAGTTCCTTACTTTGTTTTTGTAATGCCCCAATTTAAAAATTCTCAATTTCAAACTCTAATTTTGGAAACCCTAGAATTTTCCCCAAATTGAATTGAAATCGAGCGTCAAATCATAATTTGAAAATTTAAATATAAATTGAAAACTTTAATTTCGCGGAAGCTTTGTAATATATTTTGTCAAAATCTTGAAACAATAAATTTATCAAAATCTTGAAACCATTGCATAATTAACACAATTGATGAAACTTTAAACAATAATAAAGTTCAACATAATAATTCAAATCTTAAAATGAATTAAAACATTAATATCGTTTGAAAATTTAAACAAACTAATTTAAATCGTTTTCTTCGAATTCAACAATATTTTCTTCATCTGTATGCTCGCTTGCCACTGGAGGGTTCTCAATAGCAGCTATTTCTTCCTCAGAAAAAAATTCACCTACATCACAAGTTGAAAACTATGAGAAATCTCAGTAAATGGAAATACGTGCAAGTTGTAAAACTTTTACTTTTACCGAATCCTGTTAACAGTTACAGACCGGTTGAAATCAACCTTCTTTTAAGACTTAGTCTCGTCCTCTTTTACTTTTACTTTTAAGACTTAGCCAGTGGCTTCGTCATCTTTTACTTTTAACCAGGTGTTGCCACCTCTTTTACTTTTAAGCTTGTAGTTTTTCCGTCAATTATCATTTTCATACACATGCAAATGTCCTACAACTTTTATCTTTAAAATAATCATATGTCAATGTCTAACATGAGTGCTCAACATCAAAATATGTGACAGAATAATAAAACAATTATAAAATAATATATATTTTGTGATGTAGGGCCGTAGCCAAAATTTGGTATTTCACTTACTTGGATTCCGAGCGTTAGGGTTTATAGGGATTTTTCCAATATCCAATATTTTAATAATATCAATTTAATTAAAATCTTAGAATTAAATGCCTATTAAATAAATCTAATTGGACAGAGTTTGGGCAGAATTTTCTTACGTGTGATCGTGGGTCGAATCGGGTCGATTTTGACAACCTCCAGGAATTTTCTTCCTAAATAAAATTCTTAATATTATTTTTCCACTTTAATAAGTTGTAAAACTTTTACTTTTACCGAATCCTGTTAACAGTTACAGACCGGTTGAAATCAACCTTCTTTAAGACTTAGTCATTTCTGACTTCGTCCTCTTTTACTTTTACTTTTAAGACTTAGCCAGTGGCTTCGTCATCTTTTACTTTTAACCAGGTGTTGCCACCTCTTTTACTTTTAAGCTTGTAGTTTTTCCGTCAATTATCATTTTCATACACATGCAAATGTCCTACAACTTTTATCTTTAAAATAATCATATGTCAATGTCTAACATGAGTGCTCAACATCAAAATATGTGACAGAATAATAAAACAATTATAAAATAATATATATTTTGTGATGTAGGGCCGTAGCCAAAATTTGGTATTTCACTTACTTGGATTCCGAGCGGTTAGGGTTTATAGGGATTTTTCCAATATCCAATATTTTAATAATATCTTATTTAATTAAAATCTTAGAATTAAATGCCTATTTAAATAAATCTAATTGGACAGAGTTTGGGCAGAATTTTCTTACGTGTGATCGTGGGTCGAATCGGGTCGATTTTGACAACCTCCAGGAATTTTTTCTTCCTAAATAAAATTCTTAATATTATTTTTCCACTTTAATAAATAAATTTCACAACAATTTAGGTAGAAATTCCTTACCGGTTAAATTTTCGATCGGTCTGGTTTGATTCGCTTAGAAATTTAGTTCGGGTCCGGTTCGGGTGAATAGTGCGAATTCGGGTCGAGTCAGTGAACAATACCGGTTCGGTTCGGGTCAGATGAACAGTACCCGGTCGGTTCGGGTCAGATGAACAGTTTTGGTCTGGTTCGGTTTGGGCTGCAAAGAATCGGTTCGGTTCGGGCTTAGGTTTAATGAACCGATTCAGTTTTAAAATAAACTGAACCCACTATTCTTGCTTCTTCTTCTTCGCGAGCCGAGAACAGAGAGAAAGGGAGAGGGAGATCGAGAGGGAGAGGGCATGGCTGAGGGAGCGCCGAACGCCGAGCGTGGTTAGAGAAAAGGTTCGGCTGAGGAGGGTTTCGCCGGAGATGAGTTCGCTGGAGGGATGCTCAGCCGAGGGTTTTTCACCGAAAACTTCAGTGGTCGGAGGTGGTGTTTCACCGGAATGACGTTCGGCCGAGGGATAGATCTTTTCCGAATGAACGTTAGGTCGAAGGTCGGCGATGTTTGCGGTGGTCGGAGATCGGGTCGCTGTTTTCTGACGAGGTAAGTATTCTGGTTTCCAAAAAGAGAGAGAGAGATATGGTTTTGGTGTGATTTTTCCTTCACCGAATTCCTCATTTTAAAGGGAAAATATCTCAACATCTTCTTAAATTTTTTTGTTAGATTGTAGATGAATTGGTTGATGAATTAAATTTTGTGTTTCATTCCCTCCTACACAATTGAATACTGTCAAAAGCGTCGGTGGGATATTTTGATTGTTACAGTTTTTGAATCGTAAAGACGTTCCTTTGAACTATTTCGCTTGTTTAAAGGTCTCAGATCTCCTAATATGTGGGGTTTCAAGTGCTGTGATTTCTCTTTTACAGAAGTTTAAGGATATTTTCCCGGAGGAGTTATCGAAAAGAATACCGCCACTTAGAGGAATCGAGCATCAAATCAATTTCATCCCTTGTGCGACAATTCCAAACCAACCGGCATATCGAGTGAATCCGGAGGAAACAAATAAAATTCAAAGGCAAATGGACGAGTTAGTGGACAAGGGTCTAGTGAAAGAAAGCCTAAGCCCATACTCTGTACCCGTGATATTGGTGCAAAAGAAGGACGGATCATGGAAGATGTGCGTGGATTTCTGAGCAATCAATAAAAAAACGGTAAAGTATCGACATCCTATACCAAGGTTAGATGACATGCTTGATGAGTTATACAACGCTTATTTATTCTCAAAAAATTGATTTAATGAATGGATAATATCAAATTCGTATGAAAAAAGGAGACGAGTGCTTTCAAAATAAAATTTGGGCACTATAAGTGGTTATACATGCCCTTTGGATTATCTAATGCGCCTAGCACATTTATAAAGTTAATGAATCACGTATTACGACTATTTGTAAGAAAATTTGTCATGGTTTATTTGGATGATATATTAGTTTATAGCAAAATATTAGAACAACATGTAGAACATTTAAAATTTATTTTTAATGTTTTGCGAATAAACCAATTATATGCTAACCTCAAAAGTGCACTTTTTGCATGGAATTGATAGTGTTTATTGGTTTTATAGTGAGCTCGAGTGGAGAATCGATGGACGAAGAAAAAACGAAGGCAATCAAGGAGTGGCCAAAACCTAAGAATGCTAATGCGGTACGTAATTTTCAAGGCTTAGCTAGCTTTTACCGAAGATTCATTAGAGACTTTAGTACTATTTCGACACCATTGAATGATTTGGTTAAAAAAAATGTGGATTTTAGGTAGACTAAGGTACTTGATGAATCTTTTAATCTTCTAAAAGAAAAGTTAACTAATAAACCTTTGTTAGTTTTGTCAAATTTTGATAAAACTCTTGAAATTGAATGTGATGCGTTGGGAAAAGGAATTGGTACTGTTTTTATGCAGGATATGAAGTCGATCGCATACTTTTGTAACACCCGAATTTACGGGATTTTTGTAATTATATATAAATAATGGCATTTTTGTAATTATGTCAAATTAAGTCAGTTTCGTGAAAAGAAAGTGTTATTACGATCCTAATAATTAATATGGATTTTAAGAAAATTTTGAGAATTTTAAGAGTTATAACGCTAAATTACGAGAATTACGTTTCTCGTAATATAAAGGACGTTTTAGTAAAAATAGTAAACGAGGTCCGTTTTGCAAACAGACAGTTTTAATAAAGCCCTAGTAATGAGTTGGATTTATTGGTGAAATAAAAAAATTTGGAGAAACCGAATCGTTAGCTAATTAACGAAACAAATAACGAAACAAATAGAAAATCAAAGGAAGGGTAAAAAGGTAATTTGTCAAGACAATTTTATTAAAAAAGGCAAAAGCCTTTCTTCTTCTCCACGCAAATTTTTCCCTGCTCCCTGGCGATTTCCCTTTTCCCTCCCGCGAGTGATTCTCCTCTCCAAAGACGATTCTGTAGGATCGGTATTGTCTAAGAGGGGGGTGAATTAGACTTTTTAATTTTAATTACGACTCAACCTAATTTCTCTCCTTGATTAAACTTATAGATTTAACACAAGTAATTAAATAATGTAAAGAGAGAGAGAGAGAAATTTTGACACCAGTATTTTTACGTGGTTCGGCCAAACTGCCTACGTCCACGCTCCAAGGCTCCCCCTTGAAGATTCCTTACTTCTCCTCAACGAGAAATCCTGATCGAGTTTTCTGGCGTCGATCCAAAGCCTTTTACACAATACAGGATTGAACTTTACGGGCGTCAATCCACTGCCTTACACAAATTTTTGAGTTTGTAAAGTTTTGCACAAAAAAACTACTCTTTCACAGGATCTGAATTTCAAGTTCGAATAGAGAGAGGTAGACAGAGTGTGATAATGTCGCTAGTTAGGGCTCAGCAATTCAATTTGCAAAAGTTGTATCTTTGTGCTCTAACCTCGGCTTAAATACTCTGTCTTCAGAATCGGCTTGACTTCAATGCTCCTTGTCCAATAATGGAAACTTTGTTACCGTTGGAGAGCTTTCGTACAATTTCAGGTAGCCGTTGCCGATTGTAGTTGTAAGTCGTCGTCGCCATAAATGTTCTGAAGTTAAAGCTTGAAAACGACGTCACTGTAGCTTCGCGGTTTATTTGAATTCTGGCGGAAGACAAAGCTGATTTGTAGTCTTGAACCGCCATCGGATGATGCAACTGAAAAATATTGAACCGGCATCGGATGAGTAAGCTTCTAATGCTTGAACCGGTATAGAATGATGAAGCTTTAAAAACACTGCCGGATGATTAAATCTTAGACGTCTTCTGCCTTTGTCGTTTAGTGACCGGAAGAGGAATTTGTTGGAGTCATCCGTCTTTGTCGTTTAGCGATCGAAGGACATAGTCATTAATAGCTTCGCCTTTTGTCATTTTCCTATCGGTAGACTCAGCGTTAAACGCCATCGGATGAAGCAGTTCTTAAAACCATCGGATGACTTAATCTTCGAAGACATCAGCTTTTGTCATCTAGCGGGCGGTGGAGTTCTTCAATTTGCTCATCCGCCTTGTCGTCTAGCGAACGGTGGACTTAGTCACTGAACGACTTCTTCTTTTACTTTCAGCCTCCGGTGAACTCATTACTTTATTAATATTTAATTTCACCGGTGGACTTCTTTTCACACATGTCCGGTGGACTTATTTTCAACTAGACCGGTGGATTTAGTTATTTTGTTTAACACATTTCAGCCCTGTACACTTAATCACATGCATTAGATACTAAAATACCCTTAATAAGGGTATTTCCAACATATTAATAACAAATGCATAAATCATTATTCTCATTTAATAATCATAATCAAATTATATTACGTGCATATAAACACATCATCAAAAACATATTTAGACTTAAACATTAATTAAGTCAACAATCTCCCCCTTTTTGATGATGACAACCTTTACATTTGATTAAATATAACTCCCCCATAGTCTTAGCTCCCCCATAGCAAATGCATACTTCAAGACTATCATATCCAGATTTCACAGATTAATCTAATACATGCCATCAGAATATCAAACAATGATCAAAAAGTGTATCAATCATCGGTGTTCTCCCCCATTTGCATTATCAAAAACAAAGAAACACAGAAGAATACAGAATGTGAAACAGAAAAAGAATTGTGCAAGAAGTCACAAAAAAACGAACAGCCTAATTAAGTTAAGTTCTTAAGATGTGTCCACAGCTCTTGGAGAAAGAACCAAAACATTGCTGAGTCCAAACTGGGTTGATCAGGAACAGAAGCAGGAGCAGGAGCAGGAAGAGTGGGAAGAGGAGTATGAGGTTGATAAGATGCCCAAATTAGTGCCAGAAGCTCCATGAAGTCCAAACACGGAGGGAGCACTGGTGGAGGAACTGATGAAGAAGCCGCCTGAGATGAGCCTGGATATACCACCATGTCGACACATGGTGAAGAGTGGGAGGAGGACGCAGAGACAGAGGAAACTGCTTGGACCTGGACTGGCAGCTCAGCTTGATGGAAATCCAAAGACATGAACCGAGTATCTGCATCTACCTCAGGTCGAAAAACGGGAGGGAGAAAATTTGCATCACACGGCTCAGAGGAATGCTGAGGAGGTGGAGACCGGGCAGGTTGAAGAGCTGCAATTTGAGACTGAAGAGACTGGAGGGTCCGAGTAAAAAGTGTATGGTTTAGAGTCATGGTTTGACCCAGTTTAGCTAATTCCACAGCAACATCCAGTTTGAGCTGTTTGATCTTCTCATCCAGCGTGATGCCCAGGTCCAATGCATGCTGGGCTAGCTTACTATCAATAGAAGTCTCAATCAGACTTTGAATTGAGCAGAAAGCTGTCCCGAGACTGTCAATGCTGGACTGCATTGTATGGAACTGCTCTTCACTCATAACGAAACGTCTCTGATAAGTTTTTGGGGTGGCAGGAGTGGTTGGCTGAATTGGAGCAGATGGTTGGACTGGAGGAGACAAGGAAGGAACCAAAAAGGATGGTAAAGGGGCAGATGGAAGAACAGGAGATAGAGGGGCAGGGGCAGGCAGAGTGGGAAGCAAAATAGATGGTGGAGGAAAAGATTGAGTAGCAGGAGAAAGTGAGACTGGAAGTGAAGGTGAAGGAGAAATACCATAAGCTGAGATTGCAGTCTCATCTACATCATCCTGATCAGACTCCTCTGCCAGGATAAGTTTTCTTTTCCCCCCTTGACCAACAGCTGCTTGAGCAGTTTCCATATTGGCTGCAGGCAGAGGATGCACAGTTGAGGCAGGTGGAGGCAGAGTTGGGAATGTGGATTGAACTGGAGGGCCATGTTTGATTATAGAAGTAATTGCTCGAAACACCGGAGAGATGGAGGGAAGAGCAGGCTGAGAAGGTAGTAGGAGAGAAGGTGGAGGGGAGGTAGGAGAAGGAATGCTAGGTGCAGAAGGAGCAGAAATAGCCTCAAAGGGATGCGCTAAAGCTAATGAAGCAGGTTGTCTAGGCCTTGGAGGAGGGGGCAGTACACGAGGTACTTTTTAGGGAGGAGGAGAATCAAAGAGAGTAGGAATCTCGGAATCACCAGCACCCTCTTGAATTGAGGACTCATCAACCAATTCAAGTTTCCTTTTCCCTTTTCTGGTTACGGCTGCCTGAGCTAACCTTTGCTTAGATTGATCCAAATAGAATTCTCCTTTTCTGTTTTTCTTAATCCTCATTCTGTTCAGAGTAGCCTTGGAGTAATAGTTACCCTTCTTGAGACTGGTGAGCTCAGCATCTTCAGGAAAGCAGATATCATTCTTCTGAAAGATTTTCATCAGAAGCAGGTTGTAGGGAAGAGAAGGAGCTCTGGAGGTGATAGCCTGAATCATCCTTCTCAGGATCATGAATCCAACATCGAAAGGGGTCTTCTGGTATAAGCCCATTAGGATAAAGACCTCCATAGTACTTACTTCATCATAATGACCCCCTTTAGGAAGGATGTTGTACCCGATCATCTGATGAAAAAGCTTGGCCCTTATGTTCAAGTCCTTGCTCTTTAAAACGTGGGGAGTGATGTTTGGGTCAAGAGCTATGGATTTCAACAGAAGACGACCATCTTCTGTATCAAAAGAAGGGGACTCCTGCCCTGAGGTATAGAATTTGGGACAACCATCTAAGTGAGGGCTTTCCAGAATCTCATTTATCGAAGAGGAGGTAAGAGTTATGTACTTTCCGTACACATAACTTTTGATTATAGATAAATCAGGAGAAAAACTCATGTTGATATAAAACATTCTAATGGCTTCTGCGTAATAGAAAGATTCCACAAAGAATAAGCCTAGAAGTCCGATGTCATCCAAAGGCTCAATGAGATTCAAACCAACTAACTCATCAGCCATAATTCCTCTACTAGGAATCAATTTCTTAAATTGAAATTCTTCATGATACCTTATTTCGGCTGCCTGAGTGAGGAAAAAGTACGATGGCCAGCTTATCGAACGAGGAATCACTCGAGGAGGACGAGCAGTGGATTTGGCTTTCATAGCAGTGGGTGCCTTCCCAGTTCTAGAAGAAGATTCCATAGTACGGATTGAAGAAGTTTGCTGAGTGAGAATCTGTAAGAAGAGTAAGGTTTTGGAAAGACGAACTGCGTCTGTCAGAGCAAGATGAAAGAGCGCGAAAGATGAAGCGTCTTTGTAAGAAGAGAAATTTAAATAAGTTAGGGCATCGCCCGATAGGAAGAGACAAACGTGGAAGTCGGATAGAACTTGATAGAGCACACGTGTCATCAGATAAGAAAATATATCATCCGATAAGTGAATAATGCATATCCACCGGTGAATAGTAAATGAACCGGATGACATGAATAGCCAAAGCAGAAACAGAGAGGATAACCTTAACTTTTCTCATACTTGAGAAGACCTAATCTGATTCTAATACCACAGAAGGTTTTATCATCTAAAGGCTTTGTGAAGATATCTGCCAATTGATCTTTGGAATTGACAAACTCTAAAGATATGTCACCTCTTTGAACATGATCACGAATGAAGTGATATCTGACATCTATGTGTTTTGTTCTAGAATGTTGAATAGGATTTTTAGAGATGTTTATAGCATTGGTGTTATCACACCGAATAGGAATCCTATCATAAAATAGATTGAAATCTTCCAGAGTCTGTTTCATCCATAACATTTGTGCACAACAACTGCCCGCAGCAATATATTCGCTTTCAGCAGTTGACAATGCAACAGAATTCTGCTTCTTAGAATACCAAGATACTAAAGATTCTCCTAAGAATTGACAAGTGCCACTAGTGCTTTTTCTATCAATTAGACTACCAGCATAGTCAGAATCTGAAAATCCAATTAGATCAAAAGATGTGCCCTTTGGATACCATAACCCTAGTTCATAAGTCCCACTCAAATATTTGAAATTCCTCTTTACAGCAGATAAATGGGACTCCTTAGGGGCAGCTTGAAATCTAGTACACAAGCAAACACTAAAAAGTATATCTGGCCTACTTGCAGTCAGATATAACAGAGAACCAATCATACCACGATATTTCTTGATATCCACACTTGTACCATTTTCATCCTTATCCAATTTAGTAGTGGTACTCATGGGAGTTTTGGAAGATTTGACAGTTTCTAATCCGAATTTCTTAAGAAGCTCCTTAATGTATTTTTCTTGACAGAAGAAAATACCATCAGGAGATTGACAGATCTGAAATCCTAAGAAAAACTTTAACTCTCCCATCATACTCATTTCAAATTCACTTTGCATGAGGGAGGAAAACTCATTGCACAAACTGACATTTGTTGATCCAAAAATAATGTCATCGACATAGATTTGAACTAACAAAATGTCTGCATCCTTTTGCATGGTAAATAGAGTTGAATCAGAATTACCCTTTTTGAAATTTCTTTCCTCAAGGAAATTCTTCAACCTATCATACCAAGCTCTAGGAGCCTGCTTAAGACCATAGAGAGCTTTCCTAAGTTTGAACACATGATCAGGTTTATCAAAGGATTCAAAATCTAAGGGCTGCTCTACATAAACTTCTTCCAAAATATATCCATTTAAAAAGGCACTCTTTACATCCATTTGAAAGAGTGTGAAGTTCTTGTAGCAGGCAAAAGCTAAAAGCATTCTAATAGATTCCAAACGTGCTACAGGGGCAAAAGATTCCTCAAAATCAATACCATCTTCCTGAGAGTATCCCTTAGCAACTAGTCTAGCCTTATTTCTGACAACAATCTCATTCTCATCCAATTTATTTTTAAAGACCCACTTAGTACCAATAATGGGATAATCCTTTGGCCGTGGAACAAGTTCCCATACATTGCTCCTTTCAAATTGATTTAGCTCCTCTTGTATAGCTAAAATCCAATTTTCATCATTCTCGGCCTCCTCAAATTTCTTAGGCTCTATTTGAGAGATAAATGCCACATTGGCACAGATCCTAAGTGAGGATCTAGTCTTAACACCTAATGATGGATCACCTAAGACTTCATCTATTGGGTGGTTTCTGACAAATTTTCAATCTCTAGGAAGAGTAGGATTTTCATCCTTGACAGGAACAGTATCTAGAGAAGTAGGGGAAGGATCTAGAGATTTTTTTACTTGGGAAGGATCACTAGACTTTTCTAAGGAAAGGGAATCCAGTTGTTTTTCCAAAGTATCATCCTCATCCACATTGATTAATGGCTGAGAAGTCTCATCAAAATTGACATGAACGGATTCCTCTACAACTAGAGTTCTCCTATTGAAAACTCTATAAGCTTTACTGGACAGAGAATAACCAAGAAAAATTCCAATATCAGATTTGGAATCGAATTTTCCTAAGTTATCCTTAGTATTTAGAATGAAGCACTTACTATCAAAGGCTCTAAAATACTTGACAGAAGGAGTTTTTCCACTCCATAGCTCATATGGAGTTTTCTCTAGAATAGGTCTTATGGAGACCCGATTAAGCACATAACAGGCTGTTGCTACAGCTTCAGCCCAGAAATACTTAGGAAGAGAATTCTTATTAAGCATAGTCCTAGCAAGCTCTTGGAGAGATCTATTCTTCCTCTCAATAACACCATTTTGCTGAGGGGTCCTAGGAGAAGAGAAATCGTGCTCAATTCCATATTTGAGACACATGAGTTCAAATTTTTCATTTTCAAATTCTCCACCATGATCACTACGAATAGCAACAATGGTGAGCTCTTTTTCATTTTGAACTCTTTTCCTAAAGCTAGAGAAAGTATCAAAGGTTTCATCCTTTGACTTTAGAAAGAATACCCAAGTAAATCTAGAGTAGTCGTCAACAATGACATAAGCATAGAATTTACCACCTAAGCTTGCTATATTGGAAGGACCAAAGAGATCCATGTGAAGAAGTTTGAGAGACTTAGAAGTTGAAATTGAATTCTTAGAGGCAAAAGAACTTTTGATCTGCTTGCCCATTTGACAAGCTTCACAGACTTTATCCTTTTCAAAGGATATCTTAGGGATTCCTCTAACTAAATTCTCCCTAGTAATCTTAGCTAAAGTATCCATCCCTACATGTCCTAATCTCCTATGCCAAATCCAAGAATCATGGGAAGAATTAACAGCAAAGCATTTTTCATTCACATGCTCAATAGCATCCATGTCAATAATATAGATATTTTATTTCCTATAGCCAGTGAACAGAGTTTTGTCATTAGATGCATCTTTAATTATACATGAGTTTGATTTAAAGATCACCTCATAACCTCTATCACATAACTGGCTAATACTAAGCAGATTATGCTTTAAACCCTCAACTAATAGAACATTTTCAATAATAGGATTAAAACTGTTACCTATATTGCCGATGCCAACAATTTTTCCCTTTTGGTTTCCACCAAAAGTGACACTCCCTTTCTTTTTGTTGACAGCAGCAAACATGGTTGAGTCTCCTGTCATATGCCTCGAACATCCACTGTCGAGGTACCACTGGTTCTTTCCAGGAGAGCACTCAACCTGCAAGACAGAATTCAATTGGTCTTCTTAGGTACCCAAATCTTTCGGGTCCTAGTGTTAGTCTTGGTTCCTTTAGGAACCCACTGTAACTTGCTACCTGGTTTCATACTGTTTGTTTTTAAAGGACATATGAAGGACTTATGTCCTACTTCATTACATGTATGGCAAGTAGCCGGTTTGACAAAGAAATTCTTAAAAACTTTTCTCTTATTGAACTTGTCATAGCCTAAACCTGCTTTATCATGAGTAGCTCTATGATTTCCTATTAGTAAAGTTAAGTTCTTGCTACCATTTGAGAACCATAGAACAAGTTTATTCAAAGACTCATTTTTCTTTTTAAGTTCAATAATTTCCTTCTCATGCAGGTCTACTTCTTTAGCATGCTTTTCTAATAAATCTGTATTATCCTTTTTCAACAGATTGTATTTAGTTTTCAGCATCCCAAACTGTTTAACTAAGTCATTAAAAGCATCAATTAGTTCATCATCTTCATTATCACTATCGCTATCACTTGAAATATGTGAAGAAGAAGTACTAACCTTTTCCTCGTGTGCCATGAAGCACAGATTTGCAACTTCCTCATCTTCTGAAGAGGAGGTGTCACCATCACTGTCATCCCAAGTGGCCTTCATAGCCTTCTTTTTGAACTTCTTGGGATACTTCTTTGTCTGTGGACAGTCTGCCTTCATATGGCCAGGCTTTCCACATCCAAAGCAGGTAATTTCCTTGTCCTTTTGGGACTTCTCACCCTTTGGAAATCTTTTTCCCTGCATCCTTTTCTGTTGCAGGAATCTACTGAATCTCCTAGTGATGAGCGCTATATCCTCATCCTCTTCCTCTTCTTCATCCTCAGATACTTCATTTTTGCTTGAGGAGGCTTTCAGAGCTATATCCTTCTTCTTGGTGACCTCTTTTTCCTTGAGATCCTCCTTTTCATTTGCTCTCATTGTGATCTCATGCGTCATGAGAGATCCAATGAGTTCCTCAAGCCTTAGGACTTTTAGATCCTTTGCTTCCTGAATTGCAGTCACCTTTGGCTGCCAACTTCTTAGAAGACATCTAAGAATCTTCCTGACCTGTTCTTCACAAGAATATGATTTACCAAGAGCTTTTAAGCCATTGGTAATGTTAGTAAACCTTGTAAACATAGAAGATATAGATTCATCTTTCGGCATAGAAAATAACTCATACTCATGTACAAGCATATTCAATTTACTCTCTTTTACCTGATTTGTTCCCTCGTGAGTAACTTCTAATAAGTGCCAAATTTCTTGAGCACTTTCACACCCTTGTACCCTATTAAATTCATCTCTATTTAAGGCACAATACAGGGTGTTTATCGCCTTAGCATTAAGGCTAAGATTTCTCTTATCTGACTCAGTTAGATCAGTGGAAATCTTAGGAACACTTTGGTCATCTACAGTTTTCATGGCTTTAAATGGACCATATTCTATAATGTTCCATAGCTCATAGTCCATGGCTTAAATGAATATCTTCATTTTTGCTTTCCAGTAAACATAATCACTCCCATCAAAGAAGGGAGGCCTATTTGTAGCTTGACCTTCTCCGTGTGAGGAGTTTGTGTTGAATGCCATTGCCATTGTAAATATATCACACGATGATTAAAAGACAGCTTAGACAATGATAACCTTGCTCTAATACCAATTGTAGGATCGGTATTGTCTAAGAGGGGGGTGAATTAGACTTTTTAATTTTAATTACGACTCAACCTAATTTCTCTCCTTGATTAAACTTATAGATTTAACACAAGTAATTAAATAATGTAAAGAGAGAGAGAGAGAAATTTTGACACCAGTATTTTTACGTGGTTCGGCCAAACTGCCTACGTCCACGCTCCAAGGCTCCCCCTTGAAGATTCCTTACTTCTCCTCAACGAGAAATCCTGATCGAGTTTTCTGGCGTCGATCCAAAGCCTTTTACACAATACAGGATTGAACTTTACGGGCGTCAATCCACTGCCTTACACAAATTTTTGAGTTTGTAAAGTTTTGCACAAAAAAACTACTCTTTCACAGGATCTGAATTTCAAGTTCGAATAGAGAGAGGTAGACAGAGTATGATAATTTTGCTAGTTAGGGCTCAGCAATTCAATTTGCAAAAGTTGTATCTTTGTGCTCTAACCTCGGCTTAAATACTCTGTCTTCAGAATCGGCTTGACTTCAATGCTCCTTGTCCAATAATGGAAACTTTGTTACCGTTGGAGAGCTTTCGTACAATTTCAGGTAGCCGTTGCCGATTGTAGTTGTAAGTCGTCGTCGCCATAAATGTTCTGAAGTTAAAGCTTGAAAACAACGTCACTGTAGCTTCGCGGTTTATTTGAATTCTGGCGGAAGACAAAGCTGATTTGTAGTCTTGAACCGCCATCGGATGATGCAACTGAAAAATATTGAACCGGCATCGGATGAGTAAGCTTCTAATGCTTGAACCGGTATAGAATGATGAAGCTTTAAAAACACTGTCGGATGATTAAATCTTAGACATCTTCCGCCTTTGTCGTTTAGTGACCGGAAGAGGAATTTGTTGGAGTCATCCGCCTTTGTCATTTAGCGATCGAAGGACATAGTCATTAATAGCTTCGCCTTTTGTCGTTTGCCTATCGGTAGACTCAGCGTTAAACGCCATCGGATGACTTAATCTTCGAAGACATCAGCTTTTGTCATCTAGCGGGCCGTGGAGTTCTTCAATTTGCTCATCCGTCTTGTCGTCTAGCGAACGGTGGACTTAGTCACTGAACAACTTCTTCTTTTACTTTCAGCCTCCGGTGAACTCATTACTTTATTAATATTTAATTTCACCGGTGGACTTCTTTTCACACATGTCCGGTGGAGTTATTTTCAACTAGACCGGTGGACTTAGTTATTTTGTTTAACACTTTTCAGCCCTGAACACTTAATCACATGCATTAGATACTAAAATACCCTTAATAAGGGTATTTCCAACAGATTAATAACAAATGCATAAATCATTATTCTCATTTAATAATCATAATCAAATTATATTACGTGCATATAAACACATCATCAAAAACATATTTAGACTTAAACATTAATTAAGTCAACAGATTCGTCCTCCGATCATCTCGTTTTCTTCGCGAATTCTTCCTCAAATGACATTCTAGGTAAGGTTCTATGCTTTTGGAAAGTTTATTCGTAATTTTCGAGTCGTTTAACGGTTAGGGTTTCGTTTAGGATTTTGTTAAAAACGTGATTTAGAGTTTGAAATTTATAGGTTTACCGTGTTTGTGGATATAAAGGACGTATTGAGTGTTATTGGACAAAGTTAACCGATTTAAGGACAAATGTTAGGGATTGATGAATTTTTGGGTTTTTGGAAAAACTCGTAAATGGTGGTTTTGAGATATCGAGCGTTAATTGTTTGATAAAATGCCTCGGTGAGTTAAGTTAGAATTTTAGAAATTTCCTTTAAGGATTTCGTTATTTTGGGCGTTAATGGTTCAAACGCATTTTAACGATTGGTATTGTGAATTGCATAGGTGAACAACGCTCGTGGACGGAGCTTGAAGTTCAACGCGCACGAGGTAAGTTCTCGTGACTTACTCTGGCCGATTGGCCTACACCGTACGTCGAAGTCGCGTTGAGGATCATTGGAGTCTTGGTTGTTTAAATGTTTTGGTCAGGTAGTTAGGATTAGTTATTTTATAGGATATGTTTTTATTTGCTTTTATTGTCTCGATGGTACGTATGATGTATGTTTACTTTAAGCACTTAATTGTTCATGCATTATGGTTTTCAATTATGCATAGAAAATGAATTTCCGCACTATGTTTTCATGAAAAGAGATGTGGCCTGAAAGGGGGCTATTGATCTATTGTGTAGGCCAAAAAGGGGCCTGTCACAATACCACATCACCTATAACAAAATGAACCTACGTAATCTGTTATCTGGTCACGCGAGGTGGGGCTCAGGCACGGCTGTATAAGGATGTAAGCGTGTACGCCCCCCCGTTAGGTGGAGATGGTTGTCTAATCGTGGGACGTGTCCTCTCCATCTAATAGGCTGAGACCTCGGTGATATTCTGTCAGTGACGTAATGATAAGAAAATATTGCATGGTTTACAAAACTCATACGCACAGCATGCATTGCATTTACGAAACTTGCTGAGCCTTTAGCTCATAGTTGTCTGTATGGTGTAGGTGATTTCAAGATAGGTGAGGACGACGTTCCTCCTCTTGAAGCATGAGTCCGGTTGATGAAGAATGGTTACGGGAGTGTGCTGGCGCAGTCGAGGCGTTTTGACCCGTGGGGAAGTAAATGTATGTTTTGGGAACACGATAGTTATATACTTGTGTAGTTGAACATATTAGGATGTTTGGGAATCTGGATAGTGGATAGGTTTATGTTTTGATGTTTTATAAAACGTTTTGTTAAACCTGTCATTTAATGAACTGCTGGATTTCTGAATTTCTTAGGGATTTTGTTTGGTTTTTAAATGGTTCCACGCAGTTCGTTTTCACGAGGTTTCATTATGTTTTAATTGTGGATCGATGCGATGGTCGGTAGTTTACGAGTGGGTGATTACGAAAGGTTTTTAGCATGGTTTTATGTTGTAATGTTTAGTGTGTATACGTGGTAAGGAATATGGCAGGGAAGAAGGAAGAAGAAAGAAAAGGGAGAGAGGCGAGCTCCCTGGAATTTCGAATTCCAGGGAGGTTGCCGATCGATCGCCTGTGGAGGTGATTGATCGGCAACAAAGATGGCTGCTCTCTGGAAAATCCAGAGAGCATGGCGATCGATCGCGGGGCGATCGATTGCCGGTGTGAGGGGCGAACTATCGCCCCTCTATTTTCATGGTTGGCGATCGATCGCCTGCCAAAGGGGCGATCGATCGCCCCTGCCTTTTATGGGACATATGTCCCTTTTGCCCCTCCAGTTGTTGCCGATTGTTCTCCTCTGTTTTAATTGCTTTAAATAATTGTTTTAAGTTTTATTTCAATTGTTTCAAGTCTTGTTTAAGTGGTTTTAAAAATAGTCTTCGAACGGTTTTAACAATTTAGTTTACGATTTAAATTCCGCTCAAACGTTACGAAGTTTTCAAAGATAAAAAAATAATAATACGAAAAAATAAGGGTACAGTGTTAGGGTCGCTACAGTTATGGTATCAGAGCCTCCGGGTTTTAAAAACGGTTTTGTAGACTGCTCGACAGCACAGCCACTACACGGACATCCTTCATCAATTGTGAATATGTTTCAGAGCTTTATTTGATTTCGATTGCTTAAGATTATTTGTTTTAACTTTTATAGGATATATATAAGATGGTTCGAGGAAAAGATCCTAGAGACGAGGCTCTCAACCGACTTACGGACTTGCTGGACCGTCAGGCCCAGCATATGGACAGGCAAGCAGAACAAATCGAGAGGATCGTCAAGCCCGAGAGGTAGTTGTTCCAAACCATCGGGGCATGGAAAGATTTCAGAAATTGCAACCCCCAGTATTCAACGGACAATCATTGGACCCCACTTTAGCCGAAGAGTGGATCCGAACGATGGAGGACATGCTTGGTTATGCGGAGGTAGAGAACGGGAGTAAGGTGTCCTATGTCACCTTCCATTTGGCGTTGGACGCCCGTTTTTGGTGGGATTCGATCAAATCAACAACAGATGTGTCAGTTATGACTTGGGAGCGGTTTAAGACTGTATTTTTTGACAAGTATTTTAGCCACACTGTGAAAGTGGCGAAGAGGAATGAGTTTACGCAGCTGAAACAGACAGGTTCAGTTGCGGATTATATAAGGAAGTTTGAAGCCCTATCGAGATTTGCACCGCGCCTAGTAAGTGATAACGAAGACAAGGTGCACTAGTTTATGGAGGGGCTAAACCCGGAGATCCGGATGAACATTGTTGTATCGGGAATCATAGATGTGCCCTATTCAGATATCGCAGCTAGAGCTCTGGACTTCGAGGCTGCCAGGGCGACTTGTGTTAAGCTGAGGGAGCCAGCTAGGGGCTTCTTCCATGAGACCCGTCCTCAGTCACAGAACCGAGGTTGGCAGCCTAGAGTGCAACAACCCCTGCCGCAACAGAGAGGCGTTAAGAGGCCTTTAGAGGGAGGCAATGATCGAGGGAAAGGCAAGCAAGTACAGGGGGCTTCTCAGATACCATGGTGCCCTAAATGTCAGAGGGAACACAGTGGGGAGTGCCGAGTAGGGGTGAGCAAAAACCGGTCCGGTCCGGTTTTGAAGAAAATTGGAACCAAAATAATAAAATTCGGTTTTTAATTTTTAAGACCGGGACTGTTTTGATTTTTTTAAGGACCGGACCAGAACCAGAACCGGATTTCGGTTCCGGTTCTAATCCGGTTCCGGTTTTCCCACTTTTTTTTTAAATTAAAAAAATTCTCTCTATTTTGTAACTTTTAACGTATGTACTTCTTGTTTCTTTTGGGACTATTAGGATATTCATGCTAAGTTCTTGAGAATCTGACATTATTTACAAAGTACAACGCTAACCAGGCAAATAAATATAAATGATAACTCCATAAAAAGTTGTTCTAGTCACTTAGATCATTGCATACTAAAGTGAATTATCGCAGTTATCAGAGAATAACTTGGACAATTATTAAAATTTTGTAAAAACCCCTTAAGCATTAATGTTCAAAAAACTTATGTAAATAGGCAGAAAGATGCCAAACAACCAACAATGGAAAAACAACGAAAAATGACAGAAGAAACAGTCATAGTTGTAAAGGATAATGACAACTGTCGATGACATAATCTTGCTGTCTGTCTGCGGTAATAAGAAGACAATACGCAAATGACTTACTAAACATGAATTGCAAAGATAAATAACAAAAAACCTATCACACTCCAGCCAAAGAATTATCAAGCCGTCTCACACCCAAAATCTCTCAAGAACTTAGCATGAATATCCTAATAGTCCCGAAAGAAACAAGAAGTACATAGTTAAAAGTTACTAATGATCCTCCATTATCACCAACTTTAAAACCATAATCAGTCAACAAAACAAGTCTTTACTATTGCTAGAATATGACCCATAACTTTAGCACAATCAACTTCAACAACGTTAAAGTTCAATGACTCCGCTGATAAGTTTGTTCTACAACCCTGTAAAAATAAAAAAAATACCACATATACACGTAGTCACTACAAGATGCAAAAAAATATTATACTAATAAAAATATAATTAAATAGAAAATGAAGTAAAAACAATCAAACATACAACGATGTTCTCTCTATTCGCTAATTTTAATTAGTTCGCCATCTTCACCTCGTGATATAAAATCTGCAAAATAATATAAGTCTCAAAATAAATATATAATTAGTAATTACTAAAGAATAAGAGTAAAATTTAAAACATACCTTTTTCAAACTCATCCATCACATCATTAAAGTTTTCTAAATTATGGCTTTCCTCACGAATCCAGCTTTGAGTGCAAATAAGCGCCTCGACAGTCTTTGGTGATAAACAACTACGAAAAGAATCAAGTACACGTCCACCACAACTGAAAGCTGACTCCAAAGGAACTGTAGAAATAGGAATAACCAATACCTCTTTTGCAATTTTACTTAATATTGGATATTTCAATGAATTCAATTTCCACCATGTCAAAATATCTTGATTTTCTGAAAACGTTTCCAATTCCTCAGCTAAGTATTGATCAACTTCCGTCCTATTGCTTGCAGCACCTCGCTGACTATTACGATTACAAAATTTCTGAAATAGCTTATCGGAAGCAGAACCAGTTATTTGTTCTGTGGATGAAGATGTCGTAACACTAGTTCTACCATAATCCTGTGATATTTCAAAGCCCAAATCCATTTTGTATTGAAGATATAATCTGTTAATCACGGTTCGTACTTTACTCACCAAATCTGTAGCTTTATCATTGTCAACCAACATTGTAAGACAATGTTCGAAAAACTGTATCTTACATCTTGGATCTAAAACAACTGCAACATACATCAAGAAATTAATATTATCATAATTTTCCCAATACTTGTCAAATTTTCCTTGCATTCCGAAAGCCATTTTCCTCAATGATGGATCGTCACATTCAGCATACTCCATGATAACCAATTTCAAACCGCAAAGTTCGCTAAAATATTTATTTGATGTCACATGTAAAGAGGCTGAAACAGTCACAGTCGTATCATAAAAAACTTTTAAAAATTTAATAAGTTTTCTAATATTCGCCCAATCTGTTGTAGTGGGAGATGTATCCCCACTCAACCCACCAATGAAATTACTATCGGTTTCCATTAACTTGTCAAAAGCTTTTTCAAATTTTTCAGCACTTGCTAACATCAAATATGTAGAATTCCATCTTGTAGACACATCAAGAGAAACACTACTTTTGCATGCGATTTTAACATTATCAGCACAATTCTTAAAATTTTGTAACCTTGCAGGTGATGATCGGACATATTTAACAGCTCTACGCACTCTATCAATAGCCTCTTGATGATCTTTCAATCCATCACATACAATTAAGTTTAATATGTGCGCAAAACATCGCATATGCATGTATTGTCCATTCAAAACTAAACCATTCCAATTTCGAACACTTTTGATCAAATACGAAATTGCAACATCATTTGAAGAAGCATTATCAACTGTGACAGTCATAACATTTTCGATTCCCTATTCAAGCAAACATCTTTCCAATTCTCTACCAATTGTATCACCTTTATGATCCGAAATCAAACAAAAATTTAAAATCTTCTTATGAATGGTCCAATCACTGTCAATGTAATGACCAGTTAAAACCATATAATTTATATTCTGAATAGAAGTCCATGTATCTGTAGTCAAACATACTCGTTGTGATGTTCTTCTAAAGTACTCTTTCAATTTCATCTTTTCTTTTTCATAAAGACTCAAAATATCACGAGCAACTGTAAATCTAGACGGAAGCAAAAACTTCGGTTGCAGATATTGAGAATATGCTCTAAAGCTTTGTCTTTCAACAAACTTAAAAGACAATTCTTCGTTAATTATCATCTTCGCAAGTAGTTCTCGACAAGTAGCAATACTAAAACATGCAATTTGTTGTCCCTTATTCGTATTCTGAAAGCTCAGAGTCTTTTGCTTCACATCTATATTTGCCAATAATTTTGCACAAATACGGATGTGTTTTTTCAAACTTGATGTCCCATTTCTCAGTGTATCACATGCATATGTTTTTCCACAATGATTACATTTTGCTCTAGAATTAGTTTCATCAATAGCAAAATAATTCCAAACATCTGATTTGTTTTTCCTTTCCTTTCGAACATTAACACTAGAACTCTCTACATTTTGATTATCATTAGTGCTTTCCGTTTCCATCCTATAAAATACAAATCACAACAATTCGTAATCAATAAGCCAAATCCAACAATCTAAAAATTCTAAACAGCACATTATCATCAATAAATCACTAATTAACATCAAACACACACATCAAATCAGAAGGTCCAATGACTGGTCATGTAAGCTTGAGAAATACCAGTTTGAAGAACAGAGACTTCGTGAAAGAGTTAGAGAGCTTGCAGAACAGAATGTATCATTTCAGAAGGAATTTTCTTCTTTTAATGCAAGGGAAACAGAAAACAGAAGGCTGGCATCATATTCAGAGCAAAAGCTTAAGGACCTTACTGAATTCAAAACAACTCCAATAAACCTTGCATTATCTCATTATGAAACATTATCCAAAATGAACATTTACCTGTAATGAGTTTTCTTTAACTCATTAACCACTTGTCGGAGTTGACTGATCCTTGAATTCACACCAGTTGAGAAGCTACCCAAACTCTTTCTCCAAGATAGTGTAGCACATAGAAGATAGAGGGTCTTTCCGGTTCCTGTTGGACTCTCCAGTAATGCATTACATTTCTGTAATGCCACTAAAATCAATTATATGCTAAAAATAGAATAACTACATGGTGCAGATAACTTTCTTCGCATACAGTACATGAAAGCAAAAAATATAAGTAAAGAATCACTTTTTAATAAACTCAAAGCTGCTTACCTTCGTCGGAAGTCGGAAGCTTTGTCGAAGTCAGAAGTCGGAAGTCGAGGTCGGAACTCGGAACTCGGCGACTGGGGTTTGGCGTCGGGCGACTGCGGTCTGCGAGTGCGAGAGAGACAGGCAGGAGCAGAGCGTTAGGGCTTAGGGTAGTCGGAAGTCGGAACTCGGAAGTCGAGGTGGGAAGTCGGCGACTGTGGTTTGGCGTCGGGCGACTGCGATCTGCGAGTGTGAGAGAGAGAGGCAGAGCAGAGCGTTAGGGCAACTGAATAATGAATATTGAAATGAATAATGAATATACTGAAGTGAATAATCCGGTTCTGGGATTTTCGGTTTTGCAGCATTAAACCCGAAAACCGAACCGGATTTTTCGGTTCTTCTTAAAACAAACCAGAACTGGATTATTTAATTTGCAAAACCGACCAGAACTGGACCAAATATTCGGTTCCAATCCGGTTCTTCGATCCAATCCGGTTCTTGCTCACCCCTAGTGCCGAGTGGGCACGAATAAATGTTATAGATGTGGAGAAGTCGGCCATTTTGTTAGAGATTGCCTAAAGCCGGGCCGAGATCAGTTGGGCGGAGATCAGAGGAGAGTCATGCCCAGGATCTTTGCATTTATCGAGCCTGGTGATATTGACGACGAGGCTCAGCCTTCCGTGATAGCAGGTACTATTTTGCTTACGGGCGTAGCTGTATTTTCTATGATAGACACAGGGGCTACGCACTCTTTTGTTTCCACTGCTTGTGTGTCTAGACTTAAGCTTGTGCCTGAGTTAGCAGAATGTCAATATAGTGTGATGCTACCTTCAGGAGAGCGTATGCACTTAGGTCATGTTGTCCAGGGCAATATTGTCTCGGTTGGGAACAATACCCTCTATGCTCGCCTGATTGTTATGGGTATAGAGATCTACGATCTTATCTTAGGGATGGACTGACTATCACAGCACTTCGCCACCATCGATTGTCGATCTGGGATTGTGACTTTTCGACCCCCGAGTTGTAACGACCCCTTATCCCAGCAAGATATTGTCCGCTCTGGGGATTGGGTCGTAGCACAATATCCTCCCCTCACGGCTTTGTTTGGCGAGAACTTCTCAGAAGGTTACCCAACCTGGAATTGCTCTCGCCGAAACACTTTTAACTTCGGAGTTCTTATGGAATCCGTTGCCAATTGTGCTCCAAAACGCGTCTTACTATATTGGGAGGGTCTCTTTACATATGTTTCATTTCCACATACTTCCCCAAGCGATGTGGGATTGTGACGACCTCCTTTTTACGACCCGTCACCTTCCGGTTCGCCCGCACAGACGTACCGCCATCTAGGTTCCGGTTCATGCAGCCATCGTACATACTTACACATCTGGGTCATCAAAATCACCCCCCCTCAGGGGCCCAACGTCCTCGTTGACCACATTTTTGGTTGGGTACAGGCTCTGATACCATTTGTAACGACCCTTTATCCCAGCAAGATATTGTCCGCTCTGGGGATTGGGTCGTAGCCCAATATCCTCCCCTCACGGCTTTGTTTTGGCGAGAACTTCCCAGAAGGTCACCCAACCTGGAATTGCTCTCGCCGAAGCACTTTTAACTTCGGAGTTCTTATGGGATCCGTTGTCAATTGTGCTCCAAAACGCATCTTACTATATTGGGAGAGTTTCGTTACATGTGTTTTATTTCCACATACTTCCCCAAGCGATGTGGGATTGTGACAACCCCCTTTTTACAACCCGTCACCTTCCGGTTCGCCCGCGCAGACACCGGTTCGTGCAGCCATCGTATATATTTACACATCCGAGTCATCACACGGGTAAAGCCGAGTTTTCTTATCAGGCGATGAACAGGTTGAGTGGATTACCTATTTCCTATTCCATGAAGGTCAACGAGCAGTTTAAAGGTGAGTGCTCTATTTATTTGGCCACAGTAGTTGATTCTCAGTTGCTCAGCGGAATAAAGCTGAGTGACATTCCTATAGTCAGAGAATTCTCTGAGATATTCCTTGATGATCTTCCCGGATTACCGCCGGACAGGGAGATTGAATTTATCATTGATGTATATCCGAGCTCCACGCCAGTGTCTAAGAATCCATACAGATTGGCGCCTGCTGAATTGAGAGAGTTGAAAGCTCAGCTAGAGGAGTTACTGGATAAGTTCATCCGACCTAGTTTTTCACCCTGGGGTGCGCCCGTTCTGTTCGTTTTATGTTGTAATGTTTAGTGTGTATATGTGGTAAGGAATATGGCAGGGAAGAAGGAAGAAGAAAGAAAAGGGAGAGAGGTGAGCTCCATGGAATTTCGAATTCCAGGGAGGTTGCCGATCGATCACCTGTGGAGGGGATCGATCGGCAACAAAAATCGCTGCTCTCTGGAAAATCCAGAGAGCATGGTGATCGATCGCGGGGCGATCGATCGCCGGTGTGAGGGGCGAACGATCGCCCCTCCATTTTCATGGTTGGCAATCGATCGCTTGCCAAAGGGGCGATCGATCGCCCCTGCCTTTTATGGGACAGATGTCCCTTTTGCCCCTCGAGTTGTTGCCGATTGTTCTCGTCTGTTTTAATTTCTTTAAATAATTGTTTTAAATTTTATTTCAATTGTTTTAAGTCTTGTTTAAGTGGTTTTAAAAATAGTCTTCGAACGGTTTTAACAATTTAGTTTACGATTTAAATTCCGCTCAAACGTTACGAAGTTTTTAAAGATAAAAAAAAATAATACGGAAAAATAAGGGTACAGTGTTAGGGTCGCTACAACTTTAGTGAAAAGCTTAGTGACGCAGTCTTAAAATATCCAGCATACGACGAGGAGTTGTATGTCTTGGTGAGAACATTGCAAACATGACAACACTACTTGTGGCCCAAAAAGTTCATCATCCATTCCGAGCATGAAACCCTAAAGCACTTAAAGACACAAGGAAAGTTGTACAAAAAACATGCAAAATTGATGGAGTTCATAGAGATATTTCCTTATGCAAAACTTTGATCAAGTAGAAAATATTCAACAAGTAGAGATCTTTTAGCTCTTTACGTAAAACTTTGATCAAGTAGAAAATATTCAACATAGCTCTTTATGTAAAATTTTGATCAAGTAGAAAATATTCAACAAATAAAAACAAGCAAAACTCAACTTTTTAACTAAGAATTCTAATTTCTAAGAACAGTAGAATAACTCAATTTAGAAGAGAATATCTAGAAAGGAAACTTTGTTATCTGATAGGATTAACAATAATGAGTGATGCATGAATATTATGAGGACAAGTAAGATCAAATCAAGAACTCGAGTTCTCCAAAAAAAGTAGAATTGATAACTTTGAGTTAATTTAGACAATCAAGGAAGTAGATTTGAAAAAAGACACTCAACAAGCAAAGCATTGTTGCTTGAATGTTATGACTTTCGAATTTTGAAAACTTCGAAAAAAAAAATTTATACTTTTTTTTTTGTACTTTGTTAATTTGCAAGAAAAAGAAATTAAGAAAAAAAGAAATTGATAATAAAGATAAAACTTAAATCTAGAAGCCAAATCTCTGATACCAAATGATGAAAACCACATGAATCGAAAATTCAAGACCTTTCAACAATGCGGAATGAAGACTTAAGACTGCCTTTGAATCTAGTATGAAGAACTTGACCCCAATTGAACTTTGCCGACAGAACCAAAGTTTTCAAACAAAGGAATTTGACCTTAACCGAATTTGTAGTTAGAATTAAAACTATCAAGTTGATTTTTCAAGTTTTGACTTGAAAAATACCTAGTTCTTCACAAAAAAAAAAAAAACCAACGAGAAAATTCATACAAAAACTCACCATATATTATGCTGCCAAATTCAAGCCTTTAAATAGGCTACGAACAATCATTAAAATATCCCTAAAGAATCATTATATATAAAGATTAGAAAAAAAAATCTTAGCTTAAATAATAAAAGGAAACTTAGTCATAAAAGAAAGAAAATTCAGCCATAAAAAAATGAAACTTGGACCACTTGATAAAGAGGAAGCTCGGCCGTTGCTTAGGGACCAAGTAGGTTTGTGTAACGTGGCCATTGCTTCGAAATCAAGTAGGTTCGTGCACCGCGTCGTCCTTCAAGTAGGTTCGTGCGCCGCGTTGTCCTTCGTGTGAATCTTCATGCATCTTCTCTTCCATTGCATCTTCATTGATACTTCAAATATTTATTGGTTCTAACTCATGTTGGGTTGATTCTTTCTCTTGTATTTCTAAAACCAAATCGTGAAGTGCTTCATGCATTTTTTTTTTTTTTTTTTTTGATCTTGTCATTGAACCTCCTACATCTTGACATGGATTTTGTCTTTGAGCTTGAGCGTGGTTGCACCTTGATTGGCATGAGTAACTATCAACATAATTTAACACTTTCAATTAAATTTTAAAGGTAAATTCTTATTTACCCTTTTCTTAATTTAAAAATAAATTTTTGGGTCTCACACATCTTCTATTAAGGGACATTATTTTTGTTCAACACGTGATATGTATTGGGGCAACTTACGATGTCATATCCTTGGGTAAAAATCCAATTTGCTCCAAATATTTGTCTATGTTACGACTGGTCCATTATTCGAATTAGATAGACACCGGTCGGTGAAATTCAATGCAGAACCTATATGATGTTCGATCCATGGATTAGGAGTAATTCGACAAATGTTTTCAGAATAATTATTGTAGCAAAGGTCATCTCAATGCTATAATTGTAGCATTCCATGAGCTGACTCTGGGAGAGGTTATTGCTGCCACCCAAAGGATTGAGAGAAACTTAGATGACAATTTTGGAAACTAATAGGAAAATGTTTTCAAGTGGGATGACTGAATGATGACTAAAAAGAAAAAGAGAAAATAGAAGGATCCTTGGCCATGTGGAGGCAAGAATATCAATGGAATTAGTGGATTCTCTAGGTTTTCCTATGCCTTTGACGGGTTGCTGAAATAATAAAGAGGGATATTCTCCTTATGGTAACTACACCATTAAGGTAATTTAGAAAATTAAATTGAATTAAATTCTTACCTCCCCAATTAATGCTTGAAATTCATATTCTCCTCCACTTTAAGGAAATTTCATCTTTGAAATTTGAAACAACCTCCAAAGTCCCACCAAATAAATGAGGGTATTTAGCCACCATCTCATACTCAAGTTTCCAAGTGGCTTCTCTTTCGCTATGATTCTCAATCCCAAAATTTTCTCAAGTACTTCCTCATAAGAGACATCCTTCTGAATAGGCACATTCGTCCATGCAATAACACGCGATGGGTCTGAAACATATTTTCTTAGCATAGAAACATAAAACACATTGTGAACATAACTCAATTGTTGCGATAAATCCAATCGATAGGCTATTGAACCAACCCGCTCTATAATTAGAAAAGGATCTATATACATCGGTGCTAACTTTCCTTACACACCGATATGACTTATACCACATCGGGGTCGCACTTTCAAAAATACGAAATCATTGGCTTCAAACTCTGCCTCCTTTCTTCAAAGGTTTGCATAACTTTTTTGCCAACTCTGAACTATTCTCAATCTTTCCTTAGTCACATGAATCTTTTCAATTTTTTCTTGAATCAATCCAGGCCCGAGAGTGATATGCTCCTCACTCTCAGCCAAACACAGAGATGATTTGCACGGTTTCCCATACAAGGCTTTATATGGTGAAACTCTGATACTCATTTGATAGCTATTATTATAAACAAATTTCACCAAAAGCAAATGATTTATCCAACTATCTCCAAAATCTAGAAGACAAGATCTCAGCATATCCTCGAGAGTCTGAATAGTACGCACAGCTGACCATCAGTCTGGGAGTGATGTGTTGTACTTAAATTAAGCTTAGTTCCTAAAGCTTTTTGAAGGGCTCTCCAAAATCTAGAAGTAAACCTTGAATTTCTATCTCACGCTATACTCGAAGGAACACCGTGAAGAGGAACCATATTCTCGATATACAACTTACTCAGTTTCATCAAGGAAAAAACCATTCTAACCGAAATAAAATATGCAGACTTCGTCAATCTATCAACAACTACCCATACGAAATCAAACTTTTTTACGATCCTCGGTAGTTTGATTACAAAATCCATAGTGATTTTATCCCATTTTCACTTAGGTATAGGCAGAGGCTGCAATAAGCCAACTGGTCTTCGATGTTTAGCTTTAATCTGTTGACAAGTCATACACTTAGATACATATTCAACTACATCACGCTTCATTGCAACCCACCAATACTGGCGCTTCATGTCGTTATATATTTTAGTGCTAGCAAGGTTACAACGCTAGCAATGGAAGCTCCAGCCAGCTCTAAAGCACCCAAGTGGCCAGTTAACATAAGAGTCGAAAAAGCGAGCATATAGTTGAATATCGAAACAACAATAGATGCACCAGAAAGGAACCAGAGAAATCTTGATTCCCATTTCACAAGTCGGAGCCAGTCTCGTATGGCCAACGGCCGATGACCCAGAAACTCATCTATCGCGGGGGACGACCACTCCGATGAGACTGACACTTGAAGCAGAGGGTCGGAAACTTGGTGCTCAACAGAACCCATGTCTTTTTAATCCGAAAATGGCGGTAATGACTCAACAAGTGTAGAACAAAGTGGACGAGATCATTTATGGCGGATGTTTGTATTGAATCCGCCATCAGCCATTAAAAAGGTCGGGAAATCGTAACTGCCAGTCTAAACCTGAGACACCCACTTCGTTGGTCTTTGAATTCATTGACGATTAGCTGGGCAAGTGCACCTACCCTCTTTCGTCCTACAGCTTTGGAAGAGCAAGTCATACGAAAGAAAGTCAAATTAACGACGCGTGTCGCAAAAAGATCAATGAAAGAAAGGGTAGAAAAATTAGCCCGGCAAGTGCAACTACCCTCTTTACTCCCTTAACGTGTCATTATGAAAGAATAACTATAAAAAATTAGTTAAAATAATAAGTATAGTTAGGTTTATATATTTTTTTTTAATTTCTAATTTTTATTTTTTTTTACACGTCATAATTAATTGAAGTAATTAATAATTTATTTTAATTATTTATAATTTATCAAATTAATTACACTGCTGAATGATCGTCACGGTTAAATAAGAATTAGCGTAAGAATCTAAAGCAGTAACAACTTAGATAATATTGTTACATGATATCACCTTACTCCGAACTAAAACGCCTTGTAAATGTCAAGTGTTGTTGGTCGTTTGAAAATTTAAAGCGCAAACACCCAAAAAAATTTAATTTTTACCAATCTTTTTATTTCGTAAATTTAAAATATAAAAGAAACAGACCATTCAGACGGTAATATTATCAGTCGAAAATGAAAATCATGCACATAAAAATTTAAACGTCCCAAAAACATATGACTGTAACAGCAAAATCTATCGTGACGCGATCGAGCCCCATTAAAATTTTTCATGGAGGTCAATCCACCAGCAATGCAATGTGAAAAATTACATTATAGAAACGTCGATCTCGAGAGGTACACAACTATCAAGGACATACAATCAAACTTCGCATCTAAAGCCAAATCGCGATAAAAATTAACGTAGACCTAAGGATATCAGGTTAGCTCTAACTCAATACTAAGACTAACTAAGAAACAATTGAGAAGTGAACATAAGAGTCGATTCACACATACTACATAACAAAACTCAAAGTTTGATTGTGCACGCTCGGACCTTCAAAACTTCTTAAATTCTTTATATCTCAATTTATATAGCAACCATAGGTATCCAACCTAATTTAGAAATTTCTTACACGAGCACTTAACAACAAATTTAAGGCTCATCCTCGATTTACCGTAAAAAAATGATTATGAAAAGAAAGAATTGAAGAAAAAAGACCACCATCGCATTCAGATAACGAAGAAAACGCTGGGGTATGGGTTCGAGAAATAGAAATTTTTCACACTTTTATCGGACCCAAAAAAGGCGGTCCAAGTTTCCTCAAAAGTCAAGCAATGGGTCAAATAGTGGGAGTCCGCTAGCCAGAGTCTGCTAGTTAACCCGCAATGCGGTTGGCAGGTTGAAACCCGCAGAACTCTGCCCACGTCAACCCGCGGGACTGCGCAAGGCTACCTGCAAGACTCCGCACTCTGCACTGCGGACAAACCTGCTTGCAACGTGGGCGTTCGCTCGTCGCGCTGGGAAGTCTGGGGAGAGCCCCGTTTAGGCGACGATTTTCACGAAAAAAACGCGCAATTCCTCCAATTTTTAATCCCAAATAAACCAAAAACTTGGATTGAACTAATAACACCAAACAAACAAAATTTCAGATTTAATCCAAAAAACCTAAATCAACGAAAAATAAAAAAACCTACACCCACCGAAAACTAAAGACACGGCAGCTTAGAGAGACTTACACTTTTACAAAAATGGAGAGGGACGCGGACGCAACCGAGGCAAGCGATGCATATTAGTTGTTTTCCAATCGGTGTTCTCCCTCTATTCCTTCCTTTTCCCCGCAGCCGAAAAATGAGGAAAAAGTTTTAACTCCAACAAAATCCTCTCAAACTAATCGATGAAAATTTCCCAAACTCTGAACAAAACTCATGGCGACAATTTAATTTACTTTTTATATTACCAATAATGTAGGAAAAAACACAAAAAGGCTGATTTCTGTTACCAAAACTAGTTGGTAATATGGTTGTAGTTAATGCTAATTTAATTACATAACTATACCACAGCAGCCCACCACTCCCTTTACAAAAAATTATATTTCATATTTTAGATTATACTATTAATGTCTGACACCCCAAAAAATTGAAAAAAACAAATGCCCAACTCTAGAGAATCTTTGGTAAGTTCATCAGCTGAAGTTGTTGAGTTTGACCAAGCAAGAGCATTCAACTTTAATATTAATACGATTTTTTTGAAATAAAAAATATTTATTAATGTTTTAAGCTAATTGAGCGTCTCACGGTCGATAATTATATGCCAAAAATATTAATTAACTAATTAATCATGATTCATGCACATCTTATTTGATTAGGTTTTTAATTGTTGGAGAAAATGGTTTAAAATTATTGAGGAATTCAATCGAGGAGATAACACTTTTATTATTATTTTTTATTTATTTAACCATCACCTAATATTTGTCCTTTCACTAAAACGTGTATTTCCTTGAGATAGCTGCTTCTCACCTTATTAGTTTTGAAATTAAGTACAATAAAATGGAATATTTTACCTACCCTCAAAAAATTAATTAAAAATAATTGAATTTCATCCTAATATTAATACATATTACTAGGTTAAGTTCGAGGTTGAATCCGCGGAACCAAGATAGTGGAGTTCGATCCATCTCGGTTTGGGTTTTGGAGTTATGAGACAGAATGAAAGTTTGAACATTTATGAACTGAAATGGTTGGGTTAGAATAGTGAAAATGAAAAATTACCGAATGATTTACCCAACTTGAAGTTACGAAAAAATTGACCAAAAATCGGGCTGGTTTTATGACCAAACCGAGGTCTGAATGGAGCCCAAAACCACACTCCAAAGCATGCCCAAAACCACTAGACAAATATTCTCTTAGCCCAAGTTAAAAGAAGCTCATCTTCAGTTGGGTCGTGCATATTGTTGTGTAGTGTTCCATTTGGAATAATTTCATGGACTACCAATGGAACCTCAATCTCCAAACTGCATCCCCATCGTCAACTTCACTATATTTCTGTGATTGATTTGCGAAAAAAACCAACTCTTCTATTTTTCTTCCCCAGGCTCCCCGCCATTGACGAGATACCTCAAGCCCAGCGCGGAGTCCACTTCCCGACAGCTCACTGCTTCCTCGTCGGCTGTGGCTCCCACCACGAACATGGCTATCACTGCTGCAGCCACTGCTATGACCTTAATGCTCGCCATCTCTCTCTCATGAGATTGTTTGCTGGGATTGTTTTTGGAGTTTTTGGTGATTTTGAGAAGAAGTGTTGATGGGTTTTTATAGTTGATTATGGGATTTGAAAAGGGTGCTGATATGGTTGTGTAGTTTTGGCTTTGTGTGTTTGTTTGGATGACCTTTGTTCTTCACTTGTTTTTGTCAAAAAGCTTCGTCATTTTTTATGTCTTGTGCTTTAACAAAAAGTCACTCGCTTTTTAATTTTTTCCATTCATAGCCAATTACAGTTTAAAAGTGGAAATCTCTCTCTCTCTCTCTCTCGTGTGGAAGGAAGCTCAACAACCTCATCAATGGTGGATTTCCTCTTTTTGATGAGCAAATCCTATCAGTATTCTATGGTGAAATTAATTTTTTTATATATTATTAATAATTAAGTTTCTTCGACATTTGACCCATAAAGTTTCTTAATCAGTGTATAAAAAATTAGATTAGGATTTACAGATCAGTTGAAGTGTCTTAAAAATAGAAACTTAGCATTCAAATTAGAGAACGGCTTTCAAATTTTGACGGGCGATGTTTGGAAACTCAGAAAAGATGCCATAGATGCTTTACAGTAGCCCTATTTATTGATTTTCAAGAAGAAGGGGGTGGACATATACATTAGAAAGCCAATTGGACGATAAAACTTGTCCAGATATGTTTTTTTTAACATAAATACGCTAACAGAACATAGTTCAGAGACTATTTTGTTAAAAAAAAATAGTTTGAAGACCAGGCTAATCAAATGTTCAAAACTGTTTCACTAAAATCCAATTTTACAATCAGAAAGTGCAGGCAGCCCTAAAACCAAAACATAATCGGCTAAGACAAATAGATACTGGCTAATTTGATTCACATTTTGGGCAAAATTGAACCGAACCCACCATTGGGATGATCCAATCGCTAGAAAAGTTGGCTTTCTATGTTTAAGGTAACAGACTAAAAGTATCACTGTTCAAATCAGACCTTGTTGACATAGAAATGTCTTCCTCCCAACGCAGAGTTTCTTCTGTCATCACAAATTCACCCCCCTCTCCAGTATTTCCAATGACATGTGCTTTTTGCGTCATCTGGACCGAATCGAGCTCCACGACAACTTCCTTCATCGTTGGTCGAGCTCTTCCGTTCAAGCTCAAGCATCTTTTTGCAAGGTTTGCAACTACAATGATATCTTCTTGCTTGCCTTCCTTGATAACTCTGTCATCAAGAATGTCGAAAAGTGTGTTTCCATTCATAGAATCAATGAAATAAAAGGCCAAACTTGTTCCTTCCATCAATCTCTCTTTACTAATCGGCTCTTGCCCGGTCAAAAGCTCGACCAAAACGACCCCCAAAGCTGTAAACGTCACTCTTTTCGGTGAATTGGCTGACTGGAAGAACTCGGGATCCAAGTAGCCGAAAGTGCCCTGCACTTGAGTGGTGAGGTGGGTTGGTCGATGGCAAACGACCTTGAGGTGCCGAAGTCGGCTATTTTGGCCCGATATTTTTCATCCAAAAGAATGTTGGAGGACTTATGTCTCTATGATAGATAGGCTGGGAGGCTGCAGAGTGCAAGTAGAAAATGGCGCCTGCAATTCAGTGGCAATTCTCATCCTCATATCCCAGGTTAGAGGAAGCTCATCTTCATTCATTGGGTGATGGAGATAGTTAAAAAGTGTTCCATTTGGAATGAACTCATAGACTAGTAATGGAACCTCAGTCTCCAAACAACATCCCATCAGCTTCACTATATTTCTGTGATTGATCTGCGACAAAATCACGACTTCATTGACGAATTCCTCTATCTTGCTTTCGTCGACCCTCTTTGATTTCTTCACGGCCACTATCTTCCCATCGGCTAGCATTCCTTTATAGACAGTACCCTGCCCTCCTTGACCCAAAATACGATTTGCATTGAACCGATCTGTGGCCTTCTCGAGCTCCTTCGAATCAAATAGCTTGGTTTTCTCGACATTGAATTCCCCTTCTGCTAGTTGCTGCTTCAACAACAATCCTCCATTTCTCTTGAAGAACTTTTCCTTTTGTTTAGCTTCCTTCCTTCTCTTAACTTCTTTGTGTAGCCCCCACCCTCCGAAGAGTAGAATCAACACTCCGGAAGCAGCCCCGACACCTGCATTTTGGTTATTGATTTCGTTGCCCAAGAGTGAATAAGGGTGAATTTAAATGAGAAAGAATAAGTGTTTTTAAGAGTCCAGAAAGAGAAAGAGAAGCATATTTACCTATGCCAATAGCCTGAGTTCGATCAGTAAGCTTCTTTCTAATAAAAACCTCATAACTCCCAACAGTATTTATGCAAAAAAAAGTTGTACCAGGAAAACTGAGCCTATAAAACCTGGTTTGATTCTTGCATTCATCCACATCTATCAAAAATAAGAACTTGAGTAAATTAGATTAGAAAATCCTCAGCCATCAATGCATTCATATGCAAGAGATCACAACAAAAAAAAAAAAAAATAGTCAAAATCCCCATATTCTTTCCTTTCACCATTTCTAAACTCAGACATATTTTTTTATGTACGAAGAAGTTTCTGATTTGCAGGAATGATGAAAAGAGATGAGAAGTTACCCTGACATCCATTAGAAAGATAAGGATTTCCTTCGTAGCCTAGTTTGCAATAACAAGATCTGAATGAATTTGGAATCCCAAAAGACGATGAGTTGAAGCGATAAGGATTTTGACACTTAGTTGAATTAGAAACTCCCGGTAGAAAACTAAACATGTCTTCTGGGATACTCCATTCAAGGACAGCCGGCACGAATTTCAGATTTTTCAAGTTTGAAAAACGAGAAATCTTGGGATTAAACCAGGTTTGATTCACCACGAATCCATATTTGCAACCCTCTTCTTCTTCTTCGCGTTGTATTGTTGTGAGATTTACGTCGAACACCTGGAGAGCAGTAGGGATAGTTGTTTGGCAACAGCCGATTCCATTGCAGGTGTAAGCTCCATCGCTAAGCCTCTTATTATTGCAAAGAGACAGACACCCACCAATTGTACTTGTAGTATTCTGACCGGAAGTATTGAAAACCATTAAAGCTAGGTTATTACAGCCCACCCCAATAAATTTGTTGTGAAATTGGGAGAACACAAAAGAGCTTCCGGTCAAGTTTACAGACTGAACAGTTGAGTTGCAGCTTGAAGTTAACGGAAAATTGATAGAAATAGTTCCGCCCAGAGAAATAGTCGTTACTTGACTCTGAATTTTGCTCAGAAACGGTTTCGAAGGAGTGGTGGAATGGTTGCAGTAAATGGAAAACCACTCTCCCATGGAGCAATTGCTTCCCATACCAAAAGGGTACGGTATTTCGACATTTCCGCAGAAGTTTTCACAACCAGGCTTCGCCGTTGATGATAATTCTTGAGTAACTATTCCCTGCGTTAACCACAACAGATAAATCACTTTAATACATACCTCCGCAGTCCGGACCACCATTTCCCTCTCTGTGTTTCTCTAAGAAAACGAACAGTGCCGGAGAGAGAACAGAGTTAAACAATTTTATAGATTTCCAAGGAAATGTGGTCATGAAATTGCAGAGAAGAGTCAAAATCAAGGAAAAGTCAGCAAATTCTACCTAGTATTGCCACGTTTTATTCTGCTTTTGTATTTATTTTTATTTGGAATTGAAAATTAATCATATAAATCATGAGAGTAAAATACTATAAAAATTGAAAAATAACATTAAATATAATATTTTATTCAATAAATAAATAAATAACGATAACAAATATATATTAAAAAACTATTAGAAATATTTGTCATGTTAAACGATAACAAATAAAAGTGTATGACAAAAATAAACACCAAAAATATTAAGTTGAAACTCAAATTGATCTAAATTACAAAGATCGAATGGAAAAAGATATTATTGTGATAATAATAAATATGTTTTGGTTCTTATGCAAGTACATTTCATCTGCTTTTCTTTCATAGTGTTTAATTTCTCTACGATATTTCTTCTTCCCTTTTTTTTTTATTTATCTATTTTTTTTTCAATGATTTAATAACTCTCTCTAATTCTTTATTTAAACAGAGGTATTATTATTTATTATTATTATTTTTTAAAGTATCAAATATTAATTGATATAATTAATTTTTTATTTTAATTATTTTATTAGATTCGAACTTAACATCAATTATTGAGAAAATAAATACATGGAGAGAACAAAAGGATATTTGCTTCTCCTACCTCCTATTTTCCTTCTCCCAAGGCCACTCATTAAAAGCCTTTCTTTTTCTCCCTTTACTTTGACTATTCAAGAGATTGGCTCCACAATAATAGAGAGCACTTAGAGGTGAAGCATATCATGTGCTTGTAGGACTCATTCTAATCATCGAGTGACGTGGCATGATTGTATGGCTGATCTAGTAGTTATATTAAGACTCGGTTAAAATCTGATATTTTTATTATTTATAAATTTCATGTTTCCACTTTTTACGTTAATGACACTCAATGTGTCCTGAGTTGACTCGTTTTATCTTCCATAACTATCTTTCAGTAATTTGGTAAATCGATAATTTGAAAAGTGATAATATATGTCTGAATAAAATGTGACAGATAAAATTAAATAAATTAAAATTTACAAGGTTCAATAAAGTTTACCATCTCGAATGAAATTTAAAATTTATAAAGAAATTAATATAAATAAATAAATTTGCTCGCTAGTCTACTACTCCTGAGTTGTCAATTTATACTTCTTATGATGAAATCCCTAAAAAGAGTGTTATTGGAGTGAGTTGATTAAACTTAATATGGACATATTTTATTTTCAGTATTTATGTTCAATTTTAGTAAATTAGCAATTTCACGACCTGAATAAAAAACAGACCATCAGACGTGTATTATATCAGTCTAACATGAAATATCATGCACATAAAAATTTAAACGTCCAAAACATATGAATGTATACATAAAAATCTATCGTGCCGCGATCGAGCCCCATCAAAATTTTTCATGGGTGTCAATCCACCAGCAATGCAATGTGAAAAATTACAGTATAGAAACGTCTATCTCGATGAGTACAACAACTTATCAAGTACAAAATCAAACTTCGCAATCTAAAATCAAAATCGCGATAAAAAATTCAACTTAGACCTTAAGGATATCAGGTATGCTCTAACTCAATACTAAGACCTAACTAGAAACAATTGACAAGTGAACATAGTCGATTCACACATACTACAATAACAAAACTCAAAGTTTGATTGTGCACGCTCGACCTTCAAAACTTCTTAAAATTCTTTATTTATCTTAAATTTATATAGCAACAATACTATCCAACCTAATTTAGAAATTTCTACCTTAGACACTTAACAATCAAATTTAAGGTCTCATCTCGATTTACGTAAAAAATGATTAGAAAAGAATTTAAAGAAACAAGACCACCATCGCATTCAGAACGAAGAAACGCATTGGGGTATGGGGTTCTAGAAATTTTTCACATCGTTTATCGACCCAAAAAGGCGGTCAAAGTTTCCTCACAAAGTCAAGTCAATGGTCAAATAGTGGGAGTCCGCTAGCCAGGAGTCTGCTAGTTAACCCGCATGCGTTTGCAGGTGAAACCCGCAGAACTCTGCACGTCAACCCGCGGGACTGCGCAAGGCTACCTGCAAGACTCCGCACTCTGCACTGCGGAACCCTGCTTTGCAACGTGGGAGTTCGCTCGCGATGGAGAAGTCTGGAGACGCCGTTTAGGCGACGATTTTCACGAAAAAACGCGCAATTTCCTCCAATTTTTAATCCCAAATAAACAAAAAACTTGGATTGAACTAAATAACACCAACAAAACTCAAAATTTCAAGATTTAATCCAAAAACCTAAATCCAACGAAAAATAAAAAACCTAAACACGAAACTAAAGACAACGAGCTTAGAGAGACTTACCTTTTACAAAACTTGGAGAGGGACGAGACGAACACGAGGCAAGCGATGCATATTCGTTGTTTTCCAATCGGTGTTCTCCCTCTCCTTTCCTTCCTCTTTTCCCCGCAGCCGGAAACAAGAGAAAAAGTTTTAAAATCCAACCAAAATCTCTCAAACCTAATCGATGAAAATTTTCCAAACTCTAAACAAAACTCACTGGCGACAATTTAATTTACTTAACCAAATTTCTGAGATTCAATTACACAAGAAATTCCCTAAATACACGGAAGGCACAAACGCTTCAGGAATCTCCTCTTAACAAATCCAAACACAAAAACCGAGAGCTTGACTGATTTGACCAGAAAGTAGTTTGTGATCAAATGCCAACTAAATAACAAAATTTAAGTAATCACGAAAGAAAAAGAAGTTGACATCGTATAATATGAAAAATTTTATTTAGAAACATAAAGGATATAAAAAATATCGAATATTAAAAGTAAGAAGTTAAAATCGAGCAAAAATGGAGTCACTCACGATCTCCAAGCATATCATGTTTTATGTAATTAAAATAAAAACAGCGAATTTGATGATTGCAACAGTAATGAAAAATACCCTAATCAGGTTTAGAGTTTTGCGCCAAAGAACACGATACTGCAAGTTGTCTAGTACTCTAGTTAAAACAATAATTTTTCATGTAAAAAAAATGTGTATAAAAAAATATATGCAATAGAACAATGGTAAGAAATCATAAAATGATGAACTTGTAGAGGAATGAAGCCTTTGCTCGCTTATCAACAGCAGGAAAATGTTTTGCAGTTTTTAATGGGTCTAAACGATTCATACTCACAAGTTAGAGCACAGATTTTGATGATGGAACCACCCCTACCAATTATTGCAAAAGTGTTCTCCTTGGTAATTCAAGAAGAAAGACAGAACAGTTAGTGGAGCTAATTCTTCAAATGATCAAAATCCTCCTATGACCTCGGGCTGATGCTTCCATTTTTTTGGGATATCCAGTCGGACACAAAGGTTATAAAACTCTTGATATTCAATCAAACACAATCATCATATCAAGAAATGTTGTTTTTCAAGCACAAGTCTTTCCTTTTGTTAGAATTCATAAAAAATCAAGTTCTGTCTCATTTTTCCATCATACTCAACTCATACACCAGATAATCACATTCCCTCCTCATCAACTACAGAAAACTTATCATCTGGAAATTCACATCGCTCCTCCAGAATGATTAAACAGCGCCCTACTATCTAAGTGATTATCATTGTTACTTGGCAAATTCTGTTCAATCATCCTATCCTTTTGTATCAACATCAAAATATCCTATTTCCAATTTTTTGTCATATCATCGTCTATCACCATCTTTTAAAGCCTTTACTCTTGCTGTTTCTATTCATTCCGAACCAAAAACCTTTAAACAAGCTGAGAAGTTCCTTGACTGGCAAGAGGCAATGCAAGGCTGAGTTGAAAGCTCTTGAGAGCAATTCAACTTGGTCAATAACCAATCTTCCGGCTGGTAAGCATGTAGTTGGCTGTAAATGGATTTACAAAATTAAACACAAAGCTGATGGATCCATTGAACGGTATAAGGCTCGGTTAGTAGCCAAAGGATATACACAACAAGAAGGTATTGACTATTTCGTTACTTTTCCCCGTCGCCAAACTAGTTATTGTGAAATTGCTGCTAGCTTTAGCTGCTATTCATGGTTGGCATCTAGTACAATTAGATGTCAACAATGCTTTTCTACATGGAGAATTACATGAGAAGGTTTATATGTCTCTAGCTCTTGGATATAAAATCAAAGATGATTCAAAACAGGGGGAAAACCAATCAACATTAGTTTGCAAATTACACAAGTCGTTGTATGGCTTGAAACAAGCCTCGTTTAGCAAATATTCTAGTGATTATGGATTTACTCAATCCACTTCAGACAGTTCATTATTCTTGCGCTTCAGCTTAAGTTCGTTTATTGCTATTTTGGTATATGTGGATGATATCATAATGGCTGGAACTTCTATCTGATATATGAATCAGCTTAAAGAATTACTGAATAGTAAATTCAAGTTGAAGGATCTAGGTAAACTTCATTATTTTTTTAGGACTTGAGATTGCTCGAAACAGTAAAGGAATTTCTATTAATCAAAGGAACTTTGCCGACACCTATGGATGTCAACTGTAAGTTGTCTCTTGAAAGAGGTATTTCCCTAAATGATGCTACTGTCTATAGAAAGCTCATTGGAAAGCTGATGTCTCTCACAATTACACGGCCAGATATTACTTTTGATTTGAATAAGTTGAGTCAATTTTTATCTCAGCCTACAATATTTCATGTGCAAGTTGCTTTCCGCATATTGCGATATATAAAAGGTTCTCCTAGTCAATGTCTATTTTATTAAGCTTCATCTCATATGCAATTAAAAGCTTTTAGTGATTGGGATTGGGGAACGTGTCTAGATTCAAGACGATCAGTCACGGGTTTTTGTGTTTTTCTTGGAAACTCGTTAATCTCATGGGTTTTTGTGTTTTTCTTAGAAACTCGTTAATCTCATGGAAGTCCAAGAAACAACAAACGGTTTCTAAATCTACTGCGGAGGCAGAGTATAGAGCTATGACTCAGGTTACATGTGAACTAATTTGGTTGCGAGTTCTTTTAGCCAACTTTCAATTAGATAATAATAATCTGGCGCTCTTATTTTACGACTACCAGTCAGCTTTATACATTGCTACTAATCCCGTATTCTATAAACGGACAAAATATATAGAGATTGATTGTCATAGTTCGACAACAAATTCAGCTAAAGCGTATTAAAACACTGCATGTTTCTTCTAAACATCAGGTTGATGATATCTTAACAAAGCTACTTTATCCTAGCCTTTTTCATGACCTTGTTTGCATAATGGAGTTGGTAAAAGTATCGAAATAGTCAATAGAAAATTTTACTGACCCAAAAGCGATTCTTCCTCGACGCCACAACACCAAACGATGAACTGCCGAGAGAGAGAGAGACAAAGAGAGAGAAAACTCCTTCGTGGCGAGAGAAGATTTCCAAGAGAGACAGGGAGCTCTCTGCTTAACAGAGGAAGGAGAAGGTGAAAAAGGAAAAAAAAAAATCTTCTGGAGTAGATTTCCATTTAACTCTCTTTTCTTATTAAGGCTTGCGGTTACAACATAGTACATATGATATGAAGGAAAAAATAGATAACTATTAAAAGTTGAAAAAGACAATTATTATATGACTGATTCTCGTCTACGGAACCATTTCAAAGCCTCCTGATCCTGCTCGGAAACAGCTACGCCATCTCTGCTTCCTCCTTTATTCTTCTCTCTTTACCTTTCCCACTTTCACTCAATCCTGCAACCGAGAGAGAAAAAACCAAGATCAACCATACACACTGAAAATTCTGGTTAAAAGTTTGGACAGATAAACTTTACGTAGTGCAGTCGACGTCTTTGGAGATGGGGATCTTGACGGTGATTTTGCATTTGGAAGGGAGTTCTTTGGCGGCTTCGTCTTTGATGTTCTTGTTTCTGAGAGCAGCTTCCTTCACGCATTCGCAGGCTGTTCGCCTATCTTCTGTAGTTGGAGTCATCGCCTCCAGTTTCTCTACTCCTTTGCAACACGCTTCCCCAGGCTCCCCGCCATTGACGAGATACCTCAAGCAGGGACCCAGCGCGGAGTCCACCTCCCGACAGCTCACTGCTTCCTCGTCGGCTGTGGCTGCCACCACGAACATGGCTATCACTGCTGCAGCCACTGCTATGACCTTAATGCTCGCCATCTCTCTCTTGTTTTGAGTTTTGGTGGTTCGATGAGAAGTGTTGATGGGTTTTTATAATTGATGATGAGACTCGAAAATGGTGGTGATACGGTCGTGTAGTTTTGGCTTTATGTTATGAGCTTGTTTGAATGACCTTTGTTCGTCATTTTTTATGTCTTGTGGTTTAACAGAAAGTTATTCACTTTTTAATTTTTTCCCATTCATAGCCAATTACAGTTTAAAAGTGGAAATCTCTCTCTCTCTCTCTCTCTCTCTCTCTCTCTCTCTCTCTGTGGTACTGTAATGGGTGGAAGTCCTTTATAGAAATATTTGAATGAAAATGAACATAAGTGTGGATTCAAATTACGTGCACTGTGCTATTCATTTTATCCCATCTTTGCTAACACGGTTGTTTATGGAATCAACAAAGTCTGAAGAACAAGACTATTACATTGATATTCTTTTTTGAATTTTTTATTTCTTGCTGTGATCTGTATTTTAACAATGTTATCTTTATAATATAATTTTACGTTTAAATTGTAAAATCTGAGATTTTGTATGTAAAAAAATTTCGTGTAAATTCACTGTTCTCAAGGTCAAGTTATTTCATAATGTCGAAGTTTCCAGACTAATCACCACGTACAATTTGGTCAAGTTGTCAAAGTTAGTAAAAAAAATTACTGCTATGGTAAAAATCTGAAATAAGAGTAGTTAAGTTACCTCTAGATAAACTTTAGAAAAACATTAGCCTAAAATCTGCCTTTTCAAATAAATAAAAGTGAAAAGTTCAATTTAGATCCCAACGTATGGGGTCAGTGGCCATTTGGTACCTAACGTTTTTTTTGTACTCAATCAAACCCTATCGTGTAAAACAGTTGCGATTCAAACCCCACCGTCAATTTTTCAGTTAAAATTGACAGATGTCCTTTTAAAATTATCAAACTAACCCCCCCTCTTTCTCTCTCTCCTCCCTCCCTCTCCTGCTGTCTGCACTCAGATGCCAAATCCATACATTTGCATCTGCTTTTACTTCCATGGCCATGCTGCATTATCGCTCCCAACAAAAAATTCGACAAAACCCACTTCCTAACAATAATTTCTTTCTACAATTCTCGCCTGAAATCAAAAGTGATTTCAACACTCACCCGTAAAAATTGGCAATGACAGACAAAGAGATAGCAATTGCAGAAAGCTCCAAATCTCCAATATGGCCAACAAAGATATTGGTGAAATAATTAATCCCATAATTGCACAAAATATTGAAAGCAAGGGCTGCAATTGCCCAGAGCTTGGTGGATTCAACGTAAACAATATATTTCACATCCTGGAAATTAAGAACCGGAGAATAATCTCCGACGTGAGATTCTATAAATGCCGACGGGGCGTGGTGGAGGTCAGTCGTATCCATTTCCGACGTCTCTGTCTCATTTTTCTGACTCAGAAAATGAGACAGAGACGCTGGAAATTCTCACCCGGCCGAGGAAATTCTTCGTTGTTCTCGAGCAGAACAGAACAGAGCCTCTGTTCTGAGAGGGAGAAAGAAGAAAAGAGGAAGAAACGGAGGAGAGGAGGCTGGAAATCGTCGGCGTCGGCGTCGGCGTCGGCGTCGTCATCGGCGTCGGCCTGAGTTCTTTGTCGCCTGGAGAGAACACGCAGAGAGGGAGAAAGAAGAAAAGAGGAAGGAGGAAAAGAAAAAGAAAGAAAAAAAAAAGAATAAAGGGGGGAGGGGTATCTGGCGTTGAGAGAGAGAGAGAGAGAGAGAGAGAGAGAGAGAGAGAGAGAGAGAGAGAGAGAGAGAGAGAGAGAGACGCCGTCATCGGCGTCGGCCTGAGTTCTTTGTCGCCTGGAGAGAACACGCAGAGAGGGAGAAAGAAGAAAAGAGGAAGGAGGAAAAGAAAAAGAAAGAAAAAAAAAAGAATAAAGGGGGGAGGGGTATCTGGCGTTGAGAGAGAGAGAGAGAGAGAGAGAGAGAGAGAGAGAGAGAGAGGTAGTTTGATAATTTTAAAAGGGCATCTTTCAATTTTAACTGAAAAATTGACGGCAGGGTTTGAATTGAAAACGTTTTATACGATAAGGTTTGATTGAGTACAAAAAAAACGTTAGGTACCAAATGACCACTGACCCCATACGTTGGGGTCTAAATTGAACTTTTCCCTAAATAAAAATTGTTGAGTAGATTTTTTGTGTCTATCAAAGACAAATAATTTTGTAGTCAAAATTAATTTCCCAAGTCATTTTTCTTGTTGGATGAGAATTTTTGGTCAAATGTCAAATTAGTAAAAAGTGAAAATGACTCGATTAAAAAAGAGTACTAGATTAATTTTAGTTACCTAGAGATGACAAACAAACCGGCCGAGTCGAACCTGAAAAATCTAAGCCACTGAGTCTAACGAGTTCGACAAAAAAAAAATTCAACGAGAGTTGGCTCACGAGCTTTGATATGATCCAAGAAGCTACCAAGTTCAAGCCTTAGAGTAAGGATACAATTGAAGACATTGAAGGTCCAATGACGCGATCCAAAGTTAAGAAGATGTGTGAGGCATTGAGAGTATTGATTTAAGAGATCTAAGAGAGAGGAGAACTGCGACAAATGATCTAAAACTATTGAATATGTTGAAGATTGAAGATAATCAAGTTGAAGCAAGGGAGGTCGAATATACGTGAAGATTTGGATAGGGTGTGGTGCACATGATCACGAATAACTAAAAGAGAGGGTGCGACGCATATGCGCATGTAATAATTAAAAAGGTAATTATTGATTCGATTTGAACCCTGCACTATGCACTTTATTTCAGTTAGCCCCCTGTACTAAAAAAAGGGGCAAACCAAACCCTATACTTTGATTCTGTTATCAATTTTGACATTCCATCAACAATTTCGTTAAACCCTCATTTAAAAAATTACCAAACGATATTAGATTCACTTGCAATTTTTAACAGATATTCACTACTTAATGAGAAAATAATTTGAAAATTTTTCGTGATTTTTTAACACATGTACGATTTATTATAATTTTGTTTTAGTACTTTATAAAAATATTATAATAAATCATACAAGTCTTAAAAAATTACGAAACTATTTTTATTATCTACCCATGATGTGATGAACATGTGGACAAATTTTCAAATGAATCCAATATCTTTTGCTATTTTATTAAAATTAATCTCAACTTCTTCTTTACTTTATAAATTAATTTTTAAAAAAATAACAAACGATATTAGATATATTTGAAACCTTTTTCACATGTTCACCATATCATTGGTAGATAATAGAAAAATGTTCGTGATTTTCTAAAACTTGTATGATTTATTATAATATTGTTATAAATTACTAAAATAAAATTACAATAAATCGTACATGTGTTAAAAATCACAAAAATTTTCAGATTATCTTCTCATTAAGTAGTGAACATGTGGTAAAAATTTCAAGTGAATTCAATATCGTTTGATAATTTTTTAATTGAGAGTTTAACGAAATTGTTGATGGAAGGTCAAAACTGATAACATAATCAAAGTACAGGGTTTGATTTACCGATTTTTTTAGTACATGGGGCTAAATGAAATAAAGTGCATAGTGCAGAGTTCAAATTGATAATTACTCTAATTAAAAAGATATGCGCCAGACACGTGCTCATACAATGATTAAAAAGTCACATACAAAGCACATGCAACTGCATGCAAATCACGTAGAAGAGATGCTATCCGGCCGAATCTACTCAAATCAATTCAAATCATAATCAAACGAAGTTTAAACATGAGATGACATCCGATCATGTAGAGGATAATATTTTACATGATTTTAGGAGTTATTTTACCTTTATTTTTGTTTTTTTAGCATTTAATTTTAACGTGTAGTCTATTTAATGACAAAACGTTATTTGATTTTAATGTAATAAGTTTGAATTAAAAATTGAGCTTTTTTTTTATAGGATTTATCTTTGGTTCTTTGCAAAGAACATCCATCTTCTTCAAGTTACGCTTGAAGAATCTCGCTTGATAGTTTTGGTTCTTAACGAGTTTGGCCTGGGTCAAACTCTTGTGTTGATAACTATGGTTCTATCAAATTCTTCGATTTGGCTCGAGTTTCTTACTTTGTTCTTGAATTGTAAAGGCGTTCCTTTGAACTATTTCGCTTGTTTAAGGGTCTCAAATCTCCTAATATTCGGGGTTCCAAGTGTTGTAATTTCTCTTTTGCAGGAGTTTAAAGATATATTCCCAGAGGAGTTACCGAAAGAAGTACCACCACTTAGAGGAATCAAATATCAAATCGATTTCATCTAGGGTGTGACAATTCCAAACCAACTGGCATATCAAGTGAATTCGGAGGAAACAAATGAAATTCTGTAACACCCGGTTCTATTAAACCACTTCTCTTTTCTTTTTAAATTAATGGCACACTTTTAATGGCAATATTAAATGTAGGGTTAGTGGATGACTAGACAAGGGCATAAGGGTAATTGGAAAATTTAAAAGTGGATAACGTATTTAAGGGAAGAGGTTTTGGATTTAATGCACTGTAGCCGCCACTCTTTCCCTATTTTTCCCCTCTCGGTATTCAGCTCAAGCAGCAGAGCTCTCTAGGCGATTCTTCCATTAGATTTTTCTCCAACTAGGTGAGTTCTATTTTGATTCCTTGCTGCATTGGTAGCTATCGATGATTGGGGAGTGTATAAATATGAGTTTCGAGAATGTTGTGAGCGAATTAGTTCGCGTTTTGTGGTAATCGGGAATGTACAATGAACTAAGCTCCTAAACTAGTTCCTTAGGCTTCTGGATAGTGTAGAATGAGGTTTAGTAAAATCTAATCGATAATCTATCCATGGTTTTAGGTTGAGTAAGCTCCCAAGGTAGGTTGCAACACCGAGCATTTTCAGGAGAGCCAGGTAAGTGAAGTATGCATGTGCATCCGGGCCTACATCACAAAACAGTAGGATTATGTATTGTGTGAATGAGTTTGTATGTCATGCATAATCTTTTTGAAAGAATTACGAAAATGAATTTCCATGTAAGGAATGGTAAGGCATGAGCTGAATATGACAGACAAACTATTAAGGGAACTAATCCACCCCTTAACTTATGAAAGGATTTATAATATTGGGAGGATTGATCCCACTCCCAAGGGAACTGAGGGATCAGATCAGCTATTAAGGGAATTCATCCGCCCCTTAATCGAGTAGAGGATGTATAACATTAGGAAAATTGATTCACTTCCCAAGGGAACTGAGGGATCAGATCAGTTTATGAATGAATGTGAATGCAATTGAGATGAGAAAGTAGAAATTGCATGTTTAGGAATTTATGTTTCAGCTTTTCATTTCATTACTGCTTTACTTACTTAGCATTAGGCTAATAGATGAGTTTTGTGACGTAGGTGTTGAGGATACTGTAGGTGATTTTCCTGAGTGCACAAATGAATAGATGAAGTTGGATGAGTACATTCAAGCTTCGGCCTGGTAAACTGATGAGGCGGATTAACTGGTGTCAGTGGATGGGAAAGTTTAGTGAACCATGATTCAATTTGAGTATGTTGAGAGTTCTTATGAAATCGGTAGTTTTAATGTTTTGAAATACATTTTGAGACCTTTTTGATATTAATACTCTCTTGGCTTTAAAAGTAGTTTTTACCAAATTCTGGAGTAATATACGGATTTAAGTAGTTTTGAATGTTCTTTTGTAAATGCTCAAGTTCTTTTAGTAACCTTGTTGTTTTGAAATCGGAAGATGTCTTCAGTAGAAGTCATCGGAAGACGTTTTCAGCAGAAGCCATCGGTAGATGTCTTCGCTATAAGTCTTAGTAGTTTTTGTCGTTTTGTAATCGGATGATGTCGAGTATTTTATCTATCGGAAGATGTAGGAAGTGGTTTTGTCGTTTTGTAATCGGATGATGTCGAGTATTTTATCTATCGGAAGATGTAGGAAGTGGTTTTGTCATTTTGTGATCGGTAGATGTGAATTAAGGATTTTGTCGTTAGTGATCAGTAGGTGTGAGTTGTAAATGTTTGTTGTTTAGTGATCGGTGAATGTCGTGTATTAAACCTATCGGATGATGTAGTAGAAGATTTGTCGTCTTGTGATCGGCAGAGGCTGGATGAACGAATCATCCGGCTGACGTCATCGGTAGATGTGAGTAGCAAAACTCGTCGTTTTGCTACCGGCAGAAGTTGGATAAATGATTCCTCCGGCTGACGTCATCGGTAGATATGAGTAGCAAAACTCGTCGTTTTGCAACTGGCAGAAGTTGGATAAATGATTCCTCCGGCTGACGTCATCGGTAGATGTGAGTAGCAAAACTCGTCATTTTGCAACCGACAGAAGTTAGATAAAAGATTCCTTCGGCTGACGTCATCGGTGGAAGTCCTCAGTTTTGTTTCTGCCTATTTTCGTTGACCCTGATCAGCGGATGATGTGTTTGACTTTTATGATCTTCAAGTATTTCATACTTAAGCTTTCATCTCTTCTGGCCGAATTATTTCTCAATATTTTAACCGATTCTTTTAAAATTGTTTTACAGTTTGTTTAACTCTATTTTTGTTCAAATAATTTCCGCTGCTAGTTTTAAAATTTTGAGGCTTTAGCAAATGTCAAAATTTTGATTTTTGTAACACCCGGCATTTTGGCCATGTAATAATCTGTTGAATTATTGTATGGATTTAAATTGCCATAATTACAATAACTATTTTATTGTAAATTTTGGAGCATTTTGTGAGAGGAGAATCGAACTATTGACTAACTAAACAAACGAGCTAGTTGGTAATGGATGGAAGGGTAAATTGGGAAGAAATTAAGGTTGGTGGGAGATAACCAATGGATGATTGCCAAGTGGCAATAACTTGCTGAGAAACCTACCTATTCTCCTTCCTTCTACGTGAACATTCATATACTTTTTCCTTCTCTGTATTCCTCTCTACATTCTCTCTTCCAGTCGACAAAACAACCATCGAAGCTACTTCGATCTCCTCAGTTCCTTTCTGTTTCTCCGCTAAGGTAAGCATCTTTTATTGCTAACAAGTTTGGACAAGTTTAATGTGAGTTTTTACTGAAGTTTAGTGTTATGATATTTGGAGAAAACTCACTGTTCTTGGATGAAAACGCACCGGTTTGTTTTCTAAGAGTTTGAATGAGTTTGGAACGGTTTCTACTAAGTTATTAGTTAACATTTCCAGCCTGTTTGATTCCTTTACATGCATGCTACAGATCCGAGCGTTCCAGGGACATTCGCGCATCTTACATTGCAGCAGACAGGTAAGTTCATACGCATAGATTCGGCCCTTAAGGCCCTACATCACGGAGGTACTAGATTTTCTGTTATGTCGGGTTGTTTTGGATAGAAGAGTTAGAGTTATGTTCTGAAACGTCTGGCTTTGATTTACTTTCTGTTGTCTTATTTCTGCTGTCTGCCTGTTTAAGTTCAAGCACCGTTCATGCATACACGTTTTCTCTGAAAGACATGCAAATGTTTTCTGTACACTGTTTGAAACTAAATAAGATAAAATCTGACTGAAATGAACCGGTTAAGTGCGGGACTGGGACTGACCCACTGTTACTGTACTGTTATATATATGTATACTGTATTACTGTATGTGCCTATCGTGCACTGACTGATTCTACTGATTGTCAGTTCCCCTATAAGCCCCACTTATACCTCTCTGCCACTGAAACATAATGTACTGTACTGTCACTGTATTTCTGAAAACCGTATGCATAGCATTTTGCATCACTGCATATCTATTATGTTCTTACTGAGTTTTAGACTTATAGGTGAACTCTTTGATGTAGGTACTGAACCCGAAAATGAGGACTTTGTGCCTCAGTCTAATGAATAGGTGGCTGGTGGTTTGAGCTCTCGGGGGTGGTTGCTGCAGCCAGACACAAATTCTGTCCTGAGGTTTAAATTTTTTTAAGCATAGTCTATATTTGTAAAGTTTTTCTGAAAATTCTGTCTTTGTTGTAAAAACTCTGTAAAAACTTCCGTTTTGGGAAAGTCTGCAAACATACGTTAGGTTCTGTACTGATCATCAGGTTTTAAAACAGTGTACAGATTTTGATGTCTAAGTTTTTTTTAAAACTACTGTATTTGACAGTTAAATTCATGTTCTGAATATTCTGGAATTGTTTGGGATATTATCTGTTAGCTTGTGCATGGATGACTTCTGGTTTTAGAGTTATCCATGCAAATTGTTTTCTTGAAAATCCTGTCGTGTTCCTTTAAACATGTGTTAAAGTTATGCTTTTTTTAATCAGTCTCTGAAGTTTGAAGTTTTTATGCCTTCTGTTGTGCTCGAGAACCACGTTTTGAATTGGTTTGAGAATCTGAGTCTTTCATGTTTTTTGATTTTCAGCTCTCTGTTGGTAAGTCTTCCTGTTAAAAGCTGTCAAACTTTGTCTTTAAAACTATGTCTTCCGATTACATCTACCGGTAGGAATTTTGCCTACATCTACCGTCTGACGCATCTATTTTGTCTTATTACATCCACCGGTGAACTCAATTCTGTTTGTAGTTCACATCCACCGGTTATCACTGTTCATCTTTTGTTGTATCTGCATTTACCGCCAAATAGTAATTCTATTTTAGGTTATGCTCCTGCCGATTCCGTTTATTGCCTGCATCTTCCGTTGACGTCATCCATCTTCCGGCTGACGTCATCACCTTCTGCCGATTACGTTTACTATCTGTATCTGCCGGTGACGTCATCCATCTTCCGGCTGACGTCATCACCTTCTGCCGATTACGTTTACTATCTGTATCTGCCGGTGACGTCATCCATATTCCGGCTGGCGTCATCACCTTCTGCCGATTATGTTTACTATCTGTATCTGTCGATGACGTCATCCACATCATCCGGCCACATCATCTACCTAAATCTTCCAGTATCATTTCTGCTTGCATCCACCGATTCCACTCGATGCCTGCTTCTTCCGTCAACGCCTTCTGCCAGTTTATTTACTTTTGTTTTTCATCACTTCCTGCTTTTCCTCTATCATCCATTTTACGTTCCGATTCTGTTAACTGTTTTTCCCGTTTGATTTCGAATCCAGAGGACTTTCTCTCCCTCTGTAAATGTTTTAAAAGTGTAATGTACAAAAAAAAAGGTCACCGTTTTCTGTTAACTGCCCCGGAGTGATGGCTCCGATCCCGGACCCCGATCGGGTTCGGCTTTGGGCTGTCACAATTTTTGAGCGAAGTTTTTAGAAATTAGTTAAAATTTCTTAGTCCTGTTCTGTGTTATGAGTAACGAACCGGGCTTGGAAAACTCGGGGCGTTACAAATTCAAAGGCAAGTAGACGAGTTAGTGGAACAAGGGTCTAGTGAAAGAAAGCCTAAGCTCATGCTCGGTACCAGTGATATGGATGCCAAATAAGGACGGATCATGGAGGATGTGCGTGGATTGCCGAGCAATCAATAAAATAATGGTAAAGCATCGACATCCTATATCAAGGTTAGATATCATGTTTGATGAGTTATATGATGCTTATTTATTTTCGAAAATTGATTTAATGAATGGATAATATCAAATTCGTATGAAAAATAGAGACGAGTGGAAAATTGTTTTCAAGACAAAATGTGGGCTTTATAAGTGGTTAGTCATGCCCTTTGGATTATCTAATACGCCTAGCACATTTATAAGGTTAATAAATCATGTATTACGACCATTTGTAGGAAAATTTGTCATGGTTTATTTTGATGATATATCAGTTTATAGCAAAACATTAGAACAACATATAGAACATTTAAAATCTATTTTTAATGTTTGGTGAATATATGCTAACCTCAAAATGAGCACTTTTGGCATGGAATCGATAGTGTTTCTCAGTTTTGTAGTGAACTCGAGTGGAGAATCGGTGGACAAAGAAAAAATTAAGGCAATCAAGGAGTGACCAAAACCTAAGAATGCTAATTTGGTACGTAATTTTCATGGCTTAGCTAGCTTTTACCGAAGATTCGTTAAAGACTTTAGTACTATTTCGGAACCATTGAATGATTTGGTTAAAAAAAATGTGGATTTTAGGTGGACCAAGGTACTTGATGAATCTTTTAATCTTTTAAAAGAAAAGTTAACTAATGTACCTTTGTTAGTTTTGCCGAATTTTGATAAAACTTTTGAGATTGAATGTGATGCGTTGAGAAAAAGAATTGGTGTTGTTTTGATGCAGGATATTAAGTCGATCATTTACTTTAATGAAAAGCTTAGTGATGCAGTCTTAAGCTATCCAACATACGACAAGGAGTTGTATGTCTTAGTGAGAACATTGCAAACGAGGCAACATTACTGACACGATACTGTACTTTAAACACAAAACTCTAATAGTTCAATCATTTTCATTTCACTCCTAAAATGAAAATCAAACCGTTGGGCTATTTAGCATTCGTTGGAGATATATTAGGAAATGACTATGCATGTGATATAGTTTTGTGTTTAAAGTAAAGCAATACAATTTAGATAAGAGGCAATTGTATTATTTGAATACTAACACTTTCCTTATCTCAAAGATTTTGATTAATTTCTATCTATTTCGGTTGAGAATCGAACAATAATAATCGAAAAAAAAATAATGCAAAAAAATAAAGACACCAAGATTTACGCAAAAATCTTAAATGGAAAAAAATCATAGACATAAGAGAAATTCACTATAGGAAACCAAGATACAAAGTAAGATTTTGCGACTCAAGCATCAATATATAAGAAAATCACAAAACCCTAATATTGACTACGGGCCAAACGCGGCCCAATTAGAATTTGAGTCACATCAAATTTTAACAATCTCCACCTTGACACGAATTTCACATGAGATATCAAACGGGCTAGTCGGCCCAATCCAAAGAAAATTTAAAACACTGAACTCTGACAATCTCCATCTTCAAAGAAATTTTGGTGCAAGAAAACAAATCTGCAAAATTTCATTAAAAATAACATCATCTTCCAAAAAGACCCCAGATGGGCCAACTCAGCAATCGATATAGATCAAGTTTAAGTCCCGCTTAAACTTGAGAGACTTACTTGAGAAGAAATTGCATATCCTCCTCTATGATATCATTGAACTATTAGAGTTGTTGTAACGAACTGCATCTGAACATGTTGAAGACTCCACACATGAATCGTTACCCTCGAACACATTCAACGCATAACCCACACTTTCATCATATCACACCAGAGTTTTAAGCTTTCACTTGATTCTACCTATGAAGATACCACTCTAACATGAAACTAAAAGTGGTGACTAAACATCTGTAATAGGCTAACTCACTGGCTGTGATGAGTAACTCTCAGATACCAACTTGAACTTCACCAGAGAACCAGACTTCTTCTAAGTCTTTTTAACCAATCTCTTAGAAAGTGAATTCACAAATTTCGCATCCTTATCACCCGTCACTGTAGAAACATGTAACACATATAAATTTGCAGACTTCTTGTGTCCCTTTAACAGAACGAGAACACCCCTACTAATCTTCATAACTCCATCTACAGCGCTGTACTTGTACCCTTTCGCATCAAGAGTACTCAACGAGATCAGTTTTTTTTTCAACTCAGGAACATGTCGCACATTACCAAATGTCCTCACAACTCCATTAAACATCCTGATTTTGATTATACCAAACTCAGCTACCTTGCAAGGTGTGTTATTACTCATTAACACAACATCTTCTGATACATTCTCATATATCAAAAACAAATTTCGATTGTAACTCATATGAAACGAATAAGATGTATCCAGAATCTAGTCCTTGTTAGAATCTGAATTTTCTTCTGACACAACAGAAAGATCTCCGTAACTATAATCTTCTGTAACACCCGAAACTTTTGTATATTTTGTCCCAAAAATATTTTGTACGATACATGGGGATTATGTAAAGTACTTTTGGAGTATAATTCATAAGAAATTATGGAGAATTAAAAAAAAGGGTGAAAGGGATAATTTAAATCAAAAGAGTGCAAAAAAATTAAAAAAATGCAAGGTAGTGTGGTCATTCGGTAATTAAGCTATAATTGAACTTTATATTAACCGAAAACCTAATCTTCTTCTCCTTCACGATTTGCATCTCTTTTTTCCACCATTGAAGCTTTTCTTTCAAGCCAAAGTTTCACACTTCAAGGGATTTAAGGTAAGGAATGTTTAGGTTTTGATTTATACTTGCTAAAAGACAAATATGACAAGTTTTTGGATGGATTTTGTGCGTGGATATAGAACCTGCGAAAATTCAGATTTAGGGCTTGATTTTTTTCACTTATATGGATGTTTAATCTTCATATAAAGACATTCTAAAGGATTGAACGGATAGGAAATGGATAGTATGCGGTTTATGTAAGAAATAGAAAACCGGTTTTGAGGTTTACACAGAACAGGGCAGCCACGATTTTTAAGCGTTTCAACCTAACTATTGAATTTTATTTTATGAATGGCTTGCACCATTAGAAGTAATACTCTTAGAGGACTCCATAACACTTGGAATTACTCGATTCCGATTTTAATTGAGAAAGTTATGGTAATTTGAAATTTGAGCAAAAATTGAAGGGAATTCCGAGAAACTTACAAGGCAGTTCGGTTTGCTCAATTTTCTACCCTTTTTGGTGGGTGGTGTTCGTAAATGAATTCCACTGTCTTAAAATAAACTTTTAAAGGAAATTTTAGGCTTTGGAATTAAAGGATTTCGATAAAAATTGAGTGAGATACGCTAAATTGAAGTTTAGCCTATAATTAGTGTAAATCCGAAAATTTTACTTTGTTTGAGTTAAGTTTATGAATTGAATATTTTGTTAGGTTATTTAAAATCGACAAGAACAAGCTAACAGATTTCAAGCTTGAATTGCTAAGGACCCGAGGTAAGTCTTCGTGATTTGCTTGACCGATTTGGCCTACACCATAAGAGCTTGAAATAATTGAGGAATTGGAGATTTAAATTAGTTTAATACAAGAGTGATGGGTAGTTAGGTTTTGTTTAAGTTATTGAATATTTTGATGTTCATTGATTGTTTTGTACGTTTCTTTATTTTTATGCATAGTACATTGTGCATGCATCATGTTCTCAAAATAGCATGAAAAATGAGGTTATGCATATGTTTTTATGAAAAGAGATGAAATAATGAAATGAAATGAATGCACGTAATCCAGGTCATGTCGGGGTAGGGTTCAGGCATAGTTGTCCCGTAGGAGGAGCATGTTTTTCCCCCGGTAGATGGAGAAGACTATCTAATTGCAAGATGTGCCGCCTCCATCTAGTGAGAGTAAACCCCCAGTGACATCTCGTTAAGAAACGAAACGAATGAAAAGACACCGCATGATTTTACGAATTGCATATGCACGACATGCATTTATCATGTACGTTGATTTGCTGAGCCTTTAGCTCATTAGTTGTCTCTGTGGTGTAGGTGACATTGAAGAAGGTGAAGATAATGTACCTTCACCCCATGAATGAAGCAGTTGAAGAAGAATGTCTGTGGTAGGGCGCTCGTGGCTGTTGGAGCTTATTTTGACCCGTGGGCTATGTGTATGTGTCATGGGTGATGTTTCTAATTTTAATGTATACAAGTAGCCTATAGGTAGTTAGATTTTCTATTTTGGATTACTGGAGATGTTGGCGAGTCTTTTGTTTTTCGTCTGTATGGTTACGTTCACTTTAGATGTATGCATGCAGTTCGTTTCTAGAATTTCGCTAAGTATTCATGGAGTTGATGTGGTGACAAATTATTATGTTATTAAGTATAAACGTTAAGTTTATGGTGTATTTATGGGTATTTTTGGATGTTTAGAGAGGAAAGGAAGTAAATTGGTGATGAGTATGTAGAATTGGTTAAGTGTGGAGGAAATGTGAAGTGTTAAGCGTAATAAAGATGGCAATTTGCCTTTGAGGTGTCGACCGATATCTTTAAGTGTCAACCGGGTTTCAACGATGTTGCAACCCGAGACGAATTAGGTGTCGACTGCCCTGATAGGTGTCAACCAGTCACTGTACAAACAGAAAACAGAGCCAAATGAGGTGTCGACTGAAGTAAATAGGTGTCGGTCGGTTTGTGTAGAACCGGTAGTAAGTGTCTACCTAAACTCGTGGGGGTCGATCGAGATTCTCTTTGTTGTTTTCAAACTTAGGATTTTGGTTAATTTTATTTTATAACGAGTCTTCCATGCACGAATGTTTTCCGCTGCCAAGGTTTAACGTTTTAAATGATGTCGCTTCTGGAAATGAATAAATTCTTTGAATAAAATCAAAAAAAAAATTCATATGCTAAAAAGTCAAGTACGACAAGTCACGTGGGGACTCGCGAGGGTCGTCACAAGTTATGGTATCAGAGCGGCCGGGTTAAAAATCATTTTTGTAGATTGCCCAACAGCACAAGCTACTGCCCGGACATGCTTCCTTAATTGTAAGTATGTTTAGGAGTTTTTGCATTTTCTAAGATTTATTTGTTTATAAACTTGTATAGGATTAGAAAAATGGTCATAGGTAGAAACGAGAGGGATGACGCCATCGATCGACTGACTGATCTACTCGATCCGCAAGCTCAACATATGGATCGAAAATCTCTACAACTGGAAAGATTTGTGAACTGAGAGAACCAAAGGAACCAAGAGTTGGACATTGCTAACCATCAGGGCAGTGAGAGATTTCAACGACTCTGACCTTCCGTATTCAATGGACAGTCCACGAACCCCACTTATACAGAGGAGTGGATCTGAACTATGGAGGATATGTTCGGCTATGCGAAAGTAGAGAGTGGGGAAAAGGTCACATGTGCTACGTTCCACCTTGCAAAGGACGCAAGATTTTGGTGGGACACCGTCAAAACCACCACCGATGTAATAGTGATGACTTGGAAGAAGTTCAAGGCTGTATTCTACGACAAATACTTCAGTCGTACCGTGCGAGCAAACAAGATGGTGGAGTTTTCTCAGTTACGACAGACAAGCTCAGTGGCGGAGTATGTTCGGCGGTTCGAAGCATTATCACGGTTTGCAGTTCACCTGGTAAGTGACAACGACAATAAGGTGCATCAAATTGTTCAGGGTTTGAAGCCTGAAATCTATAAGAGCGTGAAGATATCGGGGACTCTGGATGTTCCCTATGCGAGCATTGTGGCCAAGGCCTTGGAAGTAGATGAAGCCGAACAGAAATTAGTCAAGCCAAGGGAACCTGCGAGGGGATTCTTTCGAGAGATTCAGCCACAATTTGAAAATAGAGGATGACAACCAAGAGGTGGACAAGAACAATAACAACAACAACGAGAAGTAAAAAGGCCGAATGATGGAAGAAATGATCAGGGTAAAGGATAGCAAATACAGGAGACTTCTCAGAGGCCTCTGTGTCCTAAATGCCAGAAGGATCATACGGGCGACTGCAGATTGGGTACAGATAGGTGCTTTCAATGTGGAGAGATTGACCATTATGTCAAAGATTTTTCGAAGCCAGACAGAGATAAGCGGAGAGTTATGCCGAGAATTTTCACATTCATAGAGCCTGGTGAAGAGGAAGGGGAAGTGCAGCGTTCCGTGATAACAGGTACAATTTTAATTACCGGTGTAGCTGCCTTTACATTGATCGATATAGGTGCTACCCATTCATTCATTTCATCTGCCTGCGTACTTAGAGTTCAATTGATGCCCAGTCCAGTTGATTATTTTTATAGTATGATGTTGCCATCTAGGGAATATTTACACTTAGATTAAATGGTTCAAGGTAATATTATTTCAGTAGGAAATAATACCCTTTATGCCAGATTGATTATAATGGATATGAAGGGTTACGACATTATTTTGGGAATGGATTGGCTATCCCGCCATTATGCTACTATCGATTGTAGATCAGGGATAATGTCTTTCTAGCCCCCGAGTAAAGAAAAGTTCACCCTTCAAGCGATGAAAAGGACAAGCGGGAGTCCTGTTTCTTATTCTATCATGACCCGAGAAAGATTTAGAGATAGGTGCTCGGTCTATTTAGCCAGTGTAATTGATACTCGGCTACTTAGCGAGGTGAAGTTAAGTGATATTCCAGTTGTTCAAGAATTTCTAAAGGTTTTTGTTGACGACCTTCCAGGTTTGCCTCCAGACCGAGAAATTGAATTTGTTATACCTGTGTCAAAGAACCTGTATAGGTTGGCTCCTACTGAACTGAAAGAACTGAAATCCCAACTAGAAGAATTAGTGAACAAGGGTTTTGTTCGACCAAGTTTTTCTCCTTGGGATGCTTCTGTTCTATTTGTTAAGAAGAAGGATGAGACACTCAGAATGTGTATCGACTACTGAGAGTTGAACAAACTTACGATAAAGAACAAGTATCCATTGCCTCAGATAGATGACCTGTTTGATCAGCTACAAGGTGCCCAAGTCTTCTCGAAGATTGACTTATGCTCGGGTTACTATCAGCTGAAAGTTAAAGCTGAAGATGTTCCAATAGACTGCATTTCGTACTAGGTATGGGCATTACGAGTTCTTGGTAATGTCTTTCGAACTTACAAATGCACCTGCAGCCTTTAGGGATTTGATGAATCGTGTCTTCCGAGGATACTTAGACAAGTTTGTCATCGTCTTTATCGATGACATCTTGGTTTATTCACGGACTGAGGAGGAACATAAGGAGCATTTGAGGGTGGTTTTGGCAACCCTGAAGCAACACAAATTGTACGCAAAGCTTTCTAAATGCAATTTTTGACCGAAAGTGAATTTTCTAGGGCATATTATTTCAAAAGAGGGAATTTCTGTTGATCCAGCTAAGATACAAGCTATTAGAGATTGGCCGCAACCAAGAAATATTAGAGATATATGTGGTTTTCTTGGATTGGCCGGATACTATCTGTAACACCCGTAATTTAAATTTTGGGCACGTTTTCCAACAAATATCGAGGGTTCGAAAAACCCAAAAAATTGAGACGAAAATTTATCAAAAATTGTTTTAAACGCCGTTTTAAATGCGGGATTGGTTAGCAAAGTAGCGCACCGAGCCAGGGCAGGTTCGGGGGCGTTACACTATCAGAAATTTATTGAGGGGTTTTCAAGCATTGCAGCGCCTCTATCCCGTTTGACGAGGAAAAATATGAAGTTTATTTGGTCAACAAGCTGTGAGGAAGGTTTCCAACAGTTAAAACTGAAGTTAACTACAGCTCTGGTCCTGACGTTGCCAATTGAAGGCGACAAGTTTAGCATATACTGTGATGCTTTGAGCAGAATGCCTACGGCGCGCCAATCTTCAACTTCAACAGTATCTGTATCGCTGAAAGCTGAAATTTCCAGGTTCCATTTGGAGATTGTTTCAGATCTGTCAGCCATGCTTACTGCCATTTCGCTGAAACCAACGATTTTGGACAAAATTCATGAAGTTCAACAGAAAGATAGGGAGTGTGAGAGCTTCAGATTGAGCATGACCTCTAATGATTCATCCGATTTCAATCAGTCGGATGATGGAACGTTGAAATTCAGAAGCAGGTGGTACGTGCTTGATGATAAAGAATTGAAAAAGGAAGATTTTATCAGAAGCGCATTCATCAACTTTCTCTGTACATCCCGGTAGCACGAAGATGTATAGAGACCTAAAACAACACTATTGGTGGCCTAATGTAACGCCCCTAATATTGTACCCATTTTACCCGTACTATTTTTTTTATCCCAATAAACCGTAATCTATTTTATAATAAAACAAAACACAAATCAATTTAAATAAACATTTAACAATTAAAACAATTAAATAAAACCATTAAAAACAAATTATTTTTAAGTTTATTATTATTATTTTTTATTTTCGGTGAACAGTGTCCGTGAACAGTAACAGTGAACAGTGCAGTGAACAGTGCGTGAACAGTGCGTGAAATTAGTGTTATGCCAAAACAGAAGCAGCGACCAGTGCATGTTGCAGTGACCAGTCGCTGCACATTGCAGCGCACGATCGTTGCAATTTGCAGCGACCAGTCGCTGCACATTGCAGTGCACGATCGCTGCAATTTGCAGCGATCAGTCGCTGCAATGGCAGCGCACGATCGCTGCAATGGCAGCGCACGATCGCTGCAATTTGCAGCGATCAGTCGCTGCAATTTGCAGCGATCAGTCGCTGCAATTGCAGCGCATAATCGCTGCCGATCGATCCACCCTTCTTCTTATTTCTTCTCTTCTCTTTTAACACAAATACTCTCTGGAATACGTGATTCCAGAGAGCAATCCAGAGAGCGAAACACTTCATAAAAATGCTCTCTGTAATCTAAAATTTAACAACCTAAACATACATTAAACTTTCGTAAAAACGAACTGCATGGATACGTTTAAAAATCGTCTAATCCTCCTGTTTTAAATTCCAAGCAGTTCCAGTAAAAACTATAGAAACACGGCTTATAAATAGATTTCCACAGACTTCCAAAAACGTTTAAAACCTCAACATAAATCTAACTTCTAGCCAGATCCAAACATGTTCATCTATACATTTGTTAAATCCCCCAAAATACTTACGCAGACATCCCCACGGGTCAAAACGCGCACCGACTGCCCAGCACGCTCTCACGGGCCATCTTTCTTCAACCGATCATGCCTCGGGTGGAGGGATCTCATCCTCACCTGTGTAGAGGTCACCTACACCATAAATATAAGTCGTGAGCTTAAGGCTCAGTAAGTCTACATGAATGCAAATGAATGCCATGCATGCAGTTTGTAAAACATGCGTCCTACCTTTTCGCTATTCATTTCTTTTCATTACATTACAGAGACGTCACCGTGGCCTCACTCTCGCTAGATAGGAGCGGCACATCCCGCGATTGGATAGCCCCTCGTATCTAACCAGGGGGAAAACATGCTCCCCAAGCAGCCATGTCTGAACCACCGCCACCTCCTTGACCACATTACATTCATTTATACCTTTTCATTATCCTTTTCCTTTTCATGAAAACATGCATAGAAATTCCTTTTTCGTGCTTTTCAGAAACATGATGCGTGAACATGTGCAATACTATAAACATAATTAAAACATACAAACGACGAACATAAACATATAATACTTAACTAAAACTAACTACCCAACCTATTCACCCAACTCAATCTATAATCTCCAATTTCCTCGAACAACAGAAGATCATATGGTGTAGGCCAATCGGCCAAACAAGTCGCGGAGACTTACCTGACGTCTGCTAAAATGCTTGCTCCGTCCACGAGCGAGGTGCACCTAAGGCAACTCACAACAATTATTATTAAAATGCGATTGAACCGTTAACGTCCAAAATTAACGAAGTCCTTAACTAAGGAAATTCTTCTAAAGCTATAACTTAATTAATCGAGGCATTCTAATAACCAATTCGCACTCGATTCTACGAAACATCCAATAACAAGCTTTTTCCAAAAACTCGAAATTCATTAAATTTAACATTTCTTACAAATTAGTTTAACTTCGTCCAATATCGCTTAATACATCCTTTATATCCATAAACTAGATAAACCTATTAATCTCGAACCTTAAATCGCGTTTTTAACGAAACCCTAAACGAAAACCCTAACCGTATAACTTCGGTAAAACTGAAAACTAAAGTCCGAAAGCTATAGAATCTTACCTAGGACGTTGATCGGAGGAGAAAATGTGAAGAATGAGGATCGATCGGAGGAGAGCTCGTCGCCGACGTGAGGGATCGCCGCGGGAGAGGGAAACCAGAGCCCTCTGGTTTTCGTGAGGAGGAGAGAAAGTGAGGGAGAAAGAGTGTTTCTGTTATTTTATAAAATTACTTTGGAAAATTACCATTTTGCCCCTACTTTTATTTTCGTCCTTTGTTTCGTTAATTAACTAGCTATTCGGTTTCACCAAATCTCCTTCTTTCACCATTAAGTCCAACTTATTGTTAGGGTCCCAATAAAACTGTTCGTTCACAAATCGGACCTCGTTTACTATTTTTACTAAAACATCCTTTATATTACGAGAAGCGTAATTACTCGGAATTAAGCGTTATTGCTCCGAAAATTCTTGTAAATTCCTTAAAATTCCTATTAATAATTAGGACCCCAACGAAACCTTCTGTTTGTAAAACGGGCTTGATTTGACATATTTACAAAAATACTATTTATATTAAAATATTAATATCCCGAAAAGCCGGGTATTACACCTAATGTGAAGAGGGAAGTTGCTAGGTATGTGGAAACCTGTTTAATCTGTCAACAGGTCCAAGTAGAACACCAAAGGCTGGCTGGAACTTTACAGCCGCAATTGATTCTTGAATGGAAATGGGAGCAAATTTCGACGGATTTTATGGTTGGACTGCCCAGAACTACGAAAGGGTACGATGGAATCTGGTTATAGTGGATCGTTTAACAAAGTTGGCCCATTTTCTGCCAGTCAAGATGACGTATTCCATGGATCAACTTGCAGAGCTGTATGTCCAAGAAATTTTCAGACTACATAGGGTTCCTGTTTCAATTGTTTCAGACAAAAATCTGAGGTTTACTTCAAAATTCTAGAAAAGTCTGCATAAAGCTATGAGAACTCGGTTGAATTTCAGCACAACATTTCATCCACAGATTGATGGACAAACAGAAAAAATGAATCAGATTTTGGAAGATATGCTTAGAGCTTGTTTGTTGGAATTCCAAGGTTCATGGAGTAAGTACTTGCCATTTATCGAGTTCTCCTATAACAATAGCTATCAAGCCACAATTGGCATGGCTCCATACGAAGCACTCTATGGAAGGAAATTGAGATCTTCTCTGTATTGGGATGAGGTTGGTAAAGCTAATTTAATTGGTCCTGATATTCTACAACAAACTACAGAAGAGATTGCCATCATCAGACAGCGGATAGAGATAGCTCAAAGCCGACAGAAAAGTTATGCCAATAATAGACGAAGAGAATTAGAATTCAATGAAGACGAAGAGGTATTCCTAAAGATTTCTCCGTTCAAGAGAGTTCTGTGTTTCGGAAGGAAATGGAAGCTCAGTCCTCGTTATGTGGGATCATTTCCCATTACGAAAAGAATTAGAAAGACGGCCTATAGGTTACAACTTCCGGCATCCATGGAGGGAATTCACAACGTATTTCACGTGTCTATGCTCAGGAAGTGTATACGGGATCTATCTCATGTTGTGGAACCTAGAGAAATTGAAGTTCAACCAACACTGACATACGAGGAGAAACCAATCACGATCTTAGAGTATTCAATCAAAGTACTACGCAACAAGGAGATCCAACTAGTAAAGGTCTTGTGGCAGAATAACGAGGTGGAGAAAGTCACGTGGGAAAGACAACAAGATATGACGCTTAGATATCCTGAACTTTTTGGTTGATCAAATTTTGTGGACAAAATTTTGTTTAAGGAGGGTCAAATGTAACACCCGAAACTTTCGTACATTTTCTCCCAAAAATATTTTGTACGATACATGAGAATTATGTAAAATAGTTTTGGTGTATAATTGATAAGAAATTATGGAGAATTAAAAAAAAGGATGAAAGGGATAATTTAAATCAAAAGAGTGCAACAAAATTAAAAAAATGCAAGGTAGTGTGGTCATTCGGTAATTAAGCTATAATTGAACTTTATATTAACCTAAAACCTAATCTTCTTCTCCTTCACGATTTGCATCTCCTTTTTCCACCATTGAAGCCTTTCTTCGAAGCCAAAGTTTCACACTTCAAGGGATTTAAGGTAAGCAACGTTTAAGTTTTGATTTATACTTGCTAAAAGACAAATATGACAAGTTTTTGGATAGATTTTGTGCATAGGTATAGAACCTACGAAAATTCAGATTTAGGCCTTGATTTTTTTCACTTATGGATGTTTAATCTTCATATAAAGACGTTCTAAAGGATTGAACGGATAGGAAATGGATAGTATGCATGTTTATGCAAGAAATAGAAAACTGGTTTTGAGGTTTACACAAAACAGAGCAACCATGATTTTTAAGCGTTTCAACCTAACTCTTGAATTTTATTTGCTGAATGGCTTGCACCATTATAAATAAGACTCTTAGAGGAGTCCATAGCACTTGGAATTACTCGATTTTGATTTAAATTAAGAAAGTTATGGTAGTTTGAAATTTGATGAAAAATTGAAGAGAATTCTGAGAAATTCACAAGGCAGTTCGGTTTGCTCAATTTTCTGCTATTTTTGGTGGGTGTTTTTCGTAAATGAAATCCACCATCTTAAAATAGACTCTTTAAGGAAATTTTAGGTTTTGGAATTAAAAGATTTTGATAAAAATTGAGTGAGATACACTCAATTGAAGTTTAGCCTATAATTAGTGTAAATCCGAAAATTTTACTTTGTTTGAGTTAAGTTTCTGAATTTAATATTTTGTTAGGTTATTTGAAATCGACAAGAACAAGCTAACGGATTTTAAGTTTGAATTGCTAAGGACCTGAGGTAAGTCTTCATGATTTGCTTGGTCGATTTGGCCTACACCACAAGAGCTTGAAGTAATTGAGGAATTGGAGATTTAAATTAGTTTAATGCAAGAGGGATGGGTAGTTAGGTTTTGTTTAAGTTATTGAATATTTTGATGTTCATTGATTGTTTTGTACGTTTCTTTATTTTTATGCATAGTACATTGTGCATGCATCATGTTTTCAAAATAGCATGAAAAATGAGGTTATGCATATGTTTTTATGAAAAGAGATGAAATAATGAAATGAAATGAATGCACGTAATCCCGGTCATGTCGGGGTAGGGTTCAGGCATAGTTATCCCGTAGGAGGAGCATGTTTTTCCCCCGGTAGATGGAGAAGACTATCTAATTGCAAGATGTGCCGCCTCCATCTAGTGAGAGTAAACCCCCAGTGACATCTCGTTAAGAAACGAAACGAATGAAAAGACACCACATGATTTTACGAATTGCATATGCACGACATGCATTTATCATGTACGTTGATTTGCTGAGCCTTTAGCTCATTAGTTGTCTCTGTGGTGTAGGTGACATTGAAGAAGGTGAAGATAATGTACCTCCACCCCATGAATGAAGCAGTTGAAGAAGAATGTCCGTGGTAGGGCGCTCGTGGCTGTTGGAGCGTATTTTGACCCTTGAGTTATGTGTATGTGTCATGGGTGATGTTTCTAATTTTGATGTATACAAGTAGATTATAGGTAGTTAGATTTTCTATTTTGGATTACTGGAGATGTTAGCGAGTCTTTTGTTTTTCGTCTGTATGGATACGTTCATTTTAGACGTATCCATGCAGTTCGTTTCTAGAATTTCGCCAAGTATTTATGGTGTTGATGTGGTGACAAATTATTATGTTATTAAAATATAAGCGTTAAGTTTATGGTGTATTTATGAGTATTTTTGGATGTTTAGATAGGAAAAGAAGTGAATTGGCAATGAGTAAGTAGAATTGGTTAAGTGTAGAGGAAAGGTAAAGTGTTAAGCGTAATAAAGATGGCAATTTGCCTTTGAGGTGTCGACCGATATCTTTAAGTGTCGATCGGGTTTCAACGGTGTTGCAACCCGAGACGAATTAGGTGTTGACCGCGCCGACAGGTGTCGACCGATCACTGTATAAACAGAAAACAGAGCCAAATGAGGTGTCGACCGAAGTTATAGGTGTTGGCCGGTTTTTGTAGAACTGGCAGTAAGTGTCGACGGAAACTCGTGGGGGTCGACCGAGATTCTTTTTGTTGTTTTCAAACTTAAGATTTTAGTTAATTTTATTTTATAACGAGTCTTCCACGTACGAATGTTTTCCACTACAAAGGTTTAACGTTTTAAACGATGTTGCTTGTGGAAATGAATAAATTCTTTGAATAAAGTTAAAAAAAATTTATACACTAAAAAGTCAAGTACAGCAAGTCACGTGGGGACCCGCGAGGGTCGTCACATCTTCTTCTGCGACAACAACATCACCGGACGTCATTAGCTGCTTCCCATTCTCAGCAACTTTCTCAATATTTTACAATTCCTGACACTCAGATTTAATGTGCTCATTCTTCTTACAAAAGTAACAGGTTCTATCCTGGCACTGAGATTTAATGTGCTCATTCTTCTTAAAATAACATAGGCATAATATGCTTGAAAAGAGATGGTAATACAACGATGTGATTCGTTTATTGGCATAAGATTACAAGATAATGCATGTTTAATACATAACTATCACTTTTTCTAGCAATGGATTGATCAAACTATTTTCGAGTGACAATGTTGATGTGGCCCCACGTTCTTGCAACTTTATCTGCATATCTTTTGTTCTTTTTTGTTATTGTGTTTACGTCACAGTGCATATGGATGTTGATCTTAGTTTTTATTCTTATGTTAGTTAATCTACACAACTAACAGAAAGTTTTGTTTATGAATATAACAAAAAAGAACAAAAGAAAGTTTTTATTCTTATGTTAGTTAATCTACACAACTAACAGAAAGTTTACGTCACAGTGCATATGGATGTTGATCTTAGTTTTTATTCTTATGTTAGTTAATCTACACAACTAACAGAAAGTTTTGTTTATGAATAGTTTGGTATTTAGTTGTTTCAATCCTTACCAGAAGATACAGCTCTACATGAGTTGAAGCAACTGTTTGATCATTTCAATCCTTCACTTTTACTTTCCTTTTTGTTTTTTAAAATGTATTCTCATTCAAATTTGAATATGTCATTCGCATGAAGTTGTGTCATTTTGAAAGGTATAAAAACTGTATCGAGGACTTATCTAGCTATCCTTATCAAATTCTAAACATTTGAGGAATTTATGTATCCTTGCAAATAAATTATTCTTAGGAGTAGACTTACTGATAATAAATTTGTCTGCAACTTTGAGGAATATATAAAAATGAAATTGTTACCGACTCAAAAGCAGAAACAATAGGAAAGAAGAAGAGAAATTAAGGACATCTTAAACAATGGGGAAGAAGAGTAGAACATACAGTGAGAAAACTATAAATATATATATATATATATATATATATATTAGAGACAGTCATACTCACTAATGAGCTGACTTTCTTCAATATTCATCATAAAATTGAAATAGCAGTGCTACTGCATTTAATACATGAATAGTTGGGATGCTTAGAAGTCGGATTTCCCCTCTTTCCTTCCATCAGCTTCCTCTGAGGTATTTTGTTTTGCTGGAACAGAGGTTACATAGAAGCTGATTGCGTTTATATATTTCTCGCACCTCCCTTTCAACCCAACGATTTGAGCGCCTTCTATTGGCAATTGAAATGGCGTCCCTCCTTCCGTTCCGTACGGCCCGTAGTTTCTCAGGTTGCTCCTTAACACCAACGACCAGATCACGGTGCCGCAGTTGCCAAACGGGTAGTAGTGGCCGATCACGCCAACAAGAATCTCATCTGGGTAATCAAACTGAATCTGTGGTTGATGAAGTAAGTTGTGTTTCTATCATTATTATATATCATACAATTTCAGAGCCATTTCCAACTCAAAGCAGAATCGATGGGGAAGAAGAAGAGAGAAAAGCATGGTTTCAGGCTAACCTCAGATCTAGTGCCACCGTTGCCTCCACGTTTTGGCGGTAGAACGGGCTTACCATTACGATCATACACCAGAGATATTGAGTTGATGCAATAATAGTGATAAATGATTATCTTATGCCGGTGTGTTTGCCATCATCCCAGGCGAAGCCACCATTTCCTCCCCATGGCCCAACAACTATGTCACTCATCTTCTACTTGTTCCTCTTCCTGTTTGCTAGGTCCAGGGCAGACTAGAGCAATGGAGACAGGAGAGAGGAGGTGCCATTGGAGTGAAATAAATAGATGAACTCAGAAGGCGAAGAGACTACAGGAGGAAGGTGAAGAGGTAACGACTACTGTATTGATTAAAGTTTAATGATACAAAGTAAATTTAAATAACTAGATAATAAACGCGAATTCTTCGACGGCATATATGCATAATTACATAATTTATCTTTCTAAACTGACATAAAAAATAAATTTATCATCGGTACAAAACTACATCTTAGAAACCAGTACAAAATAAGCTTGTTTTAACAAACATATGCAAGACAAAAAAGTCAATATTCTCCCAAAATTATCACAATAAGAAATAACAATTACGTAACTACAATAAAATTTGACACTAGATTAACAGCATTGTTAGGATGAGTTTTGTGGGGAAGGGTGGATGGGGTTGGGTTGGGAACAACAATGATGCAATTCTTATAGTTAAAAATGATGAAATATGAAGATCTATATGTATTAGTTTACTGGATTGAATTTAGTCAGCTGGTTGATAATAAACTAGCAACAAAGTTTAAAAATAAGATACTGTTTGAATTTATTTCTTCTTGTTTTTTTTTTTTAAGAAGATACTGTTTGAACTTTCAGATCATGAAAAACATGCTCATGAATACATAAATATGTACTTACCATGTCGTCAGGAAATGAAGTTGAAAATTGAGAATTTTTCCCTTTCAAAACACATGAAGAGATTCTATTTTGACCAGTGAAATTACGATGCATTGCTGGTTGACCTTTATTTATACCATCTATACCAGGAGCTCGACTTTGATTAGACATTCTTGCCGTAGCACCATCAGTGCTCTCTACACTCATGTTGATTTGCAACTGCTCGTCTACTTTTTTCTCCATTGATGACACCCCAACTCTCAAGCTCATGCTTTCTTGGTTGGATGATATGTTTACGCCAACAGAAGGTTTACTTTGATTTAAACTGGTCATGCCCATCCCAGCTCCTTTGTTGGAGTCTACAGCAATCACAGGTTGCATTTATGACCATATGAACTTAAAATAGATAACTACTGACTGAAACCATTACATTTCAATGAGATAAATTTTAAACCACAATGAATGACAAGAGGTATCTGAACTTTTTACGAGAATACACATTCTCACAAGGAACATATATATATTTATTGACAAACCTTTTGGAATAAGTTTATCAAAAGCCATGTGTCTCCTAATAACAGGAATCTCTTTTTTTTTTTATGATGACAATCTTCAAGCCATGTTGTGCATACCACATGAATGACCCCTGAAGCTGCAATGTCTCTTACCTCCTTCTTCTCCCTGGGAAATGACACGAATAAGTAAGAAACTTGGTTGGTCTTAAATTGAGGGGAAACCACTGCCCCTACATACAAAAACCCTAAATTAACATTATACACCATATTTTCTCTACTGAAAAAGACAAAATCTGCAAACAAATTTTGTTAAAAAAAATTATCTTACATTTCTTAAAGAGTTCCAACTACTATGTGCGTTAATTTATCATTGAGCAACATGTACCGACAGCCTCCACCATTACGAACCATATTGACTAGTTTACACATCTCTGGAGCTTCAAAACCAACTAGCGAGATTCTACATGCTGACAAGTATAGGTCACCATCTTCAGATTGGGAGTCATCTGCAACACAACTATCTATTTCTACATTTTTTGGCAATGTATTGGCCACTTCATCACAACCCTCCCTAGTAGGTGGAGAAGATTCAAAAAACGTAGATTTGTTCTGAGAAAGAGTAGCTTCTAAATCTGAATCCGCAAATCCAGAACATGATACTGCTGAAATTTTTGACTCTGCAACAAATGCGGATGCTTCAGATTGCGATATGACCTTCACCTGGCTATGTCGAGACACTAAGCAACCCCCAACAACTTTATTGGATGACAAAACTTGGTACGATTCCTCATTCAAACATGCTACATCGATAACATAAAAAATATTTAAAAAAAAAGTTCAAGTTAAAGTAACATAGGCATAATATGCTTGAAAAGAGATGGTAATACAACGATGTGATTCGTTTATTGGCATAAGATTACAAGATACTGCACGTTTAATACATAACTATCACTTTTTCTAGCAATGGATTGATCAAACTATTTTCGAGTCACAATGTTGAGTTTGCTCATTGTTTTCCCGTGGCTTCCTGCAACTTATCGTACAGAAAAGGGTGGATTCAGATTTTATCTGCTAAATTATCGAATGAACTTTCTGAAGGCAATGTCCAGGACTATGAAGATGGCTTTCAAATTGAATCCTTTCGGATGTCGATTTGTTCGAAAAACAAGTGTGTTTACAGAAGCGAGAATAAAAATGAGGATAAATCAAGGGAAATGTATTGTTGTTGCAGGTGGTCAGTGGGGGACGATATGTAATATGTATTAAGATGAGATAAATGAACCGGTTCGGTTTGGGTTTCTAAGTAAGCTGGTTCTTTTAAAATAAAGAACCCTAGCCTCCTTTCTCATCTTCTTCGTTGAGTTCGCAGAGAGAGAGAGAGAGAGAGAGAGAGAGAGAGATTGAGAAGGGAAGTGGGTTCGACCGAGAGAGAAAGGTTCGCTGGAGGGGTGTTCGGCCGAGGAGAGAAAGAGTTTGCCGGAGGGATTTTTTTTCGTCGGAGGTTCGGGGTGGAATGAAACTATGGAGTAACTCTAGCACAAAACTCTAATAGTTCAATCATTTTCATTTCACTTCGAAAATCAAACCGTTGGGCTATTTAGCATTAGTTGGAGGTATATTAGGAAATGACTATGCATGTGATATAGTTTTGTGTTTAAAGTAGAGCAATACAATTCAGATAAGAGGCAATTGTATTTTTTGAATAGTAACCCTTTCCTTATCTCAAAGATTTTGATTAATTTCTATCTATTTTGGTTGAGAATCGAACGATAATAATCGAGAAAAAAAAATAATACGAAAAAACAAAGACACCAAGATTTATGCAAAAAATCTTAAATGGAAAAAAATCTTGGTTAACTCTTCGATCAAACTGCCAGGGTCGGCCTAAGAGTAAGTGGCTTGCGCTCATAGGTACAACATCATAGAGGACCGTGTCCTTTTACTTCCCTAAGGAGAACTCTACCTTCACTTGTTTGATGACCTTGACATCGTCCCTATCATCTAGCCATCGTAGCTTGTAAGAGTGGGGGTGAACACTAGTCTCCAGTCCTAATTTGGTTACTAAGTCTTTGGAGGCTACATTTGCACAACTGCTTCCGTCAATAATCAGCGAGCATAGCTTTTCCTTGATGAGGCATCTATAAAATGTTAAAACAACTACCAATTATAATCTATGCAAAAGATATAGTGTGATTGATACACAGAGGCAAAGTGAAGTAAAACTTCAGGATATTCTGGTTGTTTAAAATTTTCCAGAAATCTTTTTGGATGAATTTTTGGGATTACCTACAGATAGGGACATCGAGTTTGTGATTGATGTTTATCCAGGTACTGCACCTGTATCTAAGAGTCCCTATCGAATGGCGTTGACAGAATTGAAAGAGTTGAAAATGCAATTAAAAGAATTAGTAGACAAGAGTTTTATTCGCTCTAGTTTCAACAACATGTAAAACATTTAAAATCTATTTTTAATGTTTTGCGAATAAACCAATTATATGCTAACCTCAAAATGTGCACTTTTTGCATGGAATCGATAGTGTTTCTCAGTTTTGTAGTGAACTCAAGTGAAGAATCGGTGGACGAAGAAAAAATTAAGGCAATCAAGGAGTGGCTGAAACCTAAGAATGCTAATGTGGTACGTAATTTTCATGGCTTAGCTAGCTTTTACCGAAGATTCGTTAGAGATTTTAGTACTATTTCGGCACCATTGAATGATTTGGTTAAAAAGAATGTGGATTTTAGGTGGACCAAGGTACTTGATGAATCTTTTAATCTTCTAAAAGAAAAGTTAACTAATGCACCTCTGTTAGTTTTGTCGAATTTTGATAAAACTTTTGAGATTGAATGTGATGCGTTGGGAAAAAGAATTGGTGTTGTTTTGATGCAGGATATGAAGTCGATTATTTACTTTAGTGAAAAGCTTAGTGACGCGGTCTTAAACTATCCAACATACGACAAGGAGTTGTATGTCTTAGTGAGAACATTGCAAACGTGGCAACACTACTTGTAGCCCAAAGAGTTCATCATCCATTCCGAGCGTAAAAGCCTAAAGCACTTAAAGACACGAGGAAAGTTGCACAAGAGACCTGCAAAATAGATGGAGTTCATAGAGATATTTCCTTATGTTATTCATATTCAACTGAATATGAAGGAGTAGAATGAACAACTCAGTTATAAGCAAATTCAACATAAGGTAAACATTTTTTCCACTATTTTAAATTCTTAGAAATAATCGTTTTTAACAACATAGAAAGTGTTCTATTTACCACTTTAGTTTGTCTATCTATTTGGGGGTGTGCCACGGTTGAAAATAAGAGTTTTGTCCCTTGCTTACTCTATAAAGTTCTCCAAAAATAACTTAGTAACTTAACATCTCTATCACTCACAACGGTTCTAGGAATTTCGTGCAAATGCACAACTTCTTTAAAGAATAAGTTTGTCACATGAGTAGCGTTGTTTGTCTTTGAGCATGCTATAAAGTGAGTCATTTTACTAAACCTATTCACTACCACAAATATTTTATCTTTCTCTCCTTGTGTCCTCGAAAAACCAATCACAAAATTCATCGATATGTCCACCTAAGGTTGGTTAGGAATAGGTAGAGGAGATCCAACCTATCACTCGAGCGGTCGGTGACTAAAAGTCAACAATGACACAACTCGTACAAAACTCACCATGATCAGGTTAAGGGGTTATTGGGCCCCCAAGGAACGTGTTATCACTGCCTTGTCACCCAGTGCAATACGTACAAATAAAACCACCTTCACGCAGTAGAAGGGGGTCTGAGAATAGTCTCGTGATGTTTTGGCACTAAACAACCCAAAATATCAAGAGGATTCGTTTCCTCAATATCACAGCAAAATAATCATCATATCTATATGTTGAATTAAATGTGATCAAAAACGCTACATACATATCATAAAAACTGACGTGTTGGCGGTCAAGTTCCGTCACAATTTCATAACTGGAAAATATCAGAGAAACGGGCAAAAACAGGCCCCGGGCTGGTTCGGGTCAGCCCATAAAGTTTATCTTTCCAAACTTTTAACCAGATTTTTCAGTGTGTGGTTGATCTTGGTTTTTTCTCTCAGTTGCAGGATTGAGTGAAAGTGGGAGAGGTAAAAAGAAAGAAGAATAGAGGAGGAAGCAGAGATGGCGTAGCTCACCATCAAGAGGCTTTGAAATGGTTGCTTGGAAGAGAATCATTCACATACTAATTGTTTTTTTTTTTCAACTTTCGATACCTGTCTACTTGGTCTGTCATATTATATATAATGAAAGAGCTCTCTCTCTCTCTCTCTCTCTCTCTCTCTCTCGCTCTCTCTCTCTCTCACACACACACACAAACAAAATAACAAGAGACACATAGAATTTATTTGCATTAAATCTAATTGCTTATTAAATTTATAAAGCATGATTGCATCGTTAATATTCTTGCATACAAGACTCAAATAATAGAAAACACTAGAATTGCGTAGACACTACATGGCCGATCATACTATTCATCTGATTTTTCATAGTTATATGTTTCTCTACTTGATCTCCGTAATGTTTTTTATATGAGTTTCTAAATAAATTTTTTTGTTTTTGTCCGGTATAGCTTTAACCAAAAGAGAATATTCTTCATAAATTTTGTTGCGAGGTGCTTGTCCCTAACAACAAATTCATTAATATTTGGAAATAATAATGTTGAATATTTCTATTAATTAAACAATAATATTACTAAGAGCCAATCACATTAATGGTTGACTGGGTCTGGAATTCCTCCCGTCATTCATCATATCAACTTTTGTAGTTATTTTATTCTTATATTTTAATTTTATATTGGGATTATTTTACTTCTATATGGTTAATTTTATATCATCATCATTATGCTCTAAAAGATTACATCTTTTATTTTTTTTTTTAATTTAAATATTTAATTTTTTTCGTTTATCATCGGCCACGTCATTTGAATTTTAATAAATATTTGAAAACAATGTGCTTAAATTTCTTGCTGATCTTGCCAGTCAATATCATTTTCTTTGACCTCCCTTATATCTTCTTCTAAAGAAATTTGAGGTAAATATAACACTAAATCTAATCTTCCATTGACAAGTTGTTGCAGACAGTTTGACAATAACTGTCTTTTAATCTGGTTTTTCCACTGATAGTCTAGTTTATTACACATTTGGTGTGGTTTTTTGATAGTTTCGATGAAAGAGTTTGCCCACTTAGTTTCTTTATTTATTTTCTTGATGGAAGAATATAGATATAAAAAAAAACCTACATAGAGAGGTCCTCTTAGCTCAGGTCTCTCTCAGAAAATACACCATAGTATGATATCGTTAAGGTTTAGAAGAGATTGTACTCAGAAGAAAAACAACAGTCCCTAATTCAAACATCAATGACTAGAGGTAGTTCAATTTATCATGTAATTAATCTAAATATTTTAAATTTAATCGTTAAATCATATTTATATCGCGCATGAAGTTTCTTACAACTGCAACTCAAGCTTTTGTGTTCTACGTTGTCGGGCGTTCACTTCACTAGTCCTTTTGATCTTTCATAGAAATTTGAGGTAAAGTATAACCTTAATTTTCCATGGAGAAGTTGCATTTACCTTGCAGTTTGTTTCCATGTACTGTTTGAATGTAGAGATGTTAAACGAGCGAGCTGCTCGCCAGCTCGCTTGCTCGACTCGTTACTGTAGCGGGCCGAGCTTGGCTCGGCTCACTACAGTAACGAGCGAGTTTGGCTCGAGTCACACAGGCGAGTCGAGCCGAGCTTGGACATCCCGACTCGCGAGCTCGTGAATGACCGGGCTCGACAAGCCTGCTCGCGAGCCTGCTCGCGAGTTCGCGAGCCAGCTCGCGAGCTGGCTCATCAACGGAAGCCCAACTCGGGTCCTGCGGCGAGCGTTGAACCCTCTCCGACGCGGCGACGTCTGACCATCGATAATCTCCCACTCTTCGAGCGCTGAACCCTCTCCGACGCGGCGAGCGCTGTGATATATTGTTTAAGTTGAAAACTGGTCGTCTTCTTCATGTTTCTTTGCTTCTTCATCTTCTTCGGGCGGAATTTACAGAGGCCAGAAACCGAACAAGAATTTGGTTGCAGATTGGGTTTCAGACAATGACGACGTAGTTCGAGGCTTGCCGATATACGTAGGAGGACTGTCACTTCTAGCTGTTCTATTTAATCGCGCTGTGTCTGGAATTGCTCCCGTCGCCGATGCTAGCAGGTTTCTCCTTGAATAACAAAATCGATTTGACCTAAATAAATTCATGCGAGTGTCCCAACGGGCAACAGAGAGGGTGTAAAGACAAAAACGAGAGCCGAGCAATCGGCCAATGAGAGGCTATTGATCGGCTCTCTTCCTGTCATTTGCTAATTAATAATTACTCACATTCTCGAAACATTACAATTTATTTTACATCAACGAATATAATTTTACAAACAGAGCCGATCGAGCAATCGATGGATCGGCTCTGAGTAATTACTCAAATTCTCAAAACAAAAAAACAAAGGACAACGCCAACGGTCTCATGCAACGGTAACAATGCAACAATCTCGTTGATGATATATTTATTTTAAATTTAGATGATTATAGTTTTACTTGTGAATTTGATATATTTTAGCTATACATTCTGAATTTTTTATTTATGTAATTGTAAGATCGGCTCGTTAAACTCGGTTCGTTACGCTCGTTGGGCCGGCTCGGCTCGGCTCGTTAGGCTCGTGGCTCGCGAGCCAGCTCGGGTTGAAATTTTTTTAAGATCGGCTCGTTTGGTTCGGCTCGTTTGGCTCGGCAGGCTCGTTAGGCTCGACTCGTTTGGCTCGACAGGCTCGGTGAGCCGGATTTTTTTCGGCTCGGCTCGCTCGACTCGCTCGTTTAACATCTCTATTTGAATGTCTGGCCAAAAGTTTGATGAAAATGTTACTTGGTTTTGTGTCGAGTGTGATCAAACCAAACCATTGGTGACAATTCTAAAGCTCCTACACCTGAAAAATGTACTTATGAAAATCCAGAAGAACAAGCACAAGGACAACCTGAAAAAGCGATTGAAAAAAAGGGTGAATGATGAAAGTGTTGAATTGTCGATAAGTCTATGCAGCCCGCCAAATAATCGTTAAATTGAGGAACATTCAGAGACACTTGTTAAGGTATTGAGGGCAAAAGGCAAATGGAGTTAACTAAGTTGAAAACACTTCGTCTTGTTGGGAAAATAATAAAATTGGAGGGAACAATAATAATAATTATGTATATGTAAAACGTAGTGAATACTAATCAGAATAATTTTCAGGAAATACTGTACTAGACAATTTTCTAAACAGAATTACCTTTCCAAGTAAATTCCCAGTAAAAGCTATAGGGATTACAAACGGTCTCATTTAAAATCTAGTCTCTTAGACAGAACTTACTTATACAATATAATTATACCACTAAATAAGCGGTACACGAAACAATACCAGATGCGATCTGAAAAATTTCAGAAATATTTTCTCACGTCCTAAAATTATAACTGCCAAGAAGTAAGAAAAATAATAACTAAAATAAACACCGAGAATTTTTATGTTAAAACCCAAAAAGAGAAAAAACCACAGAGACTGAGTCCAAAAAATCTCTGTAACGACCCTAAAACTGTACCCGTATTTCCGTACTATATATATTTTTTTTTATCCTAATATCTTTAATTAAACTCTAGGCGGGACCTAAACCGAAATCGAAACCAGAATCGAAATCGGAATTTAATTCTAGCTTTAAAACATTTAAAACAAATATTAAAACTATTTAAATTAAAACTAATTTAAATTAAAACAAATGGGAGGGCAGAATCGAAATTCTGCACGCTGCATCAGCGATCGAGGGCAGCACCCGATCGCTGTATCAGCGATCGAGGGCAGCGCCCGATCGCTGCTACGTGCAGCGCTCGGTCGCTGCCAAGCGCTGGCTTGCAGCGCCCGATCGCTGCCAAGCACTGCGCTCGGTCGCTGCCAAGCGCTGGCTTGCAGCGCCTGATCGCTGCCAAGCACAGCGCCCGATCGCTGCACACCTCCAGCGACTTCTTCTTTTCTTTCCTTCACTTCTTTCCTTGTACAAATTTTTATACGATCGCCCTCTGGAATCCAAATTCCAGAGAGCAACACCCACTTTTATTCACCTTCCCTGCACACCAAACAATTCAACATATCTCTCATTTCATCCACAATTACCACTAAACGTGCAAATTACACGTACTCTAGACGCACTTAATTACGTGATAAAACTTTCTAAAAACGAACGGCGTGGATAGCTCTAAAACTCGAGCGTATCCGTACCGATCTTAAAACCATTTAAAACATTTCTATGACGTTAAATAATAAGTGTTAAATCAAAACATTTTCTATGTACTATTTACCAAACATTTGATCCGTTATATAAACCTATAATCTACCAGTAACAACATCCTATACTATCTATACATACTATCCAACAGCCCAAAATGTCCATAAAACCCTCAAAACTCTGTACATACTTCCCACGGGTCGGTTAAGCCTCGACTGCGCCAGCACACCACCGCAGCCATCCTCCGTCACTGTATCATGTCTCAGGAGGAGGAATCTCATCCTCACCTGGTTCCTCGGTATCTAGGTCACCTACACCATACAATACACTATGAGATGAAATCTCAGTAAGCTCTAGTAAATGCTATGCATGCTGTGCGTATGAGTTCGATAAACCATGCTTTATTTATCTTACTATGCAATGCTCAATACGCCTTTCGGCCAATACAATACTACTAGCCTTTCGGCCAATACAATACGCCTTTCGGCCAATACAATACGCCTTTTGGCCAATATTATGCTCAATACGCCTTTCGGCCAATACAATAAGCCTTTCGGCCAATGCTATGCTCAATACGCCTTTCGGCCAATGCTATGCTCAATACGCCTTTCGGCCAATACAATACGCCTTTCGGCCAATGCTATGCTCAATACGCCTTTCGGCACAGTTATATCAATACACCTTTCGGCACAGTTATATCAATACGCCTTTCGGCCAATACAATACGCCTTTCGGCCAATACAATACGCCTTTCGGCCAATGCACAATAAGCCTTATGGCCAATGATCAATAAGTCTTTCGGCCGATGCACGATAAGCCTTGCGGCCAATGAACGATAAGCCTTTCGGCCGATGCAATGCATTACGTTATCTTTAAAACTCTGTGTGGAAATTCATTTTCATGCTTTTCTTTAAAACAAGTGATGCGTGAACAGTTCAATAACTTACAGTAAACAAGCAATAATATATGACTGTAAAAGCATAAACTATAAACTCCTAAAACCTAGCTACCCAAACCGAGCAAAACTAACTAAAGGCATCTCCAAAACTCCTCGAGACGACATTCGACGTACGGTGTAGGCCAATCGGCCAAAGAAGGTCACGAGAACTTACCTCGTGCATGCTGAAATCCAAGCTTCGTCCACGAGCGCTGTTTACCTAAGCAATTTACAAGGATTGACGTTAAAACAAGTTTAAGTTAATAAACTTCCAAATTGTCAAAACCTTGACTAAGCTTTCTAAAGTTTTAATCCATTTCATCGAGCCATTTATTTGAGAAATTTACGCTCGGCACCTCAATTCTCGAATTACGAACTTTTCTGAAAATCCTAAAATTCTCGGATTTTAAACTTTTTCACGAATTGATCCAACTTCGTCCAATAACGTTTAATACGTTCAATAGATACTTATTTAAGGCTAACCTATTAATTACGAACCCTAAATCTCATTTTAAGTCGAAACCCTAAACGAACATAATTATTTAAAACTCCGAAATCATCGAAATAAAAGCTCTAAGATCGTAGGTTCATACCTAGAACGTCGATTGAAGGAAGAATCGAGAAGAATGGAGACAATCGGAAGGAAGATCGGAGGTTGAAGTGAGAAATCGCCTGAGGAAGAGGGTTCCGTCGTGCAGAGGAAAAAGAGAAAACAAAATAACAGAGAAGAAAGTGTTCTGCCGAGGAGAAAGAGAAAAGAAATATAGTTTTTATTAATTTACTTTGCAAAATTACTATTTTGCCCTTCTTTAGTTTTTCTTCCTTCGGTTCATTAATTGGCTAACAATCCGGGTTCACCAAACCTCCTAATTTCACCAACAAGTCCAACTTATTATTTGGGATTTATTAAAACTGTCCGTTCACAATTTGGACCTCGTTTACTATTTTTACGAGAACGTCTTTTACATTACGAAAAGTGTATTTACTCGGAACATAGTGTTTGGTCTCCGAAAATTCCCATAATTTCCTTAAAATTCTTATTAATCGTTAGGATCGTAATGACGCTTTCTTTTCGGAAAACGGACCTGATTTGACATATTTACCAAAAATACCATTATATAATAAAATAATAATATAATACCTTATATCTGGAATCCGTACAAGCCGGATATTACAATCTCACTATGAAAAATATGATTTACAATATTTTTCTAGATATCGAATATTTTAGAAAATATTCACCGAGAGAAATCATCACTCTTAGAACTCTCAATGTGCTAAAAAACACCCCACATATTTTTCAAACACACTCTTTCTTTTATCTCCCTAAAAAAAGCCTCATTATTTCTTTCTCTCTTCTCAGAGAAGACCTTCGTTTCTTATTTTTTTCTGCAAGTTTCGAATGCAGGAACTTCTTCGAATGATTTTTCTTTCACAAGAAAAGAGTATCTCACAAGAGGATAACCCAAGTTGAAAAAATGAGGTGGAGAAGGAATTTTCCTTTTCCTTATTTAGGAGGTGGTTCCATCATCATAACCATAATGGAGAGACCCACAAATAGTGAGGGTAGAAGAAAAGATAATTTTTCTTATGCATAAGATGGTCCCTCGTCATAATGGAGAGACCCCAAACATATTTCACATGTCATGGTCATTTTCTAGTGTAAAGTTTGGTACTATAAGGCTTGCTGCCCATTTATCTAGCTTAGGCCGCTCCCAAACAGGAAAGGCGACCAATAAATAGTTTAATATCTAATTTATAAATAACTTTTAATGTTAGAATTTAAATTATATTTTACCCAACTAAAAAATCAACCAGTAATGCTACGTTTATCTTATTATTTTACTTTTTAAACATACATGTTGACGTAGTAAATAATGATTATTGTAAAAGTACAATTAATGTAATATATTATAAATAATTAATTTATTACTTTAATTATACTAATCATTATTTAACACGATAATAAATATGTTTAGAGAAAATATACTTAAAATTTCAACTACTTGCTATCCACATTGGCAAGATTGCTCCATTTTACTAACCTAATTATTTAGGTGAAATGACTTGACTCATTGTACTAACCTAATTATTTAGGTGGAATGACTTGACTAATATCAACCATGTTGCTCCATCATAAACAATTAACTTTTTATAGTATATATTTAATATTATAATAAAGATCAAATAAAATAGGGTTTTTTTCAAAAAAAACCCTGAACTAACGGTCAACCACAAAAAAACCCTTCAAAGTTACTGTTCCTCGTATAAAACCTCGAAGTATTTAAAACATTCAACTTAAACCTGGCAGGGGGGGTCGAGAGTACGTACTCGGACTCCGAGTACGGCCGGTCCAGCTGGACCGGCCGTACTCGACTCTTTTTTGCAAATATTCGAGTCCGAGTACGGCCGGTCCAGCTGGACCGACCGTACTCGGACTCCGAGTACGGCCCCCATAGGAGGACCAGCCGTCCTCCTATGGGTAAAACCCGTGACAAAAGTCACGGGTTTTGTCCTGTAGTGCCGAGTACGGCCGGTCCAAATGGACCGGCCGTACTCTGCCAGTAAAAACCCGTGACAATTGTCACGGGTTTTTTGTCCGCTAGCGCCGAGTACGGCCGGTCCAAATTGACCGGCCGTACTCTCACCTTAAAAACCCGTGACAATTGTCACGGGTTTTTTGTCCGCTAGCGCCGAGTACGGCCGGTCCATATGGACCGGCCGTACTCGCCCCTTAAAAACCCGTGACAATTGTCACGGGTTTTTTGTCCTTTAGTGTGGAGTACGTACGGTCCATATGGACCGTACGTACTCGGAGTGCAAAACACCCGTGACAAAAGTCACGGGTTGGGTTACTCGGCCTCCTATATAAATCTAACCCCCCCCCCCCATTTCAAATCACACCTCCCTCTCCCTCTCCCATTTTCAATCAAGCATCTCGCATATCTCCCTCCCTCCATTAATATTTCTTTCCCCTTCCACCTCTTCCAATATTATTTTTCTCCTTCCAGGTATATACAATATTTTTTATATTATTTATAAGAGTATTTAATTATTTATATTACGAATGTCAAAGTATATGCATTATATTTTTGTTATATATATCATAAATGTGAAATTGTAAATATTTTAATTTAGGATTATTTATTTAAATAATTTCGAATAATGTTAATAGTTTTAAATATTTCAATTGTTTATTTATTAAAATAATAAAAATTTGTAATATTATTTTTCAATTATCGTTAATTATTTTCTCGTTTATCGTATTCTGCACGGTTTAATTTTAAATACTAAATTTTATTTTTGCGTGAATTTAACAGGATCTTACCATGGAATTTTTGTCCCAAGATTGCCAAAAAAAGTTTGAGCAAGATCTACGAAAACGATCACTTAACTTTTGCATGCATGTAGACTTTAGCGGTTGGGAGTCGTTGGGCATTAAACAAATGTTGGAGAACATTGGCCTAAACGGGATCAATGCATTGACAGGCGAGACATGCGAGAGAATAGTTCGCTTATTCTACGCCAACCTGAGAACGATCGGGACCAATGGAGTTTTAACAGGTTTGAGGACGTTCATTCTTGGTTTTGATTTTATGATACGGGCAGAGCAGGTGAATGACATCCTGGGATTTAACATAGAAGGGGCGGAGCAATATTACCATGCTTCCCGAGACTGCCCATTTTTTACATTGCCCGAGGGAGTAGAATTCCTTCGCCAAATTCACAGCAACCCCAATATTGGGGTGTTCGTGAAGCCAAGAGCGCACGAGCTGAATGTTAGAGGTCGGGTTCTCCGAAACTTGCTCGCCCACACTCTTCTGCCGCGAGAGGGTCATCGAAATCACGTCACTTGCATGGACCTCTATGTCATGGAGAAGCTATGCAACGGGAAGCTTTTTGACCCCGGTTTCATGATTTTAAATCACATGCGTGAGATCGGGAGGGCACCCACCACTAATCTCTCATACGGGGCATTGATTATGAAGCTCATCATGCGAGCTAATATTCGCATACCGGTTGGAGAGCAGATAATCCCTCGTAGATCGACCGACGTATTTGACACGACCCAGTTGATACGGATGGGGATGGTCGAAGTCGATGGCGAGTGGGTGCTGAGGAGAAATCAGGGGGCATCCACCTCTCGGGCAGTGCCGATGGATGAGACTACATCGCCACCAAATGCCCCCCAAGAGGATGAGAGAAGCAGCTGGGATACTAGGCGGTATTTGCAAGAGCTATATCATATGCAAGAGACGCATCAAAAGCAGATGATTGATATGCAGCAGCAACAGTACCAGCAACAGCAGCAGATTTATGAGATGCATCGAATGCACTACCACCAACAGTACCAGCAACAACAACAAATATATGAGATGCAGCGAACACACAATCAGGAGATGCAGCAATTGCTGGAATCACAGCAAATCCAGCAACAAGAAATGAAGCAACTGATCTCTGATCAGCATTATCTCAATGAGTCTTATAAAGAGATAAACCAGAAGTGGACGACTTGGATAGACAAACACGGGTCGGACTCTGACGATGATGCCCCTCCTGCGTAGTCTGCTTAGTTGTTGTATGTAAATTTGCTGTACTTTACAATAAACTAAATTATTAGAGTTAAATTATAATAAATCGTGCAAATGTTAGAAAATTACGAAAATATTTATATTACCTTTCCATAGTACTAAATTAAAAATACATTCATCATAACCTCAAGTAGCTGAAATCGTATTAGGACTCTGATCAAAACCCACTCTGGTAAAAAAAAAATCTCCAGCCCTGGAAATTTACATGCTGTTAAAAATTCAAAGTTTATGTGTTTGACAGAGAAAGATTAGCTAAACCCTCAAGACGGAACAACATATCACACTGAGCGAGAGAACAACCTGAAAGAAGGAAAGCTCAAGAATTGACTTCCTCACGACATTGAGAAGAGAGGAGAAAGAAGCCACCCAACGCCACAACACACTGAGAAATGAAGCTAGAAGCACAGGGAAAAGAAACACCACACCACAAGAAGAGAGAAAAGAGAGGGAGGATCGTCTTGAGGCATTGTCTTCAAAGTGAACGACATTCATGCACGTAGTCTTCTCAGTTTAATTTACAATAAATGTGGAGCCTGTTTATGCAGCACTACAACCTCAAAAAACTTTAAAAATTATTCTTTCTGGAATGAAGAAATTAATCCATACGTAGCCAGAAATCGCAAGAAACTCACTAATGAATCCTCATGTTGTCTTGTAATCTTCACATTCCACTCTATTGCAAGTTCCATCACATCCTTTTTTACCTGAGGGTCAATATTAGGTGATATTTTGGCCAATTGCTCCAGCATGTAACTCCTCGCGACACATTCTTCAATATCACTTTCTTCCTTCTTCCACTGTTGAGAAAAATACCCTTGAAACACATCCAAAACAAGCTTTGCTGGATCCAAAGACATTTGAAGAGTAGCTGAAATTTCATGGGACGTCAAATCATGACTAGACTTGGTACGCAACTCTTTTTTTACAAGTTCAGAGTTAAAGGCAGTGTTTGCCTGCAAAGCTTCAAGTTGCTCCATTTTAACCGAGTGAATTGAGCTCCACCGATGACAGAGCTCGAAACATAATCTTCTCTATTGCAAATGCTCTTCAAACATCGTCATTCCCTGCCAAAATGGTTCTAGATGCAATAAGATGGTTATACCCTTCAACTATGGGGATTGGAGATATGGAATATGATGAGAATCTTACTAAGAGGAGTTGTTTTATTTTGTTAGCAGAATTAATGAGGATCCCGGCACATATCACGACTCCAGTTAAAGCAAAGACATTAAAGATGGCCAATGAATGGAAAGCTAAAATGAAATGGACATACGAAAATTCTGTAGAGGCGTTGGGATTACTGCTATAAACAAGCTGCATACTTACAGCAGGTTCTTGGTATTACTGCTATATCACCAATAAGTGCCACTTTTCACTCGGTAACAAAATAAAACAACTCCTCTTAGCAAAATCGATTGGAAAGCCTGTAGTACGATCGATGATGGGGAAGAATCAGGCAACAGACAAGGTATGTGATGATGCTATGCGCCGTCATATTTAAAAAAGGGTCTGTACGGTTCAACCCAACCCACCCCGAATCTAAATCTCAAACTCAAATCTTAACATGGTGAGACTGAATGCGACCAAATCATAACTTCTACAGAATTTTCGTATGTCCATTTCATTTTAGCTTTCCATTCATTGGCCATCTTTAATGTCTCTGCTTTAACTGGAGTCGTGATATGTGCCGGGATCCTCATTAATTCTGCTAACAAAATAAAACAACTCCTCTTAGTAAGATTCTCATCATATTCCATATCTCCAATCCCCATAGTTGAAGGGTATAACCATCTTATTGCATCTAGAACCATTTTGGCAGGGAATGACGATGTTTGAAGAGCATTTGCAATAGAGAAGATTATGTTTCGAGCTCTGTCATCGGTGGAGCTCAATTCACTCGGTTAAAATGGAGCAACTTGAAGCTTTGCAGGCAAACACTGCCTTTAACTCTGAACTTGTAAAAAAAGAGTTGCGTACCAAGTCTAGTCATGATTTGACGTCCCATGAAATTTCAGCTACTCTTCAAATGTCTTTGGATCCAGCAAAGCTTGTTTTGGATGTGTTTCAAGGGTATTTTCTCAACAGTGGAAGAAGGAAGAAAGTGATATTGAAGAATGTGTCGCGAGGAGTTACATGCTGGAGCAATTGGCCAAAATATCACCTAATATTGACCCTCAGGTAAAAAAGGATGTGATGGAACTTGCAATAGAGTGGAATGTGAAGATTACAAGACAACATGAGGATTCATTAGTGAGTTTCTTGCGATTTCTGGCTACGTATGGATTAATTTCTTCATTCCAGAAAGAATAATTTTTAAAGTTTTTTGAGGTTGTAGTGCTGCATAAACAGGCTCCACATTTATTGTAAATTAAACTGAGAAGACTACGTGCATGAATGTCGTTCACTTTGAAGACAATGCCTCAAGACGATCCTCCCTCTCTTTTCTCTCTTCTTGTGGTGTGGTGTTTCTTCTCCCTGTGCTTCTAGCTTCATTTCTCAGTGTGTTGTGGCGTTGGGTGGCTTCTTTCTCCTCTCTTCTCAATGTCGTGAGGAAGTCAATTCTTGAGCTTTCCTTTTTTTCAGGTTGTTCTCTCGCTCAGTGTGATATGCTGTTCCGTCTTGAGGGTTTAGCTAATCTTTCTCTGTCAAACACATAAACTTTGAATTTTTAACAGCATGTCATCTCTCACTTTCATTATTTCATAAAGGTTCTCTTGGATAAGAGCTCCACCGATGACAGAGCTCGAAACATCATCTTCTATATATGCGTCGCCTTCTAAATGAATGACTTGAAGCTCTATATTTGTAGGCAAAAATATGTACGAAAATAGAGGTCCAAATGACATGAAGAGCAAAGAAATTTATACTAAATCAAAAACTTTACAAAAATTTACACATTCCTGCCACGACCGCGTGTCGAAGATTCCTGCGTCCCATCAAAAGTGTTAAAGCCCATGAAAGTGTCCTGTGAAGCAGCGCCTGAAGTTGATCCCCGGTTAGGACAAGTGCGAGTATTATGCCCCTGCTGCCGACATATACTACAACGGACGGTTGCGTTCCTTTTACTGATTCTGGAGCTTGACGGCTCTTCGGGATCTCGCACTCTTGTCTTCTTCGGCCTACCAGGTTGACGTCGCCTTTTTGGCGGGAGGATTTCGTTCATATCTCGTACGATCGGCCACATTATTGGGCCACTGATCGGACGAATATAGTGTGAATACATCTGCAGGTATCTTCCCCTGTAATAGCATTCATGCACGTAGTCTTCTGGCGCGACTCTCATCCAGTACATGCAAGAAATGGAATGGACACACGGGATTCCTGTACGCTCCCACTGAGTGCAGTTGCACACACCCAAAGTCATGTCCACCTCGAACTGGTCGTATCCATTGCTGACTTGAAAGCGTGTAGCTCCCGAAAACGTTGCATGCCAGTTTCCAGATGCACTCTTAAGCTTGTCAAGCTTTGCTTTGATCTTGGGACACAGGATCTCATTTGAATCAAACAGCTTCTCATATTTCTTGACGATGCGAGTCATCAAGCGTGTTCGGATCAGCTCGAACATGGTCAGGATCGGTTTGTCCCTGACTGGCAAAAGAAGTGCATTGAATGACTCGCTCAAGTTATTCAATCCCAGATCGCACTTGGCATTCGGAGAGAAGGCATGACTAGCCCAATATTTCGGCTCTTCTGCTCGAAGCCATTCGTGGGCTGCCGGACATAGCTGGTGCAGTTTCCGCATTTCATGCTCGAAATGGGCCTCAGTGGGTGCTCTGGCCGCATTCCACATCGCATCTCTGTATGCTTTGCCCCGAAAATGGTTTTTAAAATTTGCATACATATGCCGGAGGCAGAAGCGGTGTTCAGCGTATGGGAATTGATCTCGAATTGCGCTCCGTAACCCCTGATATTTGCGTGAACAATGGCGTGAATAAAATAATACTCAACCCCGAACGCCAAAAAATTTTCAAATAACATATAAAAATGCATCATACCTTTTGTCGATCTGAAATAAGTGTCCAACCGTAGCCATGCGGAGTGTTGAGGTCTTGCTTTAATATTTGCAAAAACCATGTCCATGAGTCTGTACACTCAGACTCGACATTGGCAACAGCAACGGGGTAGATTCCATCGTTTCCATCAATGCTGACGGCCGTGAGTAGTTGGCCAGCACACGAGCCCTTTAGATGACAGCCATCCAAGCAGATAACGGGTCTCCCGTACTCCAGCAACCCAGTCTTGCAAGCAGCCATGCACATGTAGAATCTTTGGAATCCCAATTGATTACGGCCCACTGGGTTTCCATCAATTTTCACTGTGCTGCCCGGATTTGATCTGAATATTTCGGCTGCATACGACCACAGCTGCCCGTACTGTTCGTCGCACTTCCCTTCAATGAGGGTTCGAGCTATGCTTCTTGCTCTTGTGGCAAGACTGGGTGAAATGTCGACGGTGAAGTCATTCCTCACTGTCTCCATAATAGATGAGATTTCCCAGGTAGGGTGACTTTTGAACCTGTCCAGGTAATGGTTCGCTAGCCATTTTGCTGAAGCGCGTCGATTTTCAACTTGCCTCGAGCAACAGTGAGAGTCGATCAAGCTCTTTATTTGAAATGTTCGCTCATTTTGCATCAGCGAAGCATGCAGTCGCCACCCACATCCATCTCCACATTCAGCCGTCAGTCGACTTCTTTCACATTTAATGTATGTAATACCATAACCATTTTCTATGGAATATTGGTCTATCTCGTTTTTCAGTTCCTGCAAAGAACCATATTTTTGACCCTTATGAAATCCAAGTGAGATTTGTTCTCTTACCGGTATGCTTTCCACCTCGTCGTCATCTGAGCCGACCGGTGTTCGAAGCTCATCGTCTAGCGATTTGGAGGTCGAATAAACATATATTTCTTCATTTGCCAGTGGGTTATCGATTGCTCGTACATCACCATATTCCGACGTGTTGTCCAAATCCCAATCCATTTCGGCATCACCACTTGATCGCTCATCTAAATCAATCGATCTACTTGAGTCGGAATCCATTTTCGTCGCTAAACAAATCTTCATCAAAAAAAAAATATGCAATCTAATTATTTACAGTACTAGAAATATTCATTAAAACAATATATGGTAAATGATAAAATTGTAAAAAATAGTATTAGAAATATTCATCGATAATCAATAAAATAACATTATAAATATTTAATTAAAAAAACTCAAGGATATTCATTAAAAAAATATATGAAAAATGACAAAATTGAAAAAAATAGTATTATAAATATTCATCGATATTAATAAAAATAACATTATAAATATTTAAATAAAAAACTTAAGGATATTCATTAAAAAGATATATGGAAAATGACAAAATTGAAAAAAATAGTATTAGAAATATTCATCGATAATCAAGAAAATAACATTATAAATATTTAAATAAAAAAACTCATAGATAAATTAAAATAATTAAATAAATCTAAATACCTGTAAATAAAGCCGGAAGAATATGGTCAGAATAAGAAATTGAAAATAGAAATGAGAGAGATTTGAGAGAGAGAGCTTAGAGAAAATTGAGAGGGGTAAGGGAGGAGGGAGAGGGTGTGAGAGGGGTAAGGGAGGAGTGAGTGTGTGATTTTTTAAAACTCCGAACTGGAGTTTATATAGGGGGGTCGAGTACGGCCGGTCCAACTGGACCGGCCGTACTCGATTAGGCACGGGTTTTGTTTTTTTGTGAGGTGAGTACGGCTGGTGCAAATGGACCAGCCGTACTCACCCACAAAAAAACAAAAACCCGTGACAATTGTCACGGGTTTTTAAGGTGAGAGTACGGCCGGTCAATTTGGACCGGCCGTACTCGGCGCTAGCGGACAAAAAACCCGTGACAATTGTCACGGGTTTTTACTGGCAGAGTACGGCCGGTCCATTTGGACCGGCCGTACTCGGCACTACAGGACAAAACCCGTGACTTTTGTCACGGGTTTTACCCATAGGAGGACGGCTGGTCCTCCTATGGGGGCCGTACTCGGACTCGAATATTTGCAAAAAATTGCAAAAAGAGTCGAGTACGGCCGGTCCAGCTGGACCGGCCGTACTCGGAGTCCGAGTACGTACTCTCGACCCCCCCTGCCAGGTTTAAGTTGAATGTTTTAAATACTTCGAGGTTTTATACGAGGAACAGTAACTTTGAAGGGTTTTTTTGTGATTGACCGTTAGTTCAGGGTTTTTTTTGAAAAAAACCCAATAAAATATTAAACTATTAGATATTTTTTAATTCATGAACAATTTTTTTCATCAATTTGAACATCAAACTATGAGGTTTTTTCAATTCAAACACCGTATAATTTTTTTATCAATTTAAACATCAAACTATGCACTGTTAGTAAATCGAATAAGTCTAAAAATACTTCAAAAATAAAATCTCTAATTTAACGATCGATTTACTCTAGGATATACAGAGAATTTTAAGATTTTGGTTTTATAATGAACTGTCATTACTCTGAATCATACGCAATTCATGAATTGCCATTACACAACTATTCTAATTTTGTTTTTAGCAAAACTTAATATTTGTTATAACAATTCTTCATATGAATTCAGAATCCCGGGAAGTTGTGAGGTGCAAACTTACGGTAAAATGTTTGGCATTTGATCTACACTTATATTAATGGTAGCAGAGTAATGATAATTCATTATAAAGTCAAAAGCTTCAGATTCTATGTATATCCTAATTTAGACTGGTTCAATTTCTTGAGATAATCAACGATAAATTAGAGATTTCATTTTCTGAGTATTTTCAGACTTATTCGATTTATTAACAGTGCATAGTTTGATATTTGAATTTACGAAAAAAAATTGTGTGGTGTTTTAATTAAAAAAACCCTATAGTTCGATGTTTAAATTAATAAAAATAATTGTTTGGTGTTTAAATTGAAAAAATCACAGCTCAATGCTCGAATTGACGAAAAAAATTATTCATTTTATCAATGGACAGAAATCTTTTAATAATATTAACATGTGCACACTTTATTTGACATTGTCATATTATTGTATACTTGTGCCCCACTTCTATGAAAAGTCCTTTCCAACATATTTTAACAAATGGTTTACACGTAATCGGATGATTTTTTAAATTTGGGTGTTCACCTGCTACTTTTTCTCTACAGAACTGTGCGTACGTGTCGATGTTACATAGAATTTGTTGGTTTTTGTTAGTAGGATATTCTTCCACGCCAACGTAGTCAACGTAAAACCGATGACTTTTCCTTAATTTTGACTCTTTCATGACCATATTTTCTTGGAAAAAAAAATCTATAAAATTGTTTTAACTCTGTTCTCTCTCCGGCACAATTTGATTTCTTTGGGAGAGAGGGAAATGGCGGTCCGAACGTGGGTGCTATGTATTAAAATAATTTCTCTGTTGTGGTTGAAGCATGTAATAGTTTCTCAAGCATCATCAACAGCGGCAAAGTCTGGTTGTGAAAATTTCTGCGGAAACGTCGAAATACCATACCCTTTTGGTATGGGAAGCAATTGCTCTGTCGGCGAGTGGTTTTCCATCGACTGCAACCGTGCCACCACTCCTCCGAAGCCGTTTTTGAGCAATCTTCAGAGGGAAGTGACGGCTATTTCTTTGAACGGAACTATTTCTGTCAATTTTCCGTTAACGTCGAGCTGCAACTCAACCGTTCAGTCTGTAAACTTGACCGGAACCCCTTTTGTGTTCTCCGAATTATACAACAAATTTATTGGTGTGGGTTGTAATAACCTAGCTTTAATGGTTTTCAATGCTTCCGATGCGAATACTACGAATACGATTGGTGGGTGTCTGTCTCTTTGCAATAATAAGACGCTTACCGACGACGCTTACACCTGCAATGGAATTGACTGTTGCCAAACCACTATCCCTTCTGATCTCAAGGTGTTCGACGTAAATCTCACGAGAGTACTATGGGAAGAAGACGAAAAGGGTTGCAAATATGGATTCTTGGCGAATCAGACCTGGTTTAATTCCAATATTTCACGTCTTTCAAACTTGGAAAGTCGGAAATTAGTGCCCGCTGTGCTTGAATGGAGTATCCCAGATAACATGCTTAGTTTGCTTGCCGGCACTTCTAATTCAACTTATTGTGGAAATATTTCTCTCCTCAACTCATCGTCGTTAGGGAATCCAAGTTCGCAAAACATTTGTTATTGCAAATGGGGATACGAAGGAAATCCTTATCTTTCTAATGGATGCCAAGGTAACTTCTCATCTTTTTCATCATTCCTGCAAATCAGAAATTTCTTCACACAAAAAAAAAAGCTTAAGTTTAGAAATGGTGGAGAGAAAGAAAATGAGGATTTTGACTCTTTTTTTTGTTATCACTTTGCATATGATTGCACTGATTGTTGATGATTTACTGATCTAATTTACTCAAATTCTTGTTTTTGATAGATGTGGATGAATGCAAGAATCCAGCCATGTTTAATCCTCTCAGTTTTCCCAGTAGAACATTAGTTTGCCTAAATACTGTTGGGAGTTATAGGGTTTTGATTATAGAGGAGTCTACCGATCGAACTCAGGCTATTGGCATAGGTAAATATGCTTCTCTTTCTCTTTCTTGACTCTTAAAAACACTTCTTATTTCTCATTTAAATTCACCCTTATTCACTCTTTGGCAATGAAATCGATAACCAAAATGCAGGTGTCGGGGCTGCTTCTGGAGTGTTGATTCTACTCTTTGGAGGGTGGGGGCTACACAAGGAGTTAAGAGAAGGAAGAAAGCTAAACAAAAGGAAAAGTTCTTCAAGAGAAATGGAGGATTGTTGTTGAAGCAGCAATTAGCAGAAGGGGAATTCAACGTCGAGAAAACCAAGCTATTTGATTCGAAGGAGCTCGAGAAGGCCACAGATCGGTTCAATGCAAATCGTATTTTGGGTCAAGGAGGTCAGGGCACTGTCTACAAAGGAATGCTAGTCGATGGGAAGATAGTGGCCGTGAAGAAATCGAAAAGGGTCGACGAAAGCAAGATAGAGGAGTTCGTCAATGAAGTCGTGATTTTGTCGCAGATCAATCACAGAAATATAGTGAAGCTGATGGGATGTTGTTTGGAGACGGAAGTTCCATTGCTAGTCTATGAGTTCATTCCAAATGGAACACTTTTTAACTATCTCCATCACCCAAATGAAGATGACCTTCCTCTAACTTGGAATATGAGAATGAGAATTGCCACTGAAATTGCAGGCGCCCTTTTCTACTTGCACTCTGCAGCCTCTCAGCCTATCTATCATAGAGACATAAAATCCTCCAACATTCTCTTGGACGAAAAATATCGGGCCAAAATAGCCGACTTTGGCACCTCAAGGTCGGTTGCCATCGACCAAACCCATGTCACCACCCAAGTGCAGGGCACTTTCGGCTACTTGGATCCCGAGTTCTTCCAATCCAGCCAATTCACCGAAAAGAGTGACGTTTACAGCTTTGGGGTCGTTTTGGCCGAGCTTTTGACTGGGCAAGCGCCGATTTCTACAAAGAGATTGATGGAAGGAACAAGTTTGGCCTTTTATTTCATTGATTCTATGAATGGAAACAAACTTTTCGACATTCTTGATAACAGAGTTATCAAGGAAGGCAAGCGAGAAGATATCATTCTAGTTGCGAACCTTGCAAAAAGGTGCATGAGCTTGACCGGAAGAGATCGGCCAACGATGAAGGAAGTTGTCGTGGAGCTCGATTCCGTCCAGATGACGCAAAAAGCGCTTGTCGTTGGAAATACTCAAGAAGTGGATGAATTTTTGATGACAGAAGAAACTCTGGCTTGGGAGGAAGACATTTCTATGTCAACAAGGTCTGATTTGAGTAGTGATACGTTTAGATTGTTACAACATTAAACCACAAATCTAAATCATGGAATTTGGAGAAAGTATTGTAATAACCTTATATATCTTGTATAGAAGTCAAGTCTTATGGGATGCAGTTGAATAATTAGTTTGATTGATTTTAATAGATGTTCAGAAACTCTTCTCATGTGTTGAAAGATTAGTAATTAGTGTAATTTTATGGATTTTATTCATTTTTTATGACAATATATATATAGTTAAACAAAATCTTATTAACATTTGTATAATATACAATGACATTTAATATGATACCACACACAAATAGCCAACTTGGACAATCCGAGTAACGTTACATTTACTCTTTAATCGTACCTCTTAATTTTTAACACTTATATAACATTCATTAATTAATACAATTAATTATTCATTTTTAATATATTATGTTGATGGCACCAATTAATAGACGTCACGTTAGAACGTAAGATTAGAGGGTTAACTTAGCATTAAGAATCATAGCAGTGGAGGCAGCAGTGATAGCCATGTTCGTAGTGGCAGCCACAGCCGACGAGGAAGCAGTGAGCTGTCGGGAGGTGGACTCCGCGCTGGGTCCGTGCTTGAGGTATCTCGTCAATGGCGGGGTGCCTGGGGAAGAGTGTTGCAAAGGAGTAGAGAAACTGGAGGGGATGACTCCAACTACAGAAGATAGGCGCATTATGCGTGAAGGAAGCTGCTCTCATAAACAAGAACATCAAAGACGAAGCCGCCAAAGAACTCCCTTCCAAATGCAAAATCACCGTCAGGATCCCCATCTCCAAAGACGTCGACTGCGCTACGTAAAGTTTATCTTTCCAAACTTTTAACCAGAATTTTCAGTGTGTATGGTTGATCTTGGTTTTTTCTCTCTCGGTTGCTGGATTGAGTGAAAGTAAGAAAGATAAAGAGAAAGAAGAATAAAGGAGGAAGCAGAGATGGCGTAGCTGTTTCATATCATATGTACTATGTTGTAACCGCAAGCTTTAATAAGAAAAGAGAGTTAAATGGAAATTTACTCCAGGAGATTTTTTTTTTTTTCCTTTTCCACCTTCTTCTTCCTCGGTTAAGGAGAGAGCTCCCTGTCTCTCTTGGAAATCTTCTCTCGCCACGAAGGCGTCCTCTCTCTCTTTGTCACTCTCTCTCGGCAGTTCATCGTTTGCTGATTGTGGCTTCGGGGAAGAATCGGTTTTGGGTAAGCAAAATTTTCTCATTGCCCTTTCGATTTTGTTGCTGTCACTCAACTATTCACATGATTTTCTTCCCAGGCTCGGAGGGAATAACTGAGCTATTTCAGATGAAGCTCGGCGGAGTTGGCGGCAGTCCCTTCATAGCAAATCGGAGTCAGGGTAAGCGAGAGAATTCTGATTTCTCTTTTCTATTTTTCGAAGACTCTGCATATGGAGTTTTAATGGTGTGTTGCTGGGAGGTTTGGCTGTATTAGATTTCCGAATCCATGAAGAAGAAGAAGAAGAAATGGACGAAAATGTTCCACACTGAAAACTCCAAGTCCCTTTACAAACTATCGGCTAACTCTATACACACAGTAGCTGCCTTATTCTTTTCGTACAAAATAAACCGAAAAACTGTAAAAGTAATTAACAGTAACCAACTCTGATTTCCAGATTAACTTCTTCCAACTATGTCTCACTAGTAGTCTTAATATTCCCCCTCAAGATTGAGAATATATATTTACCAACTCCATCTTGCAAACAAGGTCATGAAAAAGGCTAGGATAAAGTGGCTTTGTTAAGACATCAGCAACCTGATGTTTAGAAGAAACATGCAGTGTTGCTTTAGCTGAATTTGTTGTCGAACTATATGACAATCAATATCTATATGTTTTGTCTGTTCATGGAATACGAGATTAATAGCAATGTATAAAGCTGACTGGTAGTCGTCAAATAAGAGCGCCAGATTATTATTATCTAATTGAAAGTTGGCTAAAAGAGCTCGCAACCAAATTAGTTCACATGTAACCTGAGTCATAGTTCTATACTCTGCCTCCGCAGTAGATTTAGAAACCGTTTGTTGTTTCTTGGACTTCCGTGAGATTAACGAGTTTCCAAGAAAAACACAAAAACCCGTGATTGATCGTCTTGAATCTAGACACGTTCCCCAATCCGACTCACTAAAAGCTTTTAATTGCATATGAGATGAAGCTTAATAGAATAAACCTTGACTAGGAGAACCTTTTATATATCACAATATGCGGAACGCTACTTGCAGATGAAATGTTGTAGGCTGAGATAAAAATTGACTCAACTTATTCACATCAAAAGTAATATCTGGTCGTGTAATTGTGAGATACATCAGCTTTCCAATGAGCTTTCTATAGACAGTAGCATCATTTAGGGAAATACCTCTTTCAAGAGACAACTTACAGTTGACATCCATAGGCGTCGGCAAAGTTCCTTTGATTAATAGAAATTCCTTTACTGTTTCGAGCAATCTCAAGCCCTAAAAAATAATGAAGTTTACCTAGATCCTTCAACATGAATTTACTATTCAGTAATTCTTTAAGCTGATTCATATATCAGATAGAAGTTTCAGCCATTATAATATCGTCCACATATACCAAAACAGCAATAAACGAACTTGAGCTGAAGCGCAAGAATAATTAACTGTCTAAAGTGGATTGAGTAAATCCATAAGACTGTAGCTCACTAGAATATTTGCTAAACGAGGCTTGTTTCAAGCCATACAACGACTTGTGTAATTTGCAAACTAATGTTGATTGGTTTTCCCCCTGTTTTGAATCATCTTTGATTTTATATCCAAGAGCTAGAGACATATAAACCTTCTCATGTAATTCTCCATGTAGAAAAGCATTGTCGACATCTAATTGTACTAGATGCCAACCATGAATAGCAGCTAAAGCTAGCAGCAATTTCACATTAACTAGTTTGGCGACGGGAGAAAAGTAACGAAATAGTCAATACCTTCTTGTTGTGTATATCCTTTGGCTACTAACCGAGCCTTATACCGTTAAGTGGATCCATCAGCTTTGTATTTAATTTTGTAAATCCATTTACAGCCAACTACATGCTTACCAGCCGGAAGATTGGTTATTGACCAAGTTGAATTGCTCTCAAGAGCTTTCAACTCAGCCTTTGCATTGCCTCTTGCCAGTCAAGGAACTTCTCAGCTTGTGTAAAGGTTTTTGGTTTTGAATGAATAGAAACAGCAAGAGTAAAGGCTTTAAAATATGGTGATAGACGATGATATGACAAAAATTTGGAAGTAGAATATTTTGATGGTGATACAAAAAGATAGGATCATTGAACAGGATTTGCCAAGTAACAATGATAATCACTTAGATAGGAGGGCTGTTTAATCATTCTGGAAGAGCGATGTGAATTTCCAGATGATAAGTTTTCTGTAGTTGATGAGGAGGGAATGTGATTATCTGGTGTATGAGTTGAGTATGATGGAAAAGAACACTTACAGAAGCTCTTATCACATGCCATGATATGTCAACAGTGTGCCTTTTAATTTTTGTTGAAAGAGGGAGGTCCAGACGAGTTAAAGGTGATAGGAGGATTTTGATCATTTGAAGAATTAGCTCCACGAACTGTTATCTGTCTTTCTTCTTGAATTACCAAGGAGAACACTTTTGCAATAATTGGTAGGGGTGGTTCCATCATCAAAATCTGTGCTCTAACTTGTGAGTATGAATCGTTTAGACCCATTAAAAACTGCAAAACATATTCCTGCCGTTGATAAGCGAGCAAAGGTTTCATTCCTCTACAAGTTCATCATTTTATGATTTCTTACCATTGTTCTATTGCATATATTTTTTTATACACATTTTTTTTACATGAAAAATTATTGTTTTAACTAGAGTTGTAGTATCGTGTTTTTTGGCACAAAACTCTAAACCTGATTAGGGTATTTTTCATTACTGTTGCAATCATCAAATTCGCTGCTTTTATTTTAATTACATAAAACATGACATGCTTGGAAATCGCGAGTGACTCTATTTTTGCTCGATTTTAACTTCTTACTTTTAATATTCTATATTTTTTATATCCTTTATGTTTCTAAATAAAATTTTTCATATTATACGATGTCAACTTCTTTTTCTTTCGTGATTACTTAAATTTTGTTATTTAGTTGGCATTTGATCACAAACTACTTTCTGGTCAAATCAGTCAAGCCCTCGGTTTTTGTGTTTGGATTGTTAAGAGGAGATTCCTGAAGCGTTTGTGCCTTCAGTGTATTTAGGGAATTTCTTGTGTAATTGAATCTCAGAAATTTGGTTAAGTAAATTAAATTGTCGCCAGGGAATTTTGTTTAGAGTTTGGAAAATTTTCATCGATTAGGTTTGAGAGATTTTGGTTGGATTTTAAAACTTTTTCTCTTGTTTCCGGCTGCGGGGAAAAGAGGAAGGAAAGGAGAGGGAGAACACCGATTGGAAAACAACGAATATGCAGCGCTTGCCTCGGGTTCGTCTCGTCCCGGTCTCCAAGTTTTGTAAAAGGTAAGTCTCTCTAAGCTCGTTGTCTTTAGTTTCGTGTTTAGGTTTTTGATATTTCGTTGGATTTAGGTTTTTGGATTAAATCTTGAAATTTTGAGTTTTTTTGGTGTTATTTAGTTCAATCCAAGTTTTTTTCTTTTTGGGAGTAAAAATTGGAGGAAATTGCGCGTTTTTTCGTGAAAATCGTCGCCTAAACGGCGTCTCCAGACATCTCCATCGCGAGCGAACTCCCACGTTGCAAAGCAGAGTCCCGCAGTGCAGAGTGCGGAGTCTTGCAGGTAGACTTGCGAGTCCCGCGGGTTGACGTGCAGAGTTCTGCGGGTTTCACCTGCAAACGCATGCGGGTTAACTAGCAGACTCCTGGCTAGCGGACTCCCACTATTTGACCATTGACTTGACTTTGTGAGGAAACTTTGACCGCCTTTTTGGGTCGCTAAACGATGTCAAAAATTTCTAGAACCCCGTACGCCAATGCGTTTCGTCATTCTGAATGTGATGGTGGTCTCTGTTTCTTGAAATTCTTTTCTAATCATTTTTCACGATTTTATTGGTATAAGGTAGATATTTCTAAATTAGGTTGGTTATGATTGGTGCTATATAAATTCAAGATTAATAAATAATTTTAAGAAATTTTGAAGGTCGAGCATGCACGACCAAATTTTGAGTTTTGTCATTGTCGTATGCGTGAATCAACTATGTTCACTTGTCAATTGTTTCTAGTTAGGGTTTTTAGTATCGAGTTACAGCATATCTGATATCCTTGAGGTCTAGGTTGAAATTTTGATCGCGATTTTGATTTTAGGTTACGAAGTTTGGCTTTGTACTTGATAGCGCCTTCCGACTAGTCAGTAAGTTGTTGTCCTCATCGAAATAGGAGTTTCTATACCGAACCTTTTCACATTGCATTGTTGGTGGATTGACACCCATGAAAAACCTTGATGGGGCTCGATCACCAGCACATTAGATTTTTATGCATAAATTCATATGTTTTGCACGTTTAAATTTTTATGTGCATGATATTTCATGTTAGACTGATAATTTACAATGATATTTCATTGTCTGATGGCCTATTTTTTATTCGGGTCGTGACATTGCTAATTTACTAAAATTGAACATAAATACTGAAAATAAAATACGTCCACGTTGATTCTAGTCAACTCACTCCAATGACACCCCATTTTGGGATTTCATTATAAGAAGTATAAATTGACAACTCAGGAGTAGACTCAGCGTATAAATTTATTTATTTATATTAATTTCTTTAGAAATTTTAAATTCAATTCGAGATGTTAAATTTTATTGAACCCTGTAAATTTTAATTTATTTAATTTTATCTAGCATATTTTATTCATACATATATTATCACTCTTCAAATTATCGATTTACCAAATTACTGAAAATCTAAGATGGTTACGAAAGACAAAACGAGTCAACTCATGACACAGTGATTGTCAATAACACGTAAAAAGAGAAAACATGAAATTTATAAATAATAAAAATATCAGATTTAACCGAGTCTTAATATAACTACTAGATCAGCCATACAATCATCCCACGTCAGTTGATGATGAGACTGAGTCCAACAAGCATGATATGCTTCACCTCTAAATGCTCTCTATTATTGTTGAGCCAATCTATTGAAAAGTCAAAGTAAAGGGAGAAAAAGAAAGGCTTTTCATGAGTGGGGTTGGGAGAAGGAAAATAGGAGGAGAGAGAAGCAAATATCTTTTTGTTCTCTCCATGTATTTATTTTTTCAATAATTGATGTTAAGTTCGAATAATAAAATAGTTAAAATAAATAATAAATTATATCAATTAATATTTGATAGAAAAATGACGAACAAAGGCCATCCAAACAAGCTCATAACATAAAGCCAAAACTACACGACCGTATCACCACCGTTTTCGAGTCTCATCATCAATTATAAAAACCCATCAACACTTCTCATCGAACCACCAAAACTCAAAACAAGAGAGAGATGGCGAGCATTAAATTTGGTTGTTCAACTGCTACTTTTCTCTACAGAACTGTGCGTATGTGTCGACGTTACATAGAATTTGTTGGTTTTTATTAGTAGGATATTCTTCCACGCCAACGTAGTCAACGTAAAACCTATGACTTTTCCTTAATTTTGACTCTTTCACGACCATATTTTCTTGGAAAAAAAATCTATAAAATTGTTTAACTCTGTTCTCTCTCAGGCACAGTTCGTTCTCTTAGGAAGAGAGGGAAATGGCAGTCCGAACGTGGGTGCTAAGGATTAAAGTAATTTCTCTGTTGTGGTTGACGCAGGTAATAGTTTCTCAAGCATCATCAACAACGGCAAAGTCTGGTTGTGAAAATTTCTGCGGAAATGTCGAAATACCGTACCCTTTTGGCATGGGAAGCAATTGCTTTGTCGGCGAGGGATTTTCCATCGACTGCAACCGTGCCACCACTCCTCCGAAGCCGTTTTTGAGCAATCTTCAGAGGGAAGTGACGGCTATTTCTTTGAACGGAACTATTTCTGTCAATTTTCCGTTAACGTCGAGCTGCAACTCAACCATTCAGTCGGTAAACTTGACCGGAACTCCTTTTGTGTTCTCCGAATTACACAACAAATTTATTGGTGTGGGTTGTAATAACCTAGCGTTAATGGTTTTCAATGATTCCGATTTGAATACTACGAATACGATTGGTGGGTGTCTGTCTCTTTGCAATAATAAGATGCTTACTGACGGAGCCTACACCTGCAATGGAATTGACTGTTGCCAAACCACTATCCCTTCTGATCTCAAGGTGTTTGACGTAAATCTCACGAGAGTACTATGGGAAGAAGACGAAGCGGGTTGCAAATATGGATTCTTGGCGAATCAGACCTGGTTTAATTCCAATATTTCAAGTCTTTCAAACTTGGAAAGTAGGAAATTAGTGCCGGCTGTGCTTGAATGGAGTATCCCAGAGAACATGCTTAGTTTGCTTGCCGACGCTTCTAATTCAACTTATTGTGGAAATACTTCTCTCCTCAACTCATCGTCGTTGGGGAATCCAAGTTCACAAAACATTTGTTATTGCAAATGGGGATACGAAGGAAATCCTTATCTTTCTAATGGATGTCAAGGTAACCTCTCATCTTTTTCATCATTCCTGCAAATCACAAATTTTTTCACACCAAAAAAAAAGTTTGAGTTTAGAAATGGTGAGAGAGAAAGAAAATGAGGATTTTGGCTTTTTTTTTTTTTGTTATCACTGCATATGATTGCACTGATCGCAGAGGATTTGCAGATCTAATTTACTCAAGTGCTTGTTTTTTATAGATGTGGATGAATGCAAGAATCTAGCCTTGTTTAATCCTCACAATTTTCCCAATAGACCAGTAGTTTGCCTAAATACTGTTGGGAGTTATAGGGTTGAGATTATAGTTGACCCTATCCATCGAACTCCGGCTATTGGCATAGGTAAATATGCTTCTCTTTCTCTTAAAAAACACTTCTTCTTTATCATTTAAATTCACTCTTGTTCACTGTTCGACAACTAAATTAATAACCAAAATGCAGTTGTCATGACCGCTGCTGGAGTGTTGATTCTACTCCTCGGAGGGTGGGGGCTACACAAAGGAGTTAAAAGAAGGAAGAAAGCTAAACAAAAGGAAAAGTTCTTCAAGAAAAATGGAGGATTGTTATTGAATCAGCACCTAGCAGAAGGAGAATTCAACGTTGAGAAAACCAAGCTATTTGATTCAAAAGAGCTCGAGAAGGCCACGGATCGGTTCAATGCAAATCGTATTTTAGGTCAAGGAGGGCAGGGTACTGTCTACAAAGGAATGCTAGCCGATGGAAAGATAGTGGCCGTGAAGAAATCGAAGAAAGTCGAAAAGAGGGTCGACGAAAGCAAGATAGAGGAGTTCGTCAATGAAGTCGTGATTTTGTCGCAAATCAATCACAGAAATATAGTGAAGCTGATGGGCTGTTGTTTGGAGACCGAGGTTCCATTGCTAGTTTATGAGTTCATTCCAAATGGAACACTTTTTCACTATCTCCATCATCCAAATGAAGATGACATTCCTCTAACTTGGAATATGAGGATGAGAATTGCCACTGAAATTGCAGGCGCTCTTTTCTACTTGCACTCTGCAGCCTCCCAGCCTATCTATCACAGAGACATAAAGTCCTCTAACATTCTATTAGACGAAAAATATCGGGCCAAAATAGCCGACTTTGGCACCTCAAGGTCGGTTGCCATCGACCAAACCCACGTCACCACCCAAGTGCAGGGCACTTTCGGCTACTTGGATCCCGAGTTCTTCCAATCCAGCCAATTCACCGAAAAGAGTGACGTTTACAGCTTTGGGGTCGTTTTGGCCGAGCTTTTGACCGGGCAAGAGCCGATTAGTAAAGAAAGATTGATGGAAGGAACAAGTTTGGCCTTTTATTTCATTGATTCTATGAATGGAAACACACTTTTTGACATTCTTGATGACAGAGTTATCAAGGAAGGCAAGCGAGAAGATATCATTGTAGTTGCAAACCTTGCAAAAAGATGTTTGAGCTTGAACGGAAGAGCTCGACCAACGATGAAGGAAGTTGTCGTGGAGCTCGATTCGGTCCAGATGACGCAAAAAGGGCTTGTCGTTGGAAATACTGGAGAGGGGGATGAATTTGTGATGACAGAAGAAACTCTGCCTTGGGAGGAAGACATTTCTATGTCAACAAGGTCTGATTTGAATAGTGATACGATTAGGTTGTTAGAACCTTAAACCACAAATCTAAATCATAGAATTTAGAGAAAGTATTGTAATAACCTTATATATCTTGTACAGAAGTCAAGTCTTATGGGATGCAGTTGAATAATTAGTTTGATTGATTTTAGTATATGTTGAGAAACACTTCTCGTGTGTTGAAAGATTAGTAATTTTATGGATTTTATTAATTTTTTATACCTAAATCTTATAAAACTTTGTACGATATAATGTGACATTTTATTTTTCATTTTTTTGTGTATTGGTTTTGGGGCAGCCTCACTTAAATTTTGAGATGTTTTGGATGTTGATTTGAATACCGAGTGTGATTTTTTAACTATGTTGTATTAGCGTATTTACCCATTACGTTAAAAATACATATAAGGAAACGTGTTATCGAACAATTAGCTCACTAACCTTCTTCTTCTTCTTGAAAGTCCGTCAATAAATACGACTCCTGTAAGCATCTATGGCATCGTTTCTGAGTTTCCAAACAACCCCCATCAAAATTTTAAAGCCATTGTCTAATTTGAATGCTAAGTTTCTATTTTTTCGACCCTTAAACTAATCTCTAAATACTAATCTAATTTTCTGTACACTGATTAAGAAACTTTATGGGTCAAATGTCGAAGAAACTGAATTATTACCAATAAATACAAAAAATATTTCACCATAATAGTACTGATAGGATTGGCTCTTCAAAAGGGAAAAGCCGCCATTGATGAGCTTGTCGAGCTTCCTGCCACGAGAGAGAGAGATTTCCACTTTTAAACTGTAATTGGCTATGAATGGGAAAAAACTAAAAAGAGAGGGCAACTTTTTGTTTAACCAGTAGACAAAAAATGACGAAGCTTTTCCACAAAACAAGTGAAGAACAAAGGTCGTCCAAACAAACACATAACATTAAGCCAAAACTACACAACCATATCACCACCATTTTCGAGTCCCATCATCAACTATAAAAACCCATAAACACTTCTCATTGAACCACCAAAACTCAAAACAAGAGAGAGATGGCGAGCATTAAGATCATAGCAGTGGCGGCAGCAGTGATAGCCATGTTCGTGGTGGCAGCCACAGCCGACGAGGAAGCAGTGAGCTGTCGGGAGGTGGACTCCGCGCTGGGTCCGTGCTTGAGGTATCTCGTCAATGGCGGGGAGCCTGGGGAAGAGTGTTGCAAAGGAGTAGAGAAACTGGAGGGGATGACTCCAACTACACAAGATAGGCGCACAGCCTGCGAATGCGTGAAGGAAGCTGCTCTCAGAAACAAGAACATCAAAGACGAAGCCGCCAAAGAACTCCCTTCCAAATGCAAAATCACCGTCAAGATCCCCATCTCCAAAGACGTCGACTGCACAAAGTAACTGAAATTACATGCACTCTAATCTAATATTATATTTAATTATTTATTTATTAATGCTTGATCTTGTCTTATTGTGCAGAATTGAGTAGGAGCTTGAAAAGTTGAGGAGAAAGATGAAGAATAAAGAGGTGAAAGAGCTTCGACATGGTTTCTTGGAAGAGAATCCATTTAATAAATAATACTATTTTAAGAGTTGACTATGGGTCAACTCTTTATATCCATCTCTTTGTGCTTCAAATCATACAATAAAAATGGGATTTGCTATGTCATTTATAATCTTTTATAAACCTGTATATTGCAACATGCAATATTAGGTTACTTTTCTATTTCTATGTTTTTATCTTATTTTATGAAGTGACGCTCGTTAATTAGTGCAATAAATGCTTTATTTTAACTCTTTATCGTTTATCTTAATTATTGAATCAATGAACAAACGACACAAACGATATATAAAAAAGTAAAGAGAAATCCTATCGAAGATGTTTCTATCGAGAAATAGTGACATTATTAAGAGGTTGTCTTATTAAGATCGTGTCACGTGATACGGTTATTTTAAAGTATGAATCGCCTAGGAAACTTAGATGCACAAAATGAAAGAGAGACCTTGCCAACTTAGATGCTTCAAATTGGTTAACAAAATGGGCAAGTTACAAAAAGAAATAAAGAGAAATTGTAATTTATACCAAAAACGATGACAAGTAAAATGACGAACAATCATACATACATACCTAGAATGTACGTATGTATTTTGCAAGGGCAGTTTGAGCTCTGGCCAACTTTTTTAAAGTAAGGGTGGGCGTGGTCCGGCTCCCAAATCTTCATTTTGGAGACCTGGATCGGACCGGAATCCGAACATTTCGGTCCGGTCCCTTTTCTCCCACCAATTTTTTTTTTGATTGCAATAAATCTGACAAACTAAATTAAGCATCCTTAACCGAGAAAGTAAATTCATTAATCAAAAACGAAATAAAATTTGAACTCAATGAATGGAGGACTAAAATCGGAAATAAGTTACTGCATTAACACCTTCGTTGATATCAGACTCGTCGAACTCATCATAGTCTTCGAACAGGTCCATCTTTACGACTTTAGTAGCCGCCTTAGGTTCGATTTCCATTCCTAAGCTCAAACTATGACCTAATATGCAAGAAACCCAAAACAAACTCACCCTGGTGTTAAAAAGTAAAAGTCCACAAATTACGACTGAGGAGCAGATTGTCTACAAGAAACCAATTCGGTCAAACAGAACATCTATAAAAAAAAGGGGAAATCCCCCGATCAAAGATTTTGGGACAAATTAAGAGAAAACTCTAGAAGGACAAACATAATTAATCAAGGGAAAATCAAATAATGTTTATAAGCATGAAATGCGTGAATCAGAGCTATGAACTTACAAAAACGCAGATATTCGAAGAAAGTGGGGATCGAGTGATGATGACCCTCGACTGCGTGTGCGTGAGGCAGGCAGGCAGCGCAGTGCGCAGGGGCTGAACGGCGAATGCTGGGGAATGAGGAGGCTGACTGACGTCCGACGGGACACGGAACTCGGGAGTGAGGAGGCTGAGCGCAGGGGCTGAAGAACCTTCTTCGTTCTTCGACTTCAAGGTTCAAGCTTTCAGTTTGCACTTTGCTGTTTACACACTGCAGCAGCAGCCGTGCCCTAAAAGTAATTTTATTAAAGTTCGGTCAGGTCCGGGATTTCGGGAAAGTTTGGCCCTGGACCGAGAACCGGACCATTTCCTACGGATTTCAAATTTTAATACTGGTCCAAAAACAGTGGATAACGAACCAAAAATTTCGGTCCGGTCCAGTATTTGGTCCGGTCTGGTCCTGGCCACCCCTACTTTAAAGTGTCAACGCAAATTTTGTAAAGAGCTTCGGACCGAAGCCTTGTCCATCCCAAGCCGACTACGTACTCATTTCAACGAGCTCAACCCGAACCTGTTGACTAGGCCAACTACATAATATAAACATCACTCATGTTTGTCACATACTACACAGTTAACCGAGAACTAGAAGTAGGCATTGTCTGATATTGCACTTTTGTGCGGCGATATAAGAACACGAGTCAGAGCCGAGTCTGACTCTGGTTTAACACCTCTAGAACCGAGGTAATAGATTTCTATTTGTTCATAAGATTACTCACTGTTTGTCTTCGGAAACATTCAGATTCACTGCCATGTTTTTGTTCTTCGTTGGATATATGTTTTTCTTGTGCACGGCCAGCTTATTCCCTAACTTGATCTGTTATTAATTGGTCCTTGAGCATCTTTGAGAAATTGTTGTTGATTTAAACCGCCTTTTCCTGAGTTAAACTCAGCCATGATCCTTGATTAAATCAAGATTATGTGTCTCCTGAACCCGAAGAGAGTCCACTGCTTCTAGATTCTTGGGCATGAAGATAGTCAAGGATGTTCTAAAGCGTCATTCAGCTGATCACAAAAAGCTGAAAGTGCTCGAGGGAAAACGGGAAGAACTCGAGAGGGTCCTGAATGCCAGAAGCGGTGATATTCGTGACATGGAACAGATTGATGATAAGGTTCGAGAAATCGACCGGCAGATAAGATTTGTATGCGCTGCAACGACTAGGAGCATTTTCGATGATATTTGGGATGAAGATGAAGCTTCAATGGCAAGTTCATCAAACTCAGAATGGCCAGAAGATGATACTTTATCTTCAAAGTTAAATGGTGAAGAACAGAAGCAGACAGTGGTTGGACAGTGTGGAATCGGTCGAACCATAATCATCAACTCGAATTCGAAAATCAAATATAGATACGAAAATGTTGCAATTACAGAGAATAATTACTATCAAAGCACGAGGAAGGAATAAGATGATCAGCCCTGTAGGCTCATGTTGTTTTACCAAATTTGGTTAGTAGGATTTATCAGATTTTTTAGTAGAGAGTATCAAACTTTTGAAGACGAAGATCGAGAGTTCAGTGTTTCAAATTCTTTTTTGAGTCGAGTCAAGAAGCTCGTGCTTTATACTTTTTTAAAAGAATTCGTGTCAAAATAAAATTCTTAAAATTAAGTTATCCTAATTCTTTTCGATAACAATTGCACATTTCTTTAGATTTTGTTCTTCTCTTTAAATACTTGTACATTTGAGTTGAAAAATTCGCGATTGTATTTTCATTTTCATAGTGAATATTTTTCTCTCCTTATGGTTGTTTTTTGTTTGGATTTTTTCACATAAATCTGTGTAGGATACTTTCTTATCTTATTTTTCCTTTATTTTTTGATTTTCTAACAATTGATTTTACCGAAATTACATCCTAGATTGAAAAACTCTAACTTGAAAGCAATAAACAAGCGAACAAACAATCCAACGCAAACTAAACAAAATGAAAAACTCAGGAATGTTGCAAAATGTACTTCTCCAATCCAAGAACAAATTCAAGTGCAGGCTTGGTAATATTCTCTTTCAAGTGAAGTCTATGATCATCATCTCCATCTCCATCGAATCCAAACACAACCTTTACATCCACTAATGTCGCTTCTTTCTCTCCTTCTGGTGTGAGCTTGAAGCTTGTCTTGAACGACCAATACTCCTTTTTCAGCATTGCTCCTTCGATCACTTCTGTCCCAAATGTATATGTCGCTTCATCAAGCTCCACTATTTTCTCCTTTACTGTCTTCATCGTTCTTACTCCTTGTTAAGAAAATATATATTTTCATTTAAATAGTAATATTTTAACTGATCAAGTTCTTGATTTATCTTGATAACCCCTTTTCAGATAGTTATTTTGATACATAAAATGATAATTAAAGAAGAAATAGTGAGTGGGTTAGATGAAGATACTCACTGGGACCAAGTTGAAAGAACAGAACAGAACCGACTCCACCGTCTCCTTCGATTATCTCTATCTTTTCAACAAAATTTGTCATTACTTTTGGAATCACAACTAGATAATCCTTTGCCATAGCTTTCCATAGTCTCTCCGCACTCACTCTCAGCTTTGCTTGAGCTGTAGCTTCCATAGCCATGGCCTTCTTCACCTTCTTCTTCTCTTTGGTTGCAGAGAAAAAAGTTGGAGCTTTTTTAAGAGATGTATGGAGAATTCTTACACCCAGAAGAGAACAAACAAAAGGGTTGGAATAGAGAATTAAAGTATTTGTTTTGATTCTATAATTAGTGTCGTTTTCCAAATAAAACATCAACAAAAGGACGAGGATTTAGAGATAGATTAAGACTTAATTATTATTGGTTTTTTTTTTTTTTTTTAACTCATTAAGAATGGGAAAATACAGACGTTTTCTTAGCGGGTGAGTTGGCTCTGCAGCTTTTCAGAAACATTCCATAAAAACTTTCATTGTCGATGAAACTGAGATTGCCTTCTTTGTGGCATTTCACCAAACATGCTATACGCATATTCAGCAAGCAACGACTTACATCAAGAATTGGATTCAGTTTCTCCATAGAAAAACTAACACATTTATAGAATAATAATAATAAATAATTTAAAAGTTGATTGGAACTATAATAATAATAATGAGTAATAAACTTTGGGGATTCAAGATTAGTTAAACTTAAACCTTAAATCTTATTTTTGAATAAAATAAATTTTAAATTTTGAAATTTATTCAATTTAAATCATGAATATTTTTTTGAATAAAACAAACTTTAAACTTGTACTATGAATAAATTAGATTTTGCTTGATCTTGCTCCGATCATAATCAATTTGAACCGATTTTATAATATTTATATATTTTTTTAATTATAGTTTTAAAAATTAATAAAAACCAAACAAAGTAACCAACTAAAACGATTCAAAACCGAGTCTAAACCGACTAAAATTGAGGCTTAACTAAAAAATAATCTAAAATTGAAATCGAACTGCAAATAAGCTGAGAAAAACAGAAAAAACAGTTTAGAGTTCATTTTGTAATTTTGACAAATCTTCAAATTCGAGATTTATTCCGTTCATTAAAAAAGTTCAAGATTTAAGTTGAATATATCACCAAAATTTAGAAGTTTAATGTGACGACCCCGACCCCGCGTCGGTGCCGCCACGACCTGTACCGTGACGTGCATATATACTACCCTCGTCTGTTCTCATAAATTTTTTTCTTTCGTTTTCATTTATCATTTCCATTTTTTTTCATTCGTTCGTTCATTAGAGAACGGATTCAGGCATTCAATCTATATCTATCGACATTATGGCTTTAAATTTAAACCATACCCAAAATTACTCGTCTAAGGTCGGGAATTACCAAAAGAGGTTTAGGACACCAAAACATGTCAATTGGCATGAGTGGGGCGCGCCTTGCATTCGGTGCGCGCGCATGCCGTGGTCGCACGCGCATCGCACTACCGTCGCGCGCTCACCGCGCACCAACCGCATGCCTCACCGCGCGCCCACCCGCGCCAGCGAGGGCCGATCGATCGGCTGAGGGCGCCGATCGATCAACGATCTCTCGTCACATTTAATTTGTTATTTACCCTAATTATTATTATTATTGGTTAGCATGTATTAAGATACTATCTCTGCTACCACCATATATACTAATTCTTAAATCTATTTTTGGGTATCCAAGGCAGAAAGCAAAACTGAAGAAATCAAAAGAGATAACAAAACAAATAACTGAAATTTTATTAAAAAAATTAAAATCATCAAAGGAATAATAAAATAAAAAACTAGAATTTAATAAGTTGAAATAGCTATAAGTATAATTGATTTTATCTTAATTAAAAGGATAGTCTGTCTTTCCGTTATATGTTTTCCCATTTGGTAGAGAAATGTCTATGAGATGGTGGAGTTCGAATAGACCACAAATCCATCGATCTACAATACTCTTGAATATCTTCAAGGTTAAGCCGCATTTAAACCTCTTTTTAGTTGTTTTATAGAATCTTTTGGCGTTCCCAGTATAATATTGTCCACTTTGCGCTAGAGCCCGCACATATTTGTTCCTAGAATTAGTCTAAGATATGTTGTACTAGATAGAGAAGAAAATTTTACTTATATACAACTCAATTTTTACTCTTCCAAACGATATGAGATTGTGCACCACTACTAATATCGTCTAAACTCTCACAATCAACAGATTATTGAGTCGTAATTGCCTTCACGTGGTGAGCTGCCACATATTTTTAGTTGAACATTTGAAATCATTCTTCATTTCTGTCGTGATTCTCCTTCCAGGTCGTGTCTCCCTTTCACGTCGTGATGTGTTTTATTTTTAATTTAGACCTTTTCCTCTCTATTTTTTTTTTTTTTCAAAATGATAAATCAAAAGAACACATTAGGGGTGGGAATCAGTTTGGTTAAAATCGAAAACCGAACCAAAAATCTCGGTTCGTTTTGGTTTTAAGGAATTGAAAATCAATTTTGGAACTGAATTGAACCAAATCGGTTCGGTTCTCAGATTCTTCTTTCAAAAACTGAACCGAAATGAATTTATAATATTTATATAATTTTTGAACTTTTCTATTGAAAATTACAAATTATAGACAAAAATCGATCAAAACCGACCCAAATTGAGTTTAAACCGGAGAAAACCGATACAAAAACCAAATTTAAATTGAAAAAACCGAGAATCAAAACCGATTCCACCTCTAGAACACATCATGCAACTACTACATTAATTTCACCTGAGTAAATTAAAAAAAAAAAAAAAAACCCTGAAAGCAAGAAATAAGTGAGCAAGAATCAAACACAAATTCAGGAATTTTGCAGAATGTACTTCTCCAAGCCAAGAAGAAATTCAAGAGCAGGCTTAATAGCATTCTCTTTGAATTGAAGTTGACGATCATCATCTCCATCTCCATCTCCATCTAATCCAAACATAGTCTTTACATCCACTAATGTCTCTCCCTCTCCTTCTGGTTTGAGCTTGAAGCTTGTCTTGAACGAAGAATACCCTTTTTTCAGCAGTACTCCTTCAATCACTTCCAACCCAAATGTATACGTTGCTTCATCAAGCTCCACTATTTTGTCCTTCTGTGTCTTCATTGTTGTTACTCCTGCTTATATCATTACTTTTCGTTTCAAAACTAAGATTTGTAACTTGTAAACTATATTATCAGTTAATTATTGCAGCTTAATCTGGGATTCAAGTTAAATTAATCTGAAAATAAATGAGGGTGATGAAGATGAAGACACTCACTAGAACCAAGTTGAATGAACAGAACAGTGCCAACTCCTCCGTCTCCTTCAATTATCTCTATATTTTCCACAAAATCTGACATTACTTTTGGAAACACATCCAGATAATCCTTTGCCATAGCTTTCCATAGTCTCTCCGCACTGACTCCCAGCTTTACTTGAGCTGTAGCTTCCATAGCCATAGCCTTCTTCTTCTTCTTCTTCTTCTCTCGTCCTCCTCTTTGCAGGCTAGAAAAAGCTTGAGCTTTTTTAAGAGATGTATGAAGAATATTTACACCCAGAAGCGAACAAACGAACGGGTTGGAAAAGAGGGTTAAAATAATTGTTTTTTGATTCAACAATTGCCAATTTCCAGATAAAAAAAGTTGACAAAACTGAGCACGAGAATATTAAATAGATTAAGACTTTGTTTTTTCTTTTTGTCTTTAATTAATTAAAAAAAAGGGAAAATAGACAAGTGGCATTAGGCATTAACTACGAAATTATTAAGCTTAAGAGTATTAATCAAATGATGAACGTGATTACGATGAGATGATATTACCGATTTCCTTCCAAATAATTCTTGAGACATTCTTTCAACTTTGGAGACCTTGTATCAACAGGATTAAATTGCATGTGTACATATTGTTTAAAGAAAAAAAAAAAATTAAGAGAAAATGGGATACCCCAAGAGGCATTTGCCTCTTCCTAATGGCCAAAGATGGTTTATATTAAAAATAAAATTAAAGAGATTTTTTTTAATCTAAACCATCTTTGGCCATTAGGAAGAGGCAAATGCCTCTTGGGGTATCCCATTTTCTCTTTGGGCTTCAGCCAATAGAACAGCATAGGGTGAGAGAGGGCGAAAGGCATAGAGAAAATGCCAGAAGAAAGAGCAAGTCAGCCGTGGAGCAACGTTCTAACGCCATTGTTGCATATCAAACACCCTCGAGAGGCTAAGGTATAACAATTTGCGAGATTCATGAGGCAAACCAATTTCGATTCGAAATTTTTTGTAAATTTGCATTTAAGTTGGATTTATCAATTTAATGGGTAAATCTTGTTTGTTTTTCTCTTTAATTAGTCACTCACACCTTATAAATTCGTAGATGTGATGTTGGGGTGTTCGTATTATTGATTTGTAGATAAAAGTCCTTTTTCGTGAAGAAGGTGATGTTGTTGGTTTTAACAACATACGTGCACATATCATCTCCAGTAATATAGTGTAAAGTATTAAACCCACGAGAAATATATACAAATAAATTTCTAATTACTAGTATAATTTCACCTCAATTTTATTTAAATAACGAAATTTTTATTCATGTAATGTAAATAACTTACAAAATAAAAATATAAAAAAAAGTGATGAACATTTTATGAAATAAAACCTAGGAATACAATTATCACTCTACATTTTCCATAGTTTAATTATCTACCTTTTTTAGTTAATCTAATCGCATGAATTTGTTAATCGAGAAAGCTCACTTATGATGATCAACTAGAAATATTGTTATGATTCATTTCACTATATTCTTATGAGAATTAAAACAACTATGATTCATTAAGTTCAGGTTCTCTACGCGATTACATATGTTATGCATACATATTTCTATCTTACATAAATTTACAATTTTCACACAATGATCATATCATATCATGCATGTATCCAAACATACAAATCATTTCTCAAATTCTTTGCATGTAATAAATTTAAATTAACTAATGACCACTTAATTAGATTACAATGATTTCTAGTCATACCAAACAACCTCAACACAAATCAATAAAACTGAAAAAGTTAGAAATCTAATCAAAGTACATGTCGAATTCAAATTGTAATTTTAGAAAATGGAATTAGTTCATGATGGATTGAATAAAAACAACATAAATATATTGAATAATGAAAACAACAATGAAAAATAAAAAGAAAGAATAGAGAGATAAAACTAGGTTACACTCTTTATCTCGATAATCCATCACACATTGTTTTGATCTTCACAAGTATAGTAAGGAACGTGTTGCGTGTCGAAAGACTAAAAATAATTCTTACTAAAAATATATGAATTTGTAGATTGGTAAGCAAGATCAAATTCACAGGAAATAGTAAATAGATTTATTTCTATAAAAATTATATCACAAGAAGATTGAGGATTTTGAGTTATACAAATTAAAAATAAGCAATAAATAATTATAATATTTTAAAATTAATTGATTATAGTTACTGACACATTCTAATAACATAATCTCTCATTAGTTGTAACGACCCCAGTAGGGTCAAGGCATAATTAATAAACTTCCTTAAACCATGAATATTAATCCTTCTATCTGTACAACTTTATATATGTATATATATATATATATATCCCTTATTATTTCTCCCTTTTATTTTTTAACAGAACTCGGGACAACGCTATAACTGACAAAGCTTGATCCTTTCAAAACTTGCCTTCGTATTAAATTTTGCGAATTCATCATCAACAGAATCGAACGACTAACCCAGACATTGGTTTTGTAACGTAATTGGGCAATAGAAAATGCCCTCAGAACACTCGACCTCGTTATTCTTGAGCTGCTCGAAGTCGCAGACATCTGCCGGTTGCTAGACAACCAGCAGCTCAACTCACATCATCCGATGCATAAAACACTCGACCTCTATCGATCACTAAACGACAAAACATAAAACTCACTTATGCCGATCGCTAAACGACAAGCGCAGGGCTCGCTTCTGCCGGTAGTGAAGATCTACATCATCCGGTTAACATGTGCATCTCACGTGACTACTTAACATCGCCAGTAAGAGACATCATCCGGTGAACAACAATCGTTCACCTTCCACCGATGACGTCAGCCGGATGATATCCTCATCCGTCAGAGACATCTTCCGATGGGCATGTGCAAAACACGTGACTCACTTACCTCATCCGATAAGAGACATCATCCGGTGAACAGCAAACGTTCACCATCCACCGGTGACGTCAGCCGGATGATTCATTCATCCAGCTTCTATCACACAGCTCCTGCCGATGACGTCAGCCGGATGATACGTTCATCCAACTTCTATCACACAGCAATGAATCCCGAAAATCTTTAAACAACTCATACCGATAGAAATGTAACCCGACCTTCACAGATCTCATACTTCGTAGACATAAACATAGGCAGCATAAATCATGGACTCATCTAGATTACATGTAGCGGAAGACTTATAAGAAACAAGTTATTATATTCTCTTTTAATCATCCCCGACTCGGTAACCAAACCAGACAATCACAAAATCCAGCATTCAAAGAAAGATCTTATCCTACTTAAACATCAGTTTTCTCATAAACCTTACTGACATAATAAGAGCATAACCATGGGTCATAATCGCCATCCAGCCACAGAATTGCTCCCTAAACACCTTCCAGCAACCAACTTAAATATCTTCATCAACTTTGAATTCCTTACCTGATATCTCGTCACCTACATCATAAGGTTTAAACTATAAGCCTAATGCTTAGTAAGGAATGCAATGCTAACATGTATACGTGAATGCATAGTTGCAAGAAAATTATGATCATGTTCGTTTCATGCTCTTTTTTTGTTCTTATTTGTGTTCTTGTTCATCACTTTCATCATATGGATTAAGGGAGGATTTGTGCCGTAAAGGGGTGATGACAGTGCAAGTGTACATAGTCCCTTTCGGGCCGTATTCATGGTCCTTCTCTTTAGACAGTGACCTAAGCCAAATCGCCCCAACCCTCACTTAATCCGGTTGCATAAGTTTCATATTCATTCTCATATCTTGTTTATGGGAAAAAACATAGTCATAAATCATTTTCATATGCTTGAGAAGTAAATCATGATGCATGACATGAATGTTCTTAATTGAGCAGACTATGGAAAATATCATACTAGACAGTTGACTTCATAGACTCTATCAGAACATCACATGACATAGTTCTCAGACATCCGTAAATCATCCGAGTACAAACCATCTTACTAACTTAAAACAAACATCAAACACATAACTAATTTAGTACCCTCAAGATGTAGGGCCCTAATGACCAGAAATCTTAATACATTCACTTACCTAGATTCCTTAGCAGTGTTGTCTTTACTTGAAATCTTTCCCACCTAAAGCATTTCACATTACAAAGTTAAAATAGGTCCTAAATGTTCTAAAATCGAGGCTAGAAAACCTTAGCTAAATGTCATCCTAGAATCTAACATAGCCAGATTCAACCTAGAAACTGAATGCAGTCAGTTTTCCTTAATGTCCAGAATCGAATCGGAAAAATGCCATTACTAAACTCAGATTAAAATGTTCCTATTATTACTCTGCCATTAAAGAATCTGAAGTCCCGAGTTCTAGCTGAAAATAGAGTTCAAAGTAGTTAACCGGTAACTAAATTGCTTAAGTCTTACCTAAAAGCGTGGATAGTCGGGTGGAAACTGAAGGATCGATCGCCGACGAGGGAGTCGCTGGCAGGGAGAGAGCTCGGAAGGGTAAGAAGTCGCAGAATGGAAATGTCGGCTACAGTGGGGTTTTAGCGAGGTTTAACGATTTCCATTTTCAATTTATATTACATAAATTCCTCCTTAATTACAATCCTGCCACCACACAAATAGAAATCTAATAAGCTTTGGCATTTAATTTAAATTAAAAGAACGACAATAAAGGTGACAGTTAATTCCGTTAAGAGAGTCACTTGGCCAAAATTGTCGGGTGTTACATCCACCCTTCCTTAAACAAAATTTTTGTCCCCGAAAATTGATCAAACAAAGAGTTCTGGATATTTGTCCAACATGTCTTGTTGTCTCTCCCATGTGGCTTCTTTAACGCCATGATTTGTCCACACGACCTTAACCAATGGAATTTTTTTATTCCGTAGGGTCTTAACTGCAGATTCCATAATTCGAACAGGTTTCTCTTCATACATTAATGTTGGCTCGATTTCAATATCCACTGGCTTAACAACTTGCGTAGGATCCCGTATGCATTTCCTTAGCATTGACACATGAAAGACATTATGAACCTTTTCCAATGATAGGGGCAATTGTAATTTATAAGCTGTACTGCCAATCCTCTCTAAGACAGGGAATGGTCCAATGAATCGTGGATTGAGCTTTCCCTTCTTACCAAATCTCAGTACTCCCTTGAATGGTGAAACTTTTAAAAAAACTTCATCTCCAACAGTAAACTCAAGATCCCTCCTCCTTTGGTCTGCGTAACTCTTCTGTCGATTTTGTGCAGTTATCATTCTTTTCCTAATAATGGCAATCTTGTCTGATATTTGCTGCAAGATTTCAGGGCCTAGGAGTTTTGCTTCGCCAACCTCATCCTAGTACAAAGGTGATCTACACTTTCTGCCATAAAGTGCTTCATAAGGTGTCATACCAATGGTGGACTGGTAACTATTATTGTAGGAGAATTCCACTAAGGGCAGGTGTCGACTCCAAGATATCTGAAAGTCTAGCACACACGCTCTTAACATGTCTTCGAGTGTCTGAATTGTTCTCTCTGATTGGCCATCTGTTTGAGGGTGGAATGCAGTGCTGAAGGATAACTTTGTTCCTAGCGTGCCTTGTAGACTTTGCCAAAACCTCGAGGTGAATCTAGGATCACGATCGGAGACAATGGATAGTGGTATCCCATGCAATTTAATAATTTCTTGAATGTACAGGTTAGCAAGCTGGTCCATTGTAAAAGTCATTCTTATCGGTATAAAGTGAGCTGATTTCGTCATTCTGTCAACTACAATCCAAATGCTATCATGACCTTTGGTTGTCTTTGGTAATCCAACAACGAAGTCCATGGCTATTTTTTCTCACTTCCATTCAGGGATTGGTAAAGGTTGAAGGGTACCTCCTGGGCGTTGGTGTTCTGCTTTAACTTGTTGACATATCAAACATGACTCTACAAATTTGGCCACATCCCTCTTCAGGTTTGGCCACCAGTAGTGTAACTTCAAGTCCCGATACATCTTGGTGCTACCAGGATGTACAGAAAAGGAAGATGAGTGTGCCTTAGCCAAGATCAACTCACGCAACTCCTTATCACTTGGAATGTACCATCGATTCCTAAATTTCATAATACCATCATTAGAGAGGCTAAACTCTGAGGAGACGTCTTTTAACTTACTCATCATACTATTATTCTCCTTTGAATCCTTTTGTTGCGCCTCTTTGATCTTATCCAAAATAGTTGGTTGAATGGTTAGAGTAGCAAGTAGATTCGACAACTCAGGAACTATCTCCAATTCGAACTTTTGAACTTCCTTCCTCAAAGGTACAGACATGGTTGATACCGCGGGCTGCATTGTTTTGACATTCTGCTTAGTGCGTCAGCCACTGCATTGGCCTTACCCGGGTGGTATTTAATTTCAAAGTCATAATCCTTTACAAACTCCAACCAACGTCTCTGCCTCATGTTTAATTCCTTTTGGGTGAAGAGGTACTTCAGGCTCTTATGGTCAGAAAACACCTCACACTGCTGACCATATAAATAGTGTCTCCAAATTTTTAGTGCAAAAACAACAGCAGCTAATTCCAAATCGTAGGTGGGGTAATTCTGCTCATAACCTTTCAGTTGTCTAGAAGCATATGCCACAACTTTTCCTTCTTGCATTAAGACACACCCCAATCCAATTTTGGATGCATCACAATAGACACTGAACCTTCCTCCTTCGGTTGGGAGTGTCAAAAGAGGGACCGTTGTCAACTTCAGCTTAAGTGTCTGGAAGCCATCTTCACAAGCTTCAGTCCAAGAGTACTTGGTGTCCTTCTTTGTTAAATTTGTTAGAGGTTTAGCTATCAAGGAAAATCCCTTAATAAACTTCCTATAATAACCTGCCAGACCAAGGAAACTACGGACTTCACTGGCATTCCTTGGCTGTGGCCAATCCTTAACTGCCTGAATTTTGGTTGGATCTACTGATATACCTTCAGCAGAGATGACATGGCCTAAGAAGTTGACCTTATCCAACCAGAACTCACACTTAGACAACTTAACATAGAGTTGCTGCTGTTTTAATGTTGTCAAAACTACTCTTAAGTGTTCCTCGTGGTCAGCTTTATTCCGTGAGTAAATTGAGATATCATCTATGAACACAATTACAAACTTATCCAAGTAATCACGAAACACTCGATTCATCAGGTCCATAAAGGCTGCAGGTGCATTGGTTAACCCAAACGACATTACAAGGAATTCATAATGTCCATAACGGGTCCTGAAGGCTGTCTTAGGTATATCACTCTCCTTAACCTTCAATTGGTAATAGCCCGAACGTAAGTCAATCTTTGAAAATACTTTAGCTCCTTGTAATTGGTCAAACAGGTCATCAATCCAGGGCAAGGGGTACTTGTTCTTAATTGTCAACTTATTCAGTTCTCTGTAATCTATGCACATTCTAAGAGAACCGTCTTTCTTCTTAACAAATAAAATAGGTGCACCCCAGGGAGAACTACTAGAGCGTATAAACCCTTTGTCTACTAATTCCTGCAGTTGAACTTTTAATTGCTTCAGCTCAACAGGTGTCATGCAATAAGGGTTCTTAGATATAGGTAATGCCTCGGGATATGTATCGATTACAAATTTAACTTCTCTATCAGGTGGTAATCCGGGCAAGTCATTCATAAATACTTCAGGAAACTCTTTAACTATGGAAATATCTTGAAGTTCTACTTTATTCTTTACTCGATTATCGATTACACTAGCTAGATAACTCTCACAGCCATCTTTCAATAACCGTTGAGTCTCTAGTGAGGATATAATCGATATTTTACTTATTTTTGTGATAGCTTGGAAGGTATACCGATCTCCATTTGGGGGTCGAAACTCAACTAATCCAGACTTACAACTTATCGTGGCATAATGTCTGGATAACCAATCCATTCCTAATATAACTTCATATCCCTTCATGTTAATTACAATCAGCTCTACATATAACTTCTTATCTCTTAAGGACACAATGTCACCCTTCACTATTTGTTCAGAATGTAAGGATTTCCCTGACGGTAACATGACACTATATGGCCTATCAGCTGGTATGTATCATAACTTATGCTTACAGACAAACAGGGCTGCTATAAATGAGTGGGTGGCCCCCGTGTCTATAAGTGTATAAGCAGAAACACCACAGATCATAATTGTACCTGTTATAACCGTATGCTGCACAGCATCCTCATCCTCCATCATGGCAAAGACTCTGGGTGCTATTCTAGCTCGATTGGGGTCTGGTGGCATGGGGCGGTCTCTGACTACATGTTCGACCTTGTCACATCTATAGCAACGGCTAGAGTGTAGCTTGCACTCGTCATGGTGGTTCTTCTGGCAGTTGGAGCATAGAGGGGCTAATGATCGTTTTTCCTTCCCTTGGTCATCATTTGGATTGAAGGGTGTCTTTATACCTTGCTGTTGTTGTTGTGGTCCCCCGTTCTGTTGCGGTTGCCATCCTTTGTTCTGACGTGGTGGCGGCTGAGCCTCCTTAGTGAACTTCCTTGGCTGTTCACACTGCACATATGTCGTTATCTCAGCCTCTTCCAGCTCCAAGGCCTTAGCTGTCACTTCACCATATGGTATATCATGTATTCCAGCAGTCTTTACTCTCATATACAAACTCGGCTTCAGTCCTTGAACAAATTGGTGAATCTTGTCCTCATCATCCTCAACTAATCGGGGAGCAAACCGTGATAAAGCCTCAAATTTGCATATGTAATCTGCCACAGAGCCAGTTTGTCGCAAATTCATAAACTCCTTCTTCTTGCTGTTTCGAACGGTCCTATTGAAATACTTGTCAAAGAAAGCAGTCTTAAACCTTCCCCAGGTCATAGGTCCTGCATTAATGGTACTCTGGATTGAGTCCCACCAATGCCTTGCACTCAGTTCCAATTGAAAGACAGCGTATGTGACCTTATCTCCTTCCTCAACCTTTGCATATGTGAACATGTCCTCCATTTTTCGAATCCATTCCTCAGCATAAACAGGATCCGAAACTTGTCCATTAAATACCGGGGGTCGAAGCCGGTGGAAACGCTCACCCCCATGATCATGAGTTGCATTAGTACTGGAGTTCCCTTGTTCCTCTCTAGTGGCCACAAGCTGTTCTATTTGTTGTGATTGGCGAATAACTAATTCTGTCAGCTGAGCAATGGTGTTACTATCCACGTTGTCTTCTCTCTGTTGACCTCTTACCATTTTGAGATTCCTAAGCAAATAATCACAACATATCTTAACTTAAAGACATTACTAAAATCATAAACACTTACAGTTGTTGGAGTGTACTCAGGTGGCAATCTGTGCTGGGAGGCAGTCTGCAGAATCGATTTTAGAATCCGGTTTTTGCTTTGATACCATAATTGTAACGACCCCAGTAGGGTCAAGGCATAATTAATAAACTTCCTTAAACCCTGAATATTAATTCTTCTATCTGTACAACTTTATATATATATATATATATATATCCCTTATTATTTCTCCCTTTTATTTTTTAACAGAACTCGGGACAATGCTATAACTGACAAAGCTTGATCCTTTCAAAACTTGCATTCGTCTTAAATTTTGCGAATTCATCATCAACAGAATCGAACGACTAACCCAGACATTGGTTTTGTAACGTAATCGGGCAATAAAAAATGCCCTCAGAACACTCGACCTCATTATTCTTGAGCTGCTCGAAGTCGCAGGCATCTGCCGGTTGCTAGACAACCAGCAGCTCAACTCACATCATCCGACGCATAAAACACTCGACCTCTATCGATCACTAAACGACAAAACATAAAACTCACTTATGCCGATCGCTAAACGACAAGCGCAGGGCTCGCTTCTGCCGGTAGTGAATATCTACATCATCCGGTTAACAAGTGCATCTCACGTGACTACTTAACATCGCCAGTAAGAGACATCATCCGGTGAACAACAATCGTTCACCTTCCACCGATGGCGTCAGCCGGATGATGTCCTCATCCGTCAGAGACATCTTCCGATGGGCATGTGCAAAACACGTGATTCACTTACCTCATCCGATAAGAGACATCATCCGGTGAACAACAAACGTTTACCATCCACCGGTGACGTCAGCCGGATGATTCATTCATCCAGCTTCTATCACACAGCTCCTGCCGATGACGTCAGCCGGATGATACGTTCATCCAACTTTTATCACACAGCAATGAATCCCGAAAATCTTTAAACAACTCATACCGACAGAAATGTAAACTGACCTTCAAAGATCTCATACTTCGTAGATATAAACATAGGCAGACATAAATCATGGACTCATCTAGATTACATGTAGCGGAAGACTTATAAGAAACAAGTTATTCTATTCTCTTTTAATCATCCCCGACTCGGTATCCAAACCAGACAATCACAAAATCCAGCATTCAAAGAAAGATCTCATCCTACTTAAACATCAGTTTTCTCATAAACCTTACTGACATAATAAGAGCATAACCACGGGTCATAATCGCCATCCAGCCACAGAATTGCTCCCTGAACACCTTCCAACAACCAACTTAAACATCTTCATCAACTTTGAATTCCTCACCTGATATCTCGTCACCTACATCATAAGGTTTAAACTATAAGCCTAATGCTTAGTAAGGAATGCAATGCTAACATGTATACGTGAATGCATAGTTGCAAGAAAATCATGATCATGTTCGTTTCATGCTCTTTTCTTGTTCTTATTTGTGTTCTTGTTCATCACTTTCATCATATGGATTAAGGGAGGATTTGTGCCGTAAAGGGGGGATGACAGTGCAAGTGTACATAGTCCCTTTCGGGCCGTATTCATGGTCCTTCTCTTTGGACAGTGACATACGCCAAACCGCCTCCAACCCTCACTTAATCCGGTTGCATAAGTTTCATATTCATTCTCATATCTTGTTCATGGGAAAAAACATACTCATAAATCATTTTCATATGCTTGAGAAGTAAATCATGATGCATGACATGAATGGTCTTAATTGAGCAGACTATGGAAAATATCATACTAGACAGTTGACTTCATAGACTCTATCAGAACATCATATGACATAGTTCTCAGACATCCGTAAATCATCCGAGTACAAACCATCTTATTAACTTAAAACAAACATCAAACACATAACTAATTTAGTACCCTCAAGATGTAGGGCCCTAATGGCCGGAAATCTTAATACATTCACTTACCTGGATTCCTTAGTAGTGTTGTCTTTACTTGAAATCTTTCCCACCTAAAGCATTTCACATTACAAAGTTAAAACAGGTCCTAAATGTTCTAAAATCGAGGCTAGAAAACCTTAGCTAAATGTCATCCTAGAATCTAACATAGCCGGATTCAACCTAGAAACTGAATGCAGTCGGTTTTCCTTAATGTCCAGAATCGAATCGGAAAAATGCTATTACTAAACTCAGATTAAAATGTTCCTATTATTACTCTGCCATTAAAGAATCTGAAATCCCGAGTTCTAGCTGAAAACAGAGTTCAAAGTAGTTAACCGGTAACTACATTGCTTAAGTCTTACCTAAAAGCGTGGATAGTCGGGTGGAAACTGAAGGATCGATCGCCGACGAGGGAGTCGCTGGCAGGGAGAGAGCTCGGAAGGGTAAGAAGTCGCAGAATGGAAATGTCGGCTACAGTGGGGTTTTAGCGAGGTTTAACGATTTCCATTTTCAATTTATATTACATAAATTCCTCCTTAATTACAATCCTGCCACCACACAAATAGAAATCTAATAAGCTTTGGTATTTAATTTAAATTAAAAGAACGACAATAAAGGTGACAGTTAATTCCGTTAAGAGAGTCACCTGACCAAAATTGTCGGGTGTTACATTAGTTTCTCGATAACCAAGAGATGTTTTTTGGATTAACTCTCTTAATAATAAACAACCTTAAAGAGACGCTCTTAGGATTTAATTTATCAAAAACATTAAGAATTAGAGATACCCAATTATAGTCAACCATCTCAACAAGCATAGATAATTTAGACTAGATCAATATAAAAATGAATAATGATAAGAGTAGATCTCACAATTTATTGATGAATCAAAACTTTAATTAATTCATTGACTAGAAATTAAGAGTTTAGCAATCCTTAAAAGAGTAGAGAAAACCCTAGGGAGAAGAATAGAGAATGGAGAGAGAAAGGTCGAGAAGAGAAGAAGAGATAAAGGGAGAGAGGAGAGAGGAGAGAGTGAGAAAAATCTCTCTCTTAGAATTTTCATAATTAAAATCTTCTTCTGAATCTTCTCAAAATCTCAGATCTCCTTCTGAAAAGAAGATCTTACCTTTGTTGAAAATATTTAAATCATAGTCTTTTCTCTTTCCTAATTCAAATATCCTAGCAAATTCGTAGGTTTAATCGCTAGTTAATATCTCCACAACAACATTCAAAAGATTGTTGTAACAGTCGGCATTTTAGTCATGTAAATATTCCTTGAATTATTAAACAAGAATTATTTGCCATTAATAAAATGCGTATTTTATTTGAGTTGTTGTGATGCTTTACGGAAAAAGCGGGTTTCAGAGAAAAACCAAATCGAAGAACTAAATAGTAATTTAGTTAGAAACCAATAAGGGGCAAATTAGGAAGCCAATTAAGGTTGTTGGGAGGAAGCCAATGGATGATTGACACTTGGCAAGCTTATGGAAGAAGCCATGCCTTCTTTCTTCCTCTTCCTCTCTTCTCTTCACTCCTACGTGAATCACTTCTCTTTTTTCTCTCTTCCAGACGACTGAGACAAATTCCAAAACCCCATTTTCTCTTGTTTCCCCCTGTTTTCTCCTGTAAAGGTATTTTTTTTTCATTAGTTAACAAGTTTAGGTTAGTTACTCTTTAGTTTTAATGAAGTTTAAGGTTAACGGACCGATTATACACAATATAGGTTCGTGAATCGTTGAGGTCATATATACGTGCTGCAACTCACAGACAACAGGTAAGTTCATACGCGTAGGTTTGGCCCTTAAGGCCCTACATCATGGAGATACTAGGTTAAAAATGTCGTCGGGTTATCGTTGGATAGTTAGGTCGATGATTCAGCCATAAGTTTAGTGCCATCCTCAAGGCATGGTTTAGATATCCTATTATTCATGTGTGTTTTGAACTGTTTTCCAGTATGTTAAGTCTATGCACAATGAATGTTCATGCATACACGTTTTTTTCGAAAGTCATGCAAATGTTTTATGCACGAGGTTTGAAGTTAAGAAAGATAAAACCTGTAATGTAATGTACGGTTAAGTGTGGGACGAGGACTGACATCCTGTTCTGTATTCCTGTAATGTATCTCTGTAATGTGCCTGAAAGTGAACCTCTGTTATGTGCCTGATAGTGCACTCGCCAGTTCCTCTATAAGCCCCATTTATACCTCTCTGTTAGTGAAATGTAAGGTAATGTTCATGTATTTGAAATGTTCATGCATAGCATATGCATCACTGTATTGTATGTTCTTACTGAGCTTCAGGCTCATAGTTGAACTCCTTGATGTAGGTACGGACCCCGTGGATGAGGATTTTGAGTCTCAGGCCGACGAATAGGTGGTTGGTGGCACGAGCTTGCAGGGGTTGGTTGTGGCAGCTAGACATATTTTGATCCTGTGGGGGTAGTTTGGAAGTGTATGTCAAGTTTTGTATAGTTCTTGAGAATTCTGGATAATGTATAGGTATTGTGTTGATTTTTTGAAAACTCTGTGCTATAGTTGCATCCTGAAATGTATTGAAATCGTTTGGGATTTCCTTTAAGTTATGCATGGATTGTCTTAGGTTTTAGAGCTATCCATGCAGTTAGATTTTGAACTTCTGTTATGTTCTCTAATATGTCTAAGAATATGTTTTGGATCGGGTGTTGGGGGTTGGAGATAAAAGTGTTTTATGTCCTCCAATTATGTCAACCGTTTCAGACAGAGAGATAGCCGATCGATCGCCTGGGGTAACCGATCGATCGACGGAGTATATGTTTATGTCTTTCAAGTTTTCAAGTCTCCCGATTAAACAATCGTCCAAATCTGTCATCCAAAGTCAGTGGATGATAACGTCATCCAAATTTGTCGACCAAAGTTATTGTCCAAAGTCAGTGGATGATAACATCGTCCAAACCTGTCAACCAAAGTTATTGTCCAAAGTCAGTGGATGATAACGTCGTCCAAACTTGTCGACCAAAGTTATTGTCCAAAGTCAGTGGATGATAACATCGTCCAAACCTGTCGTCCAAAGTTATCGTCCAAAGTCAGTGGATGATAACGTCGTCCAAATCTGTCAACCAAAGTTATTGTCCAAAGTCAGTGGATGATAACGTCGTCCAAACTTGTCGTCCAAAGTTATCGTCCAAAGTCAGTGGATGATAACGTCGTCCAAATCTGTCATCCAAAGTCAGTGGATGATAACGTCATCCAAATTTGTCGACCAAAGTTATTGTCCAAAGTCAGTGGATGATAACATCGTCCAAACCTGTCGTCCAAAGTTATCGTCCAAAGTCAGTGGATGATAACGTCGTCCAAATCTGTCATCCAAAGTCAGTGGATGATAACGTCGTCCAAATCTGTCATCCAAAGTCAGTGGATGATAACGTCGTCCAAATCTGTCATCCAAAGTCAGTGGATGATAACGTCGTCCAAATCTGTCATCCAAAGTCAGTGGATGATAACGTCGTCCAAATCTGTCAACCAAAGTTATTGTCCAAAGTCAGTGGATGATAACGTCGTCCAAATCTGTCATCCAAAGTCAGTGGATGATAACGTCGTCCAAATCTGTCAACCAAAGTTATTGTCCAAAGTCAGTGGATGATAACGTCGTCCAAATCTGTCAACCAAAGTTATTGTCCAAAGTCAGTGGATGATAACGTCGTCCAAATCTGTCATCCAAAGTCAGTGGATGATAACGTCGTCCAAATCTGTCAACCAAAGTTATTGTCCAAAGTCAGTGGATGATAACGTCGTCCAAATCTGTCAACCAAAGTTATTGTCCAAAGTCAGTGGATGATAACGTCATCCAAATTTGTCGACCAAAGTTATTGTCCAAAGTCAGTGGATGATAACATCGTCCAAACCTGTCGTCCAAAGTTATCGTCCAAAGTCAGTGGATGATAACGTCGTCCAAATCTGTCAACCAAAGTTATTGTCCAAAGTCAGTGGATGATAACGTCGTCCAAATCTGTCATCCAAAGTCAGTGGATGATAACGTCGTCCAAATCTGTCATCCAAAGTCAGTGGATGATAACGTCGTCCAAATCTGTCGTTCAAAGTTATCGTCCAAAGTCAGTGGATGATAACGTCGTCCAAATCTGTCAACCAAAGTTATTGTCCAAAGTCAGTGGATGATAACGTCGTCCAAATCTGTCATCCAAAGTCAGTGGATGATAACGTCGTCCAAATCTGTAAAGTTGTAGGCGATTACGTCGTCCGAAGTCCAATTGTCCACAGTACTCGCCCGTCGAGTAATTGTTTAAAGTATTCGGCTAAGTGTTAGTCGTCCATTCTGCCTTCTTTTTTTATCGACCGTTCTGCCTACTGTTTCCAAAGTCCATTCTGCATGCTGTTTCTGTCGTCCATTCTGCCTTCTTTTTCTGTCGTCCACTGAGGTCACTTCGACCGATTTCACCACGAGGTCACTTCGACCGATTCACCGCCGAGGTCACTTCGACATATTCTCACCGAGGTCAGTTTCTGTCGTCCATTCTGCCTTCTTTTTCTGTCGTCCACTGAGGTCACTTCGACCGATTTCACCACCGAGGTCACTTCGACCGATTTCACCGCCGAGGTCACTTCGACTGATTTCTCCACCGAGGTCACTTCGACCGATTTCATCACCGAGGTCACTTCGACCAAACTTCCTGTTTTTCATATTTCCCCATCTTCTTGCTCCCGTCCAGAGTACTCGTCCAATTTAAATGCTCCTGTCTTCCTGTTTTCTTTTGTCATTTATTTCTGTAGTCCGATTTTAAATGTCATCCGATTTACCATGCCCTTTTAAATATGTCTTCCAGTCTTCAATTCCAGAAAGGGTTTTCTATGTTTTTTCCTGTTTTCTTCAGTCTTCTATTACTGTAGTCCAAAATTTTAATATGTCTTCTGATTTCCTGTCTTTCAATTCTGTTTTCCAAGTCCTCCCATGTCTTCCAGTTTACTATACCAGAGAAGGTTTTTCTCTATTAAAGTTTTAAAAGTTCAAAAAAAAAAATGTCACGTTTTAAATGTTCGGAGTGAGGCTCTTCGACCCCGATCGGGTCGGGGGCGTCACAGTTATGGTATCAGAGCCGCCAGGTTTTAAAAATGGTTCTGGAGAACTGTCTGGTTGCGCAACCCGCCACGTGAAATCGCTCCACCAACTGTAAGTGTTTAAGTTCCTGTAAAAGTTTTGTTTATTAAATTTAGTTATTCTGTTTATAGGATTTTGTTAGAAATGATGAGGGGACATCAGGATGAAGCAAACGATAGTCCCAGTGCCATCGACCGTTTAACCGAACTGGTGGGTGTACAGTCCCGTATGGTGGAACGCATGATGGCCAGGGAAGATAACGGAAACAATAATCATAGGAATGCTCCACGTGACACCAGTGGAGACAGATTCTGGCGACTCCAACCGCCGATGTTTGATGGATTATCAACGGACCCAACTCACGCTGAGAAATGGATTCGACATATAGAGAGAATGTTCAACTACGCAGAAGTGGAAGAAAATAAGAAAGTGATATGTGCCACGTTTCATCTCACCAAGAATGCTGGATTTTGGTGGGACACAGTGCAGTCGACTACAGTAGCATTAAGCTGGGAAGGATTCAAGAAGATCTTCTACGAAAAGTACTTCGACCGCAGTGTGAGGAAGGAAAAGATGATCAAATTCTCTCGACTGCGACAATTTGGATCAGTGGCCGAGTATGTTCAGAAGTTCGAGTCGCTATCCCACTATGCACCTCATCTAGTGGACACCGACAAAAACAAGGTACACCAATTTATTCAGGGTCTAAAGATGGACCTTTTATGAGGGCTCATGACTGGGGGATTTGATGAGGCACCGTATACAAAAGTGGTGGCCAAGACTTATCAGTTGGAGGCCTTAGAGGCGAAGTTCCAGAGACAGAGGGATTCATCAAAAAGGATTATTTGGAATGTTCCTCAACAACAACGCGGTCAAAATTGGCAACCACAACAGCAACAGAACAGGGGCGTTAAGAGGCCCAATGAGACTGCTGCTTATTAGGACAAGGAAAAAAGACAAATGGGAGCTCCTCAGCTACCTGTATGCCCGCATTGCCAGAAAAGTCACATAGGTGAATGCAGGCTCTTTACCGGCCATTGCTTCCGATGCGGCAAAGAGGGCTATCAAGTCCGGGATTGCCCAATGCCCGACACGAGGCTGAATCGTGCAATGATAGAGGATGATGATGATGCCCAGCACACAGTGATCACAGGTACAATTTTGATCTGTAATTTACCTGCCTATTCTCTGCTGGACATAGGGGCCACACATTCATTTGTGGCAATGGATTTCGTGGATAGGGAGAATTTAAGTATTGTGCCGTCAGATCAGTCCTACAGTGTCATGCTACCATCCAGAGAGTTTATACACTCCGAGTAGGCAGTGCAGGGCGATATAGTGTTAGTAGGGGACCAGAAATTGTATGTCAATCTTATCATCATCGGTATGAAAGGATACGATGTAATTCTCAGGATGGACTGGCTGTTTAGACATCACACCACCATCGACTGCAGGTCCGGGTTTGTGACCTTTAAGTGCCCAAATGAGAAAGAGTTCTCCTATCAGGCTGTACCAAAGGAGCACTCTATGCCTATTGTATCCTCCTTAGAAGCTCAAAAGCTAATGAGGTCGGGATGTGACGGATTTCTTGCCTACGTGGTAGATGATCAAAGGCAAGGTGAGATGGAACTCTAAAGCATTCCGGTTGTTCAAAACTTCCCAGGAGTCTTCTTAGACGACTTGCCGGGATTACCACTGGATCACGAGATTGAGTTTGAGATTGAAGTATGTCCTGGTGCTAAACCGGTATCAAAGAATCCGTACCGCATGGCGCCAATAGAACTGAAGAAGTTGAAGACACAACTAAAGGAACTTGTGGACTAGGACTTTGTACGCCCTAGTTTCTCTCCGTGGGGCGTTCCCGTCTTGTTTGTTAAGAAGAAGGATGGGTCCCTGTGCATGTGTATTGACTACCGGGAGCTGAACAAGTTGACCATCAAGAATAAGTACTCGTTGAGGATCGACGATCTATTTGACCAACCGCAAGGAGCTCGGGTATTTTCAAATATTGACTTACGCTCCAGTTATTACCAGTTGAAGGTCAGAGCTGACGATATTCCAAAGATCGCATTTAGGACCCGATACGGACACTACGAGTTCTTGGTGATGTCGTTCGGGTTGACTAATGCTCCGGCGGCATTTATGGACCTGATGAACAGGATATTCCAGGATTTTCTAGACAAGTTTGTAATTGTCTTCATCGACGACATCCTGGTTTATTCTCAGAATGAAAAGGAGCACGAAGAGCATTTGACGATTGTGCTATCAACTCTGAAACACCACCAATTGTACGCCAAACTGTCAAAGTGTGAATTCTGGTTGAGCAGAATTAACTTTCTAGGCCACGTGGTGTCTCCAGAAGGAGTGTCTGTGGATCCGGCTAAGATTCAGGCTATGAGAGAATGGCCGAGGCCGAGGAATGCCAGTGAGGTACAAAGTTTTATTGGGCTAGCTGGTTATTACAGAAAGTTTATCAAGGGATTTTCTATGATAGCAAAGCCTATGACCAGCTTAACGAGAAAAGATGTCAAGTTTAAGTGGTCCGATGTGTGTGAAAAGAGTTTTCAAACGCTCAAGCAGAAATTAACCACTGCTCCTCTGTTGGTATTGCCGGTCGAAGATGGCAAATTCAGTGTGTGCTGCGATGCGTCAAAGGTTGGTCTGGGATGCGTGTTAATGCAGGAAGGAAAAGTGGTGGCGTACGCGTCCAGACAATTGAAGAACCACGAGCAAAACTACCCTACTCACGACCTTGAGTTAGCGGCAGTTGTTTTTGCACTGAAAGTACGGAGACACCACTTATATGGACAATCATGTGAGGTGTTTTCTGATCACAAAAGCTTGAAGTATATATTTACTCAGAAGGAGTTGAACATGAGGGAACAGCGGTGGCTCGAGTTTGTGAAAGATTATGACATCGAGATTAAATACCACCCCGGCAAAGCTAATGTGGTAGCCGATGCGTTGAGCAGGATACCAGCTACTATTCAAATGGCTATGTCGGCCGTATCAATGCCTTTGAAGACAGAAATTCAGAGGTTCAACTTGAAGGTAGTTTTTGAACTATCGACAGTACTAGCGGACCTATCAATACGGCCAACCATTGTGGACCGAATTAAGGAAGCCCAGAAGATCAATTCAAAGGAGATGGCCGATATAGTGAGAAAATTGCCTTTGGCCTTTTAAAGTTTAAAGTTTAAAGTTTAAAGTTTAAAGTTTAAAGTTTAAAGTTTAAAGTTTAAAGTTTAAAGTTTAAAGTTTAAAGTTTAAAGTTTAAAGTTTAAAGTTTAAAGTTTAAAGTTTAAAGTTTAAAGTTTAAAGTTTAAAGTTTAAAGTTTAAAGTTTAAAGTTTAAAGTTTAAAGTTTAAAGTTTAAAGTTTAAAGTTTAAAGTTTAAAGTTTAAAGTTTAAAGTTTAAAGTTTAAAGTTTAAAGTTTAAAGTTTAAAGTTTAAAGTTTAAAGTTTAAAGTTTAAAGTTTAAAGTTTAAAGTTTAAAGTTTAAAGTTTAAAGTTTAAAGTTTAAAGTTTAAAGTTTAAAGTTTAAAGTTTAAAGTTTAAAGTTTAAAGTTTAAAGTTTAAAGTTTAAAGTTTAAAGTTTAAAGTTTAAAGTTTAAAGTTTAAAGTTTAAAGTTTAAAGTTTAAAGTTTAAAGTTTAAAGTTTAAAGTTTAAAGTTTAAAGTTTAAAGTTTAAAGTTTAAAGTTTAAAGTTTAAAGTTTAAAGTTTAAAGTTTAAAGTTTAAAGTTTAAAGTTTAAAGTTTAAAGTTTAAAGTTTAAAGTTTAAAGTTTAAAGTTTAAAGTTTAAAGTTTAAAGTTTAAAGTTTAAAGTTTAAAGTTTAAAGTTTAAAGTTTAAAGTTTAAAGTTTAAAGTTTAAAGTTTAAAGTTTAAAGTTTAAAGTTTAAAGTTTAGGGAACAGCGGTGGCTCGAGTGGTGAAAGATTAGGACATCGAGATTAAATACCACCCCGGCAAAGCTAATGTGGTAGCCGATGCGTTGAGCAGGATACCAGCTACTATTCAAATGGCTATGTCGGCCGTATCAATGCCTTTGAAGACAGAAATTCAGAGGTTCAACTTGAAGGTAGTTTTTGAACTATCGACAGTACTAGCGGACCTATCAATACGGCCAACCATTGTGGACCGAATTAAGGAAGCCCAGAAGATCAATTCAAAGGAGATGGCCGATATAGTGAGAAAATTGCCTTTGGCCTCTTCCGAGTTCAGTTATTCGAGAGATGGTATTTTAAAGTTTAAAGTTTAAAGACAGGTGGTATGTTTTGAAACGATCGACACCGGAATACCATGTAGCTTGATGATCTCGCTAATGTATAACTCTGCGTACTGCTTCATGGAGAAAAATAGAGAAGTAGTCGATCGATCGGCACTCGGCAAGCGATCGATTGGCTATTTTAATTGATGGAGGTGTTTAAATATGGACCGTTAAAGCTGGACCATTAAAACCTATTTTTAATCTCAGCCGTTGAAGATGATTATGGGCTTTAGATTTGTGGGCTTCAGATTACTTAAAAATTAGGTTAACCAACATTCATAAATCATAGACAATCAGATGACGGGAGGCGAGAGAGAAGAAGCGAAAGGATTTAAGAGGAAAGGAGCCCAAGCGAGACGGAAACCGGAACGGAGCGAGAGCTTCAGAAATTGATTTTCACCATAGTTTTTCTTTCCCTTTTTCTTCCAAACTATGAACTTCTTTATTATTCTTGTTGTTTTTCTTTATTTTAGCATGAACTAATTTATTTTTCTAGGGCTACGATGTAGCTGGATTATGAATATTTAGTTTTTTTTTCCTTTAATTCAAATTATTGATTTTCTGTTTCAATATTGTGTTTGAGTAATTTATTCTGTTCTTAATGCTTGCGATTGCCTAATCAACAAAAGGATGTTCGTAGGATTATTTTGAGACCGAGAGGAGATGAATAATCGTGCACTGAATAATTTACCAGGAAAATAATCTTAGGCTAGAGATAGCTAAGGCGTTTATGTGGTAGTATAATTTCTCGTTCTTAACGTATTCAATTAATTTTTAGGGTTTGAGACTGAGAGGTAATAACCCGTTAGTTGAATAAGTTTATCTTTGCTCAAGAGAGATTGATAAATAATTTTGTGAAATTGTCATCTACACATAGAAATAAAAATTAATGATTTGGTTTAGGAAAACTAAATAGGATTAATTTAGGTGAAATCGGAAACCCTAGAGCTTTCTCATTATATTTTTAAACTTGTTTAATTTCTGCTATTTAATTAAATTACTTTATTTTGCTATTTTAAATTCAAACTTCTCAAAATCTCGTATTCATTATAAACTAGAATTAATTTAGTTTGATCATTAATTAAAAAGTCCTCGTGGGTTCGATACTCTTTTTATCACTATATTACTTGTTGCGACTTGTACACTTGCGAACTATTTTTCACAACAAGTTTTTTGCGCTGTTGCTGGGGACTTTATTATTGATATTAAATTAATTATTTTCAGTTTTATTTTGAATTCTATTTATTTTATTTTATTTTATTTTATTATTTCTTTATTTTCAGGTTACTTTCAGGTGCATGCGTAATGAAGGAAACGCTAATCTTCTCCCGCTTAACCTTGAGATCAAGCGTACGTGTCGACAAAATCGGAGAGAAAGAAGAGAAATTATTCAACTAGCGCGTGCAATCATGGGAGATAACAGGGAAGACAATATTGAAAACAGACCTTGCTGGGTTATGTTATACCTACGGTGTCCGGGATTCATTTAGCTATTCAGAAGCTGGCTATTGCAGCAAATTTTGAAATTAAGCCAGACACATTGCACATGATTCAACAATCTCAGTTTAGTGGATTACCTTCTGAAGACCCCAAAGATCATATTGCAAATTTTTTAGAAGTGTCCGATACTTTCAGATTTCACAATGTGGGGGATGATGCAGTTAGATTACGTTTATTTTCGTTCTCATTACGGGATCGTGTAAAGAATTGGCTTAATTCTCTGCTAGCTAATTCTATTAATACTTGGGAAGAGTTATGCCAGAAATTTCTTTCAAAGTTCTTTTTGTTCAAGAAGACGACTAAACTTCACAATGATATAATCAACTACAGTCAGTTCGATGGGGAAACATTATATGAGGCATGGGCACGCTTCAAGGAGATGCTGAGAAAGTGTCCAAACCATGGTCTACCGATGTGGATGCATATTCAAACTTTCTATGGTGGATTGTCAGCATCTACTAAAACTCTGGTGAATGCAGCTGCAGGTGGTGCTTTAATGAGGAAAACTGAAGTAGCTGCATATGACCTTTTAGAAGAATTGGCACTTAACAATGACCAGTGTCCTGTGGAGCGATCAATTATGAAACGAACAACTGGTACCCCAGAGCTTGAAGCTATGAAAGCCTTGATATTACAAGTTGCCTCATTGACAAAATAGTTACAAGAATCTCATCTGGCGGCTAGTGTGGGGAAATCACCAATGGTTAATTGTCAATGGTGTCAAGGACCACATCAGAGTGAAGAATGCCAAGTGGAAAATCCTATGCCGAATAAATCTGCATAACAAGTTAACTACATGAGGAATTTTAATAAGCAAGTAAATCCCAACACCAACACTTATAATCTAGGGTGGCGGCAACATACAAATCTCTCATGGCGGAATTCCCAAAATACTATGCCTATGTTTCAAACATCGCAATTGGGTCCATCTCAACAAGCTGAGAAGAAAAATGATCTCGAAGCAGCCCTTATGCAATTTATGACCGAAACCCGTACAATAATGCAGAATCAATCGGCCCAAATTCGAAGTCTTGAGAATCAACTTGGCCAATTTGCTAGTATCATTAATGGGAGGCCTCAAGGTTCACTACCTAGCAACACCGAAATACACCCAAAAGAGCATTGTAATGTAATTACTACTAGATTGGGAACTGTTATTGAACCGGAGCACAAAGAGCAAAGTGTGCCTAAAGTGGATAATGGGGATTCAAGTGAAAATGAAGTTCAAAGGTCTATACCATCTCGTCCTTCCCCAATACAAGCAATTCCACCTCAAGTGTCGTTTCCACAAGGACTGAAGAATGTGCAGCTTGATAATCAGTTTTCTAAGTTTTTTGATATTTTCAAAAAGCTCCACATCAACATTCCATTCGCAGAGGCCCTCGAGCAAATGCCTAAATATGCAAAGTTTCTGAAAGATATTTTATCTCATAAGCGTAAAATTGAAGAAGGCAGTATGATCGCTTTGACGGAGGAATGCAGTGCTATTATTCAACGGAAGCTTCCACAAAAGCTGAAGGATTCAGGGAGTTTCACCATACCATGCAAAATTGGGAATTCAATTTTTAAGCGGGCATTATGTGATTTGGGGGCTAGTGTAAATTTAATGCCGCTATCTATTTTTCAAAAACTTGGTCTTGGTGAAGCAAAGCCCACAAGTGCATTTCTATAGATGGCTGATCGCTCTATAAAACATATGTATGGGGTGATTGAAGATGTCCTTGTCAAAGTCGACAAATTTATTTTTCCTGCTGATTTCTTGATTATCGATATGAAGGAAGATAGTGGCATCCCGATAATATTAGGTCGACCATTCTTAGCAACATGAGGAGCTGTAATTGATCTCAGAAAGGGGGAGCTCAAATTGTAAGTACAAAATGAAGATGTGACATTCAAGGTGTATAAATCAATGGAGTACCCAAAAGCTAACAATGAGCCAATTGAAGATAATTTTCCAGACAAAGAGCTTCCAGCGATTGATAAGTTAGTAAACAGAAAAAGAGCGAAGCCGTATTTTAACGGGATTTTTAAGAATGATACAACCATTACTCTCCGTGCACTGGACTAGCAAGGATCGTAAAATGTCAAGCCGATGACATTAAAACAAGTGCTTGGTGGGAGGCAACCCATCCTAGTATCCTTTTATTTCATTATTTCAATTTTTGTTTGCATTAGTTTTTTTTTATTTTTTTTCTAAAAAAAAGAAAAAGAAAGAAAGAAAGATTCCTAATCGATTGCTCCTTCGACCGAAGCTCCACAACGCTGACGACCAGCCTGAGACGTTATGAGGTACTCTACTTTTACCCTATTTTTTTTACATTAAGGACAATGTTTGTTTTAAGTTTGAGGGTGATTTTAGCGTACTTTAGCACTTTGTTATATTTTGGTTCTGCAATCTGAAATCTGGTTTAGGTGTCAATAATTGATATTTTGAATAAATTTATACTTTAGCTTCTTGAAAAATGCTGAGTAAAAGATTGGTTTGTATTAGTTAGCATTGATTTTAGCTTACGAAGTTAAACTTAAAACCCTGAGCACGTTTCATTCTTGTTTAACTTGATCTGTTGGAGTTATACTCATGTAGTCTACATATATCGAAGCCCAAACACAGTAAGAGAGTGTAACCCCAGTCAAATATAATGATAACAAGTGCTACTGATGAAAATCCTTCTTGGTTTTGCCCAATATCCTCGAATGTGAATTGAAATTTTTCAGAAAAAAGAAAATGATTTAGGCCATCATTGAATCGTTTGAGCCTTCTTAGCTTACCATTTTGTGTCATATAATGACACCCATAGTCACCCTTTTGAGCCTATGATTGAACCATTCAATTGTGCCTATTTTACACTAGCCACTTATATTTTTTACCTTTTTTAAAAAGCACAGGATTTATTGATATAGTTGAAGGAGAGTAGGAGAATGTAGTGGTGAGGATGAATGAAAACTCTTTTATTGTTACGTTGCTTTGTTATTATTAGTCTGAGTTGTAAAAAAAAAAAAAATTAAAAAAAAAAATCATAAGTTTAGTTTTATTATCAAACTTGTTGTATTTATTTTACTTTGTAATTATGACAAATGAGTTTAGCTGAGTGATATTGAATGAACTAAGTTTGGGGGTGAGAGATCAAAGGAAAGCTCGAGCGAGTTCAATGAGTGAGTGAGTGCTGAGAAGAAAAATTGAGTGGGTGAAATAAAGAATGATGGGTTGTGCTATGATTACTCGTTTGTATCCATAAAAGCTCTACCCTTTTAACCCAGCCTTACATTACAAACTTTTAAAGACCTATTGACTCTTGTTTTTGATTTATGGATATTTGCTATTAGTTGGATGGTGGGCAAGGCCATAGAGCGATTAGAGTGAATAGAGAGTGATCCCAAGTGAGATGTGAGAGCATTCTTTTTCCATAGCTATATTAGTTTACCTAACAGTTAGAGGTAAACGAGGATGAAAACACACACACACGAGGATTTCTAAGTAAACGAATGTCAATGTGCTGATATAAGTTAATTATTTTGCAAAGTGTTAATCTTGATAGTTTTAGTATGAATTGTTCAAGCTGAGATGAATTACTAAAAAAAAACTTTGATGAAGATTGCTTTAACATTATATTGTATTGTGCTTAGTATATGGGATTGGATTATATATTTGTTGAAATTTTTGATTAATTTTGTTCACTTGAGGACAAGCTTTCATTCAAGTTTGAGGGTGTGATAAGTGTGTATTTTACACACTTTATTATATTCTTTAATACTTGAATTGATAAGTTTTACTCAAGTGTATGAAAAATTCTGATATATTTGGTGCAAGTGTGTAGAAAAATTGGAGAAATACAGGTTTTGAAAGCAAACCAGAAGAAAAATAGAGAAGTAGCCAATCGATCGGCACTCGGCAAGCGATCGATTGGCTATTTTAATTGATGGAGGTGTTTAAATATGGACTGTTGAAGCTGGACCATTAAAACCTGTTTTTAATCTCAGCCGTTGAAGATGATTGTGGGCTTCAGATTTGTGGGCTTCAGATTAATTAAAAATTAGGTTAATCAACATTCATAAATCATAGACAATCAGACGACGGGAGGCGAGAGAGAAGAAGCGAGAGGATTTAAGAGGAAAGGAGCCCAAGCGAGACGGAAATCGGAACGGAGCGAGAGCTTCGAAAATTGATTTTCAGCATAGTTTTTCTTTCCCTTTTTTTTTCTGAACTATGAATTTCTTTATTATTCTTGTTGTTTTTCTTTATTTTAGTATGAACTAATTTATTTTTCTAGGGTTACGATGTAGCCAGATTATGAATATTTAGTTTTTTTTCCTTTAATTCAAGTTATTGATTTTCTGTTTCAATATTGTTTTGAGTAATTTATTCTGTTCTTAATGCTTGCGATTGCCTAATCAACAAAAGCATGTTCGTAGGATTATTTTGAGACCGAGAGGAGATAAATAATCGTGCACTGAATAATTTACCAGGAAAATGATCTTAGGCTAGAGATAGCTAAGGCGTTCATGTGGTAGTATAATTTCTCATTCTTAATGTATTCAATTAATTTTTAGGGTTTGAGACTGAGAGGTAATAACCCGTTAGTTGAATAAGTTTATCTTTGCTTGAGAGAGATTGATAAATAATTTTGTGAAATTGCCATCAACACATAGAAATAGAAATTAATGATTTGGATTAGGAAAACTAAATAGGATTAATTTAGGTGAAATCGGAAACCCTAGAGCTTTCTCATTATATTTTTAAACTTGTTTAATTTCTGCTATTTAATTAAATTACTTTATTTTGCTATTTTAAATTCAAACTTCTCAAAATCTCGTATTCATTTCTAAGGTTGGTGGGAGGAAGCCAATGGTTGAGTGACACCTGCCAACTTGTTGAAGAAGCCATGTTCTTTTTCTCTTCCCTCCTACGTGAAACCCTCATTTCTCATCTGCTTCTTTCCACTACTCTCTGTTTTCTCTCCTCTAGGCGACTGCAACCTTTCCAAAAGACTTCCATTCTCCTGTTTTCTCCAGTGAAGGTAATCATCTGCTAAAGGTAACGAGTTTGGATAAGTTAAAATGTGAGTTTTGTGGAAGTTTAAGATTACGATATTTTGAGAAAACTCACTGTTTTTGGATGAAAACACATTAGTTTGCTTTCTAAAGGTTTGAATGGAGTTTGCTGCATATTCTACTAAGTTATTAGTTAGCATTTGCAGCTCTGTTTATTTTCACTATGTGCATGTTTTAGGTCAATGCATAACTGAGACGTTCAAGACTTTCAACTCTACAGCAAACAGGTAAGTTCATATCCGTAGGTTGGCCCTTAAGGCCCTACATCACGGAGACTCTAGGTTTTACTTCTGTCGGGAGGTTTCGGGTAGATAAGCTGGAGTTATGTTTCAAGTCGTCTGTTTTTCTCTCTAGGTTCTGTTGTGTTATTCTGTTGTTTGCTGTTTAAATCATAAGTACTGTAAAAGTTCATGCATACACGTTTTTCCCGAAAACTCATGCAAAAATGTCTTCTGCACACGTTTTGAAGTTAAGAAAGATAAAATCTGACTGTAATGTATTTGTAACACCCGGCATTTTCTGCAATGTAATAATCCATTGAATTATTGTATGGATTTAAATTGCCATTATTACAATAACTATTTTATTATAAACTTTGGAACATTTAATGGGGAGAGAACCGAACTAAAGGCTAACTAAACTAAACATTAAGTTTAAAATGCATGGAAGGGTAAATTGGAGGGAAATTAAGGTAGGTGGAAGTGAGCCAATGGTTGAGTGACATCTGGCGACTTGATGAAGAAGCTAAGTTCTTCCTCCTACGTGAAACCCTCACTTCTCATCTGTTTCTTCCCACTGCTCTTTGTTCTCTCTTCCTGGCGATTTTGACAAAGCACCAACACTTCGTTTTCTGGTTTTTCTTCTGTTTCCTTCAACCAAGGTAATCATCTACGGAAGTTATGGGTTTTAGACAAGTTTAATGCGAGTTTTCACTGGGTTTAGGGTTATTATTTCTGTGAAAACTCACCGTTTTGGATGAAAATACGTTAGTGTGTTTTCCTAAAGAGTTGAAATGAGCTTGCTGCATATTCTACAAGTTATTTGTTAGCATTTGCAGCTTGTTTAATTTCACTACATTGCAGCAAACAGGTTTGAGCATTTCAGAGACTTCCCAGCCGACTGCATCGAGGAAAACAGGTAAGTTCATAACCGTAGGTTGGCCCTTAAGGCCCTACATCACGGAGGTACTAGGTTTCCTGTTCAGACGGGTAGTTTTGGGTAGAAATGTTATAGCTTTTGTCCAGTTTGTATTCTGAGTCGTCTGTGTTCTGCCTCACAATATGCCCTGTTATTTCTGATGACTGCTGTTATAGGTTCAGGCACTGAGAATGTCATGCATACACGTTTTACTGAAAACCCATGCAAAACCGATTTCTGTACACTGTTTGAAACTAAGCAAGATAAAAATCCGACTGAAATGTACCAGGTTAAGTGCGAGACGGGGACTGGCCCCAGAACTGTTTACTGTTTACCGTTTACTGTACTGTATCCCTGAATGTGCCTGATATTGCACCCTCCCCCTCCCCCACTGTTTGCCAGTTCCCCTATAAGCTCCATTTAATTCTACTGCCACTGTAACTTAATGCTCTGTACTGTCACTGTATTTCTGAAAACCGCATGCATAGCATTCTGCATCACCGCATTTATATGTCCTTACTGAGTTTTAGACTCATAGGTGAACTCTCTGATGTAGGTACTGAACCTGAAACCGAGGACCTTGTTCCTCAAAATGATGATCTGATGTAAATGGTGGATCGAGCTCACATGGTGGTTGTTGCAGTTAGACATAATTCTGTTCTGAGGTTCAAGCCTTTAAAATATAGTTTATATTGTAAAGTTTTCTGAAATCCTGATTTTTGTGTTAAAAACTCTGTAGAAAACTCATCTTTTGGTGAATTCTGTAATTTTATGTTAAGTCCTGTACTGTCCCTCAGATTTTAAAACAATGTACAAGTTCTGATGTTTCAGTTTTAGGAACCACTGTATTTGACAGTTAAGTTTATATTCTAAAGTATTCTGAAATTTGTTTGGAATGTTTCTATTAGTTCATGCATGGATGAATTCTGGTTTTGGAACTGTCCATGTAATTTTATTTCCTTGAACTTGTCAATTTTAAAGTATGTCTTACTGACCTTCAAATTTCAAAATACTGTATAGATTTTGAGTCAAAGTTTTTTTAAAAACTGCTGTATTTGACAGTTGAACCCATGTTCTGAAATGTTTTAGAATATTTTCATGTTTTAAGATTTGCATGGATGGTCTCAAATTTTAGAGTCATCAATGTAGTCTGTTTTTCTTAAATCTGTCATCTGTAAAGTGTGTTTCAAGATCTTATTTTGAATCGGGTTTTGAAGGTCTGAAACCCTTATGTCTTCTGCTTGATGCTCCCTGCCCGTATGTCTCCCTGTAAAAGTTGTAAATTTTGCCTTTAAAACTATGTCTTCCGGCTGACGTCATCAAAGTCATCTGCCCAGTGTATTTATGTCTTCCGGTTGATGTCAGCATAAGTCTTCCGCCCAGTTTAAAACTCCGTCTTCCGGCTGACGTCACCCAAGTCATCCGCCCAGTGTATTTATGTCTTCCGGCTGATGTCAGCATAAGTCTTCCGCCCAGTTTAAAACTCCGTCTTCCGGCTGACGTCATCCCAGTTTTTCCGCCAGTATAATGCTTATATCTTCCGGTTGACGTCATCCATCTTCCGGCTGACGTCATCTCCTCATCCGATCTCAGTTACTGTCTGTGTCTTCCGCCTGACGTCACCCATCTTCCGGCTGACGTCACCACCTCTCCTGCCCAGTTTTACTCAGCCTCTTTCGCTGAATACTGTTCGTCTTTTGTCGTATCTGAATCCACCGACAGCTCTAATCTTCCTGTAACGCCCCGAATTCTCTGAACCCGGTTTGTTACTCATAAACCCGAATATTACTAAGAAAACTTGGATCAAATTTAAAACTTTGTACAAAATTTAAAATTTGGACATTTGACAAAACATGAGAACTTGCAGCGGAAAATCGTTTAAACAAAATAAAATTAAACAAAACCATGTTGATATAATCGTTGGGAATGTTAAGAAACAATCGGTTAAGAAGCAAAGGTTTAACTCGTGAAAATACTTTAAAAGTTGGAAAAGTCAAATTCATCGTCCGCTAAACAAAGTCAACGAAAAAGGGGAAAAGCTATTTAAAGACATCCACCGGTCACTAAACGACAAAATACATCCTTCTACCAGTGACGTCAGCCGGATGATTTCCTTCATCCGATCGGCTTTACTCTACATCCACCGGTGAAATAAGAAGACATCATCCGGTGCGCATGTGCTTCTCACGTGAGCAATTAAAACATGGCCCGGTGATAAACACACTTCAAATCTCACCTCACCCGAGCACTAAACGACAAAATAATACGCACATCGCCCTGGTCACTAGACGACAAAACATAAGATTTGAAAACATAAGATTTGTCATCCGGTCAGTCTATCGAAAACTTCTACCGGTCACTAAACGACAAAACATAAAATTTGTCGTCCGGTCAGTCTAACAAAGACTTCTACCGGTCACTAAACGACAAAACATAAAATTTGTCATCCGGTCAGTCTAACAAAGACTTCTACCGGTCACTAAACGACAAAACATAAAATTTGTCATCCGGTCAGTCTAACAAAGACTTCTTATCCGGTCACTAACGACCAAACATGAAATTTATCATCCGGTTAGTCTAACAAAGACTTCTACCGGTCATACAAACACGACTCTAATCACAGAAAGAATTTTACTCACTCCATCGAAACCATTTAAAACATTTCAAACCATTACATTACTGAAATCCAGTGAATGCCGACATTCGAGTCTCAACAGAATACTATTATCAGGAAATCTCTACTGTCATAAAAACTCAACATACTTAATTGAAATCAATGTTCACTAAACCTTCACAACCACTGACACCAGTTAAACCGCCCCATCAGCTGCCAGCCTGTTACAAGGTTGCACTCCTCCAACCAGTCTAGTCCTCAGTAGACTCAGAAAACACACCTGCTATCACTTCTTCACCTACATCACAAAACTCATCTATTAGCCTAATGCTAAGCAAGTAAAACAATGATGAAATGGAAATGCTGAAACATAAAACTTCCTAAACATGCAGTTTCTACTTTCTCATCTCAGTTGCATATTCATCGTTCTGTTCAGATCCCCTTGTGAAGTTGGGAGTTGGATCAACTCTCTCAAAGTATAAAAATCCACTGTCTCATTAAGGGGCGGATTAATTCCCTTAACAGTAAGTCTGATTCACATCCTCCGATCCCCCTGTGAAGTTGGGAGTTGGATCAACTCTCCCAAAGTATAATATCCACTGTCTCATTAAGGGGCGAATTAATTCCCTTAACAGTAAAACTGATTTACTTAACTGTTCAGTTCATTCATTCCTCGCTCAACAAACCATGTAAATTCATTTTCGTATAATTTAAGAAATATGATGCATAACATGTAAGCACATTCAGTAAGTAAAAATCCTACTGTTTTGTGATGTAGGCCCGAAGGCACAAGCAAACCTTACTTACCTGGATTCCTGGTGGGTACTCGGTTAGGAGTTGCTTCGGAAATGCTCACCTAGAACCATAAACAGAGCATTAAACCAATCCTTACTAATCCTAACTCTAAAGCACTCATCAAACCTAAGTGGACCGTTAGGAGTTCTATTCACTGAGTCTTCCCAAATTTACACTAAACTCGAATCTACATTCGTTCACAGCATTCACAAAATTACACACACATTGTACTCCCTTCGCTATCTACTTGCTATAACACTAAGGAAATGAGTGGAAAACTTACCTAGTTCGAGGGATGGAGTTTGGAGGGGAAAATTGCCTGGAGCTCCGATGAGTTTGAGCTGAAAGCCGAGAAAGGAAAAATGAGGGAATAGTGGCGGCTAAACCTCATTAAACCCTTCCTTAAATACTTTATCCACAATAAATTATAATTACCATTTTGTCCTTACTCATACTTATTAACCTAATCTCTAAATCACCCGATATCATTTTATAAAACATTCACCAAAATAAAAGTAAATCGGTTAATGGAAACCGGGTATTACACTTCCGCCTGACGTCATCTCCGCTTCTGTCTTGCATTTACATCTTCCGGCTGACGTCATTCAAAGTCTTCCGCTGCTCCTTTAAACTAAGTCTTCCGTCGGTTATTCGCCTCAGTCTTCCGCCAATGTTTCCTGTTTCCTCCTCCGCCAGCCTTATGCTAATTTCTGTTCTGTTATCCATTATTGAAACCTGTGTTAAATTTCTACACCCGAGAACTCTCCCTCTCTGTAAAGTTACGTTTTTAGGGTTTGCGATGATAGTGCATGTTTCCCGTCATTCAATTCTGTTTCTCTGTAAATATTTTAAAAGTATAATGTCCACTGTTTTGACCGATCTGTTTCAAAAAAAAAATAGTTACCGTTTTCCGTCCACTGTCCCGGACTCCGATCGGGATCCGGTTTCGGGCTGTCACAGTATTGGTTAAGTGTGGGACAGGGACTGGCCTACTGTTCTGTTCTGTTATATTCTCTATATCTGTTTGTGACTGTCATGCACTGGCCAGTTCCCCTATAAGCCCCACTTATAACCCTCTGCCAGCGAAACGTAATGTAATGTTCTGTCACTGTATTATGAAAATTCATGCATAGCATATGCATCACTGCATTTATATGTTCTTACTGAGTTTTAGACTCATAGGTGAACTCCCTGATGTAGGTACTGAACCCGTGAATGAGGACTTTGTGCCTCAAGATGATGATTTGATGTAGTTGGCGGATCAAGATTTTGGGGTTTGGTTGTTGCAGTCAGACAAGAGTTAACCCTGTGAGAATGTATTTTCTGAAGTTATGTCAAGTTTTGTAACATCTGTTGAAGTTTTAAAAAAATATTTGAAGTGTAGGTTCAGCTCTGTACAGCTTTTGTGTTCTTTTTTAAAATGACGTATGGAATCTATATTGATGTCTAAAACCTCTGTATTTGACAGTTGTATTTATATATTTTTAAATATTCTGGAACTACATTGAGTTTCCTTTGGTTAGTTCATGCATGGGTGGTCTCTGGTTTTAGAGCTATCCATGCAGATTGATTTTCTTAAACTTATGTCATGTTTCCTGTTATGTGCGAAAATCATGTTCTGAATCATTTTTTTTTTGAGAATTTGAAACTTTTATGCTATTTGTTTTTATGCTCCCTGTTCGTATGTCTTCCTGTTAAAAGCTGTCAAATTTTGTCTTTAAAACTACGTCTTCCGATTACATCCACCGCCGCTTTAAAAATCACATCCACTGTTGCCCTTTTTAAAGCACATCCACCGCTGCCTTTAAATTTACATCCACCGGTGAACTCATTTCTGTCTGTAGTTCACATCCACCGGTGAACAGTTTATTTTTTTGTCTGCAGTTCACATCTACCGGTGAATAGTGCATTTCTGCCTGCATCCACCGCTGCCTTTAAAATCACATCTTCTGATTGCATCTGTTGCCTACATCTTCCGGTGACGTCATCCATTTTACATCTTCCGCCTAGTTTATTTTCATCTTTCGCCTGACGTCAGCTACGTCTTCCGCCTGACGTTAGCTACGTCTTCCGCCTGACGTCATCTGCCCACAGTTCACCTCTACCGGTGAACAGTAATCTTCTACTTGTAGTTCACCTCTACCGGTGAACAGTAATCTTCTACTTGTAGTTCACCTCTACCGGTGAACAGTAATCTTCTGCTTGTAGTTCACCTCTACCGGTGAACAGTAATCTTCTACTTGTAGTTCACCTCTACCGGTGAACAGTAATCTTCTACTTGTAGTTCACCTCTACCGGTGAACAGTAATCTTCTGCTTGTAGTTCACCTCTACCGGTGAACAGTAATCTTCTGCTTGTAGTTCACCTCTACCGGTGAACAGTAATCTTCTACTTGTAGTTCACCTCTACCGGTGAACAGTAATCTTCTGCTTGTAGTTCACCTCTACCGGTGAACAGTAATCTTCTGCTTGTAGTTCACCTCTACCGGTGAACAGTAATCTTCTGCTTGTAGTTCACCTCTACCGGTGAACAGTAATCTTCTGCTTGTAGTTCACCTCTACCGGTGAACAGTAATCTTCTGCTTGTAGTTCACCTCTACCGGTGAACAGTAATCTTCTGCTTGTAGTTCACCTCTACCGGTGAACAGTAATCTTCTGCTTGTAGTTCACCTCTACCGGTGAACAGTAATCTTCTACTTGTAGTTCACCTCTACCGGTGAACAGTAATCTTCTGCTTGTAGTTCACCTCTACCGGTGAACAGTAATCTTCTGCTTGTAGTTCACCTCTACCGGTGAACAGTAATCTTCTGCTTGTAGTTCACCTCTACCGGTGAACAGTAATCTTCTACTTGTAGTTCACCTCTACCGGTGAACAGTAATCTTCTACTTGTAGTTCACCTCTACCGGTGAACAGTAATCTTCTGCTTGTAGTTCACCTCTACCGGTGAACAGTAATCTTCTGCTTGTAGTTCACCTCTACCGGTGAACAGTAATCTTCTGCTTGTAGTTCACCTCTACCGGTGAACAGTAATCTTCTACTTGTAGTTCACCTCTACCGGTGAACAGTAATCTTCTACTTGTAGTTCACCTCTACCGGTGAACAGTAATCTTCTACTTGTAGTTCACCTCTACCGGTGAACAGTAATCTTCTGCTTGTAGTTCACCTCTACCGGTGAACAGTAATCTTCTACTTGTAGTTCACCTCTACCGGTGAACAGTAATCTTCTACTTGTAGTTCACCTCTACCGGTGAACAGTAATCTTCTGCTTGTAGTTCACCTCTACCGGTGAACAGTAATCTTCTGCTTGTAGTTCACCTCTACCGGTGAACAGTAATCTTCTACTTGTAGTTCACCTCTACCGGTGAACAGTAATCTTCTGCTTGTAGTTCACCTCTACCGGTGAACAGTAATCTTCTACTTGTAGTTCACCTCTACCGGTGAACAGTAATCTTCTACTTGTAGTTCACCTCTACCGGTGAACAGTAATCTTCTACTTGTAGTTCACCTCTACCGGTGAACAGTAATCTTCTGCTTGTAGTTCACCTCTACCGGTGAACAGTAATCTTCTACTTGTAGTTCACCTATAATTTAATCTTCCGCCCCGTTTTATCTTACTCCTGCATAGATCACCCGATTCTGGTATTCATTGTAGTCTTTCTTTCAATATGTCTTTCAGTTTATATTTCTCATTTATTTTCACTGCATGTATTTTATCACGTTTCCTTCTACATGCCCGTCGTCCATCCAGTCTTTTATTTAAACGATCAAAGTGTTCTGTCTCTCTGTTTTACTTCTGCTATTCATTCTGTAGTCCAATTTTAACTGTTTTCTTGTTTTACTTTCAAATCCCTCTCTGTTATGCTTTTAAGGGTTTGCTCTTAAAAGTTCAGTTTGCTCAGTCTGTTTATTCAAAAAAAAATAGTCCCCGTTTTGAATGTCCCAGAGTGATGGTTCCTCGGACCCCGATCGGGTCGGGGGCTGTCACAGTTTGAAAGTGTATGTTAAGTTTTGTATAGTTCTTGAGAATTATGGATAATGTATATGTATTGTGTTGATATTATGAAAACTCTGTGCTGAAAGTTGCATCCTGAAATGTATTCAAATCGTTTGGGATTTCATTTTGGTTATGCATGGATTGTCTTAGGTTTCAGAGCTATCCATGCAGTTAGATTTTGAACTTCTGTTACGTTCTCTAATATGTCTAAGAATATGTTTTGGATCGGGTGTTGGGGGTTGAAGATAAAAGTGTTTTATGTCCTCCAATTATGTCAACCGTTTCAAACAGAGAGGTAGCAGATCGATCGCCTAGGGTAACCGATCGATCGGCAGATTATATGTTTATGTCTTTCAAGTTTTCAAGTCTCCCGATTAAACAGCCGTCCAAATCTATCGTCCAAAGTCAATGGATGATAACGTCGTCCAAATCTGTCTACCAAAGTTATTGTCCAAAGTTAGTGGATGATAACGTCGTCCAAACCTGTCGTCCAAAGTTATCGTCCAAAGTCAGTGAATGATAACGTCGTCCAAATCTGTCGACCAAAGTTATTGTCCAAAGTCAGTGGATGATAACGTCGTCCAAAGTTATCGTCCAAAGTCAGTGGATGATAACGTCGTCCAAAGTTGTTGGCGATAACGTCGTCTGAAGTCCAATTGTCCACAGTACTCGCCCGTCGAGTAATTGTTTAAAGTATTCGGCTAAGTGTTAGTCGTCCATTCTGCCTTTTGTTTTTATTGACCGTTCTACCTACTGTTTCCAAAGTCCATTCTGCCTTCTGTTTCTGTCGTCCATTTCACCTTCTGTTTCTGTCGTCCACCGAGGTCACTTCGACCGATTTCACCACCGAGGTCACTTCGACCGATTTCACCGCCGAGGTCACTTCGACCGATTGCTCCACTGAGGTCACTTCGACCGATTTCATCACCGAGGTCACTTCGACCAAACTTCCTGTTTTTTATATTTCCCCGTCTTCCTGCTCCCGTCCAGAGTACTCGTCCAATTTAAATGTTCCTGTCTTCTTGTTTTCTTCTGTCATTTATTTGTGTAGTCCGATTTTAAATGTCATCCAATTTACCATGCCCTTTTAAATATGTCTTCCAGTCTTCAATTCCAGAAAGAGCTTTCTATATTTCTTCATGTTTTCTTCAGTTTTCTATTACTGTAGTCCAAAATTTTAATATGTTTTCTGATTTCCAGTCTTTCGATTCTGTTTTCCAATTCCTCCTATGTCTTCCAGTTTACTATACCAGAGAAGGTTTTTCTCTGTTAAAGTTTTAAAAATTCAAAAAAAAAAAAATGTCATGTTTTAAATGTCTGGAGTGAGGCTCTTCGACCTCGATTGGGTCGGGGGCGTCAAAGTTGTATTTTTGAATTTTCTTTCTAATAACATTTGGTGGCGTGACCATAAGGCACGAGCATGCCTTATTCCGGGATCTCTTCTACCAATTTTGCAATTTCTTTCAGAATTCTTCCAAAACTTGTTTTTAGCTTATAAACCTCTAAATTGGTTTCAATGGATCAAAACTGTCAACCTAACCTGCAAAACATAAAATTCAATCAAAAGTCAAGATTTCAGAAATTTCAAATAGTAAATATATGACAAAAACCACATCAAATGAATGAGATTTTGAGCTTTATAGAACAAATGTAAAAAATCTCCTATTTCAGTTGTATTCTCCAATTTTCACTCTTCTATCATTGTTTTTGTAACACCCAGCATTTTAGCCATGTAATTATTCCTTGAACTATTAAATTGGATATATTAGCCGTTAATGAAATGCTTATTTCGTTGGAGTTTTGTGATATCCCAAGTGGATGTCTAGAGAAAACGGATCGGTGAATTTAACTAATAATTCAATTGGAAAACCAAACTAAAAATCAACCAAAACAGAACACCTTGGTTAGAAACCAAAGGGAGGGCAAATTAGGTAAACCAATTAAGGTTGGTGGGAGGAAGCCAATGGTTGAGTGACACCTGGCAACTTGTTGAAAAAGCCATGTTCTTTTCTCTTCCCTCCTACGTGAAACCCTCATTTTCTCATCTGCTTCTTTCCACTCCCCTCTATTTTCTCTCTTCCAGGCGACAAACACCCTTCGAAACTCCTTCGATATCCTCAGTTTTCTTCTGTTTCTCTGCCTAAGGTAAACATCTGCTAAAGATAATGAGTTTGAATAAGTTAAAATGTGAGTTTTGTTGGAGTTTGAGGTTACGATAATTTGGAGTAAACTCACTGTTTTTACATGAAAACATGTTGGTTTGTTTTCTAAAGGTTTGAATGGAGTTTGAAGCTTATTCTACTAAATTATTAGTTAGCATTTGTAGCTTATTAATTTTCCCTCTTCGTGCACATCATAGGTCCGTGCATCACCAAGGCAACACGTTCAAGACTCTCAACTCCACAGCAAACAGGTAAGTTCATACATATAGGTTTGGCCCTTAAGGCCCTGCAATACGGAGGTACTAGGTTTTATGTTGTCAAAATTTCTGTTGGGTAGTTGAACCATAGGTTATGTTTTAGGTTAAGTGTGTTCTGTTTTATATTATTCTTATTATTCTGTTGTCTGTCTATGAATGTTCATGCATACACGTTTTCACTGAAAGTCATGAAAAGGTTTTCTGCACACGGTTTGAAGTTAAGTAAGATAAAACCTGTAATGCAATGTATGGTTAAGTGTGGACGAGGACTAGCATCCTGTCATGTACTCCTGTTATGTCCTGTTATGGCATGTACTCCTGTTGCGCCAGCTTTTCCTCCCACTTATACCTTCCTGTCCAATAAAATGTAGTGTAATGTTCATGTATTTGAAAATGTTCATGCATAGCACGAGCATCACTTTGCATTGTATGTTCTTACTGAGCTCTAGGCTCATAGTTGAACTCCCTGTTGTAGGTATGGATCCTCCTGAAGAGGACATTGTGCCTCAAGATGATAAGTTGATGTAGTTGGCAGGATGAGCTCACGGGGTGGTTGCTGCAGTCAGACAAATGTATTTCCTGTGAGAATGTATTTTCTGAAAGTTATGTCGAGTCTTGTATAGCTTTTGGAAATTTTCAAACCGATGTATAGAGTTTGCGTTTATGTTTTAAAACTTCTGTTTTGGCGAATTTTGGAAACAGATGTCAAGTTCTGCACAGCCTCTGTGATTTTAAATGTTGTATTGAATCTGTTGATGTATTTAAAACCTCTGTATTTGACAGTTGGATTTATGCTCTGAAGTATTCTGGAATTGTTTGGAATATTTTCTCTTTTAGGGTGTACACGGATTATCTCCGATTTTAGAGCCATCCATGCAGTCGGGTTTCTTAAACCTCGGTTGTGTTTTCTGATATGTCTAAAATCATGTTTTGAATCGGTTTCTGGAGTTTGAAGCTTTTATACTTCCTGTTTTCACGTTTTCTGTTTTTGCCTTTAAACTCTACTTCCACCGATTCACATCCACCACTGATGACGTCATTTGTTTTACATCGCCCGATGACGTCATCTGTTTTACATCTTCCGCCAGTCTATATCGCCCGCCTAGTTTGTTCACATCCACCGGTGAACTCGTTTCTGTCTGTAGTTCACATCTACCGGTGAACAGTGCATTTCTGCCCGTATCCACCGCCTAGTTTATTTTCATCTTCCGCTTGACGTCAGCTACATCTTCCGTCTGACGTCATCTGCCAACATCTTCCTCCCAGTTTATTTTCATCTTCCGCCTGACGTCAGCTACATCTTCCGTCTGACGTCATCTGCCCACATCTTCCGCCCAGTTCACCTCTACCGGTGAACAGTAATCTTCTGCCTGTAGTTCACATCTGCCGGTGAACAGTCCACTTCTGCTTGTAATTTACGTCTTCCGCCCCGGTTTATTTACATTCTCCGCCCAGTTTATTTACTTCTTTTGCCTTACATCACCCGACCCTGACATTCACTGTAGCCTTTCTTCTAGCATGACTTCCAGTTTTGTTTTCCATATTATTAGATTTCCCACTGCATGTCAAGTCGTCCATTTCTGTCTCCCCGTTTGCAATTCTCTCTGTCTCCCTGCACTCGTCCAGAGAAGGTTTACGTCCAAATCCTTAAGTGTTCCAATTTTCCTGCTTTCCCCTTCTGTCATTCGTCCCGTAGTCTGATTTTAATCCGTTTCCCATTTCGCTTTTAATTCCAGATAACGTTCCCTCTCTCTGTTATACTTTTAAGGGTTTGCCCTTAAAAGTTCGGTCTGCTTTGTTTATTCAAAAAAAAAAAAAATATGTCCCGTTTTCTGTTAAATGTCCGGAGTGATGGCTCCTCGGCCCCGATCGGGTCGGGGGTTGTCACAGTTTTGGTTGTCCTCTATTTATAGATGTTGTTAAATCAACATTTTGACTTATTTTTATAAAGATTTGTTTTTCTCTGAGTCTCTTATACCCTATCAATTTTACAAAAAAAGAGAGCTATTTTTAATATTATAAAACCCTTTCGATATTGTGCCTAGTCTGGTTTGTTGAAGGAGATTAGAAAGAGAGAAATTAAAGTTGTTTCTTTGTAGCGTTGTAGAAAGAAAATCTCGATTGGAATACCCTTGTTGATATTGGAGATACACAGCTGACAAAAAGAGAAGCTTTTTTGGCAATTAGGAAAATATGTATTCTTTGACAGAAAAAAAAAAAATAATAGTTGGTTGTTGAAGTTCCAGATTCTTTGCAAAAGAAAAAAACTAATTATTAGAGTTAGTGGAAATTGAGGTTATTTGGCTTGTAAAATTAACAGAGACAAAGAGGTTTGACGAAAAATAATTTTTTAAAATTTATAAAATTGATAGAAATGAAAGGATACGGAGAATAACAAATCTTTTATAAGAATAAGAGGGAAAGAGAGTAAATGTAATAATGTGTCATGATGCAGAATTATAGTATAAAAATAAGTCAAAGAAAGTGAAAGTGTAGAAGTACTTTTTTTTCCAAGAATTGTCAAAAATATCACATGGGAATTTGTTCAAACAAAACTCTATATCAATTTAAATTCGAAACTTGTTCTATTCTATCATGAATATAAACATAGAGAGAGAGAATAATACTGTTATGTCTTGAGTCCAATGGGGCGTGACAAATACATTTGCAACACCCAAGCAAATACAATGGCAAGGCAAGAAACTAACGACAAGTTGGAAAACAGTCTCGATGATTCCTTACTCGTCAAAGGAAGCATTGTTATTCCCAACAACTTAGAATTAAGGAAGACAATCTTCGTCGAGGTGCACAGATCTAAGTTCACAATTCATTTATGAGCTACCCAGATACACCATAAATTAAAAAAAAAAAAAACAGTAACGATAAGGTGAGATGTAGAATGAAGTGATATGGACAAATGTCTAATGTGTCAGTATATCAAGACAGAGTGTTGAAAAATAATAATAAATACGCGATATGAAAAATAATAACAGATACAATCTAAAAAATAGCAGAAATATTTTTTCACTCGTCAAAGTGTAACAGATAGAATTAAGAGTAGTAAAAGATAAAAATAGATACTAAAAATTTTTACGCAAAAACTCAAATGGAAAAAAATCATGAGAATTAAGTCTAGAAATATCTCGATATGAAAATAGAAATTTGTAATTTATTCTAAAAACTAAATATGCTAGAAAATATTTACTAAGAGAAGTTTATCACTTATTGATCTCACAATATGCACAAAAGCACCTCACCTATTTTTTGCTCATTTTTTTTTTCTTTTCTCTCCTATGAAATCTCATATTTCCTGTACTTTTCTCTCCCTCCTCTCACAAAAGATTTTTTTTATTTTCTCCAATTCAAGATTATTTATGATTAAGCTGAAATTCTCTATAGACAAAAAAGTACAAAAAAAAAAAATGCAAGATAACATAAAGTTATGTACATGAGTCCCTCCTCGTCATAAAAAGAAAATATGTATTATTTGATAAAGAAAAACAAATAGTAGGTTTGTTGAAGTTGGGATTCTTTGCTAAAGAAAAAACTAATAATTAGGCCAGTGGAAATGAAGGTCATTTGGTTTGTAAAATTGATAGAGATAAATAGTTAGAAGAAAAATCATTTTGAATAATTTTTAAAATTTGTAATAAGGATAGAAATTAGATATGTTAAACGAGCGAGCGAGCCGAGCCAAAAAAAACCTAGCTCACCGAGCCTGCCGAGCTAAATGAGCCGAGCCTAACGAGCCTGCCGAGCCTAACGAGCTGAGCCTAACGAGCGGCTCCTAAAAAATTTCCAACCCGAGTGGCTCACGAGCCACGAGCATAACGAGCCAAGCCGAGCCGACCCAACGAGCGTAACGAGCCGAGTTTAACGAGCCGAGCTTACAATTACATAAAAAAGCCGAAAATGGATTTTTGTGACATAAAAAAGCAACCTTTAAAAAGAGTGAGGAAGTTAACTTAATGAACAACAAGGAAGTCGAAAATGGAGAAAACCCCAATATAGTGAATCAAATGGATAATGCATCCAGCAGAATTCATAGAAATACTGTATGTTCTAAGACCCAGATTCAGCATTTCCAGAACAAGAAATTAAAAAACAAACAAATCTGTCATCTTCCTCGCGGTAATCTAATCAGAAGTGTCTAGATTTAGGTTCAGACCCACATTCAGATTCTGTCAAAAAAGAAGAAGAAGAAGAGAACGTACTCGATTGAAGACCATGAAACCCAGGTCGAGATTAACGCCGTCGAACATTGGCATTGCCCCTCTCTTTTTTGTTTTGAGAATTTGAGTAATTAGTAAATGACACTTGACAGTTGACACACACAAAGGCGATCGGCTCTTGCTTGCTCAATGCTCCGCACTCGCAGAGGCAGAGCCAATCAATCGCTGAACGTGGGCGATCAATAGGCTCTCCTAATTGGTTGTCGGTTGATAGTGAATTAGTGATAGTGTGATACAGAGTACAGACATACAGTGATACTTGACAGCAAAAGCGACAATCGATCGCCATTCGCCCATGAACGCCGATCTCAGACGCAGAACTCCGAAGCGAAGCCGACTGAGTCATCGAACTGAGGGCAGACGCAGAGGGAGATGCCCATGAGTCTCTGGCGTCGGAGTCGGAGAGGCAGAGCGAGCTCAGGGCCCCGGCCCGAGCTGGGCTTGACGAGCAAGCTCGCGAGCAGGATCGTTGAGCCCGATCATTGACGTGCTCGCGAGCAGGATGGCGGAGCTCGGCTCGACCCGCCTGTGTGACCCGAGCCAAACTCGCTCGTTACTATAGCGAGCCGAGCCAAGCTCGACCCGCTACAGTAACGAGCCGAGCGGGCGGGCTGCAAATGAAGAGATATAACATAGAATATACTATTTTTTATTTTAAATATCCGAATGACTTAAAATTAATGTTAATGTCATGTCACATAGAATTAGAGTGTAGAAATAGGTGAAAATGTAGAATGAATTTTTCTAAATTTTCTTTTAGAAGAATTGTCAAAAAAATGTCAAAAATAATTCGGTTTAACTTGAATTATTGTTTCGTTGGCATTTGACCACGTGTATTTCCTTCAATTAATCGGTCAAATAGTGACATTCACTTGACCGCGAGGTTGTATTTCTATAGTTTCATTCTTAGAAAATATTTTATTTTTGGGCTTAATCGGGTTGGCCCGATATGTCTCATATGGAGCGTTTTTAATTAGGTCAATGGTGTCCGTTTGAAATTTTAAAATTTTTTTTACTTTGTCATAAATTCCTCCTCGTCGTGTTTGACATCGGGTTAGCGTTAGATTTTTCCCTCGTCTCTTTCGACATGTCAGGTATGTTACGTGTTGAGTTGTTGGTAGCGTTTGAAGTGTTGTTGTTTCCGTTGTGGATATATATATATATATTATAATATTATTAAATTAATAACATAATATAATAAAATATATTTATTTATATTAAAAATATTTTTAAAATATTAAAATTTTGGGTAATTATCGATTTGAACCCTGTACTATACTTTTTTTTTTAATTTGTCCTATGTACTAAAAAACCCGACAAACCGAACCCTGTACTTTGATTATTTTATCAGTTTTGACCTTCTATCAACAATTTCATTAAATTCTCATTTAAAAAATTATCGAACGATCTTGGATTCAATTGAAATTTTTACCACATGTTCACTATTTATTGAGAAGATTATCTAGAAATTTTCGTTATTTTTTAACATATGTATGATTTGTTGTAATTTTATTTTAGTATTTTATAAAAATATTATAAAATCATACAAATTTTAGAAAATCACGAAACGTTTTCTATTATCTACCCATGATAGGTTGAACATGTGAAAAATGTTTCAAATAAATCAAATATTGTTTGGTATTTGTTTAAATTAATCGATATTTGATTTATTTAAAAATTTTGCCACATGTTCAACCTATCATGGGTAGATAATAGAAAACTTTTCGTGATTTTCTAAAATCTGTATGATTTATTATAATATTTTTATAAAATACTAAAATAAAATTACAATAAATCATACATGTGTTAAAAAATCACGAAAAGTTTCAGATTATCTTCCCACTAAGTAGTGAACATGTGGTAAAAATTTCAACTGAATCCAATATCGTTTGGTAGTTTTTTAAATGAGGGTTTAATGAAATTGTTGATAGAAGATCAAAACTGATAACCGAATCAAAGTACAAGGTTCGGTTTGCTAGTTTTTTTAGTACAGGGGGCGAATTGAAAAAAAAGAGTATAGTATAGGGTTCAAATCGATAATTACCTTAAAATTTTAATTAAAGAACAAAAGGAAAAGAAGGAAAACCTTTCTTTTGTTTTCTGGTTTTATGCCGCACACAGGGAAAGGGAAGGTGTAGCACCCGGCATTTTGTCTATGTATTTTATTCCCCGGATATGTAAGCGGAATTACTTCGATATTAATACAATGACTATTTATAATGAATTTGTCGACGTGTTTAATTAAATGAGTGTGATTGTAAAACCGATTCGAAGAACTAAATAGAAATTTAGTTAAAAATCAAATGGAGGGGCTGTTTAGGTAAGAATTAAGGTTGGTGGGAAAGAACCAATTGGCCATCGACACTTGGCAACTTGTTGAAGAAGCCATGCTATTTTCTCTCCCCTCCTACGTGAAACCCTCACTTTCTCTTCTCTGCTTCCTTCCATTTCCCCTCTGTTTTCTCTCCTCCAAGCGATTTCAACCTTTCCAAAAGGCTCCCATTCTCCTGTTTCCCCAGCGAAGGTAAACATCTGCTTATGCTAGTGAGTTTGGATAAGTTAAAATGTGAGTTTTGTTGAAGTTTTGTTGAAGTTTAGGGTTATGATACTTTGGTAAAAACTCACTGTTCTTGGATGAAAACACTTTGGATCGATTTCTAGAAGCCTGAATGGAGTTAGAAACATATCCTACAAGTTATTAGTTAACATTTGCAGCGTGTTTATTTTCCTTCCGTGCATGTTCAGGTTTGTGCAATACCGAGACGATCAAGAACATCAACTCTACAGCAAACAGGTAAGTTCATACCCGAAGGCTGGCCCTTAAGGCCCTACATCACGGAGACTCTAGGATTTCATTTCTGTTGGGAGGTTTTGGGTAGATAAGTCGAAGTTAAATTCCGAGTAGTCTGTTCTTCCTTTAGGATCTGTTCTATTGTTTCTGTTGTCTGCTGTTTCAATTGTAAGCACTGTGAATGTCCATGCATACACGATTTTTCCTGAAAGTTCATGCAAAATTGTTTTCTGTACACTGTTTGAAACTAAGTAAGATAAAATCTGACTGAAATGTATTGGTTAAGTACGGGACGGGGACTGGCCTACTGTACAGCTTTGTCTGTTCTGTTCTGTTTCTGTTTCTGTAAATCTGTTATGTGCCTGTCGTGCACTTGCCAGTTCCCCTATAAGCCCCTCTTATACCCCTCTGCCACTGAAACGTAATGTACTGCTCTGTCACTATATTTCTGAAAAGTTCATGCATAGCATTTGCACAACTGCATTTATATGTTCTTACTGAGTTTTAGACTCATAGGTGAACTCCCTGATGTAGGTACTGAACCTGAAAATGAGGACTTTGTTCCTCAGTCTGATGGATAGGTGGCTGGTGGTTCGAGCTCTCGGGGGTGGTTGCTGCAGCCAGACATAATTTTCTGTCCCGAGGTTTAAGTCTTTAAAGTAAAGTCCATATCTGTAAACTCTTCTGGAATTCTGGTGTCTTGTTTTAAAACTCTGTTATAGTCCTGTGTTTTGTTTAAGAATTCTGTTGGAAATTTTGTAATGTATAGGTTATGTTGTTGATGTATTTAAAACCTCTGTATTTGACAGTTGAATTTATGTTCTGAAGTATTCTGGAATTTGTTTGAGATATTTTCCTCTTTTAGGGCTTGCATGGATTTTCCCCTGATTCTTGAGGTATCCATGCAGTCTGTTTTTCTTGGTCTTCTGTTGTGTTTTCTGATATGTTCAAAATCATGCTGTGAAGTGTTTTTCTGAAGTGTGAAGTTTGCAAATTTTTTGTTTTTAACGATTTCTGTTTTTAAGTGATCCTGTCAAAAAGTTGTCAAATTTTGCCCTTTTTAACCTACATCTTCCGATGACGTCATCACATCTTCTGATTTCATCTGCTGCCTACATCTTCCGATGACGTCATCACATCTTCCGATTTCATCTGCTGCCTACGTCTTCCTATGACATCATCACATCTTCCGATTTCATCTGCTGCCTACATCTTCCGATGACATCATCCACATCTTCCGGCCACGTTATCTGCTTAAATCTTCCGGTATTATTTCTGCTTACATCCACCGATTCCATTTAATGCCTGCTTCTTCCGCCAACGTCTTCTGCCAGTTTATTTACTTTTGTTTTCATCCCTTTCTGCTTTTCTTCTGTCATCCATTAAAGCTCTCTGTTCGTATGTCTTCCTGTGAAAGTTGTCAAATTTTGCCTTAGAAACTGCATCTTCCGATCACATCTACCGCTACCCCTTTTAGAAATTACATCCACCGCTGCCCGCTGCCCGTTTGTTTCACTGTCTTTAGAAATTGCATTCACCGCTGCCCTTAAAATTACGTCTTCCTCCTGACGTCATCTGTTTTGTCTTATTCGACATCTTCCGCCCAGTTTAATCCACTTCTACCGCCTGACGTCATCTCTGCTTCTGCCTCTAAAACTACATCATCCGACAGACCTCTTCCGCCAGTCTTCTGCCTATGTCTTCCGCTTTTATTTCCTGTTTTCTGCTGTCATTATAACTGTTATCCAGATTTCTTTTTTTTTTACAGTCCTTCCTGCACTCTTCAGATTTCTCCTTGCCTGATATTCTAAATGTCCAAATAATATTTTATTTCCGTCTCCCTGTTTTCTTCAGTCTGTTATTTCTGTGGTTCAAAAGTCAACATGTTTTCTGAATTCTGTTCCAAGTATTCTGATTCCCTTCTGTTGTTTATCCTGCAGTTTGGTTTTAACTGTTTTTCTTTCCCGTTATGATTTCTACTCCAGAGAACTCTCTCTCTGTCAATGTTTCAAAAGTATAGATGTTCAAAAAAAAATAATAGTTCCCATTTTGAAATATCTCGGAGTGATGGCTCCTCGTCCCCGATCGGGTCTCGGGCCGTCACAGAAGGAGTGGAGACTAGGAGGGAGATCGGAGTCAATCCGATTTCAACGATTCGGGTTCTATGCCAGGTCTCTGTGACAGCTCGAGACCGGACCCGATCGGAGTCCGGAATCGGAGCCATCACTCCGGGACAGTAGACGGAAAACGGTGACTAAACTGGGCGGAAGATTAAATTTTAAGGGCAGCGGCAGATGTAAATAAACAAAGGCAATGTAACAATCGGGCAGCGGGCAGCGGTGAATGTGAACTAAACTGGGCGGTAGATGTCGAATAAGACAGAACAGATGACGTCATCGGAAGATGGATGACGTCAACCGGAAGATACAGGCAATAACGGAATCGGCAGAAGGTGATGACGTCAGCCGGAAGATGGGTGACGTCAGCCGGTAGATGTGTTTTAAAACAGACGGAATTGCACTACTCACCGGTGGATTGAATAAGACAAAATAGATGACGTCATCGGAAGATGTGATGACATCATCGGCAGATAGAGGCAGTAAACGTAATCGGTAGAAGGAAAACCTAAAACAGAATTACTGTTTGGCGGGCATCGGTAGATGTAGGCAAAATTCTTACCGGAAGGTGTAATCGGAAGATATGGTTTTAAAGACAGAATTTACAACTTTTAACAGGAAAACATACAAACAGAAGACCTCACGACAGAAGGCATAAAGGTGTCAAACCTTTAAAACCCGATTTCAAAACAAATTTTGAAAGTCATACTCTACAAGTGACAGGGGTTCAGGAAAACAAACTGCATGGATGGCTCAAAAACTCGAGACCATCCATGCACAACCCTAAAAGACAGATTTCAAATACACGGTTCCAGAATATTTCAGAATACTTCAGAACATAATTCAACCGTCAAATATAGTATAAACAGAAGGCATGAAAGTTATAGACCTTCAGTACTCGATTCTGAACAAGGTTATGGAACATACTTTGCAAATGACCGATTCAAGAAACAGACTGCATGGATATTTCCCAAAACTAGAAGTCATCCATGCACAAACAAATAAAAGCATCCCAGCAGTTTCAGAATAATTTCAATACATTTCAAGACATAAATACAACTGTCGAATACAGAGGTTTTAGACATCAAGACAGGTTCAATACATTACAGAGTTTCGACAGAGTTTTTCCTAAAACCAAAACATCAGAATCTAAGTAAAATTCACAGACAATATTTTCTCTTTCAAAAAAAACTTAAACCTCAGAGCAGATATATGTCTGGCTGCAGCAACCACCCCATGAGCTCGATCCACCCTCTACATTAGATCATCACTTTGAGGAACAAGATCCTCAGTTTCGGGTTCAGTACCTACATCAGGGAGTTCACCTATGAGTCTAAAACTCAATAAGGACATAATCAGAATGCAGTGGTGCATATGCAATGCATGAACTTTCAGAAATTCAGTGACAGAACAGAACATTACATTACAGTGGCAGAAGAATTAAGTGGGGCTTATAGGGGAACTGGTTCAGTAGGTGCACTATCAGGTGTTGACTTATAGATTGTTTAAGTCATAATTTGTTTTTGATTATGTATTTGTATAATTAGTGTACAATTTGATTATGTGTATTTAAAGAGAATAATGAATATGAGTTTATTTGGAAATACCCTTGAAAAGGGTATTTTATTTGTCTAATAAATCGGTTTGAGTATACAGAATTAAATAGCAAAATAGGCTTGCATATACCGATCGCTACACGACAAAGAAAGGATGCATCTGCCGATAGCATTTTTGAAGACATCTGCCGATGTCATGTCAAGGTGCATTTGCCGATAGCTGTTGAAGCTACTCCTGCCGATGCCGGTTCATGACGTGTTGAGGTGCATATGCCGATAACATTTTCAAGTCTCATCTGCCCGTGAAGCTCTAAGCGAGCATCTACCGATGACGTGTCAAAGCACTTATATGTAACTTCTGCCGATTGAAGTTGAAGCTGTTTCTGCCAATAGAAGTTGAAGCTGCTCCTGCCAATATTTTTCATGGATCATCTGCCGATGGCATTTGCAGCTGCTTCTGCCGATTGAATTTGAAGCTGTTTCTGCCAATAGAAGTTGAAGCTGCTCCTGCCAATATTTTTCATGGATCATCTGCCGATGGAGATTTATGCAGCTTCTGCCGATGACGTTTTGGAGACACTTATGCTGATTGTTTTTAAAGACATCTACCGGTGATCTTCCGCCAGAAATTCAAATTAGCCGCGGTGCTACAGTGACGTCGTTTTCAGCATTAACTCCAGACCTTTAATGGCGACGACGAACAGTGACTCTAAATGCAACGGATATCTGCTTCAGTACGGATGCTTCCCAACGGTAACATTTTTCCATTTGAAGAAAGAAGCATTCAATTCTGTGAAGCAATTTTTTACAGAGTATATAAGCAGAAGGAAAGGCTCGAAGACTAACTTTTGCCAATTTGAATTCTGAGCCCTAAGCTGCGAAAGTTATCACTCTGTATTTTTCTCTACACATCTCTCAACCCTAACTTGAGATTCGATTACTGTGAGAGTGTAGTCTGTGCTTAATTTTGTAAAACTCAAATCATTTGTAAAGGCAGTGGATTGACGCCCGTGAAGTTCAATCCAGATCTGTAAAGGCAGTTGATCGGAGCCCGGAATCCCGGTCTGTTTATTCTCGTGAGGAGAAGGGTAAGGATCTTCAAGGGGTGAGCCTTGGAGCGTGGACGTAGGCAGTTTGGCCGAACCACGTAAAAATTACTGGTGTCAATTTTTCCTCTCTCTCTATTACTTTTATCAGTGAGTCGATTTGTTGTTAGATTAATATAAGTTAATAATTTTTTTTAAAAAAAAGGGGTCTAATTCACCCCCCCTCTTAGACAATCTCGATCCCACAATTGGTATCAGAGCAAGGTTTATATATATTGTCTAAGTTGTTTATCTAAGATATATTGTGTTATTTGAAATGGCATTCAATACACACTCCGCACAAATGGAAGGTCAGTCTACCACTAGACCTCCATTCTTCGATGGCATTGATTATGTGTACTGGAAATCTAGAATGAGAATTTATATTCAGGCTATAGACTATGACATATGGAATAACATAGAAAATGGTCCATATATAGCCTTTAAAACAGAGAATGGTATTAGGATCCCCAAAACCTCACAAGAATTAAATGAAGCAGATAAAAAGAATTTGAGCCTAAATGCAAAGGCTATAAACACTCTGTACTGTGCTCTGAATAAAGACGAATTCAATAGAGTACAAGGGTGTGAGAGTGCCCAAGAGATTTGGCACCTATTAGAGGTCACACACGAGGGCACAAATCAAGTAAAGGAGAGCAAACTGAATATGCTCATTCACGAGTATGAATTATTTTCTATGCCCAAAGATGAGTCTGTCTCTTCCATGTTTACAAGATTTACTAATATTACTAATGGTTTAAAAGCTCTTGGTAAACCTTATTCTAGTGAAGAACAGGTCAGGAAGATCCTCAGGTGTCTTCCAAGAAGCTGGCAGCCAAAGGTGACTGCAATTCAGGAAGCAAAGGATCTTAAAGCTCTAAAGCTTGAAGAGCTCATTGGATCTCTCATGACACATGAGATCACAATGAGGTCAAACGAGAAAGAAGACCTTAAGGAAAAAGAGACCTCCAAAAGAAAAGATATTGCTATGAAAGCCTCTTCAAGTAAATGTGAAGTCTCTGAGGATGAAGAAGAAGAAGAGGATGAGGACATTGCACTCATCACTAGGAGATTCAGCAAGTTCCTTCGAAGGAAGAAGCTGCAGGGAAGAAGGTTTCCCAAGAATGAAAAGCAATCCAAAGACAAGGAGTTTACCTGTTTTGGATATGGAAAGCCAGGCCACATGAAGGCTGACTGTCCACAAGCTAAAGGTCCCAAGAAATTCAAGAAAAAGGCTATGAAGGCCACTTGGGATGACAGTGAAGGTGACACTTCATCTTCAGAAGATGAGGAAGTTGCAAATCTGTGCTTCATGGCACACGAGGATAAGGTTAGTACTCCTTCAAGTGTTTTAAGTGACAGTGAAAGTGATAATGAAGAAGGTGAACTAATTGATGTTTTTAATGACTTAGTTAAACAGTTTGGCATGCTGAAAAATAAATACAATCTGTTGAAAAAGGAGAATACAGATTTATTAGAAAAGCATGCTAAAGAAGTGGACTTGCATGTCAAGGAAATTGATGAGCTTAAAAGCAAAAACGAAGATTTGAATAATATTATTCTAAACTTCACTAAGGGCGACAAATTATTTAAGATGGTAATAGCAGGTCAGAGAGCAAATTTTGACAGAACAGGATTAGGGTATGACAAGTCTAATAAAAGGAAAGTTTTTAAAAACTTCTTTGTTAAACCCTCTGTCTGCCATGCATGTAATGAAGCTGGACATAAATCTTTTGTATGTCCGTTAAAAACAAACAGTAAGAAACCAGGTAGCAATTTCCAATGGGTTCCTAAGGGAACCAGACCTAACACTAGGACCCAAAAGATTTGAGTACCTAAGAAGACCAATTGATTACTGTTTTGCAGGTTGAGTGCTCTCCTGGAAAGAACCAGTGGTACCTCGACAGTGGATGCTCGAGGCATATGACAGGAGACTCAACCAAGTTCGCTGGTGTCAACAAGAAGAAAGGAAGTGTTACTTTTGGTGGAAACCAAAAGGGCAAAATTGTTGGCATCGGCAATATTGGTAACCCTTCTAATCCTATCATCGAAAATGTTTTGCTTGTAGAAGGTCTAAAACATAACCTGCTTAGCATAAGTCTGTTGTGTGACAAAGGATATAAAGTCACTTTCAAATCTAATGTTTGTGTGATCAAAGACATATCAAATAACAATGTATTGTTCAAAGGTTATAGAAAAGAAAATGTCTATATTATTGATATGGATATTGATATGCATGTTGATGAAAAATGTTTTACTGTTAAATCTTCTAATGATTCTTGGATCTGGCATAGGAGGTTAGGTCACGTAGGGATGGATACCTTAGCTAAGATTACTAGGGAGAATTTAGTTAGAGGAATCCCTAAGATATCCTTTGAAAAGGATAAAGTCTGTGAAGCTTGTCAAAAGGGCAAGCAGATCAAAAGTTCTTTCACTTCTAAGAATTCAATCTCTACCTCTAAGCCTCTTCAACTTCTTCATATGGACCTCTTCGGTCCCTCCAACATAACCAGCTTAGGAAGAAAACTCTATGCTTATGTCATTGTAGATGACTTCTCTAGATTTTCTTGGGTGTTCTTTCTGAAGTCTAAGGATGAGACTTTTGATACTTTTTCTAGTTTTAGGAAAAGAGTTCAAAATGAGAAGGAGCTCACTATTGTTGCTATTCGTAGTGATCATGGTGGGGAGTTTGAAAATGAGAAATTTGAACTCCTGTGTCTCAAGTATGGAATTGATCACAATTTCTCTTCCCCTAGAACCCCTCAGCAAAATGGTGTTGTTGAGAGGAAGAATAGATCTCTCCAAGAGCTTGCTAGGACTATGCTTAATGAAAATTCTCTTCCTAAGTATTTCTGGGCTGAAGCTGTTGCAACAGCTTGCTATGTGCTTAATCGGGTCTCAATAAGACCTATTCTTGAGAAAACACCTTATGAGCTCTGGAATGGAAATACTCCTTCTGTTAAGTATTTTAGAGCCTTTAGTAGTAAATGCTTCATTCTTAACACTAAGGACAACCTAGGAAAATTCGATTCCAAATCTGATCTTGGAATTTTTCTTGGTTATTCATTGACCAGTAAAGCATATAGGGTTTTCAATAAGAGAACTTTAGTTGTAGAAGAATCAGTGCATGTGAACTTTGATGAGAATCCTCAACCAATAATCAATGTGGATGAGGATGATTCTTTGGACAAACAACTGGATTCTATTTCCTTAGAAAAATCTACTGATCCCATTCTAGTAGAAAAACCTTTAGAACCCTCTTCTACTTCTCTGGAAATCATTCCTGTTAAAGAAGAATCGGCAGATCTTCCTAGAGATTGGAAGTATATTAGAAATCACTCAATAGAAGAAATTTTAGGTGATCCTTCTTTAGGAGTTAAGACTAGATCCTCTCTTAGGAATCTCTGTGCCAATGTGGCATTTTTATCTCAAGTAGAACCTAAGAAGTTTGAAGAGGCCGAGAGTGATGAAAACTGGATTTTAGCTATGCAAGAGGAGCTAAATCAATTTGAAAGGAGCAAGGTATGAGAACTTGTTCCAAGGCCTAAGGATCATCCCATTATTGGAACTAAATGGGTTTACAAGAACAAATTGGATGAAAATGGAATCGTGGTCAGAAATAAGGCTAGGCTAGTTGCTAAAGGTTACAATCAAGAAGAAGGAATAGATTTTGAGGAAACCTTTGCACCTGTGGCTAGATTAGAATCCATTAGGATGCTCTTAGCCTATGCTTGCTACAAAAACTTCACACTCTTTCAAATGGATGTAAAGAGTGCCTTCTTAAATGGTTATATTCAGGAAGAAGTTTATGTAGAGCAGCCCCTAGGATTTGAAGACTTTGCTAAAACGAATCATGTGTATAGACTTATGAAAGCTCTTTATGGTCTTAAGCAGGCTCTTAGAGCTTGGTATGACAGATTGAGGAATTTCCTTGAGGAAAGGAATTTCAAAAAGGGTAACACCGACTCAACTCTGTTTACCAGGCAAAAGGATAAGGACATTCTGCTGGTTCAAATAATGTCGATGACATTATTTTTGGATCAACCAATGTCAACATGTGTAATAAGTTTTCTTCCCTCATGCAAAGTGAATTTGAAATGAGTATGATGTGGGAGTTAAAGTTCTTCTTAGGATTCCAGATTAATCAGTCTCCAGATGGAATTTTCTTCTGTCAAGAAAAGTACATTAAGGAACTCCTTAAGAAATTCGGATTAGAAACTGTCAAATCCTCTAAAACTCCCATGAGTACCACTACTAAATTGGACAAGGATGAAAATGGTATAAGTGTGGATATCAAGAAATATCGTGGTATGATTGGTTCTCTGTTGTATTTGACTGCTAGTAGGCCAGATATACTCTTTAGTGTTTGTCTGTGTGCTAGATTCCAGGCTGCTCCTAAGGAATCTCACTTATCGGCTGTCAAAAGAATTTTTAAATATTTAAGTGGGACTCATGATTTAGGATTATGGTATCCGAAGGGCAACTCCTTTGATCTAGTAGGTTATTCAGATTCTGACTATGCTGGTAGTCTAATTGATAGAAAGAACACCAGTGGCACTTGTCAATTCTTAGGAGAATCTCTAGTGTCTTGGTATTCTAAGAAACAGAATTCTGTTGCACTCTCAATTGCAGAAAGTGAATATATTGCTGCAGGCAGTTGTTGTGCACAAATGTTATGGATGAAACAAACACTAGAAGACTATAATCTGTTTTATGATAGGATTCCTATTCGGTGTGATAACACCAGTGCCATCAACATTTCTAAAAATCCTATTCAGCACTCTAGAACCAAACATATTGATGTTAGGTATCATTTCATTAGAGATCATGTTCAAAGAGGAGATATCACTCTAGAGTTTGTTAATTCTGTAGATCAACTTGCAGACATATTTACCAAGCCTTTGGATGAGAAGACCTTCAATAATATTAGAATCAGGCTAGGACTCATTCGGGTTGGGAAAAACTAAGGGTATTCCTCTGTTATTAGATCCTATGTAATTGAGTGTTTCTGTGTTGTGAAGCACCGGTAGATACTGTGTATTTCTCTAGTCATCGGTAGTTACATCTCTATCGGCAGATGCAGTGTTTTCTATCCCATCGGAAGCTGTACTGCTCAATCTGCCGACACGTGTAACCCATCGGAAGATGTATTCCTCAATCTGCCGACACGTATGTCTTCTTCGTCTGGCGATGAGTTATTTCTTTTAAATTCATTCTTCTTCGCCCAGACACTTTACTTTTCGCGCTCTTTCTGTAAACCCCTGCCCTACCAAATCTTCTCTGTCGAATCCTCTTCTAGAAATGGAATTTCAAGGTCAATCATCTCGCGCCGTTTCCAAACCGACCAAGAAGAAGGCCAAAGCTTCTGATCGTCCTTCCCGAGAGATTCCTCGTGGAACGGAGTGGCCAACCTTCTTCTTTCTTACTCAAGCTGCTGAGGTAAAGTACCACAATGACTATCAGTTCAAATCGTTAATTCCTAGTAAGGGTATTTCTTTTGAAGAGTTAGCCGGAATGGACTTTATTGAACCCTTGACGGATCTCGGGTTAATAGGTCTCTTTGAGACCGAATCATTCTACTACCCGGAAGCGATTAGGATGTTTTATGCAAACCTTAGCTTTACCTCTGATGACCCTTCCATTAAGAGTTACGTATACAACACTCACATAGAAATTACTCCTAAGTCCATAAATGCCCTTCTGGGAGCTCCTCATTTGGATAACTGCCCTTACAAGTATGTGACAGGCCCTGAGCTACCTTTCTTTGGAACGTCTGATGGACTACAGTTTCTAAGGGAAATTGCTGTGGACCCTAATTCATCCCCTGATCAGTTAAAGGGCAAACATCTGACCCCTAGAGCCAGAGTTTTTCGTCATATGATAGATTTCAATATTGTTCCCAAGGGTGGACATTATGACGAGGTGAGCGCAATGGAACTGTTTGTTCTGTTTGCAATCTATTTCAAGACACCCTTCAACATTGGCTATATAGTTGTTCGAAGGATGATTCTAGCTGTATCCTCCAGGGCTACATCTCTACCGTATAATCTGCTTCTCATGCGGTTATTTGCTCGTCTTGAGGTTGTCCTTCCTGAGGAGGAGGAGCCTGTGAGACTTCTGCCCTCCAATTTTTATTCCTATTCCACTCTCAACAGGATGGGATTCAAACAAATCGTAAAAGGAAAACCTGCTGTGGATAAGGCTAAGAAAAAGGTTTCTTTGGCAGCACCTGTCAGGCGTGGTAAAAGGAAACTTATCCTGCCAGATGAATCAACTGCTGAAGGGGGAGATGAAACAGTAAGTCCAGACCGTGTTATTTCTCAATCTCAGGATTCAAGCCTCCCACCTTCTCCTCTAGTGCGTAGGCGCAGGATTGCTCCTTCCTCCATAGCACCTATTTCAGAGGCCACCTCTGCTCCCTCATCTGTGCCTCTTCCTACTCCAGAACAACCTTCTTCACCTCCACCCTCTCTCATACTACCTTCACAGCCTGTTTTTCCTTCCATCTCTCCGGTAATTCGAGCAATTTCTTCGATATTCACCCATGGTCCTCCAGCTCCACCATCTCCAGTTCCTCAACCTCCCTCTCCACCTACACTTCTTTTACCATCTACAGCTCCTCCAGTCCCAGTCCAACCACCTACAGCTCCTCCATCTCCAATCCATGCATCTTCAGCTCCTCCATCTCCTATCCATGCACCTTCAGCTCCTCCATCTCCCGATCAGCAAGAGGTGCTCCCTCCATCACCAGTTCAACCTGCTCCAATCGCTCTGCAAGTCCAACCCCTTCTCTCCAATACTCCTGCAACTCCCCTGACATATCACATGATATTCTCCTTCACTGAGGCTCAGTATAATGAGATGCAAGCCTCTATTACCAACTTGGCACTGCCCTCAGTACCATCCGAAGTAAAATTGATAAGAATCATCAGGCCATGGGCATTGCTTTGGATACAGGTCTTGGCCTGCTGTCTACGAAAGTTGATGGTGATCGGCGAATGGTTGTCAGGGAACTTGAGAAACTCCAATCTTCCATTGCCGCTTTGACACCTGAACCTGACCCTGAACCCGAGCCATCAAGTTCTGGTCTCAATGTTCCCGAGGCTTGCTATGAAGATTTGTTTCTTCCCCTCTCCAGGCCTGCTGTTAGTGAAGATGTGCGCTTCATGTCCCTAGATATTCATGAGGCTGAGCTCAAGTTCACACTTCCTACATTTTCCTCTGCTCCTGCATCTTCCTCTCCTCCAGCCTGTCCATTGGAAGCTTCTCCTCCACCATGTATGGATGTGTGTTCTGGTCCTTCTGTCGAGTCTTCTCCTTGCTTGGACGTGGAGATGTCCCGAGAGCCTTCTCCACCTCCTGCTCCTTGTTTGGCAATGGTGGTCTATCAATCACCTCTCCCACGAGATCTTGCCTTTCTTCAAGCTATGGTGGATGCATTTTTCAATCCCCACCGTGACGTGCCCTCTTATGTTCAGAGAGCCTTTTGGAATCGTCATTTAGATCTCTTCAAATAGTGATTTTTAGTTATTTACATTTTTTTTGTTGTTTCTTTTTAATGACTATTTTTTTTCTAAACATACTCTGATGTTGAATGCATTTTTTTTGATAATGTCAATGGGGGAGAATACTATATTTGATTGAGTCTGACTAGATAATATTCTATGGATATGTCATTCTTTGGATATACTCTGTGATTTTGGAATTGCTTTGAATGGTTAATTGAATAAAATGCATATACTATGGGGGAGCGGCTAGAATTATGGGGGAGTATCAAAGTTAATCAAATTTATATTGTCATAATCAAAAAGGGGGAGATTGTTGACTTATAGATTGTTTAAGTCATAATTTGTTTTTGATTATGTATTTGTATAATTAGTGTACAATTTGATTATGTGTATTTAAAGAGAATAATGAATATGAGTTTATTTGGAAATACCCTTGAAAAAGGTATTTTATTTGTCTAATAAATCGGTTTGAGTATACAGAATTAAATAGCAAAACAGGCTTGCATATACCGATCGCTACACGACAAAGAAATGATGCATCTGCCGATAGCATTTTTGAAGACATCTGCCGATGTCATGTCAAGGTGCATTTGCCGATAGCTGTTGAAGCTACTCCTGCCGATGCCGGTTCATGACGTGTTGAGGTGCATATGCCGATAACATTTTCAAGTCTCATCTGCCCGTGAAGCTCTAAGCGAGCATCTACCGATGACGTGTCAAAGCACTTATATGTAACTTCTGCCGATTGAAGTTGAAGCTGTTTCTGCCAATAGAAGTTGAAGCTGCTCCTGCCAATATTTTTCATGGATCATCTGCCGATGGCATTTGCAGCTGTTTCTGCCGATTGAAGTTGAAGTTGTTTCTGCCAATAGAAGTTGAAGCTGCTCCTGCCAATATTTTTCATGGATCATCTGCCGATGGAGATTTATGCAGCTTCTGCCGATGACGTTTTGGAGACACTTATGCCGATTGTTTTTAAAGACATCTACCGGTGATCTTCCGCCAGAAATTCAAATTAGCCGCGGTGCTACAGTGACGTCGTTTTTAGCATTAACTCCAGACCTTTAATGGCGACGACGAACAGTGACTCTAAATGCAACGGATATCTGCTTCAGTACGGATGCTTCCCAACGGTAACATTTTTCCATTTGAAGAAAGACGCATTCAATTCTGTGAAGCAATTTTTTACAGAGTATATAAGCAGAAGGAAAGGCTCGAAGACTAACTTTTGCCAATTTGAATTCTGAGCCCTAAGCTGCGAAAGTTATCACTCTGTATTTTTCTCTACACATCTCTCAACCCTAACTTGAGATTCGATTACTGTGAGAGTGTAGTCTGTGCTTAATTTTGTAAAACTCAAATCATTTGTAAAGGCAGTGGATTGACGCCCGTGAAGTTCAATCCAGATCTGTAAAGGCAGTTGATCGGAGCCCGGAATCCCGATCTGTTTATTCTCGTGAGGAGAAGGGTAAGGATCTTCAAGGGGTGAGCCTTGGAGCGTGGACGTAGGCAGTTTGGCCGAACCACGTAAAAATTACTGGTGTCAATTTTTCCTCTCTCTCTATTACTTTTATCAGTGAGTCGATTTGTTGTTAGATTAATATAAGTTAATAATTTTTTTTAAAAAAAAGGGGTCTAATTCACCCACCCCTCTTAGACAATCTCGATCCCACATCAGGCACGGCAGTTTTTAGATTCTCAGGGAGGGATAAAACCAGAGGGTCCTTGCCAGGGACAATATTTTCAGATTCCCAAGGAGGGATAAAACCAGAGGGCCAGTCCCCATCCCGCACTTAACCAGTACATTACAGACAGTCAGATTTTATCTTGTTTAGTTTCAAACCGTGTACAGAAATCAGTTTTTGCATGGATTTTCAGTAAAACGTGTATGCATGACATTCTCAGTGCCTGAACCTATAACAGCAGACATCAGAAATAACAGGGCATATTATGAGACAGAAAACGGACAACTCAGAACGTGAACTGAACAGACAACACAGAACACAAACTGAACAGAAGCTATAACATTTCTACCCAAAACTACCCGACAGAACAGGAACCCTAGTACCTCGGTGATGTAGGGCCTTAAGGGCCAACCTACGATTATGAACTTACCTGTTTGCAGCAAAGGAGTATGCTCGAACGTCTCTGGAAAGCTCGGATCTGTAACATGAATGTTAAGAATGTAAACACGCTACAAATGCTAACAAATATCACGTAGGAAATGCAGCAAACACATTTCAACACTTTAGAAAACACACCAACGCGTTTTCATCCAAAAACAGTGAGTTTTCACCAAATAACGAAACCCTAAACTTTGGTAAAAACGCACATTAATCTCATCCAAATTCGTTAGCATTAAGAGAGGCTCACCTTTGCTCAAGGAAACGGAAAAGTACAGGAGAAACAAAGTGTGGAACTTTGTTTCAGTCGCCTGGATGAGAGAAAGAAAAACGAGAAAGAAGGGAGGGAGCAGAGAAGTGAATGAAGATTCACGTAGGAGGAAGAACTTAGCTTCTTCAACAAGTTACCACTTGGCACTCATCCATTGGTTTGCTTCCACCTACCCTAATTACTTCCACATTTACCCTTCCATTAGCTTTTAACCTAATTGACTTGTTTTGATTACACTTAGTTTGGTTTTCCCTTAAACATTCCATCATTTTAACCAAAATATTCATTGTATTAATATAATATTAATCCCGTTTAAACGATCCGGGAAAAACTATTACATGGCAAAATGCCGGGTGCTACATTCCACCCACCTTAACAGAAATTTTGTCCTCAAAATTTGCCTAAGCGAAGAGGTCCGGATACTGAGCTCTAACATCCGCTTGTCTTTCCCATGTAGCCTCCTCCACATTGTGATTACGCTATAAAACTTTCACCAATGGGACCACTTTGTTGCGCAACACTTTGACTGAGGTATCTAGAATCTGTATGGGCCTTTCTTCATATGTAAGTGTCAGCATGATGTCAAAGTCTACATGTTGCACGATCTGAGTTGGATCCCGTACACACTTTCTCAACATCAAAACATGAAAAACATTGTGAACTCCATCCATTGACGCTGGCAACTGTAGTCTGTAGGCCATGTTCCCAACTCTCTTCAAGATGGGAAAGGGCCCAACAAACCTTGGGCTGAGCTTTCCTTTCTTGCCAAATCTTATCACGCCTTTGAAAGGTGATACCTTCAAGAATACTTCATCACCTTTAGCGAACTCCAAGTCTCTTCTTCGGTGATCCGCGTAGCTCTTCTGTCTACTTTGAGCAGTTTGAATCCTTTGTCTGATAGTAGCTACCAACTCAGACATCTGCTGTAATAACTCAGGGCCGACAAGTCTAGACTCTCCAACTTCATCCCAACATAATGGGGATCTACACTTTCTGCCGTAAAGAGCCTCATAAGGAGCCATGCCAATTGTAGTCTGGTAGCTATTGTTATAAGCAAACTCCACGAGCGGCAAATACCTACTCCAAGGAGCATGAAGTTCCAGCACGCACGCCCTTAACATATCCTCCAAGGTCTGAATCGTTCTCTCAGATTGCCCGTCCGTCTGTGGGTGAAATGCCGTGCTGAAGTCCAATCTAGTGCCCAAGGAGCTTTGCAAACTTTTCCAAAACCTCGATGTGAATCTAGGATCCCGATCCGAAACAATTGACACCGGTATACCATGCAGTTTGACAATCTCACTAATATATAGTTCAGCATACTGATCCATGGAGTACGTCGTCTTCACAGGTAGAAAGTGGGCCGACTTCGTCAATCTGTCCACTATGACCCATATACTATTGTGGCCTTTAGCTGTTCTTGGAAGGCCAACAACAAAGTCCATTGTGATATTCTCCCACTTCCATTCGGGGATCGGAAGAGGCTGAAGCGTTCCACTCGGCCGTTGATGTTCAGCTTTGACCTGTTGACATATCATACAAGACTCCACATACTTGGCCACTTCATTCTTCATGTTCGGCCACCAGAAGTGAAGTTTCAAGTCTTGATACATCTTTGTGCCTCCAGGATGCACAGAGAAAGGAGATGAATGGGCTTCCGACAAGATGTCCTTCCGTAACTCTTCATCTTTCGGAACATACCATCTGTTTTTGAACCTCAGAATTCCATCTCCCGAATAACTGAAATCGGAAGATGCCACGGGTACCTTGCCCACCATATCAGCCATCTCCTTTGAATTGGTTTTCTGGGCTTCCTTAATTCGGTCCAGGACGGAGGGCCGTAGCGTTAAGTCTGCTAGTATGGCCGATAGCCCAGAAACTATCTCCATATCGAACTTCTGCATCTCCGTCCTCAAAGGCATTAATACAGCCGACATAACTGGTTGAATAGTAGCTGGCATCCTGCTCAGTGCATCAGCTACCACATTTGCCTTACCAGGATGGTATTTGATCTCAACGTCGTAGTCCTTTACAAACTCTAACCACCGCCTCTGCCTCATATTCAACTCTTTCTGAGTAAATAGGTACTTCAAACTCTTGTGGTCAGAAAACACCTCACATGATTGTCCATACAGGTGATGTCTCCACACCTTCAGCGCAAATACAACTGCCGCTAACTCAAGGTCGTGAGTAGGGTAGTTTTCTTCATGGCCCTTCAACTGCCTGGATGCGTATGCTACCACTTTCCCTTCTTGCATTAGTACACATCCCAAACCAATCTTTGACGCATCACAGTATACGCTGAATTTGCCATCTTCAACCGGCAATACTAGCAGAGGAGCCGTGGTTAACTTTTGCTTGAGTGTCTGAAAGCTCCCCCAACATGCTTCAGACCATCTGAACTTGATGTCCTTCTTTGTTAAGCTGGTCATAGGCTTCGCTATCACAGAAAATCCCTTGATGAATTTCCTGTAATAACCAGCTAGCCCAATAAAGCTTCGTACTTCGCTGGCATTCCTTGGTCTTGGCCAATCTTTTACGGCCTGAATCTTGGCCGGGTCTACAGAAACTCCCTCTGCAGACACCACGTGGCCCAGGAAATTAATCTTGTTCAACCAGAATTCGCACTTTGATAGCTTGGCAAACAATTGATGTTGTTTCAGAGTTGACAGCACAATAGCCAAGTGCTCTCCATGCTCCTCTTCAGTCCGAGAGTAAACCAGGATGTCGTCGATGAAGACGATTACAAATTTGTCCAAGAACTCTTGGAATACCCTATTCATCAAGTCCATAAATGCTGCCGGGGCATTAGTTAACCCGAACGACATCACCAAGAACTCGTAATGCCCGTATCGAGTCCTGAACGCAGTCTTTGGAATATCATCAGCTCTAACCTTCAACTGGTAATAACCGGAGCGTAAGTCAATCTTAGAAAATACCCGAGCCCCTTGTAGCTGATCAAACAAATCGTCGATTCTTGGCAACGGGTACTTATTCTTTATAGTCAACTTGTTCAGTTCACGATAGTTAATACACATCCGTAGGGACCCATCCTTTTTCTTGACAAACAGGACGGGAGCACCCCACGGAGAGAAACTAGGGCGTACAAAACCCTTGTCCACTAACTCTTTCAGCTGAGTCTTCAATTCCTTCAGCTCGATTGGTGCCATACGGTACGGATTCTTCGATACTGGTTCCGCACCTGGGTATACGTCAATTTCAAACTCGATTTCGCGATCAGGTGGCAACCCCGGTAAGTCGTCTAAGAAAACCTCAGGAAAGTCTCGGACTACCGGAATATTTCGAAGATCCACCTCACCTTGCCTTCGTACGTCTATTACATGGGCCAGAAACCCGATGCACCCTGACTTCATCAGCCGTTGAGCTTTCAAGGAAGATATAACAGGCATACGGCGTTTCTCCGGTACTGCCTGATAGGAGAACTCTACTTCATTCGGACGTCTAAATGATACTAGCCCGGATCTACAGTTGATGGTGGCATGATGTCTAAACAGCCAGTCCATCCCCAGAATGACATCGTACCCTTTCATACCAATAACGATGAGACTGGCATACAACTTCTGGTCTCCTACTGACACTATATCACCCCGTACAACCTGCTCGAGTGCATAAACTCTCCGGACGGTAGCATAATGCTGTAGGGCTGATCTGACGACGTACTAAAAAGCCCTTCTCTAACCACAAAGTCTATAGCCACGAAGGAATGAGTGGCCCCCGTGTCCCATAAAACATAAGCAGACGCATTACATATCAAAATCGTACCAGTAATTGTCGTGTGCTGAGCAGCGTCATCGACATCCTCCATCATTGCAAACACTCTAGGCACGGCTTGACCAGTTCTGGTGTCGGGCATTGGACAATCCCGAACAAGATGGCCTACTTTGCCGCATCGGAAACATTGGCCTGTAGCAAGCCTGCATTCTCCTTTGTGAGGCTTCTGACACCGCGGGCATACTAGAGGTTGAGGAGCCCCCATTGGTCTCTTGCCCTTATCTTGATACAGGACAGTCTCATTGGGCCTCTTAATGCCCCTGTTTTGCTGTTGTTGGGGTTGAAAATTCTGGTCTCTTTGCTGTTGCTGTTGTTGAGAAACATTTCTAATGATCCCTCTTGGTGGATCTCTCTGTCTTTGGGAGCACGTCACGACATCCTCCATCATTGCAAACACTCTAGGCACGGCTGTGACCAGTTTGGTGTCGGGCATTGGACAATCCCGAACAAGATGGCCTACTTTGCCGCATCGGAAACATTGGCCTGTAGCAAGCCTGCATTCTCCTTTGTGAGGCTTCTGACACCGCGGGCATACTAGAGGTTGAGGAGCCCCCATTGGTCTCTGCCCTTATCTTGATACAGGACAGTCTCATTGGGCCTCTTAATGCCCCTGTTTTGCTGTTGTTGGGGTTGAAAATTCTGGTCTCTTTGCTGTTGCTGTTGTTGAGAAACATTTCTAATGATCCCTCTTGGTGGATCTCTTCTTCATTTCTAAGGCCTCTAACTGATAAGCCTTGGCCACCACTTTCACATATGGTGCCTCATCAAAACCTCCAGTTGTGATCCCTCGCAGAAGGTCCATCTTTAAACCTTGAATAAACTGGTGCACCTTGTTCTCATCAGTGGCCACCATGTGTGTTGCATATCGAGATAATGACTCAAATTTCTGAACATATTCGGCCACCGACCCATACTGTCGCAGTCGAGAGAATTCAAGTAACTTCTCCTTCCTCACTCCTCGATCAAAGTATTTCTCGTAGAAGATTTTTGTGAATCCTTCCCAGCTTAAAGCCACGGTAGTGGACTGCACTGTGTCCCACCAGAATCCAGCACTTTCGGTGAGATAAAACGTGGCACAAATGACTTTCTTGTTGTCTTCTACTTCTGCATAACTGAACATCTTCTCCATTGTTCGAATCCAGGTTTCAGCACGAGTCGGGTCTGTAGACAGTCCATCGAATGAAGGCGGCTGAAGTCGCCGGAATCTGTCCCCACTGTTGTCTCGCGGTGCATTATCACGATTGTTATTTCCATGGTTATTGTTCCTGTCATCTTCTCTGGCCATCATGCGTTCAACCATGCGGGATTGTGCACCCACCAGTTCGGTTAGTCGGTCAATGGCACGAGAGCCTTCACTTGACTCTTCCTGATGTCCTCTCACCATTTCTAATAAACCCTATAAACAGAATAACCTAATTTAATAAACAGAACTTTGACAGGAATTAAACACTTACAGTTGGTGGAGCGATCTCACGTGGCGGGTTGCGCAGTCAGACATTTCACAGAATCGGTTTTAAAACCTTGTCTCTCTGATACCACAACTGTGATAGCCCGAGACCAGACCCGATCGGAGTCCGGGATCGGAGCCATCACTCCGGGACAGTAGACGGAAAACGGTGACTAAACTGGGCGGAAGATTAAATTTTAAGGGCAGCGGCAGATGTAAATAAACAAAGGCAATGTAACAATCGGGCAGCGGGCAGCGGTGAATGTGAACTAAACTGGGCGGTAGATGTCGAATAAGACAGAACAGATGACGTCATTAGAAGATGGATGATGTCAACCGGAAGATACAGGCAATAACGGAATCTGCAGAAGGTGATGACGTCAGCCGGAAGATGGGTGACGTCAGCCGGTAGATATGTTTTAAAACAGACGGAATTGCACTACTCACCGGTGGATTGAATAAGACAAAATAGATGACGTCATCGGAAGATGTGATGACATCATCGGCAGATAGAGGCAGTAAACGTAATCGGCAGAAGGAAAACCTAAAACAGAATTACTGTTTGGCGGGCATCGGTAGATGTAGGCAAAATTCTTACCGGAAGGTGTAATCGGAAGATATGGTTTTAAGGACAGAATTTACAACTTTTAACAGGAAAACATACAAACAGAAGACCTCACGACAGAAGGCATAAAGGTGTCAAACCTTCAAAACCCGATTTCAAAACAAATTTTGAAAGTCATACTCTACAAGTGACAGGGGTTCAGGAAAACAAACTGCATGGATGACTCAAAAACTCGAGACCATCCATGCACAACCCTAAAAGACAGATTTCAAATACACGGTTCCAGAATATTTCAGAATACTTCAGAACATAATTCAACTGTCAAATACAGTATAAACAGAAGGCATGAAAGTTATAGACCTTCAGTACTCGATTCTGAACAAGGTTATGGAACATACTTTGCAAATGACCGATTCAAGAAACAGACTGCATGGATATTTCCCAAAACTAGAAGTCATCCATGCACAAACAAATAAAAGCATCCCAGCAGTTTCAGAATAATTTCAATACATTTCAAGACATAAATACAACTGTCGAATACAGAGGTTTTAGACATCAAGACAGGTTCAATACATTACAGAGTTTCGACAGAGTTTTTCCTAAAACCAAAACATCAGAATCTAAGTAAAATTCACAGACAATATTTTCTCTTTCAAAAAAAAACTTAAACCTCAGAGCAGATATATGTCTGGCTGCAGCAACCATCCCATGAGCTCGATCCACCCTCTACATTAGATAATCACTTTGAGGAACAAGATCCTCAGTTTCGGGTTCAGTACCTACATCAGGGAGTTCACCTATGAGTCTAAAACTCAATAAGGACATAATCAGAATGCAGTGGTGCATATGCAATGCATGAACTTTCAGAAATTAAGTGACAGAACAGAACATTACATTACAGTGGCAGAAGAATTAAGTGGGGCTTATAGGGGAACTGGTTCAGTAGGTGCACTATCAGGCACGGCAGTTTTCAGATTCCCAGGGAGGGATAAAACCAGAGGATCCTTGCCAGGGACAATATTTTCAGATTCCCAGGGAGGGATAAAACCAGAGGGCCAGTCCCCGTCCCGCACTTAACCAGTACATTACAGACAGTCAGATTTTATCTTGTTTAGTTTCAAACCGTGTACAGAAATCAGTTTTTGCATGGATTTTCAGTAAAACGTGTATGCATGACATTCTCAGTGCCTGAACCTATAACAGCAGACATCAGAAATAACAGGGCATATTATGAGACAGAAAACGGACAACTCAGAACGTGAACTGAACAGACAACACAGAACACAAACTGAACAGAAGCTATAACATTTCTACCCAAAACTACCCGACAGAACAGGAACCCTAGTACCTCGGTGATGTAGGGCCTTAAGGGCCAACCTACGATTATGAACTTACCTGTTTGCAGCAAAGGAGTATGCTCGAACGTCTCTGGAAAGCTCGGATCTGTAACATGAATGTTCAGAATGTAAACACGCTACAAATGCTAACAAATATCACGTAGGAAATGCAGCAAACACATTTCAACACTTTAGAAAACACATCAACGCGTTTTCATCCAAAAACAGTGAGTTTTCACCAAATAACGAAACCCTAAACTTTGGTAAAAACGCACATTAATCTCATCCAAATTCGTTAGCATTAAGAGAGGCTCACCTTTGCTCAAGGAATCGGAAAAGTACAGGAGAAACAAAGTGTGGAACTTTGTTTCAGTCGCCTGGATGAGAGAAAGAAAAACGAGAAAGAAGGGAGGGAGCAGAGAAGTGAATGAAGATTCACGTAGGAGGAAAAACTTAGCTTCTTCAACAAGTTGCCACTTGGCACTCATCCATTGGTTTGCTTCCACCTACCCTAATTACTTCCACATTTACCCTTCCATTATCTTTTAACCTAATTGACTTGTTTTGATTACACTTAGTTTGGTTTTCCCTTAAACATTCCATTATTTTAACCAAAATATTCATTGTATTAATATAATATTAATCCCGTTTAAACGATCCGGGAAAAACTATTACATGGCAAAATGCCGGGTGCTACAGTCTCATTTTTTGATTTTTTGATTTTTTTGATTTTTCTGATTTTTCTTGTTTTTCCGTCTTTATTCTTCTCTTCTTTTTAGGGTTTTTAACGAGGTATTTTTCGTCATTTTTAGAAGATTTTGGCAAGAACTTTGATTGCATTTTTGGACCGTCGAACAATGTCAAAAAACTTCCCAACATTCTGAACGTGATGATGGCTTCTGTTTGCTGAACACGATGGTGGCCTCTGTTCGCTTAAATTTCGTCCCTATCATTTTGCACGAAAAGCAAGGTCCCTAAATTCTGTTTTTATGCGTTTAAGTGAAAGTCTTGCTAGATAGGATGGTTAGCATCATTTTCGATGAATTCGATGTTTTAAAAGAAAATCTTTAGGGTTTTAGTGTGTAACACCCGGAAATTTTGCCATGTAAATATTCCTTGTGTTATTAGACGGAATTAATGGGAATATTTATACAATGTATGTTTTATGAGTTTACCGATGGATTCATTGAATGGGGGTAATTCATAAAAAACCGATTTGAGGAACTAAATTGTAAAATAGTTAAAAACCAATGGAAGGGCAAAATGGGGAGCCAATTAAGGTTGGTGGGGGATAGCCTATGGTTGCTTGACACTTGGCAACTTGTTGAAGAAGCCATGTTCTCCTTCTCTTTCCTCCTGCGTGAAACCCTCATTTCTCAGCTGCTTCTTTCCACTGCTCTCTGTTTTCTCTCCTCCAAGCGACTGCAACTTTTCCAAAAGACTTCCATTCTCCTGTTTTCTCCAGTGAAGGTAATCATCTGCTAAAGTTAACGAGTTTGGACAAGTTAAAACGAGAGTTTTGCTGAAGTAGGGTTAAGATGTTTTGGATAAAACTCTCTGTTATTGTAACGCCCCGAGTTTTCTGAACCCGGTTCGTTACTCATAAACCCAAACATAACTAAGAAATTTTGGATCAAATTTAAAACTTCGCTCGTGAGTCAAATTTGAACGCTTGCTAAAAACATAAAAAAAAAAAAAAAGAACTTGCAGCGGAAAATCTTCGAGCAAGGCAAAGTTTAGCAAAACTATGACAGTGTTTGAATAATTGGTTAAATATCAAGAAATAACTTGGGCAAAAGAAACGAAGGCTTAAGTATGAAATACTCAAAAACTTGTAAAAGTCAAATGCATCTGCCGCTGAAAAAAGTCAACAAAAAAAAAGAAACAAAACTGAAGGTTTCCACCGGTGACGTTAGCCGGAGGAATCATTCTTCCAGCTTCAGCCGATCGCAAAACGACAAGTTTTGCTACTCACATCTACCGATGACGTCAGCCGAATGAATCATCTATCCAGCCTCTGCCGGTCACTAAACGACAAAAGAAAGTCTTTTAATCACAAAACAAAACAGAGCACATCATCCAGTCACTAAACGACAACACTTCTACTATATCTTCCGATAGGTCTATTACACGGCATCCACCGATCACTAAACGACAAAACTTATTATACGCATTTACCGATAACTTTTACTAAAGCATCATCCGATGGCTTTTCCTGAAGACATCATCCGATGGCTAAAATACCCAACATCATCCGGTTACAAAACGACAAATTTTCTACGTATATCTTCCGATGGCTTCCACTGAAGAGATCATCCAATGACTTTACTGAAGACATCATCCGATGGCTTTACTGAGGACATCTTCCGATAGACAACAGAACAACAACTCTGTATCTGCCGATAGACATCATCTACCGATAGATCCAAAAATACTCAACGAAAACAACATAGCAACAATTTCACTATAAACAAAGAAAACTCTGACTACCAAAAGAACTTGAGCATTTTACTAAAACTGTTCAAAACTACATAAATCCGTGTACTACTCCAAAATTTTGGTAAAAACCACTATTAAAAACTAACAGAGTATCATTCTCAGAAAGAGTCTCAAATTGTATTCAAAACATCAAAACTACTACTATCACTAAAACTCTCAATATATTTAAATTGAATCATGGTTCACTAAACCTTCTCATCCACTGACATCAGTTAAACCGCCCCATCAGTTCGCCAAGTCGAGGCATGAATGTGCTCTCCCATCAGCCTATTCCTCAGCATACTCAGAAATCACACCTGCAGTCACTTCTTCACCTACATCACAAAACTCATCTATTAGCCTAATGCTAAATAAGTAAAGCAATAATGAAATGAAATACTGAAACATAAATTCCTAAATATGCAGTTTCTACTTTCTCATCTCTGTTGGTCATGCATCGTTTCTGATCTGATTCCCCTGTGCAATTGGGAGTTGGATCACTTCTCCCAAAGTCATACATCCTCTCTCTCAATTAAGGGGCGGATTAGTTCCCTTAACAACTGTTCAGATCCCCCTGTGAAATTGGGAGTCGGATCACTTCTCCCAAAGTATAAATTCCTTCATAAATTAAGGGGTGAATTAGTTCCCTTAATAGCTTGCCTGTTACAGTCTGTTCATTCCTTACTATACCATTTTATGTAAATTCATTTTCGTGTACTATCAAAAATATGATGCATGACATACAGACATATTCAAGCAAACATTGTGAGGACCCGACTTGACACGTATGTGGTAGAACCACCCATTCTCCGCCTCAGAGGCGTTCCCGATTGTTTGGGGTCGGAGATGGGTTAAAACTCCGCGAATCCCAGAGGGTTGGGCCGAAGGGTTCAACGAATTCTCCGCGGATCCCAGTGGGTTGGGCCGGAGAGTTCGGTCGTTGAAAGTGGGGTCGTCACAATCCCACATCGCTTGGGGAAGTATGTGGAAATGAAACATATATAAAGAGACCCTCCCTAAATAGCAAGACGCGTTTTGGAGTTCAATTGACAACGGATCCCATAAGAACTCCGTAGTTAAGAGGGCTTCGGCGAGAGTAATTCCAGGTTGGGTGACCTTCCGGGAAGTGCTCTCGCCAAACAAAGCTGTGAGGGGAGGATATTGGACTGCGGCCCAATCCCCGGAGCGGACAATATCTTGCTGGGAAAAGGGGTCGTTACAAATGGTATCAGAGCCTGTACCCAACCGGAAATGCGGCCAACGAGGACGTTGGGCCCCCGAGGGGGGGTGATTGTGAGGACCCGACTTGACACGTATGTGGTAGAACCACCCATTCTCCGCCTCAGAGGCGTTCCCGATTGTTTGGGGTCGGAGATGGGTTAAAACTCCACGAATCCCAGAGGGTTGGGCCGGAGGGTTCAACGAATTCTCCGCGGATCCCAGAGGGTTGGGCCGGAGGGTTCAACGAATTCTCCGCGGATCCCAGAGGGTTGGGCCGGAGAGTTCGGTCGTTGAAAGTGGGGTCGTCACAATCCCACATCGCTTGGGGAAGTATGTGGAAATGAAACATATGTAAAGAGACCCTCCCTAAATAGCAAGACGCGTTTTGGAGCTCAATTGACAGCGGATCCCATAAGAACTCCAAAGTTAAGAGGGCTTCGGCGAGAGTAATTCCAGGTTGGGTGACCTTCCGGGAAGTGCTCTCGCCAAACAAAGCTGTGAGGGGAGGATATTGGGCTGCGGCCCAATCCCCGGAGCGGACAATATCTTGCTGGGAACAGGGGTCGTTACAAATGGTATCAAAGCCTGTACCCAACCGGAAATGCGGCCAACGAGGACGTTGGGCCCCCGAGGGGGGGTGATTGTGAGGACCCGACTTGACACGTATGTGGTAGAACCACCCATTCTCCGCCTCAGAGGCGTTCCCGATTGTTTGGGGTCGGAGATGGGTTAAAACTCCACGAATCCCAGAGGGTTGGGCCGGAGGGTTCAACGAATTCTCCGCGGATCCCAGAGGGTTGGGCCGGAGGGTTCAACGAATTCTCCGCGGATCCCAGAGGGTTGGGCCGGAGAGTTCGGTCGTTGAAAGTGGGGTCGTCACAATCCCACATCGCTTGGGGAAGTATGTGGAAATGAAACATATGTAAAGAGACCCTCCCTAAATAGCAAGACGCGTTTTGGAGCTCAATTGACAGCGGATCCCATAAGAACTCCAAAGTTAAGAGGGCTTCGGCGAGAGTAATTCGAATTCTCCGCGGAATCCCAGAGGGTTGGGCCGGAGAGTTCGGTTCGTTGAAAGTGGGGTCGTCACAATCCGCACATCGCTGTGGGGAAGTATGTGGAAATGAAACATATGTAAAGAGACCCTCCCTAAATAGCAAGACGCGTTTTGGAGCTCAATTGACAGCGGATCCCATAAGAACTCCAAAGTTAAGAGGGCTTCGGCGAGAGTAATTCCAGGTTGGGTGACCTTCCGGGAAGTGCTCTCGCCAAACAAAGCCGTGAGGGGAGGATATTGGGCTGCGGCCCAATCCCCGGAGCGGACAATATCTTGCTGGGAACAGGGGTCGTTACAAACATAATCCTACTGTTTTGTGATGTAGGCCCGAAGGCACAATGCAAACTTCACTTACCTGGCTCTTCTGAAAATGCTCGGTGTTGTAACCTATCTTGGGAGCTTACTCAACCTAAAACCATAGACAGATTATCGATTAGATTTTACTAAACCTCATTCTACACTACCCAGAAGCCTAAGGAAACTAGTTTAGGAGCTTAGTTCATTGTACATTCCCGATTACCACAAAACCCAAACTAGTTAGCTCACAGCATTCTCGAAACTCACACTTATACTCTCCCCAAAATCATCGATAGCTACCAATGCAGCAAGGAATTGAAATAGAATTCACCTAGTTTGGGAGAAAATCGAATGGAAGAATCGCCTAGAGAACTCTGCTGCTTGAGCTGAAGACCGAGGGAAAAATAAGGGAAACAGTGGCGGCTACAGTGCATTAAACCCAAAACCCCTTTCCTTAAATATGTTATCCACTTTCAAATTTCCAATTACCCTTATGCCCTTGCCTAGTCATCCATTAACCCTACTTTTATTATTAACATATAAAGTGTACCATTAATTAAAAGACTAAATAATTAGTTCTATAGAACTGGGTGTTACAGTTATTGTATGAAAACACGTCGGTTTGTTTTCTAAAGGTTTGAAAGGAGTTGAAGCATGCCCTACCAAGTTGTTAGTTAGCATTTGCAGCTTGTTTATTTTATTTACGTGCATGTTTTAGGTTTGTACATAACCGAGACGTTCAAGACTTGCAACTCTACAGCAAACAGGTAAGTTCATACCCATAGGTTGGCCCTTAAGGCCCTACAGCATGGAGACACTAGGTTTGTACTTCTGTTGGGAGGTTTCGGGTAGATAAGTTAGAGTTTCGTTCTGAGTTTTCTGTATTTCTATTCTTTCTGCCATTTATTCATGTGGTCTGCTGTTTTAAGTTCAAGCACTGTAAATGCTCATGCATACACGATTTTCCCGAAAGACATGCAAAAGTTTTCTGTGCACGGTTTTGAAGTTAAGAAAGATAAAATCTGACTGTAATGTATTGGTTAAGTGCGGGACGGGGACTGGCCTACTGTTCTGTTCTGTTCTATTATGTTATATTCTGTATATCTGTTTGTGCCTGTCGTGCACTTGCCAGTTCCCCTATAAGCCCCACTTATAGCCCTCTGCCAGTGAAACGTAATGTACTGTACTGTCACCGTATTTTGAAAGTTCATGCATAGCATATGCATCACTGCATTTTTATATGTTCTTACTGAGCTTTAGGCTCATAGTTGAACTCTCTTATGTAGGTACGGATCCCGTGGATGAGGACTTTGTGCCTCAGTCTGACGAATAAGTGCTGGTGGCTCGAGCTTTCGGGGGTGGTTGTGGCAGCCAGACATATTTCTGTCCCGAGGTTTAAGTTTTCAAAGTAAAGTTTATTGTCTGGAAACTCTGTTGGGGTTCTGTGTTTTTGTTTAAAATTCTGTTGGGAATTCTATTGGGATCTTTATAACGTATAGGTTTTGGTGTTTAACTTTTTAAACCTCTGTATTTGACAGTTGTATATATGTTTTGAAATGTGTTGAAAATATTTTGGAATTGCTAGGGTTCTTCCTTTTTAGGTTGTGCATGGATAGTCTCGAATTCTAGAGCTATCCATGCAGTTTGTGTTTCTTGAATCTCTGTCAAATATGTTTTACAACCTTGTTTCGAATCGGGTTTTGAAGGTCTGAAACATTTATGCCTTCTGTTTTGATGTTCCCTGCTTATACGTCTTCCTGTAAAAAGGTTGTCAAATTCTGCCTTTAAAACTACATCTTCCGATTACATCCACCGCTGCTTTAAAAATCACATCCACCGTTGCCTTTTTAAAGCACATCCACCGCTGCCTTTAAATTTACATCCACCGGTGAACTCATTTCTGTCTGTAGTTCACATCCACCGGTGAACAGTGCATTTCTGTCTGTATCCACCGCTGCTTTAAAAATATTTAAATTTACATCCACCGGTGAACTCATTTCTGTCTGTAGTTCACATCCACCGGTGAACTCATTTCTGTCTGTAGTTCACATCCACCGCTGCCTTTAAATTTACATCCACCGGTGAACTCATTTCTGTCTGTAGTTCACATCCACCGTTGCCTTTTTAAAGCACATCCACCGCTGCCTTTAAATTTACATCCACCGGTGAACTCATTTCTGTCTGTAGTTCACATCCACCGGTGAACAGTTCATTTCTGTATGTAGTTCACATCCACCGTTGCCTTTTTAAAGCACATCCACCGCTGCCTTTAAATTTACATCCACCGGTGAACTCATTTCTGTCTGTAGTTCACATCCACCGCTGCCTTTAAATTTACATCCACCGGTGAACTCATTTCTGTCTGTAGTTCACATCCACCGTTGCCTTTTTAAAGCACATCCACCGCTGCCTTTAAATTTACATCCACCGGTGAACAGTGCATTTCTGTCTGTAGTTCACATCCACCGCTGCCTTTAAATTTACATCCACCGGTGAACTCATTTCTGTCTGTAGTTCACATCCACCGCTGCTTTAAAAATCACATCCACCGTTGCCTTTTTAAAGCACATCCACCGCTGCCTTTAAATTTACATCCACCGGTGAACTCATTTCTGTCTGTAGTTCACATCCACCGTTGCCTTTTTAAAGCACATCCACCGCTGCTTTAAAAATCACATCCACCGTTGCCTTTTTAAAGCACATCCACCGCTGCCTTTAAATTTACATCCACCGGTGAACTCATTTCTGTCTGTAGTTCACATCCACCGGTGAACTCATTTCTGTCTGTAGTTCACATCCACCGTTGCCTTTTTAAAGCACATCCACCGCTGCTTTAAAAATCACATCCACCGTTGCCTTTTTAAAGCACATCCACCGCTGCCTTTAAATTTACATCCACCGGTGAACTCATTTCTGTCTGTAGTTCACATCCACCGGTGAACTCATTTCTGTCTGTAGTTCACATCCACCGCTCACTCGCCCAGTTTATTTACATCTTCCGCCTGACGTCATCTGCTTTACTTCTACCGCGGTTTCTGTTGTTTTTAGTTTATTCACATCTACCGCTACTTACTGTTCATTTTTGTTTTATTCACATCCACCGCTAGTCTATATCGCCCGCCCAGTTTACTTACATTTTCTGCTTCGTCATCTGCCTAATTCTTCCGCTCCGTTTTATTTACTCCTTCTGCTATAGATCACCCGATTTCGGTATTCACTGTAGCCTTTCTTTCAATATGCCTTTCAGTTTATATTTCTCATTTATTTTCACTGCATGTATTTTATCACGTTTCCTTCTACATGCCCGTCGCCCACCCAGCCTTTTATTTAAATGTTCAAAGTGTTCTGTCTCCCTGTTTTACTCGTGCCATTTATTTCTGAAGTCCGGTTTTTACACATGTCTTTCCAACCCTCAATCCAAAGAAGGTCTTCTCTGTGTAAAGTTTTAAAGTTCAAAAAAAAAATATATGTCCCGTTTTCTGTTAAATGTCCGGAGTGATGGCTCCTCGGACCCCGATCGAGTTGGGGGGGCCTTCACATAGTGGGTCGAGCGTTCAATAACAAAACTTCAAATTTTGGCTATGTTGCACGCATGAATCGATGGTTCGTTTGGTAAATCGTGAGTTATGACTAGTTAGGGTTCCTAGTCCCGTTTAGGAGTCCCTTCTTGTCATCTCGTACTGTCTAGATTTTCTGACATCGGATTGGTTGTATGTTTCAACGGTATTCTTGTTCAGGTGTTGGCCTCCCACTAGCGAATCTTAACTAGTCGGTAAGAGTAAGTAGTTGTCGCCATCCATGTAGAGATTTCTATACTGTACGTTTTTACTTGCATTGCATTGCATAGTTTTAAAAAAAAATTATTTTGGTAGATAACACCAATGAAACCGTGACGGGGCATGTCGCCAGCACGTCAATTTTTACGTATATGCACGTATGTTTTCCACGTTTTAAATTTCATGTGCTTGGTATTCCATTTTAGACTGATATAGATGTATGCCGATGGGCTTATTTTGTTTGGGCTATTTGAGCCTTCTGGTGTTGGACTCAAGTTTTTCTGGGTTGCAGTGTTTGGGCAACCGAAATAACTAAAGTCAGACATGATATTTGTTTGAGGCTGATTGGGTCTTTCTGACAATAGACTTCGGTTTCCTTGGGTTGTATCATTGTGTGAGCAACCAGAGTCATTTAATATGCACCTTCTGTTGCCTGAAGGTTGTTTGATGGTTTCTATGCGATGATGGTGACGGGGCGGTGCTGACGCGCTCCTTGGGGACCCAATATCCCCTAAATCTTGTAAGAGCATTTTATCATTAAGTTGGCATCGTGCTTGAGCTTGCTCACCGACAATCAGTGAGTATTTATGTAACACCCGGCATTTTTGCCTATGTAATTATTCCCCGAATCATTTAACCGGAATTAATTTAATATTAATACAATGAATGTTTTGTTTGAAAATAAATCGACGGAGCTTATATTGAATGGAATAATGGAATAAAAACCAAACTAAGGTGTAACTAAACTAAACAAACCATTAATTAGAAATGCATGGAGGGGCAAATTACGAAGGAATTATGGCTGGTGGGAAGAAACCAATGGATGATGGACACTTGGCAAATTTGTTGAAGAAGCCAATGCCCTTTTCTCTTCCTCCTACGTGAAGCACTTCTCACCTCTCCATTCTTTTCTTCTCTGTTCTCTTTTCCAGGCGACTGAGACAAACTTCCAAAAACCTTGTTTCACCTATTTTCTTATGTTTCCTCCAGTTACAGGTAACCTTCTACGATAGTTAAAGAGTTGAGGTTAAACGTTAGTTATTTTTTAAGTTTAGGTTAATGTCCGATTTTGCGTGCTCTAGGTTCGCGAACCACAGTTGACGTGTGTACGAAGCTTGCTGCATTTCGGACAACAAGTAAGTTCATGCGTATAAGTTGGCCCTTAAAGCCCTACAGCATAGAGGTACTAGGTTTTGGTTCGGGTAGTTAGGTCGTAGGTTATACTATAAGTTAAATGTGTTCTGTGTGTTCTGTTTCCTATTGGTTTTTATTCTGTCACCTGTATATGTTGAGTTTAAGCATCGTATCTGTTCATGCATACACATTTTCTGGAAAACCATGTAAATATTTTTCAGCACCGGATTTGAAGCTATGAAAGTTAAAAATGTTAATGAAATGTATGGTTAAGTGTGGACGAGGACTAGCATCCTGTCATGTACTCTTGTTATGTCCTGTTGTGGCATGTACTCCTGTTGCGTCAGCTCCTCTTCCCACTTATACCTTCTTGTCCAGTGAAACGTAATGTAATATAATGTAATGTTCATGTATTTGAAAATGTTCGTACACAGCATATGTATCACTGTATTTCATGTTCTTACTGAGCTCTAGGCTCATAGTTGAACTCCCTGCTGTAGGTATAGATCCTCCAGATGAGGACCCTGTGCCTCAAGTTGATGAGTTGATGTAGTTGGCAGATCGAGCTCATGGGGATTGGTTGCTGCAGTCAGACAAATGTTATTCCTGTGAGGATGTATTTTCTAAAGTTATGTCAAGTTCTGTACAATCTTTTGATGTTTTAAAATATTTGAAGTGTATGTCAAGTTCTGTACAACTCTTTTGGGATTTTAAAACGAAGTATAGAATTAGTTTTGATGTATTTAAAACCTCTGTTTTGACAGTTGAATGTATGTATGTTTTGAAATATTCTGGAACTGCTTGGAGTTTTCCTCTGTTAGGTTGTGCATGGATTGTCTCGAGTTTTAGAGCTATCCATGCAGTCTGATTTCTTACACTTCTGTCACGTTTTCTAACTTCTGTCATGTTTTCATGCATGTTTTAAAACTATGTTTTGAATCGGGGTTTTGTGAAGTTTGAAGTTTTTGTGCCTCCTGTTTTTAACGTCTGCCTGTTATTTTAAACGTCCAAAGTTATCGTCCAAAGTTGTGGGCGATAACATCGTCCAAAGTCCAGTTGTCAACAAGTAATTGTTTCAAGTATTTGACTAAGTGTTAGTCGTCCAAAGTTGTGGACGATAACGTCGTCCACAGTCACTGCCTTTGATTTTAAACGTCCACGGACTTCTATCGTTTACTATTTTTTTGTCTTTTATTTTAAACGTCCACAGACTTCTGTCGTTTACTGTTTTTGTCTTTTATTTCAGACGTCCACGGACTTCTGTCGTTTACTGTTTTTGTCTTTTATTTCAAACGTCCACGGCATCTGTCATCCACAGATTCTGTCTTTTATCTTAAACGTCCACGGTCACTGTTCTGTCTTTTATTTTTAAACGTCCAAAGTCTATTCTGCCTTCAGTCTTTATCGTCCATTATGCTCCTTATTTTTAAACGTCCAAAGTATTCTGCCACCCTGTTTTTCTTCTGTCATGTATTTCTGGAATCTGATTTCAATATGTCTTCGCCTTCTGTCTCCCTGTTTTTCTTCTGCTATTTATTTATGAAGTCCGACATTTAATATGTTTTCCAGTCTAAATTTTCAGAGAAGGTTTTTCCTGCCTTCTGTCTTCCTGTTTTTCTTCTGCCATTTATAACTGTCATCCAGATTTTTATATGTCTTCCTGTCTTCTTCTATTATTCACTGTAGTCTTCCAGTTTTCAACATCAGAGAAGGTTTCTTCTTCTGTTATTTAATTCTGTAACCCGGTTCTAAATTATCTCTCAGTCTTCAATTCCAGAGAGGGTTTTCTATGTTTCATCCTGTTGTCTTCGGTCTTCTATTACTGTAGTTCAATTTTTTTTTTAATATGTCTTTTGATTTCCTGTCTTTCGATTCTATTTTTTGTTAAAGTTTTAAAGTAAAGTTCAAAAAAAAAAATATGTCACGTTTTAAATGTCCGGAGTGATGCTCCTCGGCCCGGTCGGGTTGGGGGCTGTCACAATTTATATAGATGGTGTTGTGCTTGAGCTTGCTTGTCGACCATCATTTGATTTACGATTTTTACCGTCGCTGAGTTTCTCACTGGTTGCCCTGTTGACGTGGTTGGATCTTCAGATCATTGTCACTTTTCAGCTTCTTCTTATTCATGAGGTATAGTCAAATCTATGGTTTTCACCTTTTTGTGATAGTGTGCCGAAGGGGTCCGTGACTGACACTCTTTTTTCACTGGGGTTTGTTTTTCTAACGAAAATGGTGATGACTTATTTTATGTATAGCTGCCTAAGTATGCAGCAATGTTTTCGAAACTGTCTCAGCATGGCTTGTTAAGCCTGTTTTTAAAATGATAATAAGAATTTGAGGATTTGAAAATTATTGGCTCGTGGAGCCTATTTTAAGTTGAAAGAAACGTTTTTGGAATATAAAGTCATACATTGCATTTTATAATTGATCATAGTTTTAAAAGAAATGCTAAAACCAGTTTGGCATATGCATCTGAGTATAGTATAGGGTTCCCTATTGAGTTAGTCACTCACTCCAAGACTCCATCCATCTTCTAGGTTAGGATCGTGGAGACTTATGTTGTAGAGGCTCATTGTATAATGGACTTTGTTTTCGTTTCTTTTTCCCTTAGAGTGCATTTTGTCTTGGTGAGAATTCTTTTGCTTAACTAATTTTTCAAGTTCATGGTCTATAGTATTCTTAGGGTGTTTGGATTTTATCTCATGCACAATACTTTTATTGGATTATTAAAGTTTATGTGCTATTTTATTTTTATTTGATCGTTATGTAGATTTCGATTCATTTTCTGTGGGCCAGAGCTCATTTCGTTTAAAGTCTTCCGTTGTCAAACTTAATCTTAAGTTGGGCTGTTAGGTTCTCAAAAGAGAACCTGCCCGTTCAACCCGACTTTTCTATATAAACCCACCTTTGATCGTGACTCTTTCTCTCTCCCCTTCTCTCCCTCCCAAGATTCTCTCTCTCTCTCTCCCTCCCTACCTCCAAAGATTGAAGTTAGGGACGATCAGAAGATAATGACGAAGAGGACAGAAGATGGGACTAATGATACTTCTCTTGCAGCGAATTATGATATTCTCCATAAAATACCATCGTCTTGCAAAAATATAGTATTTTTTTCTTTTTTTTTCTTATTATTATCTATTTTAGTCGTCATTTTTATTGTACGAACCTTTCTTCTCTTCATGTTCATGCATGGAGTTAAAAAAATTCTTCATTTTCATTTGTTTCTTGTTTTGTTTTTCGAGGTTTGTTTTGAATCTTTACTTCAGAAATCAAAACCCATTTGGCGTTTGAATGTTGATGAGACCGCTGAGATGTTAAGCTGTTTTGTGTAATCCAGGGATTCACAACTCAGAGATGAGCAAAGTTACTCATCTATATTGCTTCCAAACGTTTTACAGAGAAAGGAAATGAAAAAGGAAAAGATTAACAGTAAAAACAAAGTAAAGAAACAGACAATTCATTCCACACTCTCCTCACGCCCCTCCCTCTGCTTATAATGCCTTCTCCTTCTAACGGTGTGGACACGTCGACAACTAGCTGGTTCGTGACAACTGCTGGGCTTGGGCTCTCTTCGGTGTACTGCGCTTCTTCCTGGTGGCCCAGCTATGTAACCCATCTTGGAGCCTCTTCCATGACAGTCCTCCCTCTTAACATATCCTTGTCCTCAAAGATAAAAATTTGGAGAGTCGCTCAGCAACAAAATCCTCGGCACATACGTACTGCTTGACAACTTTCAAGTCGATATTTGTCAACTTCACGGGAGATTTTAATAGCATATGATGTAGCAAGATCTTGATTGGCAATATAGCAAGAATAATACAATTGGGCTTCTCCATAAATGAGCGAACCATATTCTCAATGTCCATCCAATGCTATCAGATAGTCCATCAATAACAACTTTTGTGAGACTAGGAAGATCAATGAGCGCTAAGTTGACAACATTTGGAGAATATGTATACTGAGATGAATTAGGAACACTGGAGATTCGTTTAGACCGGCCAGTCTCTTGATCATTTTCATCCTGAATTTTCCTCCCTGACAGCCACAGAATCAGTGATTTTTTTTTTCTTTGAAGATGAAGGAAGAACTCAGCATATTCTCTACTTCCTTCATCAATCTTATGAAGCTGCTAAACAAGCGGCCACCGAGAAACAATCACAGATCCTCGAGGTAAGAAGTCCTTCCCGACAATGTTTTCTAATACTGAAGACTTGCCTGGGTTATGACCACCGGCAACGGCAATCGCAGGCAAAGAATCCCAAAGTGTGGGCAATGCACTAGCTTCTCCATGATCACCTAGAGCCGTGCAAGCTCTCTTAATTTTATTCACCAAAGAGATCAAGGTCTCCATTTCCAAAATCCAAGATAGAAATTAAAAAATGATGGATTAAGATCAACTGAAGATGCAACTTCAAATTCAGAAGGTGATTCTGAGTTGCCACCCCTACCTATTGAAACTCTCCAACCATCCAAAATGCAGAAGACCAGACAAGACCAATTGAAGTACATCCACTTGAAGTTGGTACCATCTTCTCAAATAAATGCCATGATGTAGTTGATGTAGCAGAAGAAGACTTAAAAATGTTTCAGTAGTTCAATCTAAGGTGACTCGGGAATGGCAAGATGAACATGGAATTGGATGCTGATTTTCCCCAAAGCAGAAGCTGCAGACACCCCCACGGATCTCAAATTCCTATAAAACTCTTCCAATGCAAGGGAAAGGCTCTGAGTTAATGTTGCTGTATATGAATGATCTGAACTAACAGCCGCTTGAAACAGCCTCAAAGTCCTCCATCCACTCTAAAGCAAACTCGTTCTGAGCCACGTCTGTCTTATTGAATTCCAACACAAGTGACAATCCGTGTCTTGTATAGAATAGAGCAAGCATATAGCATGTTGCTCATAAAAGTGACCAGGTTGGCTGATCTAGGAGTATCAATAATATAGACAATTACAGTTGGAAATGTTGAAGCAAAAACCTCTGTAATGATGGCTCCAGAAGCAGACCAGGTGAATATCTCAATTTGACCAGGTGTATCAACAAGAACATAATTTTTTTTTTGGTCAATTTATAGTTCAAAAGCTTAAAAATTAAAACGTCAGAACTCACGATAAAATCTGCTGGACTTCCGGGATCCATTTTTCCTTCCTCTTCCTTCTTTTCCTATTCATCTTCATCGTAATTAGATCTCTTCATTAGTCGACACGAGATTCTCTTTGCAGGACTCAAACTTAATAACCACGAATTCGGTGAATGAAACCTCGTAAAATCGAACATCTTTATAATCGAAAAAAGAATCAAGTAAAGGTGCACTCAAAAAATCAAGGGAAAAGTATCATTTAGACCCCAACGTATGGGGTCAGTAGCCATTTGGCCCCTAACGTTTATTTTTTATCCAATCAAACCTTAACGTATAAAACGTTTGCCATTCAAACCCTGTCGTTAAAAAGTCCGTTAAAATTGACACGTGATCTGCACGTGCGATGCTAAAATCCGATAATACCCTCCTTTCATACTGAAATCACTCAGTAAAAAAGTTTAAAATTTTCTGAAGTAAAAATCCCTAATTTTCGTTCTTCGCGTTCTCCTTTGTCTCCGGCGTTCTCCTCTGTCTCCGGCATCGCACAGTCGCTCGGCTTGCTCGCATCGCACAGCTCTCTCTCTCAGATCGACTTCTGATTCGCGCTCGCTTCTACTGGTAGGTACGACTTTTTCTGATTCGCGCTCGCATAGGCTTTCGCTCGACTTCTGATTTTTTGTTTCTTTGATTTCTAAGAAGGAAAATCTGGCTTTCTAGAATCGCTTTGGTTGTTGAGAAGTTTAGTTTATTACGGGGTTTTTGTCTGTTTTCTTGATTTCAATTGTGTATTATCCCCCATAGTCTTAAGGGTACTGGTCGAGTTCAAAATTCTTTTGACCTACCATGAATTCAAATTGGAATAATGAGAGATAGTGTAGTGTATATTTTTAAGGTGAAAACTGGGTTGTACCTCCCACTGAATAAAATCTTAGAATTTTCAAGTTGCTGTTGATTTTTCCAATTAGGAAAAGTATGTTTAATTGATATTTAGTTCTTCATATATTAACTCTTCAATGGCAGTTGTTCGTGAATGAGTATCTCTCATTGTTTGTTTTTGTCATGAAAGAGCTGCTATGCGCACATCATGGACACTAGACAATCCAGGATGAGGTAAATACAATAAAATTGTGTGAATTATTTACTTTACTTTAAGTTTGAACACACTTACATTATTCATTTTCTCATAGCGAGGCACAAGAGGATGTGTTTTCACATGGTACGATCCACCAACGAAGGAGAGAGAGAAGAAGGTACTGGATCTATTACAGTTGCGACTTAGGGTAGCGGAAGCAAAGAACGAGAAGTTACGAACAAAGCTACTATTATATAAGTCTCTGTGGATTGCCACAACAGTTGTAGTTGCTCTTTTTGTATGCTACAAAATGTATGTAAAATGCAAAATGTGGATTGTCAAACTATCTTCTGTGTGAAACAAAAAAGCCAGAGTTATGGAATTTGTTGTTGTAGTTGTAATGATAACTGGTGTGACCCCCAACTACTACTTTCAACTTTGAGAATCACCAATGAACGCACTTGAAAGTTCAGAGAAAAACTAACTTTTTGATCAGCAGGTTGTTGTTTCTTAAAAACTTCATTCTTCAATTTATACTCTTGCTGAATTCTGTCACCAAGTGGTCAACCTGTCTAACAATTGGTCGACACCTTGTTACCGTTGGATTTATCGCTCGATTCTAACAATCGCTCGATTATTCTGTCTCTATTTCTTAACAAGTTTGGTCGACACTTTCATTTATCGGTCGACACTTTGTTACCGTTGGATTTAGTTGATTTAGCTGTTTGAAATATGTTTCAGTTGAAATCTAAAACTGTGGTCGACACATCATACTTCGTTGTATTCAAGTGTCGACACCTTTAAAATCTGGTCGACACATGATTTAGTCTGTTTACACCAGTGTCGACGCTCGATTCTTCTGTCTCCATTTCTTAACAAGTTTGGTCGACACTTTCATTTATCGGTCGACACTTTGTTACCGTTGGATTTAGCTGATTTAGCTGTTGAAATATGTTTCAGTTGAAATCTAAAACTGTGGTCGACACATCATACCTCGTTGTATTCAAGTGTCGACCCCTGTAAAATCTGGTCGACACATGATTTAGTCTGTTTGCACCAGGGTCGACGCTCGATTCTTCTGTCTCCATTTCTTCACAAGTTTGGTCGACACTTTCATTTATCGGTCGACACTTGTTTTGCTTCTAAACTTTCAATTTTGTCTCCCCCTTTGACAGATATTTCAAGGTCAAATATTATAACACGCAATAACATTCCATAGGTCATTCAACACAAATAAGATAGTATATTTCCAAAATTTCAGAAGTGAGTCCAACAAAACATAGATAAATAACAGCTATATACCAATATCCTGCTATTACAAACACTAAACTCATATTTCAACAAATTAGGATATGAGCAAGCTACGAGTATCATGCAAACAAAAAATTATCAATATGATGGGGAGTAGCATGGATCGTCGAAAGGATCGGTTGGAGGATCAACTGGAGGATCAACTGGAGGATTGACTGGAGAATCAACTAACCCGTCCCAATAATCTTGAAGATAATGAAGATGCTGGTGAACCTCACGGATATCGTCACGTAGATATTGTGTCTTCTCTTCCAACCGATCAAAGCGATCGAGAATCACGTTTTAAAATGAGTCAAAAGCAGTCCCGATGCTAGCTATATTTGCCTCCAACATATTCAACCTTTCTTCAGTGTTAGATCTAGATGCATTGAAGGAGGGGGGTTCCGGAGTGTGTTCAGGCTCGTGGCCTCCTTCATCAACTTCCATGTTGGATGGTCCAGCTCCAACTTGGTCTCCTTTAAAGATCCAATTACCTTCAGTATTGAGACCAAACCCCATCCGAGTTAAAGTGGATGTGGTGTATGTGTCGGTCTTCTTTAGAGGTAATGGGATTTTGGTCCTTGAAATTTGTACACCATTCTCCTTAAAGATTTTCAATAAAAGAAGATTATAAGGTAGGGACTTTGCTACGTTACTGAAGACTTGCATCATGCGTTTCAAAATCATATATCCCACATTGAATGATTCTTGTCGAAAGATCTTATATAAAACATAGAGATCCATACCACTTATGTAGTCTCTATGTCCATCTCTAGGTAGTAGATTGTACGTGATCATATGGTGGATGAGCCTTGCACGTACATTTAAGTCCTTTGACTTAGGCTTCAATGGAAGGGAACGATTTGGATCCTTAACTATCATTCTTATAAAATTATTCCCTTCACTGGTCCCCATAAATTCAGGGTCCCTAGAGGCCTCATAATACCTTTCAGCCAGATTGTTAAATTCACAATGTAAAATTGAATTTAGTGACTGCGAGGATATCTCAATGCGTTTTCCATACACATAACTAATAATTTTAAGAGGCCTTGGAGAATGTTCTAAATTGGCATAGAACATTCTCACTGGTCTTTCATAGTATGGGCCATCACAGGTAAACAGATCAATTAACCCCAAATTTCTGAAAGGCAGGACCAAATCTAAACTACTTAACTCAGCGAATTCCACTTTTCTACTCAGAATCAGAGGCTTGAATTGAAAGTCGTCCTCATACCTTTTCATCAACTCAGCACTTTTGAATAATGGAGATGGCCAAGTCGTTGGTTCTTCAACTTCATTCGCTGGAGTAGGGTTCTTTGATCTCCTCTTCCGAACGACGAGCTTGCTGCGGGAGGTTGATGCCATTTGAAGTTTAGAATGAAGAGTAGAATTCCACTTATCGGAGGAAAGCCGACGAAGATTTGGAAAGAGGCAGAAAATCGTTGAAGAAAATTTAGAGAGAAATCGTGTGGTTAGGGTGTCGGGCGACACTATGTTTATATAAATGCCTTTTTAGGTGTCGACCGATGATAGTAGGGGTCGACATTTCATCATAAAAGAGATTGATTCTCTCGACTACAAAATGAAAAGTGTCGACCAATTATTGTATAGGTCGACACTTCATACTTTCCTGAACAAAAACCTACTTTCGTGATTTCTCAATCCTGATCGGACCTAACCGTACTCATTCACAACCTCATTGACACATAATTTGTGACAAAAAAATTGAAGAATGTGATCCAAGTTAATTAATAATTGCTCCAAGAAACAACAATACATAAATTTCACAGTGTCCAACTAACAGTACATTCTACAATATTAATAATTGCTCCAAGAAACAACAATACATAAATTTCTACATGCAGAACCACTAGCAAGACTTGCGGGCCTGCTGGAGCATTCCTGGACAGTGGGAGTGTTCCCTTGCTTGGATTTCATGAGCTCTGCCTCTCTGCCTTTTTTTACTTGGCTTGGCTTGGATTTTTTCTAGTTCATACAATGGCTTTCTAGTTCCCAAATTACAAGAAGCAACCATTGTCTTGCTTCTAAAAACATGGTACAAAATACAACATGTAACACAAAAAGATCACTCATCACATGTTGTCGTTACCTAAAACCCATGAACAAATTATAATTGCTTTGGGAGCTTGTTCCTGCCGAGGAAGCCTGAAACGACAAGTATAGAAATTATGAAAGACATTTACTGAGCATCAACAAACATATTATCATAGTAATCTTTACTTACTTGGGTTGCACTTGAGACTCCTTTGCACGTTCTTGAGTTATGATTAGTCCCACCACATTTCCGACATGTCATAATCATTTTTTTCCTAGAAACTGATGTCTGGCCTTGGGAGCTTGTTCCTGCCGAGGAAGCCTGAAACGACGAGTATAGAAATTATGAAAGACATTTACTGAGCATCAACAAACATAATCTTTACTTACTCGGGTTGCATTTGAGACTCCTTTGCACGTTCTTGAATTATGATTCGTCCCACCACATTTCCCACATGTCATAATTATATTTTTTCTAGAAACTGATGTCTGGCTTTGTGGTTCATCGATGTCTCTATTTCTCTTCTTCTTTGGTCTGCCAGGTTGTCGTTTCATTAAAGGTGGCAGTATGGTGGGCGTACTTCTAGAAGGCCACATATCAGCACCGTTAAGTAGTCTAATGAAATGAGAGTACAACCGGATATATGTCTCCCGATGGTAGTATGGGTTAATGTAGTCCTCGATATTCCTTCTCATGAATGAAAGACAAGGAATCGCGTGCACACAAGGTATACCAGTCAGCTCCCACATGTAACAACTGCATCGCCGATTATGTAAGTCGACATCAAATTGTTGGAAATGATTAGTAACCTCAAATCTTTCCCCTCCAGTAGGCGTTTGAAACCAGTGTCTTGCAGCATTCTTTAATTTCTCAACTTTCTTGCGAACTTCAGGACATAGGACATCATTATATTTTTCCATTGTGTTATGCCTCTTCGCAATTCTAGCCATCATAATCCTCCTAATCATTTCGAGCATCGACAAGATTGGCTTATCTCTTGCTGGGAGTATTAAGGAGTTGAATGACTCGCTGAGGTTGTTCAAAGTGAGCTCGCACTTTGATTCTTAACTGAATGCATGTCGGGACCAGAACTTCAGAGGAATCTCTAGCAATGCCATGTATGCCGCTCTATTCGAAGCAGCCAACTTGTCCATCTCCTGCTTAAAGGCAGCTCCTGTTGTAGCCAATGATGCATTCCACATTGCTTCTTTATAGACTTTTCCCCGAAACTCTTTTTTAAAATTTGCATACAGGTGTCGTACACAATACCGAACTTCAGCTTCGGGTACCACATCCTCTAATGTTGGAACCAAACCCTGCATTGCAAATTGATAAGTGATATGAAATTGCATTTGGAAACAAAAGTACATGAAAAAGAAGACTTACTTTTTGCTGGTCTGAAATAAAAGTCAATCCACGACCATAGAAATTGTTTAGGTCCCTCAGCAATAACCTCAAAAACCATGTCCAAGACTCTTTGGTTTCACCCTCTACAACAGCAATGGAAATGAGAAATATTCCACCATCCCCATCAACTCCAACTGCCGTCAAAAGTTGTCCGTGACATTGTCCTTTTAAATGACAACCGTCCAAACTAATGACGGGTCGACAACAAGTTAAAAATCCTGTCTTACATGCATTCAAACACATATACAGTCTCTTGAAAATTTTATTCTCCTCGCTATCTGTTGGATCCACACTGACGATGCATGTGCTCCCAGGATTCGACCTATTAATTTCTTCTGCATATGACCACAATTTTTTATATTGCTCCTCTGAACTTCCATCTACCATTATTCGAGCTTTCCTCCTCGCCTTATATGCTACAGTCTTTGAGATGTTCACGTTGTAGTCTTCTCTGACTGTTTCAATAATAGACGCAATATTCCACTGTGGGTTACTTCTAAACATACGCAGGTACTCAGTTGCCACCCACTTGGATGATGCATGACGACTCTCCATCATGCGTGTGCATGAGTGCGAGGCTTTCAATGTTTTAATCATGTATGTGTCCTCGGCCCGCATCTTTGATGCATATAGTCTCCATGGACATCCAGTTTTGCATACTGCTTGTAGTTTGCATTTTTCACTTTTCTTGAACCTGATATCATATCCATTCTCCATTGCAAACTTTTTTACTGCATCTTTTATGGCATGTATCGAATTAAAAGTCTTTCCTAACTGAAGCTCATTGGGAGTATTGATTCTTGATGCTCGAACACTGCTCTGTCTCATATCATCAACTGATTCTGTTATTGAGTTTAATTCATCCTCATCCATACGCTGCGAAACAGAATCTATGGCAATTTCATTATCACTCGCCATTGAATCAACATTTTTGCCCTCTTCATCCCCATCAGAACTTAATACATCCACATTCCCACTACGTTCATCCCAATCAGCAGCTAACTCATCATCATCATCATCATCTAACTTATCACCACTTACCTCATCTCCATTCCCACTACATTCATCCCCATCAGCATCAATTAATTCATCCCCACTATCACTTAAATAACATATTGTACAATTGTCTTCATCCTCCACATAAATCCTAACGTATCGCTTTTCATCGAGTCTGCTAACCATCTTCATCACATCCTTGTCAGTTTTCAAGCGCCTCAATCCCTTCTGCAAACTCAATTTAGGAATCACATAAGAAAAAGTCTTCCATGCAGTGACTCCAAACTCCGCTAGCATGTCAATAATCACCAAAATGGACATTCGATCTCCCTCGCACTTGGGAACAATTTCTTGTTTTCCACAGCTGTACATTAACCTCTTCTTATATACGAATTTTCCTCCAAAATTTATCTCTATACAAAATTCATCCATATCTTTTACCTGCATTATAGAAAACATATAACAAGTCAACAAAACCAAGCAGAGAGTTCAATATCAACAGGAAGCAATATCAACAATTCCTCAATTCTGGAAGAAAAATAAAACAAAACAGAGCTCTGAATAAAAAACAATTGCTCGATTCTGGAAGAAAAACAAAACAGAGAGTTCACTCGCCACAACCAGACAAAAACCCCCGTAATAAACTAAACTTCTCAACAACCAAAGCGATTCTAGAAAGCCAGATTTTCCTTCTTAGAAATCAAAGAAACAAAAAATCAGAAGTCGAGCGAAAGCCTGTGCGAGCGCGAATTAGAAAAAGTCGTACCTACCAGTAGAAGCGAGCGCGAATCAGAAGTCGATCTGAGAGCGAGAGCTGTGCGATGCTAGCAAGCCGAGCTACTGTGCGATTCCGGAGACAGAGGAGAACGCCGAAGACAGAGGAGAACGCGAAGAACGAAAATTAGGGATTTTTACTTCAGAAAATTTTAAACTTTTTTACTGAGTGATTTCAGTATGAAAGGAGGGTATTATCGGGTTTTAGCATCGCACGTGCAGATCACGTGTCAATTTTAACGGACTTTTTAACGACAGGGTTTGAATGGCAAACGTTTTATACGTTAGGGTTTGATTGGATAAAAAATAAACGTTAGGGGCCAAATGGCCACTGACCCCATACGTTGGGGTCTAAATGATACTTTTCCCAAAAATCAACCATTGCCTGAGAGCTTAATCTGAAGGAAAGACAAACCAAAGTTGCTGTAGGTAAAGGTCCTTCGTTAGTTCCCACGGTATTGGTGTCAAATCTAGGAGGAAACTTCAACATTGTACCATCAAAGTAGATAACTTCGAAATCGGGAAACTTCTGAGCCACCATAGCAGGAATTATAATCTTACCCCCCTATTTCTTGAACTCCGTCATATCAGCAAAGTACCCTCTGTTCATTTCATCTGCAAGCCGAGCTCGTTTTTTCTCAATTGCAGCTTTATACCCAAACTGGTAAATGTTGAGGAAGCGAGAGTGTTGTGGGGCATCCACATTGCATCCATCATTAAGAGATTCCAGTTCGAGAGAAGGAAGGCGGACGCCATTGGCAGACTGAAACGACTCAATCGAAGCATTCTCCACAAAACCCAGCTGGTGATTTCGCATTCCCTGTGCAATTTCGTCGCGCTGCTGTTCTGAATCTACAAAATCTGTCTAGTCATTTTCGATATTTTCTGAAATAACTATGTCTGCAGAATTGTCGTTCTCATCTACCGGAACAGAATTAATGATATCAACAGCCTTCTCTCTGGAAACAATACCATCAACCTTCACCTGCAAGCCGATTACCTTCTGGATAATCGTCCAGCAACCTCTAATTCTAGAATCGAAACCCCTTACAGAATCGAAAAGCAGATTTTCCAGCGTCTCATTCACCTTCAAATTTTCTTTCGTGTTGCTTTGAATCAACTCCACCACCTCTTTGTCCATAAGCCTTTTCTCAATCTCATTAACTTCGCGCCTCATCGCTATGATCTTCTTCATGCTCTTCCTCACCAAAAACCCGCGCAACACTTTCTGGATTTTCAACGCCGAATCGGATCTACTCTGCTCTGATCCGACGAAGCGAACAGGCACATTCCCCACTTTAAAGGTCCGCGCGTGGGGTTGCCACTGCACGTGGATTTCCTGCGAGCTCCGATCATAATAAGAGCTCTGATCATAATGATGATTTGGATAGCCCCAATGACTCCTGAAAAATGGACTCTCCATCGATGTATGATTTTGTGATTGGCTCCCTGTGAAGATTAGCTGTTGAGGAAGATGTTGTCGCTGAGGTGGTGGGATCGGCGTATTCGAGTAAAATGGCAGGAATGAGGCACTGTGTACTGGTGCGCTGGAAGTAGGCTGTGTTGGTTCACCCCTTGCTTGATGTTGTCACCAAGGATAGGTTTCCATATAATGCTTCTGCCCAAATTTGGCCGATTGCTGGAGAATCGGTGCCGTCTCCGCGACAGGGATCGGGCTATCGATTCTCAGCGAAGGGTGGTATCCTGGCGATGTCGATTTTCGGCCAGGGTCAGCTACCACCGGTTGAGGTACTCCGGTGCTCGACTGAGACTGAACCATTTTCGTAAACATGGATATCATCGCCTCCTGCTTTGCTGTCAACTCTGCTACCATTTCTTCAAATGATTTTGCTCTCGTTTCAGTCATCCCTCCAATCGTGGCTGCTCTGGTTTCCGTCATTTTCTGATCGTAGCTGCTCTGATACCACTGTTGTGTAATCCAGGGATTCACAACTCAGAGATGAGCAAAGTTACTCATCTATATTGCTTCCAAACGTTTTACAGAGAAAGGAAAAGATTAACAGTAAAAACAAAGTAAAGAAACAGACAATTCATTCCACACTCTCCTCATGCCCCTCCCTCTGTTTATAACGCCTTCTCCTTCTAACGGTGTGGACACATCGACAACTAGCTGGTTGGTGACAACTGCTGGACTTGGGCTCTCTTCGGTGTATTGCGCTTCTTCCTGGTGGCCCAGCTATGTAACCCATCTTGGAGCCTCTTCCATGACAAACTGCGTCGAAAGGAATTTTTCCAGATTGAGCGGGACCGACAATGGAGATCAATCCAAAAACAAAAAAACAAGGTCATCGTCAAGCTCCTAAGCATGTCGAATCATTTGTATTTCCTACATCTTCCATAATAATCGGATCCTGGCAGGTAATTAACGATCGTTCATCGAATCTTTTTCTTATTAGTTGTCGAAAGAATTAAACAAAAACGAATTCGAAATTAAGCAGAAAGTTGCCGAAAAAGAAGGCGATATAATGGCCAAATGGCAA